>JAFCMP010000525.1:0-1200000 GCA_017506865.1 Tribonema minus | reverse complement strand
CGGCGCAGCTGCCGCTGGACCAGTGCCCCCGGCGGCAGCACAGGCGGCACCAGCGATAGCAGCAGCAGCAGCACACGGCGTAACTACTCCGGCGGCTGCCGCAGCAGCAACGGCGGCAGTAGCAGCTGCTCCAGCATCAGAGGCAGCAGCAGCGGCAGCACGTGTTGCACCTGAGGCTGCCTCCGCGGCATCACTAGCTGCAGCAGCATCAACAGCAGCTGCTATGGGCATAGGCAACACTGCAGCAGCTCCAGGCCCTTGGGCAGCAGCTGCATCACCTGCAACAGGAGCAGCGGCAGCAAGCGGCGCTGCAGCCGTGCTGGCGGCAACAGCGGCAACGGCGGTGGCAGCGGCCAATGTGGCAGGTGCTGCAGCAGCACCTGCGGCAGCAGCAACACCAGCAGCAGCACGGCAGGCGGCGCAGCTGCTCCAGCGCACGCAGCAGCACTGCGGCGGCCGTTAATGCAGGCGCTGCGCGTTCCACACCAGCAATGCCACAGGGCGCAGCAGCAGTAGAGGTGGCGCGCCTGCCCCGCATGCGGACGATCGCCATAGCTGCCGCATCCCCACTTGCAGCAAAAGGTGACAAAATCATCTACAGTAACTGCCACCCTCGCTAATGTCACTGCAGCAGCAGCCGCCTATGCAGCAGCCGCCGCCGCCAGCTGTTGGAATATGTAGAAGGGTCATTGTATTCTGCAGAAGTTTCCTAGGTTTCCCTTGCAAGTTCTGGCACGTTCTTGCGTGTTCTGGCAAGTTCTAGTGCCCCGTGCTGTAGGGAAGCAATTCCACCACCTTGTGTCTTGTGCATCCTGTGAATACCTGACTTCCTTTGCATCCACACAAGTTGGAACTCTCTTCTGCCTCTGGTGCTCTGCAATCATGCCTGGTCAAGATGATGTGCAACACGAAGGTGAGGAGGACATATTGCTTCCGCTGGCTGGCACTCTGCACGGTGTCAAGAAATCAACGGTTATGAGCCTTAAGCTTAAGCTCAGAGTGCAGCAGTTCAGCGGCAAGGAGGAGGAGTGGGCGATGTTCGCCATGGCGTTCGAGTCGGCACTTTGTCTCGAGGGAGTGCCACCGCCGATGGTGGACTGGGACGAGCGGTACGACCAGGGACTGCATGACAGCGCAACTACAGTGTACGACCTTCTCGACCTGAAGGTGTACCAGGCGCTGGTCACGGTCATCTCCACCAAGGCGACCGACATCGGCTACGTGCTACTTCATCCAAGCAACGTTCGGCAGGGAAGGAAGTCCTTTCGGGCGCTCAGGGAGCGCTATCAGCCCAATACTATCGCGTCACGCATGGCGTTGCACGATGAGCTGGGAGGGCTGGAGATGGGCGATATGTCGCCCATGGAGTACTTCGCGAAAGCGCGCTATCTGCGCGGTAGACTCGCAAGTCAGGGGGAGGCGGTGGCGGACGGCAATTTGCTGTCAAGGCTACTGCAAGGACTGCCTGATGCGGAGGGATACCGAGTTGTAGCCCGGACGATTCGCTGCATGGTTTCAGCGGATCTGGACGAGGCTGAGAGGCGGCTGCAGGCGGAGTACGACAGTGAGCGAGCGGCGCGCAAGAACGGCAAGGGCCCATCAGCCTACGCAGTAGATGCGGGTGCTGCTTCGGCTCACGGCAGTGGCAAACGGGGTACCTGCAACTATTGCAGAAAGTCAGGCCACTGGGAACGCGATTGTGCCGCCAAGAAGGCCGGCAAGAAGCCTGCAGCAGGCTCTGTCGCGGAGCTGCGCAACAAGCGCAAGGAGAAGCGGGGAGGCAAGCAGGGGTCAGGCGACTCCGACGCACCCGCTGACGGCCCAGCTCATGGCTGCTACATGGAGGCAGCTGGTGAGCCGGAGGGAGATGCTACTGCGCTGGTAGCAGCCGGAGGGACCTCAGCTCGTAGCTACGTTGAGATCCTGGTGGACAGCGGCGCCAACAGGCACGTCATCGACCCGGCGCTTTGGCCTAGGTGCGATGTATCCGCATTCATGTCGTCAGTTCGGCAGGAGCGCGTGGCGCTCGCAACTGCGCACCCTGGCGAGGGTGCGTACGCGTCAGGTATTGGCGATTTGCACGTGCGCATTGCAGGCAACGGAGCGGAGGTCAAGCTGGACCTCTGGGAGTCGCTCATTGTGCCGCACTCAGGCCAGGCGCTGCTGCTGAGCGCGTCAAAGCTGGTTGCGGCAGGGGGCGAGCTCGTGCTCACGCCAGGAGCCATGTCCCTGGTGCTGCCGCCAGCAGTGCCAGGCGGCCCCAGGGTAGCAGTGCCACTGCGGCAGGAGAACGGCCTTTACAAGTTTCGGGTCAGGGGTTGCAGCGAAGGAGCGCTGCGAGCCGGAGGTAGTCGCCCAGAGGCGTTTGCAGCCTCGGTGTCGCTGGAGCGCTGGCATCAGCGGCTCGGACACCTCAACTTGGCGGACATGCGGCGTTTGGCGGGCATGGAGGGCTCAGGACTAGAGCTGCCCGACGGGGAGTTGCCACCGTGCGAGACCTGCCACTTGGGCAAGGCTACACACCAGTCGCACCCCCCTCGCGCCGCTCAGGGCGCAACTGCCGCCGGACAGGTGTGGCACAGCGATACGGCCGGGCCGTACGAGGAGCACGGCCACGACGGCAGCTGGTACTCCAGGGTGTTCGTCGACGAGCACACGCGTTACCATGTTGTGTACTGTCGCAGGTCAAAGGCAGACATGGCGGAGGACGTCGAGCGGCTGCGAGGCGAGGTGCTGGCGCCCAAGGAGCGTCACCTGTTTGAGGTGCACTTGGACGGGCCCAAGGAGTTCAGGGCGGCGTCATTCAAGGAGCACAGCGTCTCAGCCGGCTACGACATCAGCTAGTCGGCGCCGTACACGCACGAGTCCAACGGCATCGCGGAGCGTGCGCTGCGCACGCTGCACAACAAGGCGCGGTGCGAGATGCTGCAGGCAGCTAGCTCTGCCTGGGTCACTGTGGCATTTTGCTCTCCGCCATGCCGCTTACCTTGGCAACAGGAGCCCTCACTCTGCGCTCGGCGGGAAGACCCCGTTCGAGGCGTGGGCGGGACAGGTCTCGGACCTGTCCAAGCTCAAGGTGTTCGGCTCTTTCGCGTACATATGCGCAGAGGGGGAGCCCGGCAAGTTCACCAACAAGGCGTGGCGCGGGCGGCTGGTGGGGTACTCGGAGGACACCAAGGGTGGTTACCTCGTGTACAACGAGCGCACGCGCCAGGTGGTCACGGCGTTCCACGTGACGTTCCGCGAGGGTCCTGATGCGGAGGAGCCGGCGGCGGGGCCCGAGGAGGGGCCCGAACAGGAGCTCGGGCAGAGGCCCGAGGAAGTTGCTGGGGAGGGCGGTGCTGTTGGCGAGGCTGCTGGCGAGGCTAGCGGCGATGCAGCAGCAGGCCAGGGGCCAGCAGCTGGGGAGGGAGATGCTACGGATGCTGACTCGACAGCAGATGCAGCAACACGGCCCTTACGCACACGCAGCGGGCGTGGGTACTCACGAGCCCACTTCGTTGCTTTGCTTGCAGCAGCGGCTGTTTGCGCACAGGATCCTAAGTCTTACCACGAGGCGGTAGAGGGGGCTCACAGCAGTGAGTGGCGCGCAGCCTGCAGCAAGGAGTACGACCAGCTCAATGGCCGGGGGACGTGGGAGCTGGTGGAGCAGAGCGAGGTGGAGCAGGGAGCTAAGGTGCTGGGCACCACTTGGGTGCTTAAGACCAAGTTCGGGGAGCATGGCGAGGTGGCGAGGCGCAAGGCGCGCATGGTTGTTCGCGGCGATCAGCAGCGACCCGGCGTAGATTTCGATGCGGTGCATTCACCCACTGCCGAGATCAGATCGCTTCGGGTACTGGTGGCGCTAGCGGCGCACTACAACTGGGAGCTTCACGCATGCGACTTCGACAACGCCTTTGTCCAAGCGGACATCGACGAGCCCACCTTCGTGCAACAGCCGCAGGGGTTCGTCAAGCGCGGCAAGGATGGCCAGCCACTCGTCATGAGGCTTCGCAAGAGCCTCTACGGGCTGCACCAGAGCCCACGGCTTTGGCATCAGAAGCTCATCATCGCCCTCAAGCAGCGCGGTTACAAGCAGTGCCCTGCTGACCCGTGCGTGCTGCGCAACTATCAGTCAGGCGCCATCATACTGCTGCACGTGGACGACGTGTTCATGACGGGCAGCAGCGACAAGGGCGTGCTGCAGGCGGCAGTCGACGACATAGGGGCGGACTATGACCTCAAGGACCTCGGCTTTCCAACCAAGTTCCTGGGGATCACGTTCACGCGCAGCGGCGACGGCGACATCACCATGTCGCAGACCGACTACGTGAACAGCTTGCTGGCCAAGGACGGCCTGCAGGAAGCTCATCACATGCAGACACCAGCAGCAAGGGCAGCCATTTCGGTGGAGGATTCGCCGCTGCTGGACGGTGCTCGGATTCGGGAGTACCAGGGTCTGGTAGGGGAGCTGGGGTGGGTCACCGCATGCACGCGGCCGGACATCAGTTACACGGTGTCTCAGCTGCGGCGGCATCTGGTGGCGCCACGGGCGTGCCTGTTGGAGGCAGCCAAGCGAGTGCTGCGGTACCTCAAAGGCCATCCGGCGGGCCTCACATTCCAGAGGCGGGAGGGTGCGGAGCTGCAGCTGCTCGGATACGCCGACGCATCTTTCGCGAGCGACCGCGAGACGCGGCGCAGTCACACCGGGTATGCGTTTCTGCTTGGCGGCGCGGCGGTGGCGTGGAGCTCCAAGCTTCAACCATGCGTTACGCTTTCTACGGCGGAGGCGGAGTACGTGGCGCTGTGCGCGGCGAGCAAGGAGGTGCCATCTATGGTACGGCTCCTGGGGTTCTTGGGGGAGGCGCACGGGGTAGTGCGGATCCTTGAGGACAACACTGCTGCTATCAGGTTGGCAGCAGATGAGGGTGCATCGCAGCGCACCAAGCACATAGATGTTAAGTTTCATTATGTGCGCGAGCAGGTTGCCAGGGGGAAGAGTGCTGTAGAAGCAGTGCGCACGCAGGCGCAGCATGCAGATGTGCTGACCAAGTCGCTGAGCACTGAGCAGCACATGTTTCATTCGGCAGCATTGCTCGGGGGATTTTAGGGTAATTGCAATAGCGCAGAGGTAACGAACCAGGCTCTGTGGCAGTGTGCAGTTTTATCCAGTCAAGCTCATGAGGGCATGGAGCGTTGACTGGGGGAGGGTGTTGGAATATGTAGAAGGGTCATTGTATTCTGCAGAAGTTTCCTAGGTTTCCCTTGCAAGTTCTGGCACGTTCTTGCGTGTTCTGGCAAGTTCTAGTGCCCCGTGCTGTAGGGAAGCAATTCTACCACCTTGTGTCTTGTGCATCCTGTGAATACCTCACTTCCTTTGCATCCACACAAGTGGGAACTCTCTTCTGCCTCTGGTGCTCTGCAATCATGCCTGGTCAAGATGATGTGCAACACGAAGGTGAGGAGGACATATTGCTTCCGCTGGCTGGCACTCTGCGCGGTGTCAAGAAATCAACCAGCAAATGGTGGCACCGGTGCTGCGGATGCTGCTTGAGGTGTACCTGACGTCAGTGCCCTGCATGTGCAGTGTAGCCCGAGGCGCCAGAATAAGAGTGCGCTTGCAGATGCCGTCGCTACCGAGCTTGCAGATAAAGTGGAGGCGGATCTGCAACAGTTGCCGCAGGGCACGCAGCGCACGCAAGCACTTGCTCGATTCCGGTCGCAGCGCCACATGCACTCTCAAACTGAGTCTCGAACGACATGGCATTCCTCAACAAGCCGATATGCTCCACAACGGCTTCGTTCGATGGCCTATGCTGGCAACTGTCAAACGCGCCATCGAAGTAGAGGAGCAGACGACACGCTGCCAGCTGACAGTGTGCGGGAAGGCGCCGGGCGCCACTCTGCATGCACGGCTGTGTCAAGCGTCACGCGTCAAGCGCACAACACCATTGTCCATAATAACGTCGAGAGGGCCACACAGCGCATCCTGCAGCAATACCTCAAAACGGGACTGGTGGACGAGGACTACACGCCGTTTCTGGGGTCCGCCGGATGGACATTGAGTTGCCTGCGGACGCCTTACCGGTGACCGGCTACGACGATCCGACACGTCAACTACCGCTCATGATGGACGTCATCTGCTTCAAGGCACACTGTGCCTCGAAGCAGGTGCAGGTGGCGTCGCGGGCGGAGAAGACTGCAGCAGACCCCGAACGTTGCTGCCGCAACCAAGAGGCCGCCAAAAGCACCCACTATTCTGGTCATTGTGATCAGAATTGCTACATACTTGCCACTTTCAAATTGGCAATCGGGTCATTTGGCAGCATCGGGGCGCAGGGGCGGAAGCTGCTGGAGGCTGTGGCGACGGAGTATGCCAGCAGGATGTCAGTGCCCGGAGGAGCGCACCCTGACTTTGAAAGGCTTAGCTCTTGAGGGCATCGCCCTGGCGCACCTACGCTCGGCACTGTCGGCAGCGCTCCACTGGCGGACTCTGGCCGTGTCATGACACACATGGCAGAATCCGAGGGGGGGGGCACGTGGACGAGGACGTAGGGGAGGATCTCGACAATGCCATTTGGCGGCGGCGTCGTTTGAGTGATTGTCATTGAGACACTTTCATACTGTCACACGACATGTACTACTAGTAGGTTCCATACAGCAAACTTAGATGCCATTCATCTGGGCTGTTTCGCGCCCTGAGCGAGAATTATCAAAAGTACACAAGCAGTACACGCAGTACAGTACGAGTACTGAGTCTCGTACATAAGTTTTGTGGCCACTATGATACTTGTACACGACTAGGACTCGTACGTGATATCGGAGATTGTACGCGTGTATGACGAGTACACACATAACAACTTGAGGGTTACGGTACGAGCTAAGGCTAACGCCACTCGTCGCCTTCTCCCGGAAGTTCTCCGTGCACACGGCATGATGCCCAAGCCAAAACAAAATATGGATGGAGGCACCTCTCGTCGAAAGACACGTACTGAGTCTCGTGAAACACTCGTACTGAGTCTCGTTGAGAACTCGTTCTCGTACATGATGTTTCTGTTTGAGGCGGTACTCGTACAGTACAAGTACACGACGTACAGGATTCCAAGGCCATACTCGAACAGGAGGAGTGATTGTAAACAAATGTCATCCCCGTATGATCATCATGAAGCTAGCCTGATCACGCAACGGCTGTACAATTCGGTCATCAACGTTCGCCCAGGTGTTCTCGATACACCGCATCTGAGTACCTGACGACACTGGGGCGAGACTCAGTGTCGTACAGATACCGAGGTTACCGTAGTATTACGTTGTATCAACAACACCAGTGGGCGCACATGAAGAACACTGACAGGTTTAAGATAGACTTGCCAACCAACTGGCCAAGCATCTGACTGTTTCACGACGCACCTTGTGCCAGGAACCAGCATGGTGGTCAAGCTTGATCCGATTGGGCGCTTTCCGCTGTCCTCAGCCTGAGCAGCACACTGACGCAACTTAGCCGAACAGTCCGCAAACGCGTTCTGCATGCCCAGAGGCACCTCATACTGCGCGCCAGTGGTCTGCATGAGCGGGAGGAAGACATCGTCAATCACAGGGCCCTGCAACATTCAATTTGACCAACAAGTCTTAGAGCAACTTGAACGCTCACAAAGAGAGATGCCATCATAATGGTGCGTGGCATGCTATGAAATCATGGCACTTGCCAGCGACTGTAGCAGCACGGTGACCAGTGATTACCGATATGCTCCTTGTTATGAGTCATCGGTGTCGTCAAGGCGGCGACAGAGTCTGGTAGACTCGTTACTCGGCAGTTGACTTCATGAGCCTAGTAAAAGTGGTGCACGTAACTGCCTGATGAACAACTACAAGGGCTGAGATGATACAAGTCGATCGGCTGAAAAAAGTTAAGGAAAGCGAACCGCCATCTAAGATCTCAGCTTGAACCTGCTGCTGCAATCGTTATGGTATGCTTGGTCTTGAGCGAGCATAAACCTCGCACCATATCGCGAAGAGACTCATTGCCAGCCTAAACTATTAGTAGGTGGTAGCATGACTCCGTTTGAATAACAAAAGGTATCGCAACCTTCGTTATTTCTGCCAATACACATGTGCAATAATTATTGCAGTTGTGGTTGCTGCATAATGATTGCAAATTATAATTTCGATGTGTGTTAACTGTCGTGGTTTATCTGCCAGAAGGGACTGAGTTCGACCTAATGACACGACCAACTAGCCAGGTGTGCTTTCAAAAAAAGGGTTACCTTCTTGCTATATGCAACATCAGCAGCCTGGGTGCTTTGACCAGTTATGGGTAGCCTGGCGGAGTACATATCATCGTTATATCCAGGATTATGTCAATTGGCAAGAAGCCTTCGTGAAGAAACTATCGCACTCTTGTGCTGTGAGGTGTTGTCGTCAATTTGGAATCGCAACGTGCCTCGGCACCTGTACAACACTAGGCGGCGTGTCATCCTGTGCAACACTGATGTCCACATGCATGATGCGAGTGTCGTACAGAAGTCCGAATACATGCAGTGCAATATCGTTTCGTCGGAAACCGTCGCACCTTGACATCATTCTGCGTAGAAGATTGAGTGTTATAGACTGTCGTTGTGGAAATCCGACAACACTTCGAAGTTGATTTGATGACCCAGGGCTCGACAATGACTTCGGTAAGCTATGAAATGAGCAAGCCTTGCAGGCAGGCTTGTATACGAGCCCAGAAAGCCTCACAAAATGGTCAAGTTTCATGCGCACCTCAACACAGACCTGTGACTGGTCTTTCGTGAAGAATCGTTCACGCTCCGATACAAGTTGACGTATGTGTAGCAGCAGCTCCCTGTCGCCACAGGCACTCTCCGGCAGGCTCGCCACAGCACTCATCCAGCGTGCGACTCGCACCATGTTCTCAGCGAACTTCTCCCCGGTTCGTTGAGCGCTGTTGGCGTCGTGCCACTCGATGTCGCTCTGCGCTGACGGTACGCGCCTGCCAGTACAAGAACTGCACCTGTACGTCTGGACGACAATGAAAGGATAGAGGCGACCGCCGCGGCATGTCATGAAAATATCAGTCTTCGTGATAGCAATCGACAGTGGCAGCAAGTGCATGCAATCGTCATGCGTCACCACCGTTTGAACAAGATCATGGCACATACTGTACACATGCTCGCAAAACTGTGTGATCGCGCCACCAATCTGAAAGCCGATATGTCTGCTGGGCCCCGGGCCTTACACTTCTAGTCCGGCTCCTGGTAAGGTTTGATGCACATTGGGTGAGTAGACTAATTGCCAGCACCTCATGCCATCTATGTAACCTGCCTGATAACACAAGTAGTCATTGCACATCCAGGATGCTCAGGAATACTGCCGCCGGTCGCGCCATGCTGAAATTGGCTGTCAGAGTTAGGTGTAGATACTGCTTGCATTTGTCCTTTTTTCGCTTTCATGTCAGACTCTGCTGGCAAATCACTTTTGTGGCGCTGTGCAATTCGATGAAGTCTGCAATCATTATGGTGGTGACCGAGGTGACTCGATGGCAAATGTACTGAATTACACACATTAATGTGCTGGAACTGCCTGCAATTTTGAGCATCAATGCTCAACCTCACAGAGTGTGCGGCCTGCGCAGCATTGAGCCACATTCAATTCTGCAGTTTGCTGCTGCTGCAGTGTTGCAGCAACAACGAACTGCCACTTCCTGTGCTCATGTTCAACCTGATTTGTTTCAAGGTAATCCTGTGCACGACCTGTTTGTTCGAAATCAGTGTTAGCATGGGCCAGTGCGGGCCCTCCTGATTCCATGTGCACCAGTCAGCCTGTGGTAGTACATCTGACTCAGTCATTGTCATTGGTGCCAACGTCCAACAAATCAGGATGCACCTACTTCAGACGCTCAGTGGCTTGCACTAGACCACCCACACATGAGCTCAATCGTGGACCTTGAACCTTCCACCATGCAATGAAGGGGACTGCATGACGCTTTCTTTTACCTTGGCATCAGGCGGCATTTTCCCCTCTTCAAGCCCCTCGCAAGCGTAATGGCACCGGTCATGGCAGCTACTGCACAATATCCATGCGCGCTCCGTGTCGTCAGGTGCAACGCAGGAGCAGAACGTCGGCTGCCAGTAGTGACTCGGGCATGCGAATGATATTGTGGGATGCCCGTCGCTGCCTGCACTGCCGTCTGCTGCATGGGATGTCGCTTGCATGCCGCAGCGTTTGTTGAACTGCAAGTGCGAAAGAGACAGCAACGCGTCAGCAGTAACACTGCTGCAGGAAGAGAAAAGTTCAACGAAGAAAAATCACAAGACTTGGATACCACAGCTGGCGGAGGTTCTGTTGAACTTGTACATCTTTGCCGTAGAAATCGTAGCTTCAAGGCTATCTTGACTGCTTGATCATCTCTCTCTGAGGCGACACGGCAGACGACTACTTCGCGTGAGATGAGCGCAGGCACGTTTTGGTGCGCATTGCACATATCATGTGCACCTTTGAGCCAGGAAAATCCTGCTCAAGGCGCACACGATGCTCTTTGTCACCGAGCATGACTCTGTTGATCAAGGCGAACGAAACAAGCTAAGGCTGTACGGCTGTGGACGGCTGTGGAGGGGCAAAAACAGCAGCATATCAAACTAGAAACCACACATTTGAGAATTTGAAGAGTTAGGAGAGCGACGTGCCGTGCCTCTGTGATAGCAGCGACTTGCGGATGCACACGAATTCATCCCTGCCACAGATGTGACGAGTGACCCACCTGGGAGCCATCGATGGCTTGTCGGGAAGCACACGTGGCGTGGAACCATGTTTGGCACGAATGCCTGCAGCAGCGTACGAGCCAGGCGCCAGACGACCGTCGATTGCAGATCGAGCAAGTGCCTGATAGTGAGCCCAGAGCATCACGTCCCCAAAGCGCCCGCTCCCCAGAGGCAGTCTGCTCATGCTGCTTCACAACGTTTGCCCAGAGGCCCTCAAGGCGTGCCCCTGAAGGCTGAAGTTCAGCGGAGCGGCTCCCCCCTGTGTCACTTTCCATCCTTTCCAACACTCGCTTTTTGTTGACAGGCTCACCCCATCCTCCCACAGTACAGCTACGCCAGCGATGCAGAGTCTCGCGCTGACCGGAACAATGCTGTGCTTCTGTTCTCTGGCCTCCCTCTCCCTCGTCTTTGCCCGCCTCCTCTCTTCGCGCGTGTTTTGTTGTCTCTGCCTCACAACCGGGTATGTATGTATGTAGATGCATCGTCCGGGGGCAGGACACAGGGGAACTCACGAACGACTCAATGCTGCATCGGTAACCCCTTGTGTCAAGGGCAACATGGCCTTGCAGTGCACATGCGGCGAATTGAGCACCTCATACCTCAAAACAAATAAATCTCCTAATCTCACAACGTCGGTCGGCACGCTCCCGCCGCTTCTGCAACGTCAACTAATTCAAGCAGCACGAATCAATTTATAAAAATACTCCCTGGTTCCAGCTTGGATTCGAGCAACACAATTGCGGGTGCGAGAGTACCTCTCGCGAGTCGTTCAGAGGGCAGGCAGGCGCCCAGCGCGGCACAAAGGGGAAACCGAAGGGTGCAGGACATCCCGCTGCAGTGCAGCAGCAGGCATGTACGTACATTGCCATATCGATGCGCACCGCTGGACGAGCACAGATGTGTTGACATGCCGTCACGCGGAACAGAGGTAACACTTGCACCACTGGCGAGTGGCATGCGCATAACAATTCCTCAGGAGTACGTGTCGTCCGCTTGCAGAGCGGGACAAATGGGGGGGAACGACGAGGGGGGGGGGGGGGGGGGGGCTTGGATGCGACCCCCTGAAGCTGTGGCGTTGCGACAGCACAGCAACCTTCCGGCGGGGTGTGCCTGCTGCCCTCGTGGAAGATATGTATATACACGCCTGGCATGGTGGGGTCTAGCCGCACCGCAGGGTGTAGGGCATGTGTAGTCTGTCGCACACGACCGGTTCTGAATAAACCCGGAGCTGCAGCACTTGCGGCGCAGCACCATCGGGACTGGACAACACACTGTAGGCGCTGGTGCGTGGCGTTTGGCGCCGTATGCTGTTGCGTGCTCAATGGCGACTACTTCGAGGCGCTCGCACGCCAATGGCGGTGACACAAGCTGCGGAGGTGGATGCGCCTACAGCTCCACTTCCTCGCCGTCGAATACGTGCGTGCTGTTGCTGCCACCAGCCCCGCCGGGGGCATGGCCAAACAAAAGCATTGCCATGCCGGCCGTGCCGCTGCTGCTGCGACCGCCGCCGCCGCTTCCTTCGGGAACGGGAATGTCCGCCATCTCAGCATCGTCCCAGCTGGACACGCGGCTTTCACGAGCGCTGCCGTGCTCGTCGCCATCCCGCATCTCGCCATCTTCCTGCGGCGAAGAGGGGGCACCCTGTGCCTCGCCGCCGCCGCCACTGCCGCCGTTGGCGCCGCCGCTGCCGCTGCCTTCGCCACCACTGCTGCCGTCATATCTGCCCCTGCTATCAGCATCGAGATTATGGCGCCGAATGCTGTCGGCATAAGGGTTACGAGGGCTCTCATCACCGCCGCTGCCTCCGATGTCGCCATTGCCGCCGCCGCCGCCGCTGCGGTCATTTACAGATCCCGGCCCGCCCCAGGCGCTGTTCCTGCTGCTGCTGGCACGCTGCGCGCTGCTCTGTTCGGCATCCCACGCAGCGCTGCGACTGGCACTTTCTGAGTGGCGCTGCAACCCTTGCCAGGCGGTCTCAGCGCCTCTGCTGCTGCTATGCCTTTCCGCATTGAAGCTGTCGCTGCCGCCGCCGCCGCTGCTGCCACCATGATGGTCAGAAGCGTCGTGCATGCGTTGGCGCTGCGCGTCGGAGTAGTTGGTGTTCGGTCGACCACGTGATGCGTCCGCAGGGAAGACGCTAGGAGGATCGAGTACGCGGTACCAATCCCGGTGCTGACGGCAGTCATTTGCGTAAGGCTGGACATGGACACACGAGGAGGTGCGCAGAAACGGGAGTGAGGCTTGGCTTGCACCCATGCAAGCGGCACGACTGCTCCCTCTGAGATGCAATGCGCCAATGAGGTCGCTTCAGAAGGTGAGATACGGCCAAGAGCGTGCTGCACAGCATGTCATCATGCACTTGCACCCAGCCGTGGAGTTTCGTGCTGCTTAGACAACGCACTGTATTGGTGGCCTTGATACAGCAAGCACACCTCAGATTTACCAAGCAACAACCGAGCCAAGTCAGTCCACCACCTATGCACACCATAACAATCTTCTTAGTGCTGTTACAACCTCAGCATAGGCCCGCACACAGCTCATTGCATGAACACATACCAAACACACTGCACTGTACGCCGGCCATCATTGAATGCACCCTTGCCTCTCGAACCAGCTATGCAGTAACATAAAAGTGAGCGCATAACACACGACCTCCATAGTTGAATGACCAAACCCAACACGCAGCGGCGGCACAACTTTGCTGCGACACTGATGACCAAATGTGCGTCGAAGAGCTTGTGACCTCATGAAAAAGCACATATAACGACTTTGCTCCTTGAAACGTATCGACTTATGGCAAGCACTTGTTACAAGAGAGCCTACTCGACAATCATTGACGACACCAATTGCGTACGCAGTCTTACCGCCCGCCCCTGGGGGCTGAAGTCGCGGGGGCCACGCATCTGATCGCCGCCGCGCGGCGCGCGCATCTGATGGCCCTCGCGGCTGCCGCCCCGCTGGCCGTGTCCCCACGCACCCTCCGGCGATCGTGAACGCCTCCGAGGCCTCTCGACTGGGTGCCCGCGCTCGCCCGCGTAGCGGTGCCGGGCGCCGTCCGAGCTCTGATCCGCGGAACGGTCTGAGCGCCGTTCCCTGGAATCAGCGCGCGGACGCTTCCGGTACCGGTCCGGGGGGTTCGGGGAGGGGGTTCTGCGGCGCTCCTGTCGCTGCCCGGACGCGCTGCGTGGCGACGCATTGGGGCGTCTGTGGCGCTGCTCAACGAGCCTGTCGTCCCAGCGCTCAGGGCGCCGTTCATCGCGCCTCCCGCCCGCAGCGGCGGCGGCGGCAGCGGCGGCGGCAGCGGCGGCGGCTTCGGCGGCGGCGGCGGCGGCGTTGTCATTGCTGGCAAAGTCGGCGTCGACCTTGCGCTGGGCAGTTCGCAATCGAGCATGAGGCAGAGCAGTGCAAGTGATGTCAGATGCAGCTTGCACGAGACTGTGGTATTGACTGCATAGCCATACTGACTCAGAATTTGTTGGCTGCAAGGGTGATGCACACCAACAGCGCATGTACAGCAACATACTCAATTGAGCAACCTTCTGCGGAACTCCGCCAAGTGCATGGCCACATGATGCATGAATGACTCCGCATGTTTGTAGGGAGCATGGATCAAGGGGCCTTTGCATAACACTTCTGGTGGTTTTGCTCACTCGAGCGACATGACGACAACATCCGCAGCCAGCTGTGCCTTCAACCTCATAGCAAGGGCCTGAGGTGCCATGATGTTTGCACTCACGTTTGGCGGCCCGTATTTGCGCAGCGACGGGTCATCTTGTGGTGGCGCCGTCGCGGTACTCGCCTGCATTTCAAACAATGGCCACATCAACAGCGCATGAGGTGATCTCATCGAGCCGAGCTGTCAAACCGCAAGCCCTGCATGCCACGTGCTCATGGGGCACAGGACGTGTGCATACGATACATGTGGAAGTGGTTTTGATAACCATTTCTCTGAGTGCTGTTGTGTCAACGCCAGCACTTGGCGGCGGGGCACTTGTTTGTATCATACATGTTGAAGTGCCCTCGTGTCGACGCCCTCACGCTTGGCGACACGGATGGACGCGATTTTGGGGCAAGGCGTTGTCTTCTCTGAACGACACTACTAGCTACCAACGTCGATACCACTAAAAACGCTACCGCAGCTGTGCGAGGGCCTCCAGCGTGAAAACTCAGGTTGCCACTGGTGGCAAGGGGACTCGTTTGGAGCGTGAGTGTCTTCAGCAGTACTGAGCGACACAACTTCGAACAACCGTGTCCCGCGCCTATGCAGATCGACACTGCACTGGTGATGACAGTGGTGACATGACTGAAGGTCAATGCTTGACGCAGTTTTTACTCGCAAATTGTGCCTAGCCCCCTTCAACATAAAGTGCTTGCAGCTTGTGAACGCTCGTTACGGCTCGGATACCTGTATCGAGCGGCAATGCGCATGGGGAGGCGCGGAGGGCAGCAGAGGGGGGGGGGGGGGGGGTTGAGGGGGTATTCCAACGGGTACAAGCCAGGTTATTGCACTCGTCACGCACACTCACCTTTGGCTTGTTGTCATTCCTTTCGTCGTGCACAAATCTGCACGATTCGCCGTGCCAGCAGTAGTTCCCGTTGCGGCCCCAGTGAAAGCAAACCGCGGAACCCGGTCGAGCGCTGGTGCGCCCGATGTAGCTGCGGCGCCGATCGTAGTCGCCGTCGCTGCTGTGCCCGCGGCTGCTGCTGCGTCGGGACCGCGGTGCCTGCAAGACGTGCGCACGTTATGGGCAGGTATTGACCTCAAGCGACCGATTCGCGTGCCAAACAACGACAACTGATGACAGCTATTGGCGGTGATCCCGCATCTGCTGCAGACGCCAGTGCTGCTACGCGGCATCAAGTGGAAGCGCCGGTGTCTGTGCAGCGTTGACTGAGAACTAGTCTGGTGGCAGGTGCAGCACCACAAGTAGCGGTACGCCATATGACGGCAGTTGCGCAAGTTCAGTCTTGGCTGGGCGATTCAGATGATTCTGACAAGTGCTATTTCAGCAGGTTTTCAGCTGTGTATCAGCTTGAAAAGCGGCTGCCGCGCGCATCTAGTCAGTTACGCGGGCATGTGCCAGGACGTGGGGCCCTGACGACGAGGACAATAATTCATGTTGAAGTTGGCGATGCCCACGTCACAGACGAAGCTGACGACGGTGGAAGCGCGTGATGCGGCGTGCGCGGCGCGCATGTGTGCTCAGCGCAACGGTCCAATGACAGCACGCTGCTGATCAACAGGGCGTCAGACCAATGGACTCGTCTACCAAGGGACACTGTGAGGCGATGACACAAACTCCTGCACCACGAGAACGTCAACGCCTGCTGGTGTGGCTGCTCTTACCTCCAGAATGCCAACCTCCTAATACCATGTGCGTAATAAAAGTAAGATCGAAATGCTATGCCTGCTGCTGTATCTGCTGCAGCCCCTCGCCCAACTCCAGACGCATAGGATACGATACCTCATCATTCAGCCAGCACACACACCCTGCCGCTGCCTATGCCCACCCAAAAAGCACCAACACATCTTGTCAGACAACATGCAATTACCTGCTGGCGCTGATCGCTGCCGCCGCCGCGCCGCGGCACATCGTGATATGCCGGAGGCGGCGATGCGCGCCGCTGCTGCCGCTGCGGCGCCTGCTGCCGTCGATCCTCTCCGACATCAGCGCGCAAGCGCTGCCGCAAAGTGCCTGGCGGCATCCGCCCATCCTCATCGCCATCGCCGTCTCTGCTGCCACCGCCACCGCCGCCGCCGCCGCCGCCGCGAATGCTGCCTTCGTCAGCAACACTGTCATCATCAAGGGTCCTTGATGCGTTGAACCTGCGTTTGTCGGCGCTGGCCGGCGCAGCGGTCTGTCCTGGGCTGCTCCTTGCAACACCGGCGGCACCGCCACTGCCGCCGCCGTTGCCGCCAGAGCCAAATCCGCCGCCGCCGCCGCCATCGCCGGCGCTTGTGCTGCCTTTCGCCGCCTGCGCCAGCGACTCTGAAGTTGTGCGGCTGCCTGCTGCAGCGCCACCATCTGGACGCCCCTGCGTCGCGAGGCGGTTGCGGCTGAGCTCCGTGCACGAGCCACGCGGCTGCTCAGCAGGCGCGCGGCCATCATCACCGTCGCCACCGCCGCTGGCGCTGCCGCCGCTGGCGCCGCCGCCGCGCCCTTGGCTGCCGCGCCTGCTGCCGGAGTCGGCGTGTGCTGTACGCGGCGCATCTGGCCGAGCGCTGTCGTGGAGTCGACCGCCGGTCGGCAGCGGCGCAGCGCCGTCGACCGGTGCGCTGATGCTGCTGACGCCGCTGCTCCGGGCGGCGCCAGCAGCTGCTGCCGCGCCTGGCAATGTCTGCGTCGTGCAGCTGCGGCGTCCGGTGCCATGGCTGCTGCCGCTTCTTGCCGCGGCTTCCACGGCAAAGCTCCCGCGACTGCCGCCGTGGTCGTCCTCATCCTGCAGAGGGCTCCACGTGCTGCCGTTGTACTCGTCATCGGCAGCAGCGGCAGCGGCAGCGGCGGCTGCGGCGGCAGCGCCCCTGTCACCACTGCCGCCGCTGCTGCTGGCGCCGCCGTCGCGCTCAGCATGGTGAGCGCTGCTGACAGAGCTGCTGTGGACAATGGTGCACGGTTCGTTGCCGTCCGCAGCAGCGTCGGCCGAGCTGCGCCGCGCCAGCGCCGGCGGCGCCTCGGCGAGGAGCGCGGCGGCGGCCGCGGGGGCGGCGGCTGCGGCAGCAGCGGGGCTGGCGTTCGGGTACTGGGGGATGCTTGATGAGCCCAGCCCCCATTCCGTCGGATAGAGGAACAGCTGCTCATGAAGTGGGAGAAGAAACGGGGAAGGGGAGGGGGAAGGGGGGGGAGGGGGTCAGTGCTCGGACGACGAGAGTGCCGTGAACAGCGTGACGGACAACTTCGTGCAGGCACAATGGCGCACATCGGGGCATGAGCCGTTGGTAAAGTCGTTACAAAGCACATGTCAGCACGAGAACGGTCCCCTTGGCAATAAAGGGGTAGAGTCGAGCTTAAGGGCGAGCGAGAAAGCGCGCAGGCTTTGTTAAATTTAGAATTACGCTGTATGCCCAACGAATGGGTGCTGGAGCCCTGCTGGGTGCAGACAGTCTGCAAGCTAGTGTAACACTGACTGAGTGCTGCTATCGCAGGCAACATGCGGTGACTTCAGGGCCATTTTGGCCGTAGCAGTTGGTGTTCTGCGTAAGCATGAGCATCGGTGCACATGGTGCATGCAGACAAAATCCCAGTGAACGCTACTTCCTCGGAACCCGAGCGCATGCTACTTGCTCAGGGAGTTCAGTCCGTACATGAGCATGCGTTGACACAATGGCGGCGTGGCAACTCGTGCAATACAGATTGTACTTCGCGTACGCAAGTACAATTGCAGCATCGAGCACTGCATCGCTCGCAGCGCGCGGCGCGCGCAATGGCACGTACCAGCGTCACGGTGTCGTTCGGTGGGCGGAAGTTCGGGTCGAGGTTGATGTGCGGACGCATGCAGTGCAGCAGCGCAGACGGCAGCAGTATGATCTCGATCCTGACGACGGCGGCGGCGCAGTGCGGCGGAAGAACAAATGCAGCGTGAGTCGCAGTGGGCAATGACGTGATCTGCCGCATTGCAGGGATGGGTTGTATCCGCCATGCGTTGCAGTGCAAGGACGTTGCGCATGGCAGTTATCTGAGGCGAAGTCTGCAGTGGTTGCATGTTGTGATGAGCATTTGCGAGCGCCGGCATTGAAGACTCGCTGCGTATTGCGATGAGCATTTGCGAGCGCTGTCATTGACGACTGATCGCCGTCGGCAAAATTCCTGCTACAATTTGACGGCGCCAGTCATACGCGCGCTGTTCTTGCGGCGTGCTCTACCAATTTTGAAAGCTGTCAAGCTGGCTGCAACTGGGCGGTGTTCAGATAGCTTCTTAGAACCCTGGTCCGATCAATGTTACGAGCAAAAAAATGAGCACTGGGTCTGCCGTGTAGCTCAGCTGGGTAATCAATTGCACGCATGGCTAGGGGAGCGACCTGTTACTTCCAGCTCTCATCACGCATCATAAGGGCTACGGTTGGCGGTTAGGCGTATTTATGCCCATGAACGGCAATCATCAAGGGGGGGGGGGGGTGCTCTTGCCGCGAGTGGCACTCCGCGTGTGCGCAAGATGACGGAGCGCTGATTCCCTTGAGCGCTGCGAGGCGAGCGCTGCCGCATGCAAAGGGACACTGCTGCGACAAATCTGCCTTCGTGGAATCCGCTGCAGGTGACGCGGCGCTGCTGCAGCGCACGCGCAAGCCTGGAATCAACAGCAGGCCGCGACCGCGCTGCACTGAGTTTGGCAGACGAGACGCGCTTGATGAGGGCAGTGCTGCGGCGCTGCTCAACGGGGATGTGAAGACAGGTCTTCGGTGCATGACAGGCGAAAGCACCAGAGTACGCCACACCAGATTTAACCATGTGCTTGACCCTATGGACGGGAGCGACGTACCAGTCGGTGAGCTTGATCAAGCCGGCACGGCCGCCGCGCAGCGCGGCGTACTCCTCGTTGAACCTCTGCGGCGCGCGCGCAGGCGGCAGCGCGAGCGGAAGAGAGGCGCTGTGAGGATACGCTGGGCCACAGGTGAGCGGGGAGGGTCAGAGAGGTACTAACTGCGGTGTGCCTGGCTGTGACGTGGATGCAGAGGCCGCCAACACAGTACGCGATGAGGGCATACTGTACCCGCGGGCGTGCTCCACCAGTCGTGGCTGCGCAGTGATTGCGCCGCACACAAGCTGGAATGTGAGAAGGTTCCCGGCCTCATTCCGCAGTACAATCTCTCCTCGTGAGCGTGACCTGTGTATTGAATTCGCGCGAATCTGCCAGGCGATGCGATACAAAACTGTGCACGCAGCCACCCATCTGACGCACGCAATGCCAGGGCAGCTCGCAACATGGTTTCGCGACGATGCCGCGCGCAGCAACGCACAGTCGCGTGTGCATCAGCGCGCGCAACCTGTGGGAGGACCGTCCATGCACGCTGCGGCGCTCGAGACCTGCGCTGCGTAGCAGCAACGACGAACGCGTGCGCGCATGGGGCATCTGTGAGTGAGCGCAGCGCCGAGGCTGGAGCCACCACGCCATTGCCGCCAGTGTGCACCGAGAGCGAGGCGCGCCAACGCGAACGCGGCATTACATACCGTATGCACGCACCGTGATGGCGTCCCTGTTGGCTTCGCCTGGCGCGTGGCCCATGACGAGGATCTGGTACTGCTTCATTTGGAGCGACAGGCCCACCCAGTTCTCCACCTACTCGCGCGCGCGTGAAGGGGGGGGGGGGGGGGGGGGAGAGGGGGATCCGCGGCATGTTCAGACAGAGGACATGGCATACCTACCTGACTTGTTTGACTTGAAACAGCACGGTCAGGGTCATCGTGGGGGGTAGCTGTTGTGGCGAACGACAGCTGTAGGCACGCATGCCTCGCTGAATCTTGTATGCAGAATGCCACGCTTTTTACTTTAATAATAAGCGCCTTCTGAAACCCTCTCAGTGAACAAGGCTGATCTGTTTTTGTTTTACTTCTACAACGCATTGGAACTTGTGGCGTGTCCTCGGTGTAGCACAAACGACCATCAGAGCCATCGCACCCTGCGTCACAGCACGTGCGTCGCCACGCACCTCCGCCAGTTGCATGCGCCCCTTCAGGATCCACTCCTCCGGCGCCGACGCCAGTAGGCGCTGCGCCACCTCGCCGTAGCCATGCCCCGCCGTAACCGAAAAGGCGATGTTGTCGTGGAGGGTGCGTATCGTGAAGTTCCATGGGGGGCCCGGCCGCGTCTGCACGGGCGCAGGGGCGGGGCAGGGGCTGCGCGGGCTGCGCGGAGGCGCGCGCCCGGGGGTTCCCGGCGCGAAACCGCTGGCCTGCCGCGTCAGGGTCGGGAACTGCGCGCGACGGGGGATCAGCGGGCAGGTACAGTCAGGGGGGAAGGGGGGAGAACTGAGAGGTGCGCATTGAAGCGGGCGTTGCATGCGATGGCGCTGCTGACAGCATTTCGCCTTGCACTCAGTGTGGCGACGCATGATCACCATGTAGGCGGCGAGCGCCGAGCGCTGCTGGCCCGTGTACGGTGAGTATTTATATAATGCATCGCGAAGGCATCGCCGCCGCCGCGACTGACCGTGTTTCGTGAAAGCAATGCTCAGCGAGCAGACACGCACGACGCACGGCAGCATCGCACTTGATCCAGTTTTCCCCGGCCCACGCCTCGTGAAGCATCATCCTATGTCTCAAGCTCGTGACGCGCCTGCCGCTGCGTTGCGTCACCGCTGGCGCGCTGCCGCTGCATCCTCTGAGACAGACTGATTCGGAGCGTGCGGTAGCGGGCAAATGCGGCCTTGCGTTGCAATGCGCGCCTCCGTCATGCGCAGACCGCTGCCAGACTCATGCAGCACGGCCGAGGCGCAACCGCCGCCGCCGCTGCCTGACACCACACCCCAGCCCCCCGAACTGTGCTGCGGTGGGTGTTGTCATTGTGTCAAACGCATCACGCTACGCGTACCGACATCACCACTGGCGCCATCGTCCTCGGCTGCTGCACCGCCGCGCCGTGCTGCAGACCCGGCGCGCCAGCATGGGGGGCGCCATCGCTGCCAATGTTGATGCTGCCACCACCGCCGCTGCTGCTGCCGGCGGCAGCTGCGGCAGCGGGGGCACCGCCGCCCACGCCGCCGCCGACCGCGTCGCCGCTGCTGCTGTTGGGCGCACCGCTGGGTGACGGCGGCCGCACCTGACGCAGCGCAAGCCGGAAGAGGGTGGAAGAAAGAGACTTGCGATGAGCGAGATGCTGCCTACAAAAGCTCCTGTGCAACTGCGTATAGTTGAAGTTTGATGGCAATGCGTGGTGAAGCGGGGCAGTATGGCAGCAGCGCTCAGCGCGGACTGCCGTCGTCACGCGTCTCCGCACACTCACACTCAGAGCCTGCGCTGGGTAACAAGGCACAGGGACGCACAGAGGGCTCAAAGCCTTTCACCCGGCCAGCTTACACTGTGCAGTGCATGCGCTGTGATGTGCATGGCTCCGACGGTGCACTCTGAGCTGCCAGCGAGCTGCCTCCCTGCCCGCGCATGTCATGCCTGCGCTGTGTTTGCATGTCCCAGTGCAGGAAAAAACTGCACACCTCATCAACTGAACCTTGCGGCAAAAGCGGCGCGAACTTCAGTGAGCCGCTGTTGCGAGCGCCCATCAACAACGCCTTTGCAGGTGCGGGACGAATGACTGGCAAGTGAAGAGGCGGTCAGCCACAGCCCGTGCTAGTGCGTCTCACAGTCACCTGCGACTCCAGCGCAGCAGCCTGCTTCGTCTCCCCAAGCTGCAGGACCGGGGCCAGCGCCACGTTCTTCTCCACGCACGGAGGCAGCGGCGCCGCATCGGCGGCGTCGCTGGCGGCGCTGCCGACGCTGCTGATGGACAGCTGGCTATTGAGCCGCGCAAGCGGCGGCGGCAGCGGCGGTGCCTGCAGCGTGCGAGACACGCAACATGTGTACATGTACTGTCACCGCAGTGATGCAAAGTGCACTTGACTTGGGCGTCCTAAACATACAGCATAAAGTGTGTCGGCGGCAGCGCGCAAGGGCGCCGCCAGCGGTACTCAGAACGGCGAGCTGCTGCGGAGCCGCTGTCTGAGCTGTGGAGGGGCAAAAGCGCGGGGGGCGCGAAGTGCAGCGGCACAAGGCAGGCGTGCTGCCATCAGAGCGCTGAATCGTGAAACAGTGCTCAGCACAGGGGAAGTGAGAAGCGCCGACGCGCGGCCTGCGGCGCGCGCCAGAGGCGGCGGCAGCGGTGCGATGGGGCAAGGTGTGCAGGTCGGAGCTCCACGCACGACGCTCCTGCTGCACGGAGTCTACAACCGCTTGCTTGTCCGCCAGTCGATGCGTGGTGCAGCAGTATGAGGGGGGGCGGGGAGATGGGGCGGGGGCGGGAAGGCTCCGTGAGTATTGTGCGCAGCACCCCGTGAACTGCTGCCGGTTGCGCTTGTGGTGCCCGTGAGACGCCGAAAGACAAGCGGCGTTACAGCGCCTTACGCGTGCGCGCCCGGCTGGCTACCTACCGCCACGCGCGACGCCGTACGACATGAGATGATATGGCGCGTTACCTACGCCACCTTACCCTGTGCATACATACACACCTTCCGGGCGCTGTGCCGCTGGCGCTTGGCGACGGCCGCGTTCACAACGTCGTCGTCGACCACGTCGCGTGTTACCTACCCCAGCTTACCCTGCGCGTGCGTACATACATACCTGGGGGGCGCCGTGCCGCTGGCGCTTGGCGTTGGCCGCGTCCACGACGTCGTCGTCGACCACGTCGCAGCTGCTGCGCCGCTTGAGGCCGGGCGCGAGCGAGGGGAACTTGGAGGGCGCCTTGGGCGGCGGCGGCGCGGCGGCGCGCGCGGCGGCGGCGTGGTGCGGCCTGTGGCGGCGATGTGTTACATAGGGGCAGCGCGGCTCAGCGGTCGTGATGTTTCAGGTCGGTGAGGCTAATGTTTTCTTCTGCTTTTGGTGCTGTGAGGACGTGCGCGAAAGCAGCTGCGACGGTAAGTGCACGCCAGCACGTGCGGGGTGCGTGCGGACGGCAGCTCGGCGAAGCCCCAGGCGGGAGCATGTGCGCTGGCGGTTGATTCAGCATTCGCACTTGATGGAGGGTGCTGCCACGCCTTTGACGTACGCTGCGAGGACTGCCTGATTTTGCAACACGCGCAGTACCCCAGCACTCCTTACATGACTCCAAGTCGTGTCCACAAAAAGCAAAAGCAGCAGCAAATGCGTCAAAGCACAAGCTGCGTCCACAATGACTCTTCTACTGTAGACGCCGCCGGACCTCCCGCTACGCACGTAAGCGTGTCAAGGTGCACGCAGCAAGGGACCCCACTTAGTCCCAGGCGCACGCTGTTAATCATCTGCGTGGAAAGCGTTGACGCAAGTACAGCAAGCCTTTTTCCGTACAGACCTCCAGAGAGAGGAAGCACACTCGCAGAACCTCCAGCGGCCCCGCGCAGTATCACAAGGGCTGGTACATTTCTGAAGTACAATGTTAGACCAAGAAGAGCACTGACTTGAGGATCAGCATTGAAGGGGCAAGTCCCTCGTGGTATGGGCAGCATTAGCGTCTGGACTGCTTCCAAAGTACTCCGCAATACAAAAGACTTTTAGCGTCGAACACAGCTCTGAGGCTGCTGCGGGCTCGAAGCGCGCGGCGACTTACTGTGGAGCACTGCCGTCCCCCTTCTGCCCCGCATGAGCAGCAGCGGCCACCATCTGCAAGAACATGGGCGACGAGATGAAGCCAAACAAACTCGAAGTGAGGAGTACGTCATAGAACTTTAGTCAAGTACGCGGCCACGCAGAGGCGCTAAGCTGCAGCAACAGGAGAATGTTTTGCAGGTGCCATCTTCAAATAGGGACTGCCACTGCGAGGCGCATATGTTCAAAGACAACGCATTCTGCTGCTGCCGCTTGCGGTGCACCACCCTATACTGCATGGTACCATGGTAAGTAAATTAAGAACACGACAGCAGTGGTGGCACCCCTATGATACACCTCTGTATAGCGCTCTTCACATTCTAACCAGGATCGCCACAAAACCGGACTCGCCGCAGGCCTCACCGGGTGCAGACTTCAACTGACGCTCCGCCACAGCGGCGTGCGCGAGCTCCGCGCGCGCGCGCTACCTGTCACCCACAGTAGTAGTGGCCCCCCTATGGAACACGTCTGTATAGCGCCCTTCAACTTCCAAACAGAATCGCTGCGAGCTGGACTCATTGCAGGCCTCACCGGCGGCGCGGGCGTGGACTTCAAGTGACGCTCCGCGACGGCGGCGTGCGCGAGCTCCGCGCGCGTGCGCTGGCGGTCGGGCGGCGCCAGTTCCGCCGCCGACATGGCGCACAGCGCCTCCAGCTCGGTGTCGCCGCTCAGCACGCCGCGCACGAGCGCCGCGTTCTTCTCGTTAGTCAGGTTGGTGCGCAGCGACAGCAGCTTTTGCTGCGCGGGGTCACGGCGGCAGCGGCGGCGGCACAGCACAGGCTCGGTGAGGCACATGTCAGGTCAGGGTGCAGTGGAAGCAGCTTTTGCTGCGCCGATCGTGGCCGCGGCGGCGGCAGAGCACGTGTTCAGTGAGGCGATGTCGATCCCCGCGTGTTGTCGGCTGACATGAACCATCTCCAAAGAGGCATCAACCGACTCAAAAGAGATGTTTAATGCTGAGCGCACTCGAACTTGTGTGGTTGCTGGACAAACACGCCTGAGTCGTTGCACTCGTGTCACCGGCGCCACCGGTGCTTGCGGCACTATGCATTCCTGGACCAGCTCACGCACGTCAGTGCCGCAAAAAAAGCGAGCAGCCTCGCGTGCGCACACTGCAAGTGCATTTTGCGACCAACGAGGGTTGGGTTCACCCTACACTCGGACTCAAACTCACCTTGCACTCGGCTCTGATTTGATCGTGGCGCGCAGCGCGGTGTCCTTATACTCTGACTCTGACTCACCTTGTACTCGGACTTTGACTTTATCATGGGGCGCGGCACGCTGTCAGACTCAACTCACCTTGTACTCGGACTCTGACTTGAACGCGGCGCTGCAAACTGTCCCTATACTCAGACTCTGACTCACATTGTACTCGGACTTTGACTTGAACGTGGCGCGCAGCACAGTGTCCAAGTCCCAGACCAGCGCCTCGCACGCGACGGCGGGTGGCGGCTGCGCCAGCGTCTGCCCCATGTGCATCAGCTCCCCCTCGATGAACCGCAGCGCCTTGTGCTGGACGGCACGCCCAAAGAGCTGTGGGTGGCGGCACAAGTTGAAAATGTGTTGAGAAAAGGGTTTATGATACCCTCAAATTGCAATGCCTTTCTGCGGTTTCGATGGGAGTTGGGATGTCCGTCACAGATGCGGGATTCCCTCGAAAAAGAGGAAGCGGGCGGTGGGCACAGTTGTTGACACATGTAGGAGCATACGTGCCATTTCACGACCACGTCTTGTCGTTGGGTGTCCAGCAAATGATGGTGTCATGCGGCGCATGGGACAGCGGCAAGCCAGTTCGTCATAGTGCGGGTCACATACTCACATCTTCAAGCGTGCGCATTTTCAACTCCTGTTGGTGCGCACGCCACTACGAGCAGGCAGCAACCATACACATACATACAGTCGCACAGCATGACAGACACACCCGGGTGCTGCTGACCTGCATGCCCCCCTCGGCACCCCACTCGTCGTCAGCGACCGGCAGCGCAAAGCAGGCCCCACCAGTGCGCTCCACGCGCGCCAGCGCTGCGCTCAGGACCTCTGCTCCACCAGGCGCCGATTCTGTGAAGAAAAAGAGAGAGCAGCGATGCAGTCACTCGCTGAGACGACCGATGCGGTGGTTTGGCGCGATACACGGCAGCGTGGTCGGTCTATGGCAGCGCGCGCAGCGCCGCCGCTTCAAGTCAGCGGCGCCTGCGGCGGTGAGCAGGCGCGCCTGCTGACGACGCATATGATGAAGGGTCAAAGAGGGTCTGCGAGACAGAGACTGCTGAAGTTAAAGCGCCAAGATGCGCTTGCGTGTGGGCGCAGGCCGAAGGGCTACTTCCATGTACAATTTCAACAGCGGGAGTGAGGCGCAGTGGTGAGACGTGCGGAGCCGCGGCAGTGCGCCTGTGATGGTGCCACGGAGCCATGGAGTTGGCTGATCGCGCACAGCCCTGCTTCAGCACTTGCCGCCATCGCTACAAACCATGATACCGTCGACGTATTGCTGATGGCTTGAGAACGCAAGCCCCTTCTTGATGCACGCCAGGGAAAGAAGACGGAAACCAACTGCCGCAGCCGTCACCTGCAAACCGCCTCCCAGAAACAAGCAGCGACGCGCCGCCCACCACGACAGCGCCGCACGTCAGGGCAAGAGCTGCCGAAGCGTTGCACGACGAGCGAGCGCCCACCTGGCTTGGCGCGCAGCGTCCAGCTGCAGCCCTCCGCGGCGCGCAGGCCGCGCAGCGCGCGCAGCGCCGCGCCGCCGCCGCGCGCCGCGCACGCGTCGGAGCAGTGCGCCGCGCCGCGCGCCGCCGCCGCGCCGCACGCCTCCGCCAGGCACGTCACGCCCTCCGACCGCGGCCGCGCGTCCAGGGACCCCGCGTCGGCGCCGTCGCGCTGCGCCCAGCTCGCGCGCTGCGCGTCCGCCGCTGCCGCCGCCGCTGCCGCCGCCGCCGCGGCCGCCGCGCCCGTGGCACCTGGTAAGCGGCGATACGCAGCCGCCGCCGCCGCCACCGCCGGCGCCACGGGCGTCGCCGTGAATGTGTTCCGCCGCGGGTCCTTGCGGAGCTGCGCGAGCTTCTTCTCGCGGCAGCGCGCGCGCTCCGCGCGGTACAGCACGGCGAGCTCGTCCTCCGACTCGACCCAGTCGTAGAAGACGCGGTGGTGCGAGGGCGGCGGCCACGCGGCGTCCGGCGCCGCGGCGTCACGCGCGGCGTCGCCGGCGGCGGCAGCGGCGTTGTGCATCGGCGCCGTGTGCTCGAGCCAGATGCGGCACCTGACTGCGCCGCGCCCGCCGTAGCAGAGCGCGCACGGCCGGAACCACGCGTAGTCAAACGCCGCGGGCTTGGGGTTCTGCGAGCGCGGCTTCCTGCCGGAGGCGCGCGCGCCGTCGCCGCCGCCGCAGCCGTCCGCCTCCGAGTCCGCCGCGCTCAGCACGCTGTCGCGCCTGTGGAGCGCTGCGTCGCGGTCCAAGGAGCCCGAGCCCGCAGCGGCGGCGCTGGCAGCGGCGGCAGAAGCTCCGGCTCGCGCGCTCTTGGATGTGCTCGCCTGGTCGATCGCGCTCTTGCGGGGTTCCGCGCCCAGGCAATTTCCGGTCTCGTGAGCGGCAGCAGCGGCGGCTGCTGCAATGGCAGCAGTGGCTGCGCTGCCATTGCTGTCCCGTCGCTGCTGTGCACCCCCTGCGGCGGCGCTGGAAGAGGGCTGCCGCGGCGAACGCGGGCTGTGCGCTGCGCCGTGCTGAGAGTGGTGTAGCCGGAGGCGTGCGAGAGGAACGGCGTCGTCATCGTCGGACAACTCACTCTGTGAGTCCGACTCGTCCGGCGCGGCCGCGACGTGCTGCTGCTGCTGGCGGTGTGCCTTGGCATGCTGCTGCTGCTGCTGCTTCTTGTCTGACCGCTGCTGCTGCTGCTGGTGGTGGTGGTGGTGCTGCTGCTGCTGGTGGTGGTGGTGCTGCTGCCGCTGCTTCTCCGAGCATAGCTGCTGCTCATGGCGATGAAACGAAGGCGGCTGCTGCTGCTGCTGCTTCACGTGCGGCCGCTTTTCTGGTTCCCGCTGCTTATTTTCTGAACGATGGTGCGTTTTCTCCTTCTCCTGCGAGCGCTGCCGGTGCAACTGGTGCCGCCGCGGACTGCTCCCGGGCTTCCGGACGCCGTCCAGCTCCATGATGGGTACTTCAGAGTCAGACTCAGAGTCAGGCTCCGGGGACTGCAAGAGCGGTGCCGCACCCACGGCGGCGGGCGCTGGTGCAGCTTTCTTGGGGCTCTTGCGCTTGACGGCCCCCGAGCCGCTCCGATACTGTTTCACTTCCTCTTCAGATTCCGTACAGGAATCCAAGGCTTCATCCGCGCCACCACCGTCGCTTTTGGCGTCGCCGTCACCGCCATGACTGCCGCCGCCGCTCATGCGGACGCCGCCACCGCTGCCGCCGTTGCATCTGTCGCCGCTGCTGCCGCCGTGGCCGCTCTGGCCGCTGCGATCGCCGCTGCCGCTGCTGCTGCCGCGGCGGCCACCGCAACCGTTCCCGTCATCACCAGCGCCAGCGCCGACGGCTCCGGCAGGCGCTGCCTGCGCACGTTTTACCGCGACGACGTTCTCATGCGGACCATGCGCCTCTCTTGCTCGATGCAGGCTGCGCTCGGACGCGTGAGCGCTGCCGTTAGCAAGGCCGTTTGCCTGCGTGATCGACGCACCGTTGACGCCATCGAAGTCAGCAGCGGAGTGACCGCCGCTGAGCATGCTGCGCGTCGGCGCGGATGCGACTATGCCCTCCAGGTGCTTGAACAGCTCAGATGCCCTGCAGAGGGGGGGCAGTGGGGGGAGGGGAGGGGTAGGGGAGGGGGGGGGGCAACCGGCAGTTACACTGGTCAGCATTCTGACCGCAATGCTGGCTCAGATGCAAACCCGCATTGCGTAGATTTGCCCTCAAGCAGGGTATGCTGGACAAAGCGCATGGGACCACGCCAGTTGCCAGCCCCATTGCACCTGCGGCGCCCCGGCTTGCTTACAGCGGCAGCTGCAAGGCAGATCACGCAAGAGGCCGGGCGTTGTGTGCAGGTCCACAGGCTGTAACAACACATACGACACGCAACCCTGGACCGGCAGAGCCTCTGTCCCGAAATACATCACAGCCAGCCGGGAACCTAACACACACCACTCCACACCGCAAACCGAAAACAAAAAACGAGCGCGCGCGCACTGTTGGCGGCCAAGTTGATGTTCACTTTAAAGGCGGCGTAGCTTCGCTGAAGGTTCCAGAGTTGGATTGCCACCCCCCCCGGGGAAAATAAAACGAGCGCGCGCGCAGTGTTGTGCGCGGACCTCAACGTTGAAGTGAAAACGCGCAGCGCGCACCTGCCGCGCCGCGCGCGTGCCCTGCGCCCCTTCTCCACCAGCTCCTTCAGCACGAACGTCGGCGCGGACGCGCGCTCCAGCGCCGTGTGCGCCCTCCGCGCCCACTTGACGACCGCCTGCGCCTCCCGAATCCACGCGCCGCAGTTGGCGGCGGCGCCGTCCGGCTCCAGCCACTGCAGCTGCTGCGCGAATGCGTGGAGCTGCGTTGCGCGGGCGGCACAGCGGGCAGCAGGACGCGCGGGCGTGCGGTGAGGTGAGCTTGTGGATTGCGGTCCCGCGGGCGCGTTACACGCGTTGCAAGCGGCGGCAGCGCACAGGGGGGAGGGCAATGGGGATGCGACCGGCATGGCAAGGGCCGTTGGATGTGCTCCGCTGCTCGGTTCAGGGGAAAAAGGTGTCGCTAGCGCTAAAGGTCCCAGATCCCATGTTTTGCCATGTCCTGTGTGCATCAGGACACAGTACCAATGCATCACACAACTTCAACATCATTGGCAGGAGCGTCACCTCTGACAGTTCGCGGTCCATGTCCTCCACGGAGACTGCCCATCCACCGTTGTTGGCCCAGTACGGTCCCGCATTCTCCTCCTGCCACGCCTGCATCACACACAAGCATGGTTCACACGCGTGATTCACAGGCGTGATTCACAAGCGTGTTTTGCATCATGCACAACACACCGAGCACTGCTGCACCATTGAGCCACAGCCCCTTGGGGCACGGCGCTATGTGCTGCGATGGTACAAGTCCAGCAGCTCAACGTATCCGCGCAGCCTGCTTGCCGTGTGCACGATCGCCTCGCTGCGTTGATGAACACATGAAAAGGCTGCAAAGTGTATACTTCAAGTTCAAGTCAGCATACATGCAGAGCTGCCGCAATGTGCAGTGACTACGGCTCAGGCGTGCGCATTGCTTGCTTCTTGGGTGCGCAACAGCCATGGCCCTGGCGATAGCCCTAAACCCAAACATAACGCTGTTCGGAGCACGCAAGGCCACCAGCTGCAACAGTCCATTCTTGCCAAGGGAGCCTCAAACACTGCCATCAGCAGAGCCGCCATCGCACACACGTTTCAATTGCCTTACTGCCTCGTCTCTTCCCACACCTCAACATACGCAAACTGGAGCGCGGGGACCCCCCTGCTATCAATTTTGACCAACGGTATGCGCGAGCGGCTCGGTGGCCAGCACGTGCTGGAAGACACGAACGCGACGCCGCGCGCCGACGATCACGGCGGCACTTAAAAGCACGTTACCTCAAAAGACTCGTGCCACCGCCGCTGCAGCGCCGACGCGCAGCTCTGCAGGTCCGCGAGGGCGTCCGCGAGCGCGTCGCGCATGCCCGCGGGCACGCGCACCATCGCCTCGTCCGCCTGCGGTTCACGGTAGTAGGGCGGGTGCGTCACCAGTTGCAGATGCGCGCGCAGGCTGCAGTGCATCGCGGTTGACGTGCGTGAAGTGCATGCCTGCCGGCACGCGCACATTCGCTCCAGCCGCCTGTGGTTCACCACACCTTGCGGCACAATTCGCAAGTGCGCACAAGCGGGCTGCCCGGATCTGTACTTCAACTTCACTACCCCCGGAAATATGCGTCAGCTGACGGGTGCTTGCGGGGCGTCTGTGAGCTGCCTGTGAGCTTGCTCCGCAGGCTCTGACTACATGCGCCTACGCTGTGGCACCCAGATCAGAAGCAGCGCCTGCACGTGTTTGTTGACGTTCGCAATCTGCCGCGGCGCCATGTGCGGCAGTTGCGCTGCTGCCAATGAACTTCACGGTGGCACTACTGTAATCGCTTCCTGACTTGACACACAATCTACAAATGATGTGCTGTGCGTCTCGTTTCAGCGGCTCCTCGGCTCCGTAATTAACAGTATAAGTCTGCATGAAGCACTTGCAACTGCATGAGAGCCGCTATCCAGGTGCTCATTTGCACCAGGCACTCTGCCGCCATCGCGCACGATGCGCCCATGCGGGTGCCGTGCAGATTGAGGTCCGCCCCGCAGGCTCCGTACTCGCAAACGCTCCGCAACATCACCCCCCCCAAGTACAGGCAGGGTCCTCCATGCGGCCACGTGCCCCGCACACGCATCACCGGCTCGGGTGCGCTCCGAAGGAGCGCGCGCGCAGCCCCTGCCGCCGAGCACCTGCTGCCATATCCACGCAGACAGCAAATGCCAGCGCACCTCCTCCGCCGCAGCCGCGCCGCCGAGGCCCTCGAACGCGCGCGCCTCCGCCGCCAGCTCGTGCGCGCGCCACAGCAGCGCCGCGCAGCCGCCGTCCGCCTGCGCGCCGCCGCCGCCGCCGCCGCCGCCACCGCCGCCGCCGCCGCCGCCGCTGCCGCGCGTCAGCGCCGCCACGCCGCTCATCCACTGCGCAGCGCTCAGCACGCCGCCCGCCAGCTCCTCGCTGTCGCGCCGCGCCTCGTTCGCCCTGTGCTCCGCGATGACGCCCGGCGGCGGCGGCGCCGCGCCGCGCGCCGTGCACGTCTTGCACACGTGTCCCTGCGCGTGCGGTGGGCGTTCCGGCAGCGGACCGTATGGTCAGGGGCGCGAGGCGCATGGTGATGGCACCCGAGACTTGATGCGTTTGAGACCAATAGAAGCGGTAGCCTCGACACACGGGCTCACGGCTCCAGGACATGGGAGTGGGCGCTATGTAGAGCTGCGTGGAACGGGCACTCGACGTGCGCGATGGCGCATCTCGCCAGAGCCATCACACATGTACGCCAGCATGCATACCGGCAGCATGCTGTGTACATTACGGCGTAGACGACCAACATCTCATTGCTACAGATGCCTGCATGGGAGCCACGGCACAAGCGCTGCCAGTCGCACCGCATCTACAAACACTTCAACTAGAAGTACATGGGGTGTAGGCGAGCAGGGGGGCGGCTTACAAGGGCTTCGGGCGCGTCGGCGTCGGTCGGCAGCCCCTCGCACGCGTTGCGGCACCAGTTGAAGCAGAGGCTGCAGCACACCCAGTGCTCCTCGTCGTTCGCCGGCGCGCCGCAGCAGCAGAACCGCGGCGGCACGTAGTGCTTGCTGCACCAGAACGACACGACGGGGTGGCTGCGCTGCGCGTCCCCCTCCCCGCCCTCCGAGCACAGCATGCCCGGCGCCGCATCGCTGCCGCTGGTCGCCTGGCGTAACAGAAGCCATGTACAGGGCCATGTTGAGTCCAACAGACGCCGCAATCAGCTGCCTCGCAGGCACAGCTAGCCCGCATTGGCGTTTACTTTATCTCATTGTGACCAAGGCTGCGAGGAATGCCTCTTGATCATTGCACGTGCGGTGAACACTGCCTGAGTCATGCATGCTTTGAGCTGCTCATAGCATTCTTTGACTACCATGCATAATTCTTCATGTCTGTTCTCAAACACCATGTGCTGGGTTGCATCCAACACGTGTTTCGTGCCTCATGCGCCTCTGCCGTGTCCTGACTATGCAACCACTGTACTGCGTCCTTCGTTGTGAGTGATGTCAACAGTGCTGGCTGGAGGTTGACGCGGCGAGGTGAACAATTGAGAGTGAATGCTTGCCGAACTTTGCTAAGAAGCATGTGATGTACGCGCGCCGCCAATGAGCGACTTACTGTGCGGCTGGCAAGGTCAATGAGGGTGCCACTGAGAGGAATCAGCGTTGCAAGCCGAGATGATACTGCTCTGTGCAATGCTCCGTTTTTCAGTCGCGCACAATGCTGCGCTGCAGCAGTGGCAGCCGGGTCTTGATGGTGCAGCAGAAATGACCTCCACAGAGCATCAACGACAGCTCTAGTAAGCAATGCTGACGAACCTGAGCGGCTGCGCAGTCAGCATGAAACCAAGTCGTGCATTCCTCCTCGTCCTGGGAGCAGCGCACGAGCCAGGATCCTGGGGCCCGCTTACGGCAGATGGCACAGGGCCCCACCACACCATCCGCATCAAGCGTCCACCGCACCCGCTGTTTGGAGCCATCAGCTTCCAGCTGCGCCACCACTTTCCGCCACAGCACATCGTCCAGACTTGTGTCCCCTGCCATGTTGTGGCTCACCAACGCCCGTGCGCGTCAATAAAATGCTTTTCGCCCCTGCACGGAAGGCAGGGTGCAAGACGAGCGGCGAAAATCACTGATTATGACTAGCAAAGCTTCCATGCACACAACTCGCGAACGAACAATGCCTTGCTTGGCAACTCTGAATGCTCTGCTGGACTGCCTGCATGGGCTGCGCGGCGGTAAAGCAATGGCACGCATGTCAGACCCCCGCAGATAAAGAGCGTACGCGGCATCGATTGTACAGCCTCATCATTTGGCACCTCGTGGAGGGTTTTTCTTTTTCAGATCGTGTTGCTCTCACCTGCAAGGTGCCGCCGACAGCCTCGGGCAAGTCAAACACCGCATGGCCTGTGATTCCCGAATGACTGACTTCTTGAATGCAGCAACCTCCGGCATGTGTTACACCAGCCTCAGCCTCCTCAATCGGTTTAATAGCCAACTTCAACAGCGACGATGAAGGTTTGTCAGTACTGGAAAAGACCCCGCGTTGCTGTCGACAAAAACAAGGCTGGCGCGAGAGCGCAGAGAGAACGCCTGGGCGACGCCCTCATGTGCAGGAGCCTGCACTGCTGAAGCCGCAGTTGCATTGCAGCATCACTGGTCAACGAGGAAAGGATGCCCCAAGATTCACGTTTGAGCAAAGGGATTGCAGCAAGTTTGGGGCCCACGTCCCCGCCCCACTCTCCTAGCGCCAGGCTGTTCGTGGAAATACCGCGGTGGACGGATCACTTGCGAGAAGACGGCTCCAAGTTCACAACATACGAGGTGGTGGTGCGGTGCAGGGGGAAAAAATGGACATTGCACAAAAGGTGAGCCTTTTTTTTGCCACTGTGTTCGCACACGATCACACCTGCTATCGCATAGCGATGATTTTGCTGAATCAGATGCGTTCGAAGCACAATTCCTGCTGCACCTGCTTGTGAAGGAAAGCAACTCTAGAGGCGTCTGAAGCAACCGTAACTGTGAACCTGAACGAACCGCAGCCATATTGGCTAACATCGATGGTGCATTCTGCTTACATGAAGCTGCACGGCATGGATATCTCACTATCCATATGTCAACTGCTGGTAGCAGCTGCCGCGCCGGCGTCATGCGTGTCCATGCTCGCCCACAAAACGAGGCGGCCAATAATGGTGCAGGGCGCTGCCACAACGAGCATCTCGCTGTTGCTCATCAGTGCAGACCCGATCATTGCCGGCGTGCGCCACTTTTACTTTCCTGGCTTCATGTATAGACAGCTGCATGAGTACTTCAAGTTCTCACTGTACGTGTACTACGAAAGCACAGTCAGAGGGCATGTCACTCTCATGCTTGGAATAACGCAAATCGGTGAAGCGAGTGACTTTGAATGGTGGTACGATCAATAGCGATGGGGCCATGCAGACAAACGGCCAGAACACGCGACCCAATCATGCTCTGATGGGTTCAATGCCGCTGAATCATTCATGCATCTAAACTACTTGAGGGTTTGTGTCATGCGCAGTCTATCTGCACCTGAGCGCTGGTTTCATAGTGCTACACGACTCCTCTCGTAAAGCGCTAGAGCCCTGCAGTGCACGTGCCTGTATCTGTGCATAAGATATGTGCACTCATCGTATCTGCCGCTGGCTGTCACGAACGCAACTTCATCTATCGTCAGAGCTTCCAACGCGCCATCAGGAGGCATGCGGAGGTCACGCGCAACGCCTTGCAGTTACGAGCGTGCCGTTGAACCGGAGTTCACGCAGCAACAGACACGCACGCATTGGTGCTGCCATGCAGAACCGGCGACTGCTGCCTGTCTTCACACACTCATTGCCAATATGGCCAATCACGGGTGTCAGTTTGTTGACTGAACCTGTGGACTCACATGCGACAGCGCATGCGCGGCGGCGCAGCAGAAGGCTACGCTCGGCATAAACAAAGCACGCCTGCACCGGCCCGTGTTCTCTGAGCTGTCAGCGATTCGGTGCGTAGTGGCGCCCCCACGTGGCAGCAGCGTGGGCACACGATGGCGCGGCGCCACGAATGCGTGAACACTGACCCAGCGCGCAAATGCATACATATATTGTGCGGTGCTGCGGCGTGTGCCGATTCTGTACCACTCACCGCGCATGGGACTGCCGCCGATGCCACGCGAGCGTGCCTCAGAAGTGTGTGCCTCTGTGCTAACGAGCGCGAGCGCTGCGCTGATCCCGCCGACCGCGCGCGCGCGCGCGCGCCGCAGGTACAGCGACTTTGAGGCGCTGCGCGACGCGGTGCGCAGCGTGCACCGCTGCGTCTCCGACTTCGACTTCCCGCACAAGTCCAAGTTCAACACGTTCGCGGACTGGACCAAGGAGCGGCGCCGCACGGGGTTCGAGGACTTCATGATGCTGCTGCTCGGCTTCACGACGCGGCCGGCGGAGGTGGACGCTTTCCTGGAGGTCACGGCGCACCTTGAGCCGCCGCCGCCGCCGCCGCTGCCGGCGCTTCCCGGCGGCAGCGGCGGCGGCAGCGGCGGAAGGGAACGAGCCGGGAGCGATGCGCAGCGAAGGTACTCCGCCGGCGCGGCGAAACACCACGCGCCGCCGTCGCGGCTGGGCTCGGAGGCGGCGGCGGCGCTGGCTCTGCAGCAGCACAGCCGCGCCGCCGCGGCGGCGGCGGCGGCGCTGCCGCGCAGCAGCAGCAACACGCCCACGAAGCGCACGCCCAAGTTCCCGCCGCTGGCGACGGACATTGGCGGCGACGACGGCGGCGGCAGCGGCGGCAGCAGCGGCAGCGGCGGCGGCGGGCTCGCTCCCCGCAAGCGCGCCGCCGCGGCGGCAGCGGCGGCGCAGGGGCGCGGGTCCGGCGCCGCGGCGGCGGACGGCGCAGAGGCGGCGCGGCGGTGGTACGGCGCGCAGGACGAGGACCAGGCGCTCTTCCTCGGCGGCGTGGTGGTGCTCACGGTCGCGGCGTTCGTCGGCGCGGTCGTGTGCTTTGTGTGGTGGGCGAGCGGGCTCGCGGGCATGCTGAGCCTGACGGTCGCCGTCGCGGTCGGCGTGCTGCTGGACCGGCGCGAGGGCATCGCGGCGCTGTTCGCGCGCAGCTACCGGTCCGCGTCCGCGCGCCACGCCCTGCACAGATAGCATGCGGCGCCGCCGCCGCCGCTGCTGCCGCCGCCGCTAAAGACTGTCTGGCAGGGCCGCTGCCGCCGCTGACAGGTGGCACGCTGCGCTGTTGCTGCCGCCGCCGCATCCGCTTTTGTGCACATGCGCGCACGTGCTGCAGTGCTGTGTTCCGCTGGCAAGTTGGCAAAGCACTGTCGCAGTGGAGCCTTGGCGCGCGCTCTGCAGCTGCAGCTGCAGGCGATCTGCAGCCTCGGATGGCAGGAGCGACCATGCGGTGTATCAGTACGCTTCGGCTGTGTTTGAGGTGTTCATCGCGATAAGGAGCAGTGTCGATATGGCGGCAGCGGCGTCGGCAACAGCCGTGCCGTCAGCTGCGCCAGTCGCTGCAGCAGCAGCAACACCGCACATGCACACGCGTGCAGGGACGTCTACGCTCACTCCATTTTCGCCCCGTGATGCGTGGTAGCGGTGGACACGAGTCGCGGCGGCAGCGGCTGCGCGGAGCGCTACCGCCGCTTACAGGCGCTGCTGCGCGTGGACGCGTTACGCTGCCGCAGCTGCCTGCGCGCACACGCCGTCCGTCGCGCCCAGCCCAGCGCAGCTAGCAGCGCGCAGCTTGGGGGTTTGTGTGGCCGGGGCGCGCGCCGCCAACGGAAACGACAGCAGCAGCGATGGATGTGCGTCAGGCCTTCTCTTTATTTCTGTTCTACGTGCTTTCCAGCGCGCGCATGTGCTACACACATGGTGCCTGCGGAGACGCGCGTGCACAGTTGCGGTTGCCGCCGCTGCTGACCGTTTGGCGCGCTTTTCCCTCACTCGCGCGCGCCATGTTACTATGGACTTGAGCTGCCGCGGCCGCCATGCACCGCGCTCGCCCCCTTTACCCCCTTCCCCCCTTGTCGATGGCTGTCCGTAGAGCCCCCGAGACTTGCGCAGCAGGGCCCTGATGTAGAGTCGTGTTTGTGCGGTGGCAGCGGCGTCTTGCACAGCCGCTGGGGGCGGGCGGTGGTACCGTTGTTTGAAAGCGACTCATGGTCGCCCTCGTTCATTATTTGTCCGGTTGTCCGTGTGAGTATTTTAATGAAAGCGGCGTCCTGCCACTCTCTGAGATATGAGCATGCGTGATGTTTGTTGTGACTGGTATCATTGTAACTGATGTCTTGCGTGCCAGCGGTGCATGTGTATGCGGACTGTCTGTGGTCCCTGCGCGTTGTGATGTCATCTTTCACTAGACCTTTTGTATACCTCTACTCCAAAGCCCCTGAAACACAGACTGGGCAGGCTGCCAGCAGCATAGGCCTGATGCTGCGACACTGAACAACGCAGCTATTGAGGCATTGCTGATTCTACGTCAAGTGCAATATGCGCTTTAGTGTTACAATGGCATTTGTCCAATTCTCAGTGCTCATCAGACATTGTTTACTTTGTGCGTTTGCGCACTTGCCACTCCACCAATCGCAAGTGGCACATTGAAATTTTTGTCGTATCTTGCCATGCGGGCTGCACCTCAACGTGACGGGGATAGATGAAGCGATGATAGTTTTGTGAGTAAAGGGTTACGGAGGAGGTTAGGGGCTGAAGGTAAGTGTTGTTACTTTGGTTGATGGGGGGGGGGGGGCAGAGATGGGGTCGGGGTTGTTGAGGTTGGTGAACGCCATGACTTCATTTGCAGCGGCATACGGTACATGGAATAAAACAAAGCCACACGCTGCACGCTTGCGGACACTGGCCATGGCTTGCTTGACGCAAGGCTTGCACTCAGTACCCAGTGCACAGTCCTTTCCTCAGGCGCCGCAAACATTCCTTGCCACTTGCCAGTGGCTGAGGGAGACTGGCCCACCTTGGGCTGCAGGTCAACAGCAACAGCACGAGAGGGCATTTGTTTGTCCACAGCGGCTGCATCAGTGGCAGCGGGGAGCGCCAGAAGCGCTGCAGTGGCCGAGCTTGCTGGCCCTCCATCCCTCCAACTTCAACTGCTAAGCGCCAGGTTCTTGAGCTGGATGCAATGCGCAAGAGGCACATCGCTGGCCTGTGCTTCTGCACCCATTAGATGCCAAATACCACGGCGGTGTTTCTGTGCCGCGACGACAACATGAAGCCGGTCATCGCTGAGCAGGGCAGCTGTGCTGCGGCAGTGCCCGGGCCGGCCAGTGGCAGCTCCATCACTTTCTTGCCCAGCTGCCTGGCATTCATTGCAGTCTCCACTGGCAGCTCCTCAATCCTGCCCAGCATTGCCATGCGTGTCTTGCGAAGCTCAGGACCATCCCGAGGCTTGAAGGCGCTTCAAGCAAGCGCAGCACATCACCTCAGGCTTAGCCTAGGCTAGCTCCAGTAGTGACTCAGCAACCACAATAACCACAATAACGACCGAGCACAGGACCGCCTAAACAGCACAAGCATCCGCCGGCCTTGCAATCAGGAGCGCCTTCTGTCACCGCCAGCGGTCCCAGCGTTACTCATCATGATCGCATGGCATCAGGAAGCTTGAAGTTTCTCAGCCTGGTAGCTGGTTGTCAGCTACTTCAAGCGTGGTCGCCTCCGCGTGTTGCCACTGTCAAATATCTGCGCCGCGGCACGCCGCCGCATCAAGCACTCCATCAGCGCCCTGCTGCACTGGGTCAGACTCTTACCATGGGTGCACGCCCCGGCGCGTGCTGCTGCCGCCGCGGCAATGCTGCTGCTGCTGCGGATATTGGCATCGTTGCCGCTGCAATATGGACGTGTAGCGCAATTCTCCTAATTTCCTCATGAGGCCCCCAGTTCATGGTGACTGCAGCAGCGTGTGCCGCCTCTGCCGTCGCTGCTGCCAGTCTGCAATCGCTCCCGGGGCTACGCAGGCCGATGAAATCCCAACAGGCTTGGATACTTCTTGAGTTTGTCGTAATAAACTGCTTCAGTCTGGTTGGCAGATGTTTACTGGACAAAGAGAGCTACAAGAGGCGTGGAGCTTTGGGGGTAAAACCCCTAGCAGCGTGGGCACTTCAGGTCAGATAATCGGCGATGAGCTGAGCGCTGCCCCCAATCTATCAAAAAGTTCCCAACCGCCTATAGCGCTTACATGCAGAGAAAGACGAGCCAAGGAGCCTGGAGGACAGCGACACACAGCAGCACATCGAGTGGTGCTACGCAGCCAGCAGGAGCAGCCGCTGCTGCAGACCTTCGGGTTGGTGCGTGTGTCTGCCGACTGTAAGACGAGCCCTAAGCCAGGCAGCTCTGTGCACGCTGGAGACAGCAGCAGCAGCTGCTGTGGGAAGGCAGGGCCGTGTGCGCATCCACAGACGGCGGCCGCACCATGGCTACCTCCGTGGATCTGGGGCTGAATGCCTACGATGGCGCGCGAATGAAGATGGACGAGCTCTTTGTGCTGTGGCTGGGGCAGAAAGGGACGGGCAAGATGATACGCAATCTGCTGGAGGCAGCAGCTGCGGGAAAGCCCATCGAAAGGCCCGCCAGCACGGGCCTGCTGGCGGCGCTGTCGTCCCCCTCCTCGTCCTCCTCCCTGTCGCCCGGCGGCAGCGGACAGCTCAAGTCCCCCGCGCACGGCCACAACCTGCACGGCTACGCGCAGCCGCCGCCGCGCTCGCCCTCCTCCAGCAAGCACGCGGGGGCGGCGTGGAGCCCGAAGAGCGGCGGGCGCGCGGGGGCGGGCGGCGGGGGGCGGTCGGTGGAGCGCTACCTGAGCCCCGAAAAGCGCTCCAGCAGGACCCCCAGCGACGAGGAGCCGCAGCAGTCCGGCAGCAGCGGCAGGCAGGGCGCGCAGGCCGCGGCGGCGCCGTCGCCAAAGCAGCGCGCGCTCGTGCCGCCGTTCTACTTCCCGGGGGAGGGCGGGCGCGGCCGCGGGCGCGCGCTTGAGAGCGGCGCCTTTGACAACCGGCGCGAGGACGTGCTGGAGGTCTTCAACCGCCACCCGCGCGGCATCAGCGTCGACGACTTCGTGCCCGTGACCAAGACGCTGTGCGGCTTCCCGAGCTTCTTCAACGCCGTCCTCTTCCGGCGCATCGTGGCGGCGTTCGGCGACGGCGGCGGCGGCGGGGGCGGCGGCGCGGCGGCGGAGGACATGAGCCTCGGCAGCGGCGGCGGCGACGGCGCACGCATCACGCTGGCGCAGTTCACGGCGTTCTGGCGCGAGGAGATAGAGCCGTACGACCTCGTGGAGCGCTTCTTCCGCATCGTCAAGCAGCCGGACAAGGATTTCATAGGGCGCGACGATTTCACGCCGTTCATCGCCGAGCTGCTCATGTACCACCCCGGCCTCGAGTTCCTGGAGAACCACCCGGACTTTCACCCCAAGTACAGCGCGACCGTCACGGCGCGCATCTTCTACGCGGTCAACACGGCGGGCAACGGGCGCATCACGCAGCGCGAGCTGCGCCGCAGCAACCTGGTGGCGATGTTCAATGTCGTGGACGAGGAGGAGGACATCAACAAGGTCAGTGAGGGGGGGGGGGGGGGCATGTAGGTACCTTTTAGAGAAGGAGTCTTGAACTTGAAGTTTGCGCAGCTTCTTTGTTGCGGCCGTGGCGGCGCTCGTGCGTCAGGCGGAGGTGCCTGCGGCGTTGTCGTTGGGAAGGGTGCGGTGGCTGGCTGATGACCCTGTGCAGGCAGGTTATGATGAGCGCTGCTGCTTTTGTAGCAGTGCTGCCAGCTGCTCACAAGACGGAGGGCATGCGGGAAAGGTAAGCTGCATATGTGGGCCTTGCAGCGCAAGCCGTAGCCACTCGCCTGGTGTTGCCTTTGCCGGCACTTGAGGTTGACGCTTCACAGTACTTGAAGTAGGACTCCCACGTGCCATGTAGCTCGTGCATGTAGCGTTGACAGTCATTGGCGGCCGTCAACAATCACGCAGCGGCCTCCCGAGACCTCCTGCGACACACATGCTGCATCCGACCTGCCAACCCTGCATAGGCGCGGCGTCTCTCCTGGCGAGCACGCTGAAGCGGTCCTCTTGCCTGTAGCAACACCGACGACAGTGCGCACGAGGGGCGGTAGCGCACCAAGTACAGCCGTGGAGTCAACGTTGTTGCCATGTTGTGGGGCATCTGCCCATGACGCTCAAGGTGGGGGGGGGCTGACTCTGCAGGGGCCAAGCCCACAAGTTCAGTATGCCAATGCTTGTCACAGTCGCCTATTTGTGCCCTGCTGTGTTCATGTCCCCTTGTTACCCTTTGACCCCTCTCCCGCTGATACACAACTTCAAGTTGCCCTCTAGGCGGGGCCGCGAAGCCATCGATAAACGTGCAGGACCCCAACACACACTAATGTCCCCCAGGTTTGAAGTTAGGCTTGACTTGACCCGTACTCCCCCCCCCCACAGTACCCGGGCCGCGAGCCACCCCCTCTGACCTTTGCTCCTCGGCACTCTGTGCTCTTCTTGTTTGCGCCGCGCGCAGGTCACCCAGTTCTTCTCCTACGAGCACTTCTACGTCCTCTTCTGCCGCTTCTACGAGCTCGACAGCGACCGTGACAACCGCCTCAGCCGCGAGAACCTGCTCAAGTACGGCGACCATGCGCTGAGCAGCGCCATCGTGGACCGCATCTTCGAGGTACGACGTTTCGCCGTTGCGGAGACTGCGCCATGCGTCTGATCTGCTTGAACTTGTCCCGCCCGCCCTTGCCCCCCCCCCCCCCGGTCACACCGCTTGCCGCGGCCAGCTCTGTGCTCTGTCCCCAAGAGCTGACTGCGCTATGCCTCTGATCTGCGTGAACCTACCGCCCCCCCGCGCCCCCCCGTAACGCAGCTTGCCGCGCGCGGCGAGTGCTCTGCCCTCACACAGCTGCAGCTGCGGCGTGAGCAATGCCGTTGTGGACGCGTGCGCGCGCGCCACGCCGGCGCGGAGTACACGCACTGCCCATATGTTTGTTTTTGCGCGCCTAGTTCGACCGCGACGCCTTCAGTCCGATTGCGGGAACTACTGCGCTTGAAGCAGCAGCGTGCCTCTGTGCGCATACTGACCGGCTGGAGTTACCCCCGCCCGCCCCCCTAAGGTGTTATATGGGGTGGGGGGGGGGCAGTGGCCCTTGCGCTGTGAACCGCGCATGCTCCCCACATTTCATCGTTGCCTTTCCAAAGAATTGTCGTTGCCGGAGGCATCAGCAGCCACAACATGCAGCAATGTGACGACGAGTGTCTGCGTGTGTGCGCCCGCGCGCACGCGCGTGCAGGTAGGGTTGCGGCCCTTTGAGCCGGAGGCGGACGCGCCGTCGGACTGGCGCGACTGAACTCAATGTTTCATGCTGAGCACTGCTCTTGGTGACGCGCCTCAGAGCCCCAGCACTCCTAGGAGATGCTGGCGCCTCAGCATGGATCGATTACCACAGAGCAAAACAGTAACGGCGAGGTCTGTTTGCACCTATGTGCGCGTGCAGGTGGGGCCGCGGCCTTTTGAGCCGGAGCCGGACGCCCCGCCGGACTGGCGCGACTGAACTCAATGTTTCATGCTGAGCACTGCTCACGGTCACGTGCTTTGGCGCCCTATCGCTGCTAGGCCAGCAGCATCAATGACCACACAGCAAAACAGTGACGGCGAGGTCCGTTTGCACCTATGCGCGCGTGCAGGTGGGTCCGCGGCCCTTTGAGCCGGAGGCGGACGCGCCGCCGGACTGGCGCGACTGGATGAGCTACCAGGACTACGTGTACTTCATGCTGAGCGAGGAGGACCGCGGCAACGAGCGCTCCATCCGCTACTGGTTCACGTGCGTCGACCTCGACGGCGACGGCCGCATCGGGCACGTGGAGATGCGCTACTTCTACGACGTGCAGGTGCGTGCTCCCGCATTCGCCTCTCCACGTCAGGACTCTGACGACGTGCAGGTGCGCGCGCGCTCGCTCGCGTCGATCGCGTCTGTACTGAAGGCGCCTCGGATGCGTGTGGAAACATCTCGAGGGTATGTAGGTACAAGTGCATGTGAGCAGATGCGCGGGTGCGTGCGCGGGCGCCTCTGCCACGCACGTCTAGAGTAGACCATCTATAGGAGACGCCTCGGATGTCCATCTCTTGAAGTGTGCATGCATGCATACTGGTATGGTAGCGCTGGAGTGGCGGCGCTCAGCGATGGTGGCGGTGCTTGCAGCGCTGCTCACCTGCAGCACGTGCGCGTCGTCGCAGCCTCCTCTTCCATGGCAGTGACGCAGCGTGACGGCGGTTTTGCGACTGCACGAAACGTAATGCGATGGTTACACAGGCAGCTTGCGGGTGCGCGCGACGGGTTGTGCCGATGGACAGAGCATATCCGTCATGTGCCAAATTAGGCCGGTCAGTCAAGAATTAGGAGCGTACCGGGCACCGATCCTGATTAGGCCTGAGTGTTTTTTTGGGTGTTCCTATTTAGGCCTGGTGGTACTTTTTGTGTGGTTACCCTGTTATGGCATGCACATCATTTGGTACTGGTGAGGCACTCAAAGCACAGCATGCAAGCAGGTTACAAGTGCCATTGCACTATCAGATGCACACCTTCAAATGCTCATTGCACCTTCTGATGCATAAGAGCAGCACTTTCACATCATGCATGCACAAAGCATGCATACAGCAAGGTTTTCTCGACCGCGGAATGATCTGATAGACCAAATTCACTGTCCTCCCATCAGATCGTTAGCTGCTAATCACTAATCACTCAGCCGGCTCCCACACGCACTTCGCCTGGAAAGCAAGCAAGTACCTCCACGTCTGAATGTGAGGATGGAGCTGGAGGTGGAATTGCTAGCGCTGCTGTTGGGGCTCGCGGGGTGGAAAGAACACCCCCAAGATGTTGAGATGTCTTTGAATCTGCGATGCAACTTGGCGCACCTTCTGTTCACGTGGTCGGTTTCGCGTAAATGCAACTTCAAGTGTGTTTCCCTCGTTCGACAGCGAAACAAAAAGCAAGCACCGCACAATGTTTGCAGGTCTCGCTGATGGTCATGTAGTGCCCACTTGAGGGTGTTTTGAGGCCCTGTCCTAATTGCGCCTGGTGCTTTTTTTGCGTGATCCTTATTCAGTGTCCGAGTGCTTTTTTTGACCATTCTAAATCTTTGACCGACCGGCCTAATTTGGCACATGACGGTATGCTACCCAGCAGCGCTCCTCATCCCCCCCCCCCCCCGCGCCGCCACCGCTCTCTCACCAACCTCAACATCGCACCGCCGCCCCGCTGCACCCCCGCAGATGCACCGCATGGAGAGCCTGGGGCACGAGGTGGTCGCGTACGCGGACATGGTGTGCCAGATATGGGACATGCTGCAGGTGCGCGCCGCTCGCAGCGCTGCTCAGTTGCGCAGCCCTGGGATTAGAGTTAGGTGTCGATGATCACGGGGCGCCGCCTCGGAGCGATGCCACAACGGACACCAGCCAGCCCTGGGGTTAGGGTTAGGTGTTGATGGTGACGTGGCGCTGCCTCGTAACGATGCCGCAACTGACACATGGCGATGCAGGGCTGAAGTTCGCGCACTATTTTCCATTGGCGCGCATCCAGGCGTGCTGACGGCGCTTGCTGCGCGGCGGCGCTCAATCTCAACAGCGGGTCGCCATCGCGCCGCGCTGTGTGCTCAGAGCGTGTCCAGAGTGAGCACACACAGATGAAAGTGCCAGCACCATTGGTCACTTGCTGATGCATGCAAGTCAAGATGCGCTGATGCCCTTGGTCATGACAATACATAAAAGTACTTGATGAAAGTGATTGTGAACATGTACTTCGAAGTATTTGTATACAAAAGGTGATCGTCAATGAACACTGTGACTCCTTTCGCAAGGGTATATGTAGACTCTGGTACTGTCGCAAGCTCGTCGTTAATCATCTGGGCGCTTACGCGGCCTTGGGCAGAAGTTAAGTACATTAGCCTGTGGCTTTCAGTAACGTGTTCGGGACTCATCAGATTCTGCCAGTTGCAACAGCAGTCCCAAGGGGGCGGGCAGTTTATGCAAATATCACTAGGCATGCTGGAGCTACAATGGCTCAAACGTTGATTAAATCATGACATTGTGCATACATAAAATGTGCTGCAGGTCACCGTGTCCATTGCGCCACAGTTTTCTCACACAGTCACTCCTGCCAGGTACCCCATACTTACCTGCGTACCCAGCACCTACATTCCCCACATCTCACATCCTGTGTGTACGGCCATATCATGGTGACAGCACCAGGTCTCGTCCGATCGCTGAAGTTAAGCACCCTCGAGCGGAGCTAGTACTACGGTGGGGGACCACGTGGGAAGCCTCCGTGCAGTACCCTTTTTTTTTTGGCGCTCTCAAACTGGAATGCAGCTCCGCACTCGCGCAGAGCATGCTAGTGTACTGTGGCTGCCGCGCGTGATGCGTCAGCGAGCCGCGCAGCATCGCTCAGTGCCTCAGCGCTGCGTGCGTGCGCGCGAGCGTCGGCGCTTGGACGCGGTGATGTAGTGGCGAGGATTGTGTAACGTCACGCTGCGCTTGGGGTGTATGCATGGCGCCGCTATGAGCAATCACAGCGGTGCTCCATCAGAAGCGAGCGGCACAGTCGAGCAGGCGGGATGGACGCGTTGCCCATTCGTAGCGAAAGGCCATGTCACCAGTGCGCGTCTCCAGTAGATTCACTTCATCTCGTTTGTTGCAGAACGACGTCTGCTCGCCGCCTGCGCCCGCACCGCGGCATCCTCTGCGCATCACCAGCACGTCCACAGACCAGGGCCGCTGCTGCAGCAGCAGCAGCAGCTGCTGCTGCTGCTGCTCATCACCATTATCATATGCAGGGTCAACGCAACTGGCGGCACAATGGTCACAAGCATCGGCTGCGCTCGCAGGCGCTTTAGGGCTACAGTGTGGTGCTCCCCGCTGTCTCCCCTGGCTTCTGCGCGCCTCAGGCGCTCGCTTATGCGCTGCCGCTGCTGCTGCTGCTGCTCATCACCGCCGTTGCTCGCGCACCGACGAGCGGTGGCTAGCCAAGATTTCCTGCGCTCTATGGTGATCTCGAAGACAAAAGTGCAGTGCGGCTTCTGCTCTCGTTGCCCGCCGCAGAGGCGCGTGTGGGCAGCTCCTGCGCCGCCGCCGCTGCTGCTGCTGCTGCTGCTAAGCGAAGCCGCCGCCATCGCCGCTCAAGCTGCTGCTGCTGCTGAGCTGCTAAGCCGCCGCCGCTGCCGCTGCTGCTAAGCTGCATCGCCGCCGCTGCTGCCGCCGCTGCTGCTAAGCTGCGCCGCCGCTGCTGCTGCTGCCACATCGCCGCCGCTGCCGCTGCTGCTAAGCGCCGCCGCCGCTGCTGCTCATTGCCGCTGCCGCCGCAGGTCGGCGACCGCCCGTACGTCACGCTCGAGGACTTTCTGCGGCCGGACGTGCTCAAGGTCGGCGGCGTCTTCTTCGACTGCCTCTTCAACCTGTCCAAGTTCATCGCGTTCGAGCAGCGCGACCCGTTCTCGGAGCGCCAGAAGCGCGCGGACCCGTTCGACGCGGACTGGGACCGCTTTGCGTTCCACGACTACAACCGCCTCGCCGCGGAGGACGAGCGCGAGGGGACGGACGCGGAGGGCGTCGACCTCGACGCCGCGGACGAGTGGGTCATGGACGAGGACCGCCACATCACGGTCGAGGCGCCGTTTTGATGGGGGGGTTCCGCGGGTGGGGGGGCTTTCATCGGCCATTTCGACACCCACACCATCCCGGAAAAGCGTCCGTAATAGTGCCTGGCGGAGGGGGCGCGCTCCGGACCTGGTAAGCGAGGGTTTGGAGGTCGGGCGCTCTGGGGGGTAGTGCAAGGCAGTGGTGGGGGGGCGCAGTGACCGCTCCGTTGGTGTCACCAGCGCTGGTCTGGAAAGAGGAAAAGTTCCCGGTAGACATCCCGCTCCCCCCGTTCCCCCCCCACTCCCCCACCCCCGCGCCACCCCTCTCTTATCAGCCCCGCGCGCGTGGCGTGAGGCCCACTGGTGTAACTATCCGGTCGGCAGCAGCTGGTCACGCTGCGCCTGCGGCGCCGCTGCAACTAGCGCTGCGCATGCAGTACGGCCGCCACCACCGGCATCGCGGAACACTTGGCAGGCATGATGCTGACGTGCCCTACCACGGACCCTCCCCCCCCCTTCCCCTCCCCCCTGCGCACTCCGCCGCCGCGGCTCCCCCCTAGACCTGTGCCTCGCGTACCCATGCGCCCCCAGCTCCCAGCGACGCGATGCGCTTGGGGCTGGCGCGGCCATGATACAGGTACAGACACACAAATCACAGCGGCGGACAGGCGCAAGGCGTGGGTGGTCTGAGGGGGCATTGCGCGCAGGGGGCTCTGCTGCGTGCGAGCCGGGAAATCAGTCAGTGCCCGCGTTGCTTGTTGCTTGCGAGTCTTCCGCGTTACCGGAGGAGGCTACCCCCCACACACGGCTCAGCTGGTGAGCTTTGAATGAGGGGGGGGTATGATAGCCTTCCTGCGTGCGCCCGGTTTGCCCCGTGCTGGGGCAACAATTGCACGGCGCGACGGCGCCCCGCGCTCCGCACGCATGCATGCGTGCGTGCATGCGAGCGCGCGCCCTCGGTACAAAGCACGTACATACCCGAGGGTCTGGGGGAAGAAGGGGGGAGGCGCGGTGCGCGCGCGCAGACTGTGCGCGCTGCACAGCGCCGCTGTGCGGCTGCGGTGGCTGGCCGGTCCCTGTTGTTTTTGTGCCCGCGCCTCCTGTGTCGGGCGTTTGCCCGGCACACACGTCTGCGCCGTTAGCCGCCGCGATACACTAGACAGAAACAGCGCCGTCACATTCTGAGAATGCACGTAGTGGTTCAGATGGCCGCGCGCCCCCACGCTATACATACCCAAGGCGGCATGCGCCTCTTCCTCTTGCTGCTACCGACTGCTGCTTCCTTGACAACTGTCGTTTTTGTGAATATCTATTGAGTGCATTCTGTTGACTGCCCACAGGTGCTTTTGGTGCATCGCAGATCTGCAAATTTTGGTTGCACCCAAACAGGTACCCAAAACTGCTCTGCTTTGGCTCTAGATTTTGTTGCCCAGCTGACATATGAACAGGATGTCCGCCAAGTGCTCACAAAGTGGAATCTGTACATGTTTGGAGGCCGCAATTTGTTGTGCACCATGTTGCAACTCTAGCTGCTTGCTGTGTGGGGTGTGCAGTGCGGTGACTGGGAACAGTGGCGGTTCAACATGTAAGAATTCTTATGCGGCAGTCGCTGTGACTGCGGCAGAGCCAATAGCGGCAACTCAGTTGCATATGCACTGGCGGTGACAGCGGCAGCGGCTGCACTAACGGCGGCGGCGGCGGCTGCACCGCCGATGGCCGCGGCAGCAAAAGGGGTCACGTTCGGTGGCAGCGACGAGACAAAGTCTGTCGTTGCCAACAGCAGTGCTTTGTCATGGCAATACGGGGTGACAATTTGACGACATAGGGCACGCACACATCCGCCACTGGCTGCACAAGCAACGCTGGCGGCGCGGCGCGTGACTCGTGAACATTGCCAGCATCACGAGTCATTTGCAAAGTCTCTGAAAACTCTCAAGAGTAGTTGCGAGAGAGAGCACGGCAGGAAGGTCGGCAGGAAGCAGGCAGAGGAAGTGCGCGTGCTGGCGTGATGAGACGCCCATAGGTCCGCATCTGCCTCGAGTGCGTGTTTAGGGCTCAAGCTGCTGCGCCCTCCGTTTTGTCAACCGCGACGAGCTTTTGAGGCAAGGCAGCAGCAGACTCACCACCACTCGGAGACGCCGACCGCGCCCTTGAATGAAGTTTGGGAAGCGCTATCGGGAGCAGATACCCGAGACCTTTGCCAGGGAGAGCGTCGAGTACAAGCCTCTCAAGGCTTTGATCAAAGCATGTTCAGTAGTAGTTGCCCCAGCCTTTAGACAGCAACAGCCAGCCCGCCCCCTCGTCCGCCGCAACGCATCATCCCGCGCCCAGGATGAGTTCTTGAGTAAGCTACGCTCCGAGTTCGCCAAGGTCTGCGCCTGCTACCCGTCCTGGGAGAAATTCTGTTCCGACACTCAGGTCACCATCCAAGGAGAGCTGTTTCGGCTGTGCCAGTGCCCCTTTGAGGAGGACAGCGGAGACGGCAATGGCGCAGCGGTGCGGCATGTCGCCCTGCAGACGAGCCTTGCCGTGCTCTACCAGCAGCAGGTGGCCCTCTGCACCTACCTGGAGCTCAATTGGCGGGCCCTCAGGAAGATCACCAAAAAGTTCGACAAGTGCGTTGGGTCCTCGGAGGGGGCACGCCTGCTGGCGACGCTGCGGGCGAGCTCCCCCCTCCTCGACAGCTCCCGCATGCGCTCTCAGCTGCTCGCCACGGAGGCCATGCAGGAGTGCGCGGCGGGGCTTCGGTGCCCCATCACAGCTTCCCACGTCCGAGCTCGCTACGCCGACCGCGCGGTGTACGCGGTAGGCGCCTTCGACGTGGCGCCAGAGGAAGCGGAGGCGGTGCTGCGCATGGAGTACGCGATGCGCGCGCTGCGCTGCTTCGGCACAGTCGTCATCATCGGCGTGCTGGACGGCCGCGGCGGCGCCAGTCGCTTCAGCGGCGGAGACGCCCCCCCCCCCTTCAGCAGGACGCTGCAGCAGCGGATGGACTTGGTGGGGCGCTACGCCGACGTCGTGCTGCCCGTCTCGGCGGGCCACTCGCCAGCAGCAGCGCTCGCCGAAGCGCTGAGCCCCGACGTCCTCGCCGCAGGCAAGGTGTGCTACGTGAACCTGCCGTGCTGCAGCCCGCGCGGCGGCGGCGGCGGCAGCCTGTGCTGGAGCGAGGGCAGCAGCGGCCGCGACGCCGGTGTCGTGGATGCCATCTACGCAGACGGGGGAAGTGGCATCAGCGGCGGCGGCGGCGGCAGCGGCGGCGGCAGCGGCAGCAGCGGCGGCGGCGGCGACTTGGCCGGTTCCACGTACATACCCAGCGGCAGCAGCGGCTCCACCGCGTTCCCTGGGGCAGTGTACACGGTGCCGGCGCCGCTGCTCGCGCGCTGGCAGCGCGCGGGCGCCAAGCAGTGCTGCGGCGCGGACGCGCCGCGCACCGCGGAGTGCTTCCCCCACGCGCCTGTGTTTTAGACGCGCGGACTGCTGCCCCGCCTCCGTATGCTGGACAGGGACCAGGCGGGGCGCTGGTGACAGGCGTTGGGGGGGGGGGGGGGGGGGCACGCAGGGAGGGAGCGGCTGGGGGGGGGGGGGGGGGGGGGGGCATTGCGAAATGCACGCGGCGTCTGGTCAGGAGCTTCAACAGGAGTGACAGTTATGCTGCGAGCGGGGCATATTTGGGGGGGGGAGGGGGGTCGGCGTCGGCGGCATGCGGCTGGACGCTGGCGCGTGCATATCACGGGTGAGTCAGCGCTCGCCGTCGCGGAGCAGCAACGCTGCGGAGACAGGAGGCCGAAATGGTCAGAGAGCTGCGACTCTGGCAGCGCGCGGCGATCGATGTGCAATCGCAATTATAGCAGGACGTGCGCAGGCGCATGGCAGTTATGTACCCACGCACGGAAGGGGGGGGGGTCGGGGGGGGGGGGGCTTATTGACGCGTTTTTCGTGCACACCGCGCACGCCCGTGCTGCTGTGCCGACAGCAGGCGCTTTCACAGTTGCTGGCCACCACGTTGCCAGAGGCGCGTGTCCCGGGGGTTTTCGGCTGTCCGCGCGCGCGTGCGACGACAGCCAGGGCGGGACACGCGGCTGTGATCTTTCATATTTAGGGAGGCGCTCTGCTTCACCGCGGAAGTGCAGAGCGACCCCGCGCGTTTATCAGCGTAACTGTCAAGCACCGGGTTGCCATGAGCACTGCCACTATTGGTGAGCAGGCCTTGCTTTTGATTGGGCGCGCGTGTGCCAGTGCTTTTTTCTCGCGGCGCTCTCTTGTGCGTAGGAAATTTTGTGTGCCGGGGTGTGTGGGAGGGCCAGGGCAAACTGCCCCTCTTTCCTGCTCTCCCCCCCCCCCCCCCCCCCCTCCCCCTTTTGTTAAGCGCGTCGCTGTGGGAGCAGCGCGATGCAGGGTTGGTGCGCTTTCCCGAGAGTCCTTGCGCGCGCGTGCGGATGTCCGTGTGGCACAATGAACCTGCGTCACAGACACAGAGCGGCGTCCGGTTTACTCGTCGCGTGCGTCTGCCGTCTGCCTTTCGCTTTTGAGCACTGTTTTTGGCTGTGCGCTGCATCTGTTGAGCACTGTTGCCGCTGAGCACTGCCTCCTTATGCAAATTTGCTACTGTAGTGTTCTATGCGTGGCAGCTTTTGTGCCAACTGCATGTGCTGCTTTGAGTCAACCTGGACAGATGTCGCAGCTGATCATGGGCTTGTCAACGCTCAGCGCAAGCAACTTAAGAGCTGCTGCGGCGCACAGGTCAGTTGAATCCACAGTGTAACTGTGAGGAGACTGTGCTGCAGAACTCATGGTTCGTGGCATTGATGCGCACGTTGCATGTTGTGGCTCATTATCATACTGCCAGTGGCTCATACTGGCGTGTGCCCAAGAAGGTCATCCGTGCGTGCACGGTGCATGGAAGGCACGGCACAGTGGGCCTCATATGCTCAATGTCACTGCTCTTTGTCTCTCAATAGGTGGGGGATACATGAGGACAGGTAACCTTTTTGTTGAAGCCACTGGGCAATGACGGTGTGCGTGTCTGTGATGCGGTCATATAAGTAGTTTCTTAGAATTTCTCTACCTGCAGACAAGAGGCCTGGGCGCTTGTGCCAGTCATGCACATTTTGAAAGTGCCTGGAGCATGGCCTGTTGGCCAACCTCACAGGGTGCCTCGGTGCATACAGGGCCGTACTGTCAAACAATCTCAGAGGAGTCTACCATGGTGGGGCGTGCCCTGCTCATATGCCCACTTTCACAATCTGTAGGTGTCAAAGTGAGTGTGTGAGCACACGTGCAGAGGCGACTACATCAGCGCCCGTGCATTGTCACATGCAGCATACTGTTCAAGACATGCGGCTGTCAGGAGCCACAAGAACAAGTGCTGACAAATACAGGTTGCCATCAGTAACCATGTTCTGACCTGCATCAGCATGGACACAGGCCTCGTGCTGCAATATACATATGGAAACGTAGGTTGTCTTGAGTCAATGGCCGATGACATGAACATAGTGTACTATTACTACACATCGCAGACAACATCACAGGTCAAAAGCGCTTTGCAGCATCTGCTGCTGCTTCACAGTGTGGACACAGCCGTGTGGCAGGGACCACTACGTCTGGTGAAGGGCAAGTATGGGCTCTCAAGCAAGCAGTCATAACCACAATGCACGGCCTACTCAACCACCTCAAACCCTGCCAACGCCAAAGACAGCCATGCGTCGGTGCGACACCTGAAAGCGCGCCAAAAGCGCACCCGCTTTCCGCCTGTGCTCTGTTGTGTTGTCTATTGAAAGCGCACACGCACGTGACGCGGGTCCTCAAAGAACAGCACGTCCGTCTTCCACCCCGCCGCCCTGACCTGCGCCACGACATCGCCGGCGCGCCGTGGCCGCGACGCCTCCGCCACCTCCGGCAGCAGCACGGTGCCGCCCGCTGCTGCTGCCGCCGCCGCGCGGCCACGCCGCCGCAGCGCTCCGTACCCCCGCGCCGCCAGCAGCGCGCGCGCGCGGTGAGCGTGCAGCGCCCCGCGCAGCACGCTGTCGCTGTCGCAGTGCTCCATCAGCAGCAGGTACACGCATGCGCCGCCGCCGCCGCCGTAGCTCGCTTCTGGAGCACCGGTCTGCTGACTGGACGCTGCCGTCTGCTGAGGGCTGCTGATGCTGCTGCCGCTGCCGCTGCCGCCGCCGTCGCGGCGAGTGCCGCGCACCGCCACCACGTACGCGTCGCCGTGCTGCGCCGCATGATCGCGCAGCGTGCGCAGGTCGCGCGCCGCGTGCTGCGCGTTGGCGTTGCTGCCGCTGGCGCCGGTGCCAAGCGCCTCCTCCACGCTCGCGCCCAGGACGAGCCCGGGGCGCCGCCCGCCGCCTAATGAGTCACGAATCAAATGCCTAAAAATAAATTCCGTTTTACTAACGGACACGGGGTCCGGGACGCCGCTGTTATCGCTGTCGCCACCGCCGCCGCCGCCGCTGCTGCTATCGGCGGCGGCGGCGACGATGATCTCCAGGCGCTGCGCGTCGATCGTCGTCAGCACGACGCTGCCGAGCGAGCGGTAGGTCGAGAAGAGGTGGCCGCACATGAGCGCGGCGGCGGCGGGCGCAATGGTCGCGTAGTCCGCGCCGAGGTACGCCGACAGCGCGATGCCGAGCCCCATGCCGCCCATGCTCGACAGGATGTTCTGCGCGCCGGCCTTGCCCGTGACGTCGGCGAGGTTCTCGCGCGCGGCGAAGGCATTGTGGATCGCGGCGCGCGACGCTGTCGCCGCGAGGAACGACACATTCTTGCCGGCGTTCGCGATCGCCGCGAGCGGCAGGAAGTGCGCGGGGAAGAGCGGCGCGAGCAGCTCGAGCGCCGTCGAGCAGTCGAGGCTCACCGCCGCGACCATGCGCCACATCTTGGGGTTCGCGTCGAAGCGCGTGTTGACGAGCGCCGAGAACGCGATGCCGCCGAGCTGCCCGAGGCCGTCTTTGACGACCCAGTTGAGCGCCGCTGCGAGCGGCACGGCGCCCGCGCCGAGCCCCACCGCGTGCAGCAGCGCCTGCGTCGACAGCACGCCCGCCGCGGACGTGCACACCATCGACGACAGCTGCCAGCGCACGTAGCGCGCGTAGCCGGGGCGCACGGAGTCCGGGTAGCCCGCGGGGAGAATCGTGGCGACGAGGCCGCGCACGGCGTCCGCGGCCCTGCCGCGCGGCGCGGCGGTCGTGGAGACCTGCTGCAGGGGGCCGCCTTCGGCGGGCACGCGGTAGAGCGTGCGCGTGCGGTTGGCGCTGCCCTCGCCCACGGCCTGTTCCACCTTGAGGATGAGGAGTGGGCGTTCACACGGAAGGAGTATGAGCGTGCGTAAGACGCAAGCAAGCCATCGGCGATGACCTGAAGCACGACCGTGCAGCTGCGAGAATGTCTAGGTGTATCCTGAGCTCAAGCTTCATTGCTGCCAACCTCGAGAATTTGACACGAGGGTTGACAGACTGCAGCGATCCAATGGCGCCAGCGTCAAATCTCTGCTTGTAGAACATGTGGAGTGCAGCTGACAGTGCGAGGTTTTGGGCGAAGCGTGCCCGCACTGCTGCTCAATGAGCACAATGCTGGAAGCACCAAATGATTAGAGGTCACGCAGGGAAAACTGTTTGCTCAGCTCCACAGGTACAATGTGCTGTTTCCATAGACATCACATCAATCTTACCTGCACGATCTTGCCCGAGCGCTTGCTGCTGTCGGTGCTCGTTGAGAGGTTTGAACACCAGCGAGGCGCACGCAGGCCCCTGTTGCAGCGCCGTGAGGCATGCATGGCACCATTTTGCAGCATAGACGGGCAAGCGGCAGCAGCACCTGCTGCCGCGCCCAAGTGAAAAGCGCAGGATCAAACCTCACTTCCGTTGTGAAGTTTCATCAACGGTTGAAGTTCATTCCTGGAGAAAGGCGCCTGCTGTATGATCAGTGAGGCTTTGGGCTGCTGAAAGTGTTGCTCTAGTGTCATTGCACAAGTGGCGACTTCAGCCAAAGTCCTGGGAGGGCAGCTGCAACGGATTTCAATCAACCACGACTCGCTCAGCTGCGTGTGAATTTAGCTGTGGATTTGGTGACAGCCCGCAGTGCGCCTGGCTCTCGCTGCCGTTGCCCGGATGCGTCAACACGACCGTAGAAGACTGCTGCTGAAGTCCTGCAGCATTTCTTTGCCTATGAGCTTGGCACTTTGCATTCTGCTGCTGCTCGGTCGATGGCAGCAAACCCCACCATTCGCCGCGGCGCAGTACAGGGAGAACACAGACAAGTACAACGAGACCATGGCGGAGGAGGAGGCCCTGCTGCGAGCGGAGCTGGAGTCGGGCGACTACGTGGAGACCACCCTGCACCCGGACAGGTCCTACTTCAACCCCGACGTGTACACCTTCGACTACCCCCGCGCCAGCGACTACGCGATAGGCATCCTCGTCGACCCGTGCAAGGGCAACGCGCACAACTGCTGCATGCGCAGCTACGGCGCGCCCGAGTACCGCATGCTGCGCGCCGCGGACGGCAATGCGACGGCGCGCGCCGTCGCCAAGCTCGTGCACGCGGCGCCCACCGACATCCTGCGCGACGTGACGCTCATAGATGAGGACGGGCAGGAGATCGACCCCGCGGCGAGCTGCCTGCCGGACGACGAGACCGCCGTCGACGACGCGTGCACCGCGGCGGACGCGCCGGACGCGGCGTGCGTTGGCTTCCGGCAGCGCGAGCGCGCCGCGCAGCTCGTGCCGCCGTGCATGGACAACAACGAGACGGTCGTAGGTGGGGGGGGGGTGGCGCGCGGTGTTGGCGCTGACGGCGTGGCCGTTCATTGCTGGCGATAGAGGCGTTGTATGCTTTGAAAGCATAGCATTTGTGGCATGTCATGCCATGCACAGACAGCGATGAGACCGTCGCAGGCGGGGGCGCGCTGAATGCGCGCGTGCGCAGTGGGATGTAAGACGTGTGCGGGCGCAGCGATGCGCTTCACTGCCGGCGACGGAGATGATTCATGTGGACTGTCATGCGTTGCTACGACACTTGCTGCTCATGGCGGCACGCGCAACATTGGCGCCCGTGTGTACGCAGTTCCCCGCAAGCAGCAGACCGCACGCCCTCTTGTGCACGTCCGCAACCGCGGCGCGCGCCACAAAACTGACCTCTGCCACCGCCGCCGCCGCACCCCGCCTCCGCCCTGCAGGCACCGCGTCGTGCACCGACGGCTACGGCAACACGTCGCCGCGCTGCGTCGCGGTGGCCATCGCGCAGACGGCGATGAGCGTCGCGTGCGGCGGCGCGTTCGCGCGCGACCCGCGCTGCGGCACGTTCCTCGAGGTCCACGTGCCTGCGCCGAACGACTACGCGCGCGTCGACGCGGCGCTCGCGGAGGCGCGCGTCCCCGCGGCAAACGCGACCGGCTACGTGACGACGGCCGTCGCGACGACGTGGCGCGGCAACGCGTCGCGCGTGCTGTGCGCGTACGAGCTCGCCGACGCGTTCCCGGGCGCGTCCGTGCTCATTGGCGCCGCCGCGCCGCGCTGCTGCGCGCCGCGCGCGTACTCGCAGCTCACGCGCACGGGCGCCTTCTTCTGCCCGGACGCCGGCAAGGCGCAAGGCGCGTTCGCGCCGCGGCCTGCGAGCGTCGCGGAGCGCGCCGCGGCCGAGGAGGCGGCGGCGGCGTACCCGTACTGCCCGCGCCGCGCGGACGACGTCGACGTGCTCATGGTGAGGGCGCAGCGCGTGCGCGCGTTTAACAACGGTGCTATGCCCTGAGCTGTGAGAACGCTCGCCCTTGGTCCGTGCGCCCGACGCGCCGTCCGCGGCACACTCCGCGCAGCCATTGCGCGCTGCGCCGCTGCCGCCCGCGTGCCTCAATGCTCGAGGGCCAGCGACGGCGACGTCCGCGCCTCGCCGCAGCACTACACAGTTCAGTACGACACGTACACACGCAGAGTGCCGCCAGGGCCCGCGCCGCTGCGCGCCGCCTCCGCCCGCGCGTCGCCTCACGCCGCCCCCCTCGCGTCGCATAGAACAGCCGTGCGCCGCTCCCCTGCTGCCGCCGCCGCCGTTGCGCCGCGATGTGAAAACTCCGCCGCACACGCGCGCGCGCGCGCCGACGCCCCTCTCCTCCTCCTTCCGCCCCCCCCCCCGCCGCGCCGCGCCGCGCCGCGCCAGGTCAGCGCGGAGGGCTGCCTGCAGCAGCGCGCCGCGGCGGACGGCGGCGGCTGCGCGCTGGGGCGCTACTACACGCGCCCCGCGCGCGCACTGACGCCCGACGCCGCGGCGCTCACCTACGGCAGCGCCGACCTCGACGGGCACTACGCGGAGCGCTGCCCCTACTTTGAGGGCGCAGGGCTGCTCGCGGACGACGACGCGCGCGGCTGCGGCGGCGGCGACGCCGAGTTCTCGTTCCGCGGGCGCGTCGGGACGGTCGTGGAGGCGCCGACAGCGTCCGACGACGGCAGCGGCGTGTACAGGTAGGTGCGCGCGCGCGCTGAGCTGAGCGTTGCTGCTAGGGTTGGGTCCCGGTCCCCCTGTTCGGTATCGGGATGATGGTGTTCGGGAATGCACCGGTATCGGGATGCAATACTGGTATACCGGTTAGGCTGCGTGGCATGGACCGGAATGGACCGGGATTGACCGGAATGACCGGTAATGCCGGCTTCCGACCGGTGTTTATCCGCTCTTACGGTTACACAGCAACGGTTCCTCGCGCACAGCAGCAACAACAGCAGAACGACAGCAGCAAGTGACAAGCACCCATCTTGAAGGCTCAGTAAAGAGATCCAACCTTCATTTGTGCGCACCAAAACGTACCAACAGCAGGGGCCTCTGAGCAGCAGCAGCAGCAGCAGCAGCAGCAGCAAAAGCAACATGGCGCCACTGCAAAAAAAAACGCTAGCTCATGCTGCCGCCCGCTGCTTCTGCTTCTTGCACCAATCATCGACTGTGTCCCAAGCGTTCTTAAGCCACACCAGTAGGGTGACTGCCTCGCCAACAAGGCGATTGCGGTGCTTAGTCGCAGTCAAGCCAGCCGCAGAAAACAGCCGCTCAGAGGGAGCTGAAGTGGCAGGGACACAAAGCACACGGTGTGCGAGCTTAGACAGGTGCGGAAACTGCACCATGTGGTCGCGCCACCAATGCAGAGGGTTTGAAAGCTTCTCCCCCTCGTACATGGCCAGAATGGGGAGGAAAGAGGCTGGCTCTTAAACTGCTGCACGGTGTCCTTGCGCGCCCCACAGACAACGTACTCGACCATGTCGGCATCAGCATAGTTGTAGAACGTGAGCCCCACGTTCCACACTGCCGACATGGTCTTCGTTGTAGTCTTCTTTAGCAGCGCCCAAGTAGTCAGGCGCTGCCACTTGGCCTCCATGTCTTCCTTTGCCTTGGCTTTGCCTGCTGCTGACCGTTTTTTGGACCTCGCTTGAGGCTGGCGAGCCTCGTCCTCATGATCAGAAGACACCAGGTCGACCGCTCCCACCTCAGCGTTACTCGCATCGTCAGCCATACTACCAGGCTGCACACTACAGCGATCTCACAAGCCAAACCCAAGCCACAGGCGGGCTTTTTCAAAAATGGGACCCCAAGGTGACCGTTTAAGTAACCCTGTGACGTGATGTGTGGTGTTTGAGGGTGCAAAGCGATCATAAATGCTGTGGAGACATGAAAGAGTAGTGCTGAAGTGACAACAAGTCACTAGGGGGCAGTTTGAGGCTGTTTATCACCAAATCCCGGTTCAGCCACCTCCCTCGACCGGTATCGGGATCGGGATGACCGGATTTCCGGTCTGCGACCGGAAATCCCGGTTCCGGGACCCAACCCTAGTTGCTGCTGCTGGGGGGAGGGGGGCGTCGTGCAGGGGGAAAGGGGGCGGGGCGGCGGCGCGGGCGCGTCCAAATGTGTGCTCAGCGCTGGTGCTGTTTTTGTTTTTGGCGTCGTAGCAGCAAGCAGCGCGCGCACACGTGTGCCCTGAGCGCAGCAGCTAGGGGTCTCCTTGTCAGTGTGGGGAAGGGGGGGGGGGGGGGGGGGGGGGGGGCAAGGCAGTAGCGCCGCCAGCAGTATGTAAAGGTGCGTAGCGGTCCCCATCGAGCAGTACTTGAAGGTGAACAGGGTGGTGGGGTTGTGGGAAGGTGCATTCAAGATGATGCTGCGCCAGGGCAAGGAGAAGGTGGACTTTTGCTTTCCTCTTCATAATAACGCTTGGGCTAGGCTGGCGATCGCGCACGGACTGGCTGCAAGGGTTCTTTCGTGCGACAGTTCAACACTCAGCGCGCAGTTTGCTGAGTGAGCCAGCTGCGGGCTGAAAGGTGCTGGCCGCCGCGCGCCGCCCGCGTTCCTCGCGCGCCCCTCTGCTGCGCGCCCCGCGCCGCGCCGCGTGCGCTGCTCATAAGCGGCGGGCGCGGGGGATCAACGCCTCCGACCACCGCGCGGTACATGTGCATGCATCCTTCTTTGTGGCGAGCGGTGCACCGCTTAAAGCACCATTGCTTCAGACGATGTCAACAGGGGGCGCCGTGGAGGCTGGGGGAGCGAGCTCCCATGACCCACTCCCTGACTGTTGGCAGCGCTCCGCCGACACCAGCATGCCGCGTGCGTCAACGCGCTGCCGCGTACGGCAATGCCGTCCGTCGTCTATGCTGTGCCAAGTGCGACGCGTTTCGCGACATGAAAGCCGCGCTCGAGTCGCTGTCAGACTTGCTTGAAGCTTGATGCGCTATCGTGTCACGGCAATGTCAGCCGGCTGCCATCGGCGGTGGGCGACGCTCGCATCACCATCGCGTGCTCTAGTTGTTGTTGCGGGCAGTGTCATGGCATGCGGCACACATGTTTCCGCCGCATACCGCGCCGCGCATCGCGCAGCAACAGGCGTGCAGGAGCACTTCAGACGCACCCGATGATGCTGCTGCCGCATAACCCCCTTTCTCTCCCGCCACGTGTGCGCGGCAGCCAACGCCGGCGCAGACACAGCAATCACATGACCCTCGCGCGCAAGCCGTGCCTGCCGCTATGCAGACACAACCCTTCCAATGGCCCTCATTTGCGCGCAACGTCGCGTCCGCCGCCGCCGCCGCCGCTGCTGCCGCACAGGGTCACGTTCAACGGCGGGCGCACGGACTACGCGTTCGAGCCGCAGCACGTCGCCCTCGAGCTCGACTACAACTACGAGCTGTGGTGGGTGCAGCGCACGCGCTCCGCGCTCGTCGTGCAGAAGCGCAAGCCCTTCACCGTCACGGCGCCGCGCTGCACGTTCGACGCCGTCAACAACCAGTACTTCCCGTACGCGGAGCTCGACGCGGACGGCGTGCCCATCGACTGAGCGGCGCTGCCGCGGCGACGGCAGCGGCTGCGCAGCAGCGGCGGCAGCGGCAGCGGGGTTCGGCGGCAGCGTCCGCTGCTGCCGCTGGCAGCGGCAGCAGCGGCGGCGCGGCAGCAGCGATAGCCAGGCGCAAGATGGCAGTGCCAGTCTCTAATGCTGAGCTCTGTCGGCAGCGAATGTAACGGTGCTAGCAGCAGCAACAGAACCACCAGCAGCAGTGCCACCAGTAGCACTTCCACAACTGGCGGCGGCAGCAGCAACCGCACCGACGTCAGCATCAGCAGCAGCACCGCGGCGGTGGCGGCAGCGATTCAACGCGCCGACATGCAAGCGCTGCCAGTGTCAGCGCTGCTGGTGGCAGATGCATCAGCTGCTTTGATGGGGGCAGCAGCACCCGCAGCAGTAGTAGACACAGCAGCTCTGGTGGCGACGGCGGCCGCAGCTGCGGCAGCGCAGAAGGCGGCGAGTAGGCGTCATGCGGCAGGCTGTCGACTCAGACTTGTGAGTGCTGTGACAGCAACAAGCCGTTCCATGTTGTGGCGGAACTGTGCACCGTCTACGAAGGCATGCTGACAAAACAAATATTGTGCACATTCTGCGGGGAGTCCTCGATGCCGACGCGCATCCAGACACGCATTGCTGTATGACATGCGACGTAGTGTGTGGCGGCCAGGCCGGCAGGCCACCAGCGTTGCAGCCGCGGCATCCCGCTGCTGCCGCAGTACAGATCTGGACCTGCTGGTCACGGCACCTTGGTGGCCCCGTTGCAGTGCAGCTCAGTTCAGTCCAGTTCAGTCCAGTTCAGTACAGTTCAGTTCAGTGCAGTTCAGTTCAGCCGCACCACGGCAGTGCTGGAAACTCGCTCCGTTACCAGCTGTCACTCTTGGGGAACGTCACCGCTTTTTGATGTCTTTTCCTACCTCTACTTGATGCACACTATAGTATCGTGTTGTTCTCAATTACTTCCTCTGCGGTGGTGTTTGATTGTTGGATGCAAGTCATCTTGCGGCAGTCGATGCACGTATGCGCCATCCATCGCTGACATGCCTGTGACCTGGCACAATCCCATGTCCATTGAAGCCAATGTGCTGTGTGCTTTCACCACTTCATGCAACCGTTCTCATCAAGGTCTCATATATTGTATGGAACTCAAAGGGCGGCACATGCGCTCAGTCGACTGCCTGCTGATGACAGTGGCGCGGTGAGCCCTGCTGATCACTGATCACTATTGTATGTATGTACATGTATGATATCAGGTGACAGTCGGGGCAGACATAGCTTTCGCGTGTTCACAGCGCATACCACTCGGAAGCGAAGGGCACAGGTGCATCCTGACTGCAACAATGCAGTGAGACGCATCATGCTGGCAAAGGGCTGTGAGTGGTAGTAGGTACAGGAATACTATTTACATTTGTGAAACAAATGCAGGAGTTGGAAGCAGATCACCAGCACAGCCTACAGCGCCGCCGTCGAACATTGCGAGAATCATTTCTATGTTGCAGTGTCAAGTTCACATGTCTCACTCCAGGCTCATCACGCGGTGCTCGCGGTGACGCAGCTGCAGTGCTCAATGATGTGGGAAGCCGGCTTTGTTGCGCATTGGTCTTCTGAAGGGGCCGATAAACTGTCATAGTGAAGGCGCTGATGTCCTAGCGATTCTCACAGTGAAAGCCACAAGGTGGGATCAATAGTCGAGTCTACACACATAGTCCGAGCAATAGAACCACATCAAGATGCTGTCGGGCGTTACAGTACCGCAGTCATCAATAAAGTACAGCAGCACTTGAACACCAGCGGATGTCGGCTTCGTTGAGTTCCATTGATGCGTGCATGGCCTACAGGGGGAGGAGGGGCAGGCGCCCCTCCTCTGCCTCGCGTGCAGACCTGGAGCAGGTCGCGCGTTGGACCTGCGCACACGTGTGCATGTGCGTTCAGGCTCACAGCGCGGCTCGCAGCACTTGCTGGGGGACTTCCTCGCAGTGCGCGCAGCTGCACCGGCCGGCCATGGCAGTGCGCGCCGCTGCGACATGAGTTGTAGGCAGGAACCCGGCAGCACCGCTCCGCCGCTGCATGCGCGCGCAGCGCCGGCAGCACAATAACTGCCGACAACACCTTGTGCGTAGGCACGCCTGCACCAGCACTTTTCCAGAGCCAGCTGTGGTCGAGCACTGCTGTGTGTCTCCGGCACTGAGGAGCGCTGCTGGCTGTTTGACCTTGTTGCATCAGCCAGGGGGCAATGGCGGCGGCGGCGGCCGCGCCGGCGGCAGCGGGGCGTGAATTGCACTATGCGCACTGACTGCATGCGTGCAGAGAGCGTGCCGCCCGTATGCCACAGGCGCCAGCAGCGCCGCCGCAGGCTTGCCAGCCTCTAAGCTTCGCGGGCAGAAGAATGCCGCACCGTACGAGCAGCTCCGACGGGCGCGCGTAAGCACAGCACCCAAGGTCCCGTGCCCCCCCCCCCCCCCTCGCAGGCATCCCCCTTGCTGCCGCCGCCGCCTTCCGCTGGCCGCATCGCCCTCACAGCGCAGCCATCGTCACACAGACGCGCACGACTGCAGCAGCGGCGGCGCCGCGCGCGCGAGCGCGCGGCGCAATCACGTGTGCCGCGCGCGCTTCGCCTCGGGCGCCGCCGCGCCGCCGCCGCCGCTGCCGGCGAGGCGCGACGCGCGCACCGCCGTGTGCTCGCGGCTCTTCCAGCGTGCGTACTCGCCGCGCGCGCCGAAGCCCGCGTCGAAGAGGCGGCGCTCGCTCGCGGGCAGCGCGCGCGTGAACGCGGCAATGTCCGCGCCGGCGCTGTTGAGCGCCGTGTCGAGGAGGCGCGCGAAGCGCTCGCCGACGAACGTGTCGAGGAGGAGGCGCTCGAGCGACGTGTCGTTCGTGAGGCGCGCGAGCATGCCGCCGACCTGCGCGCGCAGTTGCGGGGTCGGGATTACGACTTGAGGTTAGGGTTTGAGGTTTTGGTGTCAGATGCCGCGCCATGTTGGGGGAGGGCGCGTCGCGCGGCGGGAGCGGCGGATACATGAGTGAGTGCTGCGTACTTGGTTGGAAAGCTGGGTATGCAGGCAGGCAATCGTTGCCAATGCACAGCAGCAGAGGAAAGTGGAAGAGCTGGAGTGCGTAAAGAGAGAAGTGATCATTACACCAAACCCTGCAAACACAATTGCTTCCCGTCGCGTGGGGACACAAACTTCCTCAGAAGATGACAGAACCTGCCAGAACTTGCAAAGAAGCTTCCAAGAGCAACTTGGTGTGAATCAGTGCTTCCAACCTGCAAAAGATCCTGAGCTCTTCTTGAACTACCAATATTCCAACACTAGTCAACACTGGCGGGAGTCTCTGCTCTTCGAGCAAAGGCGCCGATGTACTGAGAGCAGGGCGCTCGTTGCTGTCGTGTGGCTGCATGGCTGCGGCGTCAATTTGCATTGGCACGCGCGCTTCCCATGTGCCGCATACATGATAATTCAGCTTGCAGCAGGGGAACGTGTGATGCCGCCCCATATATGCACACAATGAACGCACGCCAAGCCAACGGGAAAGGCGCCCTCAGCCTCCGGTGCAATTGTCATCAGATACCCCTTCATACACGCAAGCGAGGCTACAAACGCCCAACTCCACCGCTCAGCGCCCGCTCACCCCAAACCCTAACACCAGGGTTTGGCACCACACACATACTACCTGGTAGCAGTGCGGGCTGGCGTCGCGCAGGTCCACCGTGCCCGCGCCGAGGCGCTCGCGGAACAGCTCCCAAACCCTAACGCAAGGGTTTGCACCACACATACATACATACCTGGTAGTAGTGAGGGCTGGCGTCGCGCAGGTCCACCGCGCCCGCGCCCGCGCCGAGGCGCTCGCGGAACAGCTCGCCGTAGTGGCGCGGCTGCCGCACCTGCACCGCACCGCGCGGCGCCAGCGAGCGCGCCAGCCACAGCGGCAGCTCCACCTGCAGCGGCGCAGGGCGCAGTGTCAGCAGCGTTCCGTCGCTGCATGGAATGCTGATGCACATGAAAGTACTTTGGAGTATACGTGTAGATGAGCAGTATGCGTGTGTGGCGTCAGTGCCGGCGAGGGCCGCAGCTGCAGCTCTGCCCGTGGCAGTGAGCACGCTGCTTCAGGCACCAGTGCTCAGAAATGGCCTGCACGATGCTACCACCGTGACGGCAATAGCGGCGCATAGCCCTGTTTGACAGTGCAACTGTGATTGGCGCTGTAGGACATCACACAGCTGTTAGGCGCGGGCGGAGGCGGCTGGCGGCACGCGGAACTGTAGGAGGACCAGGCGCGATGCGTGCATCCGTTCTGCGCCGCTCGTGCGCAGGTGCGTGGCCGAGCGCTTGGGGTGAATTCCGCCATCCAGAGGCCCGCGTAGGATGGCACAACTGAGCTGGTTCTGAAACATCACTGTGCATACACACCCGGCGTGTGACAAAAGACGCCCCCTCCGGCTGTGGTCTGGCTGTGTCAAGGGGGCAGCGTTGTTGTTGCGCGCCTGCCCTCTGCATGCCCTTGCACAGGACAGCGCAGCGCACAACGCACGACGCAGCGCTGGCCGCGCGCTGGGGTGGTGTCAGCTCTCAGCCTGACATCACCGGGCCGGCGCCCGCAGAGCTGGACACCTGTCCTGCGCCCAGCCACCATGTGTCGACCGCAGTCGTGAACAAATGAAGATCGGTGCTAGTATAAACAATTGTATAGCGGTGCATTTACATCAAGGAACCGCCAACCCCCCAGCTGCAGCATGCTGACGCTCAAAGAATTGTCAGACACGCATTAGTGCTGGCTACCATACTGCAAAGGGTGTCGTGGTTCCTATTTGAAAGTCATAGCGTAAGCGTCCTGTGCTTGCAGAGCCTTCATTTGGGGCAGGAATCAGAGTGGTTGTCATTGACGAAGCTGACAGATGGGGCATCTGAGCGGCGAGCTTCGTCCTGAGGGCTGTGCCGGGTGCTCACTATGGAAGCTATCGGTGATCTTCAGGACGTGGGTGAGAGACAGGTCGTGTTACACAGCAGCTGAAGTACATTACATAGACGGCTGGCTGAGCTCTGCTGTGATGCCATGGTCAGCACTCAAATCATCTTGACTAACTGTTTTGGCAGCGGCCTGACGGGCTCTGGTACGAGCCACACAGGCGACGTGAAGCTTGCAAGCGCTGCTGTGTCACATTGCAATCAAAACACTCCCACAGCGCCTTGGTGAGCACGGCAGAACTGCTTACATTGGCTCCCTTGGGCAGATCCTCGTTTTCCTGGGACGGATCCAGCATCCCCATGCCCACTGCCTCTTCCAGAAACACGCACGGCACACGCTCGTCCTCCATCAATATCGCATCGATGTCGAAGAAGGAGCCCATGGCGCTCGCTCGCTCATGCACTGCGAGTGCAGGCAAAATCTCAACTGAAGAAGTGGCAGTTGGGCCCTTTCCAAATTCCCCCCCCTCACACACTCAGTTATTTACAAGTGTGCTGATGCTGATGCTTCTTAGCCAGCCTCTCTTGTGCATGATTTTCACACACATCGTAGATGCGTTGAACACACAACGCCACAGTGTCGATATGGTGTGCTGCACTGGAGGCTGCCTCAGAATGGATCCTCTAGCAATGGCGATGGATCCATCGAACACTTGTGAACAACACACAGATCGCTGATCCTGTACCCTGTGTCAACATGACGCAGCATATCACAGAATGCATACAGCTACCAGGTCGTTGCTGCCGACAGAGATGTGTTTTCAGCTCCTAAAGTCGTATGTACTGGCACTGAACTCTACGCATATGGCACATGTAGGGGCAGCAGGACCCAAACATGGCTCCACACGACAGTACAGCTCTGCAATGGGCATCATGGCTTTTGCACAACATGCAGCTAACATGTGGCAGGCCTGATGGCACGTCGGGAATCACCCGTTCAAAGGCATTGAGCAGCCTACGGAATTACGAGCACACCAGCACATCTGTGCCGTTTCCCCGTGCAAACTGCAAAGTGCGAGTGCGACTCCATCTCCTGTGAGCCCAACCCTACCTGCACAAGCCTAAATTGCAAGTGGGAGCGTCACCTGAGCTGCGGGGAAATGCCCTGACACAAACCTGCATACATTGCCAAGCACCGGTGATGTCTTGGAGTGTGGTACGAATGAGACCTACTGTAGGAACTGCTGCTGCTGCTGCGGGTGTATATGCTGCATTTGTGGCGCTTCCACAAGAAGCCTCACGAAGCACTATACAGTGCAAATCATACTCCACTACCCCACGTGGCATGCTCCGAGCACTGGACACAATCGTTACCGCTGTTGCAATGCTCCTGTGCAGCAAAACACAAGCAGCAAAAGTTCCCAGGCAGTGCAAAGAAGCAACTGCTTGCCACGCTCTACCAAGTCAAACACAGGTCAGGTTCTTCAGCAAGCATCTTGCAGGTGCATCGCAGCACAAAAGTCAGTCACCCACACACACCCGTGTCTAGCCTTCGACATTGCCATTGATGGAAAAACGCACGCGCCTCTCCAGGCCCGCCTGACGCACACGGACGACGGACAGGCCAGTCGCGCACACGCGGCCCGGCGCAGCAAACGCGCCAGGCAGCGCCGCCGCGCACGCAGTCACGGGAAAAACGGATACATGCATGGATGGATGTGTGTGGGCTGGCTACACCTGCTGCGCCTGCTGCTGCTGCTGCTGCTGCTGCGCCTGCTGCTGCTGCTGCTGCTGCGCCTGCTGCTGCGCGCTCTCGTGGTCGAGCATCGCCATCGCGTTCGCGACGTCGCGCTCGCGCTGCGCGACGCTCGCGAGGCTGCGCAGCCTGCTGTCCGTGAGGTTCGGTTTCCCCAGCCTCTCACCGCGCAGGCCCGGCAGCAGGCCCCCCTCCCCGCCCCCCGCAGCCCCCGACTCGTCCCCCGACCGGGGGGCCAGGCCCCCCGGCGACCCCCCCTCCGCGCCAGCCGCCGCGCCGGACTGCTCTGTCTTCTTCTTTGGCCTCCAGACTCGCGACTTGGGCTGATCGCGCCGCTCCATCTTGGTGATGTCGCTCTCTGGCTGGAAGCCGGGGTGGTAGAAGTACACCGTGTCCGGCAGGGTGTTGTTGGCCCACTTGTCGACCCTCTGGAAGTTGTAGAGGTTGAGGGTGCGAGTGACACTCTGCTTGGATATCTTGATGGTGTCCGACAGGCCCTTCATGTTGATGGCCACGGCGCAGTGGGGCCTGCCGAAGTTGACCCACATCACGAATGGACAGTTCGGGTCGGATGCCAAAGCCTGCAGCTTCGGCAGAGCCGTGCGTGGCCTTCCCATGGATACTCCTCGCTGTTGAAACGTTTTAAAGGCGATAGGTGACACCACAGGGCAGACTGTCCTGACTGGCGCTGCTGGTAGGCCAGACCTCGCGTCTCCTCCCTCAACTGTTCTGATGTGTGTGTGGAAGCCTGGCTCCCCTCGGACCTTGCAGAGGACGGTGAGGTGCTGGGACGGGGCTTTCTGGTATGTACGACGTATCTGCTCACTCCAGCCGTGCAAGGCGTCCTGTGTATCCTGCTGCAACGCCTTCCTTCCTGTGAAACCACTCGAAGAATATATCCCCCCTACCGGAATAAACCCCCGACGGTCAAAACATCATGCCACAGCGCTACGTAGTACCACATACGTTGTGTATACAGTAGCGCTGTCAACGACCGGCACAAGTCGGCGAATTGGCGCCTGTCTTCGTCCTGACTGCGTGATGAATCGCTGTGATACAACGACGAGAGTGCTGAGATTTGCCCGACATACTGTGCTGTGAGGCTCAGCTCAGCAACAGTGCTCAGTTACATGCTCATACGTGTGTTGTAAACAAATGATGACTCAATAATAAGTCATTTCAAGCTGGCAGCATCAAGGGGCAGGGCACCGGCACATGCTGTTGGAAGCATGGCGACAGCATACACCAGCACGGTTTTGGTTTGTGGATCAGCCAGGCGCTTCTGGCGCTGAAGACTCTGTGAAGGGCATTGTCGAGCACTTTGGAAGCGCGGGGTGTCTCTATGTGGCGCATGCTTCACAATCATCCATACATCGACGAGATAATGCTTTGTTGTAATGGAAAATTGCCAGGCGCAGTTTTGACCATGCAACGTTTTGACCACGTTGCATGCCACCCATATAGCGGCTCATTCTCCACAGTAACATTATGCAGAGCATGCGCATGCCACTCACACAACACAAGTCATGTGTTGCGTCGACGACAGCGCAGGTGTACAAAAGGCCTTCTACGCCAGCCTAGACTAGAAGCAACATCCGGTGCGCTACCAATGCTGTGTACGCCTGATGCCACCCAGCCACGCGAGTGCAATCGTGAAACCATCCAAGTATGCATGGGAATGTACACAAAGACTGGTGCAGGCAAGGCACAGGCGTAACAGCCCTGACAAGAGCAGAGGCTGCAAGAGGTGACGGTCATCAGTGCGCAAAGGCTTCACTAGACGCAAGCGGCTGCACCCTTCAGCACATGCGCATGCGACAGCAGTGCGCTGTGCAGAGCTGCATAAGTCCAGCGGCCGCGCAAGAACAGCAGGTGGGCCTTGGCTACAGCGTTGCTCAGCGCTGTGCAATGTGACTTCTCTGGTGGCAGTGCAACCTCTCACAGATTTGGCCAACCACTAAGCTGAGCGTTTGCACTTGAGCCACGCCCGTGCTTGTGCACATGGACAAAGCTACATTGGTGCTTGCAGACGGTGCCGCATCAGCGTGCTCCCTCAGCCGCCACTGCAGCGCTTCATATGCAGCCGCCCTTCAGCGAGTGCATCGACTTAGTCAAGGACGTGCGCCGGTCAAAGCACATTTTCAATTGATCTCAAGTGATGGGCCCGCATGGCCATGCATTGGCGCCCCACACTGCGCTGGGCGCACACAGGCTGTGCACTTCCTCATTCACACAAACTTTTTCGCTCCCGAGTCCTCGCGCATGCACGCCGCTCGCACCGGACAGACTGCGACACAGGCTGTTGCAGAACAACGACGTACCAAGCACGCCGGCAGCGCCCGTGCGCAGCATGGCCTGCACTGCGTACCGCTGCCGCCGCATTCACACCTACACGGACTGATGTATACAGGGCTGCGCGGGCAATTCAGCGCTGCCTGCACCGCCGGCGCCGACGCCATGCCCCTCAGCAGACTGAGCGCATCGGTAGGCAGCTGCGCATCTTCAGATACTACGTGTGCGCACTTGAGCTGCGTCACTGTGCAGATTCACAATGCAATAGAGCGCCTCCAGCTTTGCCAGTGGTGGACGTGACTTGATGAGCCTGCCCTGCTTGCTGCGTCGCCAGGCCAGAGCGGGCTATGAGTGCAAACCAACGAGTGAAGAACGCAAACTCAATGCTACAGATGTAACGGCATCAACCAATTGCGAACACGCTCTCACTGAGTGAAAAGAGGAGTAATTCGAAACACGATTTGAACGCACAAGCGACCTCGATGCAGGGATGTGCCTAGATGGGCATCGCTAGATACTCCTAGCCTTGATCTCTGGTTACCTCAACATGAATGACTTCATCATCCGTCAGCATGCAGGATGGAGAGGGAGAGACTCCTCACTAAAGCGCGGCACTCATGGCAACTCTGCTTCGGAGTTGTCGCACCACCGCCTTGCCTCGTTCTCTCTGAAGATCCCAACATCAACTTGTGTTCGCTGAGTCATGCAAGTGAAGTCTCAAAGGTCCGGCCGCAGTCACACCTGCACGTACTGCACTGCACTGGCCTTCACACTGTGGAGTTCACAGCACTAGCAGAGCGGCGCGGACTTCAGCTTCTGCCGGCTTGCTGCTCGTGCTCGCGCTGTGGATAGCTGTGCGCAGGAGTCAAGATGGGTAAAGGCGGTGAACAAGTACGATGGACTCCCGCCAGCACCAAACGGGCGGAGCTCGCTGCGTCTGGCACGAAGATAAGCCTGGAGGCAAGTTTAGCGCGATCTCGTGTGCTGCGACATGCTGCTCTGTGCGGAGCGACACCCTCTTCTCTTGGTTTCCATGGCGACAGAAGCCTGGTACAAGCAAAATTGGTATCACGCACCCAGCTAAGCGGCAGCACAGCGCAACTGGTGTGGTACTGCTCTTTCTGGCACATGCTTTCCGTATACGTCCGCGGCGTCAGTAACGCTGGTGTTGTCTGCGAGCCATCGAGTGCCTGACATTCAAGTCAAAGTTGTTTCGAAGGAAGGAGCCAGCCGTTTCCTGCTGGCATGAAGCTGCCGCTGCCTAGCCAACAGCCTTCATGCCTTCTGCAAGTAACGACTGCATGCAAGGCTGTATGCGACACTCACGTGCTGCCCATCTGCGCACCGTACCCTCATGACAGGAGGTCCAAAGGCACAGGACCCCTGAGGATGCTTGGATGGTATTTCACGACAAGGTTTACGACGTATCCGGCTGGCACGACCACCCCGGAGGCCATGTCATATTTACCCATGCTGGCGACGACTTTACAGACATTTTTGCAGCGTTCCACCCCCCATCCGCCTACAAGAGCATGGACCCGTTTTACATAGGAGAGCTGGATACTCCTTCGATTGAAATCAAGCCACTGGCACAGGTGAGAGCATGCAGCAACGCAGACTCTCTGCGCCGTGAACACAATTCTGTCAGATCATCGAATCTATTGAACGAAAGTGTTGCCCTCGCGCTCGAGTAGTGCTGGTCAGGCGCGCATCCTTAAACTGAATGGCATCTCTGCCAGCATCCAGTCGCTTTCATTCCATGCAGTGCTTTCTACCTACATCATAGCCACCAGCCGGCCTGCGCACGGTTGACTCCCCCTGGCACCTCAACTGCCTGCTTCTCCCAAGCCATGTCGTATATGTGTATGTGCGGCACTAGTGCGGCATACGCAGCAGTAATTCATCCGTCTGCTGTATGACAGAGCTCAGTGATAGTATGGGTCGCCGCGCCCCCTGTGCATGCCAATGGTGACGCCGCGCGCACCAGCGCAAGTCACGGTATGAGCTCTGCATGCACGAGGTCCATTGCAGCAGGCGCCGTGATGGTGTTCTTCGTCATAGCATGATGTATGCGAGCACACGAGAGCAGTGTCCTGCAGTGGCAAATACTCGCAGCCGCCGCGCACTCCACCGTAAACCTGTTTCGCGCCAAACGTGCACTTGCAGCAGGCGCCCGCAGATTGCTGCGCACTGCACTCCCTGTTGATGTTATCCACTCGTCAGCGCACGCGACTCACCCCCCCCCCCCCCTTCCCCTGCGCGCAGCGCAACTTCGAGAAGGCCTACCGCGACCTCCGCGGCAAGCTCGTCGTCGCGGGCATGTTCAACTCGAGCAAGGCGTACTACGCGTGGAAGTGCTCATCCAACCTGGCCATCTGGGCGGCGGGGTGCCTGTGCGTGATCCTGAGCGACTCGTTTGCGGTGCACATGCTCGGCGCGTTCCTCCTGGCGCTGTTCTGGCAGCAGTGCGGCTGGCTCGCGCACGACTTCCTGCACCACCAGGTCTTCAAGAACCGCGCGTACGGGGACTACGCGGGGATCTTCTGGGGGAACGTCGCGCAGGTGCGCGCCGCCGCCGCCGCCGCGCGTCATGCTTTGCCGTTTGGTAGCGTCAATCAGTGTGTCTGTCAGCGAGGGCTATAATGCACGCTGCGACAGGGCGTAGGCTCTGGCAGCAAACTCGCACCTGCGCGCCGCGTTTGCCATGATGCATCCATGATGCCTCCACTTCCTCCTCCCCGCCGCCGCCGCCGCCGCCCGCAGGGCTTCAGCGTCGGGTGGTGGAAGAACAAGCACAACACGCACCACGCCGTGCCGAACCTCCACGAGTCGTGCCCCGACGCGCACGACGGCGACCCCGACATCGACACCATGCCGCTGCTCGCGTGGTCGCTCAAGATGGCGTCCGCCGCGCAGGCCTCCGCGGCGGGGCGCTTCTTCGTGCGCCACCAGGCGCTGCTGTACTTCCCGATCCTCCTCATCGCGCGCGTCTCGTGGCTCCTGCAGTCGCTCTCGTTCTGCTTCGACTTCGCGGGCGGCGTGTGGGAGTCCAAGGGGAGCGACGCCGCCAAGCGCGTGTTCCCACTGCGGCGCGCGGAGCAGGCGGGCATGGTCGTGCACTACGCGTGGTTCGGTGCGCTGCTGGCGACGCAGCTGAGCGCCGCGGAGGCGGTGGTCTTCTTCCTCGCGGCGCAGATGATGTGCGGCTTCATGCTCGCGCTGGTGTTTGGCCTCGGGCACAACGGCATGGCGACGTACGACGCCGACTCGCGCCCGGACTTCTGGAAGCTGCAGGTGCGCGCGGCGCGGCGCCATCGGCTCAGATCCCTCTCTCGGGTGCTCCTTGGACCGCAAGGGCCTCGTGCGCATTTGCAGCTTCACCTCGTGCCGAGTACGTCTTGGCGGACCGCTGCAGTGCACCGTCTCAGATTGAGCACAGATCTCCTCTTTCGGTCTGCCCCAGTGCATCGCTGTCAGGCAGCGTCACGTCCAGTCCACCCCAGGCCGCGCAATCCCGGCCCTTTACGAGCACCTGCATCTGACAACAGAAGTACTCAACCCAAGCATCTATCGTTGCTGAGCACTGCCACCCCCCTGTTCCCCCCCCCCCCCCCCGCAGGTCACCACCACGCGCAACGTGTCGCCCAACCTCTTTGTCGACTGGTTCTGCGGTGGGCTGCAGTACCAGGTGGACCACCACCTGTTCCCTTCCATCCCGCGCCACAACCTCAAGAAGGTGAGCGCCGGCGCCTCCACTCCCAACTTCAAGTGTACCATGTCCCCGTCCTGCACCACTTGTCTTGTGCGGCTGCAAGGGATCTGAGCATTGCTGCCCCGTTGCTTTGTAGCAGCAGCATCTTCTGCAGCATGTATTTGAGCCATGTCGCGTGCACTGCGCCTGCAGCCTCGCAGAGCGAGCGCAGAGGCGCTGTCGTGCGCCCGCATGCCCACCGCCCGTCGCCCCCTCGACCACGCGCGCAACAACACGCACCGCGCAGTGCTCACCTCGAATGCCCGTCTCCCGCGCGCGCTGCTTGCCACACGCGTCTTGACTCACACCTGCTGCGACAACATCAGTGCGCATCCACAGAAGCATTTTTGAACAACATACGCCGCCGCCACCACCACCACCACGCACTGCGTCAACGTCCGCTTGCTCACCCCCGAACGCCGCCGCCGCCGCTGCTGCGCGCAGGTGCACGCGCTGGTGGCAGCCTTCTGCCGGGAGAACGGCGTCGCGTACCACGAGGCGAGCATGCTCGCGGGCACGGGCGAGGTGCTGGGGCACCTCAAGGAGGTGTCGGAGGCGTTCATACACGAGTTCCCCGCCATGTAGATGCGTAGCCGTGGCGGGCAGGCGCGCAGGGAGGAGGACAAGAGCAGGTCGCGCATGCACAGCGGAGCGCTGCGGGGGGGTTGAGTTGGCTACTGGCCGCTGCGGCCGGGCGCGCGGCGTTCATCCACGAGTTCCCCGCCATGTAGATGCAGCTGTGGCTGGCGGGCGGGCGCGCAGGGCGGAGGAGGAGAGCGGGCGGCGCGTGCGCCGCGGATGCGCAGCGGAGGGCTGCGTGGGGCTGGAGGGGCTACTGAAGGGGCTCCTGGCCGGTGCGGGGGGGGGGGGGCGCAGGGTGCTGCGCACTGTTATTCGGCGATTCGCAGCACAGCAACCAGCGGCAGCAGCGGCGGCAACCAAGGGCGGCGGTGGTGGTGGTGTCTGTGACCTGTGGGACCCGTCGAGGGTGCAGCAGACACTTGCGGCGAGCAAATGTGCGTCTGGCAGTGGACATTTGCCCCCAGTTCTCCCAGACAGCTACCACTAATAGGGTGAGGCAATAGCAGCAGGTGTGCGTTTCGACACTTTTCAGAAGATTTACACAACGTGGAAGGACAGCGTGAGGCGTGGTCGAGCAGCAGTGCGCAGCCCGGGCAATGCGCGCGCTGTCTCCCACCGCAAAACTGTATGTACCCCCCAATGTTGTGGCCAATGTTGTGGCCGCATTGATCGGCTCGGCCGACGGTGATAAGTTTACAGCCCGTCTCTTACTGGGCAAGCACACACATTACATTAATCACATTCCAACCTTCTTACAACTGAATAGCACGCGCGAGCTGCCCCCGAGTTTTTGGTGCGCTGTCTGTTGTGTACTCGCGCAACACTCTCATGCATGGGTGAGCATTCTTTAGGTGTGCAACAGCACCAGCCACTCAGCGGACCACTTTGACTTTGTGACATGGCGCAGTTTATTGATCTGTCATGTTGCTTCCCCCCTGTGCGTATTCTTTGAATATGTGAGTGGTCCATGGTCTCGCCATGCATGCCCGGAGAGCCACTGGTATGGAGAACAGCACGCAAGCGGCCTGCCACCTTCAGGGTCGCGCAATGAGTGGTGTTGACGTCGGCTGGCGCATTGACAGGCTGTGAGTTGAGTGTTTACTTTGATGGTGCTGTTGTGTTGGCGAGAGTGTCGAATTTGCAGTATGCAGTTGCGCATCATGCGACAAGCTTTGACGCGCTGACATAAGTCCAACGCTGCAGACTCCCTGTCCAGACCAATGTTTTCTACAGAATTCCCCGCAGATTGTCGCCTGTCGCAAGCCTGCTGTGTCCAGGACCACTTTAAACATGTGTACTCTGTGGTTATGATTTGACTAGGGTTGCAAAAAAACGTATTTGGCCACACAAATACGGCGTATTTGGGACGTATTTGGCAACCAGGAATAAGTCGTGAGCAAACTTCAACATGATATCATGCAGCGTGAAGGGCGTATTTGTGGGGCATGCGGTGAGTTTGCTCAATTCCGAGCATACAGTCTGCCACAAAAGGAGCACTTAAACTCCAAAATAAACTTCAAAATACGCGTTTTTGCAACCCTAGATTTGACATATGATTTGACCTCTCAGGCCGCTGAGCACTGTCGCATGACCCCCTTTCCCTGTTGCCGCATCCCGGCAAAAGCCAGCAGGCTGCCCCGCCAGACCTGAGGAGGCGTCAAGTTGTACACGTGCACGAGGGAAAGCAGAGCGCCTTGTGCTGTGACCACTGGCAGTCGGCAGGTTCGTCTCTCGTGTTGACGGTGTGCAGGGCGGCACGCGATCTTCACGCAGCACAATGCAGCAGCAGCTGGGCTCTCAATGACACAGGAGACGATGGGCAGCAGGCCTTTGCGCTGTGAGATACACGCAGGGCTTGCCGCTGCCTGCACGGTGAGCTGGTGCACCTTCCTGGCAGCGCGGCACAACCTGCTGCACCTCGCGGCCTGGGCAGCATGTCATGCGTATTTGTACGGAGTTGCAGAAGGACTGATCCTCAGGATGTTGCAGCAACAGCGCGAGCAGAGAGAGGGACACAGCCCTGCGCTGCAGGGACAGCGACAGCAACATAGGCACAACGCGGGTCAGATGCCATCACTGCCTCAGCTCTGCGTGAAGCTTGCGGTGCACGCACTGCAGCGCTGGCGCAAGATTCAAATTGGATGCTGCTCTCTCTCATCGGAGTGGGAAACTCGCATCAGCCATAAGGACGTGCACCAACAACAGGGCTACGGTCTCACCGTTTGCGTGGGCGATGATGACAGCTCCGACTCACCAACAGCCCCGCCAACGGCGGCATCATCAGGGATCGACGACACCGATCGATCCCTCGACGCCTGGGGGGAGGACTTCTGCCGTAGCACTGAAGGCAGCCCGGAATCGACAAGACGCCGCAGCGAGGACGCCGCAAGTCCATTGCCACCATCGCCTCCTCGCGGCGGCCCGGACTGCCCCGTATGGGTCACCGCTCAGTGCGACGCCGCAGTCCACGAGCTGCACTCTCTGGCAGCTGCGGCAGTGCAGAGCAGTACAGGATCTGCAGCAGGGGTGGAGGGCGAGGGTCGCAGCGGCGGCCGCGGCGGCTCAGGAGCACACCCCGCCTGGCGCCTCGCGCGAGATGGCGGCGACGCGGGCGTGCGGCTGTGGTCGTGCGCGCGCGCCGACAGCGCGTGGCCGCTCGTCTGCGCGCGCGCGCGCATCGCCGCGCCCGCGCCGCGCGTCCTCGCGCTCCTCCTCGACGACGCGCGCATCGGCGAGTACGACCCGCTCTTCGACGCGCTCGCGGTGTTTGCGCCGCTGCCGCCGGGCGCGCTCGCCGGGCGCGGCGGCAGCGGCGCCGGCGCCGCCTTCAAGCGCAGCGCGTACAAGGCGCTGTGGCCCACGAAGCCGCGTGATTTCGCGCTGCTGTCGCACTGGGGCGCGGGCGCGCGCGGCGCGCGCTTCCTCGTGAACCGCTCCGTGGAGCACGCGGCGTGCCCGGAGGTGCGCGGCTACGTGCGCGGCGTCGTCCACCTGTGCGGCTTCCTCGTGACGCCGGACGCTCACGAGTGCGGCGGCGGCGGCGGCGAGGGCGGCGGCGACGGCAAGGGCAGTGGCGGCGGCGCGGGCAGCAGAGGCGGCAGCAGCGACGACGCGCCCCGCAGCGGCGGCGACGACAGCAGCAGCGGCGGCGGCGGCGGCGGAGGCGGCGACAGCTACTGCGGCAGCGGCGGCGACAGCGGCAGCGGTAGCTGCACGCTCACCATGGTCATACACTCGGACCTCAAGGGCAGCCTCCCGCCTGCCATCGTGGGGCGCCTCACCGAGAGCGCGCCGGCGGCGGTCGTCGCAAAGCTCCAGCGCATCTTCGCGCAGCGTTGACTGCCATTAGACGTTTATCCATTAAGGCACTGGTTGAGTGCGCCGCCCCTCAATGTCATGGGGGGGGCTGCAAGGGGAAGGGGGGGGGGGGGGGGGGGCGCAGAGGGGGCAGCACGGTCTGCTACCGGCGCCCGTGACAGCATTGATGGAGGGTTGAGAAAGTTGAAGTAGATCAGGCCAGCACGCCTGCAGCCGCAGTTTTGCGCTCTGTTCATAGCACGTCGGCAGCGACGAGGTTTCACATCGGGCAGCAGTAGTGGCGCCGCGTCTCTTGTGGTTTAGCATGCGCGCGCCAGTACAAGTTGCGCGCTGACTTGGCCTCCTTTCGCGTAATGTTGAGGGGCTTCTCGCCTCACTGCCTTTACAGGCAGCGCACCCGATAAGATCGGGCACCTTAGATGCCGTGAGGGTGAGAGCGTAGCATCACACCCCACTTACACTCTGATGTGTCAGGCTGCACTGAGTGAGGTACAGTGTAAGGGGTGTAATCGCAGCCGACACACCCTCTGAATGACATCAGATCATAACGCATGTGATACATCAGTTTGATGCCTTGCAGCTTGCGTGTTATGAAGTGGCATGCACATGGCAGAGTTGCAGAGCGCTGTGCTGCTGCATGTCCCGGTGCTGCGGACTGCGCTCCGCTTGTGCATTTTCAGGCGGCCTGTGAATGCCTCCATGTCCATCAATGTCATGTTGCGCTGGATGCAAACTGCACAATTTTGGGCGACACACAGCCATCGTGTTACTGCTGGCGCACGTGCATGTGGTATGGAACGTTGTCGCTACATAGGTATGCTCACAATGTAGGTGACCAAAATGAAATGGCTGGCCGCGCGCACATGCCACATAGATTTTGGCTAGTCGAGGTGTGAGCCATGCCCGTGATTACTGGCGACTTCCCCCTTCCCAAGCCCCATCCCCCACGCTAACCCTAGTCCCTGCCTAATCGTACCCCCGCCGAAGAGGCTGCATCGTATCTGAGCAGCCTCTGCGCCAAGTACTCGCTGCGGGCACAGCGGCGGCTGGAGCAAACTCGTCGCACCGAGGGCGAATTCACGGGCTTCCTCGGCGCACAGGTCATCGACTGTGTTTGGGCCAACAGAGCGCCATCGTCCAACCCGGAAAACATCATGACTGAATTTGCAGGTGTCGGGCAGGCAGAAGGCCTGGAGCTATGGCGCGTCGAGGACATGGCGGCTGTCAAGCAGCCGCAGGTAAGCAGAAATGCACGTCCGCTCAGCATCCTGCATTTACACAGGACAGCAGTGCATCCCAGCGATTCCTGCTGAATCCACGGGAGCCCCCAGGTTGGCGGGTTGCGGTGGTGTGCTCTCCGCAGGTGGTGCCAGCGGGCCTTGGCGCCTCGCGCCCAGATCGCTCCGTGCCTCGTGACTATGTCGCTCAGGTCATTGGCCGCACATGCATCGCCCGCTGACGTCCCGACTGCACACAATAGAGCATTTGAGATATCTTTGCATGCTTTGTGCATGCTTACAGACCCCTGGCCACAAGCCTCTGTGCAATGTGCGCAGGTCAGCTCACACAATAACTCTTCTGTTCCATCCGTTGACGCCGCCGGCAGCAAGTTCAGGCACTTGTCAATGATTGTGGACCTTGAGAATATAGCAAAGCTGTAAGCGGCGTCCGGGTGTCATTCGCTGCACGCTGCGGATGCGTACTTGTACTTGGCCTTGCATGCATCTCTCACTCACACCTGTGCGGCAGGTCACTGCCTTCGAACACACCTCTTGCTGCCAAGCCGCCACAATGTGGCTCCCACAGCACAAGCCAGCACGCGCTTGTCCAACCCAACCCCCTGTACCCCCATTCTCACGCGCTCCTGTGCCGCTCTCACCGGCGCCGCCCCCGCAGTGCACCGGCGCCTTCCACACAGGCGACTCCTACATCCTGCTGGCCACCACCTCCACGGGCAGCTCGCTGGACCACAAGATTCACTTCTGGCTCGGCGCGGAGACGTCGCAGGACGAGGCGGGCGTCGCCGCGTACAAGACCGTGGAGCTCGACGACGCGCTCGGCGGCGGCGCCGTGCAGTTCAGGGAGGTCCAGGCGAGTGCGCACGTGCCGCCTGCACATGCGCCTGCCGCGCGTCTGTCGCGTATCGCACGATGCGCAGAAAAAAGAAGCGCGGGCGCGGCGGCGGCGGCGCGCGACGGAGGCGGGCGCAGCTCTGGATGCGCGGGAGATCGCGGTGTAAGCGCAGTGCGGCACTGTGCAGCGCGTAGGCGCGGTGCGGCGCCGCGCGACGGCGCAGCGCAGGAGCGGAGGGCGCAGGCGCTTCAGAACTCTCTGCCGCTTCTGTGCTCGCTTCCTGATGAGGTTCAAGCTGCAGCCGCAAGGCACAGACGCATCGGACTGACTGCGCGCACCGCACCCTGCCCGCGTCCATTGCCTGCGCGAAAATGTGTTCATATCGGATGTCAGATTGCCGCTGCTCACTGCTGTGCAGACCGTCCTGACTCTGACCCTGACTCTGACTGGTGCTGAGCAGGGCCATGAGAGCAGCCAGTTCATGAGCTACTTCAAGGCCAAGGGCGTGGAGTACCTGCCGGGGGGCGTTGCCAGCGGCTTTGTCAAGGTGTGCACCGTACGCGCTGCAGAGTACGAATGTATAACGTGCTGCTCTTGAAAACCACTGCATACGAAGGAGGTTCATTTCTCCTGACGCACCAGAGCAGGGGTCTAACGTGCTGCTCTTGAAAACCACTGCATACGAAGAAGGTTCATTTCTCCTGACGCACCAGAGCAGGGGTCGGTCCATGACATGCGTAGCGCGCATATGCGTATCATCTTTTCACACCCGCTGTAGCCGTTGCATCTCGTTGAGACATGCACTGTATCATACGTTGCAAATTGGAACGCTCACCTTTTCCAGCATTGAAGTACACATTCCTGATGAATCGGCATGTCAAGGTCCAGGGAGCAATACGCACAGGGGGTTGTGTTTCTCAATCAGGGCTTGCAAAGGGTTTGAAGGCTCATATCAGGCAACTCATGACAACTGTGGCATGCGCGTGCTGTGACAAACTGACTCTAGCTGGCATCCCACAGCTGCTGTCCACAGCCTGTGAATATGCCTCCTTCTTAAGACCCATTGTCCAGCGTCACGGTGCCTCCGACACCTAGATGTACTCTGCAGTGTGCGCCCGTGACACGATCTTTGAAACGCGCTGCCTATGCATACCTACATGCCCACAGGTGGAGCCGGATACCTACCGCACGCGCCTGCTGAGGGTGAAGGGCAAGCGCGTGGCGCGCATCTCGGAGGTGCCCGTCGCCAGCAGCAGGTGCGCGTCGCTGTCGCCGCAACAGAGTTTGTGTTGCGCATCGGTTCAGGGTTGAAGTAGATGCACTCGCGACGGCGGAACAATGAAGTGCGCATCGTGCGAGGAGAGCGTGAGAGGGGCGGCGCGCCGGTGCGCACGAATGCAGAGGCGCGCTGCAATCAGATGACGCTGCAGTCTGGCCAGCCGTGCTGTCAACGAGCACCCGTCGTCGTACTTGGGGTCAGCATGTAGGTCGTGTGCGCGTGACACAACGCGGCGGAAGGGGCGTGCGGAGGCATGGCGCGAGGAGAGCGCGACGGCGCTGACGTGCTGCCGGCGCGCACGCGCGGGCGGCACTGCACGTGTGGAGGGAGGGCCGCTGCGGTCTGGCCGTGCGTTGAACGCGCACATTGCACCTGCCGTCACAGTGTACATGAGGGAGTGGACTCAAGCTAGCATGCTTGTAGAGGTCGGCTCTTGTGTACTTGAGCTCCCTCCCGAAAACTTTCATTGTCATGGCACAGCGCGCATCGCAGGGTCTCCCATTGCTAGCGTCAATCAGGAGGCCTTGGCCGTGTTGGCACTGCACGAGATGCGTTTGATGACGCCATGTGCATCACGGAGCTCCCCGACAATGCAACCAACTTCAACTTCAACATGTCGATACCGGTGGTTGCTTCAATACGCATGTTTGTTGGAACCTTGCTGATTGAGGAGCACACAAGTGCCAGTCTAAACATCCAAATCAGCCCAACACGTGCGTCGAATGCATGACCTCATGGCTTGACCATTGCCGTAACGATCCCCCCCCCCCAATAGCGATGCGATGCGCGGCGCAGCGCCGCCCGTGCCCCCCCCCCCCCCCCTTTCTCGTGCGAAACACAACAACGTAGTGCACATTGTACATGCTCGTCACCAATCGCTCGCTGACCCCCATGCGACGCCTGTTGAACTTCACTTTGAAGTTGGACTACAAAATTGAACTTTATTGAACTTATACGTTTACGCAACGCGTGCGCTCCCCCCTGCAGCCTGAACACGGGCGACGTGTTCGTGCTGGACGCCGGGCTGGCGCTGTACGTGTACGTGGGGGCGGGCGCGAGCAGCGCGGAGAAGGCCAAGGGCGTTGAGACGGCGGCCAGGATCAAGGTGCAGGCGACAGCAGCGCTCAGTACATGTTTTTTGAAATTGTGCATGTGTACATGCTGCGCGGTGCTTACATGCCAGTGCACTGAATGTATGCACACGTTCTACGTCTGGCCTGGGATCGATGTACATACTTGGTGCTGCACAAGCGGTGGGGTGCCAAGACTCGTGGATGCGGAGGCGGGCACACGCGGCGGCGCGAAGCGAAGCGCTGCCAAGCCGCCATTGGCAGGCCAGCCCGGCGCAGTGTGCGTACGTGGAGGTGCATGCGAGCGGCGCAGAGGCCACGGCGACGGCCGTTGGTTTCAAGGCATGAAATGGTCGCATGGGACGAGGACGAATGGCTCTGGTTTCGCGGCATACAACGGTTCCAACAGCTGCCGGTTCCGAGGCATGGAACGGTCACGCTCGTTGCAAGGCACGAGCTTTCAAGGCATGAAACAGTCACAGCAGATTTCAAGGCTGCCGGTTTCAAGGCATGAAACGGTCACATCAACTTTGAGGCTGTGGTCGCAAATGCCGCCGACGCCGACGCAGTCGCACGCACGCGCTTACGGTCACATTAGGGTCAGCCCATCGCCGCACACTGTCAAGCGCTGCCATTTCACCGCGCATGGCGTCGGCCAGGCACGGGGGCCTCAAAGCCAGTGCTTGCGTTACAAAAAGCACATCAACGAGACGTTGTCGTTGCGCTGGCAACCCTAGGGCAAGAGGTGCTGCCGCCGCTGACAGCGTGCCATACATACCGCAACGTGTGCGCGTCACCTGAACTCTACAGCGCTGCCGCCAGAATGTCGCGCGCGCGGCGGCGGCACGCGCTGCGCTGTTGGCGGCGACCACGGTCATTGGTGAAAGGCACTTGCAGCTGACCATCCCTTGTCACCCAGAGCTCTACGGCCTTTTGATTCGTTTCTGTTCATGTGCACGTGTGCACTGCTCGCTGCTGCAGGACGACGAGCGGCAGGGGCAGGCCAAGGTCGTGCTCATCAGCGAGGACCCGGAGAACAAGGAGTTCTGGGACCTGCTGGGCGGGTACACCGAGGTGAGCGACATCGCAAGCATGCACTTGCTTGAAGCCATACTTCATGTCTTGAAGCTATGACCAGTGTGCAGTAATCGACGCTGAAACGTATGCGCCGCCGACAGCGAGAGTCTGCACGCGACGTGCACAGGCGCTGAGTGACACGACGGGGTCAGCAGTTACAGTTACAGGTGTGTGTACCGACGAGCTGCAGTTACAGTTACAGGTGTGTAACCGACGAGCACGCACACGGCGCGCACCGTTTTCCGCTTGCAATGGCGAGGCATAGGTATTCATCCGTATTGAGATGACGGCGGTATGATGATTGGCTGCACCGCTCATTTCAGGCAGGTCACCATGCTCAGCAGCAGCCGCAGCGCACCTAGAATCAAGCCGCATAGGTAAGGTGGTGGAGCTGGCTGGGTCACATGGCAACGAGCAGCGACAATGTGCGCAGTGGCCCAGCGTAAATGTCTGCATCAGTTGAGGGCGCGTAAGCAGCAGGTACCGCTGCCCAGCCGATGCGGCGCAGATGATGGTGTAGGCTGCGCTGGGTGACGCCGCAGAGCTGTACATGCGTCGGCGCTCAGCAAGTCTCGTCAGCAGCAGCGCCGCTCGCGGATGGCTCATATACATATCGTGATTGTACCATACTCGCAAACAGCGCATCAGCAAGTGCACGTTATGTCGACCGTGCCATGCGTCAATGGCAGGTGCCTGCGGAGGGCTAGTTGAAGTACGCGGCAGAGCCTCGCGCGGCTCGCTACAACTGCAACGTTCAACATGGGGGCGGTGACGCGCCGATCCACGCCCACAGGGCGACTTGACTTCCGCTGGACGACCCTCCAGGGTGTCGCTGAGCACTGTGCCGTGCCACAACGCTCAGCAGATATTTGCACAACGGCGTGCGCGCCATGCCTACAGCACACGCGCGCACACGCATCACCGCGCACGTGCCGATGGCGAGCGCTGCTGCTCCATGACGCAGGTGGCCACGGAGGACGAGCCGGACGCCGCCGTTCCCACAGCACACGCGCACACGCATCATATGCGCACACATCTTATTACGCACGAGCCAATGGCGAGCGCTGCTGTTCCGTGCTGCAGGTGACCGCAGAGGGCGAGCCGGATGAGGCTGCGGAGCGCGTTGCTGCGGAGGCGCTCAAGCTGCACAGGGTCGCTGCGGGCGGGGGCACGGAGCTGGTGGCGACTGGCACCGACGGGCTCAAGAAGGAGGCAAGTCACACCTTGCGGTTGGTAGTGGTCAGTGCTCCGCGCGATGCAAGGACTGCGCAGGGCGATTCTTGCAGAAGAGTCTGTGCTCCTTGACGGAGACAAGTGCCCTCTTGCAGTAGTAGTCAGTGCTCCTTGGCGCAAGAAGGGGGCAAGTCAACTCTTGCAGGAGGCATGTCTACTGTTGCGGGGTACAGTCGGTGCTCCTCTCAGAAAGAGGCGGTTGAATTCAGCGCTTTTGGACTTGCGCCGTAGGGCAGGTGTTCTGAAGGACACAAAGGAGAGTCGTGTGCAGCATGAAGCTGTTGGCGTACGGCACCAAGGGCCTTTCTTGTTGTGCAGAGGGTGAGTTAAGGTGCGGTGAATCATGCTTGAAATTTGAGGAGAGTCACCACTTGAGGTTGAAGTTGAAGTATGACTATGGGGGTAGATGGTACTGTTGTGTGAGGCGGCATGAGCGCATTGGTATGGGAGTTCATCATGAGCTGGATGGGCGTTCTGCGCAAGAAAGCAATCAGTTGTACAGTTGAAGTGGGCGAGGCTGTTCAAATCGTACAGTACTGTTGAGGCGGTAATCGCGACAGCTTGTCATGCGTCATTTCAGGACAAGACATGTAAAGTCTCCAGCAGCACTTGCTCGTCTAGGCTTTTTCGCGCCTAAGGTACAACCAATGGGCAAGCACTCTGGAAGTTCACCACAAGTCACAGCAGCAAACTCCCGCTTGCGCTTTTGCCCGCTGCAGATGCTTGCAAGCGGCGACGTGTACCTGCTGGACACCTCCCAGGAGGTGTTCGTCTGGACCGGGTGGGTACCAAGTCACACATCTTGCTGCTTTTTGAGTAGCATGCTACCGCAAGTGCAAGGTCATGTCCTGCTTGTGGCACTCCAGGGCCACCTGCCCTAATCTTATAGTGCAAGTCGAAAGCGCTAGGGGGTGGGGGATCTCAGCGCGCGCGCGTCCTCGAAAGGGGGCGTGGTGGGTCTCGCCCCTGTTGCAGTGCTGCTGCGTAGTTGGGTCACGGGACCGACACCGTTGCTCATCCGGGCAATGCGTCCAACACCGGTGTTGGAGGTTTGTGGCGCCAAAGGGCACGCAGATCAGCTGTGTGTCTTGCTGCGATACGCTTGAAGTGCGTTGAGCGTAACAGGGAGTCGAGAGTTCTGCAGCGTGCGTGACCTCGAACATCACATCACCGCCCATTGCAAGAGCGCGAGTAGGGTGCATCCTCAGCGACGTTCCCGTCAGCGTGAGAGCTGTCATACGACACTGCGCATGTACATGAGCTATGCATCGAGGTGTGCTGTCTGCACAACCTCTGCGCGCTGCTGGAAGCGACAAACGCTGCCTGGGCTGCGTGGAAACGCTGCACAGCGGTGGTGGACTGTTGCTCACTGTCCTGGACGCCCTACTTTGCCTTGTGATTTCGCACTTGTTGTCACTGGCTTCCAGGCATTCCAATTCATGAACAATTCGTCATGTTCAAACGGCGCTTGGACGCACCCTCGATGCGTCGCTGGAAGAGAAGAAGGGCGCCGCGGCCGCATTCAGCGGCTCATAATCTAATGTCAGCGAGGCGATGTCACTTACTTTGAGGCAATTCATCTTCCCGAACTCCACACCGTATTCAAACGGCGCTTCCTGAACGCAGCTCCGCCGGATCGCTGGAGGAGGAGGAAGGCGCCACCGGCCGCATTCAGCTGCTCATAGCCTGATGTCAGTGAGGTGATGTCGCTGACGTTGAGGCAGTTCATAGGTGAACTGATATCACTGACCAGGTGAATTCATGTTCATGAGTTTCACACCGTGCTTCAATCGGCGCTTCACGCAGCTCCGACGCGTCGCTGGAGGAGAAGAAGGGCGCCATGGCCGCGGCGACGCAGTACGTGGGCGCGAGCGGCCTGCCGCCGACGGCGCGCGTCACGCGCATGGCGGAGGGCGCGGAGACGGCCGCCTTCAAGTCCTTCTTCGTCTGGAGCGCGCCGCTGGTTCGTACACGCAAATACAGCTTTGATGTTCATTTATAAAATGATAATTCACAACTACAATTTGCAGTTTCTGGTGCGGGAGGGCCGGCGGTGGCGCGCATCGTGCGCCATACGAGGAAGGGCTTCACAGTTGGGACGAGACAAGTCATTTACTCGTTACTCGTACTCGTAGAAGCACTCGTACGCAAGTCCACTCGTACAGTACTCGTCCATCATTTTGGAGGCAGTACTCGTACAGGGCGAGTACTCGTACACAATTGTCATACCAGTACTCGTACAGTACTCGTACTCGTTTACTCGTCTCGTCCCAAGTGTGAATGTCTGTCTCATGCTGTCGCGTGTTGCAGCCTTCCCTGCTTCCGCTTTTGAGGCCCTATTCAGTGCCATTTGGGGATAGCATAGCATTAACACGTCAGGGGCTTTCAGGTGGTATGCCGTTGCTCATACTTGGCGTGCTGGGCCTCAAGCACTGCGTAACTCTCGCGCGCTGCCACCTCTGTGTTCACGGTTTAGCTACTGTTTGTGTTGCTTGCCCACAGAGTGAGCGCTCGCCCACTTCGTTGAATCTAACCCTTACCCTAAATCACAGCTTTGGGTTAGGATAAGGGTTAGGGTTAGGGTTATGCGGCGGGTCAACTACAGTAATGTGTGCCATATCATCTGCATCATTGGTTGACGTTCTGGTACATATGTTGACATGCGCCATTAACTGCCGGACGAGTTGGCAAATTATCCAATGGTAAACGCGGTCTCATGCGCTGCGCACGCACGTGCGCGTCACGGGCCTGCAGGTAGAGGTATGGTGTGTAGGGGGTATGAGTATGTTATGTCAGTGTCGCGCGTCAAGGGTACTGTAGGTAGTCTAGGGATGTGATGTATAGAGGCAGGGGTGCGGTATGTATCCGCTGCACCGCCAGACATTCGCATGCTCTACATGGGCGGCTGTTCAGCGCACTGCTGACTGAGCCGGCGGTGCTGCCAACTTCAACTGTGACGCCCCGCCCCCGCGCTCAGGCGCTGCCGTACTCTCCCTCTCCTCCTCAAGAGCTTGCAGCGCAGTGCCAGAAGCGCGAGCGCCTAACCCTAACCCAATACTAATGCAGGCGCGCAGCAAACGTCAGGCATGAGTTGGCAGCAGCATGCGGCAGCCCGCCTGTGCACGCACGCTCTCTTGCTCATTGTCTGCGAGCATGATGGTGCGCTGCAACTTCAACTGTGACGCACCCCCGTGCAGGTTGCCGTCTCCGTGTTGCTCGATTGCCGTCTCCGGTGTGCTCAATCCCTTGCGACGCAGTGCCTAAAGCACAAGCACCGCTCTGAAACGCACAGCCAGCGCACCGTCGGCAGCAGCATATGCGGGCCTGCGTGTGTGCTAATCGTGTCCCCAACCCTGATTCCAAACCTTACTCCTAGTTTCCCTCTACACACGTTGCACAGCGGCTCACGCGCCCATGCACGCATTCAAATGGCATGGTTCTTTGCATGCCGCTGCAGGTGGTGCCCAACTACCTCGGGGAGTCTTCGGGCATCGCCAAGGTGAGCATCGCGTTCGATCACAGGCTGTAGTCTGCTCAACCTGCATGTAGCCTTGCTATGGTGCGCCCCTAAAGCCCCCCCCTACATGTCTGCAATGTGCATTTGTGGCAGTGTGGCCGTCCAGCGTGGTGCTGTTTGCCATTTTGGTAGACAGCAAGCTGACCAAACCCAGCGCATGCATCTCGGTAACCCTGTGCGGCCCCACGCAATTGCATGGCGTCACCTGATGCAATCACACTGGCAGCACCTGCCCCCCCCCCCCCCCCGCGGTTTGCCCGAGGTGCAAGCGACGTTTCTGCCACCTCAGAGTTGCACACGGGGGTTCTGGGCCATTTCGCTGATCCCGCCTGCGCAATCCGCTCCACCTATGCCCAGATTTCTTGTCGCAAGTGCCATGACCAGTGGCGGCGGGATGCTTGCCTCCACACCACTCTTGTGCCAGTCCCTCCCCCCCCCGCGCCCCCTTTCCTCCTTGGCAAGACCTGCTTCTGTTCCTTCCGTCGGAATGATACTGCTGCTGTCACCATCCATTCCACCTGCGTAGCGTGCATGCTGATGCAACAGCTGCTTGTATGCACAAGCCGACCCCCACCACTCCTCTTTCACAGATTGGCAGCGCCAGAACCGGCCTGAACATGTCAAGTGCAGACGCCTCCTCTCCCTACGCACCATCATGTAAACTTGATCATACGCGCGGGGGGACAGCCCCCCTCGCCCCCCCCCCCACCCATCCCCCTTGGGCGTCTGCTGAATCGCTCGCCAGCCCCTATTAACACACCCTCCGACCCCGCATGCGCAGACGGGCCCCAGCCTGAGCGCTGCCAAGCTCGGCAAGCAGGCGTTCGCGTCGGCGGCGGCCGCGGACGAGGCCCCCGTGGACGACGGCAGCGGCGAGCTCACCATCTGGCGCCTCGAGGCGTTTGACCGCGTGGAGTGGACGCGCGAGCGCTACGGCCACTTCTACACGGGCGACTCGTTCATCCTGCTGTATGCGTACGCGGTGAGTTGGGTTGAAGTTTCATATTAGGTTGCTGGCGCGTGCGTGACCTTGGCTAGATGCGCCGCATGCACCTGTGGCGCTATGAAGGCTACGGGTACTTGTACGCGGGCGACCTCGTTCATTTTGCTGTATGCTTCTGCGGTGGTGGTGCTTGCGTGACCTTGGTTGGACGCACCGCGTGCAGCGGTGGCGCTGTCAAGGCTACGGCCACTTCTACGCGGGCGACTCGTTCATCCTGCTGTACGCGTAACGCGGTGACTTGAAGTTGAAGTTGCTGGCGTGCGACGCGCTGCCATGTGTGCGAGCGACCTTGGACACGCCGCATGTGCAGCGGGGGCCGCTTGAACGCTGCGGGCACTGCTACGGACTTCTATGCGCATTGCTCATATATTCTGCTGTATGCGGCAAGTAGCAGTACTTCAAGTTTCTGGTGTGACGCACCGTCATGTGCGTGTGCACATAACCTTTCATCCATGCCGCGTGGAGCAGTGGTCCCTTGAACGGCTGCATGCGGTTCTACGCTGGAGACTCTTGTGTATCCCGCTGTGCGCTTAGCTTTGAATGAAGGCGAGTGTCGTATACGAGCACGAAGGGATGAGACAGCGTTGGCGCCGGTCGGTTGCCTGCCGGCTCACTGTCTCGCTCGCCGCCAGACCTGATACCGAACAAACGGTGCATACACCTGGGCACTGCCGTGAGGCCGCTGCTAAGCGCCGCTGTCATGCGTCGCGCGGTACACAACAGTTCATACAGCTACGCATTGCCATGAAGTCGTTTCTGAGCGCTGTTGCATCATGCGTTGCGCAGGACGCCGACGGCCAGAAGCAGCACATCATCTACTTCTGGCAGGGGCGCGACTCGTCTACGGACGAGCTCGGCAGCAGCGCCATACTGGCCAAGGAGCTCGACACGAGCCTCGGCGGGGAGCCCGTGCAGGTGCGTCAACTTCAACAACAATTCGCGCTGCAGGTGGCTTGCCATTGAATGGCGCACGGCAGCGGTGCAATGTGCTGCGCGCCAAAGAGCTTGAAGTCGACGTGCTCGCCTCTCTGTGTGTGGCCTTGAATTTGTACTTGAACTTTCATATGCTGCTGCGCCCGTCACCGCCGCGTTCGCGCGCCCCTCCCCAGCTTCTGCGCGCTCTTCGGCGCCCTCAACCTCAATTTGTATTTGAAGTTGAACTCGCCTGCCCGCCGCGCTGGTCTCCGCCTGCGTCCGCACGCGCGTCTCCCCGCGTATCATCACGCGCACCGCGGCCGCGCGTCCACCTCAACTTGTACTTGAACTTCCATATGCCGTCACCGCCGTCCCTGCGCACATACATCATACAGTAGTACCTCACGCGCGGCTGCTGCGCGTCCGCCCCCCCCCCGCATGCCCCGCGCGAACGGCGCAGGTGCGCGTCACGCAGGGCAAGGAGCCGCCGCACTTCCGCGCGCTCTTTGGCGGCGCCATGGTGGTGCACGCCGGCGGCCACGCGAGCGGCTTCGCGGACGTCGCCGGCGACGACGCGCCGGAGGCCGCCGAGTCGGCGGCGGCGGTCACGTGCTTCCAGGTGAGCGCGCTGCTCTGCTCTTGACGGCGCAGCGTGCTGTGTTACGGGCCCGACGACGGGGCCAGTGTGCTTTGTCGAGTATTTGTCAGGGGGTAGGTTGCAGGGTATCAACTGGTGGGCGCGGCGCACGCCTAGCAGGGCGACGGGCTTCATCTCGCAGGCCGCAAACTCGGCGGCGGAATTTGTGTGCTTCCGTGTGGGTGCGTGCCTGTTACGGTGGTGTGCGAGGCATACGCTTTGAGAAAATCAACTCTGAGCTGCAAAGCGCAAACGCTTGCGCACCGTGCCGGTCGCATTACAACGGTGGTTGCGTCAGCCTCCAGCGCCGCAGGCTGACTGCTGGAAGTCTGTTGGCGCCACGCCACACAGCTTCAACTCCAATGCAGTAGGACCATCGCAGTTTCAGGACCACCACACTCGCTTGTACTTGAACTTCAATGGCGCAGCTCCCCTCTCACCATCTTGAACTCCTGGCGCATTTGCCCGCGCTCCGCAGGTCAAGGGCTCCACAGAAGCGGACACGTACGGCGTGGAGGTTGCCGCCAAGGCAGCGTCGCTCAACTCCGGCGACAGCTTCGTGGTGCTTACGCCGTCCACTGCCTACATTTGGTGCGTGCCGCAGCGGCGCTCCGTTGTTTGCTGCTTGTCGCGCTCTCATACGCGGGTGCAGTGTCAGTGCCTGTCTGCGCATGCGATGGCGGCAACGGCCTACGACTGCCAGCGGTGTGCGCACGGGCACTCTGCTGTGATCGATGCTGAGCGCGCAGCTGCGGCGCAACAGCGCTCCGCGCGTGCATGCCGAGCCGCGCCTCGACACGGCATTGCAACGCGCAGACGCGGACCATTGATGGCAACGACGTTGTTCAAGTCGTGCTTCTTGGGGACCGCAACAGCTGCGCATCGAATCGAGCACAGCAGCACCCGGCGCTGGCCAGAGCAGTGGCGCGCACGACCGCGACCGTGAAGCGACAGAGCCAACAGCCGTCATGTGCGATTCAACTCGCCTTTTGCAAAAGACTGGCGCGCTCATGTCAATGGCCGCGTGCGACGTTTTGTCCTCCATGCGCAGGAACGGCAAGAACTGCGCGAGCGCGGAGAGCGGCGTTGCGGCCAAGGTGGCGCAGGCGCTGGTGGGGGCGTCCAAGCGCGAGACCGTAACTGTCGCGGAGGGCGACGAGCCGGCGGCGTTCTGGGAGGCGCTAGGGGGGCAGGGGGAGTACGCAGAGGCGGCCGAGGCGGAGCCATCACCACAGGTGACAAGGCCACTACTAAGTATTTATGAGTAGGGGGGGGGGGGTGTAGGGTTGAATTGAGTATGACAGAGTGTGGTTATTGTTCAGACGTACGGGCAGGGGGAGTACGCGGAGGCGGCGGAGCCATCACCACAGGTGACAGGGCCACTATATGGGAGTATATTTACGACTTCTATTTGTTAAGTGGGTACGGCGGAGGCGGAGCCATCACCACAGGTGACATGGCCACTGTTATGTAGAGGAGTGTATCTATGATAATGGACAAGTGGGGACCATGGAGTACGAGTTATCACCACTGGTGACAAGGCTACTACTAGGAGGATATTTATGACTATTAATCATGAATAAGTGGGTAGGCTGGAGTGTGATTGTTCTTCTGGAGAATGGGGGGGCAGGCGGCACAGCATGGCAGCATCTCGCTTGTGATGCAAAAGGCTGCGTGCGGCGGCGCTGCGCGGCGCGGCGTAGCGGCTGCCCCCACGCAGGCAACGGATGTACTCCCGAAATATTGCTGGCGCGCTTCAGTGTGTGTCCATGAGCAGAGCGGCGTTGTGACTCTCCGCACTTGCACGGGGTGCCTCTGCTCAGACAACATTGCAACTGTCGCGCCGGCCGCTGTAGATCTATATTGCACACCACCTTCAAGCTTGCGTGCAGTATGTTCACGTTGCGCGCAGGGTGGTGACTCTCCGCATCTACGCGGTCGCCTGCGCGTCTGGCGCCGTACGCGCTTGCGCAGCGTCTCAGTGTGTAGCGCTCAGCAGAGGATGTGACACGTGCGTCTCGCGAAGCAGGCAGCCCCCATGCCGGTTTGAAGGACGCTACAGACAAACTACAACTGCCAGTGGGAACGGTTTGACCCTAGGAGCACGACTTGAAGATGTGCCAACACGCCAGAAAGTACTTCGACTTGAGTTTTATGGCGCCTGCCGCTACACAACATAACACTAACTACTAAGGCGACTTCACTGCGATACGACTGCCGTTCACTCAAGAGGGTGTAGGTATCGATGGCTACACATTTTGACATGGCACCTTCCAGCTGCCGCTCAAACAAAACTCTGTGGCTGAGGGAATACGCACAGTGCGCCCGTGGCCGTTGCATCAATTATGACTGACTTCACTCTTTGTGAATCAATCTCATCCAGGTCTTCGTAACCGCCATTACAAACCCATCAACGAATGTGAGCGGTTCAGCATTTGCCTTGCATGCCTCGTCCGTGCACACATTGACAGTGCATATGACACAACGTTTCTGTACAATGCCATATGTATCGTGTGCTTCTGCAGCCGCCGCGCCTCTTCCAGATCTCCAACGCCACGGGCACCATGCGCGTGTCGGAGGTTGCCAACTTTGACCAGAGCGACCTGTGCGTCGACGACGTCATGCTGCTCGACACATTCACACAGGTATGTATCTAGTGCGTGTAATATAACCCTATCGCAACACTGTCCATCATGGTGCTCGTGCGTTTCGTCTAGTCCTGAGCCCTGGCTTCAACCCTCAAGTCGCACGCGCGGACACGCACAGGTGCACTTGCGAGACCACATTCATGCTCACAGGTCTCCCTGTGATGTCAGTGCGTGCGTGATCTGTTGGCACGCGCACTTGCTCGGCGCATCCACGCTAGGTCTTCTGTGCGTGTATCACCACACGTCGGCGCGTCAACACATGCCGCGTTTTCCGATCATCATGTAAAGTGTAAGTGCAAGGTGGCGGTGCCGTCAGTGCCACCGTTCACTCACCGGAGTCTGTTTTGGGGTAGGGTTAGCATGCAATATGGTCATGCTGCTCGACGCACTTTACAGAGAGCAGGCGCAGAGTGGGCTCCAGGCGTGCATGCAACCGACCGTTGCGATCCTGCTACTTCCAAGTATATTGTTCACAGCCGCTTCAGGTGAAACTATCATATTTCCGTTGGGGTCAGGGGCTAGGGTCGGTCCTAGGGTTAGTTAGTGCACCAGCGGTACACCTCATATGGTTTACCCTGACAAAACGTGCCTGTGTCTTCATTCTGCCACGCTCATCTGCCATCAACATGGCAGCGGCGGTTCATGGTACTGATGCATGTAGTGACGCCCTCCGACTGCCTCTGCTGTGCTGCGCGCGCCACAGGTCTTTGTGTGGATCGGCACGTCCAGCAACCCCACGGAGCAGAACGCGGCGGTTGACATCGCCAAGGTGCGTGTCGCATTGCTCAACGCGTCACATGTCTCACCGCCCCAACGCTCTGATGCCATGGGCGAGGCAGAACGATCTGTTTGTGATGGGGGCGGGATGCCGCAGCGGCGCGACGCAACGCTCACCACCGGACAGCTGTATGTGCCTGCGGTAGACCCGCGCGGGGGGGGCTGGCTGTCAAAGTCATCTCACCATATCGCGTAGAGGCCCCTGGTCTGCTCGCTCGCTCGCAGTATGTCGTCGCAAACATGGGACGGGGCTGGACACCATCAAGTTGAGCGAGCGATGGCGCTGCGAGCTCCTGTCAGCAGCGCCGTGGTCCAGGCGGCACCACGAGAACATGCCCTCATCAGTGCTCCTCAGCTGCCTCGTGCTGCGCTTGTTCGGCGCCCATCTTTGCTCCGCCCATCTGTGCTTTAACCCGCAGACCTGCAAGTAAGCCGGCGGCGCAGGCACAGGCACTTGCGGGGAGCACGCCCCGTCGCTTAATCGATTGTTGCACTGTGCAGCAAAGCGTTTTGTCCGGCGGCGCTGCCTCCAAGATCACCGCGTCATCACGCACCAAGCGCTCGACTGCGCTCGCCCGCTGTCGTCTCTGTCCTCGCAATGCGTCCCTCATGCCAGCCAGCAACGCACCCTCATGCCCGCCCCCCCCCAATCCCCCCCCTCCTGCGCAGGCCTACGTGGACAGCGCGACGGACGGGCGCCCGAGCGGCACGCCCATCGCGCGCGTCGCGTGCGGCAGCGAGCCGGCGCTCTTCACGCAGCACTTCCGCGGCTGGGACGCGGGCCTGCTGTCGAGCCAGGCCTTCGTCGACCCGTACGAGGCCAAGCTGCAGGCGCTGCGCGAGGCGGACGCGGCGGCGGCGGCGGCGGAGCCGGAGCCCGAGGGCGCCATCACCATGGACTCCATCAGGCTGTCGCTGGAGCAGGCCGCCGCGGCGCCGCCCGCGCAGGCGGATGAGACCGACGGAACTGCTGCGCCGGACGCGGCGGAGGCACCCGCGCCTGAAGTCGCCGCGGAGGTTGAGGCGGCGGCGGAACCGGAGGCGGTGGCGGAGGAGCCCGTGGCGGCGGAAGTGGCAGAACCGGTGGCGGAAGTGGCGGCGCCAGCAGAGGAGGAGGCGCCGGCGCCTGTAGAGCGCGCCCCCGTTGAGGAGCCTGCCGCTGCGGTGGCCGCTGCTGCTGTCGAGGAGCCGACGCCCGTCGCGGCGGTGAGTGCGACCGGTAGAGAGTTGGGGTACATACTCGTGCTTGGCATGCGGAGCCCCATCGTGAATGACCAGTCACGTGGGGGTTCCTGCTGCTCTGTGTGTGCAAGCGAATCAAACGCGAGCAAGGATCGTCACCGCTGGCACGCATGACGGCGCCCACCACGATATGCGTGCATGTGTTCCGCAATGTGAACGCCGCGTCCCGCCTTTTGAGCAGCACCAATCGTGCTGGTCAGGGATCTGAGAGCTATGCCTTCCTGTTTCGGGTGCTGCGTCGAAGCCTTGAACAGGTGATATGTCAATTTTCAAATGAGCTTGTTCACGAGGTGCAGCCAGTCTAGAATGAGCAGCAGAAGATGGAAGCAAGCATCTGCATGCCATGCGCATCTTGCATGAACCACATGCATGTACTTAACAACTACAAACACAAAATACAAGCACCTGAAGGCACACTTGGACTCCACCCCACCCCACCTGCCTCGCCGCTTTTGCCATTGCCTCGCCGCCCCTGTCGCGAGCAGGTGCCAGCAGCAGGCGCCTCATCAGGCAGCTACGTCCCCTACGAAGAACTCAAGGGCCCCGGCAAGGTGAGATATGTGAAGCCATGACCACATGCCTGGCGCTGCTGTGCTCGAAACATGCGTCACCATCACCTCTAGCGGTCTGAAGTTGATTTGTCGTGCACGTTCGGGGTCTTGTTGCGCGCCTCGCGCGTTTGCGAATGCTGCATTGAATGCGTGCGATGCGAGTCGTCATCGCCTGCGCGTGCATGGCCTGCATTGCTGACTGGCGGCGGCGGACGGTAATGCCGTTAGCGCACGAGCGAGATCAGCAGCAGTGCACAGCAGCAGCAGTGCCTCATGAGTCATGACGCATGAAAGTGATCGCCCGCAGTGACAGTGCTCATGATGTGGTTTTAGAAATGCGGTGTTGCACACTAGCAAAGGCAGCAGATGAGGCTGAGGGGCATCACTAGACCGTGGGTGCTGGGCTTACGAGAGTGAATATAACTAGAGAAAGCAGCATGTAATCGTCAAGTAACGCACATTCCCGAGAACAAACCTGACGTGTGCTATGACACTGCTGTGTCTGAACCCCACCCCCGTACCAGATGATTGTGACAGAAGCAGGATCTGTCCGTATTCCAACAGTGGACATGCATGGTGCTGGTGTTGTATGGCAAAGCTCACATCGTGTGCTCATCTTGACCCCATTGAGGCATGGATTGTACCGCATCAAATGCTGGCCCGCAATTGCCTCTCTGTCTGCCCTGACCCCGCTTCTCACGCTGCGGTTCCGTGTGTCGCTCTTGTGTCTGTGTGGTTCACAGATGGTAGACGGCGTCGACATGCTGGCGAAGGAGGCCAGCCTGAGCCCAGAAGAATTCCTCCAGGTATGCATATGCAGGACTCCTGAGTTGCTCTTTCGTTGCACTCGGGTCAGCAAGCTGTCGAACGCGCCATGATCATAGTTCAACGATCTGAAACGCAACTTGAGTAGAGTAGGTAGCCAAAGCGTCCAGATCTTGTGCCGGTCGTGCTGGCGAGGGGGGACCCACGAGAGATTTGCGGTAATTTGCGCGCATCTATAAACAAATGATTGCGCACTTGTGGTTCTGACCTTCATCTCATACACTTGCATGCGAGCCGGCCGCGCAAAGGGGCCTAGCATGGTATGCCATAGGGAGCAGCAAAGAGGCGCACTTCAAGGCGACCGACTTTGGGGTTTGCGTCTCAAGTGTGCACCACGCCATCGTCGTCGACGCGAACGCTGACGCCGCTGTGACAGTTTCACAGCGTGCAAGCGCCGCGCCATCGTCGTCGACGCGAACGTTGACGCCGCTGTGACAGCTGCGCAGCGCAACCGCTTGTGAGTGGTCAAGGTGTGCGTGCCGATTGCTGTACGAGACTGGCTGTGCGCCGGTCTCGTACGCGTAGACATGCCGGCTTGCGCCCAAACCTGACCCTGACCCTGACCCTGCGCAAACAGCGCCAACCGCAACTGGGCATTGCGACGGAGACTGCTCTTGCCCATACTAGTATGTGCACTCGCAGCCTCTTATGTGCGGGCGCTTGATGCTCGATCAGCCTTTGTTCAACCTGATTCGACCCCTAATGGCGCGCCAACGGGCGGTGTGCGCTGCTGTATCTCGCACCGCAATAACATGTGCACACGTGCAAATGTGGGCAGGGAGGCCTGCTGCCGCGACCATCGAGAGCACCGATTCATGTCAACGCATCCATCTTGCTGCGCCGCATCCGCAGGTCTTCGAGATGACGTACGAGGAGTTCCAAGCGATGCCCAAGTGGAAGCAGGTGGCGGCCAAGAAGAAAGTGGACCTGTTCTGATTGGCCAAATCGGTGTAGAGGAGCCCGTTGTTGGTGGGAGTAGACCCCCTGCAGATGGGTGCTTCTGGCTCTGGTGCCTCATGCGCAACTGCCGTCGCCAGTGGCAAGTCACGCTTTGAAGTTGGCACGTTGATGTGGTTTCCAGTGCACTTCTCCATCACACCATAGAGGAAGCTCTGCACGGCCACTGCTAATCGAAGCGGGGCAAAGAGGGAAGGGGGGACGAGCGCGAGGGGGCTGTTGCCTGTTGGGACCTCTTATAACACACAACTACGGAGCGACAGTTAATGGCTGCATGCGTTCACCATCGGCACAGGGGCCCAAAAACGGATTCCTGTGTGATGTGGCGTGCGTGTTGAATTCATTTCGCCCCTCTGCTGTTCCGCAGAGACAGCGCGGAGGACATGAAACATTTATTCAACATCACAACGAGTGCACAGCCTGCTTCTGAATTCACACATTTGCCCAGTACGCATCGCTTGTTGCAATGAATGTGTCCACCCACGCATCCAAAAAGCGCTGCCGCCTCAAATGTGTATGTATGGCAGGCATGTGCCACTTGTGGTCACCGGCGCCTGTGCCCTCAACGCATGAGGCGCAAACCCGCTGCTGCTGCTATCAGTTGCAGTCTTGGCTTGTTGAGACGAGTCAAGTCTTCCATGTCATTGTGTATGAATGCATGACTGTCGTAAAAGGGATCACGATCCCCTTCCCTTCCTGCTTGCGTTTCGAGGCACACGTGGGTGAGTGAGTTGGCTGTAATTTGGCAAACCGCGCCGCAGTGTCGTGAGCAACAGCAATTGCCCCCCCCCCCTGTGTTGTCGCTGCAACACTGATTCGCCACATGTTGAACTGCATCCATCGTTAGAACGATAATTAGTCAATGATGCGCCACACTGTTGAGCTGTGCTTTTTTGATGCAAGATCTCTCAGGCAACTCCAGCTCTTGGAGCCAAGGAAATGAACTCTTGGTCGGCGGAGCGTGCCATGCTACTGCTCTGGCACGGCCAACCGTCAGTTGATTCGTGCTCAAGGCATGCCAGCTCCACACGTGGCGTGTCACTGTGCAATCACAAATGCAGTGTCACAAATGTCCTGCTTCACCCTGTTGGTGTGAGCCGGAACAGAAGAGGGCCCCATTCCCCCTTGACACATGCATGCTCTACTCCAAACAAGTTGCATGTTCACGCCCGTCGCGCCCACTGCATTGATTGCACGTCACGGCAGCCAAGAGCAGCTTGCAAGGCGCCCAGCAGCTGCGCACGCCAGGTTCCCTACGGGGTGCAGTCATGACATGTAGCAAACCAGATGCAGCAGCCAAACACATTCTCAACTTGAAATGCAATGGTGCCCGTCCTAGACACATCAGGACTGAGAAAAGCGCACAGGAGACATGCGGCAGCTAGGCAGAACAGATGGTGTCTCTATATAGTGGATCTTTGGTTTGGTGGCTGTCGGTGCATGCTAACGCTCTTCTACCTCCTGCAGTGGGTCTTGGCCGCACGACGCAGCCGATAGCGCATGTGAACGCCCTTCGCAACTGGACAGACAAGGACTCACAGGGCGCAGCGCGGCACCCACCTCCGCACCGCGCTGCTTCTGCGCAACATATAACGTGTTTTGAACTACTGACTTCTTGCCGCCTGGCACCTATGGCGCCAGACCCCTCAATTCCGCCCCGCCGCACGCTGCCCCCCCCCCCCCCCCCCCCAATAAAATCCCCCTGCCCTCAGATCTCCTAGAGATCCCCCTGCTCCCATCAGCGCTGCCGCATCCACTGCCCGCCAGTACACTGGGAATCCACGTTCCCCAAGAGAGCCGCTGTTGCCGCACCAACTTCAAGTTTGTCAATTTATCCTCAAAGCCACCCCCCCCCCCTCCCCCCCCCTGGCGATCACACGCCTCCCCCCCTGGGCTGCCGCCTCACTCCTGCCGCATCCCTCGCGCTCGCCGCCGCTTCACTTGGGGGTCAGCGCGACCCCCTCGGGGAAGTGCACGCCCCCCCACCCGGCCTCCATGAAGCTGCGGATGTTGGCGTGCGCGGCGCCGGCGGGGTCCGCGAGCACGTCGCGGTAGTGCTGCCCGAAGCAGCTGAGCGTGGAGGCCTCGTCGAGCGCCGCCAGCTTGCCGAAGGAGAACACCTTGCAGGACCCCTGCGCGCGGCGGTCGTCAGAGCGCGCGTCGCAAGTGTACAGTGGTGAGTGAGGGCTGCGGAGGCACTGGCGGCGCAGGGACGCGCCGAGCACTGCTGCTGCTGATGATGATGTTGTGTGCGCTGTACTGCGGTGATTCAAGTAGCACGCTGCTCGAGCAACCTCAGTGTTGAGCCGACGCTGGGAATGTGGTGTCCCTGGAGTGCTGCAGCAGCGGTAGCCCAGCCCGCGCTTCACCTGGCTCGGGTGCGTTTCGACACAAGCCTCGGTTCATGGTAGTGGCAAGAGCAGTCATTCACAATGTAAGGCCGAATTGGAGTACGTTGTCATCAGTGCGCACTCAGCTTTGACGGCGCAAGTCACAGGCTGGCGGCGACGACTGTTGTTGCAGAAGTATATTGATTACAACAATTGGCTTGCAACATCCACTGTGGTCACTTTTGCTAGGGCATAAGGCAGCGAAGAAGGCAATGGCGCCTTGTCGTTTGACTCTGCCTCTCCATACGGCCTTGCGCCAAACTGTGCACATAAGAGTTGAAGTGGCGACAAAATCTCAGCTGAAAGTTCTAGAAGAAGCTGAAGGTGACAGCACAATACACTGCAAGTTTCAGTGCCATGGCCCCTCAGATCGACTGCATTGTGGTATTCAGTGAAATGAGCGATAATCAGAGCAAAGGTGTGGTGTTGCACATAATGTGAAGCTTGAGACTTTGAGTGTAGGCAACCAGCGCTGATGGCTTCGATCAACTGCTGCTATTGCAGACAGCACGACATGCAGAGACAGCGTACCTCATTGGTGCCTGCTGCATTGTGCACGTCGCCGTTGGTGAACCTGCAGCCATGAAATCGCACCAACAGGGCTGCTGTGAGAGTCGATGCGTGCTAAAGTCACGACGTATAAGATTTAAGTTGAATATTGATGTATAGGTCAAAGTCCACCTGACCAGGAAGTATGATAATGGACTGCTCGCTCAGATGCAACCATGAAGCGATGGAAAACGCACAAACATAGCCACAATTGCCGAACAATGGTTGCGACGAGAGCATGAACGCAGATTCAACTTACGGTTTGGGCGCAAACTCGTAGTTGGCGGCGATGACCTCCATGGTGTCCTCGAAAGTGACAGCGTCGGAGGCCTGCGCCAGTCTAGCTGCGAAGGCACTGATGCTCGAAGGGGTGTCAACGCCAGCTACTGACATGCGCAGTGCCGTGCTCGAGAGGCAACTCGCGCAGGTGCAGCCACGTCCGTGAGGGCTGCGGCATGCAGCACAGCTGCAGCTCGTGCCGTGGGAGCCACGGCATGCTAGGCAAGTGCACGAGGCCGCGTGCACTCGGCCCCTGCTGCACAGCCCGCAGGTGCAGCCCAAGCCATGGCCGAGGAGGGTGGCACCTGGTGTCGAGGCGGTCTTCGCCAGCGCGGTGCCATGGAAGGAGGTGGCAGGCAGAAAAGCCTCTGCAGTGAGGAGCAGGCTAGAAGCGATGAGCACGGTCTTCACCATGGCACCAGACTTCGCAGGCGATGTGTGCTTCAACTGCTGCGAACAGTGTGTCTCTTCCAGATCTTCCCTTGAAGTTTTGGCAGGAGAGTTGAGTGAGTTGCTTGACATGTACATTAAAAGGGTGCGTTAGATCTTGGGAGCACATGGGGATGCGTAAGATCTTGGGAGCACATGGGGCAGCAGAGAGAGTTTGGAGCATGGCTAACGCGTGCCATTGCGGGGGGGGAGGTGGGAGATGCACACAGCCAGGAAAGAAATCGAAACGGCCTGTATGCAAGCAGGTGATGTGACAAGAAAGGATCAACCTGTGCCACTGCAGCACTTTGGGGTTAAGTAGGCCCGAGGACTTGCAACAATTTGTGTAGAAGCGCTGCATGGACACATCAGCTGGGCGTGGCGTCAACACGAGCTGCAGCAAGTGCCCGGCGTGCAAGCTCATGTTTCTACTTCAAGTGGGAAGGTTGGGGATTTATGCAGCGCAGCTGCAAATTCTCAAGCAGAGTTTGCGTAAAGGCGAGGCAGGACAGTCCCGCACAATCAAAGCGCGAATGATGTGAACCTTCCGATTCAGTCCTTGCCCGTTCCTGTGCACAGTGATCATCACTGAAGAAGATTACAACAATGAGGTGTATCCACTGGTAGCAACATGCTGGCAGTACATGCAACCTGTCTAGGGCGACGCGCCGCCTTATTGGGAGAGCATCAAATTTGGAGTCAGCAATGGGTTATACAGGAGTGATGAGTCACACAGATCAAGCACTTGGTTGGGAAGTGGGCATACTCGCCCTGCACTTCAAACAACGGGCGCTACAACATGACAGCGCAGCAGGCTGCTTCCTGAAGCTATCAAGACAGCGGCGCCACAATTGCATTGCTGCTACGCCAGCCGCGTTCAGGTCTGGCGAACACGGAGACCATGACCTTCCCCAGCAAGATGCGGACCGCAGGCAGGCAACAGGCGCGACACGCGCGCCTGCGGAGCCTTGGCAGCAGGGCCATGACGCGCGCCTTCACACTTGGTGGCAACGTGCACTTCACACGCACCGCGCTGTGCTGTCTACGGCGTCCACACAGCTGGGCTGGCTTGTCATCGATTTACGCGTGTCTCGCGCCATGCGCTCCTGTGCTCCACGCAGTGGCGAATGCATCACGCGCGCCTACACTCTGCTTGGCAGCGGCAGTGCGATGATGCACGCCTGCGCTATTCCTGGCACTGGGCGAGCTACGCGCACCTGCGTCTGGTGGTGACGCTCCACTTGTGACGCTCCTGGTGTGCGTGTGTTGTTCACGGGCAGCGTACGCGATGCGCACTTGCGCCGTGATCTGGCAGACGGCACGTTTCAGACTTGTCCGTTCTTGTCGGTGGTGGTCGCGTGCCACCAGTGGTGCGCACCTGCGTTCCTCTCTGCAATGGCCGCTTCATCGGCAGCCTAGGCGCGCATGCGCCTGCGCTCTGACGCATTGCGAGCGCCCGCGCTCTTAACTCCGGCAATGTGCACGTCACACGCGCATGCGCGCTTCTTCGACTGGTGCATTGCGTACGCCTGCCAATGTGGACCGCGGCCGCCCAGCAGTGAGTATCGTCAAGGCGCCGTGCCTAGTAATCAGGCTCGTTGAGCATCACTTCATGCAGGGGCTCCCACCAGGTTGATGGAACTGCAAGAGCGTGATTGCATACAGAGCAGCACAGCAGCAGACATTGCCTCTCAACGGGAGTCGCCCAGGTCATGGACCATGTCCAACAGGAGGCACTCCATTTTTTTTTCTGCAAACGACAAAAACTATCTTGGAAAGGGCAAGGGTGGGCCATAGGGCAGTGTCATATAGCGTGCTTGAGCTTGTGTGATCTTGAGACCAGGCAAATACACCCTGCAGCAAGCCTTATGTTCACCATCTGGGACTTTTGACGCCTTGAGAGTGATTTGTAATGTCAGTCTCACTTTGCGAGTGAAGTCAAGATTCGAGAATTTGCAAACCACAAGCAGCTGTGCCGCCCTTGCACCAGGAATATGTTCGCAACAAGTTCCGGCATTGCTGTCCCTCATACAGCGGAAATCACGTCGACAATTAGCAGCTGTTGCTGGGCTTTGGCTTACTGTGAAGTTGAAGTCATTTGAGGCGCATCAACAACAGTTGATTGCCTGCTTGATGACAATGGTGATGCGGTGACCTCTGCTGAGCACTGCTCACAACATCAGGCGACAGCATAGGGGGGCATGTTTACAAGGCACGGCTGGCGCTACCACCATGAAGAAAGAGTAGAGAGGTTCATCCCCACCTCACCTCCGAAGAGGGGTGTGTACTGGCAAAGGACGGTGGGAGGCAGTACAGGGATACCACAACACGATTTCAGCGTGCGATGCCAGCATGTCAAACTCGCAAGATGATCTGACGCATGTTGACTCTGTATCTCCGAAAGTGCATGTGGGCCTGGTGGTTCCGCTGCACAGTGGTATGACATGTAGCAGTGGGAACACAGCAAACGTGCGAACAACATGCATGACAGTTTTCATGTACACAATGAAAAGGCGCAGCGCAAATCATCACCAGCAGACACACATGAGATTACAAGAGGCACACGGGCTGTTCATGTGTCAACTGACGTGTATTGGCATTATGTAGAGAGGGGGAGTGGGGGGGAGGATCCAAATTGCATGTGTCGCCCGTCCTGATCCTGGGCCTGATCGCACTTGCGCCTGTGCTGCCTCTTTGCCCCCCCCGCACCTCCCCCCCAAGTCAACACTCACTCTTTACTCAGAAAATGTGCGCGGGAGTGTTTGGATTTCCTTCTTGCTCTAGCTCCCAAGCTTGCTCCTTGATCCTCTGTTGCCGATAAACATAGATTCATGAATGGCTGGCTACACTGTAACTTCGTACTTACTGAGCACTGGCGCTCCAATGGCTCAACGTGAAACAGGCCTTTCTCTCTTGTCACTCATTAGATAATGCTATCCTGCCAGGTCACGAAGTTAACGCTGCCATAAGGCGTGCTACCACAAGGTCTCTCTTGGTGCACTGAGCCGATAAGGCGCAGTGTCAGGCCCCCGCACCACATCAAGGTGGAGACCGCATTCGCGGGGGAGCTACCTACACAAGCAAAACGCGCAACGCTGCAATGCGCAGCTTGCCAAACCACAACGCAGGCAGCAGACACCGCGCCCCCAGCACGGCAGCAGCACGCATCTCAGATGCCATGTGCGCAAGCCCAAGCGAGGCCATGTGCAGGGGTGGTGCGTGTGCCTTCATTGGGGCCTGACTTGCCGCTTTCAGACAAGCGCTTGCTGTTGAACACAGGCACGGTCCTGGATTGGAGAGGGCGGCAATGCCCCTTTCCTCCAGAGAAGGGCACCTATCGGCGGCTAGGTGCCCTTCCGCGGATCATTCCGACCCCGCTCACCACTGCTTAGAGTGCCAACCGTGGTCAGTCGGGCGGTCGCCAAATGGCAGCACGAACTCTGCCTCGACAGCACTGCTGCTGCCTGAGCGGTGACGCTTTTCAGCTGCAGCAGTGCAGGCCCAGGCAGTCAACCGAAGCTGACCTCTTTGCGCCTGGACCTCCCGTGTTCAGTCAGCAGCGCTTGTCTGGCACTCACCTGGTGAAGAGCTGTGGTGCCGGTAAGGGTTAATCCTGGGCCAAAGCGTCCCGCTCTCAAGGTGCGTAAACGCCATGTACCTCCAGGCACACCCCGCCACATCTGTCCACGTCGAACACTTGTAGCCTGGACTGTGGTAAGGCCTCGACAAGCGGCCCTAAGCTTGCCGGATCTCCGTAAGGATTGCAATGTCAAAGTGTTGCTGGTCGCCAATAACAATGCCCATGTCGCTGTAGTGAGGAAGCGAGTCCAATTTTGCTGAAAGGTGGGGCACAGCTGGTGGGCCGAAAAGCGTTGGGCATTGTCTGAGAGGCATCCGGTGGCCAGGCCTGCCGGGCTCCTGTAGCAACAGGTCTTCACAACTTTCTCTTCGCGCCATGATGCTCTGCTCTCTCTGGTGTGTGTTTAGCCTCGGCTCGGCCGTTACTTTAGGAAACGGTTCGGTGTGGAATGGCAAAAAATGAATTGAACACACGTGTGCACACACATGGCGATTGCACGAGTCTAGCTTCTGACATGAAGTCGCTGGGTCAGATTAACGGTCTGCCACTTACCGGACACCGTATTGAAGGAGAGCCACAGGCAGGCAGCTCGGGAAAACACGAGGCGCGTGGTATGTGGTATGGTTGCTGTGATTGCGCCTGCTTGCGCATACCTGGTACGTTGTGTACTGATATTATTTGTGCTCAGACATTGCCAGCAATGAACAGCAATCTTGTCGAGGAGCCTTTTACGCAGAACATGGCGTTTGAAGCATGGACATCAAGTCCGAGGATGTACCACAGCGAGTGCGCATGTGTGTGGTACTTGTCACATGCACCAATGTCCTGTTGCCCAGCAACCGCTGTGCAAAAGTGTCCGACCAAGCCGTTAAGGGCCCGCACCTGAGCCTACGTATTGTACTGTTGCATGTATGTCTGTTTCCGCTTGAGGGCGAACTGCGTGCAACTGGAAGTAATGATGTTCTTGCGGCTGTGGCAGTTTGGCCTTCGCCGAGAACGCTAATTCACTTGTGTGTATCGTTTACCAACCATTTCCTCTCAAAATGAATGATGACACCTGCAAGTGAACGTGCTGCGCCGACCTCATGCTGTTCGCGGTGCAGACTGTGGTTTACCTACTGGCAGTAACCGCTCCTATTCATGGTCAATTGCATATACGAATATGTATGCTGATGTGCAACTTGAAGATGCAGACCGCTATAGACTGACTGGTGACAATATGCTCCTTGTGCGTGTGACCAGGGAGCAACTTCAAGTATGGCACCTCATGGCCAGCTTTCGAGCCAGCTATGCGAGCTGCTTGCCGCTGCCTGCACACATGAGGCGGCGTTTCAGCTTCCGCCACGCCAGCGATGCTCAATGCTTACTATCGCCAAGCTCATGATTGCGGACGCGCAGCTACCGGGAGATTGGGATAGCACTCATGTCGCAGAGGAGCTCTTACAGGCTGCTGGCGAGATTATGGATGTTGCGACAATCTTTGCAAAGCAGGATGAGCACACCGTGAGCCGGACCGTCAAGGAACTAATTGCCATTGCCAACAAGCAGCCATCTCCAGTGGCCTCCGCAGGAGCATCGGCTCATCGTCAGGTACACTCACATTGAGTTTGGAACTTCAGTAGAATTGCCCTGCTGGATGATGCAACCTGGGTGTTGGCGCTTCAGATAGTGATGTTGCTCAACAGGCGCATGTTGAAGTTATGCATACATGCCGTCGCCTCGCCCGCTGATGACCGAACACGCAAACCTGGAGCTTGAGCACAGACACATGCTGCAGGCACAGAACGCGTAAACCAGGTCAATTCAGTAGCACACGCATCGAAGGCCAGGGCATAATTAGAGTTTGTTGAGTCAGGGTCAGCATATGGACTAGCGTCAGGGCGCCAGTCCTATGCAGAAGCGAGCAAGCTCTTGATAGGCTCATATCAGGCTCTCAGCGGTCATCGTGAGCTCATCGTGCTGTTACATGCCTCTGTGCTGCAGGCGGATGACGCCGCTGCGGAGGTGCCATCGCAGAAAGCAGCAGCAGCAGCAACTGCGCCAAAGAAAATGGGAAGCACCAGGAGCGCTGCGGCAGCGAACCTGCCCCCCCCCCCGCGCGCACCAAGCGTCAGAACGCGGTGCAGCCTTGGGTGCAGCCCCCCCGCAATGCACGCGACTCCCCACCTGCAGCTGTGTCATCAGCTGGCACCCCCGCCCCGTTGCAGGTGAGATGCCTGTGCGCGTACTGCGCGCAGTGCTGCCATGAGACAGCAGAAATACTTGCACGATCGTCGTGGACCGCTGATAGCACACTGTGCTGTGGCACTTGACGTGATCCAGAGTTGCGTTTCAAGCAATTCATGAAGGATGCTGCAAACTGACCGTTGCTCGTTACACGCTTGCAACCACCAGCATCGCACTGTCAACTGAGAGCTGCTGTATGGCTGTCTCCAACGCTCTGGAGGAAAATGACTATAAACCTCCTTGCTTTGTGTGAGTTGCCATGGCAGGCACTGGTGCGCTCGATGCGTTTACACATGCGACTTAGCGACGTCTTCATCATTGCCGCATTTGCGCACACGTTGTAACAAGGGCATGTCAAATACTTTGATTGGGTTAGCTGAACGGACAGCTATGTGGACAGGCGCCCATTTGCTGCCTGGGCTGCACAGGCAGCACTGCAGACATGCTTGGCAAATTGTCCATTGTCGAGCCAGCAGGCTTGCTGTATTGTCTACTGTTATTGCGGTCACCGATTGTTAGCATGTTCTGTTCATCGAGGGCCCCAGTGGCAGCACCCTTCATGCGGATGACCAAGACTCAACCTGGAGACCATTGACATGTATGCCACGAGGCACTATGCGCGGATGTGCTGGTCTGCACTGCTCATTGCACATAATTGCATCCCAGGCGTGCCAACTCTGACTGCCGCACGCAGCTTCATTGCATGACACATGTGTCGCCCTCGGCCTGCTCTAGGCCTTCGAGTCGTTGGCTTGCCTCATACCCCAGGGCATGTACCCTGTTGTAGCACACCTTCGCCTAACATCAACTTGCTGTCGATGCGACCCCTTGCTTACGAGCACCAGGACCTATCAATTGCCATGTCGCCGCACCAGCTGCGCGTGAGTTATGCGCACGAGATAAAGGAGCTGATCCTCACGGCATTCAAGGCACGCAAGGCTCTGCCAGCCGGTTGTCAGCGTTCGGTTCTTGGCATGGCGAATCTGCTGGTATCCAAGGCGCGTCAGCCCAGCATGTGGGACAGCAGCCGCGTTGCCGCCATGCTGCTGCGGGGTAGGCGTTGAATCGCTGAAGGCTGGGACTGGCGTCTCTACGGTACTGGACGAGAGCGACGTATCAAAGTTCATCAAGACGTTGGTCGCCAGAGCAAAGGAAGCGGTGCGCCGCGCAGCTGCTACGGGCAGGTCAGCGGCGCATGAGCAGGTACAGCACACAGATGAACTTCAAATTGAAGTTCAATAGTGTCAGGTGTCAAAATTGCGCAGTGCTGGTTGCTAGACAGAGCACCCATCTGAACATGCTTAACAGCGGTGCTTGAGAGCTTGAGCCCTCCCTCAAGCCCCATCGTGTAGCACTCCTCTCTTGTCCAGTTTGAACTTTGTTCAATGAGCATCAGCATCGCCATGAGGCAGCATCATCGTTTCCTGCTAGCACTTCTGCAACAGCTGCAGTTCACTGCGGGGCAGCTGCTGTTGCAGAGTGCTGAGACACTTTTCTTTTCTGGCTACATTCTAATAAAAAAGAACATCAAGCTTCACTACACCAGAACCATCTTTGGTTGTACATAAATAACGCATTATTGCATGAGCAGAACTTCAAGTTGAGGTGCGTCATCATATGGTACGCGACCCCCAGGGGGCACGGAGGTTACGCATCGCCGTTCTTCATCAACTGCTGAGGGCACGCGAGGTGTGGGCGTCAATGCTCGCGCGCATGCGAGCATCGGGGGTCGACTCATTCTGAGCGCGGACACAACATCAGCTTACCTGCATGCGCTGTCACGCCCGCTTCTGGTAGTCTACACGCAAGCCGCATCCTTCTTTGAGCACTTCTTGACCGAAGTACGTGCGCTTATTTTGCAGGCGAATGCAAGTGCTGCTTCAGGGCTTCGAGGTGCGTCCGCTGCCTCAGCAGCGGCGCCGGCGGCGGCGGCGGGGACTGTCAGGAGTGCTGCAGCGGCCGACCTTCGCCCTGCACCACCCAAAAGGCAGCGTGGGGCGCGGGCGGCCAATGGTCCCCCCCCCCCCATCGTTCATGGGGGGGTCTGGCACGCAGGGCTATGTGCAGGTGAGATGTTGAAGTATCATGTGTGTGGCGGACATAGAGAGCTGTTGCTCACTACCCTGTTGCTCCACACCGGCAGGAATGGACACCAAGGTGACCAATGCAACGGAATACTGATGCCAGTCGTGTGCTGGTAGAAGTGAATGTATTGTAGTCCGTCTACCGGCAAGCAACCGTTGTGACCGTCAAGCGTGCAAACGGCAATGAGCATGAAACTGCCATATGCTCCAACAATGTGCGACAAAGTAAAAACAGAGAGCGCCTGGCCCGCTGATGAGCAGATCACTCGTAGTGCTCAGTGATTCCTGAATCAGGGCATGTAATGCATACTTGTATTCAGGTGGTTTCAAGGGGGATATTCGCACCAGATGCACCGCAATATTGGCTCGTTGCGGCCGTCTTGCTGTGCGTGATCGCACACGTGTTTTGTGCTATGACCAACCGTCAAGCAAAGCGTACACTGGCAGCAGCGGACCATGTGATGAAGTGCGACTGATGGAGTACTCAGCAGAGATGTGACAACACATCACGGCTGATGCACCTCTAGGACAGAAGTGGATGTAGCATTGGCAGTGAGCGGTGTGGACGGTATTGTTTTGTGCAGCATGAATACTTGTGTCCAATTGGGCGGGCTAGTAGGGTAAATTGGTAGAACCGCAGCGTGTCAGCGCGCAGTAAAGGCAGCTCTGGGATCACATCTTGCCTTATGCACATCCTCTTGACCCTCGCCCTAGCCCCAGCCTGCTGGTAGAAGTGCAACTTCAATATTCACACACAGCCTGCAAAGCAGATGTCACATGCCTGTATGCATGCTCTTTGCAAAACTGCTCAATCTGCCATGATCGGTGCTGCTCTGCCACTACAGACGCTCAACGTTGCCTCTTGCAGCTGCCCTTGTGCATGTGCAGTACTAGCAGTCACTAAACGGACCCTTGTCAAACCATGCTTCACATACTGTCTGCATACCTGTGGGGTAAAAATGTGTCTTGCCTCAATGCAGTCTACTACAGTATGCACTTCAGCGCATGCGCATATGCATTGTCCCATATCCAGTCCTACAGTCCTATTGCTTGACACATGCACATCGACAGCGCTCATTTGAAAAGATTGCATCGCACCTGACATTCTAGTCACCTCTCTTGATCGACAGCATATTTGCCGTTGCGCGTTGCAGGCATCACAGACGTCAAGCGTATCGCCGGCAGGAGCACTTGGTCTGCTGGTCGCAGCAATGCAGGCGAGAGCAGCAGCGGGCAACACGCATGGTTGCCGCAGTGTGCAAGGGTTCCGCATGAGTCGTAGCGCTGACTGACAGTGTAGCACACGTTTTGTGTTTAGACGCTACCAGGCGTCTGAGGCGTGGCACTGAATCCGGATACTGATGCTCGCACGAATGTGCACGACTGGCCGCATGTTTCGAGGCTAAGCGTAGGAAATTACCCTGACCTTAACCGTATACCTACCCCTGACCCCGACCTCAGCCTTACACCTCTCACGCACGAACATGGCAGGTGCTCGTGCCAATTGAGAGCATTGCAATGAACAACATGAACGCTCATAAACCCGGCCGCAGGCGTGCTGCAGAACGCTTCGGATACTGCAAACTGCTTGCACACAATGCAGTGCTGCCCGCATATGTGCCGGCGCATACAGGGTGCTGCCGCCATTGCGTGCCGCCCCTGCTGCAGCTGCCAGCCATGGCCTGAGCATCACAGAAGCTGAAAGACGCTCCTTTCAGCCCCAAAACAAGCATAACTTTCACCTGCGGTATGAGCGCGTAGTCGACACACTGGTCCCTCAACCGGGGGCAAGCTGCGGCCAGTACAACCAGCAAAGTGCCCTACTTTCATCTTTCAAAGTCTAGCTGGCTCACTGGGTGACGCTCATGTTCTGCAAGCGGATGTGTCGGATGCGAAGTCCCTGCCATCAGCAGCAGCAGCAGTGTCCGCCGTGCCAGAGGCAGTCTCAAGCGCTGCAGACGCACGCCCCGCTACTTCAAATGCCAAAGTTCAAGTCTCGCGTGCCAGCGGCATGCCCCCTCCCCCGAGCTACATCAGGCCGTCTGGCACCAAACGCTTCGTGCAGGTATGTACAAATCTTAAACGCAGACAATTGCTGCCATGTTCACGGTAAAGCTGATGACGATGTCACTAGCAGCATTTCGCTGCGCAGTCGTACCTGCATGCACCGATTTCTCGAACACGGGACACCCCCCCCCCCCCCATCTGGCAACTTCTTGGCAGCGGCAAGTGAGACGTGGCGGGCATGTCACTTTGGTGTTGTAGCAGCTTGCTGAAGTCAGCTGCGGTTGTCCAGCACTAGCATACACGTGCAATGTTTCAGGCAAAGTCGTCCACTGTGAAACGCCTTGACTGTCACTCCGCATTGGCCGCTGCTGCTCAGTGCTGCAAGCAGTGGCGTGCGTGCACTATAGGGATGTATGATCTTCTTGTGGAATGCATCACTTGCATGAGAAATATGGGCCACACCTGACAGCGCAAGTTCCACCTCAAATGCAGTCTGGACTTAGCGCGAGGCCTGCATTGCAAGGACAAGAGCATGTAGTATGTGTGCGCTGTCGGGCACCATAGTGCCATAATGAGCCATTGGTAATTGCACTCACGGCCGCGCAGCGTTGTGCAAATAATTTATGAAAAGGACAAGCAGCAAGGCGCTGGCAATTCCAACACCAGCAGTGGTGCACCCCAAGGGGCCGAACTGCCTTGTATGTAGTGCCTCGTATATGTCCCTTGTGCAGATGCGCATGAATATCAGGCTGCCGTGCACATCTGGTGCAGGATTTTGTGCATCCTGCTGGTAGCAGCGAAGTATGCCTTGCCATCAAGCTGCAGCGCAGGGCAACACTTGCTGCATGACTGTGTCCGCAACTCTTGTAAGGCACCAAGCGTACGCCCTTGACTCTGGATGATGACTTAGTGTGCCACTCAACGTTTCCAATGTGTCCGTTGATGAAACAGGCGCACAACCCAGAGGCTGGATTCAAGGGGCTACTGACAGCGGCGGCCATCCTCAATGACTCCATCCCTGGGCAGGTCAGTGAGATTCAATAAGTTAAACACTGGTACCGGTGACTGCGTTCATCATTCAGGTGTCAATTGTGACCATCGAACTCGCAGATCGTTGAATTCGAGCATTTGTGACGACGAAAATTGACTCCAGTGGGTTCCTGGAGTCGATGCTGGGCCAGGCGTCTCTGATGGCAAATTATGATATATATATAGAGCATGTGCAGTATACACATTACACCGTTGGCAACTGACTCCCAGCACGCACCGGGTGTGTTCAAGTTCATCCGCATGTACCATCTACATGCAGCATGTCACCTTTACACTATGCTATGCGTGTATGCACACTGTAAGTTTTCAGACTAGTTTCAAATTACAAATTGTTTTGTGTGCCTGCCTAAAGCCCATGCCTAGAACTTGCGTTGCTGGTGTATCTGGGCATTGCTTTGGATGCATCACCAGCTCGTTGAGCATAGCGCGCACTTAATATCACCATCTGCTCCTTGCATTCGGTGTCCACAGCAGAGGCATTATATGAAGGCACACGAAAACCCTGCATACTATGTAGATTTCCTCACTTTCGCAATTCTCCTGCACATGCAAGATACCAAGTACTCGCGTGAAACACGTGAGTCACCTGTTATGATTGCTGATGCTTACATGGGTTGATACTTTTGGCAATGAAAGGCGGCAGTAAGCACCATCGATCATTTCATCATTTATCATCGCTGCAAGCACACATGTGAACGCTGCCAAGTGCGAGCAGGTCTCTACACTGGCTTTCTCGCACCGTGTATCCAAAGTTTTGGTAAGACACTGTGGAGACGCAGGCATACGTGCCGTGTGCTGTTCAGTGTTGACATATGCATATGCTGGTGCACGCAACGCCTCTGCTCGTTGCGTTGACTGCATTGCGCCTCCAATTGCAAATTGTTGCCGGCGTTTCTGCACAGACGCTGAACAATGTCAGTGAACATCGCTATTGGCGCAGCTGTTTGAAGCGCGCACATGCCAAGTTTGGTAGAGATGCAAGCCTGATATGAGGCAGTAATTAGCGCTGGTGGCACCTATCACACCACGACTATAGTATCGCTTCAGAGATGCGGTATGAGCAAAAGATGATGCATGACTGATGCGCTGCTTCTGACACAGGAGGTGACTGCGTCAGCGGCAAACTCTCGCGGCAGTGCTCTGCAGCATGATGACGCGGGGCCCCATGGTCAGCGGCCGCACGACAGGGCGCCCCTTCCGCCACCTTCCGCCTCTGCCGCAGTGGCCCAGCCGACACGCACTGGTGCCCTGCTGAGCACTGGCGCAGCACGTGCCAGCACACGCGCTGCTGTACGATCAACCTCAGCAATAATCACAGCCTCTGGAGCAGCTGGTGAGTACGCATCACATCTCGACCACAAAGGCGGAGCCGCCGCTGTTGTCGCCCGCCTTGCGCACCGTGACATCGCGGCGGCACCGCTGCGGCTGCGCAGCGGCGAGCCCGATGCGGGCCGCGGTGGCGCAGCGTATGCTGTTGCTGCGGCTGCTGCTGCCGCTGGTGCGCACGGACGCGCATCCGCCGCCAACCAGTTCGCGCACATGCAGCACCTTTACGCAAAGGGCGTGATTTGGGGGGACACCACGGCGCATGCTGAGGCGGCATCAGTCCAGTACACTGCGCAGTCAATGGCGCCGTCTGTTCTCGTGTCTGCTGCCACTGGCAGCTCAAACAGGGGCATCACGCACGAGCAGCAGCAGCAGCAGCAGCAGCAGCAGCAGCAGCAGCAGCAGCAGCAGCAGCAGCAGCGGTGGCAGCAGCAGCCTTCGGCAGCAGCCTCTTCGCACCCTACTGCAGGCGCGGTTCGCCTCAAGCTTGCACTGAACGATGAGGAGACAAGGGAGGTGGCACTGCACCACGTATATCTGCAGCAGCGGCAGCGGCCGCAGCAGCAGCAGCAGCAGCAGCAGCAGCAGCAGCAGCAGCAGCAGCAGCAGCAGCAGCAGCAGCAGCGGCGGCAGCAGCAGCAGCAGCAGTCCTACCACACCAGCGTTGGCCGAGGTGGATTGCTGGCCGGGCAACGTGATACGCCCATGGCTCGTGCGCCCATGGCTCGTGCGGCAGGTGCTCAACAGCAGCAGCAGCAGCAGCACCAGCACCAGCAGCAGCACTCTGCACAGCAGCAGCAGCAGCCACGCGCATTCGCCCTGTCGAGCTCAGTAGTGCAGCGGGTGGCAAGGATGCTGGTGCCAAGGATGATAGAGCAGCGAGCAAGACAGGAGGAGATCATGGACCGGAACCTGGCCACCACGACGCCAGTGCAGAGGCTCTACAGCCGGTACCGCCTACTGGCGCACCAGGCTCACGCCTACGAAGACTTGGCCATCCTCGTGGGCTCAACGAGCTCTGTGGCGGGCGTACCTGCGGTGAGGCACACAAGGCAACGAGCATTGCACTGACTCTGACGTAGCTCTGCAGGGAGTAGAATGCGCCCACTCGATTGTCACTCGAAAAGTTCTTGAAGTGCATGTTGCCACGGCGCATGAGCCTCTGTGCAGCGCGCCAGCAGCAGCGGCGTGCACCCGCCATCAACGCATCACAAGTCTTGAGAGCTTCGTAGTGTTGAACTTCTTTGCCTCTGAAAACTTCAAGCGCGCCTGTTGTCCGCCAGGCATCTTCTGGTGTCAGCGCAACGCATAGTGGATTGACTGAGAAGACTTTGTGCTTGCAACTCTCCGACTGTGCAGGCGCACGACCTGGAAGCCCTGCTCACCCCGCACCTGTGCATGGCCCTCGGCCTGCACAGCTCAGCCAATGCCGCCACCGCCCCAATCACCGTCGTCGCCGCCGCCGCTGCCGCTGGTGCCGACGCTGCGTCAGCGATGAGAAACACCGGCGCTCTGCCTGCTGTCGCCGTCAGCATCGCCGCCGTCAGTGACGCACCACTCACCGGCACGCCCCCCTCTGCGGCAGCGGACATGGGCGCCACGCCAGCTCGTGTGCGCCTTGGCGCAGCTGCTGCTGCTGCTGCTGCTGCTAGTCTCAAGGCTGCATCCGCGATTGGCGAGCATGGCGCCGCTGCCGGCCACACAGTGGGGACCTCACTCGTGATCAAGCATGGTGCGGCAGCGCTCAGCAAGGTGTGGTGGCAGCTGACGACGCGAGGCTGGCGATGACAATTGGGCGTGCCGCCGCCGCCGCGGGTAGCGCAGCTGACACAGTTGCTGCCGCCGTGCACAGCGACCCGGCAGGCGCTGCCGATGCGGCCGGCAACGACAAAGACGTGCTCAGCGGTGAGCGGAAGGTGTGAAGCTGCAGCGCCGCTGCAAGGAGTGACGGATTCAAATTGCCCCAGAGAACAGTTGCAAGAGCACCAGCATCGGCGAGACATAGCCGCCTGGCTTAGGGAGCTCATGGGTGCAGGGGGGAGAGGAGGTGGCGCTCGCAGAGATGGCTCACTGTCGCAGCTTCTGTCACAGGCGCAGCGCACAAAGCTCGCATGCAGGTGCCAGTGTGTACAGATGGAATCCATCGGAGGCTTTACAAGTTCCGCGGTAACGCACATCAGCTGCTTTGACATGCAGGGGCGCCCAGTCGTCGAGCAACTGCTTGGCGTCTTCCGCCGCAGCTCCTGACGGCAGACTGCCGGTGAGCATCCTGCAAGCAAGTGTGCATGGGCAGCAAATGGGGGCGGCCAGGGATCAACTTGCCCCAGTGCGACTGTTTGTATCTGTGTGATGTGAGGAAGGGTTGAGGATGCGGGCCGCTTTGAGTCTGGCCGTTGCATGAGCATTGAAGACGGATGTGCTGATCTGGTGCCATGTGGCTGAGTGAGACAGTGCTCATCTCATGATGCCCTCAACACTCGTTTGCGGCGAGTTGGGGTGGTACACACTGAGGTGAAAGCTTGGTTGGAGGGACCCAGCAACTTCAATTGCGTGGTTGTGTGTGCTTGCTGCAGCTCGGCCGCATGCGCGGGTCATGTTGAGCATGATGGGCACTCACAGCACCAGAGAGCAATGTGATCAAGCTGGTGCTTGCAGTGGCGGGCACGCCTGCAGGTGCTGTGTGGCAACCATGTCAAACACCAATATGCTTCGAGCAACACTCCAGCAATGTCGCTTGATACCCTTTGTGCTGTGTGTAAGTTGTGTTGTGGCGTGCAGGCTCTGTCCACAAATATTCATCACAAAGCATTGTGTCTTGCAGGGCTGAACATGTGCATTGCTCATTGCTGTATCTTTGCTTGATGTACGCCTGTGCGATGTACGATAGGCGGCATCAGCATTGTGGCTGCTGCAGAAGCTTGCAGATAGATGCACTTCAGTCAAGCGCCATACATGTTGGAATCAAAAATGAGGTGCACAGTTGACAATACCATCAGCTGATCGTCACCACCAATGCTGCGCACCATTCATTCAGGGTCAGCCTTGACATGAAACCTTAAGCGCCACAACTTGATCAAGCCTGGCAGCTGGCCGAGACACATGAGATGCTACTGCAGTGCTCAGGTGCACCCAATGCCATCTACGATGGCAACCTCAAGAACTCCCCTGGAGCACATGATGTTGTCATCTGACAGCCAGACCTGGGTGTGGACAGAGACAGCACGGCGCAGATCTGATCAGTCTCCAGAGATGACTCCGAGTCATTGTTTTTGAAGAGCTCTGAAATCTGGGCTTTCATTGTGGAACACAAGCAGAGACATCTTATCGAGGCGAATAGCGTATTTCAGCCAGCAACACTAGAGCGCCTTTGCGATGTGGCGCGTGTGCTCCGGCTTCTGCGGGCACCCCGACGTCGCCGAAGCATCTGGCACGCAGTCAGGGACCTCCGGCGCCACAGAGGATGCGGCAGTCACCGCTGGTCCCGCGAAGGCCGTCGCTGTGGCTGCCCCTGCGCCAGCCGCTGAGGGCACGTTTGAGGAGTCGAAGGAAGGCGATGCTGTCCCTACGAAGCCCGCTCCCGCCGTGGAGGGAGCCACTGGGGTGAGGGACTGTCCCATTCGGCTCAACTTGCGCGCTTAGATACTGCACGAGGTGCAGCCAGCTCATGTGCAGATTCTTCTGCTGGTGCGGCGGTGCCGGCCGACAGACAGGTCGCCAACAAGCTTTCTCGTAACTCAAGCGTGCTGTGGTACGACTCGCTTGTGCCTTGCAGGAGGCCATTGCGGCGGCAGGTGACGCAGCCCCCGCTGGGACCTCCGCGATGGACAGCCTGGTGGCAGCAACAGGAGCCGTGCCTGAGAGCGGAACTGCTGATGCAGAGGATGCGGTGAGTACCACAGCCAATTTCTCGTGCATGCGAGCTGAAGCTGGTTTACTGGGGCGAACAAATGTCGAAAGGGATCCAGATCTACAAGATATGAGCCGAGGTTCGTTGGCGAAGTCTCGTGGAAGACCAGAGACGGGCGAAACCGTGGCAATTATCAGCATTGCCACCTGCACTCGAGCACTGCAGCACACCATGTCGTCCACACTTTCAAGTAACAAGTCGCATCGATCGCTTTGTGCTCTCTGGTCTCGAACGATACAGGTATGTAGTGTAGTCCATCTAGACCCTGCGGTGCGTGTCGAGTACGACAAGAAATCAGAGGTTGCTCTGTGCACCACAGCCGGCTCTGTCAACAGCAGGCAAAGGCATTATGATTTATTTCCAGCAATCAGCAGCCGAACCACCGGTGCCTGCTGTACACTCTCAAGAACTGATTTGAATTTACCCACTGTGCCGTACCGTTCAGCTAGCAAGGTTACCAGGAGGCGCACCTGAATCAGTGCCTTGTCAGCTACGAATTGATCAACACTGGATGCCACTGGCCGCATAGCCTTCAGCTATGGCCGCATCGCTCTCCTGATCAGCACAGCTCGACTCTGCAGGCCTGCCTGCAGCGGCATTTTCCCCTCAAACATCTGAAGTGTCACTCTATGCAGAATTGGCTCTTGCAGTGTCATTTTTCACTGAACCGGCAACTCTGCATGAGGCTCCGACCCGTGGGCGGCAGGCAACAGCAGCAGCGCCTCTGCTCTCGGTCTCCCTCCGACACAATCGGAGTGCATATGGACTTTTCTTGCACCGCCAGCCAATTTGATTCAACACACCGACACCGGTGCAGTGGTGCCGCCATGCACTGGTTCGCGGCAGCTGCGTACTGCGGCTAGTATGTTTGCGCCACCAGCAGAGTGTGATGCCGCACACCAAAGCCTTTGCCCCCCCCCCCCCCCCCTCCCCCACGCCTGTCGTGCACCTTGGTCTGCCTCAGCTGCGCACACTTCAAGAGACAGGCCTCATAAGTGCAGCGACGTGCTTGCAGTAGTGGTTATCCGCACAACACGCAATAACCGTCTGCGAAAATCGAAGCTGATGGACTTGAAGTCATGTGAAGTTGCGCATGTGCACACTCATGGCACACACTCAACCGCTGACTAAGCATGTATAGAGGCAGTGCCATCTCCACGCAGCCACGGCCTGAACGCCACAGAGCGGGCACGTGACAAGCACCGTGCCATGTCGCTCCTGAGCCTGCCTGCCCAAGCAGCAGAGCCGCAAGCAGCCGAGCGCTGCCACTCTTGCCGCACCAAGCACAGGCGCCGCTGCATGTTGGTCGCTCAGCTCAAAGCACGCTGGCACTCGCTCCCCCTGACCGCTGTTTCACGTACTTGTCAGCGTGCAGCATAAGCATCATGGCCTAGCACTTTTGTACGTGTTGAATCAGGTCAAAAACTTGAAGACGTGCTGTTGTGTTGCTCTCACGGCTTCCTGCGCCAACAGTCACTTCAACTCCCTCTGCTGCAGAATTGACCGCCAGAACTGGTACCATATTCACACTTCCATCTCCCTCTGCCCCAGAACCAGCAGCCGGAGCTCGTACCAACTTTACATTAGTTGAGCCCTGCCATGCGATCTGATCTGCAATGGCCAGTGACCTGTTGCATGGTGTCTCAGATGTCGCAGTGAAGACGCTCTGAACAACTGTGATGGGATGGTGTGGAGATATGGTCACTGCTGCTACAGAAGTCACCGTCCCGAAGTACCCTTGCTTTTCAAACCTGTATGCAACCTGGCATTCCCTTCTTTGACAGCAAACATGAACATACTTCAACTCAACTTCAACAACATTCATCCTCGAGAGCGCGTCCATATGCGCTTCCTGTAGACAGCAGCCAGCAGCACTGTAAACATCTCTCTCACCCGTGTTGGTGCGCCCCGTTTCGCCTGTCGCTCAGCAACGCAGCACCTCTGTCACGCCGCACTAACAATATCCCTTCACCCCCTTAATCCCCCCCCCCTCCTGCACCGCTACGGTCGCCGCAGCCGTCGCTCTCCGACGCCAAGAAGGCCATAGACAACGCTATAGAGGCCCTCGACACCGGCGCCCCCGCCGCAACCACCACTGAAACCGCCGCCACGTCAGAGCCTACAAAGGCAGCGCCGTCGTCGTCGTTCACCGCTGCCGCCGCCAGCGCCACCGCCGCCGGCGCCGCCGCCGCTGCCGCCATCAACGCCCTGTCCGGCAGCGATGCGGCGCCGCAGGAGCCGGTCTCCGTGGCCCCGGAGGCCGCTGCCGCTGCGGCGCCCGCCGCTGCTGTCGACGCCGCCGTCCCGGGGACTGTCGGCGAGGCGGTTACGTCAGTTACGGATGAGGCGGCGGCGAGCGCTGACGCAGCGGTGGCGGCACCGCCCAGCTCCGTCGACGAGACCGTGAGCTCTGTCAAAGACGCGCTGGCGGGCGGTTCCGGCGCGGACGGTGAGGCGTCGTGCGGCGGCGGCGGCGGCAGCGCACCGCGTGTGTAGGCGGCGTGCTTTGCGGTCGGCGTCCCATTTGAGTCGTGGCACCAGCAGCTTGGGTTTGGGGCATCAGGTTGGAGTTGGAGGCGCTGCGAGACGCGCCACGCGGCCAAGCGGCGGGGACCGTGAGCCGGGCACAATCGCGCCGCGGCGTATCTGTGGTCGCGCGGCCGCAGTCCGAGCGGCCAGAGCGCGTGGCGCGAGCTTCGCGGAAGCTCGCGTGCTGGTCACAGATCTGGCCGCCAGCATTCACCTGTAGCACTGGCGGTCCTTCCGCTGGACCTGCGGATGACGCGCCGCCGCTGCTGCCGCTGCATTCGCGCATCACTCTGTCAGAGTCTGCGCCTCCGGCGGGGGTTCGAGAGCCGCGCTGCTGCAGCTCGGAGCTGCGCGCTCTCTGCAGACAGACTTTGGGGTGCATGCACTGGTTTGGACATGGGCAAGCCGGCAGCAGCCCGTGCTTGGTCTCGCTCTGCTGCAGGCCTCACAGTTGAAGTTGGCACTTGAAGGTGTCAAGTGCAGTGCACCAGGCTCTGCGCGGATAAATTGCTGCTGCATTGCGCGTGCCTGTCACGAGGCGTCGTCATCAGGTTGCAGATGCGGTCAGGGATAGCATTAGGGGGGCGGTCAGAGTCTTCTGCCACCGCCGCCCTGCTGCCCCCCTCAGCGGCTCCCATTGCCATTGCTGCCGCCCCGTTTGCTGCTCCGCCACAGATCACATGCGCCGCAACCTCAACTTCAACTCACCCAGCTGACACGCTCCCCCCCCCCCCCCCACCCTCCCCCTCTGCCAGCCTCCGCAAGCGCGGAGCCCGCCGCCGCCGCCGTCAAGGACCTCATCTCGTTCGATGATGATGAGCCGGAGGCGCCCGCCGCCGCCGCTGCGGATGCCGCCGCGCCGCTGAGCGCTGACGCGACCGCTGCCACTTCGCTGAGCACTGAGGCAGAGGTGCCGAGCGCTGCCACCGCGCTGAGCACTGATGCGGAGGTGCGGACGAGCGCTGCCGACATCGCTGCGCCGAGCGCTGCCGCCAGCGGCAGTGGCGGCCTGTTTGGCTCCGCGCTGGGGTCCGCGGAGGGTCTGGCGGCGGGCGCCACTGAGAAGGCGAGCGACGCCGCGGCGGCGCTCAAGGAGGCCACGCCGGAGCCCGTGGACAATGCCATCACAGGTGCGCGGCACATGCGGTGTCGTGTGCTCTTCAAAAGTGCGCGCCGCGCCGGCGCGGCTATCACCATGTTCAGCTGTTCTAAGGGCCACTATGATTACTTGTGCCGTTGACTGCGCATGGCCGCACTCTGCGCTCATCGACCGCGCATGTGTATGTGTGCGAACGCCAACCCCCGGCGGGCAGCGGCCGCGAACCGCCAACTCAGCGGTCTGCCATACATACATACATACCTGGACCTCATGCACGTGAGGGCACCATGGCTGAACGCGCTACTGCAATTCCTCGCGCACGGGCAGCAGACCGCTGACCGCAGTGTCTTCACATCCTCACACACACGCGCAGGCGCCACCGGTGCGCTCACCGGCGCCGCCGGCGCCGCCGTCGCCGCAACCAAGAGCGCCGCTTCCGCCGCCGAGGACAAGGTCAGCGACGCCGCCGCCGCCGTCAAGGACGCCGCCCCCGCGCCCGTGGACGACGCTGTGACCAAGGCGCAGAGTGTGCTCCTGGGCTCCTCGTCCGTGGTGCCCATCGGCGGCGGCGCCGCCGACGCTGCAAGCGATGCTGCGCCCGCTGCCGAGCCCGAGGCGCCCAGCGCCGTCGCCGCGACGGAGGCGGCGCCGAGCGCGGAGGATGCGCCAGCAGAGCTGAGCGCTGCTGCCGTGCCGGAGGCGCTGAGTGCTGACACACCGGACATTCCGAGCAGCGCCGCCGCCGCGCTTGCAGCACCGAGCACCGCTGCTGCCGAGGAGGCGATCGGCGCTGCCGCCTCGCGCGACGCCATCAGCGCTGCAGGCGACGCCCCCGCCACTGCCGCCGCGGATGCCGTCGCGGCCGCGGAGTCCGCAGCCGCGCTCCCCGAGCCGGAGTCGTCGGAGAGCGCCGCCGTCCCGGCCATCGGCGGCGACAGCGCCGCAGCGCTCACGGACGACGCTGCTGCGCCGCAGGAGGAGGTGACAGAGGTGGCGGCGGGCGGCGCGCTCTCCGGCGCCGCCGCCGCCGCCGTCGACGCCACCAAGGACGCCGCCGCGCTCGCCACGGACAAGGCCGGCGCCGCTGCCGTCAAGGACGCGGCGCCCGAGCCCGTGGACAACGCAGTCACGGGCGCCATGGGTGCGCTGATGGGGGCGACGAGCGCTGCCGTGGCGACCGTCTCCGGCCTCGCGGCGAAGGTCACCGGCGCCGCGGAGACGCCGAGCGCTGACGCGGCGCCGGCGGAGGCGAGCAGCAGCGCGGAGGCAGCGGCGGCAGAGGCGGCAGTGCCGGAGGCGTCGTCTGACGCCGCGGACTCCGCCGCCGCTGCGTCGAAGGATGTCGCCGGCAGCGCCTCCGACGAGGCTGCAGCAGTGCTGCCGAGCACCGACGCGGTGCCCGACGCCGTCGCCGACGCCGCCGGCTCCGCTGCCGCTGCCGTCGAAGACGCGGGCACCGCCGCGACGGACACCGCCGACGTCGCCGTCGCTGCGGCCGCAGACGCCGCGCCCGCGCCCGCGGCGGTGACCGAGATGAGCGCGCCGGAGGCGCCGCCGAGCGCCACCGCCGCCGCCGCGCCGAGCACTGCTGCCAGCGCTGCCGCCGTCCCCGCGGGCCTCTTCGGCTCCGCCTTCGGCGCCGTGCAGGGCGTGACGAGCGCTGCCACGGACAAGGCGAGCGGCGCTGCTGCCGCCATCAAGGACGCCGCGCCGGAGCCCGTGGACAATGCCGTGGACAGCGCGATGGGCGCGCTCAGCGGCGCCGTCGGCGGCGCCACCGCCGCCGCCAAGGGCGCCGCCGGCGCCGTGGAGGAGAAGGTCGGCGCCGCCGCCGCCGCGGCCAAGGACGCCGCCCCTGAGCCCGTGGACAACGCCATCGACAGTGCCCTCGGCACCCTGAGCGGAGCGGCCGACACGGCCGCTGCGACGACCGGCGACGCCGCCGCTGCTGCCGGCGACGCGGTGCCCGAGCCTGTGGTCGAGGCCGCTGCGGCCGCCGAGACCGCTGCCGCCGACGCTGCCGACGCCTCCGCCCCCGCCGCGCGTGACCTCGCCGACGCCGTGCCGGAGGCCGTCACAGATGCTGGCGCCGCCGCGGCAGATGCCGTGACTGACGCCGGCGCCGCCGCGACGGACGCGCTGAGCGGTGCCACGGGTGCTGTTGTCGCCACTGCTGATGACGCCGCCGCTGCGGCAGCGCCAGACGCGGATGCCGCTGCTGCCGCGCCTGCCGATGATGAGCCGGCTGCGCCGAGCACTGGCGTGATTGGTACGGCTCAGGACGCGGTGGTGGACTCCGCTGCCAGGTGTGTACCTATTGCATGTGCTGCTCACTTCAACGCATGTTTGAAGGAAGGTGAAGAGATCACTTTGCGGCAGATTTGCCGCTGCGCGGTGCCGCTCAAACGTACACGCGCATGACGCGCTCGCCAGATGCATGTGGCGGGCAGCAACGGGTCCTCTAGCTGCCGCGCGCAGGCCAGTCGATGCGCCCGCATAGCCGTCCAGGATGCACAGCTAGATGACTCTGCGTGACCATCTTTGCGTACGCTGTGACCCGGCGGTGGAGAAGTGGCGCACCGCCGCCCTCTGCTTTCTGCCCGCGTCAATTCCAGGAGCCATGCGGCTCGCGTCATGGCCAAACTCCCAATTGACTGATGGGTTCCCTCGGTCCTCCACGCGCGTGCACGCCGCAGCACGCTGCGCATCTCGCCGCCGCCGCCGGCCTCTCGTGCAGTGCCGCGCCGCGCATCTCACCGCGCCGCCGCCTGACTTGCACGACCCGTCGCGCCGCGACTGCGCACGCGCACGCATTGACCGATCGACCACCGCATTCCGCCACGCGCGCGCGCAGTGCACTCGCGTACCGCACTCTCGCGCGCCCCAACCCACTCTCTTGCAATGCTCTCACCGCCGCCGAGGTCCAAAGCAAACACTTTGCGAACGGTTGCTCACTGGCAGCGGAAAGCGAGAGCAACCTAGCACCCACAGCTACTCACCATACGCCGCCGCCGCCGCTGCCGGCGCCGCAGTGCCACGGAGACTGTGAAAGACACCGCCGCCGCCGCCGCGGGCGCGGTCGCGGACGCCACGCCGACGCCCGTCAAGGACGCCTCAGCCAACACGTCTACGGGCATCGTCGGGTTCTGGGCGGCGCTGACGGGCGCCAACAAGAAGAAGAAGGGGTCCAGCGGCAGCCTGTCGGCGGACGCGACGCCGGAGCCCGCCGCCGCCGCCGCCGCCGCCGCCGCCGCCGCTGCCGCGGTGCGTGCCGCCGCTGAACGCTGCTTGTCGTGTGCCATGTATGTAGCCCGCCTGCTAGTGTGTGGTCGGTAGACGCTGCTGCGGCTGCGCGCGCGCGTGGTCCTCGCATCGCGAATTCGCAGGGTGCCGGGCTCGTACCACTGAAGAAGCTGTGTCCGCCTGGCCGAGCGCCGCGGGCGTCGGGAGCAACCCGCGCTTTGCCATCACTTCTGCGAATCGCGCGTCTCTCTTGTGCACGTCTCGCGCTGGCGAAGCTCATCCCTGACGCAGCGATTTCTGTTTGGCACGCCCCCTCAACACAAAGCAGGGCCCTCTTCGACACACTTCGCGCCTGCTCTCACACAGTGCTTCACTGCCCTCTTTGTACGCAATTGCTGCATCCGCAGGAGGGCGCAGAGTCCACCGAGGAGCCCATCGCGGCGGCGGAGACGGCGACGACAGACGCCGCCGACGGCGCGCGCGCCCTGTTCCCCGACGCCGCCGTTGCTGATGTCGGCGAGGCAGCGAGCGACGCTGCTGCCGGCGCCGCCGACGCCGCAGGTGCGTCCCGCTGTAATGCTGTCATTTGCTCTACTTTGAGCAGGGCGAGCACTGTCCGATTACCTGACGAGGTGGTGCTTTGAGCGTCTGAACCCCGCATTGCTGACTGGCCGTGTGCCGCCGAGCTGCGCAGCATTGCGTGCCCACAGGCTCTCTGTTGGAGTCGGAGCCAGCGCTTCTTGCGGGTCGGTGCCAATGCTGGGTTCATATTATGGTATGGCGCGCGCTGTGGCTCAACAGGGCCACAACATTGCGCCGGCGACGCCGCAGCGTCCAGCTCGCCGACCGCTCGCGTGCCGCGAGAGAGACACCGCGCCCGACGGCGGCATGTCTGGCGGCGCCGCCGTCCACCCTACTGTACGCCTGCACTGTGCCGGCGCCGCCTGTAATCCACACCCTCGCTCTTGCTTCTGCCCCCCCCCCCCCCGCTGCGCAACGACGCTCCGCGCAGACGCCGCGGCGACGGACGTCACCGACGCCGCCGCTGCTGCCGTGCCGTCCACCGACTCTGCCGCTGCCGCGGTGCCGTCCACCGACGCTGCCGCCGGCAGCAGCGGCGGCGGCCTCTTCGGCTCCGCCCTTGGGTCGGCGGAGGGGCTGGCGGTGGGCGCCACCGATAAGGCGAGCGACGCCGCGGCAGCGCTCAAGGAGGCCACGCCGGAGCCCGTGGACAACGCCATCACAGGTGCGCACGCGTGCGGTGGCGCACTTCGTGTAATTGAAGCAGCTCAACTTGCGCCTTGACATCTGTGAAGTGTGCAGTTGGTGACGCGCAGATGGCCGCGTGCAGGCTGCGTTTCGCATCTGCGTAGCTTGAAGTGTCTGTGCGCCATTCATTCGCCTTCCACGACGCCAGCGCGTCAAGGTCAGGTTGGGGGAGGTTTGAAACGGGAGCACCGCCCCTGGTGGAGCCGTTGTCTTCGCAGCCAGCGCCTGAGCCTAGCGAGCGCGGCCTCGCACGTGATGTGCGCATGCGCGCAGCGCCTCTACATGCACACGGTGCGGAAACACAAACCACAGCAGACGAGTGCATGCGCACGCCCTCGTTGACTCTCTCATCACGCAAACATCATGTGGTCCCTTCACGTCAAACCGCTGTTGCGCTGACTCGCTGCAGGCGCGATGGGCGCGCTCACCGGCGCCGTCGGCAGCGCCACCGCCGCCGCCAAGGGCGCTGCCTCTGCCGCCGAGGACAAGATCGGCGACGCCGCCACCGCCGTCAAGGATGCCACCCCCGAGCCCGTGGACAACGCCATTGACAGCGCCCTCGGCACCCTGACCGGCGCCGCTGACACAGCCGCTGCGACGACCGGCGACGCCGCCGCCACCGCGGCAGACACGGCCGGCGCCGCAGCCGCCGCCGCCAGCGATGCGGTGCCCGAGCCGGTGGCGGACGCCACCGCGTCCGCCGAGACCGCCGCTGCAGACGCTGCCGACGCCGCGGCCCCCGCTGCGCGTGACCTCACTGCCGCGGTGCCGGAGGCCGTCACGGACGCCGGTGCCACGGCGGCGGATGCCGCGACCGACGCCGCCGCCGCCGCGACGGACGCGCTGAGCGACGCCACGGGCGCCGCTGCTGCCGCCGCCGCCGGCGCCGGCGGCAGCAGCTTCACCGTCGGCGAGGACGCACCCAGCTCCGACATTGTTGCGCTGCCGCAGGAGGCGGCGGCGGCGGAGGCAGCGGCGGCGGAGGCGGAGGCGCCGGCGGCGGCGCTGTCGGCGTCGAAGAGCGAGAGGAAGCCCGGCGGCTGGCTGCAGGGCGTGCTGGGCCTCTTTGGCGTGGGCGCCGGCGTCTCGGAGGTGGAGGTGAGAGGGGACCCTGACTCTACACGGTGCCTGTTGACTCTACTCGATGGTCCCTATAGACTCTACTACGGTGCCTAGCGACTCTACTCTGTGCCCATTGACTCTGTCCGGTGGGTGCCTGTTGCCAGCTCTCTGGCCACTTGTGCATGGCCGCCACCAGGCTCAGGGCTGGCGGCGTTTCTAGCACAGATGTTGATGGCTTTCGTGTATGCTTAGTTTGTACACAACGGGGGCTGTGTCGTGTTGCTGATTGCGCATCGAGCTTGTGGCGCCGCCGGCATTGCCGGGTGGTGAGCAGCTGCAGATGCTGCAGTATGTAGCGTGAGACTGCCGAACGCTCACAAAGAACACCCACTAGTCACTCAAAACGAATTGTACCGGAAACCCCCGCTGCCAATCTTCACGTCTCACCAGCCCCGCCTTTCACCCCCGGTGCAGGAGGAGAAGACCGAGGCGCTGGCCCCCACCGAAGGCACGGCCGCCGCCAACGTTGAGGACACCGCCGCCGCCACGGACGCCGCCGCCGACGCCGCTGCCATAGACGCCGCTGCCATAGACGCGCCGCTTGCCGACGCTGCCACTGAGGACGCCTCGCGCGGCCTCGGCGACGCGGCGGCGGCGCTGAGCACTGACGCGGAGGCGGCGGCAGCAGACCTGAGCGCTGCGGCGGACGCGACCGCCGACGACGTTCCCGTGGTGGTGGACGCGGAGGCGGCGCTGGAGGCGGCGGCGGCACCGACGCCGGCGGAATTCATTGCGGCGGCGGCGAAGCAGATGAGCGCTGCACTGGACAGCGGCGCCGCCTCGGCAGAGGGGGAGCTGAGCGGTGCTGCTGATGAGGTGACAGCGGTGGCGGCGGCGGCGCCCGCTGAGGAGGAGAGCGCGGCAGCGGCGGTGCCGACGGCGGAGACGATTGTGGAGGCCGCGACGGAGGCAGCGGACGACACTGCCGCGGAGGTGACGGCGCTGGAGACGATGGACGGCGTGGCGTCTGTCAAGGACGCGGTGACGGGCGAGGTGAGCCTGTTACAGTAGTTGAAGTCTAGTTGTTGCGCGCTTGCGCTCTTCTGGTGTTCTGGCGGTGTATGCTGGCGGAGTTTCTGGGCAGCATGGGGCGGGACTCGAGGCGCCACCGTAGTGGTGACGGGGGCAAGATACTGTTGTTGAAGTTTGTGGTGGTGTGTTGGAGAGTGCAGGGTGGCAGAACGATTGGCACTCTGGTGCGCAACAAAATGTCCTGTCCGTGCGCGGCGGAGCTCACCTTCTTGGGGGCATGCACTCTGTTGAATGGCCGTGCCCAGCCGTCAGCTCCTTGGCAGTGCATACTGCTCGCTGTCTCACCCGCAGCAGGTGCCGGCGGCGTGCAAAACAGCCATCAGGGCCGAGCAGCAGCGCTCAGGGACTGGATGAGCACTGTCAAGTGCTGAGCCCTGCACGCGCTCGCTCGTTTTGCATCAGCACACTCTTGCAGTCGATGCCGCCAGCATTCTCATGGCCTCTGATAGTGTACTCGAAAGAATGCTGGACGCGCTTGAGCCCCTGCGTCTACTGCGGCCGCTGTCGCAGCGGATCTGTGCATGCCTCGCACGGACGACCAACGCTGCCGCGCACACACATGCACTCACACACCAGACACACACACGCGCACACACACACACACACACGCACACATACAAAACACACACGCACACACACACACACACACACACACACACACACACACGTACAAGTACACGCACACATACACACACACACACCGCGTGTACACGCCGCTGATCGCCGCAAGTCATTGTCATTGTCTTACTTCGCTGGTCTGCAGGTGGCGCCGGCGGCGGAGGGCCTGGCGGCTGCGGCGACGGAGGCGGACCCCAGCACGCGCTTCGATGACATTGCCTCGCGCCTGCGCAGCGGCCTGAGCCTCACCAAGATTGGCCGCACGGGTAAGCGCCGCGTGATTCTGACTCTGAATCTGACTCAGCTCGTGACGCGCATGCATTGTGCGCGCCTGCGCAGCGGCCTGAGCCTCACCAAGATTGGCCGCACGGGTAGGCGCTGCGTGATTTTGACTCTGACTCTGACTCAGCTTGTGAGGCGTCGTGCATAGCGCAGACTGGCGGGGGGGTGGCGTGTCCGAGCAGATGCCAGTGTCCGCTGCGCTGTGCGCAGATGGCGCCCTCCTGCAGGCGTCGCCTTGTATCACCGTACGGGATGTGACAGACTGCTTGAAGAAGCAAGTTGAAGATGAGAGGCGCGCGCTCGGCGCCCCCAGCGCGTTCACCATCCTGCTCATTGAAGGCTGCCCTCTCTTCCTAGCACTGCTTATTGCGAGGGGTGCATGGTTTGCGCCATGTTGGGGCTTTGTCAGAACAGTCGCTCCGCTCTGTTGGGAGTTAGGTCCTCTTTGTCTGCAAATGTCCATGCTGATGTTCATGCATGTTAACGTGCAAAGCACAGCTCGCCGGGCGGCGCCATTGCTGCAGCGGTCCACTGTAAGTGCAGCCAATGTGCCGTCCCGACACCCCTGCGCAAGACGTGTCGTCAGCAGCAATCGTGTCGTGCCGACACTCCTGTATGAAAGAGTGGTCAGCACACTTTTATCCACATGCGGTACAGAACTGCACGCATTCAGCGATCGCACGACGCCGGAGACGCCCAAGAGCGCGCACCGCAAGTCGCGGCGCAATCGCTGCCGCCGCGCCTGCCCGCGATGCGCGCTCTGACGAGCGCCCTGTGCAGAGCACTGCCGCGCAGCACTCACCCGCGCAACGCGCCAACGCCGCTCCCTCATCCTTCGCCCCCCCCCCCCCCCCCCAACGTACACACAGGCCGCAGCGCCTCGCGCAAGTTCATTGCGACGGAGGGCCTGACAGAGATCGGCTGGGGCGGCAAGCGCTTCCCCATGGCGGAGTGCACGGGCGTCGCGCGCGAGGGCGAGCGCGGCTTCTCGCTGGCCTTCCCCAGCCGCAAGCTCGACATCACCGCCAACAGCGCGGAGGAGGCGGACGAGCTCGTCGCGGTCTTCCAGGCGAGTGACCGACGGCTAATGTTGCATCATCGCTCAGTAGCGAGGTATTGGGCCCAGTCCGAATCGAGTTTGAAACAGAAAACTGAGTTGAGTGTTAACGTGAAGGAGGAGGACGAGCTTGTCATGTGAATGCAAGAACTGGTTCTCCTTGTCCGCGACTGCTGCATGCTCCCGTTTATGGTCTCCTGCTTTCACGCAGCGCATGGCGGCGCCGCTGCCATCGCCCCGCGCCTTTTCCGCCAGCAGCGGCCGCTTGTCTGTGACGCAATGGGGGCCATCATAATCTGATGCGCTGAGCGCTGCTGTTGACCTCTGCTGCTGCAGCAAGCGATGGACGACATGCGCACGGAGGCCTAGACAAGCGCTCGTGTGAGCGCGAGCAGGGAGAGACGTTCAAGGCCAGCCCAGCTTGGGCTGGTATAGGGGGGGGGACACGGGCGCGGGGGGGGGGGGGGGGGGGGGGGGGGGGGTTGGTCTGGTTCACTTGGCTTTGAAGTTTGTGAGGGCACTTCAAGTTTGCAGCGCGAGGCCGCGCTCGGAGCGCGCGTGTGTGTGTGTGCGTGTACGCTTCTTAGGGTCGGGGGCGGGGGTCCACAGCGAGCGGGCCGCGCCGCTAAGCGCTGACACCTTTTTCTTTGGCTGCCGCCGCGGGCACGGCGCGTCTTCCCATGCGCAGCGTCCGTCTACCGCGTCCCCATTTTGACACACCGCTTACTCTTCTACAACTAATACTGACCCCCCCCTCTACCTGAGGAGGGTGCCCTGATGGGGGGAGGGGGGGGGGGGGGGGGGGTGGCAGTGCTCCCCCTGTAGCATGATATCTCGGTGGTAGCGGAAGTGGGGGCAGTGTCGTCGCGTAGCCTCGACTGTTTCGAAACCGACCCGATGGCGGGTCGATCTGGATTCATCTATCTTTTGCCTCCTGGTAACCGCAGCGCGGCCGAGCACAGCAGCAGGACCCCAGTGAGTCGCGTGTGTGAAAGTGTACGCTACGAAGCGGGGAAGGGGGGTTGCGGGGGCTCCTGTACGCGTGACACATGAAAGTATGCCTCTATCGTTTCCATCGTTGCACATCTGGTGCATGTGCGCTTTTGTGTTGCTGTGTGCTGTCCTTGATAGCCGCGTCCGCGTCAGGGGCAGTGCTTGTTGATTGTGAACATAATTACGTTCAGTCCGTGCAGCACTGATTTGGGCTCTGAGTGCATGCTCCAAGGCTCTTACATGTGACCACACTGCCGCATCTGGGGCTCCAGCATTCTAGACAGGCGATGACCTTGTCGTAATCATACTTGTGCTGCTTGTGTGCACCACGGTAAGTGTCACTTGCAGGAGGCAATTTCGTCTTGCCATGAGCAACGCAGAGCTGTCTCTCACGAGGTGCTGAAACCAGCTTAGGGTTAGTGCACATCAAATCATGGATGAATAATGACACATTGGCATGATGGTTCAAAGAGCCAACTGATGTGCCTTCAAAAATGCTTTGTAGTACAGCATTCAACAAATCGTGCTTCCATGCTGAGCAAATGACGCAGCAGTACTGCAAAAGGTTCGCAACAGGGAAGCCAACAGGACGTGGCTGTTAACCCGCCCGGTGATTCTGATGCGCCCAAATGGGACACAGGAAGGCTCCTTGATTATGTCTTTGTACACACTGTGGTCGGGCTTGCACTGAAACACATGTGCCTCGCACCCGTTTGCCAACGCTGTCATGGCGGGGAATGTGGCAGGCACTAAGGCAACTGTAGCCAACTGTACACTCTGAACACTGAGCAGCGCGTTCGTTACTGCAGTACAACATCGGGGTGCAGCAAATACCAGGTCCACCTGAATGAATGTCCCCTTCGTTCGCAAGCGCCTATCGCAGATCGACATAGGCTGTTGACATAGCAGGGGGGAGTTGATCACCTGCCAGACTGTTGGTGCTCATGGGCGCAATCTCAACAGATGTATGTGCCACTCTGGAACATGTTGTGGCATGTCTCAACATGAGCATCATGTTCTCAACAGGCAGCTCTATGCAGTGCAGGGGGCCCCCACGGTGTCTCAAAAACCTCCCGTCTTAGCTGCCCTCCTTAGTTGACTCAGTCGCTGGGCGGCCGTAGCGCGCGCCGACGGTACTACTTCAACTAGAAGTTCAAGCCGCAGTGCTGTGGGCGGTCGTCAGCGTGTGACACACGCGTGGCAGCGCTGAGAACGGGCTTCTGGGCATGCGGTGTCTGCTCGCGGGGCGATGCGCCAGCAGCGTGTGTGTTGCGCTAGCGCTGCTGCCGCCTTGCGGCGTGCACCCCCCCCCCCCCCCCCCCCCCTTGCGAGGCGAACGCGGAATCACCTGTTTTCGTCGCGCAGAAACATCTGGACCCCAGAGCGGCTGCGCGCCGTCCGTCACCTGCTCGCAAAATGTTACCGTTCGCTCTGCGTCAACACCGCAGCACACCAGCTGTTCACTACTGCTGCTGCTGCTGCTGCTGCTGGGCGCTGGCGCCGCGCCGCGGAGCGCAGCTGGCGTTGCTGAGCACTGCTGCCACTGCCGCCCCGAGACGAGTGCCGCCGCCGCCGCCGACCGCGTTCACCTGCGCCCCTGCGCCGCCTGCTGCGGCTTCCACCTCAGGTACTCCACCTCCTCCGGGGGCCCTATCTGGATCGCCTCGCCGCCGCACCAGTGCAGCACCGCGCCGCCGCCGCGCACGAGCGCCGCCGCGTGGTCCAGAGCGTGCGTGACGGCCATGACCGCGACGCCGCCGCCGCCGCCGCCGGCGCACGCGCGGCGCACGTCCGCCTCCACCGCGGCGCGCACGCGCGGGTCCGCAAAGTCGAGCAGCTCGTCGAGCCCCAGCAGCGTCGCGCGCGGCGCGCGGCGGCGCGGCGGCGCACGCCGCCGCCAGCGCGAGGCGGAAGGCGTCGCCGCTGCCCAGGTCGCTGGCGCGCACGGCGCGGCGATCCCAGAGGTTCCACGCGCGCAGCTGCTGGGCAGCGGTGGCGTCGGCTGCTGCTGCTGCGTCGGCAGCTGACACGTGTCCTGCGCTTGCTGCTGCTGCTGCTATGGCCGAGACGATCTCCAGCACGGTGTGGCGCCTGCTGGCGAGGCTGTACATGAAGTCCCTGTCGACGTAGAAGGTGTGGGAGGGCACAGGGGCCCCCTGGTCATCTGTGAAAGCGATGCTGCCAGAGGTTGGCTTCGTCCTGTTGGTGGCGCACTTGAGGAAGCAACTCTTGCCGGCGCCGCTGTCTCCCACGATGGCCACTGGCTGAGAGACAGACAACGTGAAGGTCTCGTTGCGTATACCTATCACTGGCTTCTGCCCTAGCCATGCTGGAAGCTTGGATGGAAAGCTCACGTGCAGGTTCTGAACTCGGATCGTGAGTCCCACGCCGGCGCAGCCGACGGTGTACGCCAGCAGCATGAGGCACCACAGCCATGATGCTGACGGCATAAGTTCATCAAACCAATTCAGTTCAGACCCGTCTCTCGCGCCTAGGGCCTTGATCAACTTCCAGTTTGATGTGAACTTCCACAGTTGACGTTGACAAGCCGATCCCATCTGAGTTGACTGAGGAACCAGCACCCAACATGAAGCTTGCATCTGTGGCGGTGGCCACTGCATCGCTGGCATGCGCGCAGGGCTTCCTGGCGCCAGCAGCTCGGTGTCCCACCTCCACATCTAGCGGCTTCACAGGACACGCGCCAACGTGTGATAGCCATGAGAGCAGGCGCAGCCACACTGTGGTGATGATGGGGCGCAGGGCAGAGAAGATTGCCAGAACAAAGGAGAAGGGAGATCTCAAGAGGTGCATTGCTGCACAGGATTCGATTGCTGCTGCGAGCTCAAGTTACGTGTCTTCGTTCATGTAGAATTGGTTGGAGTCCCGCTTCATAGTCGTAAGTGCTCAAAAGACATTCAAGCGCTTTGCAGCAGTGCCCTCACAGTCACGCTACGGTTTTTGCATGCGCCTGACTCGCATGACGCACCTCGCCGTGTCCCTGCGCCAGGACCAAGATCTTCGCTCGCATCGGCAAGAAGATCATCATGGTAAGCAGCCTTTGCTGTACTAGCGTCTGATTGTGGTACTACAGTGTCATTGTCATTCCATATGACCCCATCGGGTGGTGTGCATGTGCGGGTTTGACGCAACCGGCTCACGAACCATATATGCACATATAGCCATCATGATCATGGTAATACCTACCTAGCCCACACACATCATGCATAGCATGGGAGGCGAAACAAGACAGTGCATGCCTGTTGTCGTAACGGCGACCAGCACCGATAGGCCTTCTGTCAGACAGAACTTTCATAGCGCTCTGTGCAGCGGACGCACGCAGCTTGCAACAGCGCTGGCACCACTGCAGGCCTCGTGGACCTAAGGCCGTGTTGATCTGCCACTTGCCTCCAACTCCTGCAGACACCCGCGGCTAATGCGCACAGACACCGCGTGTATGGACAGTGCACGAGCACTCGTAATATCATACGCCGACATGTGCTGGCTCGCATGCCCCGCTCCCCCTCGGCGTGCGTGTGCGCAGGCGGTGAAGGCGGGCGGACCCAGCGAGGACGCAAATAAGCTGCTGTCGGACCTCATTAAGGAGGCCAAGCTCTACAATGTGCCCAAGGACAACATTCAGGTGCGGCGTGTGGCAATCTTACATGGGCGGTTCGTGCAGCTTGTGACGTGCGCGGGGCGATGGGCGTGCAAGTTCGAATCCCCAGCAGTGTCATCCGCACATTGCTCATGCGTACGTAGTGTGACTGCGTATGGCGTGTGTGCGCAGCAAAACAGCGCTGCGGCAGCGCAGCAAGCGCGCGAGCTGCAGCTGCTTGCTGAGTGCATTGGTGGTCGCCCTTGAGGTGTTTGAGTCAATAAAACCATCACAAAAGCTCCGCCAGCAAGCACAGTGAGCCAGGACGGTCCATACAGGGCATGGGTACATGTGTGTACATACAGGGAGGGACCCTTTGAAGACAGCTCAGGGCTGCTCAGTTGCTGCACTTCTGGGCTTTGAAGGAAGTTGGAGGCAGTCGCAAATTGAAGTTCACCGTCGAATGCACATCCACATCCCGTGCGAAACAGCAAGGGCACCCTATACTGAACCAAAAGAGTACTTCAAGTATGTTCAAAGTTCATGGGAATTGTCCAGTCCCTGCTTTGAGTGGGCGCTGGAGGAAAGAAGGGCGCCGGACGGATCACACGTTGACAAGTTGAACTTGACATGCGTACAAATTTGTCAGAGTTCCACATCGACAATATCATGTTATTCGTACATATGCCGTGTTGGCCAACCACGTGCGACTGGGGCGCCATGCGCGATGGACGCATGCCAACGGGTCCTGCATACTCCATACTATACTATACATACATGCCACACATAGTCTACTCGGAACTGAGAAACTTTGGCTCGCGTGCACACGTGCGCGTTCCTACTCGGGATGCTGAGCGCTGCTGTGCGTGCGCTGCGCACGCTGCAGCACACCACACCAGGCTGCAGCGCAGGGCGACTACAAGCCCGCCTCTCATCTGAAGTGTGGTGCCTACAGACTGCATGTGGTTGCGCTCCATGCGCTGCGCGCTGCTTCGCGTGCTGCTGCTGCTGCTGCTGCGCGTGCACGCGCGCCGCAGCGCGCAATCAAGCGCGTGACGGACGGCGCGCAGGGCGAGTACAAGGAGATGATGCACTCGAAGTGTATAGCCTTCAAGAAAGTCTGCGCTCGAATGATACGGCGGGTGCGCAGCAGAGAACCCGTACTTCCCTACGCCACTTCCCGCTCAATACGCTGACCGCTGCTTCACCACTCGCGACTTGCAGCGCGCCATCAAGCGCGCGACGGAGGGCACGCAGGGCGACTACAAGGAGAACTCGTACGAGGCGTACGGCCACGGCGGCATCGGCCTCATCATCACCGCGCTCACCGACAACGTCAACCGCGCCAACGCCGACATCCGCACGCTTGGCACCAAGAAGGGCCTCAAGATGGCGTCCTCGGGGTCCGTGGCGTTCCAGGTGAGCGCGACTTGACTCGACTCGACTTGACCCGACTCCACTTGACTCACATGACTCAGCAACTTGCCGCCGCAACTGGCGCCGCGGTCGTGCATGCGGAGGACGCGTTGCGGCGTGGTCGGCGGCGCGTGTCTGGCTATAGCGCTGGTTGCCGGTGCGCGTAGCGAGACGCTGCGGATGGTGCCGGCGGCTGCCGTGAGCCCTGAAAGCGGGGGGGGGGGGACTCTGGGAGTTCACTACGTGGCGGTAGGCGGGGGGGGGGGCCGTGCTTGAGGTCGTGAGATCACCATCGGCCACGCCCGCTACGATGTTGTTGCAGGTGCACAGGCCAGCCCGTGTTGGTCAAAGCGCTCGGCGTGGGTGCGCGGGGCCAGCAGCGCGTTGCGCGCACAGCTTCTTCAACTTGAACATCTCGTCCAGCGCACGACGCTTCAGACGCCTCGCTGCGCGCCTCTCCGCACGGCAGCGCGTGCGACGCGGGGTCTCGCAGAGCGGCACCGCGCTCTCAGGCGCTTGCGAGGACCGCATGAACACTCATCGATCGCGCGCGTGCTACATGGGCCAGGCGCCAGCGCTCGAAACTCGTGCGCGCGCTGAGCAACGAGGGAGGCGTAAGGCAGCGCTCAGCGCTCGCGTGCCTACCGTGCACCGCACGCGTGCGCTCGCCGAGAACTGAGGGGGGGGGGGCGCGAGCCGGCCGTCCACATCCGTCACGGGTCACGTCAAAGGCTGCGCGGTGGTATCTGCAACAGACACTCACTCGTACAATATCATCTGGAGGAGGCTGCTACGGGCGGAGCCCGGTGGCTGGGCACCCGCTGCTATAGTGAACTGCCGATTCGCTCTGTTCACCTTACCCTATCCACTTTTTGCACGCCGGCGCGATGCCCCCCTCCCTCCCCCCTCGCGTGTTCGGCAGCTTCCGCTGTGCGCACGCGTCTCGTGCATACGTGCGCACACCTCGTAAATGTGGCATCTGACGCTGTCCTTGCTGCGCTCGCCGTCCCGCCCGCGCGCCAGTTCACGCGGCGCGGCAAGATTGAGGTCAACGCCGTGCTGGACGAGGAGCAGGTCATCGAGGCCGCCATCGCGGCCGACGTGGACGACGTCGAGGTGCGTGAGCGCTGCTGCTGCTGCCGCCGCAGCTGAACGCTGCCAGAGTCTCTTGCAGCGGAGCGCTGCCATCTGTATCGTTCGTAGCTGAGCGCTGCCACCATCAGTAAGAGTCTATTGCCGCCGACATGGACGGCGTCGAGGTGCGTGAGCGCTGCCACCGTCACTCCCCACAGCTGAGCGATGCCACCTACGGTACTTCGACTGCAGTTGAGCGCCGTCGCGCGACCGCCGTGGACGCCGTCGAGGTGCGTGAGCGCCGCCGCTGTCACTCTCCACAGCTGAGCAATGCGGCTGTCACGACGACAGCTTTTTGTTAGTCCAATAGTGGAAGCGCGCGAGAGTCTATGTGTATTTCCTGCTGCTGCGCGCGGGTCTCACACGAGGGTAATGTTCAGGATAAGGTTGAGCGCTCTGCGTGCAATGGTTCGCAGGCCCCGAGGTGTTTAAGAAGCAGCAGTCCGGCGAGGCTTTGAAGCAAGAAGTTTCTGGTCGCAATCGCGGCGACTTTCTCGAAGCGCCACGCTGTCTGATGCTCAGCATCATGTCATTTGGCAGGGAGGGGGAAGTGCTCAAGGACTCGTATCTCTAGAGCGCCCAGTATCCTGTGTGCTGCTAGGGCACAAAATGGAGAAGCAACTGCTGGGTTCACGAAGCAGATGCTCGTCAAGTGTGTATGTACCATGTGCTCAATGGCGCACAGGCTAACACATGCTAACCCAACTGTTGTGATGTTGTCTGCCTTTTGGCGTGCGCTGCGCAGGTCGTGGAAGGCGAAGAAGAGGGCACCTCGTGGGTGCTCACGGACCCCAGCATGCTGTCCATGCTGGTTGACGGGCTGGTGAGTACACCTTTGCTGCTTGCAGTACACGTGTACTGACCTGCAAGTACATGTGTAATATCATGCCGCCTACCCACGCTGTCGACAGGCTGGTGAGCGAGCGCTGCTTGCAGTACACGTGTACCGCACCGGGAGTACAGGTGTACTACCTGCAGCCAGTAAGCCACGAAGCACAAACAGCCCGCACGCTCTTAGCTGCCCCCCCTACAAGCGTGCGCCGTAAACGCCATCACACCCCCCCCCCCCCCCCCCCCCAATACTCCGCTTCTATTCCTTGCGTGTGCCGCAGGCAGCGGTGGGCATCACCGGGGAGCCATCGCTGGCGCACATCCCCAACGAGGTCGTGGAGGTCTCGGACGTCGACATGGAGTTGAACTTGGCCGCGATAGAGGCGCTGGAGGGCCTCGACGACGTCGACCAGGTCGAGCACAACATGGCGTGAGCTGTGCTGACAACACATGCCTACGGTACCACTCCTCGAGGATACCCTAGGTATCTGTCGCGAGCTGCGTCGATGGGGCGTGCGCACCCGGGCGGCGCCTGCGCAGCGCGTCTCGGTACCCGTACAGCATACGGCACTTTGTGCGGGCATTGAGATGCATGCGGTCGCGTTGGCGACGCCACGGCGCGAAATCGCTCAGCAAAACGCTCCGCAGGCGCGCCGCTCTCTGCGCCTCGTGACCTGCATGTGCGCGCACGGCGACGGGGCGGGCGCGGGACCATCATTCACGCGTCTCATGGGCAGTGGCGGCGTCACCGCAGCGGCAGAAATGTCAGCGGCGTGTATGCGCGACAAGCGCGCGGGGATGTGACGTCGGCTTTGAGTGATTTTGTCCCTCCACCGGCAGCTGCTGCTGCTCCCTGCTCCTTGCCCAACACACTCCGCCATTTGAGCTGTTGAACCTAATAAAAGATCACATATCGTCTTCTGGTGCCTTGCTGTGTCTGTGCTGCAACGATCAATGCCCATGCATATGCCTAGTGAGATGTGTTCATGATATGCCGCTCACACAACGTGGTGCACAGGCAAGGAGGACATCAAGTCCCCCCTGAGAAGATGACTGGAACGGCAGCATCGGCGGCACCACTGCTGGCATCTCAGTCCGCTCACCTTCTGTAGCTGCTCATTTCAAAGTGGGTATGCTGTGCTCTGTGTTGTACCGTGGCCTGAGCACTGCAGTGAGTTCAACTTCAATGCGCTCATCTCACAAGGCACAACACTGTGACAACAGGGATGCTCTGTGCGCCCTGGGGGGGGGGGCTGCAGATTCGACTGCTGCAGCTCATGCCGGCAGCTTCGCATGCGCACCGCGTGCAGTACACAGTACACGGCTGCTTGCACTGAATATGTGGACGCCAGTGCAACGCCACTCTGTGCCGCAAGTCACCGAAGACGGGCGAATCCTAGGGGGGTACGGCCGTAGGTTTCCAGCAGGTGGGTGGGCCACACTGAGTTTATGTGCACACCAAAGCATGCCTGCAATTGCATCGACCACTGGCACCCCTGGACGCACATGACACGCGCGGTCCGTCGGTGCTGCACATTGGATCCCTGCAACTCATGCTCTGCATGCACACAGTGCACTGGGGGTGCTGTCGAATCACAGGCAACAGAACGAGAGCTGCAGCATGCCCACAACCAATTGGATGATGCTTGAACCCTGCTGGGTGTGTGGGCTGTCAGCCTTCGTTTCTCTTGCTGACATTACAACGCGGTTGATGCGCTCGCATGCACATGTGCTCAGCATACACAGCAGCCCCAAGGACAACAGAGAAGTTGCGAAGCTCTCGTCATTCATCAGGTCCCGCCCTCGTGCGCGCCGTTCTGCGCCGGTTGCTCGGCGCTATCGCCCGCTGTCCTGGCAGAGTGCGACGCGTCAGACCCCGACTCACTCAGTGAGCCATCTTCATCCCCGCTGCCCTGCGCCATGTACGACGGCACATTGACAGTCAGCTGCACCATTTTAGGCTCGTGCCGCCGCTTGCGCTTGCCAGCGTGCCCGCTGTCGACAGAGCTGAAACTATCCGAGCGCTTCACTGCGCTCTCGCCGCCGCCGCTGCTGCCGCGGCGCCGCCGCCGCCGCTTCTGCTCCGCACCACTGCCCTCGCCGTCGCCGCTGCCGGTGCGCGCGCGCTTGCTGCCGCCGTTGCTGCGGCCGCTGCTGCTGCGCCGCCGCTGCTGCTGCACGCCCTTGAGCGTGTGCTGCAGATCCGTAACTGCCACCTCGTCCGCCTCTGACAGCTTGCGCAGCTCCGCCAGCTCGCGGCTCGTCGCCGCCATCGCCGCCCTCATCTCGCGCATAAGCGCCGTCAGCTCCGGCGGCACCGCCGCCGCGTGACCCCCGCCATTAGCCTGCGGCGACGGCGCCACCGGCGCAGCTGCCGCCTCCGCCGCCGCGCGCTCCCGCGCCGCCGCCTCTGCCGCCGCGACGCGCTCCGCCTCCGCCCGCGCCGCCGTCGCCTGCTCCGCGTACGCGCGCGCCTGCTCCTGCAGCCGCCGCTGCTCCGCGCGCGCTTGCGCGTCGGCGCGCCGCCGCTGCTGCTCCGCCGCCTGCGCGCGCGCGGCGGCGGCCTTCGCCGCCTTGGCCGCCGCCGTCGCCGCCTGCTGCTCGTTGTACAGGCGCAGCTGCTCCTCGTACGCGCGCGCGCGCTCCTCCTCCTGCGCACGGCGCCGCGCCGCCGCGTCCGCCGCCGCCGCGCGCGCGCTCTCCTCCTGCCCCTGCGCTGCCGCCGCCGCCGCTGCTGCCGCCGCGTCCTGCGGCAGGGGCGGCGCCGCCGCCGCTCCAGTCGCAACGGGCGCCGATGACAACACAGCGACTGCCTCCGCGCGAGCCTTCTCTGCAGCCTGCCGTCGCAGTTCTTCCGCGGTGAAGTGGCGATGGTCTGGGGGCGCGCCCCCTTGGAGTCGCGACGCCTCGAGCGCCCGCAGACGCGCCGCCTCCGCCGCCTTGCGCTTGCGCTCCGCCGCCGCCGTCGCCGCTGTGGGGAGGCAACGCGAGGACCAGGATCCTTCAGACGGCGGAAACCCTCGCACAATGACGCTGGCAATCACAAGCAGATGGCACAAGCTCAAGCCATGTACTAGCGCAGCGGCGCAGGCGTGAGTTTGCTGTCGCATTGGTCACCAACACCGCATGCTGCCACTGAATTGCACCGACTAGCCGTGCACACATCCCAACGACCGCTGCCGCCAGCCCACCCCATGTGCTCTGCTACTGCGTTGCATCGCCAGCCATCGCCACTGGGTGCTGCCGCCACGAGCAGCGGCGTCTGCCAGAATCGGTAGCGGCTGCGCCGACACGCGCACATGGAACATGAGTGTGACAGCCCTCGATATCACTTCACTGTTCGATAGCATTACGTCCCCTGACTCAGCGCCAGCAATATGTAAGTTGAACATGCGCAGTAGCCGCATGCAGAGCAGCGGCTGCGCTGAGCACTAGAAGTTGACGGCAGTCGGCTACGGCCTTGCGCAGCTGCGTCGTTGACCCTTCCGTGCGACTTCATGAATGCACTGCGCAGCAACGCCTCAGACGTGTACCACAGCCCTTCTTGTGAGGGCTCCTTGTCACCTCCGACGCAGCCGCTACCGCGCACTGAGGGCTACATCAGCGCGGCACCGCTTGGCAGCAAGCCCCACAGCGCGCTCACCTAGCACTGCCGCACGCTGCCGCTCGTCCGCCAGCACCGCGCGCCGCCGGTCCACATGGCCCGCCGCGGCGCGCGCGCGCTCCGCCTCCGCCACCGCCGCCAGCTCCGTCGCGCGCCTCTCCTCCGCCACCGCCGCCGCGCGCGCCTGCGCCCCCGCCCGCGAGATCCCCACGCCCCCGCGCGCCCTGTCCCTGCTGCGGCTGCGGCTGCCCCTGTCGTAGCTGCGACCGGCACCGCCGCCGCCGCCGCCGCCGCCGCCGCCGGGGCGGTCGTCGTAGCTGTCGTAGCTGGCGGAGGCGGAGCGGCGGCGGCGCCGCTGCTGCCGCTGGTCGTCATCGCGGTCGCGCGATGCGGAGGCGCTGCGCGCCGCTGCGCTGCGCGGAGGCTCTTCGCGGCCGTAGCCGCCGTCGCCGCCGCCGCCCCCCTCCGCCGCCCACCTGCGGCGCGCCTCCGCGCCGTGCTGAGCGCTGCCTTCCGGCCAGCCGCCGCCGCGCGGCGACGGCGACCGCGACCCGGGCCGCCGCCGCTGCTGCTGCTGCTGCTGCTGCTGCGGCGGCGGCGGCGGCGCGCGGCCCGCCGCGGCCGACGCGCTGCGCCGCTGCTGCGGGTGGCGCTGCGGCGGCGGCGAGCGCGAGTCGCCGCGCGCGCGCGCGAGCGCGACCGCGATCCGCGCGGCGACCGCTGGTAGCTTCCGTCTCTGCGAGCGCGGTCAGCGGAAGTGGCGCCCTCGGCGGGCCCGCGGCTGCTGCTGCGCGCCGCCGCCGCCGCCGCCGCCGCCGCCGACGCGCCGCGGAGCACCTGCCACCGCGGCGGCGACCGCCGCTGCTGCTGCTGCGCCTGCTCCTCCTCGTCCGACTCGATCACGCTCTCCACGGCCTCCTCCGGGACGAGGAAGGGGCGCCCCCTGTCGAGCGCGCTCAGCCCCTCCGTGACGCGCCACCACTCCCTGTTGTAGTGGATCTGGTGCGGCGTCAGGCCGCCGCCGCCGTCGCCGTCGCGGCCGCGCGCGAACCGGCCGCCGAAGCCGCGCCCGCCGCCGCCGCCGCCGCCGCGCCCGCGCTGATACCCCCCCGCGTGCGGGTAGCCGCTGTCGTGCTGCTGATTCGGGTAGTACCCGCGCGCGCCGCCTCGGTTGTCGTACCCCGCTGCGTCGCCTCTGGGGCCGCCGCCATTGCGCCCCCCCGCGTAGCCCCCGCCGCCGCCGCGCCCCCTGCCGTCAAACCCCCCCGGTCCCCCCCGCCCGGGATGGGGGTAGCTCTGGTAGCCGCCGCCGTAGGAGGAGTCGCCCTGAAACCTGCAGGGCGCGAAGGGGGGGGGGGGGGGGATACTGTGAGGTGGCGAGCTGCTGGGGCGGGGCGCAAACCGTCACAGCAGCGGAAGGGCATGTTTGCCGAGGTGACCATGGCTGTGGGCGCAGCGAATGGCAGCCTGTGACGCCGCGCTCACGCGGCGCTAGGCAAAACCCACGACGTCTCGCTCCCAGGCATCCGATTTGCACAGCACGTGCAGCTGCGTCAGAGCTGGTGACGCTGCTCCAGAAGGCTCTCGCCATGCTCGTGACCAAGTGCAGCAGTTCATGTGTCAGGCGGGCGCGTGATGCACCAGCATGCAAGGCCATGGCGTCGGTGGCCGCAGCCAACCGCGTGCATGCAACGCCGCCGCGCGGCACTTCAAAGACTGCTCGTCAGGCCGCGCTCGCAGCTTGCGCACGAGCGGCGGCGCAGCAGGACGACCTCCAAAGACGCCGACACGGCGCCACCACCTCCGCAGTGATGCACACCGAGGCTGGACTGTGCGGCAAGCACGTAGCTCCGCACCTGCCCCCGTAGTGCTGCTGATTCTGCCGACCATCGCCGCGCGGCGGTGCGCGATCGTGCGCATACGCTGCCTCGGGAGGGGCCTCCCCCACATCAGAAGAGTAGGATCGGGGGCTGGGACTGCGGTAGCGCGCACGGCCGCGGCCCAGTGCGCGCCCAGGTTGCTGCGGCTGCTGAAGGGGGCAGAGAGAGAGCGACGTGGTGCGTCGGAAGATGCACGCCAGGTGGATCAAGCTGCATGTACACCCTACATGAGGACAAGAGCGCACCACATTGGGTGTGTGTGATGATGCCAGAGGGACAGGTATGCTAAGGTGCCGCGAGAGAACGGGCATGGGGCTTCCTGAACGGTTCGGCTGTGCAACAGCCGGAGCAGACGACCAGTGCGGCACACCCAGCACGAATGAGAGTGGCGGTCCCGACGCTGGCGTTGCAGTCAAATCGGCACCGCGTCTCACGCTAAACTGGCAACACAATCGTCAGTGAAGCAGGTACCCTTTTATGGCTGGATAGACCCGTGTCCCCCTGTTGCCTCCCGATGTGCCGGTTTTAGGATTACAGGAGACGTGGAGGCAGGAGTACCACCCGACATCACAGAGAGTTCTGTCCCAAGATACCTGCGATTAAAGTGCAGCACCACATTCGATGTGAAAGCCACAACAACGTCCCAGGGCATCACGAGGCGTGTCATATCTCAAGAAGACTATGGCCGGGGAACTGCCTGTTGCATACCTTCCCTGCGTCCATTGCCTCTGCCCACAACACACCACGCTCTCTGCTGCTGAACTTCCAGTCTTGTACGCCTTTCAGCAAAGCGCCGCGCGGCCGCAACGATGCTGCTGGCAGTGCTGAGACGCCTGGTCGTCCCTGCAAGCAGCTCAGCACTTCCGATCCTCCAAGCTGCTGGCCATGGCCAAATCCTGAAACTTTACATCAACCTCAAAACTCGGATGGTTCTAAAAAGTTGAACTTACAGTGGTGAAAAAAAACTTCCAGGAAGTTGCTTGTAGCAGCTTTCACACCTTTCACAGCCATGGGCATTGTGAAATCCTTTGTAGATCCGAGCCCGACGTCTTCAAAAAAGGGATGGCTTGTCCACACGGCCAGGATGTCGACGACTCAAGAGAGTGATCACACCAGGGCTGTCACAGAACACCATGCGATACAGGAAGTATACACATTGGTGATGCAGCCTACGCATGTGTGCACCACAATAGCATACAGCCATTGATTATGAATCCCACAGATCCGAGCCGCACGTTTCCAAGGGACGGCTGCCAGGGTTTAACGCTTAAAGGGTGATCACACCAAAACTGGCTACATTTAGGCTGCTGATCTTGGACACAAACAGAAATCTACTTTCGTTTGATGCAAATCCACTGTACTTTTTATTAATTCTCGCTCAGGGCGCGAAAAAGCCCAGATGATGGTCTAACTTGATGCTGCTGTACGGAATCTGCATGTCGTGTGACTTCTGAAAGTGTCTCAACGACAACCACTCAAACGCCGCCGCCGCCAAATGGCATCTCGGGATCCTCCCCTGCGTCCTCCTCCATGTGCCCCCCCCCCCTGGATTCTGCCATGTGTGTCATGACACGGCCAGAGTACGCCATGCGGAGCTGCCGACAGTGCCGAGCGTAAGCGCGCCAGGGCGATGCCCTCAAGAGCTTTAGGGCGCGCTCCTCCGGGCACTGACATCCTGCTGGCATACTCCGTCGCCACAGCCTCCAGCAGCTTCCGCCCCTGCTCCCCGATGCTGCCAAAAGACCCGATTGCCAAAGTGGCAAGTTTGTAGCAATTCTGGTCATAATGACCAGAATAGTGGGATAATTTGGCGGCCTCTTGGTCGCGGCAGCAGCGCTCGGGGTCTGCTGCAGTCTTCGCCGCCCGCGACGCCACCTGTGCCTCGAAGCAGGTGACGTCCACCATGAGCGGTAGGTGACGTGTCGGGTCGTCGTAGCCGGTCACCGGGAAGGCGTCGGCAGGCAGCACGATGTCCATCCTGCGACTCCCCGGCGGCCCGGCGGATCCCAGAAACGGCGTGTAGTCCTCGTCCACCAGTCCCGTTTTGAGGTATTGCCGCAGGATGCGCTGCGTGGCCCTCTTGACGCTATTGTGGACGACGGTGTCGTGCGCCTTGACGCGTGGCGCTTGACACAGCTGTGCATGCAGGGTGCCGCCCGGCGACTTCCCGCACAGCTTGCAGCCTGCCGTCTGCTCCTCTACTCCGATGGCGCGTTTGACGGCCAGCTGCCAGGATAGGCCATCGAACGAAGCCGTTGTGGAGTACATGGGCTCGTTGAGGAATGCCATGCCGATCGAGTGCATGTGGCGCTGCGACCGGACTCGAGCAAGTGCTTGCGTGCGTTGCGTGCCCTGCGGCAGCTGTTGCAGGTCCGCCTCCACTTTATCTGCAATCTCGGTAGCGACGGCATCTGCAAGCGCACTCTGATTGAGGCGCCTCAGGCTACACTGCAACTGCAGAGCACTGACGTCAAGTACACCGTGAGCAGCGTCCGCACCGGTGCCACCACCTGCTGGCGGCCGCGGCGGCGGCTGCTGCATATGTGGCTGCTGCTGCTGATGCATGAGCGCTGGTGGCAGCATATGTTCCAGCTTGTCGCCTGTTGCTGCACGCAGGGATGCGGCAGCTGTGGCGATCGTCCGCATGAGGGGCAGGCGCGCCACCTCTGCTGCTGCTGCGCCTCGTAGCATTGCTGGTGTGGAGCGTGCAGCGCCTGCATTGATGGCTGCCGCTGCTGCGCGCGCTGGAGCAGCTGCGCCGCCTGCCGTTGCTGCTGCTGTGTCGCTGCTGCCGCAGGTGCTGGTGCAGCGTCTGCCGCATTGGCCGCTGCCACCGCCGTCGCCGCTGTCGCAGCCGACACGGTTGCGGCGCCGCCTGCTGCCGCTGCTCCTGTTGCAGGTGCTGCAGTGTACTTGATGAGAATCAATGGAAAAAAATCAATGAAAACATCAACTGCCCGCACGAGCACATGAGCTTCAAAAAATGGAGTTTGAATACTACACGGTCACACCAGAGCTCTCTATGGGCTGTAACGCAACAGTCACGAGGGTAACGTGGTTTAAATGTATCATCCACAGCGGCAGTCACACACTTCCAGAATTTATCCGATTCGCGGTTTCGCGGCCGAAACTGTCACTGGAGTTGCACATTCAGCGAGGCACTATTTTCAGTGCATCCATCTGTTGCACAACGCGCAACTTCGCAAAGGCGTGCGAGCAGATGCAACAATGACCACAGTGGCGTCGTCGCTGGCCAGGACCGGCAGCAGCAGCACATGCAGCAGCTGGTGGCCTCACAAGCCTCCGCGGCAACGAACTCCCCATCTGCGAACAAGCATGTAAGGCTCGCGCTGCTACCACACACTCATGCTGGCGTTTCCAAACTGCTTGCGTTTCCTCGCTTTCTGATGCTTGAGTTCAAACGCCTTCCGCCACTGTGCTGCTGATCATAAACCTCGACTCGTCGCATGTTTACAGGTTGGAGTTGGACCCCCGCGAGAGGTTTCCTAGGAATAGCACATTCACAGCCACTATACACAAGCACGGAGGGCACAGAGTCCGGCAAACACTGGACGAGGCAACCAATGAACAGCGACGGAAGCTGCTGCAGCTGCAGGCGATGCAGCGCAAGCTCGATCTGATGTCACGACAGTTCATGACGGAGGCGGCCTGCGTGCAGAGGATAGAGGTGCTGCTCAGGGTCCACAGGGAGAGGGCTGCGTTGCTGGTGCTGCAGGTGATGAGTGACGTCCTTGACTGCACTAGTCTGCGGGCGTTGGCACAGACGTCTAAACGCGCGTGCAACCTGCTCAAGGGCGGCAACATGATTGATGGCGGAGGCATAACAACATAGAGCAGAGAACGGGCCTGACCAGTTCTCGTGCACGTCTGCAGCTGCAGCGCGTGCGGCAGGGTCTGTGTGCTGTTGCCACCGCTGTCCCATCTGAAATTGCTGACGCAGCGCTTAGCGTGGCCCGCACTGCCCGCGCGGCGCATCCGCAAGATCAGCACCACCAGCAGCAGCCGCAGTAGCAGTAGCAGCAGCATCCAGCGCCAAAAAAGCTGTGCACCCTCCCCTACTCAGTCCGCTGAAGCTTCATCGTGCTGCCAAGGCCGCGTGCTGAGCCGTGCCACCGCCGCCTGCCCCTGCAGAAGCGCGCGGTCGTCAGGATGCAGGCGCTGTGCAGGGGGCACGCGGTGCGCCGCCGCGCGCGCGAGGCGCGGCGGCGGCGCGCGGCGGCGACCGTCGCGCGCGGCTGGCTGCGGCACCGGCGCGCCGCGCAGCTCGCGCGCGCGCTTGGCGTGGTTTGGAGGCTGTGCCTCTGGCGGCGCTACCGGCGCGAGCGCGCGGCGCGCGACATACAACGTACGAACTTCAATCTTGGATGATCAATGTACTTCTACTTCTAGTTGTCAAGGCAGCCAGACACAACACACGGAGCTGGTTGGCTTTGCTTGCGTGCGACGCGTTTCTGTGATCTGATGGCGTGTTTACAGAGGAGTGCTGGAGTGAGCATTGCGTGCAGGGGCGTGACATCGCAGCGTCATTGCTAGCAGCGCGAGTGGCTTGGACGGGAACAGTGGATGATCACGGGCTTTGCAAGTCCACGACCATGAGAAACCAGAACTGCGAAGAAGACGCCACAGGTGCCATCGAGCTCTATACACACAGCCAACAGTGGGTATTGAGCTCTTCTAGTCGCATGTACGACATCCAGTATGTCTAGCTTCGCACCGCTGGCTGGTGTGGCAGGCACCGCAGGCTGGTACGGCAGGCTGCACCCGGAGCACCCAGCACTGCCGGAATTTTGTCTGATGTCTGCAGCGCCTTCCCCACTCTACATGACTGCGCAGGGGTCGCGCGAGGGGCGGCAGCGCGGCGGCGCGCGCTCATCGGGCGTGTTCTGGCAGCAGTGCTCAAGGGCACTACAGATGCGTTGATAGCGGAGTTTCTGGCGATCGCGCGCAGCCACGCGGCGGCGGCGACGCTGCAGCGCGCGTGGCGGCGGCGACGGGCGGCGGGGGCGGCGGCGGCGGCGGCGCGGCGGCGCGGCGGCGCGGCGAAGAAAGCCAAGAAGGCAAAGGGCGGGCGGCGGCGGCGGAACAGCAAGTCGGGGCCGCAGCGCAAGGTGACAACGATGGTCAGATGATTTATGGACGCGCTGGGTGCAGCTGTAAATTTCACGCTGATTGAGTATGTATGGGTCACGTCCAACCTGTACTGGGCGCTGAAAAGTATATACTTCGCAGTAGTGCAGGAACAGGTTCTGCTGACATTCTTGCAATGGCAGATGCCGTGGTTGGATCTACGGACAGGCCACAACACCACCACATGTAGCCTTCTGCCTATCACGAGCGATCCCATCCTGGGCACACGTTTGCGGCAGGGCAGTCGAGCTTGGCCGGTTCTGCAGCGAGTATTGGCGTTCCATCCACGGCATGAAGAGCGAACATGTGCGTATTGCGTGCGGCTGTGACAGTGCAACCTCACTGCAGCTCCTCCAGTCGCCTTGCAAGGTACGAGGATGGTGCAGGAAGTGCACGGCCAAGCGCGCGCGCGCCCGGCGCAGTTTGCCGGTCCCTCATACGTCGCCACCTGTTCCACCACAGGAGCGCCGATGCAACACAATGACGGCATTGCCCCACGACCTGAAGGCAATCTTACTCGTCTTGACTTCATCCGCACGCACTGCGCCACCGCTACACCCTAACCCCCCCCCCCCCCGCGCGCTGCGCCGCGCCGCAGCGGAGCGCCGACGGCAGCGCCGCCGTCGCCGCCGCTGCAACGGACATCTTCATCACGCAGCCGGCGACGCGCGCCGGCGGCGTCCTCGATGACGGCGACGAGCGCAGCACCACCTCGCTGAGCACTGCCAGCTTCGGGGGCTGGCAGCTGAGCGCTGAGGCGCGGTCGAGCTTCAGCGGCGCCGCCGCCGCCGGCCCTGCTGCCGTTGCGCCGCGCGACCGCGAGGCGTCGGCGGCGATTGCGGCGGCGTCTGTCGTGGTGGCGCCGGCGCTCACGGCGCCGGCGGTGACGGCGCCGCCGCCGTACAGTTTTGCCGCGGAGCCGGGCGTGCGCGCCGCGGCGGGCATCACGCGCGTGCGCATACGGCGGCTGTCGTCAGGTGCCGCCGCTGATGATGGCAACGGCGGGGGCGGCGGCGGCGGCAGCGGCGGCGGCGATGCCGGCGGCGCTCAACCGGGCGTGTTCAGAGGGCGTGACGGCAGCGCTGCTGCTGACGCGGCGCAGCCGCCGGTGGCGCGCGGGAGCCATGGCAGCAGCGGCTACGTCAGCGACACTGGCGCTGCCTCTGCAGGCGCAATGCCAGCTGCTGCTGCTTTTGCTGCTACAGCGAGCCCTCCGAGTCATGCGCAGGGGGTGGTATCGGCGGGGCTGGCGGCGGCTCGGTGGCGGTCAAAGGCCGTCAGCCGATGATTTCTTGCTGTCGTCTAGTCTGTTTGGTCCCTGGCCCAGGCCAGCCGCAGCTAGAATAGTGCATACTGCAGTGTAGATTTGCTGTGGCATCGCCGGAGGCTGGCACAGATGAGCATGTAATGTGACATGTGCACTCTGCAGCCAACATGTCACCTAGAGCTCTACGATCTTTTGAGTCGTGTCTGGTAGTGGCCGGGCATGTGCAGCTTCAGACTTGAATTTGCGTTCACCTTCTACAGCCAGCTGCCTTTGCATTCTTAATCCATACCATGGCAAAACATGCAGGCGCCACAAGTAGCCTTCCGACGCGATACCGACTATGCGTCATGGGGGGTTGCTGTCGGGATTACCGTGCATGTGCGGCATGCTGAGCGATGCCTCATCTCAAACTGAGCACTGCGTGCTGCGGCCGATGACATGCGACGCGCATGCGATGGCAGACGAGACAGATACGCCGCGATGCGTGCGCGCGCGCGCACATTCGACAGCAGGTTGACAGGCATGGCGCGGCAGCAGGCATGTATGTACACACATGCGGGGCCGCGGCGCCACTGTGCCGCGCAATCAAGCACGGCGCACACAGCCGACCGGTGACCATCAGCAATTGACACGACTGCACGGCACAGAAACACACGGAGTGGCGCAAAGAGCAAGCGCGGACATGTCTCGACCACGGCACTCTGGCATTTGACCATTTCAAGCCCTGCGAGTGCGGCGTTCGCATTGCGTGTACCGCGAGCGCGCCGTCTGATGGTTTGGTGAAACTTGGTCTGCCCCTTCCCCCCCCCCCCCGCCGCGCGACGGTACCTCTATGAGCCCAGCATATGCAGCCGCTAGCCATTATTAACACACACCTATGCACACACGCACACACACACCCCCTTTCCGTGAACACTTGCCTATGCACAACACTAGCTCTGCTGTGGCGCGCCCGCGACCCTTCCTGTATGCCCTCCGTCCCTGCGATCGACCTCCCCGCCGGGGTCAGCGTGTGTGTGCCGCTCTCCGAGTTACTTACCCCATGTACAGGCGACGGAAGGATGTGACATGATCCTCCGCCGTAAAACGGCGTGCCCGCTGGCGTGCGCACTGCCGATCAATGAACACGAAGACACACTGGTACACCTCCAAGGGCATTTAAAAGATGGGCGCCGCCGCGGCCCCACGTAGAGCGTCGCCACTCTCCCGCACTGCCCGCCATTGGTGCTGCCAAGCACCCCCCCCCCCCCCCCCCCCCCCCCCGCGCTTGAATGAATATCCTCCCCCCTCTCTCCTTGCGAGTCCTCCGCGCGTGGCTACTCCCACAGAAGGATGAGCGGCGGCGCAACGCCTGGAGACGCGGACGTGAGGCTGGCAGTGCTCAGATCCATCCACTCTCCCCTGCCGATCGCCTCCAGCTCCAATGGGGCGCCCCCCCCGCCGCCGCTGCTGCCGCCGCTGCTGCTGCCGCCGCCGCTGTCGCCGCCGGCCGCACAGGTGCCGCTGCTGCTGCCGCCGCCCGCGTGCAGGCACGCGCCCAGGTTGATGAACGCCTGGCGAGGAATGGCGGCGCAGAAACCGGCGCCGGAGGCGGCGGCGGCGGCGGCGGCGGCGCTGCCGCCGACCTGCTGTGTTGTGGTGAGCGGTGCCACTGCCTTGCACAGCGGGCACAGCGTGGCGAACGACGCCACCTCATTGTGCACGCTGATGAGCCAGGTCTCGCTGCACTGCGCGTGGTACACGTGCGTGCACGGCAGCGCGCGCACCGCGTCGCCGGACCTGAAGGGGTCCGAGCAGATCGCGCACTGGCTGCTGCTGGTGCCGCAGCCGGTGGCGCCGTTGAAGGTAGTGACCGGCAGCTGAGCCAGCAGGGACGCATCCTGGTGGTGGCGCTGCCGCTGGGCCAGACGGACATGGGTGAAGAGCTGCTGCTGCTTCCTCTCGTGGTGAACGACGAGCTCCTTCAAACCCAGATTGCTCCTCTGCGGCAGCGCAGTGCCGCTGCTATTAACGGCACGGATATGGCACACAGGCGTGTGACCGGATGCACCGAGTTGACTGTTGCTCGCGCTGGCGAAACCCGCTGCCGGCGCCCTGTGAAAGGGAGCATTTTGGCTGCATCCCTGTTGGCTGTTCAAAAGGCTGCATCCCTGTTGGCTGTTGCGGCTGCCGTCGGGACGAGAGTCATAGGGGCGGCGGAGGTCGGCCACGGCGGTGAATGGATCCGAATGACCTATCCTATGGGACTTCCTATGCTTCCTGCTGCAGTAGGCCATCACGTCGAGCAAGGATACCGGACCTGGCTTCAAGTCCATGCCTGGCACATCATGATACAGCGGGGGCCCTGAGATGGAAGTCATGGGCGCTGAAAGTGGTGGCGAGGCTGTTGAAGAGGCTCCGTGGCTACGCAGATGCTGTCACCACCACGCGTGCCTCTGTGCTCCAAAAAAGGCAGTTGCAGTCTCCTCTTTTTTTGCATGAAGGTCAACTTGAATTCTCTGTTCGCAGAAGGGACGACACTATTAGTGTCCTCCCTCATCCACAAGCACCATTGAGCAAGCCATAGGTATTGGAATAAGCGTACCATTGAGAGGTGTTGGCAAGCCAATTTTCCAGCTGGTAGCACTCATGTATGTACATACACCTCCAGGGAGAAGTCACAGTTGTGGTCGAGGGATGGGGTACATGTGTTGTACGTGAAGAGGTGCCATGCCTCCTCTAGTTGATCGAGTTTTTTGTGTGCAGCATCATGTTGAAGGCTTCTCCACTGTGCCATCGTCGTCATCCGAAACGAAATCGTCAACATGCCATTGAGCACTGCCACATGTAAAACGTCCCATGATGGCTTGCCGTGACCGTGACTCCTCCAGCTGAGCACCAAGGTGCCAGCAGCTAAGCAAGCTTAAGCATTTAGATCTATGGAGTGTTCAGCATGCACACACACAATCACAATTGCATGCACATGGTCCACTAACACTGGCGATGGCCAGGCACCGGTAGGGCATGCATAGCATCTGCCCCACAGATCACAGAAGATCACAGAGTGGTACATTTGGGCACTACAGGATGAGACAGCCGGCAATGCTTGCAACAAGAAGCACGAGAGTAAAATAAAACAGCAACGAGGTTGGGACCACATGTGACATCAACAGATAGCCCTTCGTATCCTATGGATCAATGGCATGACTTGTAGAGCGCTGCCATACTTCTGAGCGGCGCAAGCCCTAAGTGTGCGCCCGGGTTGCATTGACCTGGGCGCACATGAGCCCTCTGTGGCATATGCATGTTGCAGCATGCAAAGCAGTTCCATAGGACTCCAGGAATGAATGCCAGCGGCGCCCTCAGCAGACGTTACGCGAACCACCCCGTTCAAAACTGTGAGGTGGTCAAATCCCTGCACATGGCGGAGCCTGCTCCGGTTCCAGCAGTTGGATTTATGGATTCATGGCCGCCAGCTTGCCGGCTCGGAGTAGCGCGTGCTGAGGGCATCGCTGTCAGTGGCAAGCGCAGTTGGCGCTGTTGTGGATGCTTCAGAGATGCTGGCCGCACATGTGGCAGCTCCGTGTGTGGCCACGACAACCGCTGCACGCGCTAGCGGCCAACAGCAAAATGAGCGTTCGCAAAAGCTGCATCACGCACCAGTGCTCGCAGGGGCGCCACGCACTGCCGGTGAGCAGCGCTTATGGGGGAGGCAGCGCTGCCGAAGTCGCCGCCGCGGCAGCAGCGCCCGGCGCGCCAGCAGCGGACGGCGGCGGCGGCCCTAGCGCGTGCGGAAGCACAGCGAGCAAGTGCTGCAGCGAATTCGTCTGCGCCAGCGTCTTGCGCGCACGCCACGCCACCGCCGGCGTCGTATGAGGCGGCAGCACGAGGACGAGGCCGCCGCTGCCCACCGCCGCCGCCGCGGCGGTGGCAACGTCCACGCAGCAAAGGGCGTGCGACACGAATGCCGTGGCATTTCTGGCTGCGCCGCCGCTGGCGCCGCCGCCACCCAGAGCTATGTGATACTCGCTCACAGCAAGGATGCGGCACTTGCTGGCAGCAGAGGCGGCGGCAGCAGTGGTGATGCTGCGCGCCTGCGCCGCCAGCGGCGCGAGCGCCGCGCGCACGTCGCCGAGGCCGTCGAGCAGCAGCCGGCACTGCACGCGCAGCGGCACGTGCGCCGCACAGCGCAGCCGCACGCTGCCGGCATCAACGCTAAGCCCCGCGAGCGGCGCCAGCTGGTCGGACAGCGCAACGTCGGCGCCGCAGAACGGCTGCGGCGCCGCTGCCGCCGCCGCTGCCACCGCCGCATCCGGCGCCTCTGCCGCCCACGCATCGTCCGCCAGCTGCGCGCGCCAGCACCACGACAGCGGCCCGTCGCGCCGCACCCACGCCCCCGCGAGCCACGGGCGGATGCGCTCCGCGGTCGGCGGCGGCGGCTGCGGCAGCAGCTGGTGCCACGTGTACGACACGTCCGTCACGGTCGGCGGCGGCGGCGACAGGCGCAGGCCGCACGCCGCGGCGGCGCGGTGCAGGCGGCACCAGGGCACCTGCTCGACGCACGCGTCCGCCGCGCGCTGCATCGCGCGCAGGACTGCGGAGCGCTGCTCCCGCTCTGCGCCGTCTGCGCGCAAAGGTGCGGGCACGTCACCGCATGCCTCACTGTTTTGAAGCTTGCCAGCACAAGACTGGGGCGGGTACAATGTGCGGCTGCGCAGCTGCCTGGCCAGATGCAGGCAGGGCTGAACAGTGCTCTTGGTGTGCACATAAGTACCACCACCAATCAAATAGATGCCTGCAATCAGTCTGATGGGGTGATTGCAAAACATGGCTCAAAGGTTGGATGCTGCTCAGAATGTGCCTGTTTGACAGGGCCATGATGTGTCTCCATCATGTTGCAATTATAGACTTCCATCTTGTGAGACACTACATAGCAGGCCCCATGACTGCTATGACAGCAGCGAGCTAGCGTCATGTTTGCACTTGTTACACTGTGGCTATTGATATGCTTCACGGGCGCGCCACTGCGCGTATCAGGTCCCTGCTTGGTGATACGCAGTACAGTCAGGACACACCTAACAATCCAGCTACCCGAATGACTCCAGCACCACTCTGCTCTGCAACGCCCGCAGCAACGCGCTGTTAAACTTGGGCAATGAGATACGGCATTGGGGTGTGCGATGCAATGCGTACCTGCCAGTGGCTCCTCCTCCGCCGCGGCGCCGTTGCAGCTCTCCATGTCATGCGCGCTGCGCTTGCCCAGCACGGCGCCGATGCCGCGCCCATTCACGACTCCGCCAGCATCCCCTCCACCGCCGCTGCCGCCATTGCCGCCGCTGCCGCCGCCGCCGCTGCCCCCAGCTGACGCGGCAGCAGCAGCAACAGCCTCCGCGTCAGCGCCGCAGATCTCCGCAGGGATGCGCCACGTGGCGATCGTCCGCCAGCGCGCCGTCGTGCCGCGCTTCGGCACGCTCGCCACCAGCATCGTCTGCGCCGCCGACAAGTCCTCGCCCACCGCCACCTCCAGGAAGAACATGAGGTGCTCTCCGCCGCTCGGCGCTGCCGCCGACTGCGGCTCCTGCGCCCACACCACTCCGCCGCCGCTGCCGCCGTCACTGCCGCCGTCGCCACCGCCGCCGCCGCCAGCCTCCCCGTTCAATGCTGCCGCGCCATGTGGCAGAGACCCCACGGCGCCGATGCCGTCGTGCTGCCCGTTCGCCAGCGGCGCAGCAGCCAGCGACGCCTGCTCCAAGTCCGCCGCGCCGGGTTCGTACACTGAGTACACGACGAGGTACGTGCGGTACGCGCTCGCGCCGCCGCGCCCCAGCAGCGCCCCCCACCGCCACTGCGGCTCCAGGCCCAGGCCGCACGCCGCCGCCGCCTCCGCGGCGTCAAGCGCTGCCATGCGGAGCGCGGCCATCAGCCGCGCGCGCAGCATCGCGCGGCCCTGCGCGTGCGCGCGCCCCGCCGCACCGGGCGGCAGCGCCAGCGCCTCCAGCAGCGCCGCGTGCGCGCCACTGGCGTCCGGCCGTGCCTCCGCCCGCTCCGACAGCACCACGCAGCGGCCCGTGCGCAGGTCCGCTGCGATGTCGAGGGCACCGCCGCCGCGCGCCGCGACGCGCAGCGCGCGCCCGCCCGCGTGCAGCCGCGCCCGCACGCCGCTGCCGCCGCCGCCGCCGCCGGCGGGCGCGCCGCGCAGCGCCGCGGCCACGTCCGGCGCCAGCACCGCGAGCTTGCGGCGCGTGAAGGTGCGTACCGCATCGCGCACAAGGCGCGATGCGCTGAGAGCTGCTGCGTCAATGTGCAGCGCCGCCTCCGTCGCTGCCTCCGCCGCACCGGGCCCCAGCTGTATGCGAATGTGCGCCTCGGCGTCCGCGGTCTCTGGGCGCTGCACATGCACGCGGATAAAGCGCCCCTGCGCCGGCGGTGGCACGCCGTTCACTGGCGCGCCGCGTGGCGGCGGCGGCGCCGCCGTCGGCAGCGCGGGCCCGTACTCCTGCTCCCACACGATGATGTCCAGGACACGCGCGGCGCGGTCGAGCACTGCGCGCAGGCAGCCGTGCCATGGCGCGCCCGGCCGCGCGAGCGCCTGCGCCTGCACGCTCAGCAGCTCGAGCTGCGCGCCCATGCAGAAGTCGTGCGCGAGCCGGTACGCGGTGAGCAGCGGCCGGCCCGGCACGACTTCGCTTGCGTCAGCCATTGCCGCTGCCGCTGATGCTGCTTTCGACGAGCGCCGCCTCATGCTTGTGAACTGCTTTGAAGAGTCATCTGCTGCTGCGGCATCGGAGCCGCTGGCGGCGGCGGCAGCAGGGCCTGCCGGCGCTGCCGCTGCTGCTGCTGCCGCCGCCTCAGCCGTGCCTCCGGGGCTTGCGCTGTCAGCGGCGGCGTCCAACGCGCGCTGCAGCAGGTTCTGAAGGTATACGCGCTGCCGCAGGTCCACGGGCGGCGGGGCGATGGCTTCTCCCGCCCGCGAGGCCACGCGAATGTCCAGCCCGCGCAGCACCCATGGCGCGTCACCGCCTTCCCCCTCCAGCGTCAGCCTCAGCTCGAACTCGTGCGCGACCTCCAGGTACAGGCAGCCCCGCCGCACCGCTCGAGACGTGAAGCCCGCTGGAAAGGGTTCTCGCACAAGCAGGGCGAGCCGCAGAGCGCGGTCGACGCGCGCAAGGACAGACGCGCGCTGCTCGGGCGTGTCTGTGGGAACCAGGGAGGACTCGTCCTGGTCCATGCCGCACCATGGGATACCCAGCGGCAAGCGGGGATAAGTGCCGGAGCCTAGCACGTCCAAGGCTGCTGGCACGTCGAATGGGCGCTGCCGGGCACCGAACAAGCCACCGTGCATGAAGAACAGGCGGTCCTGCGCCTCATTGATCTTGTCCCTGTGCCCGTGAGCAACGGCCAGGGCCTCCCTGGCATCGGCGATGAGCTCCCTGTGACCGAACTCCGTGAGCCAGCGCACTGCGGCGTAGGCCTTGAGGAAGCGGGCGCGGTAAGAGCGCACGTAGGCCAGCACTTCCTCCCTCCGAGTGTCCAGGTTCTCCATGCTGAGTGCGCTGCTGAGGGACTGTAGGTCGTCATAGGCTTTCTCCACCAGCAGATGCACCAGGTAAGAGGCTGGGATGCTGGGGATGGGATCCTGTGGAGGAGGTCCACCCGCCTGCTGCTGAGAGGTGGAGTTCATCTGTCCAAGTTACCACCGACTGCTCTGCATGCAGCTCCGTGGCCCCTGCTCCACAGCGGCCGAGGGCACGGCTGTTGCGGATGAGCGGTGAATGACACTAATCAAGCATCTTGCACTCTGCGCTACCCTCACTCACTGCCAGATTTCAGGATCCAAACCTCACACACATACATACGTACCCCGTGTTGGACAGTGCTCGTTTGCCGTTATCACGGGAGCTTGAATTCAGGACAAGCTGCAGAGAGACCACAGGCAGACATCGGCGACACTGCTAGGCCGGCCACAATGAGGCGCATGCTGACCGGCATCAACGGCGGGTAAGCGACAATCTGCTAGGTCGGATGAAATCTTTGGATCTGTATCTGACCTGACCTGTGAGTGTCAGAAGCTGTCGCAAGCGCGCGAGGCACAAGCTCCTTGTCGCTGCTCTGTGCTGCATTCCCGGCTATCAATCATCGCAATAACGAGTCGCACTTCTGCATCCGTTGGCTACAGCGTGCCAGCATGACATGACGAAGAGGCCTATTTCATCCGGCAACGGGCCCCGGCAGATGATGTGTGTGAACTCGCTTGTAACTGATGGACCGAATATATCGCTAGATCTCTAAGCAGTAGTGCGGCGCAGGCTGATGGCATGCTGCCAACGCCAACTTGCTGAACGCCGCGGTCGTGTGCTTCACGGCCGGTACGGTCGGCTTTCGCTCGCTGAAACGTGCTCGGCTCGCATGAATCGGCAAGGCTGCTGCTGTTGTGTCTATTGCTGTGAGCCACACTGTGCAATCTGCCGGTGCTTGCCCGTTATCTTGGGCTGCAACGGCGTTGCGTCACGCACCCGTCGGCCGGCTTACGCTAACCGCTTCACGAAGCGTCGGTCTCCGCTGAGTCCTCCTCGCCAGTAGTGCTTTGCATGACGCTAAGGTTTGCGCATTAATGCTCGTGATGATGATGCAGTATATTTGGATGCTGCTTCGTCTCTGTCTCTTCTTGTGGTCGCAGAAGTTGCCATGTAACGGCCGCACCATGCCGTATGATGTTCATGTGCAGCCATACGCGAACGTCCGCTTAACCTACCAGCTGTAGCTTGAGCCAAGCTAGTAAAGCCACTGCGCGTCCTGTATCTGAACCCTGTCGCAGAGCAATCCCTCTCATTTCCAGCAAAAACGCCACCCTGCTCGCCAGCTCCGTCAGCCGCCATGCACAACCCACCCCCGCAGCTCAGCCATCTCTCTGTCATACCCGCCCCGCCCGCGCAGCTCCGCGACAGCAGCCAAACCGCCGCCCAAGCCCGCAGCAGCGCTGCCGTCGCCGGCCGACGCGGCGAGCAAGAAGGCGCAGAAGAACAAGAAGAAGCGCGAGCGCAGGAAGGCGCGCACGGCCGAGGGCGGTCCCACCGCTGAGCATCACCATGCGGGTGACGCTCCAGAGGACCCCGCGGAGGAGGGCTGGGAGGAGGATGCGGAGTCCGATGACGACGACGACGGGACGTCGCCCGATCTGAAACTGCTGCTGCGCGGGGGCCTCGTCTCCGCCGCGGACGTGGACGAGCTGCGCGCGACGGGGCTGCGCGCGTCGCGCGTGGGGCCGCTCGCGATGGTCCTCCTCGAGGTGAGCGCGGCGACTATTACACACACACACACACATACACAGAGCTTTGCATCGCTGCATTCGCCGCGCTCGTGGTACGTCTCCGGGCGCAGCGCTGCATGCGGCATGAAGGGATGGATCGTCTTCTCGATGGCCCCGGTCGTCTGAACGGTGCCGTACACCTTAGCGCCGTTGCTGCTGCTCCAGTAGTCGCAAATGCGCCACTTTGCGGCGCGCGCGCTTCCGTACGTGCGCAGTTGCGCGCCGCTGCGTGATGGTGCTGACGCGGCAGACGTCGCCGGGCGCGATTCGAAGCGTCACAGGGCGCTGTACGTACGTATTTCTTCACGAGGCTGAGCACGGCGCGCCCACGTGAACGCTGCCCGCGTGTCGCGCGTGGGCCGGCTAGCATCAGCGCTCGCGCACATGTTCGTGCTGCCTGTTCTCTGTGACAGCGACTGTGTGTTGAGCACCCTGGTAAACTGTGCCCTCGCAGGTGGTTGCTGCGACGGCCGCCGCGCTTGCACTCCAGTGTGCTTGTAGCTCATCCACGCCGCATACCTCAGTCACCGCATGATACCTCAGTCACCGCACGTCAAGCACAAATCCAGAGCACGACAGTACACATGGAGTACATCACCGCCCATATTTCTCCGTCCATCATGGCATTGCCCGCAGGTCTGCCTCCAGTGACATGAGCATCATGCCGGCTTCCTCACGAAGGGTGTGCGCCTGATGCTAATCCTGACCCTAACTTCAAAGGCGGCACTCCCACGACAGCGGTGACGGCACCACCAGAACCCACATAGTGCTCGAGAAGCACCCCAGACGCGTGCATGCAGTGAGGACGGCCCGCACGCCGGCCGCTGCACCCATCCCTCCCCCCCCCCCCCCCCCCCCCACACACACACACACACACCCACACACCCACACCAGCGACTCAAAATCTCGCACGCCCCTCACACGCGCACGCATCGACTCGCGCGGCAGGTCTGCCGCCGCGGCTACGCGCCCGAGGAGGTGCGCGTCGTCCTGGACTCCATGTGGGAGGCGGACGTCGCGTACGACAACCCCGACGCGGTCGTCGAGCAGCTGACCCTGCAGCGCATGGCGCAGCGCGCGGGCGAGCGCGCTGCCGCCGCTGCCGCCGCAGGCTCCGACGCCGCTGCCGCTGCCGCCGCCGCTGCCGGCGCTGCAGCGGCGGCGGCGCCGGTGCCCGTCCCCGTGGATGAGATTGAGGCATCGATCATGGCGGCGGCGGCTGCGCCGGACGCTGCGGATGTCAGCGCTGCTGCTGCCACCGCTGCCGCTGCCGCTGCTGCTGCGGCGGCGGCGCCAGAGCCCAAGGCAGAGTCGGACTCGGCAGCGGCGGCAGCAGCGGCGGAGGACATGGAGATGGCGGCGAGGTTGAAGTTTGCGGCGTCGTACGCGGGCGTCGCGGACAGCCTGGTGGCGCTGGCGCGGTGGGCGGAGGTGGCGAGCGGCGCGCAGGTCGCGCTGCTGCACCGCGAGGGGATCCTGCGGCTGCTGTTTGAGGTGAGGCGACGTTCCCGCTGCTGTGCGGCTGCTCGCCTTGGGTGTTGAAGTACTGTGCTGCGATGTGTGAGGGCAGCGCTCAGGTGGGGCTGCTGCGGCAGGGTGCGACAGGGGTTTTGGGGCATAGAGCTGCTGCTCAGTGCATGTTCAGTGGCACTCTGCAGGCGACGAGCTACATACCGCTGCACTGTTGCACCCCGCAATGCCCCTGCCGCTGCTGTGAGAGCAGCTGACGCGCCCGCTGCTGCTGCTGTCACGCGCGCCGGTCATGAGATGTTAGCGCGCAGCCGCAGCGGTAACGGCGCGCAGTCAGCTGCCGCCGGTCTGCAGCGCTGCCGCCGACTCCTGCTCACATCGCGGCAGCACTAGCAGCAGCCAGGCACCTCGCAAGCATCCCAACGCCTTCCTCTCATCAACACCAACATACACACCCACTCGTCGCCGCCGCTCCGCCCCGCCGCAGAACATCCTCAACCAGCCCGAGGAGTGGCAGCTCGACCCCGCGTCGCGCGCGCTGCTGGCGACGCTCCTCTCCGCGGCCGTGCCGCTGAGCAGCGCTGCCGCGCGCGACGGCGTCGTCGCCGCCGCGGTGGCGGCGCTGGAGGGCGCGCGCGCCGCGGCGGCGGCGGCGCTCGGCGGCGCGGCGAACGCGCTGCTGGCGGCGCAGCTGGAGCGTCACCTGGAGCGCTGCCACGCGGGCGCGGCCGCGCGCGCCGGCGCCGCCGCGGAGCAGGCGGATCTTGATGTGAGTCAGCGCGAGTACCCGCTGTCTTCGTGCGCGTGTACGTGTACTCGTGCGCTGCGGAAGTCGCTGTGCGGGGGGGTGGAGCGCGGAGGTGTCTGCGGCAGAGACGCCGGTTGAGTGTTGCTACGTAGCAGTGTCGATGCTGGTGCCATTCCCGCCCTAGTGGCAGCGCTCAGAAGTCACAATGCGGCAGCGAGCAGCGGCAGCGGCGGTGGCGAAACTGGTGGTGAAATTGGCGAAAATGGCAAAATTGGTGGCGGCGGCGGCGAGGGGTCCGGCAATGTCGCGCGGGAGGCCGCGCGCGCACGATGTGACATGCCACGGTTGAAGTTATGTTGGAGCCATTGCCCGGCGATGGGGGCATTGCGGCTCGCAGAAGGCAGTGGCGCTTGCAGCCCGTCTCTCGTGGCCACTGTAAGCGCGCTGGGGGCATTGCGGCTCGCAGAAGGCAGTGGCGCTTGCAGCCCGTCTCTCGTGGCCACTGTAGGCGCGCTGGCAGTGCTGGGTGTACCTGTTTTAAAGTGAGGCCATGAAGACCGGAGGGCAACATTCACTCTTTGGTGGCGCATGTCTACTGGCGTCAGACGCCGTGACTGGCGTGTCCGTGGTGTAGTTTGTGGCTGCTCAGACCTGAGCCTTGTGCAGCAGTACTGCTTCCCCAAGTCTGTGAGCGCACGCCTGTGGATCACTGTTACAATGCTCAGATTGTTTCTCTGCGCCAGCGGCTGCACGGCCGCTGCAGCGTGCGCCTTCGTCGCCAGTGCTGCGTGCGCGTCGTGCGGAGCATACCAGGCGCTGCCGAGCAGCAGCGGCAGCAGCAGCAGTGCTCATTTGGCTTCGAGATGCCGCGCATGCGCACAGCTCTGCGTCGCCATCGCGAACTTCTCCCCCCTCTGCCGCCTCAGTCGCGTCCGCATATCCCCCGACGACAGCACACAATCCTGCACGCCGCAACAGCTGAACCACGCACCACCTCCCCCCCTGTCGCCGTCGCAGAGCGCGCTCGCCGCCGCGGAGCAGCAGGAGCGCGCCGCGTGCGCCGCCGCCGCCGCCGCGGACAAGGTGCGTGCGCCCGCCATCATCCGAGACGCGCGCCACGCCGCGCTCGCCTCGCTGCAGGCCGCCGTGACGCCGTTCCTGCTGAACTGCGGCGGCAGCGGCGGCGGCGGCAGCAGCAGCAGCAGCGAGCCGGCGGCGCTCGACGGCGGCGGCGCCGCCCTCGCGCGCGCGCTCATTGGCGACGCCGACGCCGCGGAGCTGGAGGCGCGGCGCGGCGAGGAGGCGGCGGCGCGCGCGCAGCTGGCGGCGGCGGAGGCGGCGCTGGAGGCGGCGGCGGCGCCTGCGCGCGCGGCGGCGGCGGCGGCGGACGACGCGGAGGGCGCGCTGCTGGCGCGGCGCGCGGCGCTGCTGCGCGAGCTGCAGGAGGTGAGCGCACGCGCCGCCTGCCTGTGCGCGTCCGCATGCGCACGTGGCTTGTGCAGGGCCCATAGTCACACCAGAGAGAGGCCCTCGAGTGCGCCTGTGACGAGCGTACAGCTGCGCTTTCACGGCGGGCCGGAACATGGGCATGGCGTAGACTGTTCTTGCTGAGTGTGCATGAGGTGTGAAACTTGTAATGACTGCGCGTGGTCGGTGATGCCGAGGCATCACTGCGCCGCTACAGCGTCGCGTGCAATGTTAGGCGCGCCGCTCGAGCAAAGTCGTGCCGCTCACAACTGCCGCTGGCGCTTGTTGAAGCGGGTGTCGCATGTGAGCCACGGTGCACCGCCGACACAGTTGCCGTGCATGTACTGCCCTTCCATGCAGCGTGCTATCTGCAAGTGCGCTGCCTCAGGCATGGCTGCAGCCCGTTGACTGCAGCGCGCCCTCCTCGGACCAGGGACGGTGCTGCGCCATGCATGTATGACCACTTGTGATGTGCTCCGTGTATTTGCCTCGGTGTGCGGTCACACAGCTGCAGCGACCTCGGCCGCTCACAGCTCCGAGCTGAGCGCTGCCTCTCCCTGGCCCACCTGCTGCAGCACGAAGCCCGACTATGTCGCCGCTCGCTCGCTCCCAGTGCGCGAGCCGGCAGCCCCCGCAGCACAAGCGCGTGCATTCTCGACGGTGGCAGCAGCCCACTTGCTGAGCACTGCCCCCCCCCCCCCCCTGCGCCCCCCCCGCGCAGGTCGACGTGCAGCTGCAGGCCGTCGCGGCGCGCCGCCGCGACTCCGACGCCGCCGCCGCGGCGGCGCGCGGCACGTACGAGGCGGAGCTCGCGCGCATCGGCGGCGAGCACGCTGCCCTCGCGCGCGTGCTGAGCCGCGCGGACGCGGCAGCCAAGGCCGGGCGCTGCGCCGACGACCTGAGCGCTGCCGTGGAGGACGCGCTGCGCGCCGCCGTTGCGGCCGCGGGCGGCGGCGGCGGCTCCGCGGCGGCAGCGGCGGAGGCGCAGCGGCGGCGGCTGCGGCGGCGGCGCGTCGCGGCGTACCTGCGCGGCGCCGCGGCGTACTTTGACGCGGAGGCCGCCGCCGCCGCGGGCGCGCGCGCGCGGCTCGGCAGGGCGCAGGCGGCCGCGGCGGAGGCGGCGACGCTCGCGACGCAGTACGGCGCGCTAGGTGAGCGCTGCTGCCGTCGGCGCTGCGGACGCGCTGCGACCTGCGGCGGGAGTTGTTTGCCTGTGCATGCCCTGTGCGTGCATGAACTATCGCGGTCGCGCACCAAATGGGCACTCTAGTAGACGTGTTAAAATGTGCTGAACGATGCTCGCCGCTGATTGCCGGTCTCGGGCGCACCGCGCTCGCCTCTCTCTGCTGGCTGTACCGAGCGCCCATCGCATGCAGTACGGCCATCTCCGCATGCACGCATCTCGTCCTCTTCTCACACTGGTCACGCTCCGCCGATGGTCTCTGCGCAGGCATGGCGAGCCTCGCGCGCGCGGCGGCCGACGACGCGGCAGCGGCGGCGGCGGAGACAGCGCGCGGCGCCGCCGCCGCCGCCGCGAGCGAGGCGCGCGCCTCCGCCGCGTTCGCCCTGCTGCGCAGCGTCGCGGCGGCACTCGACGAGGAGGAGGCCGCGGAGCACGGCATGCTGTTTGCCGGCATCAAGTCCGCGCTGAGCGTGCTGAGCATCGGCGGCGACTGGACGCCCCCCGCGGGCCCCCCTGCGCTGCCGCTGGCGCCGCCACCGCCGCCGCCGCTGACCGCCGCAGAAGCGGCCACGGCGCCTGCCGGTGCCGCCGCCGTCTCTGCCTCCGCCGAGAGCAGCGCTCTTACGCCGGAGCAGCCCGCCGCGGCGGGTGCCGCCGGCCACGCGCGTGCAGCAGCAGCAGGTATGAGCGCCGTTGCGGTGAAGATCAGGGGCGGCGTCGTTGTGCCCGCTGCCAACACCGACGGCTCCGCGCTGCGCGGCAAGCTGACGTGGGCGCGGCCGGCGCCGCGTGCCGCGGCGGGCGGCGCCGCGCAGTCCGCGGCAGCAGCTGCGCCGAAGTCCGTGCTTGAGATTCAGCGCGAGGAGCTGGAGGGGCGCCTCGTAGCGGAGAACCTGCAGCGCGCGGCGCGCGGCAAGCGCCCCGCCAAGTCGCCGCTGCTCGAGCGCCTCAAGCTGCTGGGCCCCGGCGCCGCGGCGGCGGCGAGCGGCGCCGCCGCTGCTGCCGCTGCGGCCGAGCCCGAGCCGCTGCAGCACGTATACGACGACGCCGCTGCTGCTGCGGCGCAGGGAGCCGGCGCGCGAGATGCGCTGCCTGCGGGCGAGGCGGAGCCATTGGAGGTGACTGCAGGCGATGCGGCGACTGAGCCGCTGCCGCCGGTTGCTGCACCGCTGCCGCTCGTCGCTGAGCCGCCGCTGCAGCCAGCGGTGGAGGAGCTGCCGCCTGTCGCGGAGGAGCCTGCTGCGGAGCAGGCAGCCGCCATCGACGCGAGCCTTGACGAGCTGGACGCGGCGGCGCAGGCCGTGTCGGATGCCGTGGCGGCTGCGGAGGCTGCTGCCGCCGCCGAGGGCGCAGCGCAGGACGCCGAGCAGGAACACGAGGGCAGCGAGGGCCGCGCCATCGATGTAACGGTCGGCGACGATGGCGCCGCGGCAGACAAAGCAGCGGAGGCGGCTGCGGTCGACGATGTCGCTGCCAGCGGCGGAGGCGGCGAGGAAGGCGCAGAGGAGGCAGAGGCGAGGGCCGCCGCCGCCGTTGCCGCCACCGATGACGCCTCGGCGGCGGTGGCGGCAGCGGCGAAGGCGAGCGGTGACACATCGGATTCTGACGGCGCCGAGGACGCCGCCGCTGACGATGCCGCCTTGCGCGACGGCAGCGACGAGGATGAACATGATGACGGCGGCAGCGCTCTGGACGGAAGCGCCGGCGGCGCCTCCAGCGTCGGCGCGACGGAGGGCGGCGCGGTAAGCGAGTCCGCCGCTGCGCAAGACGCTGCTGGCGGGGATGTAAGCGGCGGCGGCGGCGGCGGCAGCGTCGGCGGCGTCAGCCACGACAGCGGCGCAGCAGCGGCGGGAGAGTCGGAGGCAGCAGCAGCGGAGGGGGGGGCAACTGCGACATCAGAAGATGAGAGCGCAGAGACGGCAGCAGCGGATGCGCTGAGCGCCCTGGATGCGGCAGCAACGGCGGCAGCGGAGCTGGGGACTGCGGGTGCGGCAGCAGAGCCGCCGCTGGCTGCCGCTGGCGTCGAGGTGGACAACGCCGACGGCAGCAGTGCTTCGGTCGAGGGGCAGGCACTGGAGGAGGCTCAGCAGCTCGCGGCAGCAGCGGCACCGACAGACGTCGTTGCAGAGCCTGAGGCGCTACCAGCAGCTGAGGTCAAGGCGTCAAGCGCCGCCGAGGTTGAGGCGGAGCCGAGCGCTGCTGAAGCTGACGTGCACAGCGCAGCGGAGGTGGAGGCGGCGAGCGCTGCCGGCGTCGAAGTCGATCTCAGCGCCGCCGACGCGGAGCTCAGCGCTAGCGAGACGGAACTGAGCGCCGCCGAGGTGGACTCCATGGCGAACCACTGCGGCAGCTCCGCTGTGCCGTACGAGCGACTGCTGACAGAAGAAGCCTCCGCAGACGGCAGCACGTCCGATGTCAGCGGCGATGATGCCAACGCTGACGTTGACATCACCGGCAGCGGTTCTGACGCCAGCGATGGCGCAGAGGACAGCAGCAGCAGCAGCAGCAGCAGCAGTGGTGACGAGGAACCTTCTGAGAGTGCAGCGGGCGCTGCGATCGACGCTGGCGCGGACGCCGGCGGCGCGGCGCACCGCGCTGCAGTCAAAGAAGAGAGCGGCGCGCCTGACGGCAGCGAGGGCGCTGGTGGCAGCCCAATGAGCAGCGCTGACGGCGACATCGCGGCAGCTGCAGGCACTGATGCTGAGCATGCCACGCCTGAGCAGGAGGACGAGCCCGATGCCAGCGGCGGCGACGGCAGTGCTGCCGCCGCCGCGAGCGAACCGGCAGCTGGCAGCGACGCTGCCGACGCAGTGAATGCTGCCAGTGCGGATGCAGCCACGGCGGAGCATAGCGACAGCAGCGATGGCATCCCCGACAGCGCTTCTGACGATGCAGCTGCGGACGATGGCAGCATGTCTGAGGGCAGCAGCGGCAGTGGCAGCGGCGGCGACGGCGAGAGCGTCGAGCAGGAGCCGACGCAGGATGCAGCGCTCGCCGAGGAGCCCCATGCAGCCCGTCCTGCTGCGGAGGCGCGGGTGGCGCCGCCGTGCGAGATGCCTGCCGCGGCGGCCGCAGCGGCGGCGGCGGCAGCGGCGGCGGCAAGCGCGCCCGACCCGCTGCAGAAGGCCAGCGCCGCCGGCGCCGACGCGTCGCGGTCGACGAGCGCCGCCACGGAGGACGGCGCGGGCGGCGCCATCAGCGACTGATCTGGCGCGCAGCGCGCCGCCAACGCGGCAGCTGCGCAGCTCCTGCGGCGCTGCGCAGCAGCAGTGAGCGACGGCAGCGGCAGTGCTGATGCAGACGTCGCTGCTGCGGCGGCGGCGAGGAGGTGGGGCGGCGAAGCAGCGCGCACACGGCTCTGTCGCTGCCGCGGCGGCAGCACACTGCCGTCGGCGCATGTGTGCCTTTAAGTGTTGTTTGTCGTAGTGGCTTGCGGCGGCACGCTGCCGTGTGGCCCGCAGGGATGCAGCGCTTTCATCGGCGCAGCCGTCTGTCAAACGGCAGGTGCTGTAGCCGATTCGTGCCAGGGTGCGCGCCCTCGAAACGGTTACATACTGACGGCGAATCAAGTGACAGCAGGGGGTGGGCGGGGGGGGGGGGAAGTGAGAGGCAGTGCAGTGGGGTGGGGGGGGGGGGGGGCTACTTAGTGTTTTAGTCTGTTGCAAGCACATTTGTGTACGGACAGTCTTCCGACTGCATGCAAGTCAAGTTGTCACTGCGGCATTGTGCGCATTGCCTAGAGGGGGTGCGTTCGGGGCCTGCATTCAGCTGCAGTGCCTCCGCGTTGCGTGCACGCGGTGCCTCAGGGTGTAGACCTTCGTCATCTGCGTCTACTTCTGCCGAAGCTCTCTGAGCGTGATGTGCAATGGTCATCACCACAAACCTCTCATGCAAGCTGGCGCATTGCAGCGCTGCGTTGGCCATATCTTGCGGTGTTGATGCCTATGCAACGCCCTGTAAACTCTCTTTGACATGTTTTGATGCCATCATTCTTGACCACGAATATACGCGCAAGTATGCATTTTCGGGTCACGTGCCGACGAGCGCAAGCATCCACAGCACCGTCATCATTAACACCTGCCATTGGATCATCAACGAGGCTCAGCTGACTCAGCGTGCATGTTCTCATTGGCAACATTGCCTGTGTTGCCTGGCCAAAGCCAGGCGGCTGTGACCCGGGAGTCATGTCATTGTGGTGCCATACATTCACTCAAGCTTGTCTAGCACCTCTTGCCTGTGTGCTGACATTCTGTTGCTCTGACCGTCGAGTGTTCGCACTTGTGCAAGCCACGTGCCTGCGCAGCACGGACATGGCCGGTAGTAGGGCAGCGCCGAGGACTGCTGCAGTAGCAGACCGGTAGGGAGATGTCAGACAATGGAGAGCACATGTGTGCTAGCGCAATCAGGCTATAGAGCGTTGCCTTGACTGCCCTGCAAAATACACAAATGCATCGAGGCACAGCCAGCGCCTGCCTTGCTTCGAAGATGGCACTTGCTGCAGGCCATGCCTGAGGGCCTTCTTTGTCCTATGGTTACATGTGCTGCCGAAGAGGAGAGGGTTCTGCAGCTGCGGGGGGGCACCAATGTGGTGTGCATGATGTCATATACTGTCATCAACGCCCCCCCCCCCTCCCCCCCCCTACACACACATGCACACCCCCCAGCGATGTCATCGCAATGGAGTGGTCATCAATGAGCAGTGAGAGCCTTGGTCACAACCGGCAATGTGCACAAGTCACACTTTGTCAACAGGTATACATGGACGCTCCTAGCAAGCTGACATGGATTATTTGAGCTTTTGCGAGAGCTGATGAAGATATCCCCACCCTCCATATGGCCAACTCCCTTCACCGACATGAAGCGGCATGGATGCTGCCATCCCAAACGCCTGCCCTGAGGGCCTGAAGCTGGTGCGATGACATTCGCTACCTAGCATGCAAAGCGCTTCAGGAGAAACGCGCACATGCGGCACTCCATTGGTGCACAAGAAGCCGACTGTCTCTCCACGCCCCGAGCGTACACGCAGTCGCACGTCTCAGCGCTCAGGACATCACGCATGGACGTGCTCGTCGAGACATGAAACACGCCAACTTCCGCATGCGCGCGCACACACACACACACAGAGCCGGGGTAAGGCGGCGCGCGCGCAGCGACAACTGCATGTCATTTTCTGATGGCATTGAAACATCGCTTTGCCGTACGCGGAAACCACATGAGACTCGCTGCTGCTGGAAAGGGGGCCGCGCCGCGGTGCCGCGCGCGCGCGACAGGGCGGGCGGCACGGCCGACCCCCCCCCCTGACATGGGGGGCGTCTGCCTCGTACCCCCCATTTCATCGCACGTTCGTGAACGTCTGCTGCTGCTGCTAAAAGTAAAACGCACCGGATACACCACCACATCATTTGCTGCTTGACCTACTCCCCCGCCACCCCCCCCCCCCCGGGCACTTCCTCGCCCCCCCCTGCCCTTCTGCTCCCCGGTTCTTTTTGACTCCCCCCCCCCCCCCCCCAAGCCAAATAAAACGGTGTGCAGTCTGGAATATGGAGAGTCCACAGGTAATGGAAGGTCCACAATGTACATGGGGGCAAGCGTAAAGCGCCAGGCAACCCCAAAACCACAACCACCGCCGCGCCGTTGATAAAACGCCCCTCAAGCGTCCGCCGCCTCCGCCGCTGCTGCAGTTGCATATGCACTGCGAGCCGCCACGACCGCCGGCTGCGGCGGCCGCGGCCAGCCTTCCGCTGCGCGCGTCTGCCCGCCGCTGCCGCCGCCTGCCTCTCCCTGGGCGCATGCCTTCGCTCGCACTCTGGGCACTCGTGTGCTCTACGTTAAATTCCTCTCCGGCAGCGCTGCCGCCGCCGCCTCTCCTGCAGCATCTGCGCTGCAGGACAGCCAGTATGGGCTGCTGCCGCTGCAGCCGCCGCGCCGTGCGAGTTATGCTCGCACGCGGACGGCGCCGCGGCGGAGACAGGCGCGACTTCTGCCGCCACATCCGCCGCCACGGCCGCTGCCGCCGCTGCCGCCGCCGCCGCTGCAGCCAGTGGCTCTACACCATGGTACTGGCACCTCGTCGGTACCGCCGCCGCCCCCGCCGCCGCCGCCGCCGCCGCCGCCGCCGCTATGAGACGACGCAGTGGCAGCCGCCCTTCACGCCGCGCGGCGCCGTCGCCGCCTTCTCCGGGCTCGTGGGCGGCGAGCGCGCCATGCGCGACTTGGCGCGCTTGATGGACTTGCCGCGCTGCAGCGCGGCCTGCGCGGCGGCGGCGGCGGCGGCGGCGCGCTCCTCCTCGGCGCGCACGCGCGCCTCCTCCTCCGCGCGCAGGCGCGCCGCCTCCGCCTTGGCGTGCAGGTACGCCGCGCGCTCCTCTGGCGTCATCTTCTTGAGCATCTGCGGGGGGGGGCAGCAAGGGGGGGGGGGGGGGGGGTATATATGCGGGTATGTATGCGTAGGTCGGAAAAGGGCGCCGCTGCTGTGCAGGGGGAGTTCACCGCTGAGCGAGCACTGGCGGGAGGGACTTGCGCAACTGGCCGTGGCGGGGAGCGACCCCTCCTGCACAGAGGGAATTGGGGGCTAGCGACCCCGGGTCTGAACGATGTCACAGCGCAGGTATCACATAATGTTCCACCGTCGCCCAGCCAAAGCCGTGCGCGTTGCTGAGCATGGGGTGCTGCGGGGGCGCGAAAGCGCCTGCCTTCACCGCTGCCGCCGCCGCCGCTGCCGCTCCGCTGCCATTGAGTGGACGCGCCGCGACGCGTGATACGTGCGTAGGCGCGTGCGAGGTAAAGCGCTTCGCTGTGAAAGACCACGACGACCATCGTCGGGCCACACGCACAGGCGCGCGCGCCCAAAGTGCACAGATGCATCGTTCTCTCCTGTACGGGGGGTGTATGCATGAGGGCACACAACTGCGTGCGCGGCGGGACGCAGCGCGGCGCGCGCGCGCGCGCGCTGACGTGCCAGGCCATGTCTCGCGAGAGACGACCAGCCATGCCTTGCTTCATTCATGCAAGGATTCATGCGTGAATCAACTCATGTGCATGCCGAACACGCCTCGCGAACTGCGTGTCTGCGCTGTCACAGGCGAGGGCTGCGGTGCGCGCTGCGTACTTGATAGGACGCGCAGGAGGCAGAGGAGAGTCACCTGCTCCTCTTCAAACTTCTTCATGGCCTCCGCCTGCCTCGCCAGCTTCTCCTCGCGCTCTGCAGGGCGTGCATTACGACATCAGCGGCCAGTAAACGGGTGGGTGAGCGGCGGGTCGGTGCGTACAGCAGAGCGCTGCTGCTGTGGGAGCGTATGCTGAGCACTGATGGGACTCCGTTTTCGCTGCTAGTACAACGTACGTGAGTTCCGCGACAAGACGGAGCGCGCACGCAGATGACTTCTCAACTGGGTTGTGGTATACGCACACACGACCGGTGTCAATGTGATTGGTCATTCCAACTTCAACACTGGACACTGAAAACTACAATGCTTGAAGTGCGCCGCAGTGCCAAGCCAAGGCCTGCCCACTTCCCCTTCAACACTAAACTTCAACACTAAACATCACTTGTGAGATCTACACTTCAATGCTTGAAGTGCATGGCAGGCGTGCGCCTCGCCTCTGCTGGTATCACGCATCAGCACTGCATCGCAGGACTGTAAGCGACGTCGCTATGGGTCGCTGTTGCAGCTATGTATGCCATGCTTGTGGGATTCAAGTCGTACAGGCTCGAGTGTTCGTGCACTTGCAACAAGCAACATTCAACTCATGATACCTGATGCATTGCAGTGTATGCACTCCCTTTTTGCAGGCTCGTGGTCGGAACAAGCTTGCTGTGTGTTGCCTGGACTGTCCCTCCAGTGGTGGCAAACGACCGTCACTTGTACTGACGACCGTCAGTTGTACTGAGCAGACCATCGACATCTGCTGCGGCTTCCCGCTGAGGAGTGCATCAGGATCATCATAGCAGTGTCCCACTGCCTCAACTTGAAGGTGAGTATTGTACATGGACATAATGGGCATCGGTCACGTAGTTCGCATACCGGGTTCTGCTCAGAGACATGATGGCTTGAGAGTCGAATCAGACTGCCAACCAGCTTATGGAAGTTTGTGGTAATCAGCTCATGAAAGCTTGGGTCAGGGTTAGGGCTGGGCGTCGCTACCTACGTACCTTCTTCCTCCCTGCGTATGCGCTCCTCCTCAGCCGCCTGCCGCCGCCGTTCCTCCTCTTGCACTGCGACAGCACCCAGACAACACCCCATCACACGCGTCATTTCGCCGATCACGTATGCAGACTAGTTGTCATCAACTCAGCTTTAGGCGCGGAAAAAGTGCAATCATGGACCCCAAGCAAGTCGGAAGCGGGTCTTGAAGCTTGCGCTCGCGAAGACTCTGCCGGGCAGTGAAGCAGGTTCAAAATTGCCGCAGCGAAAGGGGAGCAACGGCAGTGTACATGCCACCACCACTTGCGTGTGCGATATCGACCGCCCTCCTGCGCTTCAAATGGCGCCGGCGCACTGACGCCACGGCAGCGCTCACACAATTGAAGTCATCGCAAACGCAACCGTGTGACGCTCCTGACTTGCAGTCCCAACAAGCACGGCTGAAGCGCCAGTTCATAAGTGAAGAAGGGAATGCACGCACGTAACTCTCGCCTGGCTGTTGGCCCGCAAGAAGTGCTGGCGCTGCAGGCTCGCAACGTGGAGGGTAGATGCGTTCGAAAGAGTGGCGGTCCTGCGTACGTGGGCAATTTGCAGCACGCACGGTGTCGCGCAGAACTGGACCGTGCCCTACCCCTAGGGTATACACCAAGTAAGTATTGGACCATCTAATCATCACAACAGTGTCGTGGCGCCACAGTTACATCTCCACCCCGTCTACAGCGGCGTGTCATGATGCCAGGCGGGGTATGGGCGCGTTATTGAGTAGTGCTGTGTGTCTGCGTGTGCTTGAGGAGCATAGCTGCGCACAGGTTACTATCCCTTGGTCATGCGTGCGCGCGCACGCGTGACGACGCAACATGGGCGCTCGTGACTCAAACTCTGGCGCATGAGGACTGATTAAATGTCCGCACGCACTGCACTCGTGCTCTTCGGTGGTGACAACGGTGAGTAGCGGCAGTAATGAAACTTGCACTTGAACGCTGCTCAGATACTGAGGTGACTTTGACAGCTGTGCAATGTAGTCATGCGTTTCGGTTCAAACTTCAGAAGTTGGGATGATTGTGGTAAGCTGTCAAGCTGTTGAAGAAAAATGGCATGTACTAACCATACAAATCTTTGCTCAAAAGATTTGATTGACTGAGTACACTTCAACAAATTCGTTGATCGGCAGAACCTGATGGTTCATGAGTTCGTATGCAAACAGCAATTTGACCTGCTACTCACTGAGTCGTTTGGCTGCCTCCTGCTTGGCAAAGGCCTCCTTCTCGCGAGCCTTCGCCTCAGCGCGAGCCGCAGCCGCCCTCCTTTCCTCCTGCCTTCGCCGTCGCTCTTCAAACTTCGCCATGGACGCGCGCTGTGCGGCCAGCTGTTCCTGGCGCCTCTGCTCCTCCTCACGCGCAATGCGCTGCTTCTCTTTGAGCCTTGCCTGCTCTGCTCTTTCCAGGCTTAGCCGGGCGCGCTCCTAGGGGCAGGCGGGGGTATGCAGGGGTGGTAATGGGGCACAGCATGGGTTGGCGAGTGCATTGTGGCGCGCCTCAATTTGTGCCGTATCATCCACCGCATGATGAAATACCGCCGACACATAAGGCGTAGGTCTCAGGCAGATCAGGTATCTCAATATCTGGGCCTCCTGCGGCGAGGTTGACCAACTTGACAACTTGCACGCGGCAATGATAAGCCGGGGGAGGCAACAGAGCCGAGCGTTGCCGCAGGCAGGTGATGCACCATGAGCTCGAGCGTCAAGACGTCAGATATGCACCCAGTCTGTCAGCTGTCGGCTGCGTTGGACCTCGGCGGTGCTCAAGTTTACACGGGCCAATAGTAACACGCCTCATCCAGACACTCACCGCTTTTGAGAAGAGGGCCTTCTCCTTCTCCTCCAGATCCTTCTGAGCAGCCAACGTTTTTTCGTGCCGTAATGATTCCTGGCAGAGCGCATACGGGGCAGCGGCTGAGCATGAGCATGGGAAGCACATGCTGCTTGCAAAAACGTGATCAAGTCGGATCATGTTTGCCGTTACCGCCGCAGCCCCCACACACCTGGCGCCGCTCGAAGGTCTCCAGCATCGACACTCTCCTGAGGGGAGTGCCGTCATCGAACTCCCCCACCCAAGAATCCCGACGCAAGGGTGTCGTGGACGCAGGTCCCGGCGGTCCAAACCCTGGCGCTGCTGGCCCTATGGGCGTGAGATGCTGGTGCCAGCTGCCATTGCCCGTAAGCTGCGAGGATGAAGTTGATACGCTGAGTGTTTGCTCGTCCTTTGCCTCGTGATAACTCATCGTGCCTGCCGCAGTATCCAATGCGAATCAACAACACCGGTACCCAGCTTACGCTTTCAGCGCCCGCGACCATGCTCGACCATGCTCGATAGTAGTCGCAACGTTTTTTTTTTTTCAAAAACCGCGGTGAAATACTGTGAGCTACTTATCTCCTGCTGCACACACTGAGCCTTGCGCGCTGTACAGCCTGCGGCTTGCGTTGTGCCGTGCAACAACCTTCTTCTCCTCACATGACATTCGCTCGTATATATGAGGGAACCAGCAGCAGCAGTGGCATCATCTCTTCAAACGCCCCACCGTCATAGTCATTCACGTAAGTCGGAATCCAAACACGAAGCACGATCACCTTGCGAGGCAGTTGATTGCTATTGACTGCGCCAGCACTAGCACGTGTTCATGAACGTGTGAGTGGTTTTATGATGACGTGAGATGTGTGTGTGTGTAATTTACCATGGTCGAGTGTCGTCACACCAGCCGTCTGCGGGCAATCACGCATGCGTGCGAGACTCCACGCGCGACTCCCGCGCGATCGCTCTCGACGGAAAATACCAGTACGCACAGAACCAATGCGCAGTACACAAGCGTGGGTTCACTCAGTCTGTGAAGTCACTCAAGTGGGTGATTTGGCCCATGACTCCGCTCCGGCGTGATTATTTCCCAGGGGGCGTGCAGAGCCCGCCGACGGCAATGGCATCTCTCAGAGCCTGTATGAACTATCCCTGGTAGTTCGCTTCACTGCATGTGCCATTGATCCTCAACGCAGCAACTCCTTGACTCCCTGAACCAACTCCCTGACATCCGGAGTCCACACACTGCCATGCCACCACTCACAAATTGATGTGAAGTCTGTCTAAACTTCAAGCAATACAGTACGACAGTGAAAGCGCACCAGCTACATAACGAGCGCCGACATGTGCAGTTTTGCAGGTTTTCTGCTTGTGTTTGCACAGTGACGGGTACAGTAAACATTTTGAGTTGGTAGTTGTGGTTCGCTGCTCAATGCCCTGCTAGGGTTAGAGGGTTTGGCACTTGCTAATTGCAGTGCAACTGAATGCGCCCTGAGGCTCCACATGCGCAGAGTCCCGGGCATCAAAATGCAGGTGTCAGAGTTTTTACAATTGTGAGGTGACCTCTAGTGCACTAGTGCTAGGCTTGGGCTATTTAGCCGGATTTCTTCCCTGATGATACTGGCGTTATGCCTGCTTCTGCCACAGCAACTTGAAATATAGCCAGAAGTATGCTTCATCCTGCAAGTTTTAAATATATGAGAGTGACATTTATTTCCCTCCTGAAAGCCATTTGTTAAGGCTCAACAATGGCACTCTGGCTATAAACGACACCAGTGGCTGTTTTGCCACCACCAAACACAGTGGCAGAACTGCCACCTATGACACCAACTGCAATAATCCCAGAGCAGCAGCAGCAGCAGCAGCGAATGTTCTCAAAGTCAAATGCAGCCACATGTTCTCACTAGCTCAATGTGTGGAGCTGCTTGTTTCACACTTTGTGCACCAAAGGCCATTTTTTATGGCACCAGAAATCGGGCGCCAGAAAAGTGACGGACCCGTCCTTTTTGCCGCGCCTTCCTTTTCCTGCTTCGCCTGATTCATGGTGTGGGCAGGATCGGCAAAACGTGGCTTTTTTCACGTGTGCAGTTGGCGCGTATTTTTGCTGTGCGAGTTTGAAAATCGATTGCGTGCTGCGCGGTCACAACACACGACGACGCAGCGATCCACTACAACGATGACCTCCAACACCGTGGAATCGCTGGGCTTCACCATCACGGCCGGTGTGGAGTGGGCGTTGAAGATGCTATACGCCCAAAAGGCGTCTGCAGAGACGCTAAAAATATTTCAGACTGTGCCGATTGCATATGCGGCGTCGGCCGTCTTGCATAGCGGTAGAACGCTTGCGCAGAAGCAGCGCAACGAGTACGCCTATCGGTCCTACACGAACGTAGCTATGCCTGGATTTCTGAAGTGGCTCAGCGAGGCTGCGAACGACAACCCGCCGAGTTGGATTACGAGGGAAATCATGCTGCAGACGACGTTTAGCGGTGAGTGAGAGCGTCAGAAACTCGCTGCCAGAGTGATGTGCTGCTCAATTTGTTTGATTGCACTCTGATGGGCATGCCCGCTTGCTGTCACAGTGGGCAAGGCTAAAAAAGCCGACGGCAGCAAGGCGCAGGCGCCGAAGACGTTTTTGCCCGACAAAGACTCGCTCTGGAGCAAGTGGGCGGAGGCATGCAAGAACATACAAAATGTCTATCTGCCCTCTTTGCAAGGTGAGCATGCCTTTCTTGAAAGCAGACCAGCTGGTCAAGTTGTCGCATGCTTTCATCTGCGATCATCTGTCCTGATGTATGTGTACATGTTATTGCACTATGGTCTGTTGCTATATTGAACATGCATGCCGTAGAATGCTTCTGCACAGCGTTAATGCGGAGGATTCAAGACAGCGCGGTGTCTTCTTCAGTGTGTAGGATGTAGAAATGCGGGCATAATAACATAAAGAGCAAGTCAAAGCGATTGGAAGTATATGCCATTGACTGCAAGCCGGACGCTGTGGTTGCTGCCTTTCTGTTGCAGTCTGTTCCCCTCTGGTGTACCTTCGGGACAGCAGGAAGGTGACATCCTCGAAACGCTGCGCTGTGCACTCTGGGCCAAGGACAAGGGCGAGCCAGAGGGCCCTGCAGCAGCAGGCCAAACAGCAGGTAAATAGCAGCTGCAGCATTGTGCACGAAGTGTGCACGACAATGAGCTCAATGTGATGTGGTACCTCGTCTGCATGCAGCTGAGCACAGTGTGGTTTGGTGACTGCAAGCAGCGCCCGCATCGCATGCGCAGCTGTACGTCATGCTGGTGCACAGGAGGACCTCTTGACATCACAATGCCCCATGCTTTCAGCAGCCTCAGACCATATGCTGCTATGCCTTGCTGCTTCTTGTCATCATTGTCGCCACCAGGTGATGGTACGGAATTGTGCGGCCATTATGGCGCCGATGGTGACGGGTCACTGATGGCCGGCACTGGTGCTGCTGCTGCTGCGGCAGTGCTCAACACCAATGCAGCCACTACAGCAGGCACCAGCGCAGTGACGCCTAGCGTGGCCAAGCCTATGCCGGAGAACTGGCTGCCGCGATACATGCTTCTCTTCATTCTTTATGGACCCCTGAGCGACCGGCCCTTGACTGAGTTTCAGCTCGCACCATCAAGTGGCCCAACGTGCGCGGCAGCTGCGGGTGACACCACTGGCGGCAATGATTCCGACGGCGCCTCTATCATCAGCGGCGGCACCAATGACGCGTCCAGCAGCCTATCCTCAGCGCCTGTCATCAAACGCTGCGGCCTCACCAGTCGCCGCAGACTGAAGCAGCAGCAGCAGAAGCAGCTGAGATCGGAGCGCGGGCTGCCGAGCTTGTCAGATGAGGAGAGGGCCAACAAGCGGCAGGTCGTGGCAGCGTTGAAGGCATCCACAAAGGAGGCGCGCGCACTTCGCAACGCAGTGAAAACACACGCAAATGCTGTTGCTAGAAAGCAGCAGCTGGACGAGTTGAAGCTGCGGGTTGAGTTGTTAGCAGGCGACCCAGTGCGTGAAGCGGAAGCCAGGGCAACCTTGCTAGCATTCCTGGATGGCGGAAGCAGCAACGGCCATAGCTTTGACAGGGCCAACAAGGACGACAGCAGCGATGGCGACAGCAGCAGCTGCAGCAGCGGCCACGCCGCCGCCCGAAACCGTCACAGCAGTGGCAGCGGCAGCAGCGCGGGCGTCAGCGCTTGCGGCGGTGGCAGTGGTGGTTCCGGCGACCTGCTTGGCAGCAGCGCCGGTGGCGGCGACAACGGCGGCGGCAGCAGCGCCCTCAATATCGGCGGTGCTTCTGCACTCATGGACAGTTTTGGCGGCGCGCAGCGTAGCGGCGACGGCGCCAATGCTGCTGCTCCTGCGGACGGTTTTGGCGGTGGCGGCGCCGGAAACGGTTTTGGCGGTGGCGGCGCCGGAAACGGCTTTGGCGGTGATGGCAGCCACGGCGGCGGCGGCAGCATTGCGCGCGGCGGCGGTATGCGCGGCGGCGGCGGCGGCGGCGGCGGCGGCGGCGCTGGCGCTGCTATTCCTGGAGGCGGGTTTGGCAGCAGCAGCAGCCGCGGCGGCGGCGGCAGCATTGCGCATGGCAGCGGTGTGCACAGCGGCGCCGGCGCCGGCAGTGGCGCTGGCCTTGCTACGTTTGGAGACGGTTCTGGCGGCGGCAGCAGCGGCGGCGGCAACGGCGCGCTTGGCTACGGCGTGCGCAGCGGCGGCGGCAGCGGCGGCGGCAGCGGCAGTCCTGCTTTTCTTGGAGTCGGCTTTGGCGGTGACAGCAGCGGCGGCGGCAACGGCGCCCTTGGCAACGGCGTACGCGACGGCGCCGGCGCGCTTGGCTACGGCGTACGCGACGGCGCCGGCGCGCTTGGCTACGGCGTACGCGACGGCGCCGGCACGCTTGGCTACGGCGTACGCGAAGGCGCCGGCGGCGTCGGCGGCGCCGGTGCACTGGCGGCTAATCTTGGAAGCGAGTTTGGCGTCGACGGCATTGGAGGCACATTTGGCGTTGACGGCAGCGGCGGCGGCAGCAGCACGCGCAGCGGCGGTGTGCGCGGTGATATTGGCAACGGTGGTGCTGCTGCTCTTGGAGACGGGTCTGGCGGCGGCGGCGGCAGCGGCAGCGGCTTCAATCCCTTCAGCGCTGGCGATGCTGGCGGTCGCGGCTTAGATCGTAGTGCAGTTCATGCAGTCCTCGCTCGAATGCGTGGCAATGCTCAGGCCCCTAGTGCCGCTACAGTTTCCCGCGGCCATGACAACTCGAATGCACCTGCTTCGGTTTTGACCAATACTGCGAAAGTATGATCAATTTATGGCTGCGGCTGCCGCAGCGTCATGCAGTGCACCTGTGTCAATCTGACGTGAGTCACTGCATAGCTCTGGCAGTCAGCCAGATTTTCAACTTGCCTTTGACTGTCACATCGCCTAGTGAATAATAGAAATGCCATACAAAGCAGACTTACTGTACACAGCACGCGCCCTGCCAGTATATATTGCATCTGCTTGACATCGTGTGATAATCATCTCAGTCTATGTGCTGGAAAATTCAAGTACAATGAAATGAATACAATAGGCAAAGTACAAAAAATCGTTGTCCGATGACAAAAAAACAGGGCTGTTGCAGACCCTCACTGCACCGACCTTGGACATCTGACAATGTGTCCAGAACATCTAATGGTACTTTTTATCAATTCTATAATTGTACTTTTTTTTTTTAATTCTCGCTGACGGCGCAAAATAGCCCAGATGAATGGTATCTAAGCTTGCTGTGCGTACGGAATCTACATGTCGTGTGACAGTATGAAAGTGTCTTAATGAGAACCACTCAAACGACTATATTTGTACACAATTCATGTACCTCGGAGTATGCATGCATGGGGTCTCACGCACACGCATACAGCTGTTATGTCAGATGGGTGTGTCGCACGGTATGCAATTGTTTGAACATTCATACACAACCAACATCAAACTATCAAGTACAATTGCGGTCCGCAGGTCTCAGTGTGAGCACGGACTATGAGTGCTACTCCAGTTGTTGCTGACAACTGGCAAGGCATGCAACATCAAGTCGAAGTTCCATCTTGTGATCATAGTTTTTGAACTTATTTATCATTATTGTGATCACATGTGCGACAGGCATTGAATGGATGCAAAGTCATCCACCATCATGACCGTATCGTGAAGTTTGAAAATAGTGACAATGACTGTTGGCAGAAATGCTCAGGCGCTAGATCCTGAGCGGTGGACCAACCACTGCACCCTACCGCGCTGCCACATGGCGTTGAAGTGCGTAATAAGCTTTGATCTCAGTGAGGCAAAGTCGCTATCAACTTCAACCCTCTCCTGAGGCATGTTGTCCCTGCCATGCCCCATCCTTGCAAAATCAGCCGTGGGGTTTGCAAGCCATGGCTCGTGCATGCCATCAGCCCCAGCCCAATCAACACCCCGCTCAAACTCCTCCAGCCCATCGTAAGCATGCAGCATGTTATGCAGGATGCAGCATGTGAAAAGAATATTGTCAATCCTGTCAATTGAATGGTACTGTAGGGGAAGTTTGAGGATTCTAAAGCGACCCTTCAGCACACCAAAGAAGCACTCCACATCTTTGCGCACACTCTCCAGCCATTTGCTCCAGCGGAGCTGCTCTTGGGTCAAGCATGCCTTCAGTGGACATATGAGGCATCGCCACTGCAACACAGGGAAACAGAAGAAGCCAATGCACGTTCTTGATGAGTCAATGAGCAGTCATGACATCAAACAAATGTGACAGCATATGGTAGCCCACAGTCTGCTGCAAGCGTATTCAGTTGAACCAGCAAAAGCACGCAATGGAGCAGGCGCAGCACAGTGACTGCAAATTGTATAATGGACATGGTGTTGTGCAGCAACGGTGATGACGTTTGATGATCGATTTTGGCGTCAGGTCCAACATATTGCTTGAGTCACAACAAACGCAAGCTCTGCGGTGCGGTGCTCTGATGTGCAACATCAGTCTGTGGCTCATGCTGCACGCAGCATCATTTGCTGCAAGCAGCGTTACAAACTTAAGGCATATGAAATCATCGACATCAGAGAGTCCAATTGCAGTCACAAACAAGTGCCTTCAACATGACAGCTACACAATGCGCTGTGGAGTGCGCTTTGCGATATGAGACGGTTCTGTCGTATGATTAAGTTCAAGTCGGATAATCTGGTTTTGAATGTGGGGTTAGGGTTAGACTAAGGCTTAAGTGACAATGCAGCAATGAGCAACTCGCCTGTGAGCACTTGAACTGAACACATTTGACACAGCTAGATATATATATATATACCCTGTTCACGTACAACATTGCTGACCTTGTGGTAGCCGCCATCCACAATCAGGTACACGCCACGTTGTGTCACCGACCTCCCGTCTGCATCGACCAGATTGTACTCCAGCTCCGTGTAAGAAGGGTCATTCTTGACCTTTGACACGAGCAAGTCGAAACGTACTATGGTCTTGTCGTTCCTTGAGCCTGGAAAGCCCTTGGTCACTCCCAGCACCCGCCCCGAATGATCCACAGTCACCTGATAGGCGATGGTAGGGAATCCTTCCTTGCCGGTGTAGTACTGGGTATGTGCCGCAGGTGTCTTGTCCCATGGTACATGGGTGACATCAGCTGAGCCAATGGCGCCCGGAAACCCCAGGTCAGCGTAGTCCTGCATGACCTTGTTCAACTCCGCTCCTGTTGGCATGTGGATCCACTCATCGTACATGTCCCGCGCGAAGCTGCCGCAGAAGGCGTGGAACGCCCGCCAAGTTGTTGACTCTGACATGCCTGAGACGATCTCAATGTCATCCATGCAATTTCCCCTGCCCAGTATCTGCAATATCCCAAGAACCTGCGGCAGCGAAGAGCAGCATAAAATGTATTGTCGGCGGTCGGCCCTGCTGATGCCATCATGCGCGCTCATGTTGGCATCAATGCAGACAACATTTGAAAGGCAGAATGCAGATGATGCTATTATGCTGGTTGCATGCCAGATGTATACGCAGACTCCCGAAGATGACAGGACTGCAACTTTGACAATGCATGTACAACAAGTGGCAACAGCTGGCAAGGGCTCATTTCAGAGAAGCTGCGAAGCTAGGCAGTATGCGTTGGCAATATAGAACATTGAGTTTCAGCTCATAGCAATAGTTAAAAACAGCTATTGCACAGCAGCTGAGCTGATTATTGACAGCGACACAGCGCAACTGCCACTCCTATTCGTAGTGTAGCAAAAGAAGCTTGTATTCCATAGTAACCATGGTTTCCCTACGGCACATGTTGGCACATTATTCTTGAAGCTGTCACAGTGTGTGCAACGATTGCCGTTTACGGACGGTGAATTTGCAGGGCACCTGCGGCTAGCATGAACAACCATGCGCTACCAGCGTGCAATGTACCTTGAGCTCCAGGGGAATGCATGGACGCCCAGCAACATCCGCATCCGCGCACGGCAGCCAGCCCTTCTCCCGCACCAACGCCACAAGCTCCTTGAACATGGGGTACGGAAGGCGAAAGCGACGCCTGAACTTCTTCGCCTCCCTTGACGTGGGGTCCAGCAGCTGCGCTTCATTGTCCAGCATCGTCATCCACGCTGTTCTGCGATAGTCTGGTCGCTCATACACTCTGCGGCAGCGCTTGCGTCGAGGTGTGCTGTCATCCAACAGCTCCCGTGCGACCACCGCGAACTGAGCTTGGCGATTTATCGTCTGCAGCAGGGCAGCTATGATGGAGGCGTCCGCCATAGCCCCCACGTCCCTTGTTGGCCTGCTGTGACCCCACCTCCACCTGCTCTCGATTGACGTTACAGCCTTCCCCAGGCACTTTTCGCCGGCACGCCAGGCCACAGCAAAGTGACCGGCACTTTGCTGCACATCCAGAGGTTTTGCTGCCTTGTGGGGATCGGGCGACTGCCGATTTGCTGAAATCAGGCCCATAAAGTGGCTCGCGCGGTTTCGGGCAAAAAAAAGTGCCGCCGATCCGGGACTTTTGAGGCGCCATAAAAGACGGCCAAAGCAGGCGCGAAAAACATTTGAATCCTTAGGAGTACTAAATTCTACAGCACCACAGCAGCAACAGCAGTACGAGCAAGGGCAGCAGCAGCAGCACCATGGCTGCCGCCGCTGCTCTGGCAGTTGTACACGACTAAGGAGACTGCTTTGGTGTCACCTTCTCACCCAACCCTCCCACAGAGCAGCGGCTGAGGCTGGTTTATGGCGGAGGCACTGAGCTTGTAGTGGAAGACGCTGCTCACACCGCCAGCCAAGGCGACGATGGAACCAGGACCATCAGGATTCGGCAGGTAGGCGTTTACAATCTGCCAGCCAATGAGACAGCAAACGCAGGGCCTGGTGGCCGCTTTCGAGCAGCAACAGAGATGGCCCGTGTCTCTCGTTCAGCAACCCTGGCCCAGCACCTGATGCAGCTGGCCCCTGGTTCCCGTATAATCAGGCTTCAAGGCACATCGATTGACTTTCCACGCAACAACATGGGCGTTGATGATGGCTGCTCCCTCAACATGCTGGCGATGAAGGACTGCATCGAGGGCGCGGTTTGCGATCTGGAGGCGAAGTACCCAGGGCAAGTGTTGGCGGTCATGAGCAAGCTGGAGGTGCACGCACAGGACAGTGCACGCCCCCAGCGGGTTGATGCTCATGGCGTGGTGCTTGTGGCGGGAGGGGTAGATGTCAGCCAAGCAGCTTGAAAATTCGCATGTTACATGCAGAGGCGTGGCGCAAGGACCAGGGGGCAGGACGGCAACAACAGGGACACAACGCTGGTCGCAGCGCTCACCGGACCAGATGTTCCCCATGAGCTGTTTGTGTTTCTCGGATACATTATCAAGGCGAACAACAACAAGAACGGCGAGTGGGACCGCACACGGACAAGGCAGGTACTGCAGCAGTCAGGCATCCCCATAGTGGGGCACTCTGACGACCTGCTTGTGCACTACCACACAGTTTAGAGCGGCCTCGTAGTGGTGGTGTCAAGATCTACACATGGGGTTCAGGATTGCAATGGTTGCAGCCTTTCTTGCGCAAGTTCACACCTAGTGACACGAAGCACACCCAAAATGCAAGCACGTTTGATGCTGGTTTGTGGCACTCTCTCTTCACTGCTGCTGCTGCTGCTGCTCTGGGATTATTGCAGTTGGTGTCATAGGTGGCAGTTCTGCCACTGTGTTTGGTGGTGGCAAAACAGCCACTGGTGTCGTTTATATCCATAGTGCCATTGTTGAGCCTTAACAAATGGCTTTCAGGAGGGAAATAAATGTCACTATTATAGATTAAATCCACTGGACTAGGTATACGTAGACGCCTGCAATACCGAGCAAATTTTCATAATATCTGCTAGTAGCGCCTTGCTGCTCGTTAACAATTGCCGTCCGCATCAGCCCTGGGATTATCATAGCACTGCATGTATTGTGGTAATTAGGGTGGACCCCGGTCGAAATTCAATGTTGACAGCGACCGGTAGCAGCTATACTAGGTAGTACACACACACGCACACACCCACACCCACACCCACGCACACACACACACACACGCACATGTGCAGTGTCGCATTGTGCGTGTCACAAGACACAAAGCACATGCCACACGCGACTGTGTGGCCCACAGAGTCAAGGCGCTGCAGCAACTGTTGCACTGAGAACAAGGGTGTGATTGCCGCTCATGACACGGGTGACACCTTACAGGCCTGCTGCATACATTATTTGGAAAACTGGGGGCACGGATGCGAGCTATACACACCCATTGTGTGCCTACAAAACCTGCCGCTGTCACGGGCAGCACGTACTGCAGCACACCTCGCGTTGCACTGAGGCAAACGATCTGTACCTGCAAGAAGCAATGGTTTGAGAGTTTCGTTCACCGCGTCGTCCACGGTGACCCCCACAACCACAGCCAATGTGTAATGACGCCGCCTCTGCTGCTAACCCTGCTGCGTACTGTGAATAAACCTCAGGTTGGTCCCAACAAAAACATGCGCGCTTTCAAGCAGCGCTGTCCACTGCCCGTCGACCACACCCGGACCGAAACCACCAAAACAGAAACAAATCAATCTGACCTGTGACCTGTGCGCGAGCACTGCCGTCTGAGCACTGCCGTCTGAGCGCTGCCGCCTGAGCACTGTCGCCTGAGCGCTGCTGCCTACGCGCACCGCTGTCTGAGCACTGACGCCTGAGCACTGCAGCCTGAGCGCTGCCGCCTGAGCACTGCCGCCTGAGCACTGCCACCCGAGCCTGAGCGCTCAGCTTGTCACCCGCACTCGGGGGCATGCCCCCGCACAACCTCGTACAGTGCGCGCCCCGCCAAACCCAAGTGCACCACACCCTACATGCAATCCTTTGGTCCATTTGAAGGGGGGGTCGCCCTCTCACATGGCTGGATTCCTCGTATGAGCACCTCACGTGTGGACACACGCCTCGCCGGCAACAGCCCGCCCACCCCCCGCTGGCCGTCAATACACATATCCAGACACCGCCTGCTCGCCCCCCCCCCCCCCCCCCCCGAGCGGCCTACACGCCCGTGGCCGTGCGCGCCCCCCCCTGGAACCCCTGCCACCACGCCGCGAACTCGTCAAACTCAATCTTGCCGTTGGCGTTGCGGTCGAGCATGAGGAGCGCCGTCTCGAGCTCGGCGCGCGTGAGCAGCGCACCCATCTCGCGGCACAGCGCCGCGAGCTCCGCGGGCTCGAGCGCGGCGCTGCGGTTCACGTCGAACGCGTCGAACGCGCGCCGCAGGTCCTTCTCCGTCGTGAACTGGCCCTGCGGGGGTGTGGGGGGGGGGGGGGATCAGCAGCGCTCACAGAGTTGCAGATGCGCGCGTGCACATGCGTGCGTCAACGACGTGGGCTTCAAACGCGGCACGCCCTCGCGCGGGGCAGAGCGCGCCATGGCGGTCCGCACCAACGCGAGGCGCGTGCACTCCCCATTCATGAATCCATCATGAATTCATTCATTCATGAGCTGATATGATACATGGACCGCCCCCTGCGGCGGCACGAGGGCAGCGTGGGCAGACCTAGCAGCACAAGCCCAGTCGCTCGGCGCTGTGGATTCGATTGCATGTGCGCACGCTTGTGTGAGGGCGCTGCTGCAGCAAGACGGCGACGTCACCGCACGCCACACGGCAGCGCTCAACGGCAAAGTCAAGTTAGGACAGCGTGCTTGAATGGTCTGACGCACGACGCGGCTCGCTCGCGCCCATGCAGCGCCCCTGCGGAGGTACGGAGCCGCCGGCGGCACGGGACGCGGGGCGCCGGCGTGGAGGTCACGCACTCCTCATTGGCCGTCTTCTCTCGCACACTCGTCCCGACGCCGCGCGCAGTCGCACCGCGCCTGACCAAGTACACATATCCCCTTTTTTCTGGTAAAGGAGATACCATCTTCCTTTCCTTCGCTTTGAAAAGAGTCTGGCTGTGAGCCATCCTGAGAAGCGGTAAATGGCGAAATGTGGCTGGTTTACTTCGAAATCGGAGCCGCGCTGCGGCGCGCCCACCTGCATGTACTGGAGCTTGACCGTCGCGCTGCGCCCGTAGACGATCATGCACAGGCCGATGAGGCACGTCGCCGACCCCAGCAGCACGCCCGGCAGGTCCCACACCTGGAAGCACAAGCTGCCGACGTACAGGTAGAAGATGCCCCTGCAGCAGCGGCAGCGGCAGCGGCGGCGGCAGCAGCAGCGCCGTGAGATTGAGCACGGCGACGCGCGCCAGCGGTGCCGCATATGGGCGCGGTGCGCGCGCGGCGCTCGACAGAATGGCCTCATACGGCTGAGCAATGACTATGAATGCATGCTGATGGCAGCGGCGGCGTCGGCGGCGGCGGCAGCGACACCTTGAGAATGAGCCGCGGGGGTGATGCGCGGCAGGGGCTGATGGGCGCGGCGAGCGAGCGGCGAGGCGCGCGGCAGGGCTGCCTTGAAATCAGCTGAGCGCTGGCGCATCAATAAATGGTGGCGGCTGCGCCGACAGAGCATGAGCAGCGCACGCGAGCGGCGAAAGCACTCCGGGTGCCATGCCGCGGCACTGACATGGAGCCTGGCAGAATCTTGGTCTTCGACTTGCGAATTCAACTTGATGCGTCGGGTGACGTCGCCCACCCCCTCGCACGCCCCCCCCCCCCCCCCCCCTGACGGCTTCGCAGCGCGCGCGCGCCTCGTCCGCAGCAGAGCAGTCGCGAACCGCCGCCACTGTGCATAGGGGAACTGCAGCGCACGAGACGTGGTCCTCTTACTGTAACAGCTGCGGCGTGCAGCAGCGCTCGCCGCTGAACCTCCGGACAAGCGGAAGCATGCTGACGTGCGGATGCTTGCAAGCGCGCGATGCCAAGGTGCGCCGCTGTGTCAGCGCAGGGGCCGTCACCGCAGGTCCAAGTCAGGCAGAAACTTCAAGTTCAACTTTCGACACGTAGACCCCCCTCGCGCACGCGCCACTCACCGCCCCCACACGAGCGTCAGGAAGCGCGCGAACTCGTACACGCGCCACGTGCGCAGGAGGTAGTTGAAGGGCCCGCGCGTCTCGAGCGCGATGATGAACGCGCCGAAGAAGGCCAGGTACATGCGGTACATGGCCGTGAGGCAGTTCAGGCGCAGCGACTCTCCGAACGCGTACACGAGTCCGAGTCCCAGCATCCAGATGCCCATGAACACGGCCGCCAGGCGCAGGTGCACGTTGCCGTCCTTGACTGCGGAGCGCGGGGGCAGGGGTGATCGGTGCGCACGAGGTAAGGAGAAGTATGTACAGTGAGGGGCGGCGCACATGCACATGGGGCTGGCAGCATGCCGGTGAGGGTGCGCGCGCGCGGTGGGCAGTCGTGGGCAGTCCCCACGTCTGCGCGCGCACACGCTGTGCCGATGCGCGCACAGAGATCGGCGCCGGGCGCCAACGGCATTGCCAGCTTTGGTTGTTGAGAAGGGAGGAAGTCGATAGGGTTTGGATTATTGTTGCCAGTGACTGCGGGGGGGGGTAGGGGGGGCAATAGGCTGAGGCCCTCTATTGACACGTACAGGTGCCTCGGCAGGGGTGTGTTAACATGGCGGGCATCCACGGGCTGCGTACATGGAGCGGGTTGCACCACATCGCAACCGACGCCGTTAGCAGGTGTGCCGGACTGTGGCGCGCTACTGCATGGCGGTCGGCAGGCACATCAAGTCTGGTAGGAAGTTTCAACTGTGAGCGCTGCCATTGTGTGCCGTTCACACGGCGTGTAGTGCGAAAGTGCGCGCGACGCAGCGGCGGGCGCGCGTGATGCACCTGGGTGCGGCAAAGTTCAGCAGTGCTCGACAGCTGTACCAACAACGAACAAACATCAACGAGTGCGGAACAGGGGTTGCTGCCTGCCCACCGCTGCTTGCCAACTCTCGCCGAGGGCATACAGGACGCGTCTAGAGCAGTCAATGAGGTGAGTGACAGGTCAGCACAGCCATTACGAAAGAAGCCGCGCAGCGGCTGAGCGCTGAGGCGCGATGTCCTGACTTGAAGTGTGACTTGAAGTTAGTGATGCATCAGGTATGCACGCGCCAGCTAGACTGGCAGTAAAGACGTCACGCAGAGCCTGCACTCTGTGTGCTCAACATACACGGCGCGCAGTCAGCTGGACGCTTGACTGGCATATTGCCGTCAGCAGCGCCGTAGTAGCCGTCGTAGCAGTGCCTAACCGCCACTGCACCGACATGTCTACATGAGTGTACTTCAAATCTGGAGCGTGTAAATTCAATGCAGCTTACCATGCCCCACGACCTTTTCCAGCTTGGCAGCCTTGATTGCAGCGCTCATTGACGACTTGAATGGCGCGACCACACATACAAGCGGATTGGATACACACACACAGGACAGCAGCAGCAGCAGCAGCAGCAGCAGCAGGAGCAGGTCAACGGGGTTTGATCGTTGATATGTGGAGCGATCATGTGTACCACTTCGAGTACTGCAGACTGCTGCTGCGCGCAGCATGCCATGCCCGGACCTCGATGATGCCCTCACAGATCACGTGAGCTGTCACGCCGGTCGCGTTCTTCTGTGCGGCGGCGGTGCGCGGAGCAACAGTTGAAGTTCAAACAGCGTCTGATCGGTGCACCTGAGGACCCCGTGCAGACGCCAACGGATCTGACTGAATCCACTGTCTGCGCTTCTTGCGCCACCAGCTCTGCACATATTGTTGGTGGCGCACGCGTCTTGGCACTTGCAGTGTGAGCATCACCATCGACAGGAGCAGCAGCAGCAGCAGCGGCGCGGCAAGCCAGAGGACGCGCCACACCGGACAGTGCGGCACGCAGACGAGACAGCGCCACGGTCAAAGCCGCCCTGCTGCTGCATGCCTCGGCAGACGAACGCGTGTGTGGCGGAAGCAGAAAGTACTAGAAGCTTGCATGTAACTTGAAGTGCACCGCGAACTTCACAACAAGAAGATCCAGGGCGAACTACAGGAAAGAAGGTCATACTGCAATTGCAGACAAGCAAATGGGCCATACATACATGCCCATGTAGCATACGTACAGTACATACATACCTTGGTGTGCGTCATGAGCTTGGAGGTCTCGGTGGGCGCCGCCGCGCCGCGCTCCATGTCTGGCGGACTGGCGGGCGTGTTGACCTCCACCGCCGTCGCGTAGTTGGTGGACAGGATGCCCAGCAGAGCCCCCATTTGCTGCGCGCGGTAGCACATGCGGCAGGACACGATGGCATTGTTGAGCTGAGCTCAGCCAAGCCCAGGCACAATCAGGAGGCGGGCGCCGTCGATCGGCGTCGCCCGCTTTCCTTGTGCGCAAGCTACACCTGATGCTGCTGCAGAGAGGGCGGAGAGGGGCGCTGCGCCAGCGTGCGGGGTCGGCGGACGCGCGCAGCAGCGCAAGGGAGCACATCTGTTCCCAAGTAGAAGTAAATGTTTGAAGTTTAGTAGGTTGAAGTTTGCGGGGGGGCAGGTGGCTATGTAGTGGCTGCGCCACCTAAGGCTCGCTGCGCTGCTGATGAGACGCTCATAGCCAGCACAACCAGTGCTTGCGGAATAGGCAGCGCCCGCGTCACGTACCATGTGTACACATCCGCACGGCGCAAGAGGGAGGGGGCGGATGCTCGCACCTGACTGGGAGACTCTCCTATTACCAAGGCACAAGTTCGCCTTGAGAGAGGCGACAGTACGCACCAGCCAGAAGAACTCATTGTAAAAAGGTCGGTTCCACGGCGACTACTATGCAGCAGGCCTGGGCACCCATGAGATGGTGCGAACACAATGAGCACACACCAGCAGGTCCCTCACGGCGACCTGTGCACTCTTACGCTTGCGTTGCCTAGCCAGCAGTCGTTTTCTCTGCTCGTTGCTCCTGCAAAGCTGGCATCAAGACCACCAGCAGCCACATACTGTTCTTGTTTACAGGCAGCAAACCTTACCAGAGGAAGGCTCGTGCAGCACTTCCCAGTCAACGCCATCTCTACGTGAAACGGATGTAACGAGAAGTTCTGTCCCCTCGTGGACACGCTCGATGCAATGTATCTAAACGAGCTGGCCAGCTTTGCAATAGGAGAGCATGTAGCGGTCAACGAGGCGACTCTCTAAGATGGGCGGGCAACGTGCTTTTTGCGTGACGCACCTCTCCTTTGCTTGTCTCCCGCGGCTGCTCCTGCGACGATTTGGACAGAGAGGCCAGCGCCGAAAGCTGCTCCGGAGTCATCTGGCTAACCAGTGATCCCAAAGCGGCTAAGTTTAAGCCTTCCGGCAGCGCACTCGACCGCCGAGGGGGGGCGCTGGCTGACATGGTCTGCTGATCTGAGACAGACAACGTAGGCCGACGCCAGCTCTAAACCGCTGCAGTGGCACACGATTCAGCCTGTCTGAGTGTCGCAACGCGACGTTCAGCGCCAGCACTGCAGTGAATACACAGTGGACTCCGAGTGGAGTATCTTTTCGGGGCCTTTTCACAGTTGGAGTGAAGAGTTGAACTACGAGGCAGTTGAACTTGTTCTGGTGTGTCGCAATACAGTGTGAAATCATGAGCTTTTGCTTGGCGGAGTGGGTGATAGCGTCGCTGCAGGCTGGACGAGGGGGAGGAATCGGGACGCCCTCCGCGGCGTGCGCCGCCGCAGATGCGGTCTCGGCCTCGGTGTGCTGTGCACCCACACGGTCTTCAGTGGCCAGAGAATGCAAGACATGGCTGACTTTGACATCCGCCAGCGGCAGAGGCAGACCAGAAGCCAACCTCGAGGCCTGGGCTCGCTGCGAATTTCTTGCGGCAGCCATCGAGTGTGCGCCGCCAGCAGAGCTGGCAGGATCTATAGCCACTATCGTGCCTGCGCTGCTGCAGCTGCTGAAGCCAAGCGAATTAGACTGCACTCGGGTGTGTGCTTTGGAGGCTCTGGCGCTCCTAAGCGAGCGCGTAACGGCGTGCGGAGCGGGCGGCAGCGCTGCAGCGGGCACTCAGGGAAGGCGAGCTGAACTGGTGGCCTGCCTGCCTCAGGTATGGTTGTTTGAAGTTGCTTTGCATTGCACGATTTGTTATTCCACTGAATCTTCTGAGCCAAGATTCTGTGTGTATTGTCAAGCTTGACGGACACAAGTGCTGTACCGCTTAACACGAGGCACTTCCAGAGCAGCACTTGTTAAAAAAGTCAAAAACGCGTCAAAATTTGCCCCTCTGATGAGAAGCTGACGAGCAAGCTGGTTTTGTAAACAAAGTTGACGGGCAGTATTCGATCAGATGTCTCATAGGCATAATGGAGCAAGCTTGAAGCGTTTCAAATAGTCAAAGCGGAAGTGGCTGTGTCCTGTCCATACGAGCTGTTGCAACTCCATGTTGCAGCACCTCGAGGCGATGCATGCTCTCAAACCGCACTGGCCTCGAGAGCATCGCTGACATGGTTCAGCTGAAACTGCCAATTTCAGGCACCTTCGAACAGCAAGATCACGCCTGCATGGTGCAAGGGTGCTCACTGCAAGGCTAGCTGACCCCAACTTTCCAGCATGTTCACCTTGAGCCAGGTCATGTTCTCAAGGGCTCTGCAGCGACTGCTGATGCCTGCATGTCGCTTCCCGGATGGTCAGCCTGCGACTCACACTTCGCCCAGCAGCGTTATGTCTAAGTTTGAAAGTCATAGCTGCGCTTCACACGAGCGCCAAGTACACGCTGTGCGTACTGCGTCCAGTGCCACGCTGCCCCATGCAACGCGGTCGCACGTAGCTGTGTACCACACGGCGCCAGCACCTTCGTGAGCTCATTCATGTGCGGAAGCTCTGTCAGTGATGTCAGCACTCCACTACCGCTACAACAGCTTCCCACCGCTCACTGTGGCTTGCACAGTTTCATGAATACGCCTTTAGCAAACGGCAGCCTTCAGACTGGTCAGCTGCTTGGTCCTGGCCCCACAGAACACGGATGCGCTCGCTTCTTGCACATAGTTCCAGATGTGGTCCGAAAGGTACGAAAGTTGCAACGTACAGGGGAATCTTATGGGGTCTTCGACTGCTCACCACGCCGCGTGCACAAAACTGTACACACCACAACGCCATGAGGCCCTGTCTAGGCTTCCCAGGACTCATGCACAACTGCCGCGCTGCAAGGCCCCTGCCCCACTTGCCAACGCAGCCGTTCACGCGGTCTGCCGCAGTGTGTACCCAGCTGCGACCTTGTGTTCTACTAAGCAGCTGACCGTGCGTTCTGCTGGTCGCTGCTGCAGATCGTGCCGCAGGTCCTGGCCTGCCTGCCGCAGCACCACGGCGCGGCGGCGGCAGCGGCAGCGCAGCCGCTGTTCACGGCGCACGGCGGCGGCGGCAGCGGCGCGGCGGTCACGGCCGCCGCGCTGGCGTGCATGGCGCGGCTGCTGGAGCTGCTGCGCGCGAGCATGCGGCCGCACCTGGCCAGGATAGAGGGCGCCGCGGCGGGGTTCTTGGAGGCGCATTTCGATGTGAGCAGGCCTGCTGCTGAGAAGTGAACGTTGGCACGCGCGCGTCGCGAGATATGGACCCGGCGCGTGCAGCGCGGAGGCTCCTCGCGCGGCTGCTTTTTTTTTTTTTCTTCCGGCTGGCATGGGGCTCGGCATGCGCCCCGCAGATGGTGTGCGCTTGCCAAGGCGCGACGCCAGTCCGCGCAGTCGTGTGCTGGCAATGCAGCGCTCGTGGGGGCGGCCTGGCTGCTAGCCATGCGCTTTGAAAGCTCGGTCATAGTGCGTGCACTTGCGTGCATGTGTACTGCGGTGCATGCCTCTGCGAAATGGCATAGCGCCTGTGCGCCCGTGTGTACCTCCCTGCTAAGCCAGGCGTTTGCCCCGCTGCTGACCGAGCGATCCTGTCACGCCTATAGTGCTCTTGAAGCATCTCCAGCATCCCGGTCGAGGAGTTGATGTGCGATCCGCACCCACACGAAGCCCACAGCGGTGCCGCCGCGTGTGTCTTAGTGCGCACCTCGCAACACCAATGCGCGGGCGCAGCGACGCCGTGGCGCTGCTGCTTCACTTTATCGTGCGCGCATCCCGCCGCCGCCGCCCCTCCCGCACACCGCTCACCGCGGCAACAAACGACCGCTGCCGCCTTCCCCGCAGGACGTGCGGCAGCAGGCCGCGCGCGTCGCGGCGCGCCTGCCGTGCTGCGCCGCCGCCTCCGCCGCCGCCGCGGCCGCGTCCCCCTGGGCCCCCGCCCTCACGCGCCTGCTGCTGGAGGCGCACTCCGCGCTCGAGGCGGCGTGGCCGGACCCCGGCGTCGACATGGGCGCCGCCGCGCCGAGCGCCGCTGCGCTGGAGGAGGCGCTCGACGCCGCCACCGGAGCGCTGCCGCGGCTGCTGCCGCACCTCTCCGCGGCGGTGGCAGCGGCGGCAGCGGCGCCGCCGGACCAGGCGGCGCTGCTCGCGCGGCGCTGCGAGGGGCTCTGCGCCGCCGCCGCGCTCATGCTGCGCGGCGACGGCGGCGGCGGCGGCGGCGCAGCGGCGGCGGCGGCGCCGCCGCTGGCGCTGGCCGTGGCGCTGGCGGAGCGCGTCGCGCGCATGGCACCGCGGCCGTGGGCTGCCGGCGGCGCGGCGGCGGTGGTCGCGCCGCGGCAGGGCGGCCTGTCGCCGGCGGCGCTGCAGCTGGCGCTGCCGCGGCTGGGCGCGGCGGCGGTGGCGTTGCTGAGCGCGGTGGCGGCGGCGCCGCGGGCGGCGGTGCTGCGCGTGGGGGCGCGCTTCAGCAGGTGCGGCGCGCCGATTGGTCGATGCGGCTGTTGCGGGCGAGGAGGGCAAGCAGGCTTTTCTCTTCGGTCGTTCCTCTTGACTAAGAAGATAGAGGACGGGGGAAGGTGACAAGGGGGTTGGCAGTATGTCAGTGTCGACGCGGGTTGCTATGTGAGCCAGATGCACTTGGGGGACTACCCTTTTCAGGGGGGTGCTGGCCCGGTCGCGGCATGTTCGCTGAGCCGTGCCGTGTTGCTGGTGCCTAGCTGCCTCGTCGACCTGCGTGCCTGTCTCGCCAGCTGCCCCTGCGCTCCCCCCCCCCACACACACACACACACACCGAGTGTCCACTTCGCCCCACTGCTCGCCCGCTGCGATCACTGTCGTCAAGCACGTCCGCTCACGTGCTGCCACCATATCGTCAAGCATGTCTTGGTGCGGATGGCCGAACCTCATCTCGATTGACCGCGCGCCGTGCTGCTGCAGGGCGCTGGTGGCAGCGCTCCACTTCTCGCCGCGCGACGGCGGGCTGCGCGCCGCCGCGTGCGCCGCCGCGGCCGCGGGCATCGGCGCCCTCGGCGGCGCCGCCGCAAAGGTGAGCGCTGCTGCTTGCAACTTCAAGCATGACGTTGAACTTGCGTGTATTCTTTCGGTATCTGCGTTCACAAAGGGGTACACTAGCATGCAACGAGTTGTGTTCACACAGACTACACCAGCATGCAACGAGGGCGACGCCGACATGGACCTCGCGTTCCGTGCGCCTCCGCTGCGCAGGCGCGGCACGCGCTGCGCCGCAGCCCACGCGACATGCAACATCCTGCGTGCGACTTTGAACATTGCATTCCTGATCCTCCATTCGTCATCGAAACGGCTGGTGCGCGACGAGGGTTATGGCTGTTGATGTGTCGTCGACTCGGCGTCTCTGCTGTGTGTCATAGGTGGGAAGCGCATTATGTGCCGCGCCCCGCACGCCGTGTGAAAGCGTGATGCTGGCCCAGCGGCTCGCTGTGCCGCTAGCAGCGAGGCGCTCGGCAGTGCATGACTGGATACCTGTCCCTGACCCTAACCCGAAGCCTGACACGCCAGGAGCGTGCTTACAATAATGTAAAGAGTTTGCTTCCTGCGATGTTCGTCGGTTGCCGGATCCCACAATCAAGACTCTTTGCGTGTATGGCACACATGTCCGGCTGGCGCTCCCCTGTCAACACATTGCCCATGCTTCTCTCAGCGTGAACTCTCGCTGCCCGGCACACGGTCTCCTCAGGTGCTCGTAGGGCCGGCGCTTCCGCGACTCCTCGCCGAGGTCCGCGCGTGCATCGGCGGCGGCGGCGGCAGCGGCGCCTCAAGCGGCAGCGCGGCTGCCGCCGCCTCCGGCAAGCCCGCTGCGGGCGCGGCAGCGTCGCTGTCAGCGCGGCTCGACATTGCGCGGTCCGCCAAAAAGAGCAGCCGCAAGGGCGCGCGCAAAGCTGTCCAGAAAGCCGTCGCGCACTCCGCCGCGGAGCACGAATCCGCTGCCGCCGCCGCTGCGGGCGGCGACGCCGGCAGCGGCGGCGGCGGCGACGTGGCGACCGCCGCCGCCGCCGTCGACGCCCTCGCCGCAGCGGCGCTGCACTGCGGCGCACGGCTGTCGCTCGCTGCGTGGCAGGCGATAGACGACGTCGCGCTCACGGGCCTCGCGCCGCTGGCAGCGGTGTTCGCGCCGACGGCGCCACCCCTCGCGGCGGCGCTGCTGAGGCTGTCGAAGCTGGCGCTGCTAGCGCCGCGCCGCGATGGCGCGCGCGGCGGCGGCAGCGGCGCGCTCGCTGCGGCGGCGGCGGCGGCGTTCAGGGCGCGCGCGCTGGACGGCGACGCGGCCGTCGCAGCGGCAGCGGCGGAGGGGCTGCTCGTGCTCGGCGCGCTGCTGCAGCCGCGCGCCGCGCCGCTGCACGTGCCCGCTGCCGCGGCTGCGGCGCCGGCGCGGTGGCCGCGCGGCGGCGCGAGCGCAGGAGCAGCAGCAGCGGCAGCTGATGCATCGAGCGCGGGCTTCGAGGCGGAGAGCAGCGAACTCGAAGAGGAGGATGAAGATCGACAGATGGTAGTTGATGCCGGTGGCCCGGCGCCTGCGGTGCTGGAAAATATAGCGGTTGCGGAGGCGGCGGCAGCGGCGGCGACGGCAGCGGCGGCGGCGACGGCGGCAGCGGCGCCTCTGTCGCGGCAGCACGCCGCCAGCAACAGCCTAGCAGTCGCGGCTGCTGCGCCTTTAGGCACAGCTCGTTCATCAAGCGGTAATGTGCTGCCATCAAGCGGCGGCAGCAGACAACATGCAGAGGTCGCACGCAAGTCCGGCAGCAGCGGCGGCAGCGACAGCGACGTCCAGGGCAGAAAGCGCGCTCTGCCACCCGCAGATCGCTCTGTGCCAGCTGCCGATATCGCCAAGCGCGCCAAAGCTGGCGCAGCGGGTGAAGCTTCGTCCGAGGGGTCCGCAGACTCTCCCCAACACGCAAAGCAACGTCAAGCGTCTGGTGGAGGAGGTGACGCGCCCGTTGAAGCAGGTGACGTGCCACGTGCGGGCGCTGGCGGCGTGAGCGATGGCGACAGCGGCAGCGACTTCCCTCAGCTGGTGGACGCAAATCCAGACTCATCTGATGATGAATAAAGGATCGCGTGCAGGGAGTCTGCGTCCATACTTTTGTGGTGTGCGCCTATTTTTCTGTGATGCAAGTCGTGCGCATGTGCGCGTCTGATGAGGGATGAAGGATCGCATGCCGTCTGCGCCTACATCTCTGTGACATTTCGCCCGTTTTTCTGTGATGCAAGCTGCGCGCATGGTCGCCAGCACTTTTTGCGTCTGAATGACGTCAAGGTTCCTAGCGACAGGGCAGGAATGGTACGTACGTAGCCAGGAGCGTTGGTGGCTCTGGCCTTGACCCTAACGCGTGCCAGTAGTGTGACGCGTCGCCCAATTCATTGTGACCACCTTGCAGCCATCTTACAAGTACTTCGAAGTATCATGGAGAAGGTTGTACTTTCATTATATTCCACTTGTGGCTGTGGAAATGCCATGTTGTAGGTGTGTCGCCTTGTTTTCACTCTTGGGTGTAGCATGCAAAGCTTGCACGCCGCACCCCGCCCCCCACATCACCCCCAACAAAGCACCCGCAAGCGACTGTCCCCCACATACTAGCAGGGATACTGAACAAAGCTACAAGACTCTCCCCCCACAGACAGACCCGTCTTAGGGCCACCCAGCTCCATGCAGATTCCATCTCAAAGTTTTCATGCAGGCCAAGGTCACCATAATGGGCCCTGAACTGGAGATTGTGGCTATCTACGTGAACCCCGATATCATAGAGATAGCAGAGGGAGTCACTGGGCGCCAGGCGCTGACGCTAGAGAGAAAGGCTATATAACTAAGTAAAGCATCGCCTCCTTGATGAGCGAGGTCACTGCTCACCGCAGGCTGCAAGCCTGACAAGATATTGCCATTTACCGCTGCGAGTAACTTGTGGTTGGTGCCGTGGCGTGCAGCCGACTCCGCTTGCTCTCCAAGCACGCCAAGCCGCTGCCTGTCCCTCCTCCGCACGCCAGCCAGGGCTTCCGAGACACCACCACACGTTTGAAGTTCTCTCGAAGGGGCTACGCACGCTGGCATCACCTGAGGGCCGCTGGTGCTAGCTCCTGCAAGCCCTGCAGCCCAGCCCACCCACCAAACCAGCCGCATTCGCTGCCACGCCTTTCGGCGTTAACGAGCTTGGGACGCTGTGCTTTTTTATTAATTCTCGCTCAGGGCGCGAAAAAGCCCAGGTGATGGTCTAACTTGATGCTGCTGTACGGAATCTACACGTCGTGTGACTTCTGAAAGTGTCTTGACGACAACCACTCAAACTCCGCCGCCGCCAAATGGCATCTCGGGATCCTCCCCTACGTCCTCCTCCATGTGCCCCCCCCCCCTGGATTCTGGCATGTGTGTCATGACACGGCCAGAGTACGCCATGTGGAGCGCTGCCGACACGAGCGTTTGTACTCATAAATGTTGACGTGGTCTTGAAGGATGTATGCATGGGCTTGTAAACTTTGGGTTACAAAGAGGTCAGTTTTGCGGCTGTGTGCTCGTGAACGCCTTCCCCACGTTTCAAGGCTACACACATAGGTGCTGCGCAGATGCCTGGCGTGCATCGCAAAGTGAACGTCACCACTATCAAAGTTTACCGCAAGCGCGTGAAGTGACAGCAACTTGAAGCGCAACTGCCATTGTGTGTCAAGGATGGCTATTGATTGGCAGCAAAGGACGAGAAATAATATGCGCTGGCGGCACCTCAACCACAGCGTGTGCAAAGTGCAATGTTCCATTGTCAAGTTGTGGGTGTTGCCCACGGGGCGTGCAAAGTACAAAGTTCATTGTCAAGTTGTGAGTGTTGCCCACGGTCTCAACTGGGATGATCTGTTGCCACGGGATACGATCATGTACCCAATCTCAGGGTCTGGTTGGTGCCCCACACAGGCCTGAAGCCCTATACCAATAGGTATACCAGTAGCTCTCTCCCCTCCCTGTCTGCTCTTGCCTGTAACGTCAGTCTGTATCAGACCGTGTGACCATCCATGATGACGTTCGTATCCATCGACGTGTTTCGATCATTCGCAAGGCTCTCTCTGCCTGATTCGGAAGGCTGCTTTGCACACTTGTGCGCGCTGCAGCGCAAACGCTTCGCCCAGAAACTGACGACCACAGTAGTCAGTCCAGTCAATGACTCCTTGATCTTGAGCGTGGCGCCTGCAATCAGGGGGTAGGCTTGGGTACGCCTATGCCTACCCCCGTGCCACCTGGCATCTTCTGCAGAAAGGGGTTGGCCACAGTATCCAGCTTCTCCTTAAACTTGTACATTTCAGCGGACTGGTTGACATCAGGCCTATTGTTGGCATTGTAAATCTTGGACTCCAGGGATGACTGTCAGGGCAAAAGGCGTGACAACGCAGCTGCGTGAGATGCGAAGTCAAACATGACAGCATGCGCTGGTTGGGACAGCAAGTCAGCGCACAGCAATGTGAGAGCCTGCGTACGCGTTGGTCATCGGACGACAATTGCCTACAACCACGGCTACTTCGATGATCATAGGCAACACAGCAGAGGTTCTGCTGAGCATCGCTATGATATCAGAGGAGACAGAGGCGAACCGCTGCATGAATTGCACATGCTTTGGTGGCAGTACACACAACTTGATCGCCAGTGACCATTGAGACAATGTGTTCACTTCATTTGTGTTGCAACCGTGCATGCAGATTCTGATGGCCAAGTTGACGATTGATCATCTGGGCTACAGCTTCTGGCGCCCTGAGCGAGAATTCATGAAAAGGATGCAACGCGCGCTGTGGGACACGCCAACCAGCACGCACGCACAGCACACACGTACGCACACAAATACGGGGAGCATGCGCACGCAGACATGTGCACGCCTGCTGAAGGTGCTTGTTGAAGCCTGCCCAGCAAACAGATATGATGCAACATGCAGCCAGCTGCCACTGGTGGCAACTGCTAACTGGAGATGCGAGATGCACACGTACCGATGTCTGAAGTGCTGTAAGAGGGCAGCAATTGATATGCAAGGGCCATCGCGCCCGAATGCATGACGCACTGCGTATGTCACGCAGGCATTGCCACACACCGCGATATTCAAATCTACGACGACGGCGACCACAGCTTGCGACTGACTACCCCCCTCTCTAACCCTTACCCTAACCCCCTTCCTAATGCTAAAACCCTATCCAGCGCTAACCCTGTTCCTCACCCTAAACGACAGTACATGCATCCATGTTGGCACCTGGCAATGACACAAGCACCCGTGTGGAACGTGGGTCGTAATCATCTGCACTGGGGCACCTGACCTGGTTGAGGCACACGACCACGCAGTTGCAGTTGTCGTTGCTACGCAGCTGCAGCGCCTTCTTCACGAGCTCCTGGCTGCAGGGAGCAATGCGGCATGGTGAAACTCTCGCTGGTTAGCAGACTTTCAGCTGCGCGCGTGCAAGGAGGCGTGACCTGTACACCGGACCGCTGTTTCCATCAAACTCGCAGTTAGTCTGTGCGCGCAAGTAGTTCTCGCAGAATGCGACAAACTCACACCTGTCTAGCATGCTCATCACATGTTCAAATTTGCAGTTTTCGTCTACATCGAGTTTTCTACATCAAAACGTGAGACGATTTTGTGACGAACCACAAAACCTCAACGGCAGACAGAACAGATACAGGCAGGCGAGCCCGCGCACAACTAGTCATTCCGCACTTGGGCAACCTGCAGCACCCGGCCATTGTGCAATGATGGACGTACCAGCCGCACGCTGCACCAACCACACGGCATGTACGCTAGACTCTGTTACCGCCCCGTTGACGTGCAAGCAGCAGTGGAACAGGAAACTTCAAGCAGATGAACATGAGCCATCGCCTACCCCAAATCGCTATCCATTGTTGCAGTGCTCAGGTCGATCCTGCCGTGCGCACCTGGCCTGTTGGGCGCTGCCATGGTTCAGCAGGCGGCGCTGCACGAGATTCACCGCCTGCTGGCTCTTCACGAAGCCCCAGATACCGTCGCTGGCCAGGATGAGAAAGCCGTCATCCGGCTGCACTTCCACCTGATTGTCACCATCACACAAACAATCGGCGCATCAGAGCTTGAAGTTCCCTCTTAACAAGCGTGCTCTCAGTAAATGCTGCACTGTTCATGAATCTGCGCTGAAAACGGTGGATGTGCAAATGACATGGCAGGCCAGCATGAGGAAGCCGTCGTTCGGCTGCACTTCCACCTGGTGTGCGCATCACATTTGTGGGGGGAAAAACAGGACGCATTGATAGGGCAATAGTGAGTTCAAAAGTGCACCTTGATCTTCCGCGTGATCGACGTTCTCACGCAATCAGTGGGCCTGTCAGAACCCTTGACGCTGTTTTTTGAAGTGCCACACATGCTTCTTTAGGCGTCCCCAGGTACTGCAGATGTGAGGGTTGGGCAAGCTGTGCATCATGACCCAACACTCGCCCTTGCTGGCAATCACTACGCATGATGCAACAGACCATGATCGTGGAGTATTGTTTGGCGCTGTATCACTGCAGGCCTGCCTGTCTCCAAACAGCGGCAACTGCCTGAAAAGCGCCATTGGCCCAAGGTCAGTGGCAAACACGATGCCACTTAAGCAGAAGCCGTATGTGGCCATGTCAGTGCAAAATTGCTGCACCTACAGTATACCATGGTATAACACGCTCTAGCCTGATTCTCTGGCCGGAACGGGTGGCTGCATTGACCTACATCAGGAGAGCAGGCACTGCATCAAATAACTGCATGTCCAAGACTATTCCTATGAAAACTTCAGTAAAGTTTTGTGTATTAGTGTGCCACGCGCAGACCGCCACACGCTTCAGCTCACGCATGCATCGCGTCACCTCTTGAATGTCCGGCTTTGCGATGAGGCTCTGTTTGGGTCCCCACAAGCTAGTACCGTCCGGTGGCGGATACACCTTGAATCCAATGTCGCCAAAGGAGCGGCTGACCTCCAGCACGCCGTCGAGACGGTCGCGGCTGCAGCGGTGATCAGCAGTGGGCGTGGTGAATTCAAGCTTAAACGCAAGACATTGCTGAGAGAGATGGTGAGGGTGAAGTGCATGCGTCATATGCAGCTCCTCACTACATGAGCTCGTGTATGCATTGGGTGCAGTCAGTGGCAGCACGGTGGCCACTCACAGTACACAATGTCCGAGATGCTGTCTCCTTCACGGCCTGAATCTGCAGCCGTCATGAGTATGAGTCAAATTGGCAGCTGTCATTGTCATGACTGAAGATGGCAGCTGCTGCGAACGGTTGCATGTTGTGCGGCATCACAGCCGCTGCTGCAAGCTAATGTGTTGGACACGTGCCTTTAAGGCAACATCTGCAGGTCTTCTCATCGCACCAATGTGCATGTTGAAACACTCATGACACGAAACACATTCAAGTTCTACGAAGTACGGCACAAAGTTCTGGCTACCGCAGAGGGCCAACAGAAGGCCATACTTGTCGCCTGGAAAGTGCTAATTATGTGAAGTCACGTGAGTCACTTGCCACAACTCTCGCTGGTGTCCGTAACATCACAACCTATGGTTGAGGTTGAGCTAGCGCTACCGTCAGGGTCAGGGTTCAGTCGGACCCAACTCTGAACGCGTGTGCAACATCACGCCATGCAGCAGTCAGCAGGCACCATGTTGTGCACGGCACCCACCACGTCAATTGCTGCACCGCACCGAGGCCGCTCGACCGGCCGCATGAGAGCGCCATAACACTCCGACGATTCGCATTACGAGTGCACTTTGCACCGGACTGCTGCCCCCAGTGTATGATGCCATAGACTACCAGTAGCTACGTCACGCCAGCAGCGATCGTTGGCACACGTGTGGCGCACTGTTGGGGGAGGGGGGCGGGAGCGCACCTGATGGTACCACCGGCAGCGTCAACCCTCTCCTTCTCCGCTTCATGCGCAAGTGTGTGGTCGTGGGGTGAGGTCGAGTGCCGTGCCGTTGCGGCACAGGACCGCGCGGCAGTCGCCCACATTGGCCGCATACACGCCAACACGAGCGTCATCACGGCGGCGCAGCACCAGCGCCACGGCCGCCGTCGCGCCGCTGAACTTCACCTGCTGTGATGTCAAAGGGATAACAAGTGTCATCATCTCTGCCGCTGTTTCGTCAAGGAGACAGCCATGCGTCATGTGAGGCAGGCGCATTGTCCTGTCGCAACTTCAATCGTAGTGATTGCATCAATCAGGCACGTAGTGCACGGCACCTCCATAAGCAAGCGGTGACTTGAGTTGCGATTTGATGCTGTCAGATGCAACTGAATCACAGCACGCTACCTTGCCCAACGCCATGAAAGAGTGTACCTTGGTGAGAGACTGCCGCCGCGGCTGGTCCTCTGCGTCTTCACTGGTCGAAGGGGGCGGTGGCAGCATGCGCTTGAGGTCACGTGCCAGGCATGCCTCGTCCATCTCTAGACACGCTTTCTCTAGCGCCTGTACCGGGTCACCTCGCAGGCCATTCTTCACTATGAGGCGGTGCAGGTCCTGCAAGTAAATGCAGAGGAGGGGCGGGGAGTCAGTTGTTGCCGACGCGCAGCGCCAGGAGCACTGCCGTGCAGGGTGTACACAAAGGTAGAAGCTACATGGCAGAGCAACTGTGATACCAGACGTTTTTTGATCTGCTACTGCTGGAATGAAGTGCTCTGACTGGTGACATGAGACAACATGATGGTTCTTACCACAAAAGTGACCGGCTTAGTCACCATTATTTTGAACACGAATTTTTGATGTTGTGTGGGTAACTCATGCAACAAATGTAGGGTTGCACGAAGCCGTATTTGGCCACGCAAACAGGGCGTATTGAGGGCGCATATGGCAACCAGAAATACATCTTGAGCAAACTTCAACATAATAACATGCTGCGCGAAGGTCGTATTTGTGGGACATGTGGTGAATCTGCTTGATTCCGAGCATGCAGTCCACCACAAAACGGGCACTTGAAGTCAGAAATCAATTTCAAAATAGATAAATATTGTTTTAATACGCGCAACCCTACTCCAATTACATATGTACACACGCGCAGAATCTCGCGCACGCACACGGCCGCACGCACCTTCTCCAGCGCCTCTGCCACATCACACCCGCCGTGCCCATGACGGTCATACACACCGAAAAACAAAACTGACAGCGGCATCTCCTCGGTCGCGCTGTTGCTGTCACCCATGCTCAGGGGCTCTGAGCACTGCGCCTCATGCGCAGGCACCGACTGCGCAATCACCGGCGACTCTGAGTCTGAGTCCGCCCCCCCAGCGTCCATTGTTGGCACCGGGGAGGGGGGCGGCGGAGCGGTGCTGCTACCATGGGGTGAGCGCTGCTGACGGTCACTGGCAAACAGGTCCGCAATGACCGTGGTCCTGCGGCGTGCAATAGCAGGGTCGTATGGTGGGTGCGGCATTGCATGAGCCACGCTATGAACGTGAAGCGTGGCCCTACAAAACAGCGCCTGTGCGCCGGGCCGCAGTGTATATGGCCACAGCACTGCAGCAATGGAAACAGAGGGTGACACTGCATGGTGAACTCGTCAAGTACGCGCGCACGCCTGGCATTCTACTAGTAGGCTCAGCTGATTTACGGGAGCGCATAGGGTTAGCGTTAGAGTTAGGGTCAGGGTTAGGGTTAGGGTTAGGGTTAGGCTTAGGGTTAGGGTTAGGGTTAGGGTTAGGGTTAGGGTTAGGCAGATGCTGAGACCAGCAGCTGGGTCACATGTGATGTGATCAATCGCAAGACCGTATGGAGTTTCAGGTCACTGCGAGGTTTTCAATTATTGAGATGGCTGTGACGACCACGCACAATGGACAGGCTAGATAATGTGTTGGTGCTACCGAGCAATGTAGTGCAACACCCAAGTACACAACACTTAGGTACACAGTGCAGAGGTGTGGCAGCAAGTGCCTGTCCTCCACCTCAACGACTGTGCCAACCAATGGCATGCAAGTACAATGCACAAGCTAAGGAGTCACGTGCCGCTGAGCACTGCCAGTGCTGCACAACTGTACTTTTGATGTGTAGTGTGACACCGCGATACATGGCATACAGTGCATAGCGCAGATGTGTACCTGTCCTCCATGGTTCGGCGGTTGCCCGTCTCTGCAGCATGGCCGAAGCAGAGGCCCAGAGCCAGGTTCATCTTTGCATGAGGTATCTGCGCAAGAGGGGAAAGTGGTTGCACTAGTCAAAGAGCTTGCAGCATCAACAGTGGTCACGCGGATGGGAACTGACGAGAACACACGCGCATGGTGGCTATATGCATGGACGCCTAGGTTGCGGATTGCTGTCAAAGCTCATGCTCATTGCTAGTGCTGATACGGTTTGCCTTGTTGCCAGATCTTAAGGCGGGCCCCAACGGCATAATACTTGACTGGTGAGCTTCAGCCGAGCAGCACAAAAAAGGCCTCCAGGTACTGATTCAGCAATATATTGCTAGAGCAAAGGAGGTGACATCATGTGTGTCGGCCTCGCCCGGCGAGCACAAAGCAGTGCTCCACCAATAGGGAAATCATGCAACTTGCTGCGCAGCAATCAGCACTTCACGTGCACAGGTACTCTGCGTGCACTGCTGCTGTGCGCAGAAAAGGGTGAGCACCAGTGACGTGCCACAACAGATCGGCCGAGAAGCGCGTTGCTGCAATTTTACGGCCAGCGTTGTTTCAGCGCATGCTATGCGCTGCACTCAATTGAGTGTTGGGGTTCGAGCCAGAGGTGCTCTTGAAACGGTATAGCACGAGGTCAAACGCACTGACCTAATCCTAGCTCTAACCCTTCATCTAAACACAGCCTTGGGCGTACGCATAACACGCTTCTGTGTCAATATGCACTGTCCGACGCATTGCTTTGACATTCGCCCACACGCACCTGCTGGTTGAAGTGGTGCACTTGAACCGGTGCTGTGACATCAACGCCTGGGAAGTCCTCCGGCTGGAGAGGCAGGAGCTCAGGGTCATCATTCGCGGAGTATGCTGGCTCCGACGGCAGCACCTGGTGCGGGAGTAGGGTTGCGTGCGCCAGGTTCATTCTCAATGGAGCGTCACACTTTGTTGAGGTTGGTCTCTGCCACGAGTACCGCAGCGTCTTTAGCAATGGGTATGGGGCATTACAGCGCAACAGCACCTGCAGGGATCATCGTATGCGCACAAACTGCGCGTGGCAGAGTACCAATCTATTGCCAGCCATGCCGCCACTCCAGTCGCCAGTGCCACAAGGCACTGCGTTTACGCGCAATGGCGAGCAGTAGCAATCAGCAGTGGTGACTTTGGCACGTGCGCCATCAGCTTTGTGGTGTGGTCAGTGCAGCTCACAAGAGGCCATGTTGAGCTCTTTCGGACGTTTCAGCACGGCCGCAGTGCATCCCACATGTGTGTGGCAGCAAGCAACCACCGTACGCAGAATTTGCTAGAATTCGAGGAGACGGTTAGTGAATACCAGTGTCAAATCACAGAAGTGGCATCCGGGGTGCCCTGTTACCCGACAATCGCATGAGTGGATGGCCTTCACCCAAACCGAAGGTCTCCCAGTGAACTGCCACACATGGACGTTCAGCCACTCTCACACGGTGACTTGCCAAGTGAATCCGGATATGCTGGTCTTGTGCCAATGTGATATTGTCCGTGTCATATTGCGATCAGTCTGCTGCACAGTCTCACTCACGCTGACAGTAGGGAGCCCATTGAAGCCACTCAAGTACGACTTCACATTTCAGTAAGACTGCGGCCCGCAATAAAAAAGTGTGTTGAGCATTGTGTTACGAATGCTTCTGAACCAATCATTTGTTGTGACACTGCCTCCAATCCTAGCGCTCACCTTATCCACTTCATCCGCATCTACAGAGTGAACGCTGCCGGCCTCTTCATCGGATGTACTGTCATCCCCGTCGCTGTTCACTTGGGATCTGCCGTCCGCGAGCTTGAGCACCTGCTTGAAGCAGCAGCAGTGGATCAGGAGACAGCATTGAAAGTTGTCATACCCGACACATAATCAATCTTTGCGGCACAGCACATGTTTGACAATGCATGCAAGATTGTGTGCACTGTGCACTGCTCAGTTGCACTACAAGTTGGATTCAGGTCCATGCGCATGGCCACACCAGGCATGTCTGTGCCGGTGCAGTCTCGCACGCAAAACCAGATTTGCCGTGTACTTGCCAGTTTGTCATAGTTAATAGAAGTATGCCCTGCAGCAGCAGCAGCAGCAGCAGATGGACTCATTAGAAGCCAGAGTCAGCGCTTACCTCTGCCATCAGCCTCATCGTCATCAGTGCTCAGACCGCAGTGGATTCAATGACATCTAGGCCAGAGTGCTCGCTTACCTCCACCACGTCACTCTGCTCAGTAATAATCGCAGCTTCATCATCATCTGTGCTCCAAGCAAAGGGGTCACTTGAGTCAGCATCAGCGCCAGCTGCTGCACCCTTGCTGGCAACTCAACTTCAACATCCGCCGTGCTGCTGAGCGTTGCTGCGCGCCGAAGTGACCCATGGGGACGGGGCTGCTGGCTCGGTGTCACGCTAGAGCCGCCAGATGGCCACGACTGGTAAAGAGCCCTGCAGATATACAACAAATGTATGTAGACATGCACAACAGATGGCAGCATAGCAGCAAGCACTTCAAGGGTTAGGATTTGGGTCAACACACAAGCCATGTTGAAGAAAACACTGTTGCCTGTACACTTGTGCAGAGCCAGCAATGACTGATGGTGAAGAACGTCAGGACAAACCGAATATTAAACCACATTCCAGTCTAATCACTCACTTGAAGAATGCACACGCACGCTCTCTCTTACCCTCTCTCTTGCAGACATACATAGTCACACACGAGAGTTCACACTGCGATAAAGCTTACAGCAGGCTTTGCAACTGTGACATGTTACATGAGCACTAGCCACCGCCATGCTGGGGAACGAGCTGCTCGTTGTGGACTCTGTATGACGCTGAGCATAGACTTGCACAAATTCTGTTCCATGTATGTCCGCCCATGAGCTGTTGACTGGCTTACGTTCGAGATGACTCGAGACGCGCAATGCCGTCCGCTGGCTCCGCGTGCACCTGCACAGCAATGCAAAACACCAATGCGTCAGCGATGGCAGTGTCAGGCACGTCACCGCCGCTGCTGACCATGACCACACATGTTCACATGTATGCACATACCATTGACATATGACAACAAACTTCACGAACCATCATCAGACATGCACAAGCAGCCCAATTTAAACCTGTTTTCATGCACGCAAACCAGCACCCTTGATGGAGCACGCTCCATTCAACCGCGAACGGAACGCCCATGTCAAACCACCTCTTGAGCCCTAATACTGCTCACCTGAAGCGGCTTTCCCCCATCATTCTGGTCTATGACCTTCTTAGCTCTGGCGCCGTTGACCCCTGGCGGCGCCATAACGTGTGCCCGTTTGAGCGATGGACGCGCACTGCTGACATCAGCTGCGGAACTGTTGCCGCTGCTGCCGTGGACGCTGTCGCTCGATGCAGCACGCTTCAGGCTGGTTTGCTGCTGCTCAGTGCTGCACAGCGGTGATGCGATCAATAATTCCCGGCGGCATTCGCATGGAGGCGATGGCAAGGTGTCAGTCACTGAGTCTGAGTCGTTAACTGTGAAGCAGTAAATTGAGTCACTGGATCATGGAAGCAGGCGCACCAAGAGAGCTCGCATTACAGGCCTACGAGCACACGGCGACAGAAAGCATAATTCAAAGCAAGTCATGCAATGGCGCGGCCCAACTTCAATACACATTCCACAACGCAGGGCACTTTCCAAATAGGAGTTTTTCCAGACTTCCATCGGTCACAAACACCCGTTGCTCGTCACTGTCGAGCGTCTCACCATAGCGGATGACTGGCTGTGAAGTGCTGGGAGTTAACATGTATGCAACGTCAAACGCGCAGCCATGCCTTGAGGCAACATATAGCAGCACCTGACCACAGTGCAGCGGATGTGCGTGCCAACTTGAAGTTTGGCCGCACCGCAACGATGCAGTGCTCCGCATTGCAGCATCAAGATTCACCTGTCTGCAGAGGGCGTGCCGTTGTCACCGTGAGAATCATCTTCTGAATCTTGCAGGAACTCGTCCTGCACGTGACATGACAAGAGAGCAGTGATGCGTAAAGTGAGTCGCCGCAACAAGTCGCAGGAAAAGTCAGGTGTAAGTAGCACGGCACACCCACCATCTGCAAGTACATTGCGCACGGCACAACGTGTGACACGGTCCTGGTGAAGTGGGTGCAACGATCCATACGTAAATAACGACAAAGTGGATATGCGCAGTGTACGCACATTGAACTTTAACACGATCAAAGACGCGCGCAGCTTGCAAGGCTTCCGCCGCACAACGCAGCAGCCGAATGACCAGCATCATCGTGTGTTGGGTTGCAGCGCAGTATTCATTATGATCACATAAGCATGACCGCTGGCTTCGCAGGTGCCGATGTCATGCCCACGTCCTCCGCTTACCCCAGAGCCAGCGGTGCACACAGTGAGCATACGAGACGCATGAACGCAGCCTAGGGCTAGCGTCAGGATTGCTCGGGCAACATCTGCTGCATCGAGTGTTGATGGGGCTTACATATGCCGCCTGCTCTCCGCCTTGGTGAACTGCCACATTCTCTGCACGGTCGTCATCGCCCAAAGCCACTGCCACCATGACGTGAGCCCGCTTTAGCGGCGGCCGCAGAGCACTGCCGCCACCGGTTGGGCCATCTTCGCTGACCCCAGTCACTGACAGGTCCCTCGAAGCAGCGCGTTTCAGCGTGCTGGTGCTGTGCAGAGCCTGGTTGCTCAAACTGGCGCAACAGTTGCGATTATGGTATGGCGTTGTGAGTCGCTGGACGTTGGACGCGGCTGTGCTGACAAGCCGCAGCTGATTGTGGCGAAAGGCGTGCAGTTGCAAGACAGTGACCCGCGATGCCGTACATGTGAACCTGCACTACTGCGGAACAGCTGGCACGCAGCGCAGTGCTGCTTGACATGTACGGTGGTATGCGAAGGGCAGCCGATGATGCATGCAAGCAGAGCTATGGCTGGGCAAGCTGATATTGCCTGCAGCATATAGTGCCCGCCAACAAGAAAAAGATCAGTATGCAATATAATGCGGGACACTTCAACAGCAGAGGCATTCTGCATGTTATGCATACGCATACACGCACCTGTTTGCAAAGGGTGTGCCTTGTTTGTCATCGGTTGATGGCAGATGCCCACCCTGGCACACCAGCATCATAAGAGGCAATTGTCAGTTGAAAGTAGATGCGTGTTGGACATCATGTGCGTACGTGCTCGTCAACCGGGCACTCTCAACATAGCCCGGCATAGTGCGCTACACAATGTGCTAGGATGCATCAAGCTGCCAGCATGTGCAGCACACAGTGAGGCACACCTACACAGACTGCTGCAGCATTCCCAGAGACATTGCACCTCCTGACAAACTCAAGACATCCAATTAGCCAGGCTCAACGCACTGGAATGCATCAGGCGGTAGCCTCAATTTGTAACTACAAGTCATCACGTTTGCTTGACACAAGTGGACACAAGGATGAGCTGTACTTGCCTGCCGTGCTGCAGCATTGCTGATGGACGAAGCGTCCAGTGCCACCGCTGCCACCGTCTGTGGAGCTACCGATAGCTGAGCATCGCTGTCAACGTGTTCAGTGCTAGCACAGGCTGTGTCCTTGGTCGCCGCGTCGAGATTCAGCACTTGCTGCGACATCAAGAGAAGGCATGCAAAGCCAAGAATGGCCGATGAGCATCGTGCAGGCAACACACGCAGCTGTGGTACAGTGAAACACACATATTGGCGTATGGCAACAGTGCTGCCAGGTTGCGCATCATCACAGCGACCAGCCCGCGTGAGTAGCACCGACTGCTCATGGCTGCTGTTGCTAACAGAGCGAGTACCCACGTCTTGCCGACGGTTTGTGCACGCCATGCGGGGCCTGCAGACCTGGCACAACCGCTGCCGATTCTATGCGTCAAGGTGGACTGCTGTATTAGCCATGCCCGCTCTAGTGCATGCCTGTCGTGCAGCGTCAAGCATCGATCTCATTCACCTTCCGTCAACAGTATACTATAGTGGTGTCCGTCCGCTACTCTGCCAGTGCACAACAACCATCAATCGGACACTCGCAAGCATGTTCATGCTCGGAGCACATATAGGGAGCTGAACATCTTCCATACTGACGCCATGCAAATTTGCATGCAGTGCCAGCAGCTCACCTTCACAGTGTTTGCATACGTGCGCAGCGCCCCCATCAGCCTTACGGCCTTGCTGCTCTTCAGTGCCGTTGTGGCAGTGATGCTTTTAGGAACCTGCACCCACTTGTGCACGTTGCACAACTGCACCATCATCAGCTCGTCGTGCCCAGTCCCTCCCAATCCCTGAATCAGTGTGTGTATCGTTGTGTCGTTTGCCTGCGCCAGCCTCTTGCGGTGTGTCTCTTTGGCATTGGCTATGCAACACCATAGTGTAGGAGAAACCTGGCGTGCAATGCTCAACTCTGCAGCTGACAGGCTGGGCTCCATGGTGCCCTGCAATTGACAGAATGATTGTTGTGACTTCACCATGAATGTCACATGGTGAAGCAGTTTCAGGACTGAAGCGGCATTGCATTGGACCCTTTGAGGCAATCGCACATTGCGCATTGCATCCGGATTTGCTGTCCTAGGCATGGTACAGTGGAGACGTCGCAACAAATCAATGCAACGGATCATTTGCAAACTTACAGTGTGATGGTTCAGTGAGAGATTATTCGCAATTGTTGCTGTGCAGTTGTTCTTTAGAAATATTTGACAACGTTCCTATATTCCTGGACAAGCAGTTGCCTGAGTCCATGGCGCAAGTTCAAAGTCTAGTGAGCTGCACTGCTCTACTCTACGAGGTGCGTTCGTGACTCTACCTACGCGAAAGTCGGCGACCGCTCATGCTATTTGAAAGCTGGAAAAGAGCCCCGACACCGGAGTTAAGTGCTGCAAATCATAAAGTGATGATGCGAGGCGCGTGCTCAAGCATGTAGGACCTTGACGCATGAGGACCATTGCGCAACTGAGGGCATCGTGATTTATAATCATGTGTGTTTGTGCTGTTGATTGAAGCTGAATTCTGTTGATGAGGCGGAAGCCACGAGTTGTCGTCACGCCATGCAACCAGCTTTCGAACAAGCGCTTACCTCACCCACGCACCCTCCTTTTGAGCAAGATTCAGAGTTCCTGTTCCGTTCCCGTACGTGGTCTACGCTGCAATCGTTTCGGATGAAACCGCCGGAGAAAACGTGTGCACTTCGGGCTGTTTGTTGCCAGCAGTGTCCCACGCCCTCAAGACGCAGCAGCTCCTACGCTTACTGGCGGGCGCTCAAGGGCAGGTCTTCTCCGGCCGACGGTCCAGGCTGGGTCATAGAAGGCGAGTACTGCGCAAAGCACGTATGCATGCACGCAGTGTGAGTAAAGAACTACTTCTGAAGTATGTATATATACTGACTCAATCCCTATTCAGGCACGATCAAACCAGAACGATGCACGATGGACAGCAGGAGCTACGGTCGCCTCTGGGGCATCTTCCTAGAGGCGGCCGTGGTCAACGACCTCTTGCACTGCGAGCTTGAGGTCTGTGTATGCCCAGGCGAGTCGCACGCCTAGAGCTGTCGGCAGTAGCCGCTAATGGCATACTACTAGGGCGCGGGACAACGAGCGGCCTGCCAGTGCAACTGGCAACCGTGTCTTTCTTACAGCGATGCAGTTCATCTGCTGATGCTCGCCCCTGCTGGTCGAACACTCGTATTCTACATGCTAATGTACTGGCGGAAATAGAGCCCAGAGGTACCAGTGTGCCCAAAAAGTGAAGCAACAATTCAATGGCAACTAACTCATTAAATTACGGGCACGCTGGCCTGGGCTTTCAACAAGACTATTGTAGATGCAATGGCTTATCCGTAGCTTCATCGGACATGGGCCCAGGCTTACGCCTGTTTGAAATCCCTGCAGTTTGGAAGGGGACTCCGGGCAAGGCCTTAGTCGGCCCCCCCAACCAGCTGCTCTCGCAGGGGGCTCTGTGGGTACTGCGTAGTTGCCTTTTTGACTGTCCTGTGGCACTGACGGCGGTTGGCGATGTGCAAGCAATACTAAATCGCGGGGGGATGCCACTTGTGGTTTCCCTCCTCTGGGGGTATGGGGGCACTTCCGCCGCCACCATGCTTCCCGGGCCGTCCCCATGTCCAATGAAGCCGTAGCTGTAGATTCTCAACTTCTTAGCGCTGCCTGCATGGGTATGACCTGCTTACGTAACAATAGTTTTCAGGCTATGATGAGTCCAACTGAGTCATCTGATTGTATGAAACTTTGAAGTAGTTGTATGTACTTGACTCGACATCTGATCAGGCACAATCACAGCAGAAAGTAATGCACGATGGACGGCAGGAGGCTGCCGCAGTCACCTTTCGGGTATTTTCCTAGAGGCAACTGTGGTCAACGACCTCTTGCACTGCGAGCTTGAGGTCTGTGTATGCCCAGGCGATCGCACGCCTAGAGCTGCGGCGGCAGCAGCAATGGCATACTATTAGGGCACTGCAACAGCGAACGACCTGCCCTTGCGAGCGGCAGCCGTGTCCTTCTTGCAGCGATGCAGTTCTTCTGCTGATGCTCGCCCCCTGCTGCTCAGACGCACATTGGTTCAAATGCTACTGTACTGGCGGAACTAGAGCCCAGAGGTACCAGTGTGCCCAAAAAGAAAGCAACAGAGTTATTTATAAATTAAATATATGGTAGTTAATTCACTAAATCATGGGCACGCTGGCCTGGGCTTTTAACGAGAGACGCTAGACTAGTGGTGTAAATGCAATGGCTTATCTGTAGCTTCATCGGACATGGGCCCAGGCTTGCGCGTGGTTTGAAATCCCTGCAGTGTGGAAGGGGACCCAGTGCAAGGCCTTAGTCGGCCCCCCCAAACCAGCTGCTCTCGCAGGGGGATCTGTGGGTACTGCGTAGTTGCCTCTTGACTGACCTGTGGCACTGACGCCGGTTGGCGATGTGCATGCAATACTGAATCGCGGGAGGGTGCCACTTGTGGTTTTCCTCCTCTGGGGGTATGGGGGCACTTCCGCTGCCACCATGCTTCCCGGGCCGCCCCTATGTCCGATGAAGCCGTAGCTGTACGCTATGATTAGGAATGTACAACAGTGCATAGAATTACTTATTTTTTTTCTGCCCGTGTAGGTAGTGTAGAGTAGGTCCCTCGCTATGGTCTCGACCTTGCCGTGGTGCGGGGGCTTGGTGGCGGGCCTTGGGCAAGCTCGTTGCTGTACTGACAGAGACCCAGGTAGGTGGTTGCATAGCCCTGGTAAGTCGTTGTGATGTGGGTACGCGTGCAGCTGCCAGTCACTGAACATGTGCAGCAGCAAGAGGCATGCATTGATAATGGCGACTGATTAGCATGCATGTCGGATGTTCCATCCGACAACGTCAAATTGGACATTCATCAGATGTTGCTTTGAAGGCGAGGGAAATTGCGCTGAAAACGCGCACGACTGCTGCGATGGTTCACGCATGCCAGTGGATGATGATGATTATGCAACAAATAGACAAGTCAGGGGGCCACTGGGACATCAGTCTGCCGAAGGTCAAGCATAAAAATGGCAAGACTCCAAGTGGGCGGCCGTAGTGAACCACACAGCACATTGGGGGCACAGAACATTGTGGGGGTGTGCATTGAATGCAATGTGTGCAGCAAATAAATGAATGTTAACTTCTTGTCCTCAAATTCTCTCTCTAACAGTGCTTGCTGTGTGTACATGAGTGCGCACTGCTGACCTTGCTTTGCAAGATGCTGTGTGTGTGTGTGTGCATGTGTTTATAAGGATGTGTTGGCTTCAAGATCACAATGTTCTGTGGTTCTTGTTTTAACTCCTGCCTTGCACATCACCTGGTATTTTGAAAGTTTGCACACTCTGAACATCTTGATGGCAGTGTCTCTGGGCGTGCAATGTGTGCGCGTGATTGGTAAACTTGCACTTTAATGCGCAACTTTGATGCGCAGCAAAGCAGTGATGTGCAGCAAAGCAGTGAACCCCACACGAGTGCACACACACATGTGACTCTGGGTGAGCTCAAAAAGCCAAGACCACCAGCAGATCCATGCAGCCAAGTATTTCTAACAAATTCTTGTGGATGCGTTAATTTAGACCAGCAGGCCAACACAATAGAATGCACAACAAGCAAAATAAGTGTGCATTGTGAAAAATTCACACTATTTGGAACATTGACAATAATGTCTCATAAGCATGCAACGTGTGCTGATCATTGATGAAGCTGTAGTCTACATGCAACGCGCAATTCTGAGTAATGATCGTTGAGTTCAACAAGCCAAAGACCAGCAGCAGATCAAAGTACACCAGCAGGCCAACAGATAGCATGCAGCAAAAGGCAACAGACTCCGTGTCACACTAAGCTCTTCGTCTTGTAGAAAATTTCATTCCAATGTGCTGTGGGAGGCACCATTGCGGTCTGAATACCGGCCATTGCGACCACTCGAAGTCAACGCTTCAGAAGGCTACGTCACTCTGTACACTACACAGCAGCGTAAAGGCATTGCCCCAAAGCGGGCTAGCGTGTGTAATCTAGTCGATCTCCTCGATCTTGGGCCCAGCGTCCGAGCCCGCATCGGGGGTAGGCTCGGGTGCACCGCCGGCACCCCCCATACCCCCCATGTCGGGCATGCCACCCGGCATCCCACCCCCTGCCATCTTCTGCAGGATGGGGTTGGCCACGCCCTCCAGCTCCTTCTGCTTCTCCTCAAACTCCTCCTTCTCAGCGGTCTGGTTGGCGTCGAGCCACTTGATGGTGTCGTCGATCTTGGACTCCAAAGAGGACTGTGAGGGGCAAAACAGGGGGGGGGGTAGTGTGAGGCGGAAAGTCAAATGTGAGGTTGCATGGATGGGGCTGTGGCAAGCCACTGCACGAATTACTGACGTGGCACAAAGTGGTGGCCACAGTGCACGGCGAATTGAGTCCATAGATTGCATGACCGGTGTCATAGTTGCGGTACGCTGGTGGTGTCCATGCTGACATTGTAGCAATGGCTCTGCCAGATGAGCATTGCCATGCCAGACGTGACACAGCGTAGCAACATGCAGTTCTGCATGTTGTGCAAAAGTGAAACGTGCAATCAAACGCGCAGTAGCTGCAGCAGCTCAAGCCCCTTATACAATCACGACAGTATCAATACTCAACGTAATTCGACACCACCAGAAGAACTAGAAGTGCCAGCTGCTGAATCAGAATGGTGACAAATGCTGACAAACAATCCAGTACTTCATTCACTTCAGCGCGCTACGTACCTTGTCGCCAGCGTCCATCTTCTCCGAGACCTTGGGGTCGTTGAGCGTGTTCCTCATGGAGTACGCATAATTCTCCAGACCGTTCTTGGCCTCAATGCGTTGCTTGTTGACCTCGTCCTCAGCCTGCAGTGTTATCACAATACAGTATCGACGTGTCAGTCAGTATTCAAAGTATTCACAATGACATGACTGCACAGTATTTGGCATATCACGCACTGCACGTGACAAATTGATGCATCAAGTGGTGTGATGACAGCTGCGCTTGCAGACGATGTGCTACGCGTGACTGTAGGCAAAGACTATACACATTCGCCTAACAACACGTGCACATTCCTGTTTACAACAACAGAACCTCGTAAATCGCAGGTCACAAGGCTACATTTGCCGGCAGCACTACTTCAACTGTTGAAGTTGAGAACGCACCTTGTAGCGCTCAGCCTCCTCCACCATGCGCTCAATCTCCTCCGCGCTGAGGCGGCCCTTGTCGTTGGTGATGGTGATCTTGTTCTCCTTGCCGGTGGACTTCTCAACGGCGTGAACGTTGAGGATGCCGTTGGCGTCAATGTCAAACGTCACCTCGATCTGCGGCTGGCCGCGCGGCATGGGCGGGATGCCGTCCAGGTTGAACTTGCCCAGCAGGTTGTTGTCACGCGTCATGGCGCGCTCGCCCTCGTACACCTGCGATAGAGCAGTGTGCGGGACGAAACGCGTGAGAACCCGAGCTGGGCAATCCACAGATGGTAACGGCAGGCAATATACAGACTCACTTGCATTATGGCATGGTGAGCTCTAGTGGGTAATAGACCCATCACACTCCAAAGTCACTTCCTGCTCACTGCACATTAGAGCTGTACAGGCAGTAACAGTACAAGCCACCAGCGACAGACAAACATAGCAGTTCTGCTGGTTGTGCTCAAAAAATATAAGCCAGTGATGCACACATGATCTAGTGCATACCTGGATGAGCACACCCGGCTGGTTGTCGGCATAGGTGGAGAAGGTCTGAGACTTCTTGGCGGGCACGGTGGTGTTGCGCTTGATGAGCGTTGTCATGACACCACCAGCAGTCTCCAGACCCAGCGACAGCGGCGTCACGTCCAGCAGCAGCAGGTCGCTCAGCTTCTCGCTCTTGTCCTGAGGTTCGCGCGGGGAAATGCAAGAACAGTGGTTGCATGAGCTCACACTCAACATGATGTACTGAAGTTCGCACCCTATGCGCCTACGTCGCATGCCCCGCATCAAGAAATACGCACAAACTGCAGCTTGCTTCAAGTACTTCCTGTTGAAGCATAATGGGTGACAACATGAAGTCCACATGCTTCTACAGAAGCAAGCACACGAAACTACTGCTGCCACCAACAGCTGCAACTGCTTGCGGCAAAGCGCCAGTACGATGATACCAAACACGCATCATGTATGTCAATGCAATCAAACAAGTTCACATGTGACATACCTGGCCGGACAGGATAGCAGCCTGGACGGTTGCGCCAAAGGCGACAGCCTCATCTGGGTTGATGGACTTGCATGGCTCCTGGCCGTTGAAGAAGTCACTCAGCAGCGACTGGATCTTGGGGATACGCGTGGACCCGCCCACCAGAACCACCTAAACAGAGTGCAGCGAGACAGAACAAACACATGTTGAGCATCACAGCAGGGTTCCTCGTGCTCTCGACACGATGTGCAGCAAGGACAAGGTACCAGTCACAGCGCTCTGACCGCAGCATTCAAATTTGCAGCAGGCTCAGGACTGATGAGGAGCAATCATGCTGTCAACACACCACGATGACTGACCATACCATCTGCCTAGCAAAATGAAGCCTGCTACCCATGCTGTTGTCACCAACTGCAATCATGTGTACTGCATGCTTTGGCTCTCTAATCAAATTGGTGCCATGTCCAGTCAATGAACCTGCAATTGTATCTCACCTCATGGACCTGGCTCTTGGAGAGCTTGGAATCCCGCAGCACCTTCTCCACGGGCTCCATGCACTTGCGGAAGTAGTCCATGTTCATGTCCTCAAAGCGCGCGCGGGTGATGGTGGAGTTGAAGTCTACGCCCTCAAACAGGGAGTCGATCTCAATGTGCGCCTGCAAAGAGTGCGAGCAATTGGAGCTGAAGGGTTAGAAACATGATATTTTGAGGCATTCAATCCGAGCAATTCTGCCGAGTAGTCTCAGACTGTGCAAATCATGGCATGCAAATGCAGTGACATTAACCTGGATGCATATAAACCAACTGCAGCTAATGCGATGCATAAGCACACTGAAAACAGGTTCTAGCTGTACCTGAGTGGAGGAAGACAGGGTGCGCTTGGCGCGCTCGCATGCCGTGCGCAGACGGCGCAGCGCGCGCTGGTTGGTGGTCAGGTCCTTGCGGAACTTCTTCTTGAACTCCTGGGTGAAGTAGTCCACCATGCGGTTGTCAAAGTCCTCACCGCCCAAGTGGGTGTCACCAGCAGTAGCCTGAGTTGCGGGTGAAAGCAAGCATCAAGAGCAAAGGTGATGGTGAGTGTTGAAGTAAGACCGTAAACCACATAACAAACCAAAAGGTGATGGGAAAAATATATACTTTGTGGTGTAGTGGTTGATATTGCGGAAGCTAGCATTTGTATACTATCACAAACAATGCACCAGCTGCAATCAATTTTAGAGAAAAATCCAACTCCTGCTGCGTTCAACATGGACCAAGAAAAGATCCAGAAGTATGTAGCGACAAAAAGATACGATGCGTGTCCACTAGTTTAGAAGATGAAGCGGACGAGGTTCAGTACCAAAACTTGCTGCTGCAAGCAAACAAAGTGATTCAAATGTAACCATGTCGCTGTTGGCAGCCGGAGCAAAGCGATGTCGACGTATGTTGCTTGTGGAAGGTCCCACCGCCGCAAAGATTGATTTCATCGTGGGAGCGCCATTGGACCACCAAAATTGCAGCAGAAGACGATCAAATCATGTAGCAATCAAGCTGAAGCATCAGCCATTGTCGGCATATCTTACCTTGACCTCGAAGATGCCCTCCTCGATGGTCAGGAGGGACACATCGAAGGTACCGCCTCCGAGGTCGAAGATGAGAACGTTGCGCTCCTGGCCCTTCTTGTCGAGGCCATAGGCGATGGCGGCAGCAGTGGGCTCGTTGATGATACGCAGGACGTTGAGGCCGGAGATGGCGCCAGCATCCTTGGTAGCCTGCCGCTGAGAATCGTTGAAGTAGGCGGGCACCGTGATGACGGCGTTCTTCACCTCCTTGCCGAGGTAGGCCTCCGCGATCTCCTTCATCTTGAGCAGCACCATGGAGGAGATCTCCTCGGGGGCGAAGGTCTTCTCCTCTCCCTTGAACTGCACCTTGATCAGAGGCTTGCCACCGGGTCCCTCGGTCACCGTAAAAGGCCAGTGCTTCATGTCTGACTGCACCGCGGGGTCCGTGAAGCGCCTGCCGATCAATCGCTTGGCGTCAAAGACGGTGTTGGTGGCGTTCATGGCCACCTGGTTCTTGGCGGCGTCGCCAATGAGCCGCTCTGTGTCCGTGAAGGCCACATAGGATGGTGTCGTGCGGTTGCCCTGATCGTTGGCAATGATCTCTACCCTGTCATTCTGCCAGACGCCCACGCAGGAGTAGGTGGTGCCCAGGTCAATGCCGACAGACTCTCCCTCTACGGAAGACATGGTTTGTTCGCTTGTGTCGTGTGCCAACGATGGAACGCTGGGTGTGTGAAGTCATGCGGTCGACCCAAAACTCAGGGGCAGATTTGATCTGGATTTTTTTGCCCAGTTTTCGTGATCCAGAACAAAACACTGGGAGGGCGCCACGTGGCTCGCGCGCGCCTCATTAGCCGCGCGTGCGATTATTAGTGGGTTTCCAAAATATAGACGCTCAAAACAGAAATGCAGTATTGCCACTAGACGTGACTAAAAATTGTGATATTGATGCTCAACAAAGTTTAAAGGGTTCGGACACGAAGTCATGCTCACAGCTTTGGCTTTGGCCCTGTGCACGCATTAACATTCTGTTCATGTGTATGTCGGTGGCATACTAGCCGCCTTGCCTACCGGCCTGGCCTTCCTGACGATGATGAGCATTTGTAATTGTGACTTCGCTCAAGTTTCAAGAGTCCCTGCAAATGCCACTGCCGCTGTGGCACTGGGCGTCCGCAGTTTAGGCGTCAATATGTAGTCGCAAGGATGGGAGACAAAATGCGCATTCTATATTTCAAAATGTAGGATGGACCCATGTGCCGCTGGTGCAGGTGTCTACTCCTTCAGGTGTTGTTGATGCCATCTCATGCATCTTGGTGCCTACATGCACGGCGTTGCGCAAATACAGTCGTCAAAGCAGGAGTTCTCAGGAATTGCGCAACTTGCATGAAGTCTTGCAAAAACGTTGTTCACTGCTTCAACCATGCAATGCACGGCCTGTACTTTTTATTAATTCTCGCTCAGGGCGCGAAAAAGCCCAGATGATTGGCATCTAGCTGTAAGGAATCTACATGTCGTATGACAGTCTGAAAGTGTCGCAACGACAACCACTCAAACGCCGCCGCCGCCAAATGGCATCTCGGGGTCCTCCCCTACGTCCTCCTCCATGTGCCCCCCCCCCCTGGATTCTGCCATGTGTGTCATGACACGGCCAGAGTACGCCATGTGGAGCGCTGCCGACAGTGCCGAGCGTAAGCGCGCCAGGGCGATGCCCTTGAGAGCTTTAGGGCGCGCTCCTCCGGGCACTGACATCCTGCTGGCATACTCCGTCGCCACAGCCTCCAGCAACTTCCGCCCCTGCTCCCCGATGCTGCCAAATGACCCTATTGCCAATGTGGCAAGTTTGTAGCAATTCTGATCATAATGACCAGAATAGTGGGTAGTCTTGGCGGCCTCTTGGTCGCGGCAGCATCGCTCGGGGTCTGCTGCAGTCTTCGCCGCCCGCGACGCCACCTGTGCCTCGAAGCAGGTAACGTCCACCATGAGCGGTAGGTGGCGTGTCGGGTCGTCGTAGCCGGTCACCGGGAAGGCGTCGGCAGGCAGCACGATGTCCATCCTGCGACTCCCCGGCGGCCCGGCGGACCCCAGAAACGGCGTGTAGTCCTCGTCCACCAGTCCCGTTTTGAGGTATTGCCGCAGGAGGCGCTGCGTGGCCCTCTTGACGCTATTGTGGACAATGGTGTCGTGCGCCTTGACGCGTGGCGCTTGACACAGCCGTGCATGCAGGGTGCCGCCCGGCGACTTCCCGCACAGCTTGCAGCCTGCCGTCTGCTCCTCTACTCCGATGGCGCGTTTGACGGCCAGCTGCCAGGATAGGCCATCGAACGAAGCCGTTGTGGAGTACATGGGCTCGTTGAGGAATGCCATGCCGATCGAGTGCATGTGGCGGTGCGACCGGAATCGAGCAAGTGCTTGCGTGCGTTGCGTGCCCTGCGGCCGCTGTTGCAGGTCCGCCTCCACCTTATCTGCAAGCTCGGTAGCGACGGCATCTGCAAGCGCACTCTGATTGGGGCGCTTCAGGCTACACTGCAACTGCAGAGCACTGGCGTCAAGTACGCAAGCAGCATCCGCACCAGTGCCACCACCTGCTGTCGGCCGCAGCGGCGGCTGCTGCGTAGGTGGTTGCTGCTGCAGTGGCGTTAGCGCTGGTGGCATTATATGTTCCAGCTTGTCACCTGTTGCTGCACGTAGAGATGTGGCAGCTGTGGCGATCGTCCGCATGAGGGGCAGGCGCGCCACCTCTGCTGCTGCTGCGCCTTGTAGCATTGCTGGTGTGGAACGCGCAGCGCCTGCATTGACGGCTGCCGCTGCTGCGTGCGCTGGTGCTGCAGCTGTGCCGCCTGCCGTTGCTGCTGCTGCCAGTGGTGTTGCTGCTGCCGCAGGTGTTGGTGCAGCACCTGCCGCATTGGCCGCTGCCACCGCCATTGCCGCTGTCGCAGCCGGCACGGTTGCGGCGCCGCCTGCCGACGCTGCTCCTGTTGCAGGTGCTGCAGCAGCCCTTAGGCTAGTAGGGCCTGTAGCAGCTGTATTGCCTATGCCCGCAGCCGCTGCTGTTGATGCTGCAGTTAGTGATGCCGCCGAGGCCACTTGAGGTGCAACATGTGCTGCCGCTGCTGCAGCAGCCTCTGATGCTGGAGCAGCTGCTGCTGCCGCCGCTGCTGCTGCCGCCGGAGTAGTTGCGCCGTGCGCCGCCGCTGCTGCTGCTGCCGCTGGTGCCGCCTGTGCTGCCGCCGCGGCCCCTGATCCAGCGGCAGCTGCGTCGTGTGTTGCCGGAATGGCTGCGCCATAAGCGCGGCCAGCCGCTGATGCAGTTGCCGCTGCCGGAGCGGTCGCGCCTCCACTGGCAACCGCCGCTGCCGCTGTAACAGTTGCCGCTGCTGATGCTGCTGGTGCTGGTGCTGCTGCCGCTGCTGCCGGTGCCGCTTGTGTTGCCGCATCCTCAGCAGCGTTGTCTGCAGCCGCTTGAGGAGCCGCCTGCTGCAGCACCCCCGCCCATCCAGAGAGTGCTGGTTGCAGCGCTTGCAACGTGCCCGCCACATACGCAGCATCAGCGATGTCGCAGGCGCTGGTAATGCCAAGGCCGCCATGCCGTGTTGGGAGTCGCGCTTGCTGTAAGGCTGGGCCGTGCGCTGCCAGATGGAAGTGGGCCCCACTTTGCTCAAACTGGCGCCAGGTCTGGCCTGGTGGCTGCAGGCCCATTGAGTGCTCAAGCACCCACTGCGTGACCCGATCCCACTCCTTGGCGGCTGGCGCTGTCTGCGTAGTGGGAATGGTGCGCAGGCAGTACGTCATGCGAGGCACCACGCAGTAGCGCAGTAACCTGAACATAGCCCTCGGAGATGTCAGGCGCGCGCATCGCTCTGCAAATCGAGCCCCTGCCCCGCCTGCACCCGCTTCCCTGCGCAGCCATGCGTCCACAAAGCTGCTGTGGCCCACCGGCACCCCCAGCAACACAGCTCCACGGTTCTGATTTTCATCCGTATCCCCCACTAGCTGAACGCCCAGCTGCTGCAGCAGTTGCCGCTCGTGGTCTGTCACCACATGCCCCCTGCCAGGCAGCGCGCGTGACTTGGTGAGGTTTAGCTCCAGCCCCACCTCCGCAAAGTGTTGTTTGAGCTGCGCCACCGCCTGTATGTCATCCTGAGTCAGCGTGCAAGCGCCTGTTCGGACGTTGGCATCGTCCATGTAGGCGCCCATCCGCCTCCGCGCGCGCTGCGCAGCCGCCGCCTCATTGAACCGTTTCAAGCACTGAGCAATGGCGCCGCAGAAGAGCATCGGTGCCGCGGGGTCCCCCTGCTTAAACCCGCGCTGAGACATGATGATGCGCGTGGAGCCGTCAACGTGCTGGAACAGCAGGCGTGGCCGAGTGCGAACGTATGTGCCGATGAAGTAGTCGAGGAAGTCCGGCAGCTGTGCTGCTACCCATTCCGCTGCCGCCAGGACGAACACCATGTTGAAGGCATTCTTGAGGTCCAGCATGAACTGCCAGTGACCGAGCTCATACGCGAGTTTGCCGGCCATGGCCGCTTTCTCCGCTCCTGCTGAGACGGCTACCCCATACTGCCCGTCTGGCTCAAGGAGCTCCGCCAGGAAGTCTTTGCGGTCTGCCACGTACACCGAAGTGCATAGTCGCTGCAGCACCTCGCCGCAAACGATGGGCCGCTGCTTAGCTGTACCATCTTCCTGTTGTTCTGCAAGTGGCGTCAGGCGCCCCGCGCCATGCAACTGCCAGAAGGCATCCGGCAGCCGCGCAGCCTCCCGCATAACGGTCTGAAGCCACCGTGTGAGGACAGCAGCAAACTCATGCCGTCCCCAGCTTGTGCGTAGCGCATCCTGCAGGTGGCTGTAGCGCAGCCCCGATGGGCCTGCTCCACTGTAAGGGCTTGCTCGCTCAGCCTGGATGAGCTTGGCAACCGTCTCTGGCTCAATTCCCTCCCCCTGTAACAGGCTGAGTTCTGCTGGCATGTCGGCTGCTTTCGCCACAAGCTGATCAACCATGCCGGATAGCTCATGGAGTTGTTCCCCTGGCGCAGCGGGGGGGTGTTTGGACTGCATGGCGGCAAAGCAGTCATCATCAGGTATCGCCACCGTTTTGGGCTGAAGGAAACGCGCTGCCTGCTGTAGCCCCCCCCGTGTGCCCATGCACTGTAGGACGTAGGCGTTGATCGCTGCCTCCGTTTGCTGGCGCGCGCGCCAGCGCCGGTGCGCACGCGCGTGTGCGAGGAGCGCTGGCACCAACCGGTCAAGCTCACCGCGTGCCAACATTCTGATTCTGTCGGAGCGAGTGATGCCAGGTGCGCCATCGGTGGAGGTGATGAGTGATGGCATGAGGTGGTGTAGAATCGTGGATCTTTGCAGTCGCTGCACCCGCCCTGCGGAATCTGGCTCCCGCGCCGCATTGACGAACATCGTCATTGTGTGTGCCAACAGATGTGTTGCTGCGTTCTCCAGTGCAGCTCCCACATAGCGACGATTGCGTGGTCTAGCAAGGCTTCTAGTTGTCGCGAACTGCAGCTTGCACAGCTCATCGAGGCTGATGCTGTCAAGCACTGCTGCGACTGCGGGGGTTGAGATGGTCCACGTGAAAAGCCCACCTGCCCCACCTGCTGCGCCTGCAGGGCCTGGCGCTGCCGCTGCTGTCGCCGCACCTGCCGCTCTGGGGCCCCCTCCGCCGCCGCCGCGGCCGCCACGACCACAGCCTCGTCCGCCGCTGTCGCTGCTGCGACCGCTGCCACGGCCACCGCGGCCGTTTTGAGTTCGCGCGCCACTGCCGCTGTTGCTAGCACCGCCGCTGCGGCTGCTGGCATCACTGCTGCGGCCGTCGCCAGCGCCGCTGTCCTTAGTACCGGCTGCACTGCCGCCGCCGGCACCGCTGCTGCTGCCGCCTCCGGTTCTGCTGCCGCTAGTCGCTCTGCTACTGCTGATGTCTGCATCATTGCTGCCGCTGCGAACGCGTCCTCCATTGCCACGTCCGCGCCCTCCACTGCGACCCCGACCCCCTCGTGTAGCACTGCTGCCCCCGCGTTCCGGCCTCTTTGAGCTGCCGGAGGAGCTGCTGCCACCAGCCTGAGCAGCAGGTGCCTGCTGCGCGTGCGCTGGTCCCTTTGCGTAGGGGTTGCCGATGGGTGTGCACGCCGGTTGCTGCTGTGGCAGCGACGTGGTAGCTGTTGCCGTCGATGCATCAGGTGCTAGCGGTGCTGCTGATGCTGTTGTTGACAATGTTGCCGCCACTGCAGCGGGTGAAGTGATAGGCCTGCATTTGCGGCAGTGCTTGCCCGCGCTGGCATCGCTGCTGTCCACTCTGAATGTCTTGTTGGCATGAAACAGGTTTTTGCACAAGGCACACTCGGTGTAGATGGTTTGCAAGTGCGACGTGCTGAGGTCGGAGCGCTCCAGGAACGTTGTTGCTGTCCCACTGTGGTGTTTGCGCTGGTGCTTCGCCGCGATGTGGGCGTTTAACTTCTGCTGTAACGAGAGCAGCGACATGCCCTTCTTCACCACGAGGTCGCATAAGTTGCACTTGTACTCCGGGTCCGCACTGCCTCCACCTCCAGCTTCGTCGTCTAGCATCAGACGTTGCTGTTCCAGACTGTTATGACTTGTTCTACAGCGCTTGACTGCACTTTGCCCGCCCGTGTGCTCCCCTTCGCCTGTTTGATCGGAAATTGACCAACCGTCATTCTGTACCCTCTTGCGTTTGTGCGCTGCGCGTCCGTCTCCAGTTGCTCTGCTGCTGCCACTCGTGCCATCGTCCTGTTGACAAGCGCCATTGCCATCTGCAGCACTGGTGCTAATATCCTGCGCTTGTGCGCACGCTAGATCGGATTCCTTGCATTTCTGCGCTGATTCAGAGTTGGCAATACGGGCCTCCCGCCGCCGCCATGATATTCTTTTCATGATCTCTGCTACGCCATGGTGCTACATGCTACAGCTACATACCTATCCGCATCTCGTGGAGGCCTACTAGTATGTACTTTTTATTGTAGATGTACTTTTTATTAATTCTCGCTCAGGGCGCGAAAAAGCCCAGATGATTGGCATCTAGCTGTAAGGAATCTACATGTCGTATGACAGTCTGAAAGTGTCGCAACGACAACCACTCAAACGCCGCCGCCGCCAAATGGCATCTCGGGGTCCTCCCCTACGGCCTGTACCTACATCAAGATTGATATCTCTGAAGCTTGTGTGGCTGTTGCGGTGTTGTCACGCTGGTGGGGAAGACGAGCAGTGCATGGATGTGTCGTGCAGAATTGCACCAGAGGTCGTGCTGTCACAAGGCAAAGACCCATGAAACAAGTGTTGCATCAAACTATAGCATATGGAGAGATGTTTCTAGCCATTGCTGCGCTGAAATTTCTGGTTGAACTGATCTGAACTGTTCAAGCGTTTCGAAATTGGTAACCGTCTAACTCCCAACCAATCTTGTTCTGCGCGGCGGCAACTCTACTCCGCAACCCTTTTGCTGAATCCTGATGCTGATAGGTGCGGCCAACAGGCAACTTGCCTTTTTCGCAGCGCCGGTGTACCATTTGCGAGCCCTAGCGGGCAGGGGGAGCTATGGGAGGCGCGGCTGCTACTCTGAGGAGCAGCGTGGATAACCTGAGGCAGATGTCCCAACACTCGGTGAGTGTCGGTATGTCTTCAGCGGCCTCTTGGCTCATGCCACTTTGGACGCGGCCATGTCACCAGCCCTCTCATGCAGTGTGCGATGAGGGGCAGCTGCAGTGTACATGAACGAACGTGCGGAACTCGTACCGCTGCTCAAAGCCAGATGCACGGCGCTTTTGGCGCCAGGTCCAGCTTCAAAGCCTGAAAGCAACATCCGTCGACAAGCAGCTCTTGCACCACCGCCATCAGCAGACTTGCAGCCGATTTGATCGTGCGCCTGTGCTATTTGGGTCAATGCAAAGACACACGTTGGCGAACCTGCATACCTCAGTTTGTGATGATACTACGTGCGGTCCTCTGCTCCAATCCTAGTCAAGACCAGGGCACGAGGAGCAGCCCACTTTGCGAACTCTGTGGTTGCATGATTATCTGCTTTTCAGGGTGCACTTGTTGTAGTAGGTCAGCCAGCGTGCATGCATGAGATCCGTTGCCTTCCAAAGTCTTGCAATCGCCTGTTGCTCCATGCTCACAGCAATGTGCACATGGCCTCTGCTACTGGCTTCTGAATGCAGCGGCGCCCTTGCGTGCGGTGCGAGCTCGAGCAGTAGAGCTTTGTGGGCGCTGTAGACTCAATATCCCGTTTTGGATGTGGATGAAGCGCTCAGTGGAGACGTAAGGCAACTGTATGTTGGCTCATCGCACCCTGGGGCGGTAGCACGTCCCAAAACCTGGGCAATCTGCCTTTACTTTGTCACCGCGAGCCTCAGCGCCAGCTGCGCGACAAGCACGTCAGAGCAGCGCTCAACACAGAGAAGTCATGACACAGCGCGCGTGCGTCGACATGCGACCCCACCCAGCCCTCGACTTTGTGCTGCAATACGCTGAGCGCGTGCACTCTCTTGCGGCCTGCACAGCGCGTTGAGCCACTCTGAATGGGCGATGTGCATGAAGCGATGAGTTGGTAGAGAGCTAAGACAGGCACACTGTCCGACGTGTACCTGCAGCAGAAGCGCTTGCTGCAGCTTCGCGATGAACTTGGAAAATTTGTGTCAAGCAGCGGCACATGGCTTTCATTCACGGCACGATGCATCCTCACACCTGATCAACGCGGTCGCTTTGGCCCAGGCCACAGTGCTCAGCTGCCTTGCAGCACAGCTGAGTGAACAAGGTACCAACATCTGCAGATTAACAAGTTCTCTACAGCACCACGCTGTACTTCAGACAGGGCGTGCACATGAATGCACGTTGTGTTGCAAGCGATAAACTCACAGTTCAGCTGTTGTCAATCAAGACGGGCTGTCTGTCTGCATGCATTGGCATCCACAAACTTCTGCAGGTGTTGGCGCATAAGAAATGCACGCGGCCACACGCCACACCTCTCACCGCGAGTCGCGTCACAACTCCATCAGCCCCACCCTCAGTAGCCCCCACGCGCGCCAGATGGCGCTGCAGCTTTAGAAACGCGTACCCTGCCTATCGTACCCTACGCGCTGCTCACGCGTACCCCGCGAGCAGCGGTGGCGGCTCCCTGTGTCAAGCGTGCGCCAGACGGCGCCGCAGCGTTGTAAACGCGTACCCTACCTACCGTACCCTACGCGCTGCGCAGGCATACCCCGCGAGCAGCGGCGGCGCCGCCCACGACAGCGGCGAGTTCACCAGGGTCAAGCAGCACTTCCTGCACGCCAGCAGCATGGGCGCGTCCAACAGGGACATCTTCAACGCGCTCACAGAGACGTCAACTTCAACTTCAATGCCCGCGCCCTCCAGGACGTCCCCGCTGCCGGGGGGCTCTGCAGCGTCGCCCGGGGGTGCGGCGGCGGCGCGGCAGCAGCAACGGATATCGTATCCGGTCCATGGCCCGAAGGCGCACGGCGCAGCGGCGCTGGCGTATGCGCCGCTCGCGCCCACGGCGGAACGGTAAGAATGACCACGTTTTGCCCTGCGAATTTAGTGGCGCCGCTGCGCGCTGCGCGATGCGCGCGCTGCCTGGAAGTGCGGTAGCTCCCAGTGCTCTGCCGATGTGCCGTGGTAGCGCAGATGCGGCCAGGAAGATGAGAGCTGTTGGGGCCAGAGTTAAGTAGGGTTCAACAAGCATGTCAGGGAGAGGCCGCAATCACTGCGAGGCATGAGGCCGCAAACACAGCATGCCTCGCAGTGATTGCGGACTGCAGCACCGCCGACCGTGCGCATGCGCACCTGCAGGCGGCGCATAGTGCAGTCTTGAGGTCAGCGCCGCGTCAGAGGTGCGCCCCCCCCCCCCTCCCCCCCTTGCAACGCTGCGCGCTGCCGCGTACTTCCCCGCTCATGAACACGCCCCCATGCGGTGCCGCGCGCGTACTGGCGCGGGGGGGGGGGAGTGCAGGGCAGAGCTCAGGTGCCTGTGCCGCCCTTGCGGCTGAGTGCACAGCGGCTCAGATGTTTCCTGCGACTGCGGCGCGACCTGTTGTGGTGCCGCTGCGCTGTCGTGAGCCCTTGCATTCCCGACTCCAACGCACCTCAACGCATCTAGCTCCAGGTGCTGCTTTAGGGTTAGGGCATGCTGCAGACAGGCAGGCAGACACTGCCACGTCGTGGGGTGGTGCATGGCATTCCGGATGGGCGCGTGCAGATGCCGCACACATTGCACGTCGATAAACCTGGCGGAACGTGCCAGCGCTCAGCACCATGCCGCCACACGGACGGCACCGCCTTTGGTATTGCTGCAGTTATTTGGCGAGGGAGCGGCTCCAACGACAAGATGAGGGTCACATCATTGTATGCATACAACTCAGAACCAGCAGGGACTGAACACGCGCCGCGCCTGCGCAGCGACGAGCGCACCGCCTCCGGTCGCGAGAGCGCAGGCGGAAGCACGGACGGCATCGACTAATGTTTCTCAGGCAATGAATCAAGAACTTCAACTTGACGATACGGGCAATCACTGCCGTCCATTTTGTACACCAGCACGAATCTGACCAAACACGCGCGCCGCTCCCGCGCAGCGACGAGCGCACCGCCTCCGGCGCGAGCGCGGGCGGCACCACGGACGATATCGGCTGTATATACAAGCAATGAATTTACTTCAACTCTACGATACGGGATACCACTTCACACTGTGCACACAAGTCAGCACCAGCAGAAACTGAATATGCATTGCGCCGGCGCAGTGACGAGCGCACCGCTTTCGGGCGCGAGCGCGGGCGGCACCGCGGACGGCATCGGCTTAATTTCTCTAAAGCAGCAATCAATAACTTCAACTCCACGATACGGGATATCACTGTCTGCACACAACCCAGTACCAGCAGGAACTGAACATGCGTCGCGCCCGCGCAGCGACGAGCGCACCGCCTCCGGCGGGAGCGCGAGCGCGGGCGCCACCGCGGACGGCGCGCGGCGCAACCGCCGCGCGCAGATCTTCCAGAGCGGCTTTGACTTCAGCGATGCTCAGCGCATGGGCGCGCTGCAGATGGAGGTGGACACGTCCAAGGACACCTTCCTGCCGGAGAACAGGGCCATCATACAGGTAAGGCGCGCGCACGGGGAGCGCTGCTGTCGGTGTTGTGTGTACACTTCACGTTGAGGAGGGTTGGTGTGTGCGCGTGCGCTCGGTCTCCCTGCACCAGCGACGGGACACTGCATCACCGCTCTGTGTACGCGCGATGGTTCTCGTGTCCACGCTGCCTGCTTGCCCCTTGGCGTAGTACAAACGCGGGTGGTCACAGTGCGTGCCAGCGGGCGCTGGCAGCGGGTGACAAACCGCGGCATTTGTGTACTGGCGCGCCGTGGAGTGCGAGCGTAAGGTCTGCAGAGGAGGGCAGTGATGGACAGGGCGCAATGTGTGCCTGCGTTGCATTGCGTGACCCTACGCTAACCCTAGTCCTAACCCCATGAGAACTGCGGTCCGATCCACGGCGCGGCCGTGCGCAGTGCGCACGGCCGCAAGCCGCTCCTGAGCGTTCTCATAATCCACGCACACATACATCACACATGCTCAGGGCGCGTTCTGATCTATCCAGCACATCCCCCTGTGAGCATCGTTGCACCTGCCATGGACGCCTTCGATCTTGCCTCGCCACAGTTACTGTGGTCTCATCAATGGTACTGTCAAGATGTGAGACTCTGCCAGTGTGTGTGTGCAGTCAAATAGGTTCGAGGTGGGCCTCTCCTCTAAGTGCACATGATGCGCGCTCCTCTCGCCCCCCCTCTTGGCAGGCGGCGATGGCGCGCTGAGCACGGCCGTCCAGCCCTCGCCCCCCCCCCCTTCGGCAGGCGGCGACGGCGCGCGAGTGTGAGGGGATCGTCACTTTCCTGAGCACTGCCGTCCTAAGGTTAAAATTAAGTAGGGCTGGGATTATTCGCCTACCCCCCCCTCGCCCCCCCCCCCCCCCGCATGCGCACACGTGACGCCCCCTCCTCTTTCCCCCCCTCTCGGCAGGCGGCGATGGCGCGCGAGTGCGAGGGGGGAACGTCAGCCCGCTGAGCACTGCCTTCCTACGGCTGACATTAAGTAGGGCTAGGGTTATACTCGTATCCCCCCCTCGCTCGCATGCGCACACGTGACGCCCCCTCCTCTTCCCCCCCCTCTCGGCAGGCGGCGATGGCGCGCGTGTTCTTCAGCGGCGCCGACGCCGCGGGCGGCGCGCGCCTGCAGGGGCAGGCCTTTGACCGGCTGCTGGGCGCGTTTGAGCGCCGCGAGTGCGCGCCCGGGGAGTGGCTCATGCGCGAGGGGGAGGTGAGAAGGGGAGGCGTGGGAAAAGAGGGGGCGGGGGGGGGGGGGCATGGTATAAATTGGTACACGGAACCCCCACGGCCGGAGCTACAAATTCAGTTTACCTCCAGTAGTTGCCTTGGTTGAAAATGATGAAGACGTTCAAGCGCCGCGAGTGCACGCCCGGGTAGTGGCTCATGCGCGAGGGGGAGGTGAGGAGGGGAGGCGTAGGGGGGGGAGGGACTTGAGGGAACCATAGATGTTGCTATGCAGAGACCATAGCTGGGAGTTCAACTTTGGTCTTCCTGCAGTAGTTGACTCGCTCATGGCTGATGAAGACGTTTGAGCGCCGCGAGTGCGCGCCCGGGGGAGTGGCTCATGCGCGAGGGGACGGTGAGGAGGGGAGGCGGGGGGGGTTGGGTTATAGATGTCGCTGCGCGGAGCTGATGGCTGGAAGTTGAAATTTGGTCCATGTCAAGTAGTTGTGACGCTTATGTATCTGAGTGCCGCGAGTGCGTGTGCGCCCGCGGAGTGGCTCATGCGGGAGGGGGAGGTGAGGGGGGGGGGGGGAGGGGCACCTGGTTGAGAGCATGTGCGTAAGCCTTTTGGCCTATCCTCAGGCAAGCCTCCTCTCAATAAAGCTCGCCGAGGCCATGACCAGAACTTTCAAGCTGGTCTACTTCAAAGTGCTCATCATCTTTGCGCCCGCGCCGCCGCCGCCGCCGCCGCCGCCCCTCACGCCCCACTCACTCGCCGCACGCGCGCGCTTGCGCAGGTCGGCGAGGAGATGTACGTGGTCGCGGACGGCGCGCTCGAGGCGTTCGTCGGCGGCGACAAGGTGCGCGACGTGCGGCGCGGCGACGCCGCGGGCGAGCTCGCGCTGCTGTACGGCGCGCCGCGCAGCGCGTCGGTGCGCGCGCCGCCGGACGCGCCCGCCGCCGCCGTGCTCTGGTCGCTGCGGCGCGACGCGTTCCGCGAGGTGCAGGCCGTGACGAGCGGAGCCGCGATGAGCGCACGCCTCGAGGCGCTCGCGGCGGCGCCGGCGCTGGAGCCCGTCGACGTGTATGCGCTGAGCCTGCTGGCGGGGCTCGCGGACGGCGTCGCGCTGGAGGCGGGCGCGACCGCCGCCGTCGAGCACGAGGTCATCACGCGGTGCATCCTCGTCGACTCCGGGCAGCTCGAGATCACGAGCTCCACCACGAGCACGCAGGCGGAGCTCGAGCGCCTCTGCGGCATCCACAGGCCGCGCAGCAGCAGCGACGGCGACGACGCCAGCGGCGGCGGCGGCGGCGGCGCGCTGCCGCCGATCGCGGAGGCCGACGCCGCCCCGGCGCTCAACAAGCTGGTGCTCCGGCCCGGCGCGTTCCTCGGCATGCCGCTGCTGCTGTGCGCGGGCAAGGGGAAGCGCGGGGCGTGGACGCAGGCGCCGTACCCCGTGGCGGTCGCCGAGAAGGGCAAGGTGCGTGCAGTGAGCAGAGAGCATGACAACGTGGCTCATGAGGTTCCTGGCGAGATGAGTGAAAGCTGCTCCGCCGGCGTTCATATCGCCCCTGCTCGCAGTCGCACGGTGCTGAAGGCGGCAAGCACGACGGTCTTTGCACGGCTGACTGCGGCGCCGCGGGCCGTGTGGGCCCGCGCGGCGGGCGCTGCACGCGAACGCGCCGCCTCCACTGCCCAATGGCGGCCAGACACAGCCCGCGTCATCACGACGGCCCTGCGCTGCACTCCTGCCGCCGACATCTACGCGTACCTACTTACCCCCGCTCTCTCGCCCCCCTACCCTCACCACACCGCCGCGCCTTGCCTGCCGCCGCCCTCTGCGCGCAGCCCGCTCCGGCGCCGCCGCCGCCGCCGGGCGCGCAGCAGGAGTTCCCCGGCGCCGTGTGCCCCGTCACGGTGACGGCGACGGAGCCGTCGAAGCTGACCGTATTCACGGTGGCGCAGTTCGAGGCCGCGGCGGGCCCCATCGCCAAGGTCCTGGGGCAGGCGCTCACGGGGCGGCAGAGCATTCTGCGGCCCATGGGCATCACCGACGTCGTCCCGGCGCGCGTGCCCGTGCAGCAGGTGCGCCGCAGCTCTCCCCGCGCGCTTGCTGATTGTGCGCAGCACAGTCGGTGCCTACTGTAACATCAAGGGAGTAACGTCTATTGAGCAACGAGGTTTTGACGTACGCTGGACCTGGGCGCAGTGCTCGTTTCAGCTTAGCAGTGTTTATTCTCATGGCATGTTTCTCAGGGTGTGTTGCACGTGTACAGAGGATGTTTCACAACATATGGGATGGAGGAAGTGCAAGCTTTGGGCATCCAGTTGACGAGCGCGTGCATGCAGCAGGTGACGTCGCTCAGAAGACGGTGGTGGTCTGCTACCAGATGCGATATCTGCGCTTGCACGACCAAATGTCTGAGCCCGCCGCCGACGCACACTTGCATGAAGGGGCAAGGTTTAAAACGTTTACTATTAACCTAATCCTAACCCTAACCTAACCCTAACCCTTACAGGTGCCATATGGTATGACGATTGCGGAGGTCAGCGAAACGCATGGTGTTCTTGCCTCCAAATCGCCAGCACATGATGAGCAGGCCATCCCCCACGGGACCCTCAGCTGTCAAGTGCACAAACGGCGCGGCAGCGGAAAACTATCGTATGTAACTATCAGAGCACTGTCATCACACTAAACAGAGTGTGCATGGAATGGAGTACACACATGGGCAGGCATCGCTGTGGTTTTGAGCGCAGGCTCAGTCGGGCGCACCCGAAACGCGCAGCCCGCGCGAAGACATCACTAGAATTGAAGTGCACGATCCTGCTGGCACGCGCTGACATCTGCTGCTGCACAGAGAATGCGTTCTGATACGGTCGTCCTAACAGTGTCATACTTGCATCGCCTGCTTGCCAGTTGCGGTTCAAAATCTCGGACTTCGAGACCATCAAGTTCCTCGGCACGGGCAGCTTCGGGAGAGTCACCCTGGTCAAGTTCAAGGACCCAAAGCGGCAAGCCAAGAGCCTGGCGTGCCGGTGAGTCAACAAGGCACCTGCATGTAAAGTTGTGTGGTGGCAGATACAGAGCAAAGCTATGTTACTCACACCCCGTTTGCCCCTGAAACAGAAGTTTAATACTCCGAAGTACACATGATGATGCGCAGCTGCATGCTGCATGACACACGATCAGTTTTGCTGTTTGTGCTGCATGGGGCAGGAAGAGAGGCTACTAGAAGTACGCAGAGCAGTGCTCAGGCATTTGTAGCGCCCACACGCACCCCTTGCTGCCGTTGTGCTGGATTGGAAGTAGAAAAAAGCATCCCAAGCATTTACTAGCTTTGGGGGCGCGGCCGCTGATCGGCTAGGTCAAATGCCCAATATTACCGCCAATACAGTGTACTTCATGGCGCCGGCCCTAACTTTAACTCTGCTGATCGCCTGCCCCTGCCGCTCGCGCGCGCACACGCGCCGCCGCCGCCGCCGCGCAGGGGCGTCAAGAGCTTTGCGCTCAAGCAGATGGTCAAGCAGGCCGTCGTCGACAAGCGGCAGCTCGGCCACATCAAAGATGAGCGCCTGCTGCTGTACTCCCTCGACCACCCGTTCATCGTCAAGCTGCACGGCGCGTTCCAGGACGCCGCCTGCGTCTATCTGCTCACGGAGGTGCGCGCGTGCGCTGTCTGTGCGCGTTATAATTGTTGCAGTTGTTCGTGAGCTGTGCCGCTGTGCGCGACAGTCGCTGGGCTGTGGTATGCCGCTCGCGCGAAATGGTGCACAATCATCGTCAAGCCGTACGGCGCATTCCAGGACGCCGCCTGCGTGTACCTGCTCACGGAGGTGCGCACATGCGTGGTGCGCACGTGCTGCTGATCTGTCACTGCGCATGATGCTCGGTTTGAGCGGGCGCGTGCGTTATAACTGCTGCAGCCGTTCGCGAGCTGCGCCGCTGTACTCGGCGGCCGCCACTGGGCCGTGGTTTGCCGCTCATGCAGAATGGTGTGCCCTCATCGTCAAGCTGTACGGCGCATTCCAGGACGCCGCTTGCGTGCAACTGCTCACGGTCACGGAGGTGCGCGCGCGCGCGCGCGCACACACGCTGCTGCTCTGTCACTTCGCACACTTGCCGTGTGAGCGGGCGCGTGCTGTCATGCTGCCGCCATCGGTGAGCTTTGCCGGACGCCGAACTCGGGGTCTGGGTCGCTGCATAGGAGGTGTAGGAGTGGGCCCTGGGAATGCATAGGACACCCGGCCTGCTTGGGGCCTTCATGAATACAAGTCCGTGAGTACTCGGGGTCGTGGGGCGTTGCACAGCTGCTGTGGCGCATTGTAGGGCCCCACTTTGCACCCACTGGTGCTCAGCAGGGCACGCAGGGTTGAAGGCTCTAGAGCGGCAGCACCGCCGGTCCGATGTTGGAGCAGACATGTGACAGACCACGTGGCGTCACGAGACATATCCCATCAAGCCGCCCCCCTGCACTGCGCAGCCGTGTGGCAATGCCACGCTGCATCCTGCGGTAGTCAGCTGCTGACAGACAAGCGTGTGCGTGTCGGCATGTGACGTTCTGGCGCACGTGGTGCCCGGCAAACCCGTTTATAGTCAAAATGCTGTGCGCTCTGTGCGTTGTGTGAGACTTCAAAAGCAGCTGAGCCGCCGCTGGCTGCCAAAGTCTGCTCTGTTCGTGCGGCAGTGTTGGGTGTACGGGGTCGAATAAAGGTTTAGGGTTACAGTTAGGGTTAGAGCTAGGGTTAGGTTCTGCTGGGTGGCACGCCTCAGAGCGGAGCTCGTAACGGCGGGCGCATACACTGTCACATGTAGAACTATCACGTCTGTGGCCAAGGAGGCAGCGGCACAAGGCTCGCGGACCCTGCGTGCTCCAGTCGCAATGCAGCGATGTGCTGAGTTTGGGGCCGCTGCGCGTCGCCAGCGCGCCCTTGCAAGGGCGCCGCAGCTCGCCGCGCTGAGCTGAGCCTCTCCGGGTGCGCGCTGTTGCATTGCCGCCGCAGGCCGTGACCGCCGGCGAGATGTTCAGCATCGTGTACGAGGGACTCAGCGGGCACAAGGAGGGGCAGCTGCCCATAGAGCACGGCGTCTTCTACGCGGCGTGCGTGCTCGAGGCGCTCGCGTACATGCACGGCAAGGGTATCGCGTACAGGTGAATACATACCTACCCAGTCAAACACTGCCTCTTCTACGCGGCGTGCGTGCTGGAGGCGCTCGCGTACATGCACGGCAAGGGCATTGCGTACAGGTGGGCGCGTGCGCGCCTCTGAGTCTGAGTCTCCGAGTCTGACTCTTGAGTCGCAGGCACCGTGGTGCTCGCTGCGCTGCTTCGTGCAACTGAAGGATCTGTGACGAGGTGTTGAGATGCGAGTGAGTCGCGACCGAGCCCTTGGTGCGCGACAGAAATGCGGGGTCTGCGGGCCAGGCACGAGCGCTGATGCGGGCCGACAGCAGCAGCAGCGCTCGGCAGGCTCTGTGCGGATTCGCATGGCAGAGGCAAAGCCGCGTGCGCAAGCGTAAGCAGGTCACCTGCACATCACGTTCAGGTGGCGTAATGTGTGCTTTGAAGTATGCATGCATGCACCTGATGTGTGCTTACGTTGCGCAGCCCGAGAGCCTGCATGCGATCCTTGTCATTGCGGTGAGCAAGTGAGACGGGGCGTGTTGCTCAGCAAGGCCAACGGGGGGCGCCGCGCGTCAGTGACGGCGCGCAGCGAGAGACAGCCGGGCCGCGGCTGAGGCAGCAGTTGACGTGAAGCATGGTGGCGCATGCACATCGCTCAGGACTTGCCAGTGAAGCCAAGGGATGCCAGAAATGCAGCGGTTGAAAAACCTGACACACGCAACAGGTGCGAGTGACAAAGAGACAAGTGAAGTTGAGGTTTGCAGCTCTGACGCCTGCTGCGGCCATGCTTGTTTCTTGCCTGCGCGCAGGGACTTGAAACCGGAAAACCTCGTGCTCGACGACAAGGTGCGCACACGAAGAGAGGACGCTCGCAAATCCAAGTACACAAATCTTCACAGTGGCCATCCTATCTACTGTAGGCTGCCCGTGCCAAGCAGGGTTGGTACTGGCACAGAAGAATGCGGCCAGCTAACTGGAACACAGCATCTACTGCGGGCTGTGTGCGGGGTGTGTCAGGCTGTTATGCTCCATGGCGCTTGCTCAGCAGATTTAGTGTATTGGTTGCTGCCCATCATATGCTGGTCCAGCGCAGGATTGACCCGCCTAGACAAAAACAGTGGAGACACCAGTAATAGACGCAATCGATGGAATGACAAGCTTCTTCAATCATTAGATTTGTGTGTGCATCAAGGCCTCGAGGTTGTAAGCTTTGAGGCCTCTGGTGACTCCCTCCCGTGTACACGTGCGCTGATGTTGATAGCCTCCCACGTTCACGGCCCAAAGCGTGCTGAGCAGTGCTGCCGCTCCAGCGTCGCGACAGTCAGGCAATGTTTTGCCTCAGTGCAAGCCATCCTGAAAAGGCCAGTATTTGTCAACAACTACAGCACATGTGCCCAAAATCTGCACCGGGCGGCCGTCAATGAGTGCAGGGCCGCAAGCAAATGCGCAGCGTTCCTCCAAACTAGGGTAAGGGTCAGGGCAAGGGATAGAAGTAGGGCCAGGCTGCTGCTAACTCTTGTCCCCCCCCCCCCCCTCCCCCCCCCCAGGGCTACGTGCGCATCATCGACCTCGGCTTTGCCAAGAAGATCCCCTTCGAGGTGGACTTTGGCGGCAAGACGGAGATACACAGCAAGTCGTTCACCATGTGCGGCACGCCCGAGTACCTCGCGCCGGAGTTCATCTTCAACTGCGGCCACGACAGGGGCGTCGACTACTGGGCCTTCGGGGTGCTCGTGTTTGAGCTCACGGCGGGGCACACCCCCTTCCAGGTGATGCTTATCATCAGGGCGGGTGGCAAGAATGAGGCTGCGTCAAGCTGCTGTTGGCACACGTAGCGCGCCGATTTGACAGAATCAACAATGAGCGGAATGGCACATTTGCATACTGCGCAGACAAGTGGACATGCAAGATAGGATCACCACACGAAGGTGCACTCGTCTTGCAGTATGTGCAGAACACCGTGCCATTTGAGCGCCCGCCCTGATGTCCGCTTGCACCTGCGATCAGGACTGTAGACATCACACCTACTTTCATCTGCGGCCAACTGCATGTTGCATTTATTTGACTGACGTCATGTGAAGAGCTGATACGCCGCTCCGCTGTACGCACTGTGGCCTCAGACATGCTGCGGAGTGCTCAGCACGCATGCTGCTTCAAAGTTTCTGAAGTCACATGTGGCGTGTGCACAGCGCAAGAAATGTGGTGCACTTCCAACATAACCCAGTAAAGTCAAGAGCTGACCCAGAAAAAAGCGGTTTGACACGGATGAGCCCGAATCACGTCCTGAGCGCAATGCAGAGACAGGGACGTCAGCTCAGCGCCAACGTTTAAACTTCAACACACACCTGCACACATCGACTCCACGCATCGATAATCCCCTCCGCCAGAGGGGGCTGCCCGCTAAGAACAGCAAGGCCTTCGCAATCCAGTGCTGAGCGCTGTTCAATCCATCGCCGGCCCTGCAAGACAGCCACCGCCGCCTCCACGTGGTTGAGCGCATTGAACTGGTCGCAGCGGCGCGTGCGACTGCGCAGCACAGCAATCTGCTCGTGACGGCGACTGTGAACTGCACATGCCTTGAAACAAAAGTGTTTTTCTTCAATGTGACAGAATGTCAGGATGAAAAGCACAACGGCTGTGCACTCTCTCGCATCCACACATCAACCAGCAATGAGGGTGGGGCCCAGATGCCCGACAGAAATCGCCCCAGTGGTCTCCAATACAGTGCTTTGCGCTGCCGCATGTGCGCGCGAGCAGGGACCCAAGGACCCCAACGACATGACGTCCCTGTTCTCGCGCATCGCCTTCTGCTGGCGCGACGGCGTCAACTTCCCCCAGGTACAGAAGCAAGATGGCAGCATGTACTTCTTTTACCTCCGCTCGAGGGGCGGAAAACCCTACTTGCTAACCAATGTCAGATATGCAGCTCTTGTGCTCGTGTCAAGCGTGTGCTCACACGCATTTGTGAACACACAGCTAAACGCATGCGCTGCCTACACTATTCAAAACGGCCATGTACATTTGTTGGACTGGCGCGCGCCCCCATGAGGACCCCTCACGCCCACGACTCAGTATTTATCTTGTGCATTTGGCGTGTGACAACGGCCTTGACGAATGTCAAAGCGACATCTTGCTGGCTGTAGCAGCGGGTGCATGTTGCCTGTGCTGCACGGCTCAACTGCAGCACCAAAATGACCATGTCCTAAGTGGAACATATTGAGGTTGCAAAGTGGGTCAATGGCAATGCCATGTGTGTCCAGTGCAGGTGCCTTGCATGCAGACAACAGCAAACAATCAGGCTGGCTGCATGCCGCCATGTAGGGCAGCGTGCGGAAAGCATGGCAACAGGGGCTAGCATGGCACCAGCGCACACGTACGCGAATTCGCGCTCACGCAGATTTCACACAAAATGAGGCGCACTGAAACCAGCCATTGCGCTGAGCACCGCTGCACCAGCATTGCGCTCGATGACCTCGCTGCATGGCCCTCTGCACGCGGCCGCGCGTGCAGGCCGCATGTGCAGCGAACTCACGTGTAAAACTTGTGCGCCTCCGTCCTGCAAACATTTGCTGCTGCTGATGAAATCATGAAGCGCCAGTTTGTCTCGCACCAATGTATGCATACTGCAAGAGTGGCCGCAGCACGTGAGAGTCAGCAGCAGCGGCGGCAACGCATGCGAGCGTCTGACATCAATACTTCGACCATTGCTACTCTGCGCATCACAGCAGTTGTGGTGACCTTTGTCGACCCAGCCGTGCTTCATGCGCCAAAACACACGCCCACACACGCGCTGAAATGCCACAGTGCACATGGGCAATGCGGCGGCACCTCGCCAAGGCACACTGCATGAATACAACCACTCTGCCTCGGGGAGCCTCGCGCATCACGTTCCGCACCACCACCCACCCCCAAACCCAACACACTCTCGCGTGTGTACATTCCGCGTGCCCGCGTCGGCCGTGCACGCAGGACTTTGTGGCCAAGACCAAGGGGCGCCCCACCGCGGACCTCGTCACGCAGCTGCTGCAGCAGGAGGCGAAGCAGCGGCTGGGCTACCTTAAGACTGGCGCGGACGCCATGCGCGCGCACGGCCACTTTGCGGGCGTCGACTGGCCGGCGCTGCTGCGCAAGCAGACACAGGCGCCGTGGGTCCCGCCGCCGCCGCGCCGCAAGTTCAACATGGCCAACCTCAAGCTGACGCTCAAGTGGAACAGCAGCGCGTCCGTCGTGCCGTACACGGGCCGCCAGGACGTGTTTGAGGACTGGTAGTTTGTGCGCTGTTGCGGTGCGATCAGTGGCGGCGCTCGCAGTGACCCGTGTGTCTGGCAGTGTGCGCGCCGCGGCGAGGGGGCTGCTCGCGGATAAGCGATGCCACGTCGAGCGCGCTGAGAATGCGCTGTGACCGCTGACAGTCGTGGGCGTGGCGTCTCGACTCTGCTGAGCACTGCCATGCGGTTGCCGCCCCAGGCATTGGCGGCACGGAGCCTGGACTTTGATGGAGGCCACGGGTAGCGCTGCTTGCATGCAGTATCAGTTTAAAAAACCTTATCAGCGCTCCGCAAGACTGCAAGGCCGGCGTCAACATCCCTCTTGGTCTACTCAGAACGCCGATGAGGGCCGGGCACGGTCTGCATTGCACATGCCGCTTCATGGGGAGCTGGCATCGCGCAGCATGCAAGCAAGGCAGCACTCCGCGTGCGGCGACGCCGTGCTACGCATGTTGAGGTTGGCGCAGCGTACACTTCCAGTCAGCGGCAGCGTGGGCTCTGCGCGCGGTGCTACTTCAAACAACTTTAACACCACGGGATGTCTGAGCAGCCAGCACACGGCGGCGGGCCTTGGCCTGCTGTCCTTGTTATGCTGGGACACTCAGCCGACACCCCGTTCCGAGTCTGAAACCCGCAAGTATATACAGTTGGAGGCAGATTGCTGCTGAACCAGAGAAATGCGCTGCTGAAGCATCTATAGATTCTCACAGGACCCGCAGAGCAAGCGCATCTCAGGCAGTTCGCCGCAGAGCGTTCTGGTATTTTAGCAGTTCTGCTGTCGTGGATACGATCCACAGCGCATGAACTGCTGCGCTCAGGAGTTGCAGCCGCTCACTGAGCACTGGCTCCCGGCATCTGTATGATGTAGTATGCATACAAGCATGTCAGTTTTCAATTGCCACATAATCATCATGCGCTTAAGGCGGATGCTCGTGGTCACAAGAGTACGCACCTGTCGCTGCGCCGCTGACGGTGTTTGATCCAGATGTCTGCGCATCAGTGATGTACGTGACGAAACTGCCACGCACCGACTTGATTGCATGTGTTGGCTGTGCTCTTGGCGCGCACACCTTTGTGAAGTGCCCGACTTCAGCAGCATACATCCTGCCAAAGTCTTCTGCCACTGAGCTAGCAGCTGCTTGACTAAACAACGTACTGGTACTGCATCGCAGCATTGCTCATTGTTTATACCATTGAGCTGGCAGACTTGTCTTCTTTGCTTTCACTCAAAGAGGTAATTGTTGGCTGCTATGGCATCAGGTACTGCCCTGGCACGCTTACGCTCGGCACTGTCGGCAGCGCTCCACATGGCGTACTCTGGCCGTGTCATGACACACATGGCAGAATCCAGGGGGGGGGAGCACATGGAGGAGGACGTAGGGGAGGATCCCGAGATGCCATTTGGCGGCGGCGGCGTTTGAGTGGTTGTCGTTGAGACACTTTCAAAAGTCACACGACATGCAGATTCCGTACAGCAGCATCAAGTTAGACCATCATCTGGGCTTTTTCGCGCCCTGAGCTAGAATTAATAAAAAGTACTGGACCATATTTCAGCGCTGCCTAGGCTGTAGAGCGTACCTGCTGCCATTTTTTTTGCGAGTTTTAGTTCTGACGTGGAGTAGGTGTCGCACTTGTCTGTGCTGCGAATATTCACATGTAATATGCAGCTGTCGGGACGCTCTTTGCCCACCATGATTTTTCTGCCGCGCTTGAAGTCTACCATGCCGTTGACGGCAATATGCAACACTTCTTGCACTGTAAATGTGCAGTTCTGGTGCCTCATAAATATTCAACTCATCAAGTGATGTCGTGAGACTTGCCAGAACGTGCCATGTGCCAAATATGTGTGCGTTTTGGCATTTTGATGACATTTTGCCTCTGCTTGGTAAGGACTTGCATGTACACAAGTGCTTGACATGTGTGTACTCATTGAGCTGCACAACTGACAGTCATCATGGCGCATTTGGTGGGCGCTTTTCAAGCAGCAACAGTAGTTGAGCACCGGACAAGCGATATGCATGAGTGAGCAAGGTGAAATGCTTCTGCAGCTTCTTGGGTCATGCAGAATCCAAGAGTGGAGATCCTCAGGAAGGCCCCAGCACATGAGGCAGCTAGGTAGCAAGCGAACTCTGCCCGCCAAAGAACAATGTGCATAGCGAACCCCACATTTGGGCCAGCCTGGCCCGTAGGCATCACGCCGTTCGCCCATCGCTCTGCTGGCGTGTTAGTGTCCTATTGCCACTAGGGGCGCTTTGCTTTGGGGCACAATGTGCCGCTTCGGGTACGGCAGCAGCGCAGTTCTCAGCTGATGACGTGGCCTACCTGGCGCACGAGATATTTGGGCCAGGCTGGCCCAAATATGGGGTTCGATGTGCATAGCACTGCATACACAGGGACAAAGCCGAAGCTATAAGCATGACTGAAACTTGGTTGAGCTTTGACATCATGGTGTCAGTGTTGTCTTGCTCACGTCTAGTGGCAACAACTGCAATACTACTGTTTTTCTGTTTTGAGCGTCTACATTGAAACCCACTAATAATCGCACGCGGTTGATGAGGCGCGCGCGGTTGCCACGTGGCGGCCGCCAGCGTTTTTTGTTCTGGATCACGAAAAACAGGCAAAAAATCCAGATCAAATCTGTCCAGAGAGTTGTCGAGCTTGGCTTCACACACCCAGCGTTCCATCGTTGGCACACGACAAAAGCGAACAACCATGTCTTCCGTAGAGGGAGAGTCCGTCGGCATTGACCTGGGCACCACCTACTCCTGCGTGGGCGTCTGGCAGAATGACAGGGTGGAGATCATTGCCAACGATCAGGGCAACCGCACGACACCATCCTATGTGGCCTTCACGGACACAGAGCGGCTCATTGGCGACGCCGCCAAGAACCAGGTGGCCATGAACGCCACCAACACCGTCTTTGACGCCAAGCGATTGATCGGCAGGCGCTTCACGGACCCCGCGGTGCAGTCAGACATGAAGCACTGGCCTTTTACGGTGACCGAGGGACCCGGTGGCAAGCCTCTGATCAAGGTGCAGTTCAAGGGAGAGGAGAAGACCTTCGCCCCCGAGGAGATCTCCTCCATGGTGCTGCTCAAGATGAAGGAGATCGCGGAGGCCTACCTCGGCAAGGAGGTGAAGAACGCCGTCATCACGGTGCCCGCCTACTTCAACGATTCTCAGCGGCAGGCTACCAAGGATGCTGGCGCCATCTCCGGCCTCAACGTCCTGCGTATCATCAACGAGCCCACTGCTGCCGCCATCGCCTATGGCCTCGACAAGAAGGGCCAGGAGCGCAACGTTCTCATCTTCGACCTCGGAGGCGGCACCTTCGATGTGTCCCTCCTGACCATCGAGGAGGGCATTTTCGAGGTCAAGGTGAGATCTGCCGACAATGTCTGGTGTTTCAGCTTGCTCGATACACGCTTTGTACATCTCACTACCATTTTGTGGTCCAGTTGCGCTTGCACGATGATAGTAAATCTTGGCGGCGGTGAGCGACCTTCCAAGCAACATATGTACGTCGAGTGGCTTTGCTCCGGCTGTCAACACCGACATTGTTACACATAATCACTGTATTTGCTGGCAGCAGTAATGCACCTTCATGCACTCAATCTTGGCTTAAGCCAATGGACACGCATCGTATCTTTTTTTCCTCGTTCCTGGATCTTTCCTGATCCCTGTTGACGCGTCTCAATACTGGGCTTTTCTCTGACTGTTTATTGTAGTCTACATGAGCAGCTTTGGCAAAATTAATCAGTACACCTGTACAAACAAGGTGTTTCCAGCACCTTTGTTTAGTTGTGATTTGAGTTCACGAGCCCTTCAACACCCGTTGACAATGTCTTCTTGATTTTGGCTTTCAACACAGGCTACTGCTGGTGACACCCACCTGGGTGGTGAGGACTTCGACAACCGCATGGTGGACTACTTCACCCAGGAGTTCAAGAAAAAGTTCCGCAAGGACCTGACCACCAACCAGCGCGCGCTGCGCCGTCTGCGCACGGCATGCGAGCGCGCCAAGCGCACCCTGTCTTCCTCCACTCAGGTACAGCCAAAAACTTTCTGGCGCTTGTGCATTGGATTTGCTGCAGTTGGTCCATATGCATACATGCGGATTGCTGCACTTGCGTGCTATGACGTGCTGCAGAGATATGCCATGCTGTTTTTTTTGGGCAAAAGTGCTGGGGAGTAATGCCTTAAAATGTCATGTTGCTGACTCTTGAATTCCAATCGCTCTCACTCACTGCAGGCGCACATTGAGATCGACTCCCTGTTTGAGGGCGTGGACTTCAACTCCACCATCACCCGTGCGCGCTTTGAGGACATGAACATGGACTACTTCCGCAAGTGCATGGAGCCCGTGGAGAAGGTGCTGCGGGATTCCAAGCTCTCCAAGAGCCAGGTCCACGAGGTGAGATACAGAGCAGGTTCATTTTACTGGACACGCGCCAGTAGTATTAGAAAGCCAATGCCTGCAGAACATTTGGTTGCAGTTGGTGACAACAGCATTGACGGCAAGCTTTGCATTCGTTGGACGAATGTTATGGTCGAATCACAGTGATTTGTCAGCAACATGGTTGCTCTTCATCAGTCCGCAGCCTGCAAATGTTACTGGATTGTCATGCTGCGGTCAGAGCATCAATGACCACTGAAATCCTGTGCAGCGACCACAGTCGTCAAACGGCTGGGTGCGTACAGCTTTGCGCTACATTTGCAGCGCTTTTTGATGACATGATGTTGAGTTGTCCCATTGGCAATTTGTTACCTCGTATTCTGGCAAGTGCACGGTGTTGAGAGCGTGAGGACCCTTGGCATGATGCTGATAACATGTGTTTATTCTGTCTCTTTGCGCTCAATTTAGGTGGTTCTGGTGGGCGGCTCCACGCGTATCCCCAAGATCCAGTCGCTGCTCAGTGACTTCTTCAACGGCCAGGAGCCATGCAAGTCCATCAACCCCGATGAGGCTGTTGCCTTTGGCGCCACCGTCCAGGCTGCTATCCTGTCCGGCCAGGTATGTCACATGGTTGCATACATGAAAAGGTGTTTGTGTTGACATGATGCAGTGCGTGTTGGCACGTTCACACTGGCGCATTGCCAAAAGCAGTTGCAGCTGATGCTGGTAGCAGCAGTGTCGTCTGCTTCAGGCCAAGTATGTGAGCTTCATGGCTGCCTGACATGTTTTTAAAAGTATTTGAAGTTGGTGTTTTTTACAGCCGCCTTTTGTGCGTATTTCTTGATGCGCGGCATGCGACATAGGCGCATAGGGTGCGAACTTCAGTACATCATGTTGAGTGTGAGCTCATGCAACCACTGTTCTTGCATTTCCCCGCGCGAACCTCAGGACAAGAGCGAGAAGCTGAGCGACCTGCTGCTGCTGGACGTGACGCCGCTGTCGCTGGGTCTGGAGACTGCTGGTGGTGTCATGACAACGCTCATCAAGCGCAACACCACCGTGCCCGCCAAGAAGTCTCAGACCTTCTCCACCTATGCCGACAACCAGCCGGGTGTGCTCATCCAGGTATGCACTAGATCATGTGTGCATCACTGGCTTATATTTTTTAGCACAACCAGCAGAACTGCTATGTTTGTCTGTCGCTGGTGGCTTGTACTGTTACTGCCTGTACAGCTCTAATGTGCAGTGAGCAGGAAGTGACTTTGGAGTGTGATGGGTCTATTACCCACTAGAGCTCACCATGCCATAATGCAAGTGAGTCTGTATATTGCCTGCCGTTACCATCTGTGGATTGCCCAGCTCGGGTTCTCACGCGTTTCGTCCCGCACACTGCTCTATCGCAGGTGTACGAGGGCGAGCGCGCCATGACGCGTGACAACAACCTGCTGGGCAAGTTCAACCTGGACGGCATCCCGCCCATGCCGCGCGGCCAGCCGCAGATCGAGGTGACGTTTGACATTGACGCCAACGGCATCCTCAACGTTCACGCCGTTGAGAAGTCCACCGGCAAGGAGAACAAGATCACCATCACCAACGACAAGGGCCGCCTCAGCGCGGAGGAGATTGAGCGCATGGTGGAGGAGGCCGAGCGCTACAAGGTGCGTGCTCAACTTCAAGACTTGAAGTTGTGCTGCTGAATCGCGTGTTCCTTGACCTGCTGTTTATGAGGTCTCGTCATTGCAAACTTGAATGTGCACTGGTTGGCAGCCGCTAGTGTATGCTGGTTGCCTGCGCATGCCTAGCTGATCAATTGAGCGCTGCTGTCATCACAGCCCCCCCTCAATCAGATACTGCCACGCCTATTGTCATGTGAAGCGCTGCGCAGTGTCAGGTACTGTGCAGTGACATTACTCAGTCACTTTCTGTGTGTTCGATCAGATCCTGGATCATTCGTTCACCTTGCAATGAGTGTAGCACTGACATGCCGATGCTCTATTGTGACACACTGCAGGCTGAGGACGAGGTCAACAAGCAGCGCATTGAGGCCAAGAACGGTCTGGAGAACTACGCATACTCCATGAGGAACACGCTCAACGACCCCAAGGTCTCGGAGAAAATGGACGCTGGCGACAAGGTATGTAGCGTGAGGAAGGGAATTGATATGACTGGATTATTGTCAGCATCTGTCGCCATCCTGATCCAGCAGTTGGTGCGGACGGTTTACCGGTGTTGTCAATCTGCTGTGCATTGTGACAATGTAGGGGGCCTGGAGCTGCAGCAGCCACAGTGTAGGTTTCACTTTTGCACACCCTTTTTCAAGAGCTGCATGTGTTGTCATGTTGTGTCACGTCTGACATGGCAGTGCCGTCGTTACAATGTCAGCATTGGCACCTACTAGCACATTGTTCAACATGCGACACCAATTTAGCGTCTGGTATTGGTCACGCGCGTAGTATCACCATGACCAGGTTAGTCATTTGTGTAGAGCTCGTCACCACCTAATCAATGCACTTTGCCACATTTGACTCGCCGTCTCACACCTCCTCATCCCCCCCCCCCCCTCCATTGCCCCCTACAGACGTCTCTGGAGTCCAAGATCGACGACACCATCAAGTGGCTCGACGCCAACCAGACCGCAGAGAAGGAGGAGTTTGAGGAGAAGCAGAAGGAGCTGGAGGGCGTGGCCAACCCCATCCTGCAGAAGATGGCAGGGGGGGCGATGCCGGGTGGTATGCCCGACATGGGGGGTATGGGGGGTGGCGGCGGGGCACCCGAGCCTACCCCCGATGCGGGCGCGGACGCTGGGCCCAAGATCGAGGAGATCGACTAGATTACACACGCAATGACGGCTTGGGGCGACGCCTTTACGCTGCAGTGGAGTGTACAGTGTGATGTAGCCTTCTGACGCGTTGACTTCGAGCAATCGCGATGGCCGGTATTCAGACCGCAATGGCGCCTCCCACAGCACATTGAAATGCAATTTTGTACCAGACGGAAGAGTTTTGTGTGACACGGAATCTCATGCCCTTTGGTGCATGCTGCAAAGTTCGTCTGCTGTTATACTCTGCTGCATGGATCTGCTGGTTGTCTTGACTTTTTGACCTTAAAATGCATTGCTCAGCATTACGTGCTGCACGTGCAACTTCAGCAATCATCTCAAATTGCATGCTCATGGGACGCTGTTGTCAAGTTATTTCAGAGCCGTGAATACTTTCATCAAACATGTGATGCGCAAGGCAGGCCCGACAAGAAAACCCACAAGCATTGTGTTACTGCTGATGCATCCTTGCAAACAGGCACGCGCATAAGGTATCTTAGCAAAGCAAGTTCAGCAGTGCGCAGTCATGCACACACAGCAAGCACTTTAGAGGGAGTATTTGTGGACATGAAGATAACATACATTTATTTACTGCACATGACATTCAATCGACCCCGATGTTGTTGTGTGCCACTAAGTAATGTGCTGTGTGGTTCACTACTGCCGTACCTTGGACTCTTGCCGTTTCAACCCTTGTCCCTCGGGACACCAATGGCTGACTGATTTCCAGGTGGTGGCCCTGCCTTCTATGTTGTGGTGGCTACTCTATTATATCAGTGAACCACTGCAGCAGAGCACGGTTTCAGCTCAAATTTCCCGCGCCTTCCAAAGCATCATTTGAAGAATGTCTATTTTGATGCCATCACATGGAACTTTGAAAACATGCATGCCAATCATCAGTCACCATAACTACTGTAGTAAACGCCTGTTGCTTCTGCCCCCTTTGTTGAGTGCACTCATGAGCTGGCAGATGCATGCATACCCATTACGCAACAACTTACACCAGGGCTATGCAGCCACCTACCTGGGTCTCTGTCAGTACAGCAGCGAGCTTGCCCAAGGCCCGACACCAAGCCCCCGCACCGCGGCAAGGTCGAGACCAGAGCGGGGGACCTACACTACACTACCTACGCAAGCGAGAAAAAATGACTTCTACTTCGAAGTATGCGAACTTGTACATTCCGAAAGATAGTGTGCAGCTACAGCTTCATCAGACATGGGGACGGCCCGGGAAGTACAATGGCGGCGGGATGTGCCATCATACCCCCAGAGGAGGGGATCTGGCCTCCCGCGATTCAGTTGTGCATGCACATCGCCAACCGCTGTCAGTGCCATGGATCAATCTAGAGGCAGTGACGCAATGGACACAGCCCCTCTGCAAGAACAGCTGGTCGGGGGGACCCCCCAATCGTTGCCATTATCCCCTTCCAGACTGCAGAGATTCGGATCAGGCTTACGCCCGGGCCCATGTCCAATGAAGCTATGGGTCAGAATTAGCTTTACACACCTCTATGAATGTAAGCCACTACAAGCCCAGGCCATGGCCATACTTTAGAAGCTGGAAAAAAAGGCTTATGCCTATCTCTTGCGAAATACACATTCACTAACTTCATGAGCACATGGTACCTCTGGGCTCTACGTCCACCATGGATTCTCCAAACTCGAGAGCGCAGCGCGCAAAACTGTCTGAACAGAAGGGCGTGTGATGCCATCCATCACCACCCTTCATGACGTGCCGGTTGCCAACGTTGCTGCAGCATCTAGAGTGCATGCCTTGTGAGCATTTGCCGCATTGCCCAGAGGCATGTACACAGACCTAGACATGTATACAGACCTCAGTGTATGAGGTCTTGGACTGCGGCCGTCTCCTGAGCAGACTCGAAGAGGTGACCGCAGCCTTCTGTCGCCAAGCATTGCTCTGTGCGCTCTCAACGGGAAGCGTTGATTTCTGCTACAGACACGCTGCGGTGCAATGCGCTACATTCATTGGTTCAACTTCTGTACCTTGGTACCAGAGCCAGCTGTACGTGCGGTATCCGTACATCAAGCAAAACACTACTGTTCTTGCCAACCATCAAACGCACCAAATGACAATCTACATGGGCTGTTCAACCAACCTACCTGGGTCTCTCTCAGTACAGCAGCGAGCTTGCCCAAGGCTCGCCACCAAGCCCCCGCACCACGGCAAGGTCGAGACCAGCGCAAGGGAAGGGACCTACACTACACTACCTATGCAGGCAGAAAAAATATCAAGTAGTTCCAAGTATTCTATGCACTATTGTACACATCTGAATGATAGTATGCAGCTACGGCTTCATCGGACATAGGGACGGCTTGGGAAGCATGTTGGCGGCGGAAGTGCCCCCATACCCCCAGAGGAGGGAGACCACAAGAGGCACCCTCCTGCGATTTAGTATTGCATGCACATCGCCAACCGCCATCAGTGCCACAGGACAGTCAAAAGGCAAATACGCAGTACCCACAGAGCCCCCTGCGAGAGCAGCTGCTTGGGGGGGCCGTCAACGGGCATGCCCTGATCCCCTTCCAACTGCAGGGATCTCAAACCAGGCGTAAGCCTGGCCCATGTCCGATGAAGCTATGCATAAGCCATTGCGTCTACAATAGTCTCTCGTTAGAAGCCCAGGCCAGCGTGCCCGTGATTTAGTGAATTGGTTGCCATATTTTGTTACTTCATTTTTTGGGCCCACTGGTACCACTGGGCTCTAATTCCACCAGTACATGAGCATGTAGAGCACGAGCGTCCGAGCAGCAGGGGCGAGCATCAGCAAATGAACTGCATTGCTGTAAGGAAGACACGGCTGCCACTCGCAAAGGCAGGCCGCTCATCGACCCAGCGCCCTAGTAGTATGCCATTGCTGCTGCTGCTGCCGCAGCGTACATAGGCGTGCAATCGCCTGGGCATATACAGACCTCAAGCTCGCAGTGCAAGGGGTCGATGACCGCAGCCACCTCTAGGAAGATGCCCCACAGGTAACCGCAGCCTCCTGCTGTCCATCGTGCATTGTTTTCTGCTGCAATTGTCCCTGATCAGATATCTATAGTCAAGTACATACAACTACTTCAAAGTTTCAGAAGTTAGTATCAGATGACTGTTGTACTCGTCATAGCCTGAAACCTAATGTTACACTAGCAGATAATACTCATGCAGGCAGCGCTAAGTAGTTGAGAATCTACAGGTACGGCTTCATCAGACATGGGGACGGCCCGGGATGCATGGTGGCGGCGGAAGTGCCCGCATACCCCCAGAGGAGGGAAACCACAAGTGGCACCCTCCCGCGATTCAGTGTTGCATGCACATCGCCAACCGCCGTTAGTGCCACAGGTCAGTCGTAAGGAGACTACGCAGTACCCACAGAGCCCCCTGCGAGAGCAGCTGGTTGGGAGAGCCGCCTCTAGGCTTGCCCGGGTCCCCTTCCACACTGCAGGGATTTCAAGCCAGGCGTAAGCCAGGCCCATGTCCGATGAAGCTACAGATCAGCCATTGCATTTGCACTACTGGTCTCTCGTTAAAAGCCCAGGCCAACGTGCCCATCATTTAGTTAATTGATTACCATTGATTAGTTGCTTGAGTTTTGGGGCACACTGGTACCTCGTTACTTACGTGGAGCGCGAATGCTGGGCTGTGTTGCGGCGCCGGTATCCAAGCTCCTAGGGCACAGCGCAGACTAGGCTGCTGCGTTGACGCAAGCTTTTCGATTGCATAGGCAACCCGGCCTCCCTTGGGCCTTTATAAATACAAGTCCATACGTACCTCTGGGGCTCTATTTCCGCCAGTACACAAGCAAGCGTCCAAGCAGCAGGGGCGAGCATCAGCAGATGAACTGCATTGCTGTAAGGGAAAAACGGTTGCCGCTCGCAAAGGCAGGCTGCTCGTTGTCCCCACGCCCTAGTATTATGCATTTGCTGCTGATGCTGCAGCTCTCGGCGTTGCGACCGCCTGAGCATACATACACAGACCTCAAGCTCGCAGTGCAAGAGGTCGTTGACCACGGCCGCCTCTAGGAAGATGCCCCAGAGGTGACCGTAGCCTTCTGCTGTCCATCGTGCATCGTTCTGCTTTGATGGTGCCTGATTAGGTACTCAGTCAGGTATATACAAACTTGTAATCGTTCTCGACACACATCGTTCTTGGGTGCATGTACACCTCTGCACAGTACTCGCCTTCTTCAGCTCCCAGCCTGGCCGACGATCGGAGAAGACCTGATGTTGAGCGCCCACCATTCAGCACAGGAGCTGCTGCGTCTTGAGGGCGTGAGGCTGCTGCTGCTGGCAATCAAATCATGCACATGATCCGACGGTTGTATCCAAACGCCTGCAGCGATGATTCCAGTACTGTTGTCAGGAGCGTAGACCCGTACGGGGAGCGGAACAGGAACTTCTAACCTTGCTCAAAAGGAGGGTGCGGCAAGGTAAGCCGACGCGCTTGTTTTGAAGCTGAATTGCATGGCGTGACGACAACTCGGGGCTTCGACTCATCGACAGAATCCAGCTTGTCAAAATCACCAATACAGCACAAAACACACCATGCTTATCACGTACGCCCTCAGTTGCGTGATCGGTCCTGATGGTCCTAACGTCCTACATGCTTGAGCACGCGCCCCGCATCGTCACTTAAAAATTTGCTGCGACTGTCGCCGTGGAGTGGATCAGTGCAGCTCGCTAGAACTTGAATTTGCGCCATGGACTCAGGCAACTGCTTGTCCAGGAAGACCGGGAAGGTTGTCCACATTTTAGAACAAATGCACAATAACAATTGTGAATAATCTCTCACTGAACTATCACACTGTGCGTTTGCAAATGATCTGTTGCGATATGCGCAGGTGACACCTCCACTGTGCCATGCCCAGGACGGTAAATCTGGATGCAATGCGCAATGTGCGATTGCTTCAAAAGGTCTAATGCAATGCTGCTTCAGTCCTGATCATGATGCATCATCACTTCTCTAGGCTCACTGCTTCACGATGTGACATGCATGGTGAAGTCACGTGTCAAACAATCATTCTGTCAATTGCAGGGCACTATGGAACCCAGCACCTGTCAGCTTCAGAGCTGAGTCTTGCACGCCAGGTTTCTCCAACATTATGGTGTTACGTAGCCAGCGCCAAAGATGCGCACCACAGAAGACTGGCGCAGGCAAAAGACACAACTATACACACATTGATTGTATCAGGTATTGGGGGGGACTGAGGAAGATGAGAAGGCTGTGGTGCAGCTGTGCTGCATGCACAACTGGACACAAACGACCAAGGAGTTCACTGCCGCGATGCCACTGAAGAGCAGCAAGGCCATAAAGCTCATGGGGGCGCTGCGCAAGTATGCAAACACGGTGAAGGTGAGCTGCTGGCACACCACGCATTTTGCATGGCGTCAGTATGGCAGCCCGTGCAGCTCCCTGCATGTGCTCCGAGCATGAATCTTCTTGCGACTGTCCGACTGATGGTTGTTGTTTAGCCACTGGCAGAGTAGCAGACGGACACCAATACTGTTGACGGAAGGTGAATGAGATCGACGCTTGACGCTGCACGACAGGCATGCACCAGAATGGGCATGGCCAATACAGCAGTCCACGTTGTCGCATAGAATCGGCAGCGGTTGTGCCAGGTCTGCAGGCCTCGCATGGCGTGCGTGCACCATCGGCAAGATGTGGGAACTCGTTCTGTCAACACCAGCAGCCATCAGCGATCAGTGCTACTCACGCGGGCTGCTCGCTCTGATGATGCTCAACCTGGCAGCACCGTCGCCCTACGCCAACATGTGTTTTACTGTACCGAACTTGCATTCATTGCCTGCACATTGCTCATCGTCCATTCTCGGCTGTGCACGCCATCTCTTGATGTTGCAGCAAGTGTTGAACCTCGACGCGACGACCAAGGACGCAGCCCGTGCTAGCGCTGGACACGCAAGTCACAGCAATTCTGACCCCTTGGTAGCTCCACAGACGGTGGCAGCAGCGGCGCGGCGCTCTTCTCTCATCGGCAACACTGAAGCACAGCAGGCAAGTACAGCTCATCCCTAGTGCCCACTTGTGTCGAGTACAAGCGTGATGACTTGTAGGTTAACAGTGAAGCCACCTGATGCATTCCAGTGCGTTAAGCCTGGCTAATTGGATGTCTTGAGTTTGTCAGCAAGTGCAATGTCTCTGGGAATGCTGCAGCAGTCTGTGTAGGTGTGCCTCACTTTGCGCTGCATGTGCTGGTTGCTAGTTGCATTCCAGCACATTATGTAGCACACTATGCTGGCTACGTTTGGAGTGTCTGATTGATGAGCATGTATGCAAATGATGTACAACACGCATCCACTTTTAACTTATCATTGTCAATGTCAGGATGGGCATCCGCTATCAACCGACGCCAAACACGGCATGCCCTTTGCAGACAGGTGCGTGTATGCGTATGCACAACATGCAGAATGCCTCTGCTGTTGAAGTGTCCCGCATTATTTTGCATACTGATCTGTACTTGTTGGCCGGCACTGTATGCTGCAGGCAGTAGCAGTTTGCCCATCCATGGCTCTGCCTTGTATGCATCTTTTGCTGCCCATTGCGTATCACCGTACACGTCAATCAGCACTGCGCTGCGTTGCCAGCTGTTCCGCAGTGTGCAGGTTCACATGTACGGCATTGCGGGTCACCATCTTGCAATCGCACGTCTTCCATCATATATGGGCTGCGGCTTTGTCAGCGCAACCGAGTCCAGCGCCCAGTGACTCACCAACACCATACCATCGTCACAACTGTTGCGCCAGTTGGAGCAAGCAGCCTCTGCCCAGCACCAGCACGCTGAAGCGCACTGCTTCGAGGGACCTGACTGGAGATGGCCCAACCGCTGGCGGCAGCGCTCCACGGCCGCCGCTCAAGCGGCCTAACGTCATGGCGGCAGCGGCTTTGGGCAATGACGACCGTGCAGAGAATATGGCGGATCGCCATGGCGAAGAGCAGGCGGCATATGTAAGCACCATCAACACTCGATGCAGCAGATGTAACCCTAGCAGTCCTGATGCTAGCCCTAGGCTGCGTCCACGCGTCTCGCATGCTCACTCTGTGCATTGCTGGCTATGGTCTGGAGTTGGCGGAGGATGCGAGCATTACAGCAGCGCCCCCGAAGCCAGCAGTTATGCTTGCGTGACTGTAATGAATGCTGCGCTGGAACCCCGTGTATACTGATGCTGTCCATGCGGCCGCTGTGCCCTGCGAGACTTCAATTGCGTTAAAGTTCAAATGCCGACGTCCGCGCACGCGCGTATTCCCACTTTGTCGTCGTTTACGTACGATTCCTCGCACCCACCTGACCAGGACCTTGTCATGTGTTGTGCTTTGCGCAATGTGCTTGCAGATGGTGTGCCATGCTCACTCACAGCTGACTTTCCTTAAAGTGACTACTTACTTGCACATACATCACTGCTCTCTTGTGATGTCACGCAGGACAATTTCCTGCAAGATTCAGATGATGGTTATGACGATGACAACGGCATGCTGTTTGCAGACAGGTAAATCGTGATGCTGCAATGAGCACAGCGTTGTTGTGTTGCCAAACTTCAAGTTGCCATGCACATCCGCTGCACTGCGGTCAGGTGCTAGTACATATCGCCTCACGGCAGGGCTGCATGTGTGACGCTTCGTGGGTGTTAAGTCACATCACCTCACAGCCAGTCATCTGCTATGATTTGACGCTCGACAGTGGCCAACAACGCGCGTTTGTGGCTGAAGAAAGTCTAGAAAAACTCCTAGTTGGAAAGTGCCCTGCATTGTGGAATGTATACTGAACGTGGGCTGCGCCATTGGAGGACCTGCTTTGCATTGTGCTTTCTGCCGCTGTGTGCGCATAGGCTTGTAGTGCAAGCTGTCTTGGTGCATTTTTGTGCAAGTAACTCATACTTGCTGTTCCACATCAAGTGATTCAGACTCAGTGCCTCACACCTTGCCATCGCCTCCATGTGGACGCTGCAGGGGATCATTGAATGCATCACCGCTGTGCAGCACTGAGCAGCAGCAATTTAGCCTGAAGCGTACTGCATCGAGCGACAGCATCCGCAGCAGCAGCGGCATCAGCACTGCAGTTGATGGCAGCAGTGCGCGTCCATCGCTCAAACGGGCGCACGTCATGGCGCCGTCAGGGGTCAACGACGCCGGTGCTAAGAAGGGCACGGACCAGAATGGTGGGGGAAAGCCACTTCGGGTGAGCAGTATTAGGGCTCAGAAGAGTGCCACAGCCCTATTTTGATATGGGTGTTCCGTAAATGGTTGAACGGAGCGTGCTTCATCAAAGGTGCTGGTGTGCGTGAGTCACATCAGTTCAAGTTCAAGTTGGACTGCTTTTCTGTATTTCATGACGGCGCATGATGTTCGCTGTCATATGTCAATGGTATGTGCATGAACGCAACATGCATGCTCACGGCGGTGACGTGCCTGACACCGCTGTCGCTGACGCTTTGGTTATTTGCATTGCTGTACAGGTGGACGCGGAGCCAGCGGACAGCATTGCGCGTCTCAAGTCATCTCGAACGTAAGCCAGTCAACAGGTCATGAGCGTACATACATGGAACATGCCTTCTTGCAAGTCTATGCTCAGCGTCATACAGAGTCCACAACAAGCAGCTGGTTCCCAGCCTGGTGGTGTGGCCAGTTGAAGTATAACATGTGGCAGTAGCGAAGCTTACTGTAAGGTTTACCGCGCTGCGAACTCGTGTGTGTGAGCATGTGCGTCTGAGGGAGGTTGATTGAGGGCGCGCACGTGCACAATCTTCAAGTGAGTGCTTGAACCGGAGTAATGTCAGGTTCCACTTGAAGCTTAGCAGTCATTCCTTGACCATGAGACATCGCTGGCTCTGCACAAATGTACAGGTAACAGCACTTTGTTCAACATGGCTCATGTGTCGACCCAAACCCTAACCCTTGAAGTGCTTGCTGCCATGCTGCCATCTGTTGTGCATGTCTACACACATTTGTTGTATCTCATCAGGGCTCTTCACGAGTCATGGCCGTCTGGCGGCTCTCGCGCGACACCGAGCCAGCAACCCCAGCTTCGGCTTGCAGCAACGCTCAGCGGCACGGCGGATATTGAAGTTGAAGATGCCAGCGACAGTGCAGCTGCTGGCGCTGAGGCTAAAGTTGACCACTTTGCTTGGAGCACAGATGATGACGAAGCTGGGGCCACTGAGAGGAGTGACGCGGCGGAGGTAAGCTAGGACTCGGGCCTTGATGAGTCGGACTACTGCAGGTGCTTCAAAAGCACATGTAACGGCGCAATTTCTCACAATACAACAACATGGCATATGGAGTCACTTGTGAAATTGCACAGGCACAGACATGCTGTGTCACACACACACCATGGAGCCTGCAACATGCATGAATCTGATTTGCGCTGCAACCGAGCAGCGCGCAACGCACACAACCTTGCATTCGTTGCCAGACATGTGTGTTGCAAAAGGTCGAGTATGTGACTGGCATGACAAGTTTCATCGCCGTCTCCCGATCCACTGCTGCTTCTTCCAGCAGGAGCTCAAGGTCGCGAACGGCAGATCCCAGGCGAGCAGCGATGGTGACGACAGTACATCTGATGAAGACGCCAGCAGTGTTCACTCTGTAGATGCGGATCAAGTGGATAAGGTGAGCGGTATGATTGGAGGCGGTATCGCAACAAATGCGTGGTTTTAGAAGCATGCACATCATAGTGCTGAACACACTTTTGCAGTACGAGCTGCACTCTTTCTGGGATGTGATGTTGTTACAGTACACGAGAGGGGCTTCAATGGGCTCCCAACTGTCAGCATGAATGAGAGTGTGCAGCAGGCCGGCCGCGACATAATACAGACAAGTTCGCATTGACAGGAATTAGCATATCCGGATTCATTGGACAAGTCACCATGACTGCGTGGTTCAACCTCCATGATATAAGCCACACATGGCGATCAACTAGGAGTGGGTGAAGGCCATCCATTTATGCAGCTGAGGGGTAAACAGGTATCCCGGATGCCATCTTCTGTGGTGTTCACTCACTGTCTACTCGAATGCTCACAAGTTCTGTGTACCATAGTTGCTTGCTGCCATGCATATGTGGGATGCACTGCGTCCTTGCTGCAACATTACAAAAACTCAGCATGGCCTCTTGTGAGCTGCACTGACTACACCACAAAGCTGATGGCGCCCATACCAAAGTTACTGCTGGTTGCTACTGCTGGCCGTTGTGCGCCAGCGCAGTGCCTTGTGGCACTGGCGACTGGAGTGGCAGCATGACCGGCAATTAAATTGGTACTCTGCCATGCGCAGAGTGTGCGCATATGGTGATCCAAGTGCTGTTGCGCTCTGACGCCTACACGTAATAATACAGAACCTTTTGGTGCTTCTTGGCCGGAGAACAACCTCAACAAAGTTTGACGCTCCATTAACAGTGAACCTTGCGCATGCAACCCTGCTCTCGCACCAGGTGCTGCCGTCGGAGCCAGCGTACTCCGCAATGGATGACCCTGAGCTCCTGCCTCTCCAGCCGGAGGACTTCTCAGGCGTTGATGTCACCGCGCCGGTGCAAGCGCACAAGTTCAGCCAGCAGGTGCGCACGGCAAATGTCAAAGCAATGCATAGGGCAGCCTGAGTGCGCTTCCTCAGGATTGTCTCGTGCGTACGTGAAGGGCTTTGTTGATGGCTAGAGTTAGGTTCATGTTAGGGTCAGGGTTAGGTCAGTGCGTTCGATCTCATACTTTATTTAAGGCTAGGGTTAGAATTGAGGTGAGGTTTGGGTCAGTTCATTTGACCTCATACTACGCTGTGAAGAGCACCTCAAGGGAGCGCCTGACCCCAACCCTAACCGTAAGGTAAGTGCAGTGCACAGCGTGCTGAAACACTGCAGCCCGAGTGCAGCAAATTGCCCCTGGCCCACTCTGTTCTGGCACGTTACTGGTGCTCATCGCATGTGCGCAAAGCAGGCATTCCCTGCACGTAGTATGTCCTGAAAAATGGGCAAGTTCAACTTGAACTTGCCTGTGCTTCTTTGCCAGTTTTGTTGGAACACTACTTCGTGCTGGCTGGGTGCGAGCAAGTCACATGCCAGCACACATGATATCACCTCGTCTGCTCTTTGAGAAATCTTTTGGTACGTGGTGGCCTATTTGTGTGCTGCTTGGCTGGAGCACAGGGAGCACAGCGGTTGAGTGTTTAGCCATTATGCCCAGCCTCGCGGCCTGGCAACAAGGCAAACTGTATGGGCACCAGCAATGAGTATGAGCTTGAGCAGTCTGCATGTAACCTGGGTATTGATGCATTTAGCCACCGTGCGCGTGCGTTCTCATCAAGTGTCAAATGCGTGACCACTGTTGATGCTGCAAGCTCATCATTAGTGCAACCACTTTCCCCTCTTGCGCAGATACCGCGTGCAAAGATGAACCTGGCTCTGGGCCTCTGCTTCGGTCACGCTGCAGAGATGGGTAACCGCCGAACCATGGAGGACAGGCACGTGCTGCCATACCTCTGTGTTTTGTACTTCAAGTTGTATGCTGTAACCTGGAGCATCACACTACAGATTGCCACAGATGTGCAGCAGTGCTCAGTGGCACTTATAGAGGACACGCGCGTGCCGCCACACCTCTGCACTGTGTACATGGATGCTGTGTGTTGCAGTGTCGCAATACAGGTGACACAGCGGATGTGCAGCAGTGCTTAGCAGCACTAATGTCTCAGCTTGTTCGTTGTACCATTGGTTGTCACGGCCATCTCAGTTGCAATCTCGCAGTGACCTAGAACTGCATGCAATCTTGTGAGTCACAAGACCACACATGACCCAGCCGCTGGCTTCAGCATCTGCAGCGCTCCCGTGAACCAGCTGAGCCTACTAGTAGAATCTCAGGGTATGCTCGCGCCCTTGACAACGTCAACTTGCAGTGTCATTTGACAGCCTGCGAAGCGTGTATTGCTGTTTTTTCCGTTGCTGCGGCGACCATACACACTGTGGCCGCCCGGCGCACTGGCACTGACTCGTATGAACGCACTTCACGTTTCTAGCATGGCTCATGCAATGCAGCATCCGCCGTACGCCCCTGCTGTGACCGCTGCAGGACCACAGTCATTGCGGACCTGTTTGCCAGCGACCACCAGCAGCATACGCCCCGTGGCAGCAGCACCGGTCCGGCTCCCCCCTCCACACTGCCAGCAACGGACGCTGCGGGCCCACATTCTGACACAGAGTCGCCGCTGATTGCGCAGTCGATGCCCTCGAGTGAGGAGCAGTGCTCAGAGCCCCAGCGCATGGGTGACAGCAGCAGCCCGACCGAGGCGATGCCGCTGTCAGTTTCGTTTTTTGGTGTGTACGACGGGCACGGCGGGTGTGAAGTGGCAGAGGCGCTGGAGAAGGTGCGTGCGTACGTGTGCGCGCACGAGATTGTGCGCGTGTACCGATGTCATTTTTTCCATGAATTAGTCATTCAATAATTGGATACTTCTATCATATAAGAACTTCACGTCTGATATTGTCTATGGTGACTGTTGTGCCAGCCACAGTGGACATGGGACAGTTCCTATTGTGATAGGACCCACCATATTGCCTCATGTCACCAGTTGGCATAGACTTCTGAACAGGTACTTCATTTCTGCAGTAGCGTGTAAAAAACATATGGTATCACAGATGCTCTGCCATGACGCTTCTCCCTTTGCGCACTCCCTGCATGACAGTGCTCTGGCGCCGCACGTCAGCAAAAACCGACCCCCCCCCCCCCCCCCTCATGCATTCACTTGCAGGACCTGCACCGCCTCATAGTGAAGAATGGCCTGCAAGGTGACCCGAAGCAGGCGCTAGAGCAAGCGTGTCTAGAGATGGACGAGGCATGCCTGGCGCGTGACCACAAGCGTGTGCCAAAGGCCCTGCTTCCAGTGAAGACGCGAAGGACCAGCCGCAGCAGCAATCTCTTACCAAGGTACGCTCTTCATGTTGTTGGCCCGGGCAAAATTACATGCTGTGGTCCTGTCACACTTGACAGCATCATTGTCCAACTCAAGTCAGCGTCTGCTTGCGGAAGTGTCGTGTAACACTCGCCTGATCGACACAATCACTATGATGGCGATGGGACAATGTGCCTGCCTCACGCGACACACTTGGCTGTCCCTCTGACGTAACAACGGCAGAAGCTTACCGGAGATGATGATTACGTTTGCTGTCCCTGTGATATCACAACAGGTGAAGCTCAGCGGTGCGACGGCGGCCATGGCGCTGGTGCTGCGCCGCCGTGATGACGCTTGCGTTTGCGTGTACGCGGCCAATGTTGGCGACTGCCGCGCGGTCCTGTGCCGCAATGGCATGGCGCTCGATCTCACGCACGACCACACACTTGCGCATGAAGCGGAGGAAGCGAGGGTCACGGCCTCCGGAGGTACAATCAGGTGTGTGTTGTGTTGGAATCGCCCCATATTGCATATGATGTATTATGTGTATTGCGAGCGTCGTGGCATTCACAATGCCGCGACGAAACGACCTGCTGAAACTGCAGTACGGACACGCGTCTTACACATGCGGGTTCAGCTTGCTCCAGCCGAAAAAACGCGGTAGCCAGCCTCTTGTAGAGGTTAGGGTTAGGGTTAGGGTGACCTGGGGTTAGGGTAACCTAGGGTTAGCGTGGCCTAGGGGTTGGGTAACCTAGGGTTACCCTAACCCTAAGCTGGCAGCATCCCTGCCCTCGACAATAGCTCATGCATCAAGGAGAAGCTTGCAAGTGCATCACTGATAGCAGGTGTATGAATGCTGCCTACTGCGCTGTCTCTCACTGTTCCAGTCAGTGGCAGTGGCTGCTGGTGGTTGCCATCAGCACCAGCCCGAACAGCAGCTGTGATGCCACACAAGATGCAATCATTCAAGGTAGCTGCAACCCTAGTCATGACAAACACAGCCGCAGTTCGAGTCCCACTAATGACGGCTGCAGGTTTAGGCCAGGAAGGAGACAACTTCTTTGACAGTGTGCACCTGAGAGTGGCCACCTTGCTGCCACAGCATCCACATTAGTATTTCCAGTTAATGTAGCGTGGAGCTGCACATGACACATGCACTTCACCCTCACCGTCTCACTCAGCAACGTCACGAGTATAAGCTTTAGCTCAACGCGAGCCCACTGCTGATCACTGCTGCAGCCGCGACCGTCTCAACGCCGTGCTGGAGGTCAGCCGCTCCTTTGACGACATTGAATTCAAGGTTTATCCACCTCCGGACGGTACAGGCCTGTGGGGACCCAAACAGAGCCTCATCGCAAAACCGGACATCCAGAAGGTAACGCGCGCTGCATTTGCGCTGATGCTGAAGCATGTGGCGCTGTGCGCTCAGTCCAGGAGCGAGGCACACTGATAAACGCTTGAACTTTGCAATACAAAGGAATATTGGTGACATGTAGGTATTTGAGGCAGTGCCTGCTCTCCCGATGAAGATCAAATGACGCAACCTGTTTCGACGAGCAAATTGGGCAAGATGTTGTTGTATTATGATGCATGTCTTATAGATGCCGCAATTTTGTGCACTGGCATGCAAACAGACGGCTTCTGCTCGATACAATTGCAGTACCCGGGGACGCCTAAAGAGCATGTTTGGTGCTTCAAAAAACAGCTTTCAGGGTTCTGACAGCCCCATTGTTTGCGTGAGGGTGTCGATCAGGCGGAAGAGCAAGGTGCACCTTTGAACTTATTATTGCCCCTCAGTGCGTCCTGTTTTCTTTCACAACTACGATGCTCGTGGCAGGTGGAGCTGCAGCTGGACGGCGGCTTCCTCATCCTTGCCTGTGACAGCATTTGTGCATGCATGAACGATTTTATGAACAACAGCGCGACATTTACCGGAAGCACGTTTGGTGCTTCAACAAAACAGCTTCAAGAAAGGCACTGATAACACACACTGATGGGCCGATTAATTGCGTGATGGTGACGAGCAGGTCATAGTGCAGCCGAACGACGGTGTCCTCGTCCTGCACTGCAACGGCATTTGCAAAGTCACCGGTTTCAGCGCAAATTCATGCAAGTGCATTACTTTTTCCGGGGAGCAAACTTCTTCAAGGATATATTGTTTGTGTGATGGTGACGATCAGGTGTAGCTGCAACCGAAGGACGGCTTCCTCATCCTGGCCTGCGACGGCATCTGGGATGCCGTGCAGAGCCAGCAGGCGGTGAACCTCGTGCAGCGCCGTCTGCTGAACCATGGCAGTGCTCAACAGGCCAGGTGCGCACGGCAGGATTGAATTGAGCACTGCAACAACGGATAGAAGTAGCAATCAGGGGGGAAAGCGATAGCTCCTGTTCATCGCCTTGAAGTATCATAGTTCACTCCTGCTTGCAAGTCAACCGGGCGGTAGTTGAGTTGCGCTGCAAGCGTGCGCTGCGCTGCGTAAGTGTTAAGGCATGGCGATGAAGCAGCAGACTCTCCAAGTTGTTGCGGAGTCTCAGGAGCGCAAGTTGAACGTTATGCAACCAGTGTGTGAACCTCGATGCCCTATGTGGCTACTGTACCGTTTGGCTGTACTGTGGTGGGTGTACTGTGGTTAGTGTGGTTGGTGCAGCGTGTGGCTAATACATCCAGCATCACCCAGCGGCTCGGTGCTGCAGTTAGAGATCGCCAAAGTGCGGTAGGACAGGATTGTGCACGGGCCCGCATGGCTGCATCTGCTCTGTCCACCGTCGAGGTTTTGTGATTGGTCACAAAATTGGTTCACGTTTTGATGTAGATGAAACTGCAGAATTTGCGCTGTGATGAGCATGCTTGGAAAACTGTGAAATTGTCGCATTGTGCGAGAAGTATCCGTACACACTGATTTGCATGTCCGATGGAACGAACGATCTGTCGTGCAGTTCGCGCCTTGCATGCGCGCACTTGAAGTCTGCTGACCAGTGAGAGCATGACGATGCTGCGATGTTCCGTGCAGCCAGGACCTCGTGGACAAGGCGCTGCAGCTGCGTAGCAACGACCACTGCAGCTCTGTGGTCGTGTGCCTCAATCAGGTCAGCTGCTCAAGTGTGGAGAATTACATGACTCATTGCTTCACATGGGTGCTTGTGTCATTGCCAGGTGCCAAGTGTATGTACTGTTGCTCAGGGTTAGGGTTATGGTTGTTGTTAGGGTTATGGTTTTAGTTAGGATTGGGGTTGAGGTTAGGGTTAGGGTAAGGTATCAGTCGCAAGCCATGGTCGCCGTTGTCGCGCATTTGAATGTTGCGATGTGTGTCAACGCCTGTGTAAAATACGCAGTGAATCACGCATTCAGGTGCGATGACCCTCTTGCATGTACAGCCAATATTGATGATTGAATGCTGCCCTTATACAGCACTTCAGACATCGATACACATTCATTGCGCATCTCCAGTTGGCTATCGCCACCAGTCGTCAGCTGGTTTCATATGGTACCACCTCGCTTTGCTGTGCAGGCTTCAACAAGCACCTTCAGCTAGTTTGCACGTGTCTGTGTACGCGCGCACCTCGTCTTCAAGTGCCTATGTATGTGCCGTGTGTGCCTGCGTGCGAGCTTTTTGGCGTGTCCCGCAGTGTACTTTGTATGAACTCTCGCTTAGGGCACCAGAAGCCCAGGATGATAAATCCTCAAGCTCGCCATCAGAATTTGCACATACCATGTAGCACATGTTCTCAATGCTCATTGCCAATTGAGTTCTTGGCGATCGTGTTGTGTGTACAGCCGGAATGTGTGCAATTCATGCAGCGTTTTGCCTCACCAATCTATGGTACGGTGATGCTCAGGCCCTCCTGCCTTTCGCGCATCACCACAGCACCCATGGTTGCTGGCAATTGTCAACTGTCTTCCGCAGGCCAATGTGTAAGAAGGGTCTCACATTGCTGTGCACTGACTTGCTGTCCCCACCAGCGCATGCCGTCATGTTTGACATCGCAATCTCACACAGCTGCGTCGTCACGCCTTTGCCATGACAGTCGTCCCTGGAGTCCAAGATTTACAACACCAGCAATCGGCCTGATGTCAACCAGTCCGCTGAAAAGGAGAAGTTTAACGAGAAGCTGAAGGGTGCAGCCAACCCCATCCAGCAGAAGATGCCAGGTGGCATGCCCGACGAGGGGGTAGGCATAGCCGTACGCAAGCCTACCCCTTGATTACAGGCGCAAGCGCCACACAAGTTCAAGGAGTTTGACTGGACTGACTACTGTGGTCGTCAGTTCCTGGGCGAAGCGTTTGCGCTGCAGCGTACACAAGTGTGCAAAGCAGCCTTCCGATTGAGACAGCAGAGAGAGCGTTGCGAATGATCAAAACACGTCGATGGAAACGAACGTCATCATGGATGGTCACACGGTTTGATACAAACTGACGTCACAAACAAGAGCAAACAGCGGGGGGGGGGGGCTACAGGTATACCTACTGGTATAGGGCTTCAGGCCTATTTGCAGCACCAACCAAACCCTGGGATTGGGTACATGATCATATCCCGTGGCACCATATCACCCCAAGCGAGACCGTGGGCAACACTCACAACTTGACAATGAAATGTTGTACTTTTGCACACCCTGTGTTTGAGGCGCCGCCAGCGCCTGTCCTTTGTCGTCTTTTGCTGCCAATCAATAGCCGTTGTTGCCTCTTTCGGGCTGTTGACCAGATGGCGCAGTGCTCATGCAATCCGAGGCAGCGCTCAGAACACAGCAACAGCACGTTGACACACAATGACAATTCTGCTTCGAGTCGCTGTCAGGCTTGTTGCCATCGCATTCGAGGTGATGTTGACTCTGCAATACGCAACAGGTGAGGCTCGCACCTGTGCTGCGAGCATGTTTGCGGTCTTAGAAATATGTGGCAGGCATTCGCGAGCACACGAACACCTAAGGGCAAGCCCATGCATACATCTTCATGACCACCTCAACATCACTTGTGAGTACAACTTTTGCCTTGATATGATACTGTAGCTGCAGGGTGGTCACAGTGATCCGGACGCCGTGTCACCCCACTGGCGAGGTTAGCAGCCAACGCTCCAGCTCGCAACATGCCATCCCTGCCCTGTCGATAGGAACCCTGATGTCATCCAGACGCGACAGTGTTGGCGAACATGCGCGCGATGATGCCAAGCGCGGCTGGCGCACGAGACGGCGCGACACACTTGCATCACAGCGCTCATCGTGCGGTGAGACATCGAAATGGTAGACACGCAGTGGGGGGGGGGGGGGGGGGGGGGGGGCTGGTGAGGCAGGCACATACACCGGCGAGCCAGCTAGGCCCTGCAGCAACACCGCACGGCACGGCTCAATGAACATGCCTCCTACCAGGCCAGCACACCCCGACAAGGTCCGGCCCCCAAATTTTTTGACTCACGTAGCTACCTGCGTTGACGCTGAAAAAGTGCAAACCGCCTTGTAATCTCACCCCTCCCACCTTTGCAAACAAAACGACAGCAGCAGAAAGCGTCCTCGCCCTCCTCACCCGCACCAAACGCATCCACCAATGAATGCGCGTCTTCTGCTGAAACGCGCCCCCACGCGCAGCACTGCCGCCCGCAGTGCCGCCGCCACCGCGCTCAGCAGCGCCACAGCCGCCGCCCCAGTGTGAACTTCAAACATCTTCGCTGACGCTAATGCCGTACTCCGTCTCAGCCGTAGACGTAATTGCAGTTGTTCGCTTTATTGTTGTTGCTATGATTGGCTTGGCGACAGTGGCACAGAAGTGTAATGGCGCTTTGCTCAATCCAGTCACAAATGCTTGGATGGTCCTTATCCACACTTGTTCTACCAGGGTACGTCAATTGGGCATGGTTGCTACTGATGGCAACTGGTTGGCAGACCTCATGAGTGTGTGTGTGTGCCGATGCCTGAATTTGGACTTTTTTTTCTGATATCAACATGGTTTATTTTCAAATCAGTTGCATTGAATTCTGACACCATTGACTGTGCTCAGTGAATCCAACAAATAGAAGCTCGCGTCTCCAACAAGCACCAAAGCAGTACGTAAGCTTCTGCATTAATCTACCTGGTGCCGTCAAGTCACGCTTCTCAATGCACAAAAATGCACACAAACACTGATGCTTGGAAAGCAGCGAACTCGTTGCAGCGGCAGTCATTCAAAAATCAACCAGAGCACATGCGGGATGGTGCAAAATTTGGCTGATGACCGAGCCTTTGGCATGCACAAGCTGTGTGCTGTCTGTCACACCGGCTCTGATCCCGGCATACAACATCCCCTCTTTTGACATATGTACAACATCCCCTCTTGAATGCAAAAACTGAAGTGGTGTGTGTGTGAAAATCGCCATTGAAGAGCATTAATGTCTCCCGGTATCAGCATGCCCCCCAACCCTCCCAGCGACCGCCCTCCCCCACCCCCCCCACGGCCAATTCCATAGCGTGCCGCAGCGACTCAGCGTCTGCGCGCACCGCCGCTGCTTTCGTGCATTCCTGCTCCAGAGCTGCCGCCGCTGCTGCCGCCGCCTTGAGCGCGCTGCCGCCGCCGCTGCTGCCGCGCTGCGGTAACGTCTGCCGCCGCACTCAGCTCCTGCACCTGTTGCTGCAGCGCTGCCATCGCCGCGCGCGCCACTGCTGCCGGCGCGTCTGCTGCCGCGACCGTGCATTGAGCAGCCATGCTCTGCTATCACTGAGCACTGAGTCCCTTGAGCAGGGGAGTCTGTCATTTGAGCCATATTATATCGGACGTGGCTGCTGTGCAATCACGCCCATTTTAGCAGACAAAACGTTACATCAATGGCCCAAGGTAGCCTGTGCAATGGATTGCATGATGCTCTGTTGTTTTGTGATGGTGCGCGTACTCCATGAAGGAAAGTGAAGGAAACTGAAGAAGCTTTCATTGTGCGTAACAATTTGGTAGTGTGATGCACCTTTGTTGTTGCAGCCTCACTGGAGCTTGAAGCACTGACATCATTGAATCAATAAGGTATTGAAGCAAGTAAAAGTTCTTGCACACACGTACATGTTTGCAAGCGCGGGTAGAACAGACTTGCAGAGGCCATGCAATCACCTACCTGGGTCTCTGTCAGTACAGCAACAAACTTGCCCAAGGCTCGCCACCAAGCCCCCGCACCACGGCAAGGTCGAGACCAGAGCGAGGGAACTACTCTACCTACGCAGGCAATGCTAGATAATGTTTTACAACTACCTACGGCTTCATCAGACATAGGGGCGGCCCGGAAAGCATGAGGGCGGCGGAAATGCCCCCATACCCCCAGAGGATGGGACCAGAAATGGTGCCCCCCTGCGATTCAATGTTGCATGCACATCGCCAACCGCCGTCAGTGCCACCGAACACTCGAGCGGCAACCACGCAATTTCACACAGAGCCCCCTGCGAGAGCAGGCGGTCAGGGGGGGCCGTCTTACAGACTGGCCTGATCCCCCTTCCACACTGCAGGGATTTCAAACCAGGCTATTCATTTGGACGCGGCTGCACCAACAATAAGACCAAGACCGCAGTCGGAGAACAAGCAACTTACGTAGACACAGCTACCTAATACGTGTGTATTGGATTGTACAGCTACGGCTTCATCGAACATAGGGACGGCCCGGGAAGCAGGTGGCGGCGGAAAAGCCCCCATACCCCCAGAGGAGGGCAGCCAAAGCGGTGCCCCCCCGCGATTCAGTATTGCATGCACATCACCAACCGCCGTCAGTGCCACAGGGCCATGTGGAAGCAAGTACGCAGTATCCACAGACCCCCCTGCAAGTGCAGCGGATTGAGGGGGCCGCCTTTCAGCTGACCCTGATCCTCAACCACACTGGCGGGGTTTTCCAATCAGGCAAGTTAAAAGCCTGTCCTATGTCCGATGAAGCCATGAACTGTACACTTCAGCTGCACTAGTCTCATTGAAAGCCCAGGCCAGAGTGCCCCTTATTTAGCGCGACTACATCCATGTCAACTTTATCAAATTGTGGCTACCACTCATTTCAATACTCTTTGAGCTCTGTTTTTGGCCACAATGGTACCTCTGGGCTCTACTTCCGCCTAAACCGACAAGCACATGGATAACCAGCAGAGGGTGCTGCTGCAGCTTTCGCATCCACCCTGCAAGGGGCCACCAAAATACCCTTGCACAGGCAGGCTGCTTCAGTGCCAGCGCCTTCTAGTGTTGAACCTTCGGCAGACATCGACAGTGCGTCATGACTGTTGCATTGCACCAGGCGCACACAGGTCCCAAGCTCGCAGTGCAAGCGATCGAAGCCATGAATAACTCTGGGAATGGGGCCCAAAGGTGGTCATAACTTTCTGCTGCCGTGCTCTTCCTTGTTCAAACTTCTGATATATCGCAACAGCTCCTCTTCTGCTTGCAGAAAGCTTTTTGCGGACACACCTGATGTTGCTCTTGCATCATCGAGCATCTTGTCTGGCGACTGCCGGCGACGAAGGTGTTCACAAGCGCCGCCGCTCCACCCATCCTTCCTGCAGGAAAGTGTCATTATTCGTTCGTCTTCGCTTTCGGCGGTGTCGTTTGTGTGTTCATTTGTGTCGTTTGTGTGTTCGTTGTATTGTTTCTTCTTGCGGTTTCAAAAAAGTAACGGTTTTGTTGAAGTTGCCGCTGAAGTTGCCGCTAAAGTACACGTGACCTGTAGATCTACTTGTAAACACCGAGCAAGAAATAAAAGGTGCTTGCCAGGTGCGTATATAGTCCGCACAGACGCTGCCCTATGAAAATAGGCAATACCTTGCAAAATGTCAAGAGCTACACTAGAAATTGCCATAGTATTACCTGGTTCTCGGTAACAGATGACTACGCATGCTTTGATGACAGTCGAGGGCGATGTAAGCGCAATTGTTTGAATATGCAATGCAGTAGCCCGATGAGCGATTCTGACCTGCCTCCTCGGTGTACTGCCCCGCCCACGTGGGCTGCATGGTCACGAGCAGCATGCTTATTTTTTGCCCATCTCCCTCGCTGTACTTGCAGGCTACATGGAGAGCCTGTCAGCCTCAGAGGCGCAGGTCGCACGGCGTGTCTCCACGGAGTTTTGGCGCCTTCTCGCAAATGCTAGGGAGCGTTTCCTCAGGGACACAGTGGAGGAAATGGACGCGGCGCTTGTGACTATCCTGCAGCTGGTGGAAAGTTTGGGGGGTTCCGCAGCTGATGCCGAAGGTGTGCTGCAGCTGTGCATCATGAACGACTGGGCACAGGTGACCCGGCTGAGGGATGTCAACACCAGGATGCGGACGAAAAAAGGGAAGGCGACAGCATTCGTATTGGCGCTTCACAACTTTGCCGATGTGGTCGTCAAGGTACGTGGCTGCAGTTACATGCAGATCAGGAAATATGAATGGCACGCATATGCGCCTAGCATCACACTTCATCATGGTCTTTTGTTGTCAAGTTGGCAGCCAGCGAGCAAGAGGTACATCAACGTGCTCTTTGCAAATCGGCTTGAACCCAGATTTTTGCCATCTGGAGCTGCTGTGCTCACCCGTACTTAGTATCCCTTCTGCCATCACGGCCATGATAGCAAGTAGAGTAATGGTATGTGATTGAGCAGCTGAGCTCAACACTTCGCGGCCCACTGGATTGGGGGGGGAGGGGGGGGGGATAAGTGTCCGCGCCAGGGACTGGTGTGATTTCAGGCTCTCACTCCCCTTAGTTTTCTCTATTTTGAGCATATCATAGCCCACTCATGTGTGCTGCACCCCCGTCCCTCTGCTTCAAGATGTAGAGATCGGGTCCTCAAGTTCTGCTGAGTGCGCTATTTTTGCTGGAGTTATACGTTCAAGCCATGCGCACTTGGCTGCAGACTACAGCGACGGCTGTGGTACAAGAGGCTTGATATGAGAGCAGTCACAGTCTAAGACCGGTCTGACGGCTGAACACGGAACTGATCGATACAAGAGGGGTTTGGTGCTGCTCGGGGCTGCTTGCTCTCACATCGTGTCCGCCTACCACTAGCGGCTTCGCGATCGATGCAGAATGGCGAATGTGTGTGCCAAATTCATGAGAAGCAATCTCTACAACAACATCATGCACTCGGCACCGCAGCTGTGCGGTTGCTTCGGCTTGATTTGAGTTTAACTTCAGATTCAAGCCAACTTCAGTTTCTGGTACTCTAACCCTACGTAATGACGTCAAACCCTAGTGCTAGGTCTAGACTAGGGTTTGCCTTTATCCTAGTTACTGCCAAGGACGATTAAGAGCGCTCACAGTATGAGAGTGGTGGGACTGGCGGGACGGACCCGCTCTTATATCCTATCCTCCCTGTATATGGACAATTCATTGACTTAAAGAAACTTGCACAACACATCATACTAAAGCAGCTTCTAGACCAAATGGGTTTTCTACACATGCGCATGTGGGTACTGGTTTCTCTGTACAATAATCTTGGTCAGGGCCACGGACCGCGTCATACTTACAATGCGCCACCTACAATCAGCTGTTTGTGATTGAGCCAGAAGGAAGCAGGTAGTTGGCAGTTTTGTGATGTTGCGGTTGAGCCTGTGGGCAACAAACTGCGCAGCCACCCTCGTGCATGGTGACAGCGTGCACACACATGACGCTATGCTGATAACTTGTTCGAATTCACGCAAGTGGTTTTTCCTGCTGAGTGATATGTGCCTGTGTGTTTGAGCCACTGCAGCCGTCTTCATCATGCGCTCGGGGTGCTGCTGCTGCTTCAAGTAGTGGCTTCAGGGATGCGTTGGCATCCATGTCAGCATAACTGTTGATGCTGACTTGTCACTCTTAGCCTTGTATTCATTTCCTTTCTTGATGTCCGCAGCAACTCCTGAGCACCAACACTGCGGACGCGGCCTCCGCCCGTTCTGACAACACTAGCGGCGTGAAGTCCATGGCAGCTGTGCCGGAGGCGGCGGCAGCAGTTGCGGCTGGCTCATCCTCCATTACCTCTGCCAAGACGGAACAGGAAAGATCAGCTTTGTTGAGTGTGTGCTGGCGCGAATCATCAGCACATGGGCTGCAGCAACATGGCCTTCTGCATGTCAGTTGTTACTGAGTTGCTGCACTGAGATCGCAGCCATCCACGAAAGCTTCCTGCCGCTGCTGCGCATCAATCAGTGGTAAGAACAGTGTGCACGAGCTGACTTGCAGCAGGATGCCATCTGCTCCCTTACATGCAACGACCTTGACAACAGGTCAAGTAGCCTACTGACTGTCTTGGTGCTTACCCACGGCAAGCGAACAGCAGCAGACCCTAACCCTGAGCTGACTCTGACCCTGACCTGAACCTCATCCTCTGAGAGCACATGTCAACCAACAGAAAGGGTGTGCCGCCTTGTAACAGCATCCTGGTCGTTGGCCCCCATGCAACGACTGCTCAGCCGCCACTGCTAATAATTGCCATCAGTCAGCCCGCCTGCACAAATTATGAAATGATCTGGGGATGCGTGCTACACTGGGGTTGCTGCATGTGGCAAACCTGTTGAACATACCACGGTAATCACAGTATGGTGAGTTTGTACCATCATGGACTGCAACGCTGCTATAGTGCAGGTTGTTAGTCTGGCAGTGCCCTCTGCTTGAGTGCCTGTCTTTTTGACACTGTGGATGCGATTTTCCGAATGTATGCTGAGAGTCGCCTCATACTTCTGCAAGCCGCTTGTATGCAGCTGGTGGACACAATGAACCCTCACGCTTCTCGCTTCCAACAACACAGCAATGCTGACCTGGCACCTGCCACTGCTTCTCTTCTGGTATTGTACAGGCCGCTTTCCTTCAGTCGTCTGATGAGGAGGATGAAGAGCCTGGCAGGTGCGTGCATGCATAACACAGGAAGCGCATAACCATACCTTCCCCCCGTCTTGTAGTTGTAGCCCCTCGCGGGTCTATACTAGGGAGGGGGGTGATGCAGGAAGTGACGGGTGGGGGAGGGGGGGGGGCGGGGGCGCAGTGTTTTTCCTGAGAGTGGCTTTGATGTGCAGCGATGCCTGAAACATTGTCGTCTGCCTGAGCGCCCACTGGCACAGCTTCAGGTTCAGCTCCAGTGTTGCATGCTTTAATTCGCTACGTCAGGCGCAGATTGCATCAGCACCTCGCTTCAGGTTGCTGCATCATCGTGTTGTGGTCAGACAGACAGCCACCGTGGATGATCAAATATCTTGACAGCAAAGGCAGCTCACATGATGTCGGTCTTCATGTTTGGTGGCCAACCCCTGTGTACTATGAATCCGCATATTCGTAATATGTGTTGGAAAGTAGGACTGATCACTGTGTGCTCATCTACGTACAGCACGCAGTGTGCGTGTGCTGCTGCTGCTGCTTGAGCATATACCTCTGATATAGCGTTTCCCGCCCAATATGCTCAACGATTGCCGGCTCAGTCACATAGGAAACTGCTGTGGACTCTATTGATGCATGCAGCGTTCCGGCAATCGAGCAGCCTCTTCTCAGCAGCAAGCATCCCTTGCACACCAGTGGGCTCAAGCGGGCTGCCTCAAGTGGGCCTTTCGGCAGCAGCGGCATTGACTCAGGCTCCGAAGGCAGCGCTTCACGCCCGGCGCTGAAACGGACTCACGTAATGCCAGCAGGGGGGGGTGGGGACGCCAGCACTGTGTCCGCGGCGGAGCAAGGGGGCGGGAGGAAGGCGCTGCAAGTGAGTGATGGGCGGGATAATAGCCAAGTAGTCAAGCACTTAGAGTGAGCAAAGACCACATGAGCAACGCAAACAGCAAGAAAGCTAGTAGCGTCTTATGTCTGGTCCCACACATCGAGCACGGCAGTATCTGTTGTTTGATTTACCATGTTTCGCTGCAGCCAGCACGCCACGTGTCAGCACGGTATACCGTGTCAGCAAACGCACTGCATGTCATGTGATAGACTAAGCTACACGGCGACACATGTGCGGCCGCTAGGTCACTGGCCGCCCTCTGAAGGTTCTGTACCTGGAGAGGGGGGAGCGTCAACTTCAACTTCTGCAGGAACGTTATATCCTTCCTCTTCACCTCATGACCTTGCCAGTCTACAGTTGCTGCATTCGTCCGTGCAAGTTGCCTGAGGTGTGTCACAATCGCGCTTCCTGTATTGAGTTGTCGAGCTCTTGACTGGTCCTTGCGGCAAGCAAACAGTTGCGTTACATTGAAGCTGCTTGCAACATCTGCTTGATTGTTGCTGCTATGCAGGATAGTTTTTTGGACTCTTCGGAAGAGGATGATGAACAGCCCTTTGCGAACAGGTGCGTGCCTGTGCATACGCTTGTGTGCAGGGCGTTTGTATACACAAGTGAGTTCACATGCAGTTCATGTTTGTCATATTCTGTGCCTGGCTCAATCAAGAAGTTTTTTGCAAAGAAGTTCACCTACAGCAAACCTTGTTGGTGATGCCAACTTTCACTTTCCTGACATTAATGTATGCTCTATAGAATACACAATCAACAGTACCATGTTCTGACACTGCCACTCTTTATGTATTTTTCCATGCCATGAGCAACACCAGCTCACACAATCAAGTTAGTTCTACTGTGGGTGTCAAGGCATATGCCGCTTGAAACTGCTTGACAGTTGTCGCCATGTATCTGAACCTGGCAGCACGGCCGGCGTTGCTCATCTGCATTCTGAGTTCGAACGCACATATTTGCATACGATGGCGCTGATGCAGAATTTTTTTATGCACGGCACGACCTGCTTCTGCAACTGTCCTGTAATGCTTTTAGTAAGCCTTTTACTGATGCAGCTGCTCTCACTGCCCTTTGTCCCACAATTCGGAAGCCGTAAAAGTCATTTGTTGGTGTCATCATCTGCACGCAGCGCTGGCGCATCGGACAAGCAGCCACTGCGCAGCGACCAGCTGCCGCCCACCAGCTCGCTCAAGCGCGCTGCTTCAGACGCGAGTGTTGGCAGCACAGGCGATGGTGTGGACACTGGCGGCAGCTCTGCACGCCCGCCGCTGAAGAAGATGAACATAACAGTGCGAACGGATTTTGGTGATGCCAGCGATGCGAAGGAGGCGGCACAGGATGATGGGGACAAGGCGCTTCAGGTGAGCGCATTCGAGATTAAATATTCTGTAGCGACTAAAGGCTTGAGATCAATGCTGACAATTGATTTTGATTGGCATTGTCAATATCGGCATACCAATACTAATGACAAGCTCCCAAATGTCCGTGCTGGAAGTCACCATGTTAAAGTTAACACAGCCTCACGGAGCCTCATGAAGCCTTCATGCAACCCCAAGTCACCCTGAGCAGTCGCCTGGGAGAGGCGTCAGTTGTCATTGAGTCTGCTTTTGCTCGGAGTTCAGCGCTTTTGCCCATGTCCAATGTCCAGAACAGCAATGTAAAAAATGCCCACTGTTTAACACATTCCATACATAGTTGTTGTCAAAGCAGGTAGGAAACCCTGTACACTTGTCAAGATTTGGCAAGATCCGAGAGAAAGAAACGATACTGACTCCGACGCTCATGTGCTGTGCATGCTGCTGCACAGGTGGACGCGGAGCCACGGGGCGGCATTGCGCGTCTCACACCATCTCGCACGTAAGCAAGCCATCAAAATGCACGAGCCACAAATGCGGCACGTTGGGTAACTTCTGTAGGCGTTGTAAGGTGTTCAGCGTACATGCTATCTCTCGGAGGGCTAGCAATTTGTTGCATGCGCAGTCTCTGTACTGCACATGTGCATCCAGGATAAGCTGGATCACATTGACACACGTCATTTTCCTACTTCATAAATCACTGCAGTGACATGGGATGTTGGTCATGTGGCTACTTCACATTCTCATGTCTGATCCTCAAGTACCAAGTAGATACTACCGCGTCTATTCATGTCATGATTGTGCTGAGACCCCTGCAACAGTGTGGACTAGAAGCCTTGGGGGAGTCAACGCAACACACTGCACCACCGACCCTGCCTACAAGCACAGTGTACAAAATGTACAGTTGTGCCACACATCAGTTTTGCTCTGATTGTGCAGTGTGCATGGTGCACAGTAGTGGTCGCCAGTTCAAGGATAATGATAGTTGAGTATACTTCAGTACAAAAACGGTGCTGCGAGGCGTACTCAGCACTAGTACTCGATGCTGAGGGGATGGCTCCCATGTATGTGAGTGCATGAACACATGCAAAATTTACTGACATTGATGTGCACGTTTCATGCAATTAAGGGCACTCAGCGATCAACCAGAACACAGAGCGGGCCGAGCTCTGATCAGGCTTCCTAGCTCATTGATAATGAAGAAGCCCTTCAGGACTGATCTTCTCTTTGTGTCAGAGCCCTTACACAATGTTGGCATACTATGCACCATGTCTATAATGGAACCTCATATGTGCACCATCCCCTACTATTGAAGTATGCTGCTGCCACTTCACCTGCTGTCGACTGCACCAGGGGCCGCTGCTGCTGTTGCCAAGCATGCCAGCGCCTTCAAAACTGATCTGCACATCAATGTCACATCTGTCACTTCAGGACCATACGCAAGTCATGGCCGCCTGCCGACTTTCAAGCCATGCCCAGCCAGCAGCCTGAAGTCCAGAGATCACTTGGCCGCGAGGCAACTCCCAGCGAGACGATGGGTGATGAAGCTGCAGTTGCAGGCGCCAGCAATGATGAAGTTGGCGCTGCTGATGAGGATGATTTCGCACTGAGCGTTGACTGCAAGAATGCTAGAGGGGATGAGGCGGGGGAGGCTCAGGCAAGCAACAAGTTGTGACCCACTTGAGTCCGCTGCACCGACGTTACATCTGATCCATGCCGGCAACTGGATGACATGAGCGCATAAGCGCCGAGGCTGCATAAGTGCAGCAAAGGCACGGCAAGCAGGCGACCCGGTGGCGTGCTTTGTCTAACTTGACTGCGTAGGTGGAAGCATGCTGTGCTATTTCGGACAACAAGTCTCGTGATGTCATCACGAGCTGCCGGGTTCGGCAATTATAAATATGTCTTTAAACATGTCAAAGCTGGCATCCCACCCGCCATTCAACAGCACTTGCATTTCAATGTTGTTGCAGGTGCCTGGAGTTGCGCGCAGCGTTGATGGCAACAGCGACGGCAGCGGCCGCAATGGTGATGGCGAAAGCACGTCTGATGCGGGCACCGTCGGCAGTGTTCAAGAAGTTGATTTTGATGACATGGACAAGGTGAGCATTGTAAACTCAGTCGAGCCTGTTGACGAACACAGCCTGCAGGTTTCAGTCCTGTCAATGATGCGACTTCAAAGGATTCAGCAGCTTCCATTTGCATGCGCATGCAAGGTGTCATGCTCAGCAATTTTTGCAATTAGCTGGTTCCATGTTTGCACTCCGCTGTGCATAAGGGGGGGGGGGGGGGGGGTGGACGGGGGGGGGTGGACGAGCCATGTATGCTGTCATGGTCATTGCACTTTTTAGCTGTTTTTTTTATTACAATGGATTTCCTCATGTTTTTCTTAAGGCAGAACAGGCATTGTTGATCAGGACCACCATGCGAGGGGGGGGGCAGTAGTCACCACTTCAACACAGGATAGAAAGGCGGCATGTTTGGCTGTATTGCATGAGTTATATATGGCACTAGAGGCTGTGACGTATTTATGAAGGACTTCAACGTGAAGTAGTCAAGGTTTGCTGCAAGACCCACCTTTGAATGCAGCAGCCATGCACGCAGGGAGCTTAGCTGGCATGCCATGCTTATCTCGGAATGTTAATAATACTTTTAATAATACTTGCTTTGTATGGCTCAATTATGGCTCACTCAATGGCTCAAAGAACAATATATACATATAAAGCAGCATACTGCTATTTGGCACATGCCGACGCCTGGTTCAACACATGGCATTATGCATGCATGCCATGTTCAGCATAAAAACAGTTTTGTTCCTTTTGGTGACGAGCTCAGATTCTTCACTTGCAAGGTATGCGCACAGATTGTGTAGATGGTGGATGGCCATCGCCATCACATTTTCCCCCCTTTTGTAGCCTCTTGAGAACCGCACAACAAACATTGTTTCCCTTCTTGCAGTCTTGAACCGCACAATAAAGCTGACAGTGCACTTGCAGCATGAGTCTCTGCAGTTTTGCTGCAGGGCCGTGCGTTCCTGCAGACGGCCCCCTGCAGATGCCCCCTGGCGACTCTGCGACTCTGACTGCTACTCTGACTGATGCATTGCCAGTACTCGCTCATCGATGGGGCCGCAGGTGCTATACTACGCTATGCAGTGCCAATGACAGTGTGGCAGAAACCCAACAGGCTGCTACTGACGGTGTGAGCTTGGAGCTCCAGGTGCTGGTGACCTGTGGTCCACACTGCATAGCTATCACGAAACGGATAGTGCGCTTCACTACATATATAAAAAGACTTTTAAGACGCTGTGTTGGTTGAAGTAAACATGCGACTTGTGCACACATGCTGCACCAGGCGTTGCTCCCATCGGGCCCTGCCTGCTCCGCAACAGATGACCCAGAGTCGTTATACAGCAACTTGAAACCAGTGCAACACTCCATATTTGAAGTGAGAGTTGAACCTGTACACGCCACCCTGCTCCGCACCAGGCGCTGCTGCCAGTGGGCCCTGCCTGGTCTAAGGCAGACGACCCGGAGCTGATGCCTCTCAAGCCAGAGGAATTCCCAGGCTATGATGTCACCGCACCGGTGCAGGCGCACACGCTCAAGGGGCAGGTGAGGTTCTTGCTTGTGCCACAGCATTGAGCGAGAAATGGCATGCATGGTGCCAGTACTGGTCATGAGCGCGTCCCTGAGGCTTCCTGTCTTGTGTATGTTTGTGGCTTCAACCGCCATGCTGCATTGTAAAGAGCGCCAAGAGGCAGTGCACGCGCTGACATGCAGCAAGTAAGTCACCGCAATGCAGCGAAACCCCTGGCCCTTTCAATCTTGGCATTCAGTGGTCCTCTGTGATGCAATAGTGCGAGATTTTTTATTACTATATTGAGGACCACATGTTCATGACATATACTTCTGAAGTGATAGATTTTTTTCTCACAGAAAGTATAATGGCACTGCCCTTCTGCTTGCAGAGCTGCTTGGATGACGGTTGCCTGTGCTCACCTTACTGGCAGGAGGTGGTACAGCGTGCTGCAAATCAGCGTAACAGAAATGGTCAATTGAGCAGCAGAGAGTGCCCCACCACTGAGCCATGCCGCTCCCCAGCACGCAAGCATACCGTGCACACATGCACTTTCCCTGATGACCTTCTTGCTTCTACTGCTGGTGTCAACCGCCTTGCTTCCTGTGCAGGTACCCCGGTCACAGATGAATCTGGCACTGGGCCTGTGTGTCGGCAGCGCTGCACAGCAGGGGAACCGTCAAGCTATGGAGGACAGGTATGTGCTGGCAGAACTCTGCACTGAATGACACTGTGGGGTATTCATCGTGATAAGCTTCACTTCACAGCCTTGCAGGTCATCGGCCCACATGCGACCTGATCTCGTTTGAGGAATGCGTTGATGAAACCGCTTTATGTGGGCTTCAACATTATTGTGCACCGACTGCGCCTGGTATGCTAGGCGTGCATGCTCATGTTTCACAGTCAATTTCTGCACACGGCATCATATTTGTGGCAGCATGCACTGCTTCTGTCTCCGCCGAGCCTTGCCTGACACTGGCAAATGCTTCTTTTGATATACTTTCAGAACACACTTGGTGCCCCGAGCCTGTATGCCGGCTGTGGCTCATTCTGTGTCTTCCCCTGTCAACGCCGCAGGACCACGGCTATAGCAGACCTGCTCACTGATGCCCGCCAGCAGCGCTCACCCAGCGACAGCAGCACTGCTCCACGCTCCCCATCGCCGCTGTCACCGGACACCGCTGCGCTGCTAGATCCCCACAGCCAGACTGATGATGCGCCGCCGCCAGTGGCATTCTTCGGGGTGTACGATGGGCACGGCGGGACCGCTGTGGCAGAGGCGCTGGAACAGGTGCGCGCGTATTCACATGGCATGCACACAATTTGGTGCATACACTAGGTACGCCAGTTTCTCAATTGGCCATACTTCGATGTACATGTTGGATTTACCTAATTTTTTTTTCAGGTAACGTGAAGTATGTTGCAGCGACTCTACCAGAAACAAGTCAGCCCTCAATTTTTTCAGGTACCGAGAAGTATGTTGTGCCAACTCCATCAGCCCTTTTTGGTGCATGTGACCCACTACGACCCTGCACAATGAGTCAACATACACTTACGTGACTGAGCTGCAATACATTCCTGTTTTATCTCCGTGCTGCTTTGCGTGATATTTTCTCTTGCGTTCTGGCGGTTTATTGCGGCACACACTGACCAGCATCATCCCATCTATAATACACTTCACTTGCAGGACCTGCATCACCTCATCGTGAAGAATGGCCTGCAAGGAGACCCGAAACAGGCGCTCGAGCAAGCGTGTCTACAGATGGACGAGGCATGCCTGGCACGTGACCATGAGCTCTTGGCCCCACCCCCTGCTACCAGCGAAGACGCAGAGGACGAGCCAAGGCGGCAGGCTCTTGCCAAGGTACGATATTCCATGGCGTTGGCAAAGACCATGCTGTCAGCACGCCATGTATGATGATTCATTGGTGAAGCGTTGATGCTTAAACTCAGCACTTTGATGTTTGCAACTCTGCACCATGCCTGCGTCATCTATGTCAGTATGTGCAGTAATAAAGGCACAAACTACCTGACATGATGACATGTGTATGATGAATGACATGTGCTGTCCTTTCTTTTGGCACCACTGGCAGGTGGAGTTCAGCGGTGCGACAGCGGCCATCGCACTGGTGCTGCGCCGCCTCGATAACGCTTGCATTCGCGTGTACGCGGCCAATGTGGGCGACTGCCGCGTGGTCCTGAACTGTGGCGGCGAAGCGCTCGACCTTACCCGTGACCACACATTTGCGCATGCAGCGGAGAAGGAGAGGGTGAAGACCGCCGGTGGTACTATCAGGTGGGTCAAAGCTGCCTCATACTGCTCGAATTATACTATATGCATCACTTGCGCTGAAACATTCACGTTGCTGCCATCAACACACCAGAAACTGCCTTACAGGTGCATATGTGCAGATGTTGGCTCCAATGGAATCCTCTCAATAGAGTGGTCCTCTGAAGTTGCGGTCATGCAGCGTTTTTGCCATGAGGAGGGAAATTCTTTATGCGGTCCGCCAATGATCAAGTCAAGCCCCCATGGTTTCGGCAGGCGTGTGCGTCCGGGACAATTGCCGGTAGGCGCGATCAAGGCCTCACCCCGATGATATGAAAATTAGCAACGACGGATATCTTCGAAAATCAGTAACTTCAACTTTCATTTCAACTTCAAATTGAACTTCATCGTGAAGTTCAAGATTTTCAGTCGCGGAGGAGATGTTGTAATCCAAATCTTGAAAAAGTGGCAAAGGTATCAAAAGCCGTTTTCGGCCTCTGGACCACTCCTCAGGGCGTATCCATCGGCCTCAATCCCGTGGTGCCTTCCGAGAATTGCTGAATTGCTGCAAAAAACTTCCTCCTGATTTTGGTGGCGCGCATACCTTGGTGCCTTGCCTGCTGGATTATGCAGAAGCCAGCTCTCAGCCGGCCGGCAGGGGCAGCATGTCTGTCTTGAACAACTCATCCGAGTCTCATCATATGCACAGCTTCAATGCGGAATTACCATGATAGATCATCCATGTGCTTCAAGTGCTTGTCCCTCATGCGTGCCAGTGGCGTCATGCGGTAGGCAGCTCTCTGTGGGCAGCGTCCTTGCCTTTAGCATATGTCAGCAAATGTGTGTACAGCTGCAGTGGTGACCCATCAGTTATACACGTACTTGCAATGCGGCAGTATCAGCAGATATGTGAGCTCTGAATGCTACATTGGCTGACTGCTGCATCTGCCACTGACTTATTGGGGCAGTGCCAGCCACAGCAGCGGTGGTGCCAGTTCCAATCACGGGCTGACAATAGCTGCAACTTCACATCTCAACAATGGCAGTTGAATACGCTTGTAGCTGTATTGCGGACACTGCTGCTAGCCGCTGCGCCTGCCCTGGCCTGGATTTTGTTGTTCACGAGGAGCTGCACTGCAGACCAGGGGCCCCAGCTACCTTGCGGAGTCATGCCACAAGCTGCTCAGATCTTCTCACGATGACATCACCTTCGACTCCCCCACCTCACTACTGATCGCTGCTGCAGCCGCGGGCGCCTCGATGGTGTGCTGTAGGTCACCCGATCCTTCGGCGACATCAAGTGCAAGACGTACCCGCCACCCGAGGGTACTCACCTGTGGGGGGACAAGCAGAGCCTGATCGCGAAGCCAGACATTAAGGAGGTGATGCGCTGCATTGAGCATATACGCCACATGAGTGCTGCTGGGCTGTTGCTTGGCGCAGGTTTTACAGTGATGGTATTCACGGCGAGCATCATGATGCGGACCCGTAGACCGTGTGAGCAAGACAGCATTCTCGAGGTGCTGCAGCACTCAGTCCATCAGCATGCTGCACTTGCCAACTAGTTTGGGTCTTGGGTACTTTTCACCGATGATGGCATTTTCCAGTTAACTGGCCTGATGATGTATCGAAGTACTTATATACACTTTGGCATAACATCAAAGAGGTATTACAGCGGCAACAAACACGTTTGTCACAAATGGCCCAATAGCTTACATGGAGTGCTGGAGTGGTTGTTTTGTGGCTGATGAATACACGGCTTTATCGCCGTCAGGAGTGCACTATCACATGGTGCATTCACCCGCTGCAGTGTCCCTCGTGTATTGTGCATATGAATGAGAGCTTGCTGCCACAAGTTGTGGACAGCCAAAACTGAGCTTAACTTACTATTCGGAGCCCAAGTTCAATGTGTAGCCAATTTTCTTGCTCATGTACTTGCTTCTTGTTGCAATGGCGATGTCGTGCCAGGTGGAGGTCCAGCCTGTCCACAGTTTCCTGATAGTGGCCAGTGACGGACTCTGGAATGTAATGCAAAGTCAGCAGGCTGTGAACTTTGTCCAGCGTTGCCTGCTGCGCCACGGCTGTGCTCAACAGGCCAGGTACGTGGGAAGCTCAGTTACACTCACGTTATCGTGTATGCACAGTAAAAGCACGGGGCCCAACTGAGAGTCACGCATTTGGCCCTGCCCTGCTTTGCTTGTGTTTTTTTTGTTTTTTTTTTGTCACATACCCGAGGAGTATTGTGCGCTGCGGAGTTTGTGCGGTGGTGAGCGCAAAAGCACAGCAACATGCACCAAAATACGTGTTTGCAGAGCTCGGACTCACGTTGGACGACGCACATGCACTGTTTTGATTGAGACCTCAGTGGCTGGGAGCTGTGCATTGCAGTAGTGAGCGAGTGAATCCTGCATGTGTGCGGGCCTGTGTCTGCCCAGCAGCGCCTGTTGTGATCTTTGTAGTGTGAAAGATGCGTCCATGAAATTGCGGTGTGTGTGCTTGCTCAACACGATAAATTAAAGCACTGCGTGTGCTGTGCTTAAGTGTATTATTAAAAGCACTGCTTTCAAAGCAGCCTACATGATGTTATTACACCCACTAAAATAAATGTGTGGTTGCAAGGCAAGTAAAGCTTGTACATTGCTGACCTGCACCATGTATTGCTGCCTCACTGTTTTGTGCAGCCAAGAGCTTGTAAACAAGGCACTGCAGCTGCACAGCATCGACAACTGCAGTTGCGTCATTGTGTGCCTCAACCAGGTGAGATGAGTGCAAGAAGGAGCACATGGATTGCACGTGTCCCGCCCCATCCTTGATTTCTTATACCTTGCCTGATACGCTCCTAAAGGTGCTGGCTTTGGCCGCAACCGCAGTAACATGCAAGAGGAACAGATGGCAACACTGCAATATAGCCATAAAGAGCAAATTTCTAACGCCATTATGTGGTGGTGTGCCCTGCGTTCTTCACTATGCTCAATTCATCGAGCGCAGCAATCGTGTTTTGTGCAGCCATATAAGCTCACCTTCTACGGCGGATCACGTCACGTCGCGTCGCGTGCTGTGTTTGTTTATTCTCGCTTGGGGACTGGGGCAATTTTTGACCCGTTCACTTTGAAAACAAATATTTGTGGAAGGCACTCGCGGCTAACCATCCCTTGTCACCAAGAGCTCAACGATCTTTTTGATTCATTTTTCATTTGTTTGATTCCGTTGCCCGTGCCATCTGTCTCATCTGACACTGCTGTTGCAGCTGGATGGAGCTTCTGCGCCACCCGCAGAATCTGCCAGCACAGACAGGCGTACGCGCAGTTTCAGTAGCTAAGAAAAGCGGATATCTATGGTGTAGGTGTGCCCAGTAACGTCTGTGTCATACCGCCTCAAAAAATGCTCCCCGACAACAAAGACCTCCAAGCAGCGTCACAAAAGGATATTCCCAGGAAAGCAGACGATGCCTAGCCTGGAGACAGCTCTGCCAAATATGGTGCCGAAGCGTTTGGGAGCAATGGTGTCAATCTGATGATTGCGCTTCTGCGACAATGTGACCCACATTGATGGCGTCTTCAGAAAATTCTTTGTAGCTACACACGGATCTCGAAGACCAAAGCACCGCGCCAACAGGCAAATGTTGCTGCCGTGGTGATGAGTTGTGGAGTGCCTCCCCCCCCACCCCCGCCCCTGTAGCGTATTTGCAGGAACCTCTGAAACCGTGTGTGTATCTGTGTGTGTGTGGGGGGAGGGGTGACGAGATTGGGTTGTGGGAACCAGCTGTGGAAGGCATGACACTGGGGGCTCACTGCAAACAACCCACAAATATCAAAGCGCGGCAGAGGGAGACCAGCAGTCAAAGAGGCAGTGTCATGGCTTGAGGAAAACAACATCGTCTGCCTGCACAATAGTGACAACTATCTCAGACGGATCAATTTGTTGTGTTTTTACACTTGAAGTGTGCACAGCTATGCAATCTCTCTGTCCTCAGCGGCTTTGCCCGGCCAACTTTGTGCCCATGATACTTGCAGCCCTGTATGCACCACAATTGCCACTGCCCCTCGACTAGAACTTAAGCTGCGCAAAGTGAGTATGAACGTGTGCATGTTTCGCGCAATGCATGCTGATCATTGTGCTGATACAATGGCGGAGGAATCGCGCTATGCGAGTCTTTGAACACGCACATCTGCAGCAGTGTAGGTGTATGATGCTATGTTTCCTGATGGTCAAGTACTAGCCTGCCACAGGATGCAAGAACTCGTCACATGTACACCAGTGAGCTACTTCAATGTAGCATTTGAAACATTCATTTATGAAGCAAACTGAAGCAGATTGATCCACTAGGAGTGTGCCAAAAATGCTTTTGCACCTGACGCCACGCAATGCGGCGCACAACGCATCATTACTCTATTGGACACTTCACCTCACAAGATACCGTGACTGATGCGCTTTTGCCAAAAGTGTGTTGACAACAGTGCACATGGTGAGCTGCGCACATTCGCATGGGCACACATTGCATCTCATCACTTCTGTTGCAGCCACCCAGGTTGACACAAAACCAGCCCTAGCCAAGCTTGACAGCTCGCATTGCGCACGCAGTCACCCATTTCAGAACAAGGTCATGCATGCAAGCAAATCCTAATTCAAGTGATACTGCCGCAGCATGAGCTGTCACAATGGCAAAAAAGGTGCAATGACCATTTGCAGGGTCACAAGTGCTTGCCAGGCGCTGTGAGGACTACACAGCCAAACCGAGCATAGTGCACGACAGATACAAACGCGCATGTAGCAACTACACACCAGGAGATTGTACGGTTACGTCACCACTTGGGGAGCGTCAATGTTTGACCATTTAGTAAGCTGCACATCCAAATGGTACACAATGCAAAAGCGCAACCTCCAAATTGTAGCGTATATGTAGCATATGTGACCACCGTGGAAACACCACCGCACCAGTTGCCAAGAGTTGTGCTTTGCCATCTGGAGCATTCATCACCAGACCTTCACATTGCGCATGCAATGCATGCAGAGCAGCACGCAAGGCACATGTGAAGTTGATGTAATGCTTGTGGAAATAAATGCATTTATAATTTCAACCAAAAGCTGTCACTTTCTGGTTGCAGGCTTTGATTTGTTTTGTGTCTATGCGCATGCATGTTTGTCAATGACTTGGCAGCTTCACCAAGCGCAAGAGGGACCCTGTGGGAGGTTGTTGATCCTGTGCATGACTTGGCCCTGCCAGCTTGCGCTTTCACTTCATCTTCGGAGCCATGGCTCTGCAGCCAGCAATTTTGGGTGCCAATCAGGCGGCAATGGCTTTCAGCGTCCCCCATGTCACCTTCAAGCACAAATAACACAGGTGGTGGCTTCAGACGCCATGAGGCTGCAATACAACAGTCCAGGACTTTCAAGAGTTGCGCACCTGCAATGCAGAGCATTGGCATGAGCTCATATGGGATGTACATGAAGTGTGATGCATGCCTGCTTAAAGCTTGTCACATCTGGCAAGTTGAAGTCTACCTTCAACGAGCAACATCGTGGACTGCTTCATGCTTACAATATGAATTCAAGTGAGCAAACTTCAGACCCTGGCACATATTACTGCTCGTTGTGCACCACCTCCAGCCCGGATTGGGCACTTGCATGTAGCTGTGTCTCAGCTGTGTCTCAGGTTTCGGCGGCCACCAAGACTCGCCAGGGCTATGTACCACCTACCTGGGTCTCTGTCAGTACAGCAGCGAGCTTGCCCAAGGCTCGCCACCAAGCCCCGCACCACGGCAAGGTCGAGACCATAGTGGGAGACCTACTCTACCTATGCAGGTGCTACTTTAGTACACCTATGCAGGCAGTGCTACTTGAGTACAATGTAGTACTGGAAATGAAGTACTGCTACAGCTTCGTCGGACATAGGGACGGCCCGGGAAGCACGATGGCGGCGGAAGTGCCATCATACCCCCAGAGAAGGAACTGCTAGCAGCCTCCTCCCGCGATTTAGTGGTGCATGCCCTCGCCGACCGCCGTCAGTGCCACAGAGCAATACTGGAGGCAGTTACGCAGTCCCCACAGAGTCTCCTGCAAGAGCAACTGGTCAGGGTGGCCGTCTGAAGGCTTGCCCGGATTCCCTTTCCACTTGCAAGGATCTCAATCCAGGCGCAAACCTGGCCTATGTCCGATGAAGCTACGAGTACTGCAAGTTTATTACTTCAGAGAGTCCGTCTACAAACCCAGGCCAAGGTGCCCCTGCTTAGTTGCACCAACAGTTGCATGTCTTTCTTGATCGTTGGTTTTATGGGCACAAAGGTACTTCTGAGCCCTACTTCCGCCACTACATTAGCAAGCATGTGGGGAGCACCGAGAGCATCACAGGCCGAACAGCAGAAGCGCATGGAGCAGCTAGTGAGTGCCGTACACCGCAGCATGAACTGCATGCAGACGCCAGAGCGCGTGCATCGCGCTTTTACGCTTTGCACTTGGCACACACAGACCTCGAGCTTGCAGTGCAAGAGATCGGACAATCAACTGCCAGTAGAGAAACCCTGCAGGCAGTTGTAGCCTTCTGCCAAACGGCCTGCTCTGCTTTTCATGCTCTTCTGCAGTACCAGTGCTTGTGAAGGTACTCTGTTACTACATTCACAACGCTGTACAAACCGTACTAGCCTGGTTTTTGTGCAAAAGGCCTGCTTTGTACAAAAGACATTTGTTGCCGTGGTACTCGCATTTGTGTCCTTGCCGTGTGAATATTCAATAGCTTGTGAATCCCATGAGCTGCTATGATGCGCTACCTGCTCAAAGTTGCCATACGCAGACGCTGGTGCTGCCAACGGAAGACTGCCTGCTGCTGGTTGCTGGGGGCTTTGAATCGTTTCAACAGAACGAGCCCAAGTTATAGTTGGGGAACGAGCTACCTACATGAGCACATCTAGATGATTGCCTACAGCTACGGCTTCATCGGACATAGGGACGGCCCGGGAAGCATGATGATGACGGAAGTGCCCCCATGCCCCCAGAGGTGGAAGTCGCTTTGCAAGCAGTTCCTCCCGCGATTCAGTAGTGCATGCACATCGCCAACCGCCGTCAGTGCCACGGAGCAATCTAGAGGCAGTTACGCAATCGACACAGAGGCCCCTGCGAGAGCAGGTGGTCGGGGGGGCCGTCTAAAGGCTCGCCCGGATTCCCTTTCCACCTGCAAGGATCTCAAGCCAGGCGCAAGCCTAGCCTATGTCCGATGAAGCTACGGTGGCTTTGACTTCATTACCTTAGATACTCCGATCTACACGCCCAGGCCAAGGTGCCCCTGCTGATTAGTGGCGTTAATGGTTGTACGCCTTTCTTAATTGTTGTCTTTAGGGGCACAATGGTACTTCTGAGCTCTACTTCCGCCACTATATTTGCAAGCATTCGGGGAGCACGGAGAGCATCACTGGCCGGATAGCAAAAGCGCATGGAGCAGCTCATGTGTGCTGCGCGCCGCAGCATCAGCCGCGTGAGGACGCCAGAGCGCCCGCATAGCGCTCTCACGCTTTGCCCCTCAAGTTGGCACATACAGGCCTCGAGCTCGCAGTGCAAGAGACCGGACATTGACCGCCAGTTGGCGAGTATCCTAGAGGCGGTCGCAGTCTTCTGCTGTCCGTCCTGCTCTGCTCTCTGTGCTCTTCTACGTCTTGATTGTCCGCTACCCTCTGCGATATATCGAATGTATGCAAAAGCTGTCAAAAGGGTATCCCTTGACATGTATTTCAAAGTGCTCGACTCAACGTTGCTACCTGCCTCGGTCTCCTTGTCATCATGATGCGCTGACTTGTGCGCAGCCCGACACGATCTGCTGTCAAGCGCCACCTGCAGGTTCACAGTCAAATGTGTCGGTGGCAATCATCAGCATCGCCAGTGAGTGGCTGCTTCTTGTGTTGCAGCACACAAGGAAAATAACTTTGTGATATGCGTGCTTCGCTGTATTACCCCAAGGAGCGCATTTTTTGAGCCCGGGCACGGCAGTTCATGATTTCGCACACGAAGCAGGTGCCTCTCTGAGACAGTGATCACCACTACCCAGCAGTCTGGCGTGGCTCAAGCCAAATATAGTGCAGACTGCGCGTGCTTTTCTTCAATAATGGACCTCAACATTCACCACACAAAGAGGTGCGTTTGAATCATGTCAACATCGCCATTTACGGTTCGCCACAAGCTCGTGTTAGCGCAAATGAGCCGGTTCAACTCGGATTAATTTGAGCTGACAGTCCGGCCACCGAACTCAGAATGAGCCACAGTCGTGCAGACAAACTATTTAACAATCGTGCGTTCCCTTCAATGAGGCTTCGTCGATTGGTCTCCCCGATATGATGAGACACGAATCTCATGCCAAGCCACCACAAGCATGAATGCGCACATAACTCATGCTGCCGTAAGAAGATGACGGATTTCTGCGGCTCACACTGGTGGTTTAGAGCCGTAGTTTCAGACCCAGGAACTAAGTAGCAAATGTGCTCCTGCTACTCAACAGCTACCCATGACTTCGTTTACCTGGTGCCTTGTGCTTGCTATGCCCCCCTGCTGACTCCCTTGCGTATGCGCCAACAATGACCTGCCAGCGCTCCCCACACTCAAGAAGCCATGGATAATGGCTACTGTCACGTTGTTGCAGCTTTGGAGAAAACTGAGCTTGTGCGTGCTGTGCCTCCTTACTGGTTTTTTCCAGCCTGACCGGCGACAACGCTGACCTGCTGCCGCTCCACACACTGAAGCCGTGGATCAGGCTACTTGTCACGTGGATGCAACATATGGATTTGTATGAACGGTTACATTTTTCGAAACCAAATTTGAAGTTCTCAATCCAGGCCCTTGAGGTTTGCACTGTGAGGAAATGGCAGCAGCTTTGCGATGCGGTTGCTTGTTGAGCAAAAGCTTTAGATGGGGGAGCAGTGGCAGCTGCGCCGCAGCTGCAACAAAATCTATGGGACGGCGGTATGCAGGCAGCACAGGATCCTCGCAGGATTGCTTCAAGGTGACGGGCTCGCTGTTGGATGCAAAAAAAGCCGGGGACCAGATGCCTCAAGTCGGGCAATGGATGGAGGTACGTGAATGGATGTTTGAAAACTTGTAAGCATACAAAAGACAGTAATTGTAGCCTGCCTGGCATGCACAGCAAGGGTTTGCTGACCTCTGGCAGCCCTTTCTCGTCGTGCCCCATAGCAAAGGTTCTTTGGCAATGAGGTTTGGCAATGCAACATGCACCTTTAGGCGTTTTTGCCACATACGCTGAGAGGTTTGGCAAAGCAACATGCACCTTTAGGCATTTTTGCCTTATGCGCTTGTGCAGATCAATGTGAGCAACAACAGTACGACGGAGCCCGGCCAGTCTTCTGTCACTGCCAACATCGTTGCCACAATCTGGCGAAAGGCACTGCAATACTGCGATATCACATTCCATCCATCCTGTACCTTGCATCGACCATTTGCGTTGAATAGGTCAAGCACACCTTCCCACAAGAAGCAGTTGACGCCTTCGCCAAGTACTCGGGCGACAATAACCCCATACACCTCAGCGAGGAGTACGCGAAAGGGGGGGGCAAGCGGCACTTCAAAGGCTGCGTGGTGCATGGGCTGCTGGTTTCGGGCCTGTTCTCGATGCTCTTCGGACGGTCCTTTGCGGGCGCGCTGTACGTGACGCAGGAGCTCAAGTAAGTTGTGTCGACAGCGAAGAAAAGCAAACATGTCTAGCAAAGTCGGCAACATTGGGAGACAGGGCTTTGTTGGAAATTGAGAAAAGCATCCTGTGCGCATCTCGCATTGGATGAAGCCAGCAGATGCTCTTGCTGGAGCCAGCGAAGTCCAGCACCATGTTGCCTGTTTGCTGCCTTACGCGAGCGCAATTTACAAAGCGTGACCGACACCATGCACCACATGGTCCATCAATTCAGCACAGGCGCACGCTCACACTACAATGTCGTAAACATGAATATCCACAGGCAGCCGAATAGAGCCATATATTTGCAATAAAAGCTTCATGCTGCCCCTGAGAACTCCAAGTCCGTCTCTGTTACAACCTTGGCCGTTTTGGCATCACCACTGCAGATGGTGCGCAGCTTGAGTTATATGTAAGCCCACCACGTACGTGTTAGGATAGATGCTTGGCCAAGCACACGGAACAAAGGCACACAACCCGCAGGAGCCCCATTGCACATGGGGACATGAGCCTTGGTTCGAGTGCTTCAAGCACAGATGCTACTGTACTTGATCCACATGCAGTTGATACGGTTGCCACAACGCATCTGCTCTTCATCTGCATGCAGGGCGACTGCTTGCAGGCCTGATGAATGACTCAGGTTGCCGCGCATGTTCAATGCTGATTGTAAAGTGTGTGCAAAACGAGCAAAGAAAATGAGTTGCATATCGGCGTTGCTCACATGCCGCCATTGGTCCGCATTGCACGTCAGCATAAGCAGCCAATCGCTGCATGCAGCTATTGCATGGGCATGAGTGTCTGCTCTAATTGCTGTTCAAACACAAATACACGTTGCTTGCATTGTTGAAAGGCAGTTGACAGACTGCGCCTCTGTATTCTTACCACAAACTTGCGTTTGCTGCCAGAGCTTGGGAGCTGCCATTGCACGAGCTGTTGTTGCCATGCCCGTAAACACTGCCATGCCCATTGAAGGCCCTCTGCTTCAAAGAGGTCAAGCATCATCCACTGTCGGACGTAATGAGAAGCGGCTGTTAGCTGAGCGCTGTGGACATAATTTGGCACCTCAAACCATGATTCGAGAAGCAACTGATCACCATGCATTACGCTTCTGGCTCTGTCGCTCCAGGTTCAAGAAGCCTGTGCACGTGGGTGACAAGCTGACCGCACGCATCGAGGTGCTGCGCTCGCGCGCAATCAGCCGCGGCGACGAGGTTCTGCTGAGCTGCAGCACCGTCGTTACCAATGAGAGCCAAGGCAACACGGCCATTGAGGGGGAGGCCAAGGTTCTGCTGCCCAGATAGCGCCAAGATTGCACAGGCAGGGTACGAAAAACGCCTACTCTACATGCATATATGTGACAAGCCGGGTCAGTCAGCCACAGCTGCAAATTGTGAAGACCACTGCAAAGGTCCTGTGTGGCTGCAGAGGGGGCAGCAAGGTGCTGCTGCCTCCAACGGCGCCTGTAGCGCCAGCACAGCATTGCAAACCTTGATTCGAGCATCCACAGCCGCGGCCCTATGGTCATGCAGGCATAGCACACACGCGTCTGCTGCAATGGCGGAGGCAAAGCAGCGAAGCTGATGCTGCGGCCCCAGACAAATCGTCTGGAGGAATGCCGGCATGCATTTGTGTGAGTAAAACTGGCTGACCCGTGTGCGACTGCTGTGGGTGTATGGCATGGTGGCAGAAGTCGAAATGCTTACAGGTCACAAATCTACATTTAAAATCTACATTAAAAATGCAGAGCCCACTGTCAATTTCAATCAGCGGCGCTGTGTGTGTTTATGTTGGTGCACCACCCGCCATGAAGGACATGCTTTGTATCGCACACATTCGTTCAGCTTATCATGATGGCATGCTGTCGGTCACGCTGCAGTGCATTTTATGCCATTGTTGATGCCGAGCTGCACACTTGCTGCACGGAGCTGGTGTGCTCGCATCATTGTTGCTGATGCGCGCATGTGCAGCTCAGTTCAGCACACAAGGATTGTACAGGCATGTGTCCTACGCTTGGATGTCGTCACCAACCCCAAATTACAAACTGGACAAGTCTCAGTTGCTAGCATTGAAGGCTGTGAAATGCAGCCCGTTTTGCTGTCGCATTGAATCAGCACCTGGTGCTCTTGCTGCAGAGCTGATGCTCAGCTGAAGAAAGGTGCCTTGGCAAATGATGTCTCAGTGTGGCACCTTGAGCTGCAAGTGGGAGATGCCGTCCATGCGAAACTGCAGCGTTGCCGCAAATTTGCCAGGGGCGGTGGGTCGCCAGCGCAGCTGCGTCATCAGGTGCTCTCCACGCTGTAGCACAAGCTCTCTTCGGAGAACTCGGGATTTCGAGCTGGCTGGTCTGTTGTGATGACGAGCGCACCAGCACCAGGCGACTGCTGGGCTGAGAGCCATCAGGAGGCAGCTCTATGCACAGAGGTAGGCTTCGAACCAATCCCACCTGCAGATACAGCAACAAGCAGCCCTCGCATCATCAGCATCAGCGGCAGCACCGAAAACTGCAGCTGCTGCATCCTGTTGTTCAGGAGAGGCCCGCGATGTACGCTAGATCACATTGCGCATGCGATGTGAACTTACCCGCACAGAGCCCAAGTCAACTGGCTCGCTATTAGAAAAGGGTTTCATCACCAGCGTCGCCATCTCGCCCTTTCCCCCCAGCTCTTGCTGCTGTTGGCTCGGCATCATGCACTCGGCTGAAATAGTGACAACGCCTGATACAATGCGAGATATCCCGCTAGAGGCCATAGGCAAGCCCCGTCACAGCCGTGGCGTACATAGCAGGTCCCTGCTGGAGTTACCAGCACTCACTCAGCGACTTCACGTGTTGGTTGCAGGCGGTGAACTGTCCAACTGCCATTTCGTCAGCATCACCTGAGCGATGTGGCTCCGCACCAGGAAACGAAGCTTGTTCTGTAAGTGCACTCAGCCAAGGTGCTGCAGGTTTTCCAAGCAGTGCAAGCCATCATACTAGTGTCCTGCTTTGCGCATTCGAATTGCACGGCATCGGCAGACCTGAACCAGTAGGCCAGTAGGACCAGATTACATTGAGGCCAGTCAAGGTGGGTGCCCTTTTCTTCAGCAGCAGAAGAAGGAGCTCTCCCATTTCTTACTGGTCACGCAATGTCTGACTCTTGGCTGCACACTCAATAAGAGAAACCAGAGCATCATTGATGAAGCAAATTTCCACACCAGACCAGTTGTGAGGCTCATACACCTTAGCACTTTAGCTCACACTGGCTGGTGCAGATGTGCGACCTCAAACAGAGGGACAAAATAAGACTGAAACTTGCTGACAACATACAAGTGTCTCGATGCGTATTGACAATCACTTCTTGACAATGCGCCATGTAGAGGCACTTTTAACAAACATTGCAGTGCTCAGTTGACATAAACACTACGTCGATTGCGGTGTCAGCTTGACTGCAAGGCCTTGTAACTGCTACTGGTCGTCTTGACATGGGCTGAGCATCATCAGCTATATAGCAAGCGTTGTGAACATGTTCTGTTGTGGCCATGTGCCATACTGTGAGGTTTTGGAGGAATCGACGAATCGACGTTTGTGTGCGTGCAGGCACCTCATGGCTGTCGCAAGGAGCAATCCTCGTGCAACCACAAGGTCCCAAGGAACAGCGATGCATCACACAGCGCACTCAAATGAGACGGAAGGAGTGGCACACAGCACAGCAGCACAAAGCAGCTACACAGGGTGCAAATTATGGAGGTGCAAATAGTCAGCATTGATGGGGCAACCACAACTGGCTATATATACAGCGACGCATGGGAACATCCCCCCGCATCTGGAGCCCCATCAATGCTTAATCGGCTGAAACGGGCGGGCCTCGCGCAGCCCTGGGCCAATGTTCGGGAAGACATTGCTCTGACCCTGCATGCGAAGTTCATCCTGCATGCCACGTGAACACGGAACCAGACAAACAAATGACGCTTAAGCAGTCAGTACCATTCTTGATGGACGGTGAGAGATCTGCTATCCTGCTGCCACGGTATGCAGCAATTGTTGCGTTTCAGCCGTTGCATGCCTCACAGATAACAATTCAGTCAGGTATCATGGCAAATGGTAACAGGTGTAAAGCGGATAGTTGCTGCGCAGTTCTCTCATAGAAGTATGGCTTGGTCGAATAACACTTGCAGAGGCAGCTCAACCGTGAGCTCTTGTTCTTTGGTCTGTGTGAACAAATGTTAACCACGCTGTGAGGTGCTCTCAATGGCAAACACCATGGTGCACAGACACACCATGCAGCGCAACAAAGAGCCGCCGTTTTAGCCAATGTACTCACTTGTCCAACAGCGTAGCCCATGCCCATGTTGCCATCTGGGTGCTGCATGTTGCTGTACTGATAATGGTAGTGCTGGTTCGCCTGCCCGTCGTACCACTCGCCATCCTGCGGTTCAACAATACGATGTATGTGGCTTGATGACACCGATCGCATGCTATGTATGATGATGGCAGCTGAGCCACTGGTGCTGCAAAGTCACAATGACAGGGTTACACCGTGCCAAGCATCGCACCTTGGTGTTAATAAGCAGGTTGCATAAGGTAAGCTTGGCCAAAGTGAGTGCGGCTAGGATGAAACCAGATTCATAATGAGATAATCACATTTGCATTGACAGATGCTTCACTGATTGTGCAGTAGTATGATTGCCAACCCACACTGCAGCACTAAAACAAGCTGTCGACTCAGTACGCAAGACTGCCTTCAGGCCCATACACAGCAAGCGAAGCAATACACAGCACTGTACTCTTTGCAGCTTCGGCCTACCTGGTGCATCACAGCCGGGTTGACACGCTGCCACGACTCGTGCTGTCCGGGGATAGGTGGCCCGACCCCGGCTGAACTCCCCCTTCCCCTGCTTGAACTCCCCCTTCCCCTGCCTGAACTCCCCCTCCCCCCCCCTCTGACCACCCCCATCCTCCCCTGTACCCTCCTTGGTCATCCATATTGCCGTTGTGGTAGGACCCCTGCTCGTGTCCCCCCGCTACATCCCCCTGTGTGTGGACCCCCCCCCCCTTCCGCTTGTCCCCCCATGAATGGGCCATGCGATATGTGCCCTGCGCGCTGCTGGAATCCGCCAGGGTGGCCATGGGGCGAGTGGGGGTGGGCAGCACCCATGCGGTGCGGGGTGTTGCCGCCCTGTCAGGAGGAATTGGCACAAGCTGTGTCAATGCATCTGGCATGGCTGTAACTGTGACCTTGAAGTGCTACGAGTGTCAAACTACAAGCGCTCAGTGCGTGACGGTGCATGCTACTTGAAGTTCACAATGCAAACTGCGACTTGAGAGCGCTTAAACCCGGTGCAAACAGGTCCGCGCTTCAGATAATTCAAGTTGCAACTCTGCAGCCACTAGTTGAAGTTGACACTCCATCCAGAAATTCCGTGACCTGAAGTTGATTGACCTACCTCACCTGCAAAGAGGTATGTATACATTGCAAGCCTTCTCAGCAAGAGAACCTAGTCATATCGTGATGAGACTGATCAGTTGATCCCAAAGTAGAATTCTCTGCATAACTTCAACATGGGTTTCAGGCGAGAGCCGCAAGGTAGGTAACAATAGCAATAGCAGCTGCTGCCACCAGTGAACTTGACTACAATATGGCAAAAAGTGATATATTTGCATTTTCCGGAGCTTGAGGTCAATGTGATTGTGCGGTTGAAGTTGAAAAGCCGATCCTGCCACTGAGTTGCCTGAATGAACACTCATGCCCTTGAACTTCGGCGCTCTATCTTCAACGTCATCACCAGTAAAGTAGAAGCGGAGAAGCTGCAGTACAAAATCACGTGCCTCGATTACTGTTCAAGAGAACACTGCCTGAAACGCACATACGTCCTTGAACTTCGCCACTCGCACTTCAACTTCATCACTGCGTAGAGGCATTATGAAGAATGAAAGTACAATGCCTGTCTGCACAAGGCATCATCTACAAGCGCGACAGCTACTAAACAGAATACTGCTCCTCAACTCGAGGGTCAACAGCACTGGAGTAAGATGATCAATGTCCTCACCTGCTCATTGTGGGATGGCATGAAGTAGGGGGGCGGTGTGAAGTGCCCCTGCTGGTCGGGCGCGAAATCTGCAGCGGCGACAAAGCCAGGCATACGTTTTCACATGGTACATAAGCCCTGACAGCAAAGGTATCACACCGCACATGTGGAGATAGATGAAGGTGACAGATGGGCAAGCAGACATTGCTGTGCCATGCACTGGTCATCATGCAGCAGTCACCTTTGATTGTACAATGTGAGCATGCACATCCAGGCATTCCCGGAGAGGAGATATGTATAGGTTACTATTAGTCTCCACAGGGACTAGCAAGTGTGCCAGCAAAGCTTGTCCACAGCTGCTACATGTCTTCTGCATAAGCATCAGCTGTGGGCACACAAGCCCAAATCCTACATGCAGTTTGTTATCAGGGTGTCTCAAATGTCTGAGTCTGTGCTTTCCCCCGCTGAGACCTGCGCTATGTGCTTCTAGGGCTACGGCTACACATGCGCAGTTCTCACCTCCATAGCAGGGACAGGTCTAGTCTCAACATGTTCGCATTCGCAAATGATGCTGCACTGTGCCTCAAGGTAGGGCGATTAGGGTTACAGTAGATGCTCAGGCACTCACCTTCCCCCATAGCGGCTGCCTCCGTCCCTGCTCTTGCGCATTGAACTCCGCAGCAGCTGAGCGCTGCTTGCGGTTCTTCTTCTGAAATATCACCTGGTCTGAAAACCGGATGTTGTTTCTGGAGAGCAGGTTCTGCAGCATCTCGATGTACTCCTTAATGTTGCGCTTCTCAGCCATGGCCTGCTCTTGCTGCTTGCCACGCTTCGCTGCGAGGTGTCACGTGCAGCAGTGGCGACACTGACGCTGATGCGATCCCTACGCGCTGTCTCTAGCGTGCTCGGACACAGCTGCCACCACCTCCTGCAGACCATGCGCAACACAGCGATGCAACACGGTGTGTGTCAGGGAAACACACAAAACGACTGCACACACCGCGCATGGCAAGCTTGTCTGAAGAAGCTTGTCATGGTCAGCAATCCCGTTCACCGGTACAGTAGTTGCAGCGCGCTTCAACGTCTGTACCTCAACTGCCTGCGGTCACACTTCAACTCCAGGCTGCACTTTAAATGCCAGTTGTTCAATGATGGGTCCATGCTGCTAAGCAGTCAGTTGTGTATCACAAGTCTTGCTGAGCGCTGTGACATAACTGCTGCTGAGCATTGTGGCAGAATGTTGGCAAATTGGTCAGGCACTCTGGCAAAACCTCATTGGCCAAACGTCATGCGAATGTCAAATAACTCATCTTCATGAGCCGTATTGCTCCATTGGCAACACACCGACGGCACTCCAGATTGTGTGTGAAAACTTGACGACGTTTCGTGCATATATTGTCTGGCCATGTCACAGCAACACTTCAATTGTGATGATACAAACATGCCCACTTCAACTTCAACATGGCGCTACAGACATACCTCCATTGTGCTGTTGTCATGAAGAACGGCGGACCGTCCTAGCTCTGCACTCGCCCCGCGTTGGCGGCCTGACGGCTGCTCGTTCAAGCCAAGCAAGCCGGCCAACAGACACCTCTCATTGGTGACAGTGAATGATCTGACAGGCCCGCTGAGTGCAAGCGCTGCGGCGGCGGCCCGCTTGAGCGACATGACGATCCTGAATTCGGCGGCCAACACTTCAAGTCAGGCACTTGAAGTTTCTCTGACAATAAAAAATGCCCGTCAGAGACTCAACACGCACGCAAGCAGACCCGGGATTCGACCTCAGCGTCACACACCACAGCAACAGCAATTGACTTGAAAGCAGCACCATGAAGAGCACCGCCGTCGCAACGCTAGCCCTTGTGGGAGCTGCATCTGCCTTCCACTCTGTGACGATGACGGTTCCGAAATCAGCGCAGGTGGCGCAGGTGAGATGCAGGGCTCGTTTTTGCAACCTCTGAGCGTTGTGTTATCATGCTGTGATCGTTTGATACGAGCCTTGCTAGCCGGCAAGAGCCTTTGCTAGATTAGAAGATTGAAGTCGATTGTTGTTAATATGCCCGCGGTTCGGTTTGCTTTTCAAAGCCCGTCGACAATGCAAACGTACATGCCAGTAATTGAGCGCATGACAGCAAATTCAGCGTTTCCTGCTCTTGAACTCGCTGGGTCTGTGGTGCCGCTGCACGTGTGCCTGAAACGCAACCATCTTTGTTTGAGGGCATCGACACATGATCCACCACATCCCCTTCAACACCTATGGAGGCTTCTTTGCTGCAATGCTATTGAGTTTTAGGAGTCACTGTTTACAGCTCTTGGCTGTCGGAGTACACGCGATGGTTTGTTTTCAGCTCTTGGCTTTCGGAGCACACGCGATGGCAATCAAGTGCTCGGCATTGTCTTTTTCCGCTTCAACATGGAACCGTCACCTTCGTGCCTGACATTCACGCTGTTTCTATGGGCATCATTATGTGTAGGACTTTTCTCGCAGGGGCTTCTTGAGCACCGTGGCCGCTGCAGGAGCCGCAGCTGTGGCGCCTGCGCTGGCTATTGCTGCTGACGGAACGCCAGCTGTGGAAAAGGTGCCCCTCGGCCCCATGCCCGTGGACTGGGGTTTGACCAAGGACTATTACACGGTGCGTGCGCGCTGGACTTTCCTCTTCCTTTCCAGTGATGGCTGACGGTGATGGCCTTGTGTAAGTTGCAGTGAGGACCCCTGCACGCGTGTGTGCACACGCGCTTGATTTTTCTGTCGGGCTACTTGAAGTTGCAGCGGGACTTGAATCTGCTCATGCCCAATTGAATATGCTAGTGCAGGTGACACACGTGTTGCTGCTATTGCCAAATTTGTTGAGCAACAAGTACAAATATTTTAAAATACACCTTGACATGCTGTGAAGTATCACTTACAACAGAAGGTCAAGTTATATTTTGGAAGTAATATGGAGGTCAAGATACAACCAAGTTGACATCCTTCTAAGTATCACTTATACAAACGGTTATGTTTTGAAAATAATATGGAGGTCAAGATACGAATTCAAAACACACCATTGAAAAAAAGGTTAGAAATAGATGCCTTGATCAGTGATTGTAGTAAATGTGTGAGTCCAGTTGCATGTCTCGAATTGCGCTAATGTGATGTTCAGCGCTGGTGGATCGTCAGTGCTGTTGGTAGCGCAAATGCACAGTGGTCGTTGCATGCTCCCATGGTGCTGAGCCCATTGGATCACTAACGCTACAAATGCTGCTGCCGATACTGGCGCCTTTCAGAGCGTGACACTGCGCCTGCATGAACAACACAGCTCATCGAACCCTGCGCCTCTCAAATTTGACTTCAGTCAATCATTTTTAATGCGCACCCTACCCAGTGCGTCACCGCACAGAAGTTGCTGTAATGGCTGCATATCTCCTTTTGGCAGCCAACGGTTTTCAGCGACGGCAGAAACTGACCATAAAACGCTCGTCACTTCGCTGTGGTGTGACCGTGCAGGACGCCAGCAAGGTGGTGTCGCACATGCGCTACGCGACGTCCATGGAGAAGGGCGCGGCGAACATTGAGAACGTCGCCAAGAACTGCCGCCAGGAGATGATCGACTTTGTGTCCTACTACCGCAGGTGACTTGAGTGGGGGTATGTAATTGGCATGCGCGTGTGCACAGCATACTTACCGCATAGCCTCATCTCTTGCGGCGACGGCGTTGCTTGTGTGCTGTGTGTGCACTATCAGGTCCTTGCAGTTGAGAGCTTACCATGTTGATCAAATGTGGTGCAGAACACATGGCACCATGTTTCAGTCAGAAGGCAACATTTTTGTTCCCACAGTGGGCTTACTTGACAGTGAGGCCAACGATGTGATTGTAGTGACACCGAGTGATTATGTGGGCCAGTTTCTTCAGTCATGATGAGGTGCAACATTTTTGGTGTGCTCAGGCGATTGCCTCGATGCGAGAAAGTGTCATTGGTTGTGAAGACCTGCACTGCCGCCGCTCACTTTTATGCGTATTTGGTCAAATTCCACTGTCGTGGTCATATCATACTTGGACCATGTTCGTCATACTCATGCTCCAATGACAGCATCTCATGCAGCACAGCAGCATCAGGGACCAGCCCTGGCAATCCGTTCACATGACGCCCGTCAACCCGCCCATCAATTCATTCATGAATTCATCTGTGCCACGCATTTACCGCCACCGCAGGTTCCCCAATGTCAGCGGCAAGCTCTCCTACTCCAACCTCTACACGTCCATCAACGTGCTCGCGGGGCACTACGCATCGTACGGGCCGAAGTTCCCCGTCCCCGAGAAGCGCCGCAAGCGCCTCATGGAGGAGTACAGCCAGATCGACAAGGCGATCAAGCGCCAGCGCTGAGCGTGCGCACAGGGAGAATTCTCCGAGAATGTTCCACGGCGTGCGCTGCAGGAGCATTCCTCTTGAATGCCGGCGCGGCGCGCGCGCGCGCATGCGCGAGAGCGGTGGGTGATGCGCTGTGGGCAATCCATGAGCGGTAGTTTGAGTGCCCTGGAGCTGTGCATACAGCGCCTCCTGGGCGCCAATCATCCGACACTTGTGTAGCGAGCAATTTGACGGCATGCGAGGTCAGTCACGAGGGAGGCGTGGGCGGCTGCGGTGACAGCACTCAGCGCCAGCCTGATGATAGTTTGTGTTCGGTGTAGATTATTGTTTGCAGGGTATCTTTAGATGCAACAGCGCGCCAGCACACGAGTGTGCAGCAGAGCAAGGCAGCAGCGAAGGAGGGGGAAGTTTGAGGTCACACATCTGCGCCCATGTTAAGGGTATTGTCTTTGTTCCCGCAGTCGATACTTTGAGATACTCACACACATGGATGTCATACAGGATTGGAATGCTGTGGCAGTGGGGAGTGGTCGGTGTGCATGGGCTTTGTTAGAGGCTGCGCAGCACTGGGTGTGATAACACATAGCAGGAGTAATAAGCACACGATGCATTCACGTGCATTCATCCTTCGTTGTGTTTGTGTGCGCGGGGCTGCTGTGCTGTGCTTGCTGTGCTGCTCTGTTGCGGGGCCAAGATTTTTGTGGTGTGCACCTGCTTGAAGGCAATCAATCCCCTACGCACGTTGTGTCACATCTCCGTCAAGCCTGCATGTACATCACATGTTGCACATGCGCTGGTCAAGAACTGCCGCTCGACATTTGACATGACAATGAATGGCTCTGAGAAGCATTTATGATCATCAAATGTGTCCAAGTGTGTGTGCATACTTATGGTCGTCCCATTCAGGTTTGCTCACAGCGTCAGATTGTTGTGCATCCTTGGGTAAACCACACACCAAAGTCATGCGCACCTGATGTTCTATGTCCAAATTTGAAATGACCAGAACCACATCTAAAACACTTTTGAAGTAGCAATTTGCAAACAAATTGTATGTGGACCTACTTGATCTCATACAGTACCCACTTGGCGCATCAACACTGGTGGTGCAAGCAATCTGGTGAACAATTGGTGGTGGTGCCAATGAAGCCCAAGAGTAATGGAAGCTTACTGGCGTTATAGCGCCGGCCGCGTTGCCGATGACAGCGGCACCCACTGCAGGCGGTGCGTGGCTGCGCCCGAGCTTCACACAGCCCCCCAGCGCCGCCGCCTCCCTTCAGTGCCAGCTGGGCCGTCAAGGTGGAGAGGAAGCGGTCGGCGGCGGACTGACCCTAATGCAGCCCGTGCACAGGGCGTGCAGCGACGGGTTCTGCCGCCTAGCCCGGCGTGCGCTCAGCAGCCGTGCGTTTGCGGCTGGGGCGGGGTGTGCCACTGTCGGACATAGGTGTGCTGCTGTCACTGGCAGGCACGGGGGCCTGCCCGCTGCGCGAGGGGGAGGCGCTGCAGCCGCTACCGTGCCAAACTGCTGGCGACAATACGTGCCGACACCGCGAGCGCCCGCGTGAGCAAGAGGGCGGCGGCTGCCGCGGCGCCGCCGCTGCCTCTTGTGCCACCGCGGCGTCCGCTGCCGCGCATATGGCCGCTGCCGCGCTGGCAGCATCTACAGCAGCCGCGGCGGTGCGCCCGCCGCCGCCGCCGCGCCCGCCGCCGCCGCGCCCCGCCGCCGCCGCCGCGCCCGCCGCCACCGCCGCCGCCGCGCCAGCCGCGTGGAAGCTAGCCTCAAGGTCTCCCGCCACGGGCGTGGTGACCACCGCGCCGGCGGCGTCCGGCGCCGGCACCGCCACTCTCGCAGCGCGCGCCGCTTCCGCTGCCAGCTGCCTCGAATCGAACGGTCGCCGCGGCGCTGCGCACCTGCTCGCCTTCGCGCATGCTCCGTTGCTGCGCCGCCAGCCGTTCCGCACGAACTTGCTCGGCCAGAGACTGGTCGTGTTCAGCCCGCTTTCCCGCCTCGGTGGCTGCCAGCAGCTTTTTCAGGTCCTTGACCTGTTGCTGCGGCTCCTTCCGCGCGGTCCTCCCCTCCCTGATGCCCCCCTGCAGCTGCTGAATGCGCTGCTCCTGGCCTAGCTGCGCAGGGTTCGCGTCGGCCACCGGCTGCGGCGGCGGCGGCGGCGGCGAGGCGCCCGACGGCGCGCTCGCCGGCGCGGGTGTCAAGCGGCGGCAGCGTCCGTCGCGGCGGCGCCGGTCGCCGCCGGCGCTGGGGGGCGAGGCAGCGGCGCCACTGGGCGCATGCTGTGTCGCGGCGGCTGCCGCTGCGGCTGCAGCCGCAGTCACCGCAGGGTCACCAGCAGCAGCTGGTGGCGCCGACTGTGTGGAGTTGAAGTTCGTGTGCGCACTTGAACTTTCAGAGTGTGAGAAAAGGTGTGAGGTGTCAGCCCTGGCGCAGTAGTAGCTGGAACTTACGCGGCGTACACAGCTGAAACAACACCAGGTGCACAGGTTTACTTGCTCTGTCGCCGATTGCATGTTTGGGGATGTGCCTTGTGGGGGGCTTTTTGGGTAATTTGTTTTTTAGTGCCTTGGGGCTACTATGCTGCTGTTACGCGGCAATTTTTCTTCAAGTGTGCTGCGCGTGCTGACCTTCGTGGAACCTATTCCTGCTGCTGTACAGGCCCTGATGGCAGCCAGCAAGCGCACACTGGCATTCGCCATCTTGGTTGTGCTGCTGTCGGATGCATCCGCATTCGTTCCCGAGACCCCTGCCGCCCGCTCCACCAGGTCTGCCCGTCAGTCTTCTGACGGCATCCCGTCGCTGCGTTGGCCGGCTGCGGTGACCTACGCAACACCCACTTCATGTCGTAGAACCTCGGTGAGCAATGAGTGCAAGGAACTTGGAAGTGGTTGTGTATGCTTATTGAGCATGTCACTACTTTGTCGTAGCATTCATTGAGTATCTGCAGTGCAGCGTGCGCGGTCTCACTCAGTAGCATGCCTTCCACCCCCGGTTGTGCGTCTAGCTCATTTTCAAGCATGCGGTGCCGGGTGCAACGGAGCAGCAAACATGCTGGTCAATCAAAGCACTGCATTGGCATTGCCACAAAGCAATTTCGTATGATGAGTGTTCTCCTGCTCATATCGCCTCTGCTGCCACAGCTGCGATGCTCTGCCTCAGCAACGGGCAGGAGCAGCGTGAAGGCAGCGCAGCCCCCAACGTGAGTTGCAAGCATAGTGTGCCTACTGACATGTCAACTGACTTCATCCACCTCGTGACTTTGTTCGCAATGTTGTACTTCTGAGGTATCAAAGATGCCCAGAGTGAGTCCATGTGTCACGAATGCAAACCATTCTTTGAAAAATGCAAAGCTTGAACATCACTGCACTGTGACCCAGGAGGCCGGAGCAGGCTGTGCTATAATAAAAAATAATTGACAAACTTTACATGGACGTCAACACGATCAGCTACTTGCTGTTCATGGACGTCAACACGATCAGCTACTTGCTGTTCAAACAACACCCTGACAGCACCAACTATCCGGGGCCATGGCGAAGCGATTTTATATGTGTCTTGCAACAGTGTTTGATTCCCATGCTCTCGTATCATGAATTCCAAGCAAAACTGAAGCTGTTTGCACATATGTGCAGGCAGTCAGAGCACTAACTTCAGCATGTCAATTGCATCCATGTGGTCAGGGTAACGCCGTGTAGGCAATTTATACTGGTGCTACCATCTGCAGTTGCATTGACGCAGCTTATGTCTATATCCTGTAGGGATGCTTGACGCTCAAGGTACATGCCTGATTGCTTTTCTGCGGCCGGAAGGCGAGGGCCAATTAAATTGTCAACTAGTCGGCAAACAGGTACACCAGATAGAATCATGATGTGATATGGCAGGGGAGGCGCAAATGCATTTGGCAAGCCTTCAGCCGATGTAGCAGCCCTTCTGTCTTATCAGCCAGTGAGTACACGGTGCCGCACAAATTCTGTAGGACACTTGTTGCTTGCTCGTCTGCGCGAATTGGTCCACGTCATTCTTAGCAAAGGCCGAATGGAGAGGAATTTCTGTGAGGCATTCCGCAAAGTACTGGAAGGCACCACGAGGTTTTTGCAGGCGGACATGCTCTGGAAATCAATGAACAGACTGACAATAGCTTCATACTTTGCCCACGTTCAGAACTGAACCTCAATATCCACCTCCCTGTGATCAGAAGAATTGTGCACTTCTAGCAGAAGTTGAAGACAAAATCATAGTTCAACTTTTCCGATCACCAAGATTTCAATTGTGGCTGATGTTAATCATCATGAAGTGGTTGAGGCGCCTCAAGGCCGCCGGCAATTACCCAGGGCGCACTTGCCTGCCAAAACCTTGGGGCGTGTTGTTTTGATGCTTCGTTGATTTGTCTTTGAAAAATTCACCTACATCAGCAGCAGCGATGGCTAACAGTGATTAAGCTTCATGTCATGGCAGATTTTTCTGCCGCACTTACCTTTTTCTGGTTCAATTAACGGGCGTCTTGAAGTTTGACGTCTGGCCTGCGTCCTAGGTCTGCGACATGTAACGTTTGCTAGACAGAAGTGAGCAGAACCATTGTTGGCGCCAATGTTTTGTCTGTTGTCCACTCGGTGCTCTGAAGGCCCACAAGTGAAACAAGGCCCGTTGAGAAATCTGGTGTGAAGCAGCTGCAAGCATGGGCAGAGGAGAACAGCTGCAGCTTTTCCAAGACTGAGATTCTCGAAATCGGCGGCGTCCGGGGAGCATATGCCACCCAAGACATAGAGCCGGGAGAAGTGCTGGTGCAGGTAAAGGACTCCACACATGTGTGCTATTGCGTCGTCTACCAAATGTTCTTTTGTCCTCTAGTCCAACAGCCCACATCTTCATGAAGCAATCAGGAAGCCATTGAATGCTGGTGTGTGGGATACAACCCCCTCATGCGGAGCCAGCTATGCCGCGTTGTCTAGCACAGCCGCTCTTTGCCCTTTCTGGGGCACAAATCAGGCGGAGCTGCTACTTTCTCTAGGTTTGGCTGGCGCTACACAGGATCCACACCTCATTTGCGGCCTACTTCATACAATATCATGAATACGCCGCATGGTGGTGACTATGGCAGGTTATTTTCCGCTTTCCAGTGCGCGGATTGGAATGTAGCCGACGCGCCCAAATGAGTGAAACGCCAACGCCAGCAATTGTGTTGACATAAGCAGTGTGCTGTGAACCACGCAGGCCCTGCAGCATAATAAGCTTCTGTGTTTCGCCGCATACGGTGGTCACCCCTCCCAGTTCCAAAAGTGACATTCAGTACTCAGGGTCAGAGGTAGTTGTTCTGCAGAAGGGGCCAGCACTTCCAAAAAGCGGCACAATCAGCAAGGCGTCTGCTGCCCTGACGCTATCACTATCGCCACTCTCAGGTGCCAGCCCACCTTTTCGTCACAATGGACATGGGCGCCAAGACCACAGCAGGCGCCGCGCTCATCGCCAGCAACCCCGCCTCTCTAGGGCTGCAGTCAGATGTGGTCGGGGCAGCTGCCAACGCGCGGCGCATGACCCTCATCACCCTGGTCCTCCTGGACGAGCTACAGAAGGGGGAGGCATCTTTCTTCCGGCCGTACCTCAACGTCCTCCCAGAAAACTCAAATGACGCGCCAGCTGGGTGGGGGAATGAGGCTAGGGAAGGGCTACGTGGCAGCGCTCTCCTGGATGATGTTGAGGCTGACTGCGCCATGCGGAGCGCGGAGTACGATGCCGCAGTGGCGGCGCATCCGCCGCTTGCGGATGTTGTAAGCAGGTGCAGTGTCATGTTGTTGCCAACGTACACAAAACGCCAGACTGCTCTTAGGTTGTGCTGCGGAGCACTGAGTGGTCACTGTAGGTTACAGCTGTAAGACTAGGCTGGTGGGGGAGGGAGGGGAAAGGTACCTGACCATAATAGAGCAGAACATGGTATACATATATATATTTCAAGGAGCTGTGTCACTGCCAATAGGCGTGTAGCAATTATCCACATACACTTAGAGGCATCAACTAGAATATATAGTAGGTAACTATGTACAGAGGTGTTAATGTCATTAGGCTCGTCATGATGTTGAAGTGCGCAACTGGCCACCTAGCACATGACAGAGATTAACGTACGATGATAGTGGCGTGTTCGTCACTGGCAGCCGCTTGGTTTAGTATGTTGTTTGCCTAGTGCATGTGTGACAAATGCTATACTTCTACCTACTTTGAGAAGGTCGAAAACACTCCAGCTCTTCTTGCCACCATCAGCCATAGCAAATGCCTACTCTCAGACAAGTCAAGCTCATTTTAATCCTGTGCTGAAAGGAGCATCAGTGCAAAAGTTGGGCTGCGTCGTAGGGTGCTGCCTGTGAAACATGTGTCTATACGCACTACGATTTGTGTACGCTCAAAAGAGCGGTTTCTGGCAAATTTTCTGCTTTCGTCAGCTGCAGTAAGCCTGATGCTGGACGTTGTATCTGCTGGCTCCGCACACGTACCAGAGCTTCGATGTAAGCAGGCTCTGCCATGCCTGCCACCGAGACAGGTAAAGGCCTGCACCACAGCAAGAGCTTGACGCCATTGGCTCAGTGACATCAGCAGCGAAATGATTGGCATTGGTGAATGTGCACCTCAAGTGTGTTCTTCAAGTTTGGTCTACTGATTGACAAAGAAGCCTACAGCTATGGTATGCAGGCTGGCCATGCACAGTCACATCTCTCGTGTGTTGCTACCACAGCATGGCCCAGATTCTCTTTCTTTGCGGGCGGCCGCCACTGCGCGCACTGGTCTGCTGCTGCAGCAGTGTGGACCGGTATGTCACTCGCTCGCGGATGCTTGTTGTTTCATGACATCTTGCCACATACCTGTGCACTTGGTCGTCAGCGTCAGCTGACAATGGCTAACGTCTCATCTGTGTGATTGTTGCTAACGCACTTTCATATCAGCGTTGTGGCAAGTGGCTGGGCGCCATTTTGTCTCTGGAGGGCTTGATGAAGTAAATTAGCTTCACAGTTTGTGAATGTGGCGCACCTGTTCTTGCAGACATGTGTTACCGGTAGCAGCCGCCTACAGCCAGCTTATTGTTGCAGATGCATGCGATGGTGCCTCTGAGTCAGCGGAGGCATGGCAAAACTGCAGAGCAGACCGCCACAAACCACAAGACCTGCGCTTTGTCTGATCTGTGCTGTTATATGCGTGCGCTTGAGCGCTGCTCATTAACGACCTCAGAGCTGGCTGTCCACTTTCTACAGCTTTTGCTAACTTCACCTGCAATGATGGCCTGCAGGTCCGAATTCCTGCGCGTCTACGGTGTAGCCGCCACGCGCACCTACCTGCTGCCGCGGCAGCGCGGCGGCGCGACGTACCACTTGATGGTGCCAGTTGCCGACATGCTCAATCACGAGAGGACGCGCAGCGAGGGGGCAATGGCGCGGTGGCGGTATGCGCCAGAGCGCGGCGCGTTCATCATCGCTGTAAAGGAGTATGTGCCTGCTGGCAGTCAGGTATACCTGTAGGGAGCACTTTACTGGTTGTACTTGTATCGGAGACCACCCATGCTTTCAGATGTCTGGGTTTCGAGATTACTGCTTGCGCAGCTGCGCGGCACACCAGCAATATGTCACTGTGCAGGTGAAGGGCCCTGCTGTAGCCTGGCAGCCATTGCCATACGTGAACTGCCAAAAGCATTTTCATGCTGTGCATGTATTTCGAGTAGGGGTGTTATGCGTGGAGGTATTTATTTTATTGCGCTGTGGACCGAGGGTGACCACTCTGACTTGTTGCCAAACGACGTGGGGAATGGTCGGCATTGATGATCCCGTGCTCCTGTCCATGTCTGCCAATGAGCAAGTTTCTTGTGCCAATCATTGAAGAGCATCCTGATTGTGTTGCTGCTGCATCATCAGGGTTTGTTCACATTGTAGAAGCACCCCTGAACATCCATCTACCTCATGGCAGTGCTGAAACGTTGATCAACGACCTAGAACGGACTTAAATTGGCATGATTTTCTTGCGTTCGAAAAATTGTTTTTGAATATGGTGTTAGTTTTCGAGAGCCGCTGCCCTCATGCAGCACGTTATAACCTTAGTGTGCTCTCATGAAACACCGCCCGTTTTAGCGTACAACCTGCACGCAAGAGACTGGGCTGTCCTGGGCGTGGAAATCAGCCGCGGGTGTGTACGAATGTTGTTGATTTGTAGTAATGGTAGCATTTGACTGGTTCAGAAGCACCAACACCCACCTTGGCTGCAGCTTGAACTTCTCTGTAATCATGTTCTCTGTCTTGGTGCTGATGTCAAATAAGCATAATCTGTATATGTGTTTCATGCCCTTTGTAGCATCAACTAGCATAACACACAGATATTGCGCTCCGTGCCAGTGGGTGCGTCATGAAGTTTACTTCTATGAAGTAAGGTTGAGCACTGGCCCCGCTGCTTCTGGTGAGTCTGCATTCTCAAAAAAGTCTCGACGCTACATGTATTGACAACCAACCCAATGGCATGCCCCTGCTGAATCGACAGAGATGATCATTGCACCAACGTACTGGTGGCAGTGCAGGATTCCTGCCCTGCAGCTCGTGCACCAGCAAGCACAGCCTCATGCCCTCGCCATTGTTGTGCACATACCTGATATGCTGGCCCTGATGCCTGCACTGGGCTGACCTCGTGCATGTGCAGATATTCATATCCTATGGCTGGCGCACGAACAAGCACAGTCTGCTCGACTTCGGCTTCGTCCATGAGCACGTAGACCTGCAGCACCATGGCGTCTACGAGGGCGCCTCTGTTGCTCCACGCTTCGCGCTGAGCACCAACGACCCTCTACTATCTGCCAAGGTAGGCTGATGCATATGTGTGCATTCAAGGTTGTGGGAGGGCGTAGGGCGGCTGTGAGCAAGTTTTTTTTTTGTATGGTGCGCACTTGCCCACCCACCATTTGCCCCTGAATGGGCAGTGCCTTTGCACACAGATTTATTGCCCAGCCTATTGGGCGTTCCTGCTGCAGATCATCTTGAAGTCAGAAAGCAGCTTATTTGTAGCGAACTACATCTCACTGTGCTGTACCATTGCGTGCTTGCCGTCTTCACATGAACACAACTGGGGATCAGCATATGTTTGACACAATGTTTGGTGGGTAAGACGCCAGCTCTCGGCTGTACCTATGCCAGTGCTGTCGCTGCGGTTGCCGTTTTGTCAATTACTGATGTTCACAAAACGATTGTCTTCTGAGTTCATGTCTGGCAGGGTACAGGTGATGACCCTTGAGGCGCCTATGCATTTCTACTCGTGCAGGTCGCAGTTTTGGCAACAGAATTACCGGCACCTGGGCCCTCTGACTCGAGCGCAAGCGCCTCGCCAACCCTAGATTCAGGGTTATTGGGCCCATTGTTAGAGGGCCAGGACGACTTGACAGGGCCATGGTATGCAGATGACCTCACGCGAGTGCTATCGATGGCGCGCGTTGCGGCCGCTGAGCACCAAGACTGGGAAACCATTCTGGCGCAAGCTCGCCAGACGGCAGAGGGGGCAGCGGATGTGGAGGCTGGGGAACTACAGGTAATGCAGGAAGGGGCTTTCAAATTGTTGGAATTACCAGTCACCATGTTGGGCACTTTGCGACTATGATCGTTGATACCCTCATTTGACACCACTCAAAATGTAGCAACCGTTGTACGCTCTGGCGGCAAGATGGATATTGTTTGAAGATAAGGATCTGGTGCAACGCAAGTTTTGATTACATGCAAGTTTGACACAAGGCTTGTGTTGAGCCTTCACACACAACCCATGATGTGTTGCTACAGTGGAAGCAGTGACTAGGGGGATGAGGACCCCCTCCTGAAATAAAGGCAATGTTCACCGCTGCTGCTGATGGTGTTCAGTAGCTCAAATGAACAAGCTAAACGAGCCCTTTGAAATGCAGCTAGCCACGAGACTCGCAATTTCGAACTTCACAAGTTACAGGCGAAACAGTGGCTCGCTTTGTGGTTGAGGCTACTAGGGTTAGAGCTAGGGCTTGGCCTAACTCGGCACCAACGAGTTTGCGGGTCTCAGGCCTTCACCAATGCACGCCTGACACGTAGGGCTTGCCAGCGGACCGAATAGTTGCAGCGAAAACAGCGTTGAACGTCGATTGGTTTTCAAGAGAAGGCTGCTGCCGAAAGCTGAAAAAGACCGCTTGCTGCTGTCGCCTAAGCGGCCGCTGTCTTGCTACCCAGCCCATACAGCCATGTAGAGAGACTCGGCAGCACGTGACGAGCAATTGCCACATGCAGCATGGCCTTGCAAGTGTGTGTTCCTGCTGCCAGCAGCTACAGCTGCAGCAGCGCGCGGTCACCAGTGCTGCTCACCCTGCTATGTACACATGACGAGCAGTATGGTGCTGGAAAGTGCTCACATGCATGTGTACTTCCTCTGCACAAGCCTCTTTTCCTAGATGGGGTCGAGGTTTCGTCGTTCGGTGAAAGCCGGTCGCGATCGCCAAAAATCGACTAAACGGCGATCGTAAGCGATTTTCTGCGACTTTTCGCGACTGAAGTCGGCTAAACTCGGCCAAAGTCGGACAAACTGTCAACTATCCTGCTCCTCCATGTGGGGATTCTTGTCCTTGTGGTTTGAGATTGCAACTCCCTCCCCATGAGAAGTTATCCCATCTCAACCCCCATCCCCCTAGTCACTGCTTCCACTGTAGACCATTGTACATAGTCAGAGATGTGTGATGGCATACGACGGGCATAATTGAGTCAGTCAAAAACATTCATCAGGAATGTTTATCAATGATTGATGCATACACTTCATACTTGTATACCTGGCGGCACACACGTGTGCACGAATGTGATAGACCGCTATCAATGCTTTGCGCTCTATTTATGATACTTCACAGTATTGCATACCCCACACGCATTATGAACCCTGCCCCAAACCAGATTATTATTCAGGGCTAAGCGACGACGACCCCTTGTTGCGCTACCGGCACCGGACACAAGCACATGGTGCTCCTGCCCCTGCTGCTGAAGGCTGATGAATTGTACATTACAAAACACAAACAATTTTAGCCTGAAGCCTAAGCATCATGGAACTGATCGATGGCATCATCATCCTTTACATTGGAGCAGCCACAGTCTTCATCACGCATATGGGCATGCTGGTGGTGTGTGTTCAGGCGTTGTGGACGCAAGTGCCATGCGTCTTGATTTCTGTGCATCTTATTACTTCGCGAACCTCAATCCTAAATGCCCAGGTGCTGTGTGCAAACCCACATAAAGTGAGGGCATAGCCAGCAAAAGGCAGTGGAGAGAAGTCCTGTCAGAGTTCGTGATGTTGTATGTCTCATAGCGCAATATCATACTTCCGAAGTATCGCGTACAAGCGCAACCCTACTTCGACTACTGCTCTACCCAGGGCCTCATCACAGTGGCATTCAAAATGGCGATTGTCGCACTCCAAACTGCTTTGTGTCAACAAAATGCTGCAACCCAATTTTTTTCAAGAAACATTGGGCACCGTTCTCATCGCTGCACGGAAGAAGGGCCTGGCTGTCTGCACAAAATATTGTCATGAAACGATCTTGTACCGTAAGGCAAATGGGGCTGCAGTGGTATTGCACCTGTACCTAGCAGACTTGGCAAGCTGAACAAGGATAGCTCAGGCTGCACCATTTATTGGAGGCAAAGGGCTGAGTCTGCCCCGGAGGCTGCCATCTCCATCCTCTCAACATGTGTGATGATTTAGCCGTTCACAGGGGCCGGATATCTCAATACTAAAGCAACAATCATGATGCATACATATTGCGCATCGCTGACTGTGCAACAGGCAGACGAGGCCGCACCACATGCATTGGGGGTCAAGGGGGAGCGCGCTGCACTGCGCATGCTGCTGGGTCGCCTGCAGGTACTGATTTTGCTTGGTATAGGTGCATGTATAGTCTAGGTGCATGTGCACATTATCTGTCTGATACTTTATCCATGTGCCCCAAGTGATGCTGCTTTCTTATGCGTATGTGCAGTAATGTCAGGTATAACACATTTGGCGGCACATGACCTGCACACTCCAGATTCAATCATGTTGCAGGCATCATCGCGCTACCTTCCAGGTGAAGGCGGTAGCTTGATAGCAAAGTGCTCAAGCCATCAAGCAAGGTGCTGAAGCCATGAATCCCATACATGTCACACCAAGGCGTTTAGCCAGCCCAGCAGCTCCAGTCCATAGCGTCACTACGAATAGACTAGACTAAGTGCCGATCAGACAGCCTCCAGTAGCGTGTACTCAGCAGTCTACAGGTACACAGCAGCAGAATCAAGTTAGGCCATCATCTGGGCTCTTTCGCGCCCTGAGCGAGAATTGATAAAAAGTACACAGCAGAGTACATGAGTAGAAGTATACTCCTCTATGTTATCATATAATGATTCTGCTTTGAAGCTTGAAAGCTCGTGCAATAGTTCCAGTGCAGAATTGCTGGACTCATGTCTCTTGACTATTCGTCGTTTATCTATTCAACGTATTGGCTCTGGAGTCCCGACGACGCCAAGTGAAGACACTTTTAGAGCAAGCCGCGGTTTTTGCCACTGTTCAGTTTTGATTGCCCAGGCATGCCTGCATGGCTAGCACAGCAGGCGTTGAGCGTGCACGACCTCAATGGGTTTGTGGTGTGCCATGGCCCCCATGTAAACTTCAGCCGCAGCGCAACTGCAATTGGCCAGGATGCTGCGCTCTTCTTCCTCTGCAGCTTTCTTGCTTGCCCTACTGCTGCGGCAGGCAGTTGAAGCTTTAAGCACATCGTTGTTTCAGACCCTCGGTCAGGAGCTGGAGCCGTCAACCTCAAATTCTATTATGTGTCCTCCGTGAATGGAGATTCTGGTAAATAACGCCACATGTGAGGCTGGCATTCGTATGCCCTTGGTGAAGCTCGACCACCCATTTGCCTGGCACGATGCGCAGGGTCACCTCGAGGGTTACCCCACAACTTTGGAAGAAGACACCGCGCTGATACACTCTGAGAAGGCTCCTGCACGGTGGTCACCGGAGCGCAGCGCTCTTGTTGTGGTAAGTGCACGTTCATTTGTAGAGTCGTTACTCCAAGTGCAACCCAAATGCAAAAATAAGCTGAGCCATGATGGAGATGTATTGATGCAATGATGTCAGCGCGAAAGCAGTAACGAGAATTGGCATCCAAAAGTATCAGCATCAAAGCATGATTGCTGCAGTAACGCATGAGTGCTGCAGTTAAGGCTGCAAAGCAAAACAGAATGCCACAGATGATGTCAAGTCAAAGATTGTGACCTCGGCAAGTGTGCGTTGGAGGGAGTGCATGAGGATTGATCATAGCAGTTGAGATACTATCAACGTGCATCACGAGACGTATAACCACAAGGAGAGGGTCCACTGGAATCTGTCAGTGGCAGGGGATATGCGTGGGTTTATGACTGACCACCGGGAAGCGTGTGATTGGTGCTTGAGAAGGTACATACCTCCAATGCATGGCGCTGCTGATCATACTGATGCAACAGCTGCAAAAGACAAATCCCTAGAGGTCCGAGCCGGTCCCACAAACCGTCTCAATTGCAGACGGCTTAGCCCGCCGTCCGTCTGAGCCGTCTAGACGGGCTGTACCGTCTTCGACCGTCTTTTCCGTCTTCGACCTTGCCACGCCGACTCACCTACTTCATTTTGACCGTGAACCAACTGATTACTTCATGTAGGGGCACCACAGCTTTCGTGGGTATCTACACAGCAAAGCACAACACTCCTGCACGCTATAACGGTAACGACCACACATGCGCTTCAAACTTGAAGTTTATTATACCGAAAACTGAAAACAGCAACCAGCGTAGTAGTGGCGCATCAGCACTTGCCTTGGCATCGCACGTGAGCCACATGCCTGCTGGAGTGTTATTAAAGCCAAAAAAGCTGTTTTGAAACAAGACGGAAAAGACGGTGTGTGTTGACATTCCGTCTTTTCGTCTTCGCCGTCTAGACGAGCCAGAACCGTCTTAGCCGGTTCCGGCTCGGAACTCTACAAATCCCTGTGAAGTGCCTTATGTTCATAAGACGGTGTTGTTGCTCATAGACGTTTGCCCGTCAGCATTCCCTTCTCTTGGCAAGTGATATTGCGATCGGACATATTTGCGGCCGTCCTGAGAAAGTTGTACACTGTCTGTCTTAGGACTCACGACTTTGGCGCCAAAGTGCACACTTTTTTGCACAAAAGCATATTCTGAACTGCCAATTGCTATACACATGTCGACCCTGCACTACGTAGTGATGCACTGAGATGTGCAACTGGTCAGAATGTAGTGCAATTCTTCATTTGGGCTGTGCAGAGGCTGGGATGTCTCACCACAACTGGTTGTAAGTGTGCATGGACAATTCAAGTGCCATTTCTGCAGCATCGTAACTCAATTGTTGTCATTGCCAATGTACTCCCCGGGAACGACTGTGTTGAATCTCAGTTGCGCACACGCAAACCTGAAATCGCTGGCCAGCACCAGCATTACTCCCATTGCGCAAGAGTTGCGGAAAGTGTGTTGCGCTTACAGTTGGTATATTATTTAACTGGCAAAGCACCGCATTACATAAGCTTACACTTGTTGCTTGCGGTGTACAGCACAGACGTGGCACATTTCTCAGCATGGCTCACACACTTGGTACAGGCCGCGCAACCTGTCCCACTGCCTGCGTCCCTTTAACAGCCAACGTACCATGCTCTGCCACCTGTACTGCCAACTCAGTTCACCAGCACTGCGGTTCATGCGTCCATGTGACTGGGGACAATGGCGCTGTCTTCAACACTGCTCGCTTTGTTGTCTTTGACCCTCGTCTCATTCACCCTTACAGGTGCGCGGCGAGAAGCAGATCCTACACGCATACGCAAACTTTGCCACCCGTGCGCTGGAGTTCATTGAGGCTGGCTCCCATGCTGCAGCGCTCGAGGCTATAGCAGACCAGCCCGACTACACCCGCGCCTACTGTCTCGAGACGGTGTCCCCGCTGCGCGGATGGGGACAAGACGGCAGCGCATCGTAACTTCAACAGGCAGTTGCGTGTAGCTCTTTGCAGAACACAGCAGCCTGAGCGTCCTGACGCGTACTGGTCAGGCACTGTGTTGCCACTCTGCGGGTGGCAACCTGCAGTGGCAACCTGCGCTGCAACACTGCATGTTCAACCTTACGACGCAACCGATCCAAGACACATTTCGCACCTCGATAGCGTTCCAGCGCCGTTTTGAGATAAAGGATGCATGTACCATCTTCTATTCATTGACAACATGGCCAGGTTTAGGACATGCTGTATTCAGCGTTGCGAAGCCAGCAGTTGCGCAGTGTTTCACGCAGTGAGACCGGTACTGAGGTAGGTCTGCCAACATAGCAGCTCAAGATGTGAGCTGGCACTTGTTGATAAAGCACTGCTGTGAGTTTGTGGCAGTGGAGCAGAGCATGTGTGCAAGATCATTGTCGTGCTTTGTCAATCCGAAACTGCTTGCCATTTGTCCGGCGCAATCAAACCCCAGACGCACCATTGTGCCAGACGCACCATTGTGCTTAAAAGTGGATAGCAGATGTAATTTTATGAAGTTTAAATATGTGTAGTCACGCCAAAATAAGGGGCACTCTGGCCTGGGCTTTCAGTGAGGCGTGCAGTTGACTGTGGACTTCATAGCTGCATGAGGCTGCTAGGAGGCTTTGCCTGATTTGAAACCCTGCCAGCAGGGTTAGCTGACAAGTGGCCCCCTCAATTCGCTGCTCTGGCAGTCTGTGCACTGCATGTAGTTCAAATTGCTCTCTTTAGGTTCTGTGCTTTCTATAGGTTCTGTGGAACTGACGGCGGTTGGCAATCTGCATGCAACACTGGATCGGAAAAGGCACCACTACTGGTGTTTCCTCCTCTGGGATTACAGTGACACTTCCGCCGCCATTGCGCTTCCCGGGCCGTCCCTGCGTCCGATGAAGCCGTAGCTGCACGCCCAACATGAGCAGTGTGCAAAAAGGATTTTCCTGCATTTATTTTTTGCTTTTCTTGCTAGTGGTCTCGACTTGGCTGTGGCGTGGAGGCTTGGTGGGCGGGCTCTAGGCAAGCTTGCAGCTGTACTCACAGAGACCCAGGTGAGTGTGTGTTTGTTGCGCCAGAACCTGCCGAGTCATTTTGACAAATATTCTTGTCTGCACAAAGCAACCCCCAACCTGAAATCAGGAAGTTACAATTCATGAAAGACTAAAATGAGAAGTTGTGAATGATTATATATTTTTCAATTTGATAGGGTAAGGTGCTTTATGTACCGCGCTGCATGACGTTGAGTGCAAAAGCACTGCTGGCAGACACTTTGGACATGCTGCAATTCCAACTCACTTCATGCTCTACACTACAATCAGAAGTGGTTCAATATGTTGTTGAAACTAATGCAACACTGACACCCTTATCTCTAACCAAAGAAATGTGTATGAATTCAATGACAATGCGAACATTTATTTCAGAAGTATGACATTGACGCTTTGCCTGCTTTTAGGCCTCTGCCGCGCTTTGTTCTTTGGCTGGCTGCAGTCACCTCCCAGTTTTGTCAAGGCTCTCATGAAAAATACAACAGCAGTAGGTTTACCCCCCCCCCCTGAGAGTAATGATGCGTTGTGCACCGCATCGCGTGACATCAGGTGCAAAAGCAATTTCGGCACACTTCTGGTAGGTCAGATCTGCTTCAATTGGCTTCATGAATGTTTCCCAATACTACACTTAATCTCAAATAAAAAAAACTGAATGGTGCACACACATGAATTCGTGCATCCTGTGGCAGGCTAGTGTGCACATAAGTTGGCTCAGCATATGCTGCTGCAGATTTGCGTGTTGAAAGACTCGCAAAGCGCGATTCCTCCACCATTGCCATCAGACAATGAGCAGCATGCATTGTAAGAATCATGGACGCGTTCATACTGGCATTGCGCGGCTTAAGTTCTGATCGAGAGGCATGATAATTGTGGTACATACAGCGCTGCAAGAATCATGGGCACACAGTAAGCCGCTCACAGCCAGGGAGGAGAAGGAAATTGCATGGCTATGCATACTTGAAGTTGTATATTATGTCCTGGACCGCATGGGCTGTGCGCACGATAAATCGGGCTTGCAATAACTAAATCTACGGAGGGTCCGGCGGTTCGGCGCTGGCCGGCGAGGGCCGCGGCACTTGCAACAGTGCGATGCGGCGGTAAGCGCTGACGTCGCCATCAGGGGCAATGACTGCGTTCCAGTTGTCGATCACGACACGTGTGAGCGCGCGCTGTAGCGCGAGGGAGGTGCGGCGGCGCCAGAAGGCAACGCGCTGCGCGAGATTGTAGCTGCCCTGCAGTGCGAGCTCTGCTCGGCGAGTGCGTGTAGCAGCGCTTGGGTGTCGCGTGACATAGCGCCGAAGTGGTCAAAGGCTGCGGAAAATAGGGTGTGTGTAGTGGGGTCCAGGGCCCCTGAGACTACGTATGTGTCTATCTTTTCCTGCGAAGCCGATTCTAGCACGCGCTGCACATCGCGCGCGCCCCCCTGAGCCTGACGGAGGCGGGAGGGGCATGAGCTGTCACGTATGGTGACGTCTATGCAACAAGCTACTTCAAAGCCGCCACGCAGTTTAGTGCACCGGCCTGCTGCTACCGCGTCGGCGCTCGGCTGCACTTTAGGGACTGGAAGGCAGATCTGGTTGCTGCCAAAGACGATGTCCATGAACTTGTTGAACCCGTGGCGCGCCGCGTAGCGGCGGAAGGGGGCAAGGGTGTCCCGGTCGAGACCGCGGAGGTGGGCCACCTGCTTGAGCAGCTGAAAGAGCGCGTCTGCGAGCAAGTTGTGTCGCGTGACGTTAAGCCCTTGCGTGCAGCGGCGCAGGTGGGCACCCGAGTCCACTGGTTTATGGCACTTGGGGCACCGCGCCGCAGCGGGGGCGGGGCGCTCCACGCCAGGTCACGGTGGCGCCGCAGCGTCTCGCGGAATTCCGGCGGGGACATGGTCTCCGCTGGGTCAGTGCTCGGCAATTGCGCCAAGAAACCCATGGCCCCCTTAGAGGCGCCGCTGCGCCACGCCGCGACTGCTTCCAACGCATTTGCTGCTTCAAGCCGACGCAGCTGCATGGCGGCGAGCGCTGCGTCTAGCACCCGTGATAGCGCCGCTTGACGCCGCGGCAGCACGGCGGCCGGCGGGGCCTGGGCAGAGCCTGGCTCGCGCGCCACCGCTGGCGCAGCAGCGCGGTGCGCGCCGGCGCGAGTCCGCATGCCCGGCCCCGCAGCTCCGCCTGCCCGTTGTAGCAGATCGCGCAGCGCCCGCCACGCGCCGTCGTCCTGGCGCCAGTCCTGGTACCAGACCGAGGGCAGGAGCAGTGCGAGGGCCGATGCAGCATCGTCGCTGCCGCTGCGCAGCTGCTGCAGGCAGGTAGCTATCTGCGTGAAGGTGAAGCCGTAGCGGGCGTGCTGCAGGACGCGGCTGCGTGCCGCGGCTGGAAACGCCGCCAGTGCCGGTCCCATGCACTCGAGGGTACGTGCAGCACATGCGGCATATGCACGCGGCGCTGCGCCCAGCACGCCAAAGCCACCGCTCCCCAGCCGCAGATGCACGCGTACCTGCTGGTGTGCTGGTAGCGTCACTGGGGCCCCGCCACCCCAGTCGGCGCCGCGTACCCATGCCACTGCCGCCGCCCACGGAGAGGGCGGCGCCGCCATCGCCGCAACCGCCGGCGGGCCGCGGCGATCGTCAGCAGCCGCCGGCGCGCCCCCGTGGGCCGGCGGCGCGCCCTCGTGGGCCGGCGGCGTAAGACCCGCCGATGGTTCCTGCGCCAGCGCGGCCACGGCCGCTTGCGTGACGGCGTCGAAGCGCTGTAGCTCCTCGTGCGTGAGGGATGGCGCCGTGTTGCGCGCGACATGCCCTGCGCGGGCGGGGACGGCAAGACGCAGAATGGAGAAGGCAGCCTGCACATCCTCCATCTGCACCAGCTCCGCCACCAGGCGGTCGGTGCTGGGGGCACGAAGGGTCGCCGCTACGTGTGCGCGCACGAACTCCTCGGTGCCGACCGCCACGCCCATCAGCGTGATGCCGTCGTCGCATACTGGTACGGGGACATTGGCGGCGGCGAAGATGGCAGCGGCGCGCTCGCGAGCGCCGCCTGAGGCCGGCACCAGCGCCGCGCATTTCGTGACGTTGACCTGAATGTTTAGCTCGCTCAGCGCCTGTTGTATGAAGCAGAACGCGCGACCGACGTGGCCGAGCACTGACGCGTCACAGCTGGGCGTCATGATGGTGAGGTCATCGAGGTAGCCCGGAAGCGCCAGCTGCGGGAACTTGGCGCGGGCAGCCACCATGGTGCCGCGCAGTGCCAGCGCGAACAGCAGCGGCCCCAATGGGTCGCCCTGCTGCACGCCCTGTTGGGAGAGGATGATGGCGGCGTCGGCGTGCCCATCTAGGCCAAATTGTAGCCAAGGGGCCCGGCCGGGGCCGTAGATGTGCTCGACGTAGCCGTACAGGTCAGGCAGATGCTCGGCCACCGCGGTGAGGACTGCCGAGCGCGACAGCGCGTTGAAGGCATTACTGCCGTCAATGGCAAGGAGCACGCCGCCGCACTCATGCGTGAGCTGCGCCATGAGCGCCACTCTCTCTGCGCCCCCCCGCGCGCCGACCCCAAACTGGCCAATTGGTTCCAGCAGCGCGGAGACGCGGTCCCGGGTGTCCGTGCAGAAGGTGCGGGCGAACAGGCGGCGGATGGTGTCGCCGCACGCGATGGGGCGCGCCTTCTCGCCCACAGCGCTGAGGCGCGCGGCCGCGTGAAGGCGCCAAAAGGGGGCGGGCAGCGCGGCGGGGGTGGAGTACACCGCGGTACCCAGCCACGCCAGCAGCTCAAGGAGCCAGTCAACCGTGCGCCCCGACGCGTGCGCCGTGTGCCGAACGCACTGCTGGAGGTGGGAGTTGCGCAGCCCAGAGGGACCGGCGGCCGAGCCAGGGTTGGCGGCGAGGATGGCCTCGCGCAGCCCGTCCGCCGTGAACGAAGCGCCGTTGAGTGGTGCTGCCGCTGCCAGCGCCGACGCCGCCACCGAGCTGCGCGCTCGCGTTGCCGCGGCATCCAGCTTCGCAGACGCGTCGCCGGCTGGGTGTTTAGCCTGCAGTTATGCAAGGTAGCGGAGTCGCGGGGGGCAGATGTGTCAGCACCCTCCGCCAGCAGCCGCGCGGCGCGCCCGACGCCGCCCGGCTGCCGCGCCGTCGCCGCCGCGCGCTCCCGCACTGCCGCCGCCGCCTCCGTCATAGATCTAGCGCGGCGCGCGCACGCACGGGCGGCGCCGCGGCGGCAGAAGGCCAGCGCTGTGCGCGTGAGCAGGTCCAGGTCGCCTGCCACAAAGGCCGCAAAACGGTGCGCCCGCGGCAGGGAGCCGTCGGGTACAAGCAGCAGGCACGGCAGCAGATGCAGCAGCTTGCACCATGCACCGGCTGTGCGGACGCCTGTGCCGCTGCCTCAACCCCGTGTGCCTGCGCTACCGCCGTCTGCGCTTCCCGGAGGCCCGCCAGCGCGGCCGTCAAGGCGGTTGTGAAGTCCGAGCGGTGCTCCAGGCGAATGCGGCGGCCGACCACCAGTTGCTGCTGCAGAACATAGTCAAAGGAGAGGTCGTCAAGCGCTGCGCGCGCGGGCGAGAGCGGCGCCAGCGTCCAGAGCGGAAGCGCGCTGCGCCATGTTGGCCCTGCCGCAGCCACAGCGGCAGCTGCGCGGGCGCCGGGGCCGCGCGCGCCGCCGCTGGCTGTAGAGAGGGGGAGGATGGGGGGCAGAGGCGCGACGCGGGGCCCGTGTGGCCGCTGCGTTGCGGCCGCCCCCCGGGACTTGTAGAGGTGGTCGCGCTGGTGCAATTTCGTGCGCACGCACCCGGGCTCGCCGCACGAGGCGCATGCGCAGAGTAGCAGCTCGGGTTCCACGGCGTAGTAGGTGCCCGCGCCGGCTCGGTGGAGAGTCAAACACTCGTCGTCGATCGCCTGCATACGCGCGAGAAAGTCGGCAGGCACATTCGGATGCTCGCGGCCCTGGTGATCCGCCAGCGTCGTGGCGATGCGGCGCGCCAGCGCCAGCGACGCCGACGTCTGCGCCGTGAGCGTGTGCGCCTCCCCGTTCCGGCGGAGGCGCGGTTTGGGCACTGGCACCCGAAAGAGGCAGCCAGTGTCATGTAAAGGGCAGCGCGGATAGATGGCAGCCGTTGCAGGCTGAGCGGGCGCCTGCACTGCCTCAGGCTGCGCAGGGTCTACGCCCGCCGCGGCAGCCGCTGCTGCAGCAGCAGCTGCCGCAATGGCCGCCGGTGCGGCTCCCCCTGAAGTAGAGTCAGACATCATTACGATGGATGAGGGGAGCGCCGCACCGGCGGCTTACAGGCCCGTGGCGCCGCCGCCTCCCTCCGGTGCCGGCGGCTGGGCCGTCGAGGTGGAGAGGAAGCGGTCGGCGGCGGACTGACCTTGGGGCAGCCCGCGCGCGGGGCGTGCAGCGGGGGGTTCCGCCGCCGAGCCCGGCGTGCGCTCAGCAGCCGTGCGCTTGCGGCTGGCGCGGGGTGTGCCACTGTCGGACATAAGCGCGCTGCTGTCACTGGCAGGCATGGGGGGCTGCCTACTGCGCGAGGGGGAGGCGCTGTAGCCGCTGCCGTGCCGAGCCGCTGGCGACGATGCGCGCCGACACCGCGAGCGCCCGCGTGAGCAAGAGCGCGGCAGCTGCCGCGGCGCCGCCGCTGCCTCCAGTGCCACCGCGGGGTCCGCTGCCGCGCTTGCGGCCGCTGCCGCTGCCGCGCTGGCAGCACCTACAGCGGGCGGCGGCGCGCCCGCCGCCGCCGCGCCTGCCGCCTCCGCGCCCGCCGCCGTTGCCCCGTCCGCCGCCACCGCCGCCGCAGCGCCAGCCGCTGCAGAGCTAGCCTCAAGGGCTCCCGCCACGGGCGTGGTGGCCACCGTGCCGGCGGCGTCCGCCGCCGGCACCGCCACGCTCGCAGCGCGCGCCGCTTCCGCTGTCAGCTGCGCCTCGAGTCGAGCGGTCGCCGCAGCGTTGCGCACCTGCTCTCCTTTGCGCAGGCTGCGTTGCTGCGCCGCCAGCCGCTCCGCACGAACTTGCTCTGCCAGAGACCGGTCGCGATCGGCCTCAGCAGCCCGCTTTCCCGCCTCGGAGGCTGCCAGCAGCTTTGTCAGTGCCTTGACCTGCTGCTGCAGACCCTTCCGCGCGGTCCTCCCCTCCAAGATGGCCCCCTGCAGCTGCTGAATGCGCTGCTCCTGGCCCAGCTGCGCAGGGTCCGCGTCGGCCGCCGGCGGCGGCGGCGAGGCGCCCGGCGACGCGCTCGCCAGCGCGGGCGTCGAGGCGGCGGCAGCGTCCGTCGCGGCGGCGCCGGTCGCCGCCGGCGCTGGGGGGTGCGAGGCGGCGGCGCCGGTGGGCGCACGCTGCGTCGCGGCGGCTGCCGCCGCGGCGGCTGCAGCCGTGGCTACCGCAGGGTCACCGGCGGCTGTGCCAGTGGCGGCGGCTGGCGTGGTGCAGGCCGCGGGGAGCGTGGTGTGCGCGCAGCGCGTTGCCCGGCACTGCTGACCCGGGCGCGTGAAGTGCCGTCGCAGGCAGGACGGGCACGCTGTCAGATTGTCAGGGCCCAGCAGCCGCAGCGCTACTTCCGTGCCGTCCACCGCGCATAGGACCGAGTGCGCGAGTCGCCGCGCAACGCCGCGGACCACTGTTAGCTCCCAAACACCCGCGGCGCCTGGCGATGCCGCCGACGCCGGCGCCGCGGATGAGGCCGCACCGCTAAGGCCTACGCCGCAGGTCTTCAGAGCGCTGGCCAGCAGCAGAAAGGCGGCGGAAGTGCCGCCGCCGCCCGCCCGCAAGCGCACCGGCGCGATGGGCATGCCAGGAGCTGCGAGTGCAGGCGCAAGCAGCATTGCAAGCTGCGCTGCAGACCACGCCGCCGGCGCGCCGCGCACGGTAACCGTGACCGGGGCGCTCATGTCACCAGCGCGGGTGATGCGCAGGCGGAAGCCGCTGAAGCTGAAGTCAGCGGAGTCGCCGACCGTTCCGAGCGCCGCGTCAACGAGCGCGGCCGGCGCCCGCAAGCATAGCGTGCGGAAGTCATCGCGAGGCGACAGAGGCCCCAGCGTCTCTGCACCCTTGAATAGGGACGCAAGTGAGGCAGCGTCTCCAGCGCCGGCCCTCGCCGCGTCGTGCATGTGCGTGAGCGCCGCCGCTAGCAGCTGCTGGCGCCCCCGCGTGAGTCGGGCGCGGCGCTGTGCAGCCGCCGCAGGGGTGCTGCGCTCGCGCTTGTGAGGCTGACGGGCCAGCGCGAGCTCTGCTAACAGTGCGCGGACGCTGGCCGGCAAGGCAGCCACGTGCTCCTGGGTGTAGCAGGTGACTGGATCCACCGTAAACGAGACTAGGTCTGTGCCGGCTGCCGCCGCCGGCGGCACAAATGGCTGTCCCTCCGCTGTCGGACGGCCCTGCACGCGCGCCGCCATCGCCATGAGGCGGCCCGCAGCGGCTCCACCCTGGCGCCCCACCGCCGCGACAGCGGGGGGCACGAAGAAGTACTGCTCCTGTTCAGCGGCGTCGAACATCTCGCTCGCCTGATGGTCTAGCTGCCCTGGAGTGAGGGCGGATGGGGCTGGGGTTGGCGTGTAGCTGCCTCGGGGAGTGAAGTAGGCTCCATCGTGGCCGTGCAGCAGCCGTGCCTCCTCCCGAAGCAGGTTGCTCTTCGCTGTAAGCGACGGGGGTGTTGTCGCAGTTTTGGCGGCTTTGGCCGCCCACGAGGCAGCAGCAGCAGGAGGGGTGGCCGCGCGACCAGTTGGGCCAGCTGGCGTGTCGCCAGTCGCCGCTGGCAGCACCACCTCCATCGCTTCGGATGGCATGAAACGACTTGAAGTTGAAAGTGGGGCGGGCCCTGCCCCGCCCCTGGGACACGGTGGCGGCTGCCCCTCGTGGAGGGTGCCGAGCGCTGGCTGAACAGCAGGCACACAGGGTGGGAGTCACCAACGTGGCGTCAGCAAAATCCACCCCACAACTACTTGAAGTTTCATAACACAACAAATCAAAATCAAAATCAACCTGTCTGAGATAATTGTCATTGTTGGCAGACAGAACAGTGTCTTTTTCCTCAAGCCACGACACTGCATCATTGACTGCTGGTCTCCCTCTGCCTCGCTTTGGTATTTCCGGGCTGGCTACATTAAACCCCCAGTGTGCCTGCCACAGCTGGTTCCCTCAACCCAGTCAAATCACCCCCCCCCCCCCACACACACACACAGAAACACACACCGCGGTTTTAGAGGTTCCTGCCAATACGCCACAAGGGCTGGGGGGAGGGGGGCACTCCACACTTCACTCAGCACCATGGCAGCAACATTTGCTTGTCGGTGCCGTGCTTTGTTCTTCAAGATTCGTGTGTAGCTATAACGGATTTTCTGAAGACGCCATCTATGTGGGTCACATTATCGCAGAAGCGCAATCATCAGATTGACGCCATTGCTCCCAAACGCTTCGGTACCATATTTGGCAGAGCTGGCTCCAGGCTAGGCATCGTCTGCTTTCCTGGGAATATCCGTCTGTGACGCTGCCTGGAGGTCTTTGTTGTCGGGGAGCATTTTTGAAGGCGATATGACACAGACATTACTGAGGCACGCCTACACCATAGCACATCCGCTTTCATCGTCTTAGCTTGTGGAACTGCGCGTACGCATGTCTGTGCTGGCAGATTCTGCGGGTGGCGCAGAAGCTCCATTGACCTGCAACAGCAGTATCAGAGGAGACAGCAGAGAAACAAAAGTGTCATTAAAAAGCTATTGCACAAGGGATCTGCAGCAGACAGTGAGCAGCATTAATGGCTGTATATACCCGACTGCTGTCACTAATGAGCTGTGCACGGTGATTAACACAGGGCATTGGCAATTTGCCGTTCAAGGCTATACACCAGCTTGTACCTCTTGCGGTTGCAGCCAAACCCAGCAACTTTTGTTGTGTATCACGAAAGATTCAGGAGGATCAAGTCGTCCGCCCCTTAAAGTATGGATGCAGTGCACAATGACAGTGCCCTGCTTTACACGGTGATCACTACAAGGCATGTTCAAACAATTGCAACAGCACATGCCTGCAACTGGTTCAATAACGTTTTACTTCTATGACAGTGCACAGGACAAGCACCAGCAGCACCAAAGCATGCGCATAATGCAAGTGACCAGTCTGTGGGGCAAGAACACTCGCAATGTCAGTTGTGAGCTGACGTGTCCTTGGCAGTGATGTAACACATGACACGCGCCATACCAATCTGCATGGCTCTGCATGACCGCATCTCACCTGGTTGAGGCACACGATCATGCAACTGCAGTTGTCGATGCTGCGCAGCTGCAGTGCCTTGTTTACAAGGTCTTGGCTGCACAAAACAGTAAGGCGGCAACATATGGTGCAGGTCAGCAATGTGCAAGCTTTACTTTGCCTTGCAGACCACATGCCTACTTTTGTGGGTGTGTTAACATGTGGGGTGCTTTGAAAGCAGTGCTTCTGATGATACAGTTAAGCACAGCACCCGCAGTGCTTTAATTTATCGTGTTGAGCACACACACACGCCGCAATTTCATGGATGCATCGTTCACAGTACAAAGGTCACAACAGGCGCTGCTGGGCAGACACAGGACCGCACTCATGCAGGTTTTACTCACTCACTACTGCAATGCGCGGCTCCCAGCCAATCAGGTCTCAATAAAAAAATTGCAATTTGCGTCCTCCAACATAAGTCCGAGCTCTGCAAACACATACTTTGGTGCATGTTGCTGTCCTTTTGCGCTCACCACTGCACAGACGCCGCAGCGCACTACACTCCTCAGGTATGTGACAAAATCCACAAGCAAAGCAGGGGAGGGCCAAATGCGTGACTTTCAGTTGGGCCCCCTGCTGTAAACTGTGCATACATGATAAGGTGAGTGTAACAGCAATAAACTGAGCGTCCCACGTACCTGGCCTGTTGAGCACAGCCGCGGCGCAGCAGGCGACGCTGGACAAAGTTCACAGCCTGCTGACTCTGCATTGCGCCGTAAATTCCATCACACGCCACTATAAGGAAGTTGTGGACAGGCTGGACCTCCACCTGGCGCAATATCGCCGTTGCAATATGCAGCAAGCACGTGAGCCGGATTGGTTAAACGTTGAACTTGTGCTCCCAGAGACAGTTGAGCTCAGTTTTGACTGTCCAAAAGTCTGCAAGCTTTCATTTCGTCTGCAAACTCTCACTTATATTCACAATAGATGAGGGGCACTGCAGTGGATGCATGCACCATGCGGTATCGCACTCCCGACGGCGAGAAAGCTGTGCGTTCATCAGCAACAAAACATTACTCCGCAGCACTACATGTATACCATCGGGCCACTTGTGACAAACGCGTTTGTTGCCGCTGCGTCACCTCTCGACATGATGCTAACGCATGTAAATATCATGAGGCCACTCGTTGGAAAACGCAATCATCAAATGACAAGTACTCTAGACCCAACCGTGTTGGCAAGAACATCATGCTGATGAACCGAGTACTGCAGCACCTCGAGAATGCTGTCTCACTGAAACGGTCTACGGGTGTGCATGCTCATCGTAAAGACCGTCACTGAGAAACCTGCACCAAGCAACAGCGCAACAACGCTCATCTGTCGTCTTTGCTCAATGCAATACGAAGCATATCACCTCCTCAATGTCTGGCTTCGCGACCAGGCTCTGCTTGTCCCCCCACAGGTGTGTCCCCTCGGGCGGCGGATACGTCTTGCACTTGATGTCGCCGAAGGATCGGGTGACCTCCAGCACACCATTGAGACGCCCGCGGCTGCAGCAGCAATCAGTGGTTGGTAGGTGAGTCAAAGGTGAAGTTCGTCGTGATAACTTCTGAGCAGCTTGTGGCATGGCTCTGCAAGAATAGCCGGGGCCACTTGTCTGCAGTGCAGCTCCTCGTGAACAACAACCTTCATGCCAGAGCAGGCGCAGTGGCTAGCAGCAGTGTCCACAATACAGCTGCAAGCGTATTCAACTGCCATTGTCGAGATGTGAACTTGCAGCTATTGTCAGCCCGCGATTTGCACTGACCACTGCTGCTGCCGTCAGCAATTTAGCAACTAGATTTTACCATCTGCAATTACTGACACGCTTCAAGCGCATGGATAATTCATTATTTGCCATCGAAGCTGTACACTACTGACATTTTAGGGCAGGACGCTGCCCAGCCGTCTACTGCATAAGTCATGCATGAAGCCATGCTTTCAACCGCAAAGACGATTCATAAATTGCAATTGACATTCAAGCTGTACACATGCTGACATGATTAGTCTACGGCAGCAATGCTGTCCCCGTCTCTCGCAGAGAGCTGCGTAGTGCATGGAGCCAAGCAGCTTGTCGCAGATGGTGAAATTGTAAAGTGATTGCTCACTGGCATTTGCAGCACCACGGCGCATGGTAAGGGCCAAGGTTGCGGTCAGTCAGGCAATCTGGTGTACACCACCTAGAACACGGACGCGCTGTAACAGGTAGGCACCGAGGCGTGTGTGGTTACATGATTTTTGTGCTTTAATGAAAAAAGTAAATGCATAGCCATGCAAAAGCACCAATACGCCGATGCATCGTGTCAGAAAGCGTACCTTTGAGGAGCGCCCGTCATTGTTGGCCTCAATGTACTACACCTTGACGCTGGCTACACTGCACCTGCATCTCACACTTCGCTGCGCTGATGAGACTGGCGCACCTGATTACACCACCGGCGGTCTTCACCCTCTCCTTCTCCGCTGCATGCGTAAATGTGTGGTCGCGCGTAAGGTCGAGCGCTTCGCCGCCACAGCTCAGGACCACGCGGGAGTCGCCCACATTGGCCGCGTACACGCGAACGCAAGCGTCATCACGGCCGCGCAGCACCAGTGCCATGGCTGCTGTCGCACCGCTCAACTCCATCTACCAGTGGTGCAAGAAAAGAACAGCATGTATCGTCATGTCGGATCAATCCTGCATCTGTTACTGCACAAATTGATAAACTTCGAAGTAGACAACACAGAAATAATGCAGAATCGAAGATGCTGAGTTCAGCACCAACGCTTCATCATACATGGTGTGCTGACAGCACGCAATATTTGCCGTCGTTATGAAAGAACGTACCTTGGTAAGAAGAGACTGCCGCCGCGGCTGGTCCTCTGCGTCTTCACTGGTACCAGGGGGTGGGGCTGAGAGCTCGTGGTCACGTGCCAGGCAAGCCTTGTCCATCTCCAGACACGCTTGCTCGAGCGCCTGTTTCGGGTCTCCTTGCAGGCCATTCTTCACGATGAGGTGATGCAGGTCCTGCAAGTGAAATACAGGGGAGCGAGATGATGCAGGTCAGTTTGTGTCGACAAGACCTGCCAGAACGCAAGAGAAAATAGCAGTGCAAAGAAGCACGGAGATAAAACATGAATATATTGCAGCTCAGTCATGCAAGTGTATGTTGACTCATTGTGCAGGGTCGTAGTGGGTCACATGCATCAAAAAGGGCTGATGGAATTGCCACAACATACTTCACGATACCTGAACAAAATTGAGGGCTGACTTGTTGCGCAGGGGGCATAGTGTGGGTCACATGTATTAAAAGGGGCTGGTAGAGTCGCCGCAACATACTTCACGTTACCTTAAAATAAATGAGGTAAGTCCAATATGAAGTATGGCCTATTGAGCAACTGGCGTACCTAGTGTATGCACCAAATCGTCTGCAAGCCATATGAATACCCTCGCACCTGTTGCAGCGCCTCTGCCACGGCAGTCCCCCCGTGCCCATCGTACACCCCGAAGAACGCCACTGGCGGTGGCGCATCAACTGTCTGGCTGTGAATTTCCAGTAGAGCAGCGGTGTCCAGTGACAGTGGAAATGGGGAGCGTGGAGCAGTGCTGCTGTCGCTGGGTGAGCGCTGCTGGCGGGCATCAGCAAACAGGTCCGCTATAGCCGTGGTCCTGCGACGTTGACAGGGGTAGATGCAGAATGTCATTGAGCCACAGCCGGCAAATAGGCTCCGGGCGCAAACTGTGATCTAGAATATCTCAATTGAAGCATTTGCCAGCGTCAGGCAAGGCTCTAATGCTGATGCGACGGCGAAGCAGTGCATGCTGCCACGAGTGACACTGCGTGCCGAAAGCGCCAATCAGACATGTGCATGCGCGCCTAACATACCAGGCGCAGTCAGTGAATAAATTACGTTGATGCCCACCTCTCAAGCAATTTGATAACTCAATGCACACCTCAAACGCAGTCAGCTCACATGAGGGCTGATGACTTGCAACGCTGTAAGCTGAAGCTCATCACGATGGATACCCCATTGTTTCATTCAGTACAGAGGTCTGTTGGCACATACCTGTCCTCCATAGCTTGACGGTTCCCCTGCTGTGCAGCACTGCCAAAACACAGGCCCAGTGCCAGATTCATCTGTCCCCGGGATACCTGTGCAAGGTGCAAGGCGGTTGAACCAGCAAAGCACACAACGTGTCAGTTGTGTTGAAGTCATCAAGGCAAGTGCGTGTGTGGACTGTATGCATGGGTGCTGGAGTGCGGAAGGCTCCGTGTTGGGGCACTATCTGGTGCTGGATTGACCATTGTTGCCTGGCTGGTGTGCTACACTGTACATCCTGCCAGTAGTGTAGGCGCAGTCCGCCGTCAGCAAAGCAGCTCGGCAACAGTGGGACAGCAACATTCCACTTCTATGTGGAAATGCATATAATTCATGATATGGAAATGTGATCCTCGGTCCTTTCGGTATATGTGTTGCAATGGCGTGCGCGCTGACGTTCTGCCATCAGCACACGTCCACCTCATGGTGCCATACATCTACATGTGGCGTAGGCACGCCAGATAGCTCTATATGATCGCGGATTATTGCAGAGTAGGTTTGGAGAGGACCACTGAGTGCCAAGTTTGAAAGGGCCAGGGGCTTTGTTGCACTGCAATGACCTTACTGCATGTCAGCCCGTGCGCTGCCTCTTGGGCGTTCTTAATAATGCAGCGTGGTGGGTGAAGCCGCTCAAGTATACGCAAGGCAGAAAGCCTGAAGGACGCGCTAATGCACAATACCGGCATCATCCATGCACTTCTCACAAAATGCCGTTGCACAATCAATAAATTCACCTGCTCCTTAACGCGTGCGCCTGCACCGGTGCCGTGACATCATAGCCTGGGAGTTCCTCTGCCTTGAGAGGCATCAGCTCTGGGTCGTCTGCCTCAGACCAGGCAGGGCCCACTGGCAGCAGCGCCTGATGCGGAGTAGGGTGGCATGCACAGCTTCAACTCTCACTTCTACATGGATTATCTTTCTTGAAGGTGCTGTGTGACGACTCTGGGCCATCCATTGCAAAGCAGGCAGGGGGCCTGGTAGCGTCAACGCCTGGTGAATTCCGTATGCACAAGTCACTTATGTAGGCACAAGTCGCAGAGTTACTTCAATCAACGCAGTGTGTTGACTTAAAGATTCTTCTTGGTCAGCCGAACTATCTGTTTCGTGACAGCTGTGCAGTGTGGACCACAGGTCACCAGCACCTGGAGCACCAAACTCACACTGTCAGTAGGAGCCTGATGGGTTTCTGCCATACTGTGATTGACACTGCATAGCGTATTATAGCACCTGCGGCCCCTATCAGTGCGCAAGGACTGGCAATGCATCAGTCAGAGTAGCAGTCAGAGTCGCATTCAGAGTCGCCAGGGGGCGTCTGCAGGGGGCCATCTGCAGGAACGCACGGCCCTGCAGCACAACTGCAGAGACTCATGCTGCAAGTGGACTGTCAGCTTGATTGTGCGCTTCAAGACTACAAGCAGGGAAACAATGGTTACTGTGCGGTTTTTAAAAGACTACAAGCAGGGGGACAATGTGGTGGCCGTCCACCATCAACTTCATATGTCCGCGCACCTTGCAAGTGCTGAATCTCAGCTCATCACCAAAAGGAAAAAAAATATTTTTATGCAGAACATCGCATGCATGCATGTTGTCATGTGTTGGACCAGGTGTCAGCATGTGCCAAACAGCAGTATGCTGCTTCAGATGTATATATTGCTCTTTGAGCCATTGAGCCATACAAAGCAAATATTATTATAAACATTCCGAGATAAGCATGGCATGCCAGCTAAGCTCCCTGCGTGCATGGCTGTTGCATGCAAAGGTGGGTCTTGCAGCAAACCTTGACTACTTCACGTTGAAGTCCTTCATAAATACGTCACAGCCTCTAGTGACATACATAACTCATGCAATACAGCCAAACATGCCGCCTTTCTATCCCGTGTTGAAGTGGTGACTACTGCCCCCCCCCTCGCATAGTGGTCCTGATCAACAATGCCTGTTCTGCCTTAAGAGAGACATGAGGAAATCCATTGTAATAAAAAAAAACAGCGAAAAAGTGCAATGACCATGACAGCATACATGGCTCGTCCACCCCCCCCCCCCCCCTTATGCACAGCGGAGTGCAAACATGGAACCAGCCAATTGCGAATATTGCTGAGCGTGACACCTTGCATGCGCATGCAAATGGAAGCTGCTGAATCCGTTGAAGTCGCATCATTGACATGACTGAAACCTGCAGGCTGTGTTCATTAACAGGCTCGACTGAGTTTACAATGCTCACCTTGTCCATGTCATCAAAATCAATTTCTTGAACACTGCCGACAGTGCCTGCATCAGACGTGCTTTCGCCATCATCATTGCGGCCGCTGCCGTCGCTGTTGCCATCAACGCTGCGCGCAACTTGAACGTCAGGCGCCTGCAACAATATTGAGATGCAAGTGCTGTTGAATGGCGGATGGGGTGCCAGCTTTGACGTACCTAAAAAAATGTTCATAATTGCCAAATCAGGCAGCTCGTGATGACATCACGAGACTTATTATCCGAAACAGCGTGGGCTCAGACACATGACACATACATTTCAATGTCAGTAAATTTTACATGTGTTCATGCGCTTATGTAGGGGCAATTCCCTATGCATCGAGTACCAGTCCTGAGTATGCGTTGTGTTGCAGCACCATTCAAATACACAACTACCATACTCCATGAACCGATGGCCACTACTGTGCACCACGCACACTGCACAAACAGAGGCAGCACTCACGTGAAGCACAACTGCACCGTTTTTAACACATAGTGTTTGTAGGCAGGGTTGATGGTGCAGTGTGTTGCCTTGACTTCAGACCACAAATGCTTCAAGTCCGCGCTGTTGCAGGGGTCTCAGCATGGACTTTACATGTGTTCATGCGCCCACATAAGGGCCATCCGCTATGCATCGAGCACCAGTGCTGAAATATGTGTGGCAGCACCATTTTATTACGCAACTACTAGCCTAGTACTTCAGTTTCATACAGCGACGGCCACTACTGTAGACCATGTACACTGCACGAACAAAAGCAAAACTGGCAAGAATGGCATGTGGTACAACTGTACATTTTGTACACAGTGCTTGCAGGCTGGGTCAATGGTGCAGTTTGCTGCGTTGACTTCAGACCACAAATGCTTCTAGTCCGCGCTATTGCGGGGGTCTCAGCACCGTCATAACATCAATAGACGCAGTAGAACTTACTCAACACGTTCGGATCAGAGATGAAATGTGAAATGCGCACATGACTAATATCCTTCTTCGAAGTTATGTCATTGAAGTGCTGTGCTGAGTACAATATACAACGTGTGTCAAGCTTGGTTTGAATGCACAGTACAGGGACTGCATGTGATATATGTCAATAGCCCTCCAAGTGTATTTCGTGTACGCTGAACACATTTAAGATGCCTACTGTAATTGTACAACGTGCCACGTTCGTGGCTCGTGCATGTTGACGGCTTGCTTACGTGCGAGATGGTGTGAGGCGCGCAATGCCGCCCCCTGGCTCTGCGTCCACCTGACAGTGTGCAGCAACATGAACATCGCATGAGCGTCGCAGCATCAGTATGATTTCTTCTCTCGGATCTTGCTAAATGTGCCATGTGTTTAGGAGTTTCCTAGCTGCTTTGACAACAAACATTCATGGAATCTGTTGTGAAGTAGGCATTTTTCAGCTTGACTTTTCGGACATTGGAACATGGGCAAAAGCGTCGAACTCTGAGCACAAGTAACTTGCAGGCAGTGATGTCTCTCCCTGGGCAGCTGAGGTGACTGCTCAGGGTTGATTGGGGTTGCATGAAGGCTTCATGAAGCTGGTGTAGTAGCGCACAAAGTACAAGTTACTTGCAGGAGCAATGGGTGCCGTGCTTTTATAAATGGTTGTTGAAAGCAGCAAAGCAGATTGTAAAAATGCAATCGTATGCATATACATATGCGCTCTGCAATTGGATAGCAGATGAACGATAGACAGCCGCTATGTGCCGCTGCAGCTGTCGAAGGATGGTCTGGTTGCTTTCAGAACATGGCACTGCAAAAATAATACTTTGAAGTAACATCTACCTGCGTGTGACAATAGTTGTACATGTAGACACCCAACATAGAAGCGTATGCACAGGCACGCACATGTCTGCAAGGACCTGTTCATCTTCCTCTTCCAACCAGTTCATGAATTCATCCTGCATTGTGGCACCACACAACCAGCAAGCAAATATTGACAGCTGTGTCAGCATGTGAAACGACTGTTTGCACTTTAGGATCAAGTGCCAAAACGCTTGAGAAATCATTCGGGGAAGCACGATCAAGACACATCTCAGGCAATGTGCGTGACGCTGCAACCCTTGCACACTGTCGAGGTCAAGGGAATATGGCATAGAAGAGTGGAAATACTGTCCCTGGAGGAATTCAAGTTGGTGATCTTTCTCCAGCAACAGGCAAGCACAGCTACCTGCGGGCGACAACTGGTCCAGTGGCCGCACAAGTGTCAACATGTCAAATTGCGGTACAAGACAGTGCAGTGCTTATGCGGATTTACTAAAAAATGTTGGTACTTCAGTGCAGTTGCACTTCAGTATGTTGACACTTCAGTACAGTCAGTACAACGGATGCTGTCATGCTGAGCAGTATAAGTGCATGAAATAGCGCAGCGCACTTACTTAATGTTGTTGTGAAATGTTTCGGTTTGCCTTTACGTTTCGTTGCTTCACACAATTACTCGTTGCTCACTCTGTTTACTCTACTCGACAACTTGACTCCCACGCGTGCTTACCTGCACTGCCTTCCCCCCCACCCCTTGCTCTGCCACGGTCCCAGCGCTGGCGTCATCGTGCTCGCCTGCCGCCATGACGTGAGTCCGCTTCAGCGGAGGGCGCGCCGTGCTGCTGCCTGCGACCGTGCCATTGCCACTGCTGCCCACACTGTCGCTCGATGCTGCGCGCTTGAGCCCAACGTTGAGTGGCGGTTGCTTGCTGCTGAGCGGTGACACCTCTTGTGTTGATCCAAGGCTGCATACCACCGATGAGCGAGCCAGTGAAATGGCGGCGTCAGGTACAGAGCATTGAGCGTGGCTGTGCTGACAATGCCTTGAGCACAGGTGTTTATCACGCAGCAGCAGAGGGGGCAACACCATCACTGCAGCTGCCTTGACACGCCTACTTGCAATGCCTACGCCCTTACCGCTATGTGAAATGTGAGATGCTGGCGACTAAAAAAAGCTTCAGCAAGCCAGTGCGACACAGATTGCTGAGCCATGCAACATCTTCGTGATCGTGACACTACTACATGCAAGTTGCTGTGTGTGCCATACAGCAATGCTCACTATCAGGGCCGCCAAACCACGGCATTGAACAATACAGTGCCTTTGTGCCTTGACACTCTCCCACAACACTCAAAGTGCTGCAATTTTTTCAGGAAGCGGAGAGACGTTCCAGATGGATTTATTGGCATGCCTACCTGTTCATGGCGGGTGCACCATCCAGGTCAGACTCCTCCTGCTGCGCAACGGTGCAACGGTGAAGACAAGACCAGTTGTAGCTGTCAGTGTCACATATTTAGCGCTCGGAATCCACATGATTTTAGTCAAATCTTGACTGCGCAGTAGCATCAGCAATCCTCACAACAACGACAAGTGCAGACATGGGGATGCACATGCTGCCATGAAACACAAACATGCCAGCTTACTGTTTGCAATGCCAAGACACCCAAACACAAGCCAGCCTGGTAAAGGCGCCTGCTGTGTACTGTAGCACTGTAAGCATACCAGGGCACTGCATCACAGCAATGCTCATGTGTGTGTGTGCAAACACGCCAACAGGCGTTGCTGCCATGGCCCATCAGAGACAGGGCTTTTGCAGTCAGACCTGCACCCCCTGATTCGTGAAGTTCTCCGGCAACATGCATCCTTGAAGCGCAACCTCCCTTGCAGCAGTTCGTGGTCGACATGGCGGCACTGTCATTGGCAAATTTACTTGCACTTCGTGGTTGGGGAGGCCTGCTGCGTTGCCTAGCCCACAAGCTAATGGGTGCATCCCAGGCTGCAGCACATCAAGAAGTGCCAGCACCAGGTCAATCTGACCTCGCCTTGCCTATCTGTGAGTGCTGTGATACGGACTTGCCTTAGGTGACTTTGCAGCAGCACTCCATGACGTGACAGGCGGCACCGCTGACGCCGCCGCCGATGCAGCTGGCAGAAAGTTGCCAGCATCGGCGGAGCGAGCAGAGGCCGCATCCACAGTGTCGCCACACGAAAGTTGCTGTGAACATCAAGCGTTAAACTCAAGGTCGTAAACCATTGAAGTGTGCTGCAGTGACTATGGGCATGGTTTGCGGCATGGTCTGCAATCCAGTGGCCGTTGTAGCTGCACATGAGCATGCACAATGACAAGCCTGAGTGCAGATGACAAGCCTTGTGTAGAAGAACATGACAAGCCAAGTGCAAGCCACAGCCTATCCGCTCAGAGAAGAAAGCATCAGTGACCGAAGCAGAGCACTTCAGACTGCATGACCCTGTCGGTGTCCTCTACGATAGGTGAGCTGGCCGTTATATGCCTGGATTAGTAAGACTGTTGTGACATCAGCAGCCAAAGAACACAGTGCCGCATGTAAGATGGGACTACATTCAGGCATATGCAATATGACATTCGGACAGCTTTGAAAGGTGCGTACATCACAGCAGTAATGATATGCTTGAAACGCGCTTGTACTTAGAGTGCGTATAATTGTGTGTTCGCTGCAACTAGATTCTGTACATCAAGTACGTCGTCAACGGTGATGGATGATGCTTTCTTGAAAACCTCAGTTCAGCCGGCGTAAACGCAAGGATTCGGGTCTGGATACGTAGCAAGCACATCATGTGATGACGCCTTGAGATGGCAGCAAGCGCAAAACCAACACAGTTTCTGCCATACGCGTTGATGCAGCGCATGAGCATTAGTACATATCAACACAACGCAAGTCATTGCGCTATAGCAGCAGAGGCGCCAAAACCAGTACAAATGCTCTACATGCGCAATGCACGGCCGTGAAAGCCAAGCGTTGTGCTCATACAGAAAGGTACAGGTGTTGGATTTAAATTTACAATGGAGGATACCTTTAGTTGCACCCAGTGATATGACTGCACAGGCATGCTCGTACTTCAATGATTCTTGCTGTGAACTGATGGCGGGGCGCGAGGCGTCATCATGCAACAAAGCTATGTGTGTCTTCAGACTCACCTTGACAGCATCAATTGCATAAGTGTCCACTGCCTTGATGAACGCTACGGCCTTGCCCTTGCTCAATTCCGTTGTGGCAGTGATGTCCCTGGCGCCGGGTACCCACTTGTGCATGTTGCCCAGCTTCACAACACCACCAATGTCTGTCGTCGCGCCCCCCATCAGGATGACTATCTGCTGAATTGACGTGGATGTGTCTTTCAGCTGCACTGACTTCCTGATGCGGTGTTCAACATTGGCAGCCCGAAGATGCCAGAAGTTCGCTGTGACACAGTCATCCAGCGCCAGAGGGTCCATGCTGCTCAGGCGGCGCACAAAAGATCGAAACAGACAAGACAGGCATCAAATGACATCAGCAGCAAATGAAAGTCTTTGGAGCAGCTCCGAATGCAGCAGACAGCGCAGGCACGACGTCCGCTGGCATGCGCCGAACTTGAACTGCAAAAAAGCGAAGCTTCATGGACACATGTCTGCAAACATCAGCCTGAATGGAGAACAAGAACACAGACAGCATCGTGCGTCGCTTACGGCACAGGCGTGAACGCACCTTACCTTGCACTCTCTTCTCTTCTTCTTCTCTCTTTTTTAGTTCTTCCGAACTTCAACTTCATAACGGCAATCTTCAACTTTGTGCTAATCCAAATGCTACCGCGAACGACCTCAAGCCCACTGCCGAGCCCACTTCGAAGCCCACCGCTGACCCCACTGTTGTACGGGCCCCGCGTTCACCTTCTGGGTACGCACACACGGCGACTGAGATGGACCGTGCCTCAGTGAATAGGCACGAGTGGAACAGCCCCATTTTTCCAGCGTCTGTCTGTCTGCCGAACGGCATCAATCTTGCATGCACGTTTGCAGGCTCAGGTCCACCGTAAAAAATTTGGGGCTGCCCCGGAGCTTGACCGCCGCCAATCCCCTCGACCGCCACCCTGCTGGTCTGTTCACCGAAACGCTTACGTGCACCCTGGTGTGCGCGTATAGAAGAAAGGCGTTGCGTTGTCGAGTCACTGCCAGGCAAGGAAGCACACCGCACAAGATGATTGACTCAAAGGCGCCTACTGTAGCTCACTTTTTTTGAAAAAAAGTCGTGCTTGCTTGCGCCAACAAAGCATTGGAGGTAAAAGCGCTCACGACACTGTGATTATCCACACATTCAGTGGCTGTAGCATTCACCCAAGCACTCTGACAGACTGTAGCAGGATCGCTGTGAGATGCAACGCTTCCGCCATAGTTCTGCATGATGTTGATATGCGTTGTGCGCCCAGATGTTGCCGATACAACGCATCTCAACACCTGGGAACGTTTGTATTCTCCATCTTGCCTGAACAAACCTCAACTAAACAGAAAGAACTTATGATGTGGTGCACTACAGCACGCCGCAGACTGATACGACCTACAGTGGAGTCAATTCCATTAATGCGCTTCTTTGCATGTGGTCATGGGAAGAAGCTCATGAGGATCGTACATGAAGCCCACTGCAGAAGGCCTTGCACAGCTTGTCGATGACTTTACAGCAACAACTTTAAATATGCGGGTTGTCAAGGATTTACCTGTCAGCTGCAGCAGATGCGCTTGAGCTTGGACCAAGCCTCCGAACCTCTTTATCATGACCGGATTGCCTCTCGCGCTGTTGCTCTCCCATGGTGCAGCCTGAACTTGCAACTTGCTAAGGCTTGCAAGACAGCTTCATGCAGTACCCGAGCCAATTTCAATGCAAGTCAAACTGTTTGCAATTGTCTGTGATTTACAGTGTAATGTTCTGAAACAGGGCTCAGGCCACGATAGTTATAAATGAAATGATAGAGCCAGTCTGATGTTACATACAGTAACGAGAGACCCCACGCCCGATCTCAATACCCTGTGTTTGTGGTTTCTCCCAAGCTCAACTGCCAACTGCAAAATCCTCAACATCATCCACACGCATACTCAGTTCATATAAAACCGCTTTTTGGCAAAGAAAATAATCAACAATTGATGCTTGTTGCGCATCATTTGCACATGTGGCTGCAGCAGCCGATATTTTCAGGAAAAAATTCATGTGGCGTGGCTTCAGAACTTCAAACAACAAACAGCTGCAGGTGATGGCCGTCGAGACCTGTGAGGTGTCAGCTCTCCGCTTTCGGTGCGTCTCCCGCTCTGGCTGTTCCTCCCTCTTTCTCCGGCTCACCGAACCCACCTCACTCGGTTTTGTCGTTTCAGATGAAACCGTTTCTGCAAAAAAAAAGCAAAAGCAAGCAAAGGAAGGCAAGCAAGCAAAGCAAGCAAGCACGACACAAGCAAGCAAGCAAGCAGCAGCAGCAGAGTCATTCAGGTTGCTAGGCACTGTCACCGTCCCTCGACGCTGCTAAACACCAGATCCTTCAACCAATTTCTGGGCGTTCAGTGCTCGCGACGCCGCCTGCACAAGTACAACAGGGCATTTCCACAGCCACAAGTGGAATATAATAAAAGTACAGGCGAGCACGTGCAAAAATGAATTGTAGTAAAAAAGGGTCAGTACCTATGGAATTACTGCGAAGGCTGCGCAACAGCGAAATATAGAAGAGCACGGAGAGCGGAGCAAGGCGGACAGCAGAAGACTGACCCCTCTGGGATGCTCTCTCAACTGGCGGTCAATGTCCGGCCTCTTGCACTGCGAGCTCGAGGCCTGCGTGTGCCAAGTGAAGTGCAACCGCGAAAGCGCCATGCACGCGCGCTAACAACCGCACGCGGCAAATGCTGCGGCGCGCAGCACACATTAGCTGCTCCATGCGCTTCTGCTATCCGGCCGGCGATGCTCTCCGTGCTCCCCGAATGCTTGCAAATGTAGTGGCGGAAGTAGAGCTCAGAAGTACCATTGTGCCCGTAAAGCCAACAATCAAGCAAGACGTGCAATCGTTAATAGAACTAAGCAGGGGCACCTTGGCCTGGGTTTGTAGATCTGAGTCTCTGAGGTAGTAAGGTCAAAATCCCCATAGCTTCATCGGACATAGGCCAGGCTTGCGCCTGGAGTGAGATCCTTGCAGGTGGAAAGGGAATACGGGCAAGCCTTTAGACTGCCCCCCTGACCATCTGCTCTCGCAGGGGCCTCTGTGTCGATTGCGTAACTGCCTCTAGATTGCTCCGTGGCACTGACGGCGGTTGGCGATGTGCATGCACAACTGAATCACGGGAGGCTAGACCCCTCCTCTGGGGGCATGGGAGCATTTCCGCCGCCACCATGCTTCCCGGGCCGTCCCCATGTCCGATGAAGCCGTAGCTGCACACTATCATTCGGAATGTACAATAGTGCATAGAAGTACTTTATTTTTTTTCTGCATGCGTAGGTAGAGTAGGCCTCCCGCTATGGTCTCGACCTTGCCGTGGTGCGGGGGCTTGGTGGCGGGCCTTGGGCAAGCCCGCTGCTGTACTGACAGAGACCCAGGTAGGTGATGGTAGCCCTAGTCTAGCCTGGCTGCAGAGGCCACGCCTGTACGTGTGTGACGTATTTGTTCACGCCGTTGTAAATTACTCTACATGGATGACATCACCTCATGGAAGGCAACATGAAGCTGCTTAAGGAAGATCAACATGCTTGAATTAAAAGTGCGCCGTACTACCAGGATCAGGTCATTTCTCGCAACGGCTTTGCTGTGCCTGGCTTGTGTGAAATTTAACTCGCTGGATACCTGCAGCCTTGCTCTGCACGCAGCCCCTGTGCTTCTCCATGCTTGAATTGCAGATGAGGACGGTGCACCCCTAGGAAGCCCATGGAGCCTGCCCCGCATTCAAGACCCACTGGCGTTGGAGCCAGTCGGGCCTGCCAAGACCAAGTCAAACCACTTCTACTGGGCGTGCGCAAGTTCAAGTCCCGGCAAGCCTGTCACAGTGACTTGCTTGCGCTCTCTGGCAGAATTGCCCGGCCATTAGCAAACACATCAACGCAGAGCCTGAAGACTGGAGAACTGAACGCATACTGCAGCTGAATTTGTAAATGAAGCCAAGTACAGCTTTCAGTTTGCAACACTTCAGTCTTATTTTCCTGTTGGCTTGTGAACTGCTGTGTGTGACTTGCACACGCCCGCCGGCGAGGTCTGAGGCTCGATGTCAACGGTGATGAGGCAGAAACGCCTGTTGTCAGCGTGTCAGTGTAGGCTCGATGTCAACGATGATGCGACAGAAACGACTACTGTCAGCGTGTTGATGCATGCATGAGCTTATATCTGGAGGTGTGCCGCCTACCCTGCACGTATGGACTTGTATTTATAAAGGCCCAAGGGAGGCCGGGTTGCCTATGCAATCGAAAAGCTTGCGTCAACGCAGCAGCCTAGTCTGCGCTGTGCCCTAGGAGTTTGGATACCGGCGCCGCAACACAGCCCAGCATTCGCGCTCCACGTGTGTATGCCATGACGCGCTCCGCCAACTCCCGCGCCAGCGATATGCTCAGCTCAATGTGGATCTGACGCTTAGCTAACCCGGCCTTGCGTAACACATCTGCCTTCCCCCCCCTGAGCACAGTGCTGAGTGCATTGCCAACTCCTTAACAAAAAGGCTTGTCTGCTTGCCCAGCCGTCCGTACGACTCCTGCACGAATGGCACGAAAGCCCAAGATGACGTCAAGGTGCCGGTGTGGTGCTTGACCTTCGCGTCCTCCCCCACCCCAGCAGCATAGCCGTCCGTGTTCGAGGCATTTGTTTTGCCTGTCAGGTACGAGCTCGCTGTGGGCGCGCGCACACTTGTGTCTAGCACTATTCCCTTGTTACGGTATGCACTGCTAAAGTGCAGACACCCTGGGTCAATGACTGTGTCCGCCCGATACCCCGGTACCTTGAAGACGCTAGCGTCCTCATTGCGGACAATAGAGACATGGTGCTGTCTCAAGATGCGCTGTAGGCACCGCTTTTGGGCAGTGTGTGTCGCGTTGTGCCCCCGTATGTGCACTGTGTTTTTTTCATGACTGGTCTTGCACAGACAACCACTATGTGCTCCCATGCAGAGGCATGTTAGCACTGGCAGATTGCCGTGATGTGGACCATTCGAGTCGGATCCGCACTGGCATGCAGCCGCGCACGTGCAACCAGACTTCAACGCGCGTATCGATGGCGGCACTCGCAACGCTCATGTGCTCTGTGCATAGCCTTAAGGCCAGATGAAAGCATCACCCGGCCAAGCACGCATCTTGCACGTGAATCGCGAAGCCCCGCGTGATAGGCTGGCAGCGCCTGGAAGGCAGGCCGATTTACAATATGCATGCAAGTTTCATTACCAACATGCATACTTGGCAGTTTGCAAGCTTCCAGTAGCGTGAGCAACATGTGTTGTCCAGGAAGCTGAGCCCGCATAGCGACATAATAGTGCACGGCTCCCTGTGACATGATGCATTAGCGCGCGCAGCACGCGTGGCAACAGATTCTCACAAATGACTGAGACATATGCATGGGCCTCTCATGTACTTTGAAGTATGTACACGGGTATATCAATAGTGCGTCTTGTTGTTGTTGAGGGTGAAAATCGTCTTGTCAGCGAATCATGCAGTACATCCCTACTGAAAGTGGCCATTGCATGACCATCAAGGCTGCAGGGCACATACACCGGCCCTGCGCCTCAAGGCCGTCTGCAATTTGCACATACATGATGCATGTTTTCCAGGCCTTGTCGACAGTACTACATCTGCAGTGCGGTCCGTGGCTGCTGAGCGTTGAGATCTTCTCACACTGTACATCCCTAGGAGTAACTGCCTCTAAGTATATGCGTAATTCTAGGCCTTGGGCCTTGATGCGCAGCAAAGCGGCCCTGAGGCTGCGCTGCAATTCAAAGCGCATCCTCATTGCACGACTGATTGTCAGAGTCACGGCCAACGAGGCAGAGACTGCCGCATCACTCATTGAGCCGCATGTCCAACGGCCCCAGACAACGCGCTCGACATACAAGCCGCCGCCATCCGCCTCCGCCGTCAGCGCCTCCGTCGCAAAATGCAATCACTCTGTACCCGAAAAAGGGGTTGATGCAGCATGTCTCTTTGGCCTGCGCATGCCTTTGGTCGCCATTGACACAAATTTTCAAACAGCAACACAAATGCAAACAGTAAATGTGAGTTCGCCATTCTTGAGCACATACTGTTAGCATTATTGCACGTGCAAGTCCGCTACCAGGCACAGGTGATCGGATGGCCACTTTTCCGCTGGCAGAAGGCCCTTGGGCAGAGTGCCAAAGGGAGGTAGACGCGCCACCGCCACCGGCACAAGCTGCTCGCTATGCAGTATGTAGTCTAGCGTGCCCGTGAAGCCCACTGTGGCATTTGTATACGGCGCATCACGACGTGCACCGGTGCTGAGCGTTGGTGGACTTGCACCACTCCCGGCGGCACCGTTTGCACCACTACCATGACCTTCGCCGCTGTCTTCATGACTGTCACCATCACCGTCGCCGCCGGCGCCGCTGCCGCTGCCGCCGCTGCTGCCGCCGCTGCTGCCGCCGCCACTGCTGCCATCGCCGCTGCCATGGACCTCCGCAGCAGCTGCTGCAGCCGCCTTGCGCCACAGCGGCGGCATGTCGCCCGCCGACGCCGGCGGCGGGTAGCCGCCGTACGCGCTGCGCAGCTGCAGCCCATGCGTCAGGTCCTCGCCGCGCAGCATCTCGTAAACAAGATTGGTCGGCCACCGAAGACCTTCGACATCGCAATCCAGCGCCGCACTGGTGCGTTTTAGTTCAGGACCTTCCGCTGCAGCTGCTGCTGTGGCGGCGCTGTTGGCGGCGGTGATGGCTGCGGGTAGTGGAATCACGCCCGATGCTGCTGCCGCTGCCTGCAAGGCTGCGGTCGCCGGCGGTGGCAGAGGCTGCGCTGCCGCTGCTGCTGCCGCTGGAGGTGGCAGGTGAATGGGCTCTACCGCTGCGTTGGACGCTGACGCCGCTGCCTGCGCCGCAGAAGAAGCGCGGCCGCCCTCCACTTGCGGCAAACCCGAAGCATCGACATCCATGGGCATGCTTGTTTGACTGGCGGCGTTGCTGCCAGCATCACCTGCTGAGACAGCAGCGGTACAAGAGTCAGTCAGTGAGAGAGATTAGAAAACATAAGCGGCAGGGGTAGCCCCAGACATACACACCATGTGCATGGCCAATCCCTGCTGCGGTTATTGTACGCTTCACTCTGCAACTGTAACTCATTGTCACAGCGCGCAAGAGTGGCGCGTCTCATCAGCACTGCCCTGTGGCTGCACTCTGGTGGCGAGCGGCGGCGGCGATGCAGCGTGTACGGCAGTCGGGCAGAAGGTGAACTGAGCACCTGCGCGATCATCACACACACCCGCCCGGCTCCGCCCCTTGGAATGAAAATACAGCATGTGCGCACACAGAAGCACCCCATACACACACGCGTACATACACTCACCCGTGCCGGCAGCGCTGTCCCCGTCACACTCGCCTCTTAGAATGAAAATATGGCGTGAGCGCACAGCAGCACACTCCAGACATACACAAATACATACACTCACCCGCGCCGGCAGCGCCGTCCCCGTCGCGCTCGCTGGCGGCGATGGCGTCGCCCATGGCGGCAACCAGCGCGTCGATGTCCGCGCCCGGCCGGTCGACGGCGGCGGTTACGAGCGCGCGCAGCGCCTTGGCGGCCGACAAGGCGCGCGCCGCGCTGCTCTGCCGCCGCTCGCTCCACCAGTAGACCTGAGCGGAGGGCAAACCGGCGCGTGTGCACTGTCAATACAGGCTGCAGGCGAGGCAATGAGCGCGGCGCGACTGGAAGTGCACCTCGGCGGCGCCACGCGTGTGGGCCATGGCCATGGCCATCGGCAGGCCATCGGCAGCAGAGCTCAGCTGGCGCGTAGGCGTGTGCATGGTGCACATGCGGCATCATGCTGTCCTTCCGCTGTGGCTGCTGACGACACTCAGGGGCGAACCCCTCGAGGCGTCACCACGGCACAGCGGCTCGTGGTGCCTGCGCCAAGCAGAGTCACCGGATGAAGTTTGAACTGCATCTACGCATGCGCTTCCTGCAGCAGGGCTAGCGGCATGCCACGCCGCCATGCGCGCCGCACCTGCGGCCACGGCCTACCGCGCCGGCGTGCACACGTCCCAGGCGTAGGTCCAACTGCTGCCTGTGAGCAAACACTTGAGCGAAGGGACGCGTGCGCAGCAGAGTCACGAAGGTACTTCCACTGTGCTGTGCGTGAGCGCCTGAAAACCCCAGCTCGGTGCCGCTGCAGCGGCGCAGCGCGGCTCAACGACAGCGCGGCATGCCAGTGCAGCCCTGCACCCAAAACTGCGCCCCTCCCGACAGCATAGCTTCAGGAGACTACTCGCCTGCTCGCACCCATCACAGCAGAACAGCGGCGTGTCGCCCGCCAGCAGCACCTCCGGCACCGCCTGCCGCGCCCCCACCGCCACGCCGCCGCCGCTGCCGCTGCGCAGCGCGCCGCGCGCGTCCGCCCCCCCCTCCACCGGCAGTATCCTCCCGTTGCACTTGACGCAGCGCGTGAGCAGCGCGTCCTCGGGCGGCGCGCGCAGGCCGCGCAGGCGGAAGAGGCGCGCGAGGCTCGCCGGCAGCGCGCGCGCGTCGATCCACTGCGCGCCCGCGGCGCCGCGCGCGGCGCGCCGCCGCAGCAGCCCCTTGGACGCGGTGAGCAGCACGCGGCCCTCGGCGCGCGCGCGGTCGGCGGCGGGCGTGCCTGCCGCGGCGGCGCGTCGCGTCGCGTCGCGTCGGTGGAGGCGTCAGCGACACTTACCTCATAGGTGTATGTAGGTGTATACATGAAGTATGAGTGGAGGGGTGGTAGGGTGCGCGGTGCTGCAGGCCCATGACACTGAGACTTGAATGAAAGCGCGCACAGGGTGCGTGCCCAAGCTCTGGGCCAGGCACGCATGGGGTGTGTGTGGGGGGGTTCGCACAGTCCGCAGCGGGCAAGCGCTCTTCACGCACTGCTCACCTCCGCAGAGGCAGCGACATCAGTGATGACCTGGGATCACATGCAGTTGGCGGTTGGCTGTCTATGAGCCGACATTGACGGCGTGAGCTCTGCAAATGCGATCGCCGAGACACATCGCCCGTATAAGTCATGGTCGCATGGCAGGCGTAGCGCTCCCTGATGCCGCGTAATCTTGAAAAGCGGCTGACTACTTAATGACCATAGAACAACGTTACAGTTGTATGCGTGCAGACTGCAAAGCCAGCCTTGTCGGCGCATCAACTTGCCTCGCCAGTGAAGCGGGGCGACCTTCCACTGAGGCAGCGCGAATCTCCACGTCCTCAGATGCAGTCAAACAAGCCTTGATGGGCAACACCGCTCCAAGCTCAACTTCAACTTCAACCAATTGTGTGACGCACCTCGCCCCGCGGCGCGCTCGGCCTCCTCCTCCAGCGTCTCCAGCGCGGCGTCGAAGCCGAGCATGCGCAGCCAGCGCGCGAGCCGGTTGAGCGCCGCGTCGCACATGAAGCGCGGCTGCTGCTGCTGCTGCTGCCCCCCCTGCCACCCCCCACCGCCCCCTCCCCCCGCCCCCCACTCAGCGGCTGCGGCAGCGCTCGACGACATGCTGACGCCGGGCACGTGCGCGAGGTTCGCGGCGCCGCGCGTGAACAGGCGCAGCACGGCGCTGTCCGGCAGCGAGTTCATGTCGCCGCACAAGATCACGGGCACCGCCGCCGCTGCTGCCGCTGCCGCTGCTGCTGCCGCCGCCGCTGCTGCAGCTGCTGCTGCATGATGGTCCCTCGCGCTGGCTGCTGCCACCGGCGAGGCTGCTTTGTCGTCAGTTGATGGCAGAGATGCAGTGGAAGAGGCAGCATTTGCGGCAGCAGTGGCACTGGCGAGCGCAGGGGCTGCTGCCGCCGCCGCCCCAGAGGTGGCGGCCGCAGCAGCAGCAAAACTTGTTTGCAGTGCGCCAGCACTAGCAGCGGCAGGATGACTGGTGGCAGTGGCTGCTGCGTTTGCGTCGGCCGAGGCCGCAGCGCTGGCTGCAGCAGCAGTAGCAGCGGCGGCGGCAGCAGCGGTAGCGGCAGGAGCGAGCGCTGCTGCGGGCGCAGCGGCGGCAGCCACGCGGTTGCGAAAGCGCTCGAGCGCCTGCGTGAGCACTGCTGCCTGCAGCAGCTTGATGTCCTCTCGGTTGGGGTTCCAGTACAGGTGCGCGCAGGAGACGACAAGTGTTCTCCCGCCGGCGCCGCCGCTGCCGCCGCCGCTGCTGCCGCCGCTGCGCTCCTGAAGCGCCGCCAGCAGCGCCACGTTCCTCTGGTTGTACTGCATCGCCAGCGACTGGTCTGGGACCGCGTCATCAAAGCTGATGCCCTAGGAAAAGCGGGAGGAATGTTGCCATATGCTTGATATGTGAGTGAAGACTCTGAAGAGGGACGTCAACTGCGGCATGCGTGAGTTGATTGTTGAAGTGTGTAACTGCGTGCTTGCCGGTTGCTGCCTGTTGCAGCTGCATCCGCCTCGCTATCAGGCATATCAGCGAGTAGCCACCGCACACCCAAAGCAGCCTGGTGACCCGTTAAGGGGACCACCAACACATACGGCAGCAGCACATTAGACTTCTGTATGTACCCGCAAGCATGTATCCGTAAACCGCCTATCCCCCGCTGCGCGACTTAATTATACTTGAGCGTGACAACGCATAGCGTCAACACCATGACGACCGAACGACCAAAAAGACACAACACATGCGAGCACAAGTTGCCACACTAGGAAGTGAGTGAGGTGCACATTGGTGACACGTCAGTGCTCACAGGAGACCAGCCTCTGACATCCGCTCTCTCGCTTGTTTGTAGACATACACGTCAGAACATGCTGGGCGCTGCCGCACGTCCCATTGCAGCAGAGGCCATCGTGCAGCTCTCAATATTTATGATTATGTATCGGCATAGCATGTGTGTACCACAAACGCCCCGAACCCACAGATACATATATATATATGCATATATACTTCAAAGTATATGCGCATAGAATGCATTAAACCAAAAGCCTCCGTACCCTACTTACTGCGCGCCGTATGTCACACCATGTGGAAATATACTGAGCACCGCTCCTCACCTCCCACTGCAGCAGCGACCAGCGCGCCGCGCGCCACGCCAGCAGGCAGCCGTCCTGCTTGCCCGCGGGCTTCTGCGTGTAGCGCAGCTCGTAGCCGAGCGCCGCCAGCGCCCCACGCCACAGCCCCTCGACTTTATCGCTGTCCACCTCCTGGCGCGCATGGGCGTGGCAGCGATCAGGAGTGAGAGCGACGATGCGAACGCAGTGGTGACCTTGGCGTCAGGCGTTGATACGAGGGCGAATATTGGGTGTGGGTACGCACCGCCCGACATGGCAGTGATCCCGCAGGGGTGTATACGGTATGATAGCATTGTTGGACGGCGCGCACGCGTTTGCAATCAGGAAAAGCGACGTCAATGGAGCGTGGACCTCTGCATCAGACGGTGACATGGTCGGATTGGCAGTGCCGAGCGCTACAGCACACTGATGGCGGAGACACTAACTCCCAGCTTGCCTCGAAACATTGGGCAAAAGACCAATTTGCCAGAGTGGAACTGGGGCCTCGGTTGCCTACACTTCGCTCGCATGAATGCTGAGCGCTGATACAGATTGCATGCAAGGGCTGCCAGCACTACCGCGTCATACATGCAACAAGGCTTCAGGCGCTGGGAAGTTCGCGAGAGGTTTGACACTGGTGTTCTAGCGGGCGGGGAAGTGCGCATGCGCAAGCTTGCGCTGGCTAGCTTCCGCACAATGCAGGGCCTGCCAGCTGTATGAAATGGCAGTCCATCGTTTGAGGAACGTCTTTTAATCTGGCTCCTGGATTTGCTCATCCATCACCTAATCATGAACTACTTGTGAGCTGGGTCCCGCGGCGAAAAGCGGCGCCAGCCACATCGCACTGCAGGAGCCTAACTGCAGCGTACCTCAAACATCGCGGCAGTGTGTGGCGACACTGCTCGGCGCCTTTTCAAGCCACGGTGATGAATCCAGTCATGCCAAGCCAACCCAGACAACGAGAGTGCTGCACATAAGCAAGCGCACTGCAAACAGTGCACCTCAGCAACCCCCTTGCGCTATGATCGGAGACAATTTTTTCCAAGATTCGGCAATCACCTGGAGGGCAATGAAGTCAACTCCAGCAGCAGCCAGCTTCTCCAGCACGCACATCAAGCGCGGCGCCCTGTGCTTCCAGGTCAGGTGCTTCTTGTCCACTTTCGGAAATGAAGTTGGGTAGGCGTAGCAATCAGCCAGCGCGTTGAAGGTGGCCACTCTGATTGTTTCGACGCTGGCTGTGACGCTGACACCGCCTGCGGGTGCGTCCCTGAGGATGTGCTTGTCTACTTGAAACATGTCAGGGAAGCCATCGTCCTCCACGCCTGACCAAGTGACCGATGTCGCCATGGCGAGTGGATCTTTGTTCTCAGATCTGGGCCCTTCCGAGGAAGATTGCGCAGTCGGCGTGATTAAGATGGCTTACAGTCATTAATTCTGCCATGAAATATTGTGAAGGGCACTGGCACGGAGGTGTCTGCATTTCAAGCCCAGGTTAGGGTCTCTGACATCACAGCTCTGCATGCATAGCACTTCAGCTTGAAGCTGAAGTTTGTGCCCCCCTGAAGCTGCATGGCTGGCCTGATTAGACATCCGGCAACAACAATTTTGAGTGGTGCTCAGCTTCCTGCGGCTGCTGCCTGTGTGCCAGCTGGCAATGCTGATCACCTTTCCTTTTACGCCAAAAAGTAACGGCTTCTTTAACCTTGGTGAGTGATCACAAGGGAGTTGCTGTGAGTGTTGCCCAGCATTCATTCTTCTAGCCCTCTTCAAAGCGGGCTCGAGCTGGAGCCGTGAGCGCTGCACATTTTACTTTGCAAGCGCGGTGTCTCACATGGTCAGGTGCGTGATGGCTTTCGCCCATGCAGAGCCGGCCAGCGCACACAAAGGTGCTTGCAGATCATCTTGGAGGCTCAAGTTGGAGCCGCTCTGCCCGGTTTTGCATGCTGCTTCTGCTCATGTACATGAGCAATATATCGCCCGTGACTTGTATTCGCAGGAAACGAGCATCGGCGAGGAGAGATGCGAAAGCCGTGAAGGGCGGCGCTGCTGCTGGCACATGGAGCCTTGCCACCGCCCCCTCCACTCCTGTCGCTGACGCTGGCAGCGCAAGCCGTGCCGCAGCTGCCTCCGCTGGCACTGCTGGTATCCACTACGGGGAGGATGGTGACGCTGGCGACGGCAATGGGCACATTGCCTTCAGCGCTGGAGAAGCTACTGTGCCCGAGCAGCAGGTTGACAGTTGACACTCAATTGAACCTACTCCCGCTCTTCGGCTAAGCGAGGGAGAAGCTAATTGCTGCGCAGCTGATGGACCAGAAACGCTCTTCTTCAAAGCCCCCAACGCGCTGCTTGCATGCATTCTCATGCTGAAGCACACTGTTATCTGCTCGCACGAGGCACATGATACCTCCCACAATTGGGCACTTCGGCTGAAATATTGATGCATCAAATCAATGCAAGGGCGTGCAGCGACGCGTGGATATGACACCAATACCTCTAGCCTGTCTGGCTGCAGTTGCCATCCGTGCGTCACACAGTGACTCTCGTACTGTTGGAAGCCGAGTATCAGCGTGCATTATCCTGTGCCCTGCGTTGAGCTTGATAAACGCCGCATTTGCATCAAAATGCACCGCAGGCAGATCTGTGATGAAACTCATTGGTCTAATTTTGGTGACAACGTTTTTGCAGCCATTTTCCACTCAGCAGGCAGTGATTGCCAGCACTATCAACCACGCCCTCTCTGATCAACACCGCTCCTGTTCTCCATCGTACCTGTGCAGGATGCAAGCAGGGCTGCGGGGCCGGCAGTCGAGAGCGAAACGCTCCCTGCGGAGCAAGCGCGCTGCGCAACGGGCGGCGCTGCCACCTCCACAGCAGCAGCAGCGAGCAACGCCAGCGCCATCAGCACATGCGCCGCAACTCCGCCGGCAAGCAGCGGGGACCACGAGCACGCAACAGCTCGCGGCAGCACCGAAGGCGGCGTGCCGCAAACCACGCAAGCTGTCGCGCCGCCGCCGGGTGCGGCGGCCCCTGCTGCCGCTGCCGCCGCTGTCAGCGGCGCAGGCGCTGCCACTGCCGCCGCCGCCAGCGGCGCAAGCGCTGCCGCGGACGGAACCTGTGCGGACGGGAGCGCGATCGGCGACATCGCCGTTCACAACACCGAGGCTCTGCCCATGACGTACAGGCGGCCGCCGCGCGCCGCCGACCAGCTGCAGGCCTGGGCACGGCTGCCGCGGGTGGCGCGATGGTACGCCCTGCGGGACGCGATGCAGGCGCTGCAGCCCAGCGATGGCGGCAGCGGCGCCGCAGCGGTGGTCAGCATCAGCAGCACCGACCTGCGCGCGTACCTCGGGCGCATGCGGTGCCCCACCTGCCGCGACGCGCTGCACGCCGCCGCGGCGCCGGATCTTGCCAGCGGCGAGATCCAGCTGCACGATGAAGTGACCCTCGTCCGCGCCGCCTTCGGCGCCGGCGGCGCCACAGGCACTGCCGGCGAGCTGTGGACGCTAAGCCTCCAGGCGACCATGGGCACGCGCGCGGTGCTGCGGGGCGTCGCGGCGGGCCGCGCGCCGCGGACACACCGGCGGCTGCGGCACTGCGCGGAGAAGGCATTCTTCGGCGTCGTTTATGCAGTTACGGTGCTGCTGGTCGCGTGGGCGGCCGCTTACGCGCCGACGCTGGCGTCCATCTTCTTCTTCTTCCAAAACTCCATGAAGCCGACCGTTCGCGCGCGGTACGTGCACACGGCGGCGTGGCTGGGGACCCCGCCCCTCGCCGCGCTGGCCGTCTCGCAGCACCTCGGCCTCGGCTGCGCCGCTGCCGCGGCGGCCATCGCCGCCGCGCTGGCGGCGGGCGCGCTGAGCGCCGCTGCGTGCGGCATCCCGCGCGCGGACATGCCCCAGGCGGCGGAGGTGCTGGCGTCGGCGCTCGTGGTGCCGCCGGCGGCGGTGGCGCTGACCGCGCACCTGCTGGACGCGCGCCGCCTGCTGCAGGCGGCAGCGGCGGCGGGCTGCGTGGGAACGGCTGCGTTCCTTCTCTTGTGGGTGCCCAGGGAGTGGTGCGATACGGCGGCCTGCGCCGGCCTCGATCGTGAGTGGATGGCGTCTGCGGAGGAGCAGACTGCGATTTCAGCAGCAGCGCCTGATGCGTGTCGTCCAAGCGGCGCATGCTGCGGCGGCAGCACCGGCGCCAGCAGCGGCTGCAGCGGTGGTGGCTGCGACAGCGGCAGCAGCTGCGGCGGCAGCGCCAGTGGCGGTAGAAATGGCGCAATCGGAGACAGTAGTGGCAGCGGCAGTGAACAGCTGCTGCTGCTGCTGGAGGCTGTCGAACGCCACAACAGCCATGTGCGCACGGCGATGGCTGCTGCCCCGGAGCACACAATCGGTGGCAGCGGTGCCTCAGGCTGTAACTTACTAGTTTCCAGGTCTTCAGACACTGCGCGGACGGAGTCGTGGGACCGCTCGCAATGCCTGCACGACGTACTCGAGCTGCTGCTCCACGCGTCCGCCGCCGTCGCCGCCGCCGCCGCCTCTGGCGCGTGCGATGCGGCGCGGCTCGCAGCGTGGCACGACACGGCAGTGCACATGTGGGAGGCATACCGCCGCTTCATGCGGAAGGCGCTGCACAACGCCTTCGGGCCGCTGCTCGATCAGGCGCACGCGCCGCCGCAGCTCGCGCTGAGCGCTAACACGCGCGCCGCGCCCGACGAGACCGCGCTGCCCGCCGCCGCCGCTGCCGCCGCCGCTGCGCGCGCTACTGCCGCGCCCGCGCTGCGCGCCGCAGACGGCGGCCTCGCGTCGCTGCTGAGCAGCGTTGTCGAGTCTCCCGCGGCGCTGCAGAGCCTGGCGGCTGCGGCCGCGCACGAGCACTGCTGCTGCGGCGCAGCGACGCCGCTCGACGCGTCCTGGCGGCGCGCCGACAACGCCCTGCGCGCCGTGATGCGCGCGCACCTGCAGCTGCTGTGCGGCAAGCTCGCGCACCCTGAAAGTGACGGTTGCGGCGGCGGCGGCGGCAGCGGCGGCGGCGGCAGCGGCTCGGCGGCAGCGGAGTGGGTGTCAGCGGCCAAACCGGCGGTGACGGCGCTCGTGCAGGTCACCTCGGACTGGCTGCTGTCGCTCGACGACTTGAAGTACGAGCACGATACCGCCGCCACGGACGGCTGTGATCCGGCGGCGGTGCGACGCATGCGGGAGATGCGCGGGCGCCTCGACGAGCAGTGGCGGGACACTGACCGCGCCTACGCTGCCGCGGCCGACGACTTCATGGCAAACCTCTGTGACAGCGAGACCGTCGCCGCGGCGCGTGCTCTCCTGCAGTGGAGCGGCGCCGCGCACGAGGCGGCGCGCGCGCCAGCGGCGCTGCGCGCTGACGCAGCGCGCGGCAGCAGCAGCGCGCACGGCGCCCCGCGGAGCGCAGCGACTGCTGCGGCCGCGGCGGCAGCTGCTGGAGCGCGCAACGGCCCCTACGCCACATCTGCCGCGGCAGCCATGGTGGCCGCCACAACAGCTTGTGGCAGCGGCAGCGACGTCAGTGCGCAACAGGCAGCGGCGAGTGCGGCAGCGGCAGGCAGCGCCGGCAGCGTCAGCCTGGGGCAGAGGGGGCTGGCGGCGGTGCTGCTGGACGAGGAGCAGCACAGGCTGACCAATGCGCTCCTGTTCTGGAGCAAAGCGGCCTTTCTGCTGCAGCGGCGCATGTGGGATGCGAGCGAGCTGTACCACACGCTCCCTGCATCTGGCTCGCGGCCTGAAGCGACTGCGCGCAATGGCGCTGCGGCGGCGCAGCGGGTGCGGCAGCTGGTGGCGGCGGCGGCGCTGGAGAGCTTCGACGCCTCCATCAGCACGTGGATTGCGGCGAATGTGAGCGAAGGCAAAGGCGGCGGCGATGGCGGCGGCGGCGCAGAGGAAGGCAGTGCTCAGCGCAGTGATGTGGATGACGGCAGCAGCAGCGGCGTCAGCAGCGGCAGCAGCAGCGGCACCAAGAGTGGCAGCAGCAGCGGCGGCAGCGCTTGTGGCGCTACTCTCAAACAGCGACTCTGCGCGGCGTCAGCTGCGCCGGGGAGAGTGGCAAAGTCAGTATGGCGGCGCTGCCGCGGCAGAGCGGGCCAGGGCCCTGCCAAAGAGCTCCACGTGACTGCTGAGGTCAGTGCGCAAGATGCCGGTCGCGGGAGCTCTGCCAAGGCGAAAGCCGATGTGGTCTGCAGTACAACTACAGTAGAAGCTGCATCGGGCGCGGCGCCACTGACGGCGGCACCTCTCGTCAGCGACCCTCCCCAGCAGCAGCACTAGCCGCAGCAGCAGCACCAGCACCAGCTGACTGCTACGGCACATGCAAACGGCACTGAAGAGGCGGTGGTGCAGGATAATGAGGAGGCCTCGGCACAGCCGCAGCAGCCGTGTGGCGGCGCTGCTCAGCTGCATTGCACCCGTGAACCACTCGGCCCAAGCAGCGCCGCAGATGTGGCAGGCGCCACGCCTGCAGCGTCTCAGGACTCCATCGAAGGCGCCGCCAACGCTAGCGGCAGCGGCCGCAGTCCGACCCACCGCGCGCCAACCAGCGTCGGCCGCAGCAGCAGCAGGTTCTGCGCAATGTGCGGCGGGGCGCCGGCGCCGCGGCAGCGCTTCAAAAAGTGCAGCGCCTGCCGCTCCGTGCAGTACTGCAGCGCGGAGTGCCAGCTGGGCCACTGGCAGCAGCAGCACCGCCGCGTCTGCCACCAGCTGGCCGCTGCCTCCGCCGCCGCCGCTGCTGCCGCCGCCGCTGCCGCCGCTGCTGCTGCCAGCAGCGCCGCGCATGAGCGAGGCCTGTGCTGTACATGAGTCAGCGTGGAGCGCATGCCACCGCTCTCGGGGTGCGCGCATGGCCCGCAATGCGCAGCGGGCGGCAGCAACGCAGCGCGGCACGGCAGTTCACGTGCGCGCCACAAGGCGAGGGCACGGCCGCCGTGCGCAGCGGCACACACATATATCAAGGGCTTCAGATCGCCTTGGGTGAGGCGGGGGGGAGCACGTGTAGGGGGGAGGCGGCGATGGCAGGGCGCGTCCGCTGGCGGACTGGCGCGCTTTGGGCTAACAAGGGGACGAATGTGGTGCCGAACGATGGCTTGTGCCGACGGCGCTCTGACTTTGCAAACGGCGACTCCTTGGAAGCGGACTGCGACCGCCTGATTTGCTTGCAAGCAAGCGTCGTCAGCCAGCTATGTAAACTCTGTGCAGCAGGTGTTGCGAAGGTGCTGGGGGGGGGGGGGGGGAGCACCCAGCACTACATGTGAACTTGAACGTGATCTGCAGCGACTTTAGCCTGTCTGCTCTTGCCGAAGCACCCAGCACTACATTTGAATTTAAACACGATCTGCAGCGACTTCAACCTGTCTGCTCTTGCCGATGCTTGTCAGTGACACCACTTGATACCACATGTTGTAGAAGTGCGAGCAAATGCGAGCGAAATTTCCTAACTTTTAGGAAAGGGGGCTGACCGCATGACAACCCCACACATGAACTCACGCGCAGTTGTGCTGTCCACAATTTCAAGCTGAAAAGGGACAATTTTGAAGAGCATGTGCTTTCTTTTAAAAAGCCACACAAAAACGCGAACGTTTTCCTTGCATTATACTCAGCAGAGGCTGCAGCTGCGCAAGCACTGCTGCAACCGAGCTTATTGCCCCCTTGTCCCCCTCCCATGCGCCCCCATTTCATTTGCCTCTTCTCCGCTTCAGGCCAGCAAGTGTGAACTTCGGGCACAACTTCGCTGTACCAGCGCATCCTCATACATGCACGTTCCAGCGAGCCCCCTGTGAATCTTTCCCCCTTTCGCAACGTCCCGCTCCCCCATGATCTCCATCAGACCCCCCCATCCCCCTTCGCATTGGGTGCTGTTGCTTGACAGAATGTCAGCTCAGCCGTATTTTGCCCTATCCCACGCTGTTTGACCAAGCGGCATGGCCTCTTCTGCCGCCGCTGCTGCTGCCGCCGCCAGCAAAACTGAGCGGGCCGTGTGCGGGAGCGATGCCTCAGGGTCTCTCATGCAGCTGTGCAGCAATGTCGTGAGCGCCTCTCGGTGCAGCAGTGGCGCCGGCGGCAGCAGCACGGCGGACTTGCGAACCGCAGTGCCCGAGCAGCATCAACGGCAGTGACCTGCACTGCACGCGAAACGGGTCGCCCGACGCAACCGCGCTCGTCGAGGCTGCGGGCAGTTGAATAACCTGCGGGCATAGGAAGCTGCAGGCGGCCTCGGCCGCCGCCGCGGTAGGGCGTGTCGCCTGGCGTTGAGCGCTGCTGCATGCTGCTTTGCGGCGCGCAGAATCACAGATGACGCGCTGCTGCGGCCAGCAGCAGCATAGTCAGCAGGAAGCTGTGGCTGCTGCGGTGGCGCAGGCGGCGTGCTGCGCGCACAGCAGCATGGCTGGGACCCCAGCGCAGCGGGCAATGTGCACGCGAGCGCTGCTGCTGCGCGCAGCGTCGCAGCGGAACCACGGCGCCTTCGTGGCAGGGTATGGCAGTAAGTGCTGCAACGATGGTCGACGTCGCGATGCAGACATGGCCAGCATTAGAGGCCCTCACAGTCATACAGGCTCGGGGCGGAGCGGCACGGGCCGGGCACATGTCGTGCTCGACTGCCGTATGAGCCGTGCCGCAGCTGAGTCGAGCACTGCTGCTTCATGCTCTGTGCTGCGCTGCTGCCACGCATAAATCATCACCCGGAGAACTGGAAGTCCGGATTGGGCATGAACTCGTCGCCAACGAACGTGTAGCTGATGGTGTGGCCCTGCGGACGCGCGCATGAGCGCAAGGGGCGTAGGGGAAATGAGAAGTTTTTATTTCTATAAAGACTGCGCAAGCTGCAGAAAGTGGTGCCATGGCCTGCCCCCATGCAGCGTTGGCCAGACTGAAACTCACCGACCTAAGCGTCGGCAACAACGAAAGCTTGTCGCAAGGCTTGCTGGGCCCTGTGGCATCTTGACATGGCTGGGCATACGCAGTGTGACAGGCTCCGCTCGAGTCAAAGCCCTGCTGGCCCAATTCGCCCCATTTGACCTGAACCGAAACCCTAGGGGGGGACCGCACGGCATTTTCAGCAGCAACGCTGATGCGCAGAAACAATGTGATGCACACGATCAAGTCACAGACAGGCGCTGTCAGCGGATGCCTACTTACAGACAAAAGTGCGCCGCTGCAACACCACTGCCAGCTGAGCTGTGCGTTCTGAGTGCCTTGAGGCAGTGCTGCAGGCAGCCACCGCAAATTGAGATTGGTGGGCCGAAGAACAAGCAAGTGGACGCCAGAACAGGCTTATTTAGATGACGTCATTTGTTTGGCACACCTTGACCCATCGCCTGGCGGCCTCACGCTTCTTGGCGCCTGCAGAGAGCGCAACAGACACACACACGCAATGTGGCAGCCAGAAGACAGCGTCAGCAAGTGATCAACTAATGAGCTTGAGGCAACCGGGGGGCAGCCTGGCCAAAGCACTCCCCTTGTTGTCATAGGGTTAGGGTTAGGGTGAGGGTTACCCAAAAGCAAGTCTTTGAGATGCTCGAAAGCTCTATGCTGCGGTGCACACGTAATGCATTGCCTATGCGGTGAGCACAGCATCCTTCGCAACTGTCACATTCGCGCACCTCAAACATTGTTCTCAAACATGGCAGCCAGCAACGGCAATGCCGCCTGGGCGCGCTCCAGTGCCCGCAGCACAGCGCTGCCGCAGCAGTAGTACCCGCAGGGCTGACGAGCGTAGAACACGCTTGCACGATACAGCAACGAGTGTGCCTTTGCAGTGTACTAAACCACAGTACTCGAGTCGCAAGCCTCACTCAAGCTGCATCAGCGCTCAGCGCGCGGCGCTCACCCTGCAGCGCGGCGTAGTGGTCGCGGTACTGGTCGTTGGTGACGACGCAGCCGTTGTGCTGCATGCAGTACGCGATGCAGTAGCTGTCGTCGTAGTCGCCGGCGGGCGTGGGCACCACGAGGCCCTCGTCCACCATGGCCTGCAGCAGCGCGGTGTCCTCGTCACCGGCGGCACCTGCGGCGGCGGCGGCAGCACGCAGCGGCGGCAGCGGCGGCGGCACAAGGGGTCAGCGTAGCTAGGGTGAGCAGGGTGACGAGCACCATGGCAGCAGCGCGGTGTCCTCATCACCGGCGGCGCCTGCGGCGGCGGAGGCGGCGGCGGCGGAGGCGGCGGCGGCGCGCAGCGGCAGCGCAAGGGGTCAGCGCAGGGTGACAACCATCATGGCAGCGACACGATACCAACTAGTCCCCGGCAATGCCTGTGGCGGCAGCGGCAGCGGCGGCAGCGCGCAGCTGTGGCGCACGGGGTCAGCACGGGTAGCACAATATGAGCGACGCGCTTGCGTGCCGCTGAACTTCTGTATTGATCGTACAGACTAGGTACAACGCATATGGATTTGCCAACTGCATTGAGGTTTGCAACAGCGCTCTGACTGTGGCGGCGGCGGCAGCGGCAGCAGCACCGCACCTGCACCCTCCTTGCGCATCCAGGTGGTGCTGCGCCGCAGCAGAAGCTGGCGACGCGGGGGAGGCTGGCAGCACCGTCATCTGAACTTGGCAGTTGCCTCTGGTCTGTACATACCGCCTTGTCGAACATGAAGGACACTGTGACGCATATTTTTGTTGGTTTCCTCATGGTCTGTACTGTCTTCTTGGTGATTGTTTGAGAGACACTGGAAAGCATGTTTTTGTTGGTTGATGCCGGTAGCAGATTCCAGGACACCCTCCTTGTTGCTACAAATGAGGTCGTTCACACACACCCCTCGTCAGTTTGTGGTATCACTGTTATCGGAGCCTGCCGAGTGCCTCAGGGTCCGCACTGCCACGCTTCGCACGCTGCGAGTGCAACACATCATTGCAGAACACTGCTGTCTGTATTGTAGAAGTACATACTTCAAGTAACAAACAGGATTGAAGAATGCACCGCCGTACGAGGGTTTGATTACATTGGGCGCTTTCATTGGCGACCCTTTCGACTGGACTCATTTTTCCTCAGAACACATTGTACTGAAGACTTGAAGGATAGCTATTCAACTACATATGCTAAATAAACCGCGCTGGAAAGGCGCACCTGCGCCGCGTCGCGCGTCGAGGTGGTGGCGCGGCACGAAGCCGACGACGCGGTGGCCGGCGGCACGGAAGTGCTCCGCCGCGATGCGCACGCCGCGCGTGCTGAAGCGCCGCCCGCGGCCGTGCTCCATGGCCACGTTGGGCACATCAATAACCTGGGGGCGTCCAAGAGGGGGGGGGGTAAAGGGGGGAGGTAAACGGTCAGTGAGGCGTGCACATACGCAGTCCGGGCAGAGGACCAAGGCGCGCGCGGAGGCACCGGTGGTGCAAACGCTGAGTACGAGCGGCGCCAGTTACAGTAGAGACGCGTGGACATCGTGGCGATTCCCAGAGCCATCGCATGCCGCGCGTCCAGTTGACATGTAATCGGGACGTCGCGATACTGCTTCTACATGATATCAGCAGCAGCCCAGAGCATGCGCACTAAGTTCGCGAGAAGCGCTGCAAGTCTGCCTGGTTTGACGGTGTGGCTAGCGTACACCTATCTCACGGCAGGCACGTAGCTGGTTGCCTGCCTCATGGTGACGACCCAGAAACTGCAATTATGACGCTGGCGGCAAGGCACGGGGCAGGGGCCGCCTAGCTCTACCAACATATGGCGTGCTGCTTCATGACCATGCCGTCTCTGCATCAACATGAGCTTAGGCTGACTGACCGCGACAGGGGCGAGCACGCAACAGGCTCTGGCCGCACTACTAAACCTATCAATTAATGATGCGTTGTGGCGCACAAGGACGCGAGAGCAACACTGCGCGCAACAATGAATTCCATACTACACACTCACCACCAGCTCCGGCATGGCGCGCGGCGCCGGCTTGGCAGCGCCGCGCTGCTGCTGCTGCTGCCGCGCCGCGGCGAGCTGCGGGGACCGCGACCCCTGCGGCGACGCATACGACGGCGGCGCCGCCGCCGCCTGCCGCGCGCTGCTCCCCAACACCTCCGCCATGTTGACATTTGACAGGATGCCGCCGCCGATCGCGCCGCCGCCGCCGCCGCCGCCGCTGCCAACCGCGGGAGCCCTCGCAGCGGCGCTGCTGCCGGCGGCGTCGGCGACGCGCGGCGCGGGGGACTCCAGGAGCAGGCTGCTGCTGCTGCCGCCGCCGCCGCCGCCGAGGCTCGTGTTGAGCACTGACTGGAAGGAGAAGGCCTCGGGGCCTCCGCCGCCGTGCGCCGCGCCGCCGCTCACGTCCGCCATGGGCTCCGAGGCGCCGGCGGGGGCGCCGCAGAAGGGGCAGGGGGAGTAGAGGGGGGCGCCGGGGGCCAGCGTGTTGCTGGAAGGGGCAAGGCGGCGGCGCGGCGGCGGCGGTGGGGTGAGCGACGCGTTGATTGGCGGGTGAGAGCGCGAGCGGTTTCGTGAGCGCACGCGGTGTGGTAAGCGCTGTGTGCGCGCTTAGCGCCTGAACCCCGGCAGCAAAGCAGCTTTGGCAGACTGCGCATATCGGCACGCTGCAGTGTGTTCAGGTCGGCAGAGCTTGACGATCCAGATGGTGGGTGGCGGCGGTGGGGTGAGCGACGCATTGGTTGGCAGTTGAGAACAAGCGGTGTGTTGAGCGCTGTGTGCATTGACAGAGCTTGCGGTCCCAGATGGTGCGTGCACAGGGCGCCATGGCTCGCCGCATCTGTGCAGAGTGTATGTATGTCAGGCTTGAGAGACATTGAATGTGACATCATCCCGCACTCCACTCCATTAGTTCAGGCAGTATGCCATGACTAGCCACACCTGAGGAATGTGACGACAGATGTGGCAATATGACTGTTTAAGGTCTTGCTTTTCTAGGCGACGCACCAACCGCTGTCACTGTTGCAATCATGTGGAAATCCTTCTGGTACCCAAGTGCTTGACCTCTGAAGGTTGAGATGCGCTGCTGAAACCTGCTCGTGTGCGGCGCAAGTCGCAAGTGCCAACAGCGAGACGAACTTACAATACTAATGCACAGTAGCATCCACACATGATGACGGTGACGTACGCGCACCATTGCTGATGGCATAGCAATGGCTCCAGCACCACATCAGGCTCTTGGCCAGACTCTACCACAAACCCTAACCCTACCCCAAAACCCTAGCCCTACATAGCAGCCCGCCGCGCTCACCAGCACACCGCGCACAGCCTCTCGTCCGGGTCCCCGAGCCCCGCCATCACCATTCCCAGCAGGCCCGCCGGGAGAAACTCCTCCTCCGCACGGCTCGGCGGCCCGACCGCGCGCTCGTCCGTGTAACCGCCGCCGCCCCCGCCCCCCCCTTCTGAGATGCCCAAGTCTGCGAGCGCCGCCGCCACGGCCAGCGCCTCCGGCGAGTCGTCGTGCTGCTGCTGCTGCTGCTGCGGCTGTGCCGGTGCCGGCGGCAGCAGCGGCGGCGACGACATGCGCTGCGCGTCCAGCGCTGCGGGCGCCGTCGCGCCGGCATGACTGCCGAGCTGGCCGAACGACGCGGCGGCGGCTGCTGCGGGCGGCGGCGTCGCGGCCGGTGCCGCGCGCTGCTGCATCGGCGCAGCGGCCACTGCCGCAGGCAGCAGCGGCGGCGCCTGCTGCGGAACAGGCGATGCCGGCGGCGCTGAGGGCGCCGCTAGCGCTGCTGGGGCCGCTGCCGGCTTGGAGGCAGCAGCAGACGCCGGCGGCAGCGCGTAGTCGGCTTCCGGCTCCGAGGCAGCGGCGTCGCTGCTGGCGTACTGAATGCCCTCATCCTCAAAGTCGTCGTCAATGAGCGCGCGGCCGTCGCCGTTCTCCGCGCCGCCGCCCCCATCGCTGCCACCGCCGCCGCCGCCGCCTTCGCTGCCGCTGTCGCCGTTCATGGCCGCGCCGCCGCCGCTGCCGTCGCCGCTGCTGCCGCCGCCCGAGGCCTCCTCGTCGCCGCCACCGCCTCCGCCGCCGCCGCCGCTGCCGCCGCCGCCGGGGGCCCTGTACATGACGCCGCCGCCAACGGCGCTGCCGGCGGGCGCGCCGCCGCTGACGCGCTCGAGCCAGCCGCGCTCCGCTGCCCACGCCGCAAACTGCCGCAGGCGCGCCATGCGCACGCGGCGCGGGTCCACGGACGCGGCGGCGGCGGCGGCGTCCGCGGCGGCGTCGGCGCGGCGCGCGAGGCGGCGCGCCACCGCCGGCGCCAGCGCCGCGAGGCCCTGGCACTCGACGTCCTCGAGGAGGGGGGTGTCGGGGGGCGCAGCGGAGGACGCCGCCGTAGCGGCGTGCAGCTGCGCGACCGCGGCCATGGCGGAGCGGAACGCGTCCGGGCACTCGGCCTGGCGGCGGCAGCGGCAGCCAGCGCGATCGGGGCGGGGGGGACAGCGAACAGGAGTGTTTGTCGGTGCCAGCTGCAAGGGCACGCGCGTCACGATGAATGATGGAGGCCCCCCGGGACCGGCAGCGTGCCTGAGCAATGCTGAAGGGGACAGCAACATGACCGCATGTGAAAGCTGGAAATGGCAACAAGCACGTGCGCGTCGGCATCGACGTCGTGACGCTGCGCTCGCCCGCTGCGTGCGGCACCGCCGCGAGCTGCGCCCCTCACGCACGCGATGCCGCCCGTGCCGCGGCACGCCGAGAACGAGCATGCCGTGCGTGTTGCTGCGCGGCGAACGGCTCACGCGCTGCTGCTGCCGCTGTCGGCCCCAACGCGCGCCGCACCGCGCGCATTCCGGCCAGAGCGCCTCACCTTGATGCCGTCGCCGTAGCGGCTCTCGCACCGCAGCCAGTCCAGGCAGATGCACACCGCCGGCAGCGTGGCGTGCTGCCACTCCGCCGCCGCCGGGCCGTAGCCCGCCGCCGCCGCGGCGCCTGCCATGGCGCCCATCAGCGCCAGCACCTGCAGGCCGCATGCGGAGCAGCAGACGTCAGGCGATGGTGGGGGAAGGGGGGGGGGGGGGGGGGGGCTGCGGTGGCAGCGTGAACGGCTGATGCACGTGCGGATGCTCAGCGCGCGCTGGCGTCTACAAGGTGAAGTAGGTGGGGAGCAGGGCGGCGTTGCGCGCGGCAATACCAGGTGTATATAGAGAGGCAGCAGATGAAACTGACCAGCAACAGGTGTCAGGCCTGCGATTCCATGGCAGATCTCCCATGAGGGCTGACAATTGCAAACCGCACTTGACTGTGTGCACGGCTCTGCGGCATAGGACCATGCATTCTCGGCGGTCGAAGCGAACTCACAGCGGCTGCTGGTGCAACGCTGCCGCATCCCCACAGAAGACGCCTGCAGACCCTTCCACGACACACTGTGGTGACCTATTCAAAGCCCGCAGCGACCCAGTACACGAGAGCCACGTGCGCATGCAGATCGCCTCCAGCCCTGCTACACAGCTGCGGCGCAACGCCCGCCAACCATCTCAGCGCTCAGCACTGTAACGGCAACGCACCAGCCGCACGGAGTTGCGCGTCGCCGTGTCGTCCGCCCACCGCTCCCGCGCGCCGGCGCCGCCGCGCTCCGCCCACGACGCCCCGCACGCCGCCGTCGTGCACACGGCCAGCAGCGCCACACGCGTCAGGTGCGCCGGCAGCCGCCGCCGAGCTGCCGCCATGCCCGCCGCCACCGCCGCCGCCGCCGCCGCGGCCGCGCCTTCGCTGCGCCGCACCTCCGCCGCCGCCGCCGCGCCGCGCCCCCCCCGCTGCTGCTGCTTCTTCTGCTGCGCGACCGCCGCCGCTGTCGCGCGGTCCGCGCCGAGCTGCAGCTGCAGCGACATGAGCAGGTGGACGCGCGCCGCGGCGAGGTGCGCGTCGAACGCGGACAGGTCCACGCGCGCAAGGCACGCGCCGCACGCGACCAGCAGGCGCAGTAGGAAGCGGTGCGTGTGCTCGCTCAGCGGGAGCACGCCGCCGCCGCCGCCGCCGCCGCCGCGCGCGCCGCTGAGCGCCGCCAGCTGCCGCTTGCAGCGCTCGTGCAGCGCGAGCAGCGGCTCGCGCGCGGGACACGGCTCGTCCGCCGCGCACAGGCTGCGCAGGTAGTGGTAGAAGGCCGCGAACGAGTCCTTCTTGAGCGTCGCGACGAGCGCGAGCTGGTTCCACGGCTTGCCGGCGCCGGGGCGCAGGCGGAACGCGCAGTGGTACAGCGCCTCCGCGGCGCCCCAGTCGCGCGGCTCGCCCGCGGGGCGGTGCAGCTGCTTGTACCGCGCGAGGTCGCCCATGGCCGTGAGCAGCGCCTGCCGCGGGGGGGGGGAGAGGGGGGGGGGGGGGGGGGGGGCAGCTGCCTGAGCGCTGAGGCGTGTATGTATGTATGTCTGTTTGGGTCTGGTTGCACTACACGATACACGTCCTCAGAGCAGCAATGGGTGAGGCTGTCTCTGCTGAGGAGGGACGCCTGTCTGCAGCAGCCGCCTGCACCATACTTGCATGAGGGCGTAGGTTGATCAGTCAGATCGCTGCAACATACCAGCAGGTGACTCACTCTTGTGCTGCACTTACATGCCTGACTGCACTGACAGTGCCAGAAGCCCGTCAAGGATCTGGGGTCAGAACACGTTGAGAGGCCGCACTTGCCTCCCCAGCAGCAATGGCCCTGGAGCAACAAATATTATACGCTTCGAGCAATACAGCAGTGCCCATCGCCTGCGACTCAGGTATGAGCCATCTGAAGACTTGCTGCTGCTCGCATGCGCAGCAGCGGCTCAGCAGACCGCTGCAGCTTGGACCGTGACTACTGCGCATCGTCACTGCGCGGCGGTCACGCCATGAGAATTCAGTCAGCCAACGCCCAACTGCAACTGGCGACAGCCAAAACTGCTCGCCGACTGCGCCAGCGCACCTGCAGCACGTGGCGCCGCGCGACCGCCGCATCCTCCGCCGCCGCCGCCGCCGCCGCCGCTCCGTTTGCGCGGCCGCCGCCGCCGCCGCCGCTGCCGCTGCCGCTGCCCTCGCTGCGCTCGATGGCGCTCACCAGCCCGCCGATCTCGCGCTCCGCCTGGCCGATCATGCAGAAGAGCAGCGCGCGCAGCGCGTCCGCGTTGGCCTGCGGCGCCCTGCGCGGGCCGTCGCGCGTCAGCGCCGCCGCGCCCGCGGGCGTCGCGAGCAGCTTGAGCGTCTGCTGCACGGCGTCGAGCTCCTTGTAGAAGGACAGCCAGAGCCTGTGGGGCAGCTTCCGCCGCGCGGCCAGGGGCAGGTCGCGCTGGATCAGCGCGCGCGTGGCGCTCGTCAGCGGCTGCCTGTGCTTCTGCAGCGACTCCCACAGCGGCGCGCTGATGGCGTGGAAGTAGCCGCTGGCGGTGTTGCCGGGCTGGCCGTGGCCGCGCTCGCTGGGGTGGGCCCTGGGGACATAGCCCGGGTCCAGGCCCAGCTCCCCCCTGAGCTGCTCCAGGATCGACTTGTAGCGCTTCTCGAGGCGAGCCATGCCCTGCAGCATGTCGTCTGCGCTGATGCCATCGTAGGCATCCACGTGCTCCAGTCGCACAGTGGTCGAGGGCTGCCGGGTAGGGGATCTGCCCTCCTGCTGCTGCTTACTGCTGCTCACGTGCCCACCGGGCGACGGGCTGGGAGCTCCTCCCCTCCCTGCAGCTGTACCTGAAGATCTGTGCCTAGAGGCTGAGGGCGGTGGCGGCGAGCGCTGCGCATTAGCGCCAGCTGCTGCTGCGCTGCCCGAGCCTCTGCGAGGCCCAGAGCCTAGTCTGGCGCCGCTGCCGTTGACACGGTTTGCGCCTGTGGCTGCGGCATCGCTGGTGTTTCGATGTGCTTGCAGGAGGGTGCCAAGGATCTGCGCTTGCTCGAGGCCACGGGGCTCCCCACTATGATGATCCATGCAACGTTGCACCTCAAAGGCAGTGAAGTTGTTTGCTCATCGTCTGCACTGGTGGCTGCTGGTCTCTGTGAGCCGGAGAAAGCTTTACGGCGTTGCTCTGGTGCCTTTCAGTTGCTGCTACAGCTGCAAAGCCTCGCAGCTCTCGCCAAGCGAGTGGGCTGGCTTGGTGAGGTCGACAATTGCAAGAGACTCTTGCGTGAACGAGTAGAGTGAGACTCTGAGCAATGACGGGCTCCAGATGACAAGCCGAATCAGGCATATGTGGTTTCTGTGCTTCAATGTTTTCGGACAAAAGATGGTCTGACTGCCACGATTAATTGATGGTGCCACAATCACCTTCCGCTTGTAAACAGCAAGCGAATTCAACATTTAGAATGATGCAGCGAGCACTGGCAGCAGCTTCTTTCACTCTGTTTCACACATCCATTCATCTCAGCAACGCCGCGGGTATACTCCGCAGCTGCTGTGCCCCCCCCCCAAGCCCCACACATGCCCCCCTTCCCCCTAGACAGTGCCGCCCCCCCCCCCCCCCCCCATGCTTACAAGTCCATGTCGTTGATGGCGGTGATGTGGTCCTCCACTTGCTGCTCGGACAGCGTGTGGAAGCGCCCGGAGGCGCCGGAGACGACGCCAACTTCAATCTCGTTGCCCCGGAAGTCGGTGACGCTCTGCAGGCACTGTATGGCGCAGCGGATCGTGGCCGCCTCGTCCATTTCCGGCAGGGTGTCCACCTGGGGGGGTCCAGGGGGGGGGGGCATCCGAAAGCGGCACTGTTTCAGCGATGGAGTACGACTGGATGCAAGTGATGATGCAGAAGCTGCGGGAAGGGGGTGAGGAGGAGCCAATCAGCACCCCTTGAAACACCGCGTTTGAGTCGCCTGTGGGGCTCGGGTTGATGCAACCTCTGAGGGGGGCCTTGCTACAAAACCGTACCGTTTAGAAATGCTGATGCACACGCTGAGGGCGCAAGCGAACGCGTGCGGTGCCGCCACGCACAGCATGCCACAGGCGAAGGCAGTGTGCAAGGCGCGCTCGTCCGCTGCCGCAAGGTAAGTCTGCCAGGTGAGTGGTGTAAGTTGCGCACTTGTGGGGCTAACAAGGCCTTGAACGCGAGTTCAATTCCTACGGGAAGCACAATGTGAACAGTCAAAAACAACTAGCTTCAGCAACCTACAGAAAGGTTTGCCTTTGTAGCCACGAAGGTCATGGAGGCGCAGTGCCTCTCTGCCCAGGCGCTCAGTGTCCATGTCATGCCGCGTGTCAATGATGAGCGCACTTTACAGCAGCACGAGGCGCAGGCAGTGCATCTGCTTTCCAACCAAAGTTCGCAAGGCAAGGATGACGCGCCCTCTTCTCACCACAATCCACAAGCTCCTTCTTCACGAATCAGTGCACACAGGAGGCGACGGTGACACGCCGCCCAGCGCCCAAGGCGAGCACCACACGATGCAACTTCCACGTGCACAACAACTTCAAAGGTGACGCACCTTCTTCTCAAACCAGTTCACCGCCTCCTGCTCCTTGGCGCCGGACGCGGCGGCCTTGTACGGGAAGAAGTGCCCCGCGGGGTCGACCTTGAAGACCTGCGGGCCCTTCTCGTCGTCCACCGCGACCAGCAGCGCGACACACGCGAGCGCGCGCAGCGACGCCTGCTGCGTGTACACCTGCGCGGGCACACGGCGGCCGTGGCGGGCGGCGTTTACGTCCCATTATCATCGTGTGAACAAAGGTCAAAAATAACGTATACAAGTGCACAGACACTGCGTGGCGTAGTCCACCACCACCAGCAGCGCGACGCACGCGAGCACGCGCAGCGACGCCTGCTGCGTGTACACCTGCGCAGGCACAGCCGCCGTGGCGGGCGGCATATTTGTACTATAATTGACTTGTGAATAAAGGTCAGGATAACGTATACAAGTGCGCAGACATGGCGTCATCCACCGCCACCAGCAGCGCAGCGATGTGCGCAGTGCGTTCTTGCGGCATGCACACTCACAGGGAGCTGGGTCGGGGGCTTATGAGTCGGCTAGTCACTTCTTGGAGTCATGTGCGCCTTGGGGATGTTTTAATTGATTCACGTACGGCTACGACGTGCCCTTGGGGACGCTTGCGACAGCGTTTCGCCAACACCTCCCAGGTACGGCCGGTGGCCGTTGCTTAGAGTTGAAGATCGCGGACCCTTGCATCGGCGAAGCGGTCTAGGGGTCTGCGTTGCACGTCCCTGGCAGCGGTGGGCCTGAGATCGGGGTCGAGCTTTTCCGCATCACCCTTTTGAGTGTCACCCGTAGTATGCATCACTCTCAGGGCTCACAGAGCACTCGCGTCATTCTCAAAGTGCAATATGTGCCTGTGTCCCCGACCCAGACCTGGCAGATGTGTGCGAAGCGCCGTGCGAGCGTCCCCACGTGCACGCCGCTGCCGTACTTGAACCAGTACAAAGCGAGGAACTTCAAGAAGCGACTGACCGGCTCAAAGAGAGCCCCAACCCTCACCTGGCAGATGTCCGCAAAGTGTGCCGCGCGAGCGTCCCTACGGGCACGTCGTAGCTGTACTTGAACACTTCGAAGCAAACAACTTCAAGAAGTGACTCGCCTCCTCACACGCCCCGACCCTCACCTGGCAAATGTCCGCGGAGCGCGCCGCGCGAGCGTCCCCGCGGGCACGTCGCTGCCGTACTTGCACACACACTTCAGAGCAGACAACTTCAAGAAGTGACTGGCCAGCCCTGCGCCTCACCTGGCAGATGTCCGCGAAGCGGCGCGCGAGCGTCCCCACGGGCACGTCGTAGCCGTACTTGAACCTGAACTCGTGCGCCTCGTAGCGCAGGCGCTGCACGGACGCGCGCGCGTCCGCCGTCATGCCCGTCATGAGGCAGCCGACGCGGTCCGTCACGCGGAACAGGTTGGTCACGCTCGCGGGGTCGATGAGGCGGTCCGGCACCTTCTTCTGCGTCACCACGACGCACGCGTCCTTGCCGCGCACGGCGACGGACGTGAGGCCGGACGACGAGGCCGCCTTGAACGCGTACTCTGCGGCGCGGGGGGGGGGGGGGGGGGGAGGGGGGGGAATATGAGGGGTTGCGCAGGTGGCGCGGTGTGCGTGGGGGCACGCTGTGTTTGGGTGGCACATCGCTGACTCTGCCAAAGTCGCTGCGCTCTGAAGGCGCACTCCGCGGTGCGCCAGCGAGGGAGCAGGGGGGGGGGGGGGGGGGGGGGGGGGAGGGGGAGGGGGGTTGCACAGGTGCCGTGGGGTATGTGACAGAGCTCCAATAAGGGGAGATGGTGCTGTGGGACGGCATGGCGAGGGGCGCATGCGCGTGTGCATCCACCACGTTGCAGCGTGCGTAAAAGGACACGACTGTAGCAGAACTTTTGCTGAGAGCACGTCCTTGTGATGCTGCTGCCGATGCTTTGCGCCTCACGTGCCAGGGCAGCGCGCCTCTTATCGGCCCTTACGCAGCGCACTTTAACTGACCAGTGCTGAGCACTGCTGCGCACGTGCCCCGCGCGGCGCGGTGCGCGCGTGTTAACGCGATTGTGGCGCGGCGCAGTGCGCGCGTGGGGACATCCCACTGCCCACAGCGTCAGGGCACAGTGTCCAGTTGGATCAAAGGCATCAGGGGAGCGGCGCAGCCAGGCACCTTACAGGGCCGGCAGTCTGTACCTGATTGAGCTGCAGGCAAAGTGCGCACTGCGGTGTTGGCGGCTACACCTTTCACGACAAGTAATAAGGTATCAAGGGTCTGAGAGCAGCATTGGGCATGCACGAGCGCTGCCACCCCCCCGTCAGCACTGATGAAGGCTGCAGCATTGCAGCCGCTGGAGCAGCGCTCGTTAGCAACAGCGCACGCTGGGGCAGTGCGTATGGTATCGGGTGGACAGTGCTGCGAATGTACCCCATGCCGCCGTTACGAGACTCGCTCAGGTATGTGTTGTGGTGACAGCTCTGGCTATTGCGCCGCCAATAGCACAGCATGGCGCAGCAGCAATGTACTGTTGGGGGCCACGCTCTGGACTTGTGCCACTGCACTGCTGGTCTCTCAGAGCTCATGCACTGGCAGAGTGGCCGATGGGCGTCATCAGCGTCTGGCATTTGCGCAACTACTGATCGATTCAGACACTGACTCCCAGAGTTGAGTAGTAGGTGGTGCTTCCCAACTACAAGTGCGTGTTTTGTCAGCACTCACAGCACAACACGACGCAGCAGCAACGTGTCTGACACTGCAACTTTACATACACTCATAGGCGGCGACGCCAAAGGTGTGGAAGTCTGGCTTAGGGTTGTCGTTGGCGACAGCACAGACTATATAATGAAAATTGACACACGAAGTATACATGGCAGAAGTCGGTCGCTTTCGCTTCATTGAAGTCACACAGCTGGTGCCTCGCGCTATGCTGCTAATACACGAGGGCTACCCGCCGCAGTTGATGTCGCACAGTGTACGCCCAAACAATACGACCGAGGGTACGTTGATGCTGAAATCTCTGTTGATTCAGGCTCGCTGGCTAGCCCTGGACGCGTCGAGTGCCCAAAGATCGCAGGTGCGTACCAGGGACATTGCTTACAGGGAACTTAGACTTCGTGGCAATGTCACACGACATGAGCGCACAGGACAAAACTCACCTATTTGATACAATCTGCCTTGAGGCGAGAAGATGGTAATGTGGTGATCATAGTTCGAATCCCGGGACATGGCTGCAGATATTTAGTGCAGTCGCCTCCCGCGCTCCTCCTCCTGCTGCTGCAACTGCTAAAGCCGCTCCTAGGCAAAATTTGCGGCAGCCGCACTCCTGTGTCACCTGGATCCTGGCTAGCTCCGCTTTGCGTCTGTTTGGCTTTCTTCTCTGCTGAAGTCGAAGCTAGCCCTAGCAAAAACGCAACCCTACTTAGCGTCAAGGAAAAGGAAGTTGAAGTTCACGTCCGTGTGTTCCCGAGAATTCTCGAAGTTGCCTACAGAGAGAGTTAGAGCTGGACATTCCAATGAAAAAAAATGTGACCGGTCACAGTGTGTGCCGTCGTCATGAACGGCAACGGCGACACCCTTGTCATTGACCATCTGATGTGTCTCATAAGCGAGCTCTGGTAATTCATACCGCTCAATTGGGTGAACCAGTGCGATTGCGGCCATTGACTACCAGCTGAAGGCTTTGAAGTACGTATTGAGGTATGCAGTGTCATTATGACGGTGTCATTGGCGATCAGTCGATTGTAACATCGACTGCATCATTGCGGTCATACTTGACACAGGCTCTTGCATATGTTCTCCGGGCCTTGAACATTGCGACATTATCCTGCAAGTCTACCTGCGCCATCACCCTCACCACCAGGTGGCATGTACATTGTTATGATGTGAAGACACAGGATTCAGTCTATGCGGACATGGCCATCATCGTGCAGTGTGTAATGCTCCTCACAATTGGAGTGACCCTCATGTGCAATTCAGAAATCCTGGAGGTTGTGCACATGATCTGGCCGGCAGCATCCATATGGACATCACATGGACTGTTGTTGTGGCAGTGCACAGACCGAGAGGCAGCTCAGAGTACTGCGTGGCTGCTTAAAAAGTGCAACGACACGGTGGCAACAGATGTCAAAAAGGGCACCGCGCAGTTCAGGCGGCGCACGTGCAGGTGCGCCAGCATTTCCATGTACATGTGCAGAGTGACAGCGGCTGACAGACCGAACACTACTACCAAACACAGAAAAGACATGAACACGCCACATGCGCCCTACGCGCGTCGCGCGGCGGTGCCATGTCGCCGCCGCCAATGCAAAAGCGTCCATCACCGACGGCGGGTGCTGTGCGCTGCTGCTGCCGCTGCTGGCAGTGCGTGAAACGCCGATATTTGATGTGGCTGTTGCAGGCGCGCATCGCTCAATCTCAACGATGCTGCATAACAATTTGCGCCTCAGCGCACACTCACAGGGGTCATCACGGCGCCGTCACAGTCTCCGCTAGGTTGTGGCAGCATCTGCATGGTAACTGCACATCATCGGAATGTGCTGGGGCCCGCAGCATGTGGTTGGCCATTGCCACCAGTGGCCACCACTAAATGGGACTGCTGCTGCTGCTGCTGCTGCCGCCGGAAGGCGGCATCCTTCTCCTGCAGCTGCCTTGCCAAGCGCAAGTGCTTCAAGCCGGCGTTGGTCACTCGGTGCAGCCGGTGCAGCGGTTCAGCCGTGTTGGACTTGGCATCGCGCGGCGCCGCCAACACGCGCTGAAACATGCGTTTTCATGTAGACACGAGCTGCGCGGCTGCTGCGTGCACTGCAGCCACAGCAGCCACGGCACTTTCGACCGGCACCCGCACAACATGTGCAGCTGCTGCCACTGCCTCCAACCACCGCGCGAGTGCTGTACACACTGCAGTCACAGTGCAGCGCCTCCGCACCTCGCCGCCAGCTGCCAGCAGCAGCTTGCCTCGCGTGCTTCCAACCACGGCACAACCTGCGGCCTCTACACACGCACGCCGCTGCGGCGACGGGGCTACGCGCTGCCGCCGGCGACCGCCACCGCCGCTGTTGCCGCAGTCGCGGCGGCAGTCGCCACTGCCTGCGCCGCTGCCGCGCGCGCCGCCGCCACCGCCTCCAGCAGCGGCTCGAGGCGCACGACGGTGCAGCAGATGTCGTCGTGGATGCTGCGCCGCACGGGGCCGAGCGGCAGCGCGCGGAGCGCGGGCACGGACAGGTCGTGCGCGGCAGCGGCGCGCGCGAGCACCTGCGGGGCGGGGGCAAAGCGTGGTGCACGCGGGTTGCAGCATACGGCTGTGAGCCTGTAGAACGAGAACTAACACTCGTGTTACTGGTCTACTGCTATAGCTCAGTCGCAAGCAGTCGCCCGCGCGCAAGGACCTGCGGAAGTGCCAGCATGAAAGCGAACGCTGCTCTGTGTTTGAGTCGGGCTGCCAGATCAGCTGTAACCCATACTTGTTGAGGTTTGAGAACCATTCCCTGCCACCCTGACAAAATATGCCGACATTCTGAGCCATACCAACTGTGAACTGTGCGTTGGGAGAGCTGCCTACCGGCAACCAGGCTCTTCATCAGCAAGCAGCCTCGCAGCTACACATGGACTGAAGGCATGGTGAAACTCACCAGAAGACCCAGGCGCTGCGCCAGTGTCACACATACTTAGTGTGTGCTGGGCAAGGCCAGTGGCCTATTGGCATGCAGTGTAGATCTCGTAAAGACTCATGTGACTGCTGGGGCATAGCTATGCTGTACATATCAGGCAGCAGTAACTTTGCCAAAATCCCCTGACACGGGCACGGCGCGTTCAAGAACTTTCTTGCATGCGAAAACTTCAAGTACGCCAGTGCGGTGATGGACCTCCGATGGTCGCTTCTTCAACAGACACGCACCTCATCGACGAGGCCCGCACTGTTGCAGTGACGCCCCACCCACTGCGCCACCTCAGCGCTCGACGCCTGCTCATCACAGATCACAGCAGCGATGACCAGTCAGCGCATTGATTTGATGGGATAATGCCAGAATGAGCGAATGCACATGCAAGGGTTGGCGAGGATGACCACGAGCACGACTGAACGAATGCAGAGTGGATGCGTTTGCAGCACATGCCGCCTCTGCGCGCCCGCCACAACGCATCGCCGAATAATTGCGCTCCGGGAGGGTATCATGGTGTCACTCCGCCTCAGCACTCATCAAAGACCGCAGCAGCGATGAGCATTTCTTCAGTGACTCGACGCACCAGAGGCCTTCTTGAAAGTACCCAGCGGCTGAGCTCGTGAGTGCACGGGATCAACGAACATGACCAACTGTGCGCGCGAACAGATGCGCAACAGAACGCGCTCGCAGCAGGAGCCGCCCCTTCGCGCAGCAGCAGGTCGAGCACGGGCTGCGACGAGAGCAGCTGACGCGGCGTTAAGCCCGAAAACCGGACAGCGCAAATTGGTCATCTGAGCTCATTGCCCTCTTGTCAATCATGACCTTGATCGCTAGCTGTGCCTGCCGCCCCGCTCAACAGAGGCACGTCACCGCAGGAAGGTTGCCGTGCAGAGCAACAGCTGCGGATTCCGGCGGAAGCTGGCGCAGCACTGATGTTACCAAGACTGCAAGCTCTGGTATTGCACCGATATTTATACTAGGACCTGCCATGCTGTTGGAACTGGCAATGCACTTGAACAGTCAAACTGGCAATGAAATTCAAGTGGAAGTAGTAGTTGAAGTTGCTGCCTCGCCTGTTCCCACACGCCGTCTGTCGCGAGCACGAGGTACCGGTCTCCGGGCTGGAGCTCCCTGCTGGTGACCTCGGGTATCGCGGTGATGTACGGCACGTGCTCCATATAGGGGCTGAAGCTGTTGTGCCAGGATCGGGGCGAGGCGGGCGAAATGGGGGGGCACGCAGGGGGCCAAGGGGGAGAGGGGTTAGAAAAGTAGACCACACCCCCATGTGTACCTCCGCACGTGGACGCCGTTCGACCGCGCTGACGACCGTCGTGCGTGCTTTCGTCTCACACACCCTGCCAGGGCATTACGTATGCACATCATGTATGCGTACTTTGACCGCGCTGATGGCTGGCGCGCGCCTCCGTCTCACACCTCCTGCCATGACATTGTGCATGTGTGCACATTATGTACACGTACTGCACCTGCGCTGCGACAGCTTCAGTACGTATCGCCTATCGTTGCATACACGCACAACACGCATAATGCATACATGCTGCGTACCTGTGCTGTTTCAGGTACGCGTCGCCGATCGCTACATATACATGATGCATACATAGCGAGTACCTGCGCTGCGACAGCTTCAGTACGCATCGCCTATCGTTGCATACACGCATAACACGCATAATACATACATACTGCGTACCTGTGCTGCGACAGTTTCAGGTATGCGTCGCCTATCGCGCGTGTCACCGCCAGCGACCCCGCCACGCGCCGTATCGCCTTGGCGCCCTTCCACTCCTCGTTGCGGCTAATGCGGATCGCGTTGGCGTCGCCGGAGCGCTGCCGCACCTGGGACACCTGTGACGCTCCACAGCAGGGACAGAGACGGGGGGGGGGAAGGGGTCATTGAATGAGTGTCCCGCACATCAGGTGGTGCGCAATGTAACGCACCCTCCTGTGTCGCCGCCGCCGCCGCTGCCGCCGCCAGCGCCGCGTGCGGTGTCCCTCGGGATATGCATGCCGGTGCCCCCCCTTCTTTTTTAGCGCTGGCGTTCTGCTGTGACCCGAATTAGCGTGAGCATCACGATGCGTGGCGTGACATGTGTAAGAGACAAGGCACCCTGGCGCTCGCGCAGCTTCCTTGGTGGTCGATAAAGATGGCGATGGCGATGGTGATGGCGATGGTGATGTTCGGAGCAAGCACTGCCGCGCTTGCGGGATTGGCAAGCAGCGCGGCAGCGGCGCGGCGCGTACCGCACCACGCCACGTCTCGCCATAGCAATAGAATTCATTGGAGGCCACGGTTAGCATCCTGAGGTGGCCGCACGCTCACACCCTAATGCCAATCCTACACCGAGACGTGTGAGCTACAAGGCACCAGTATTTCATGAGTACGACACACGCAGCAGCGCTCCGCACGCGCGCGTACCTCCTCCAGGTTCTCGCAGTTGTGGTCGCGCGTGAGCGCGACGGCGCGCAGCACCGTCGCGACAGCGCGCTGCGGGCGCGGCGCCGCCCCCCCCCCCGCCCCCCCTCGCCCCCCCCCGCCCCCCCCGCCCCCCCCTCCTGCGGCGCGCTCGTCGCGAGGACGGCGCGGCAGTCGCCGACATGCGCGACGTGGAGGCGCGCGCCCACGAGCAGCGCCAGCACCACGCAGCAGCCCGCGTTGATGAAGCCGCGGTTGCGCCCGGGGTCGAGCGACTCGACGAAGCGCCTGCGCGGGCAGCGCGTGGCAAGGAGGGAGTCATGAGTCATGGGTCGTGAGTCATCGGGAGCGCGGCGGCGGCGGAGCGCGTCGTCCCTTCGGGGGGGGGCGACCGACTCTGTGACGCGCCCGTACGGTGGTGAGTCGTGAGTTGTGAGTTGAGCAGCGCGCGGTGAGTGGCGAGGCGTGGGGGGGGCGGCCGCGCGGAATCGGCGGCGCAGCGCTGCGCGTCGTCCGCAGCGGAGCGCATCGCCCGGGGCTGTGTGTGCTACTCGACAAGGGGCGGCTGTGCATACGCCAGGCAGCGCGTGATCTAAGGGCACGAACGCGGACACAAACAGCGTGGGCTGCTGTCATCGGGAGTGCATGGCTGCGCCGCCGCGGCATCTCGCGCCGCCGCTACTTCAAATTCAAGTTATCTCATGTCGCGGCGCGGTCCGCACGCCTGTGGACACCACGCTAGCAGACGCTGAATTGGCGGCGCTGCGCGAGTATGCGGCGCGCGGGTATGCGGCGCGCGGCTGATTTGTAACAGCGTGCGCGGGGCGCAAAGGCGAAGAGCGTGAGTTGATGTAGGCTGCACCCCCACTGCTGCCAGTACGGCAGCTATTGTCGCAGCAACAGGTTGCGGCCGCCGTTCACAGAGCACACCACAAGGCTGCAGTAGCAGGGAGGAGATCAGTCAACGGGCGACTTGAAGCCCCTCGCAGCAGCCCACGATACGATGACAGAACTGCAATTGCCCCCTGCATGTGGCGACCCAAACAAGCGACGTGATACGGCATTCCTGCGCCGCAGGAAGACTACTTTATAGCATCGACGAGGTGCAGCGTTAGCGGTGCTCAACAACGCGCAATGGAACCAGGAGCAACAGCAAACTTTTGAGGCTGCACTTCAATGGCCCAGTACTGCGCAGGGCGGCACCGCACGCGCAGCGGCAGCGTGCAAGCCATGAAGGCGAGATGCGGAATGAGGGCGTGTATTGAAAAAAAAAAAACACAGGACAGAGCAGAGACACAGCGCTCAGCTCAACCGTACATACCCATACCCACACACCTGTCGCAGTCCAGGAAGGCGCTGGTGAGCAGCTGCTTGATGGCGTCGTCGCTGCCGCCGCCGCCGCCGCCGTCGCCGTGAGCGGACGCGTGCAGCCCCGCCGCGACCACCAGCTGAAGCACGTCGCGCGCGAGGGTGTCGCACACAAACTGCGCGGCGAAGCGAGCGAGGCGAGGAGCGCGGCGCGCACGCGGAGAGCACCGTCAGCTTACTAGGCGTTGTCATCCACGCACATTACAGCGCGTATGGCACGGCGCCGAGGCGCTGCGACGCGACGACGAGCGCTGCCCACTGCCTGCCGTTGATGCCGACGGCGGCGCTGCGCGGCCCCTGCCGTCGAGCGCGCGAGCGGACCGTCACAGATTCGCAGACCTCCCGCAGGTCTGCCCGCACCCGCCGCTGCGCCCGGAGACGCGCACATCGCGAAGGGCAGCGCTGCCCGCCGCGGCCGTCGCACGCATCTACTGCACGGGCACACGGCAATGACTGCGCGCCACTCCAGGGGTTGTCGGCTTTCAGTAAAACTTAAACAATAATGTGCTGCGGACCCTCCGCCCCAGCAGCGCTCGACCGTGACACCGCGGTGGTGCGCGACCGGCTCGACGCGCGGCATCTTCAATGTCAATGTGCCGCAAATCCTTCCTTGTCAACACAGCGCTCATCCGCGGCAGCGCACTCTGCTTGCGGGCGCGATGCGCCGCGGCCATCGCGCGCGCCGCCCCCAGAGGGAGTCACTACAACGTCAACTTCAACTAGCTACGGCTCAGCGCGCCAGCAGCGCTCGACCGACAGACGGCGGTGCACCTGGCTCGTGCGGGACCCGCTGTGGCCGTCATACAAGCAGTACACGCGCACGACAAGGTCGTCGCGCGCACGACCTGGTCGTGCGCACCGCGCCGCCACTGAGAGCGTGGGCAGTACCACAACTTCAACTTCAACCTACCACGGCTCATCGCAGCGGCGGCGCACCTGGCTCGCGCGTGACCCGCCGTGGCCGTCGCACACGCAGTTCACGCGCACTCCCAGTGGGAGTGTTGGCTACAGCTTCAACTTCAACTTGTCATAGCCTCAGTGCTTGATTGACCGACGGCGTACAGCGCCTCATATTTTGGGTATTGAGAGTCCAAAATCTGGAGAAAGTTCTCTATGGTACTGATGATGAAATTACCTGGCTCGCGCGCGACCCGCCGTGGCCGTCGCACACGCAGTACACGCGCACGCCCAGGTCGTCGCGTGCCGCCTCCGCGTGCCGGTCCTCCGTCGGGTTGTTTGCCTCATACACCGTCGAGCAGTGCCACGCGGCGCTGGCGCCGTCGCCGCCGCCGCTGCCGCCGCGCGCGCCGCCGCCGCTGAGCAGGACCCCGTTGCTGCGGGTCACCGCCGCCGCGCTGGAGGGGCGCGTCCGCCGCACCGCGCCTGGGAGCAATGACGATGTTGCGATGGGTAGTTGTTGGCTCAGCGGCAGTGGAGGCGGGTGCGACAGAGAAGGGTGTCTGTAGCGCTGCGAAGCGGGCCGCCGCGTGCACTGACGTGTTGCCAAGACGACGAGTCAGCCGCGCACGCGCAAGTGGCAGCAGCGTCGACGGCTGCGGCTAACAGGGGCGACGCAGCTGGCGGAAGGCGCACGCGACCGTAAAGCCGCGGGGGTCAGAAACGTTCTGCCACGCCGCAGCGTACGGCTGCCACATACAGGTGCCGCGGCGACTGCGCTGCTGTAGACAGCGCCGGGCACCAGCAGATGCACCCCACAGCCTCATGGGATGGATAGATGAGCGAGCACCCCAGTTCCTTTTATGAAGACAAAAACGTACCTGCCAGTACGGGGCTGCGCGCCTGCCCGCCCACGGCTGCCGCCAGCAGCACTGCCGTCGTACCCGCCACGCTGCCGCCGCCGCCGCCGCCCCGCCCCCCCGGCGTCAGCGGCGCCGCCATGCTATTGGCCACGGCCTGCGGGGCCGTGGCATGCGCAGCGCCGTCGGCAGCAGCGCTGCCGCCTCGCCGCGCCACCGCCGCCGCAGGTTCGTCCGCGCCGTCGCGCGGCGCCGCAGCGCCGCTGCTGCCGCCGCCGCCGCCCCCTGCCGCGGGGGGCGTGCCTCGCGCCGCGGCAGGGGGGGAGGAGGGGGCGGGGCGCGCCGCCTCGGAGGCGCGCGTGCGGCCCGCCTTGAGCGGCCGCGGGCGGCGCTTCACGTCCTCAAACTCCCAGTCGCAGTCCACGTCCCAGTCGCCGCCGCTGCCGCCGCCGCCGCCGCTGCCGCTGCTGTCCGAGTGGCGCGCGGCCTTGCGCGAGCGCGTCGCCATGGGCTCCGGCGCGTCCGCCCTGCTGCCGACGGCGCCGCCGCTGCCGCCGGCGTCGGCGTCGCTGCCACTGCGTTGCTGCCGGTCGCCGCCACCGCGCTCGCGCTGGTCGCGCCGCGACTTGCCCGAGCCGCGCTGCCCCGGCGGCCACCCCTCCTGATCCTGATTGATATATGTAAGCAGGAGCCGTGCGTGAGCGACAAGGCCACCACTGTCAGAAATTTCTTTAGAGGGTCAACACGGCGTGCACGCGCACAGCGGCTCCTGTGTGTGCGCGCCGGTGACGGCGGCCGTGCCAGGCACGCTGCGACGCGCAGCCGGAGACCACGGAGCTCGTGCAGCTACGTCACCGATACAGACAGAGCAGCAGTACCAGCATACCGCAGTGGTAGCATACATACCTGTACCTATCTGCATACATACCCTAAGCCCGTGCTTCGGGCTCATGCCATCGGTACGCAGGCGACATCACGCGCCTCGTCCAAAGCCCCATGCTCTGCTTTAGGCGGGCCAACCTGTTGCGCGCCTGGCATGGCGATGAACTGCGCTCTCCGTCGTCACGGCGCAGCGGTGCCAGCAGAGCGCACACGAGGCGGCGTACCTACCACACCGCTGCGCGCGCTGCAGTGCGGCAGCAGCACCGACGCGGCCCCCGCTTGCGTGCACCGCTCTCCAAAGCAAACATCTATGTAGATCAGAGCTTCGTGTGACAGGAAACGACGGCTTTGTGCGGTGCTGCCAGCAGCGCTCCACGCGCAGAGCGCACCACAGCAGCGGCGCCCCGCGGGCGCAGCCCTCACCGTGCTGCGCTCCGAGTCCGCCCCGTAGTCCCTGTCGTCTGCGCTGTGCGCGTACGCGTCGCTGCCGTGCCGCATCGCGCGCCAGCCGCCACCCCCCGGGCTGCGGGAAGGCGACCGCTCCCCGCCGCGGCCGCCGCCGCCGCCGCTGCGCGACTCGCGCGGCCGCTTGCGCCGCCGCCCGCCCTCGCTGCCGCTGCTGCCGTGCACGCTGCCGCCGCCGCTGCGCGCGCCGCCGTCGTCGCCGCTGGGCGAGTACGCCGCGGCGCCGCCGCCGCCGCCGCCGACCTTCGTCGGCAGCTCGCCCTTCGCTGGCGGCAGCAGCACGCGCAGCGGCGCCTTCATGCCGCTGCCGCTGGGGGCGGCGGCGGCGGCGGCGGAGGTGGCGATTGTCGGCACACCTGCCAGCGCCGCCAGGAACGTCGGAGGCGGCACCTTGGTGCTGTCGCCGCTGGCGACGGCAGCGCTCGACGCTGGCGCGGGGGGGGCGCTGAGGAGGGGGACGCCGCCGATGATCATGGAGCGCGCAAAGACGTCGTGCTCCTCGCTGAGGCGCTGCGGGCGCGCGAGCGCGCGGGGGGCGGAGGGGCGTCGCGACGCGGACGTCAGCGCCACGCCGATCCGCACCCCTATTTCATAGAAGTATGATACACCTTCATTGTGGAGGCATACGGTCACAACATCTATGAGTTTCAGATGAGAGGGCAATGATGGCGCCCTGCGGTGACTGCGTACTTAGCTGGCGAGCTCCAATGTCGACGCCACCATGGGTCGGCACACGCGCCAAACGCACAATCTGCTCACGTTGACCTCGGCTTGCGCATGCGCTGGTCCTTCGTGGACAGCTGCGGCGCGCGAGGGCTTGCAGCCAGCACGCAGGCACCCACTTGCGCGTCAGCAAATACTTTTGTACTCCCTGAAAGCTGCTGCGGCAGCTCGCGCGCTGCCACGCACCGATGCTGATCATCGCCACAAAGCAACGGATTTGCCGTGCGCAGACGTAAGAGCTGCAGGCAGCGTGCTCGCGCCTTGCCTTTCATACACCCAAGCACGCATCACATGACCGCGTGGTGCCCCGCAAATGCTCGCATCACGACGGCACGGCGCACGCGACTGCTGGCGCGTTCCGCCGCCGCGTCGCGGACCCCTCACCCGCGTGCTCTCGTTCTGGTTGAAGCGCACGCACGCGATGCCGCGCACGCTCGCGCCGCACGCCGCCACCAGCCACGCCGCCGCCCCCAGCACCTCCCCGCTGTCGACCCACGCGCTGCACAGCAGCACGCTGCCCTTCGCCGGCAGCAGGCTCGCCCTCACCTGAGGGGCAGCGGAGTGAACAGCGCAGTTCAGGGGTGTGATGTTTCGTCTGCAGGTCAAAGGGGGTGTGCGGGCGAAGGTAGAACGGCCACGAGATCCGCTTGTCGGTTGCTGTTGCTGCAGCTTTGTGATCGCTGTGTCCGAGCTGTCGATTTGATAGCTTGTGGGGCAGGCAGCGAGAACGGTCGCCCTAACCTGCGACGACAACGTCTGTTGAGCACAAAATAACTGCACTCACTATTGCTGGCAGGCGGACCGCCAATACAACGACGATCAGCATGTTCTGGCGCAAGATGCGCAGCGCGGTGACGGCATGATCACCAGCACCTGGACTTGAATAACGGACATCACTATCCCTGCAAGGGGCGACCAACAAAAACTCACAGACACATGGCCATCGAGAATCCCCCCCGCTTGTCCGCTGCTTGCATCGCATACATGAGGAGCGGAGCATGGTGGTTGGGTGCATAGATATGTGTGGTGGTGACAGGCGGTGTTGCTGCAACCACCTTTGACGCAGTTGTGACATGAGCACATGTTGCCAGAGAGTGCACTGCCATATCAACGACCGGCCTACAAGAATGCTTGCACTGTCAAAGACGGCACCAGGTGCGAACACCACTGCAAGGTGCCGCTCACTGCAAAGCGGACAGCGCTGTGGAGCCAGGTTAACTACTTCTGGTCCCAACAGGCTGTTGCTGAGCTATGCTTGCATTCAGAGCAGCAAAAGCAGAAGTCAGAGTCAGTCTTTAACCTCTAAACACTAAATCCATTCACCAGATGCTCACAAACGCCTAGGGAAGAGAAAGATGGAACCAAATCCAACGGCAAAGTACTTTTAAAACGTCCTAGGAGAAACTTCCCACCGATTTTCGAAACCAGACAGACTCTTCGCAGTTACTGCTGACAACTGTGGGCAGCTAAACTAACTCATAGAATGACAGAGATTATTGCAAGCAAAATCTCACAGTCAGCATCGCACACTCCTGACATTCGACCGGAAGCACGTAGCAAGGCAGCGTTGTCCTCACCTCTAGGTGCCTCTCCACACCTCCTTTGTCAACAAAGACAGCGTGCGCTAAATCAGTTTGCCCCACCCGCCCAGAATCCGCCACCGACGCAACCACCACGCCTGCTCTTGCCCTAAACGCCAACACCGCGCCTACGATCGAGCTCCAATTTTCTCCCGAAGATGGCACGACCAGCACTGTATTCAGAGTCGGCTTGCCGTTTGCACCACCACTCGCCAACTTGAAATGGTCGCTGATGGGGTCCACCACAGACGAGAAAGACGCTCCCTCAGAGAACAGCGGGGCCAACACCTCCTCCATGTGAACAGCCTGGTTATTCGATCTTCAAGGTTATTCACATATGCACATCCGCTGCATATCCGCTCTTAGAGCAATATATTTGGCGATGCCGGTGTCGCTGCGGTTGATGCCCAGCGCGCCTCCTCAGTTGCACAACAGCGTCGTCAACAACACACGTCTGCTTTCTGGTCGAGTTGGCGGCAAAGAAGTTGAAGTGCTCAATGTTGAACTGTTGATAAAGGGAAAAACTCAATGTTGAACTGTTGACAAAGTAAAAAAAAGCCCCCCTTTTTTGCCTCGAGCCCTAAGCCATCAGTCCCCGGCTTTGAAACGGCCTGAGCAGTCCCCGGTGGCACCGTCGCCACCTCCACCGGCAGCGCAGCAGCAGCAGCAAGTTGTGGAGAAGATGCTGCACGTGATGTATGTACTTGATGTCCGGTGCAATGTAGCCAGAGGCGCCTGACATCGTGCGCTTGCAGGCCGTCGCCCCCGGGCGAGCGGACAAAGTGGAGGCGGGCCTGCCGCCGTCGCCACAGGGCACGCAGCGCACGCAAGCACTTGCCCGATTATGGTCGCAGTGCCACATGCACTGCATCGGCATGGCATTCCTCGACGAGCCAATGTACCCCAAAACGGCTGCGGTTCAGGGTTTGACGTCAAACTGCCGCCCGATGCCTTCCCGGTCACTGGCTACTACAACATGGTACATTAGCTACGCTTATGATAGACAACCTTTGTTACACCTGCTTGGAGGCACCAGGTGCGCTTATGGCAGCGGCAACTGCAGCAGAACCTGAGCGATGCTGCCATGCCCAAGAGGCCGTCAAACAGGCCAACTGGTCTGGTCATGATGCTCAGAACTGCTACAAACTTGCCCGCTTTGACAACCGGGTCATCTGGAGTGTATGGGCGGAGGTTGCTGGAGGCTGTTGCTGCGGAGCATGCGGGCTGGACTTTGGTGCCCGGAGCAGCCAGCCCTCTAGCTGTGAATTGCATAGCACTGGCTTGCATACGCTCAGGCCTCTCGGCAGCGCTCCACAAGGCGTACTTTCGACACACATGACTGAGCCCCAAGGGGGCGGACAGATGGACTAGGATGAGGGACGCCGGCTGTACTTTTGCGACTCAGATCAAATTGATGCACAGAGCTCAACGGGGGTCTGCACCTGCAACTCTGAAGAGTTCTCTTCACTGCATTGCAGCACCGCAGCTCTGCATGATTTCAAGGTCTCGCGGTCGGGCCCGCCTTACCCCGAATGCCAGTGGCTGGTCACTGCGATCGCCATTGACATCCAAGGGCAAATTATGCAAAACTCTACTGTGAGAATGCCGGCCTGGCATGTATGTAAACAATGTTGGGCTTATTGCTGCCACTCCTGCATAGCTTCGCTCACATATTTTCTGGGCGTGCCGGATCTGGACCCATGAAAGCACGCCCATGAGTCTCTTGCAGGGGGGGGCGGGGGCAGGTGCCAGATTTGGTGAGCAAGATCATCGCATAGGGGGAGCATTCGCAGCGGGGGCGTGTACATCGGAGGGGATGCCTGAGGGGGTTACGAGGCCCTGAGGGGGGCGTTCGCAAGGCGCTGGGGTGGGAGGTCGGCGCGCACGCTTGCTGCCCCATGACAACTTGCAGCTTCTGGTGCCACGGGGCCACCAGTTCGCATTGCCACCTGTTCACATTACTGGAGGCATCTGCTCCGGAGAATGCGTTCTTGGCAGTTTCTCGGGGGGGGGGGGTAGAGGGGGGGGCGACGCGCACTAGCTGCCCATTTGGGAAGTCGGGGCGTTTACACGCGGGGAGGGGGGCGCAAGGCACAATGGCCCCATCAAGGCCAGCCTGAAGTAGGAGACATGCAGCACAAGACCCTCAATGGCAGGCACATCAGCCAGTCCCTGACAAATGGAGCATCGCTGTGTTCATTAATGATCAGCACAAATACTGGGTGCACGAGGGCTGGGCGCTGCCACGTTTGGCAACCTAGCCCTTGCTGCTGCAATCACTACTAAAGGTGCGAAAGTAGAGAAGCGATTATGTACAAAACACATTGCGTGAACATCCCCGAAATTCGACAGAGCCTGCCAGAACTTGCAAAGAAGCTTCCAGGACCAACTTTGTCTAAATTTGTGTGCTTCTAAGCGCAACACGCGACAGGTCCAAGCCCTGCCTACACTACATAGGAATGCTCCACATTCCTACAGTCATCAACAGGTTGTGCAGTGGCCGGCGCGACAACCCCCCGGCGTGCAGAGCAGCTGCCGTCGCACACTTTTGTACAGAAACGCACAGCGCAGCACCCGGTGTAGCGACCGGCGCCCCGCGCAGCAGCAGGGCAATTCCGCCCTCGGCGCGCCGTGGGTGCGCCTGTAACGCAGCCTGCGCTGCTGCCGCTGCTGCTGCCGCCGCTGCGGAGGTCCCGTGCCGTCACGCCGCCGCTGGACTCCTCTCCAGCGCGCCCAGGTGCGCGGCGAGGTAGCCGTACAGCTGCGCGCTCCACACGTCCGGCAGCCCCGGCATGCACCAGTCGTGCAGTCGCAGAGCCCCGCCGCCGCGTTGCGCCCCGTCACGCCCCCCTCCACGTGCAGGTCCCCCAGCGCCGCCGCCGCGGGGTTGACGGCGAGCATGGGCACGCGGCCCGCCAGCGCCGCGCGCTCCGCGCGGCTGCGCGCCGCCGCCGCCGCGTCGGTGGACAGCAAGCACGGCGACTCTGGCGGCGGCGGTGCGCGATCGGCGACAGCGGCGGCACCTGCCGCAGCTGCCAGCTCGTACGCGCCGGACGCTGAGCCCTTAAAGTGCTGCGGGCTCGTCTCGCGGTAAATGAACAGCGGCAGCTGCGCCGCTTCGGTGAACCTGTCGGCGCGGCCGGCGCGCCTGCCGCCGCCGCTGCTGCCGCTGCCGCCCTCTCCGCGCCCGGACCCCCCGCTGCTGACCCCGCCGGGCTTTCCGCGCTCCGCGGCACTGCCGCCGCCGCCGCCGCTTATGTCCGCCATATACCCGCCGCTCTGCCTGCTGCTGTCTTCGCCGGTGCTGTTGCGATGCGGCGGCGCGCCCCAAGGCAAGTCCCACGCGGCCAGCAGGGCCTTCACGTACGCGGGGTGGTCCTCCGCGCTGTCGTGTATGCCGAGGTTGCCGATGACAATGTCGTGGCGCGGCCGCAGCGCGAAGCGGCGCGCCAGGAGGTGCGGCATCGTCAGGCGGTTGCCGTCCGCCGTCCAGCACAGCGTGACCTGCCTCTGCTTCTGCTGCTGTTGCGGCGGCGGCTGCGGCGGCGGCTGCGGCGGCGTCGCAGCGAGGCCGAACGTGATGCAGCCTGCGACAGTAGCAGCAGCAGCAGAGCAGCAGCAGCAGCAGTGGCTTGTCAATGTAAGTCGAGCCGCGCTGCTGCCCGATGGTGGTGACCATGGAATACGGTTGTGGCAGGGGATCGCTGACTCAAGCTGTGATGCACCTGCTCCATTGAGCTTGAGCACCTGGAGCTTTTCGAAAGGTCAGGGTCGACAAAGCCTTGCTACGGGGTACGCCGCCTTGTTGCCGCCACGCCAAGGACCTGAATTGACTGATGTACTGACTGCTGACTCCGCTAGCGGTCATGGTGCCATTACAAGGATGAGGGGGGCGAGGGGGCAAGTGCAAGAGAGTCTGGGCTGTGGGCTGTATACTTAGTTAGGGCTGCACAACCAGGCCACCTCATGACAGTTCAACTGCCTCTCCCGTCCGCAACAGTGGCTTGACATCATTGGCCTGTTGTCATGACCCAGACCAGATGTGCTTCTCAACTGATGGCTTGCTGATATTCATAAGTACAACTTCCCCCCCAAAGGAATGCCTGGCAGGCACAGCGTGGCACAGCAATGCCAGGTGTACTGTCCAACAACAGATACTTTGACAGCTACGAACTTAACAGCACTGCAGGCACTCTGTCCGCATCTCATGCCGCAGCGTACCTCGCTCAAGGCCAAATGCTCCCCCCCCCCCCCCCCCTACAGATACTCTGTCACCGCATCGCGTGCTGCAGCGCACCTATCTCGGAGGCCGAATACGGACCGCCCTACAACTACTCTGACACAGCGCACCTCGCTCGAAGCCCGAGTGCGCCCCCCCCTGACGCAGTTGGCGGTCCCTGAGCACGGCCAGTCCGCCGCCCATTCCACCGCGTCCTCCACGAGCGCGACGCCGTCGCTCGCGCGCAGCAGGCACGCCAGCGACACCATCATCTGCCGCGACAGCGAGTCGCCCACAAACAGGAGCGTGCGCGCGCCGAGCAGCGCGACGAGGCGCGCGCCGTCGAAGGCGTCGAGCGCGCAGGAGGCGCCGCCGCCGCTGAGGAGCTGAGCGCTGCGCGCGTAGCTGCGGCGCGCGCGCGCGTCCTGCCCTTGGTGGGCGCAGCTGCGCACGGGGGCAGGGTTGGGCGCGGTATCGGCTCGTTTTCGCAAACGGGCGCGTGCATGGCAGGCAACTTGATGTACCGGACGCCATCAAGGAGGCGCCGAGTGGGCGATTGACGCTGCTGGGCAATTGGATCAGGCACACTCCCCACGTTCTGCCCTTTGGCGAGCACAGGTGCATAGGACTTGTCTAGGGTAGGATCACATGAACAGGAAGGACATTTACATCGCTGGAGCGGTTTTGGGCCCACTCAAAGCTGGTACACTGCAACGGGGAAAGCATGGAAGAGCGATTTGCACAGAGGCGGAACGCTCCAGCAACCCCCACCTGTACTTGCTCCACTCCCAAGGGCAGCTGAGATCCCAGTAAGGGGCTCGCTCAGCGTCCACCTCCTCCATGCCTTCGGGCCCTTGCGCGTCGGGACCAGGTGGTGGCCCCGAAAAAGAGCTGTCGACCAATTCCAGCGCAGAAGCTTCCTTCGTGTAGCATCTGCGTCTTACTGGAGGGTCCGTGCTCCCAGCTCCTGCTCCTGCAGTTGCAGCAAGAGTGGAGTCCAGGCTCGGGGAATCATCAGGCCCTGTTACAGCGTGCACGGCAGCGACCCAGCATGCAGCGATCGCCAAGCGGTACACTGTTATGTTGGCATGACTGCACTGCTGTGTGTGGTGTGTGCGATCAACTACTTTAAGTTGAAGTTCCTGTTGAAGTTGAAGTTCACTATGAACGCGGATTCTGGGCTTTGTTGCAGCGCCCGACATTCAAGCTCTCAGGGCGCAGTGCAGGCTAGGCTGCTGCATAGGAATAAATCGCGGAGCAGACTAGGCTGCTGCATATGAGTCGACCCCAGGCATGCATAGGACACCTGGCCCCCCTTGGGGCCTTATTCTATCACTACAAACCCATAGGTGCAAAAAAGCCAAAAGGGGGGTTGGTTGGGAAGGACAGCATTCTCACTGACAACACACTGGTACAGTGCGTCAACAACTCAGCGCCAACACGGTCGATGTTGTGACGTTCGACGCAGACGACAGCTGCATGACCCAAGACCCAGCAGATAACATTTGACACGCACTGGGACACTTGACTTCCTGTGAATCGATGGAGCATCTCGCAGTCCATGAGCTTTTGTAACGGACGTCACACATTGCAGCACAATACACATTTCAGTACCGCATGACACCCGCACACCAACTCTGCAGTATAGGTAACGAAAGATTCATGTGAGGCTCATCATGTGTCCCATGTGCAAGCAACGCCAGCTGGCACGCAATTGCAGGTCCTTCTCTTTCCCAGCACGTGCAGAATTCTCCAGGCAAGGGGGACAACGGTCCTGTTCCCAGCGTGCGCTCAGGTGTTGTCGGTGCAGGTGCCGAGCTTCGTTGCATTGGCATCACCTGGGCAGCTCACGGCACGCAGCCGTTGTTGCGCAACTACGCAGCACAGGCCCAGCGCACAGCAGCCCTGGCAACGTCGCTTGCACTTGGATTTACAAAGAGCATCTATACCAAGCCTGCTGCGGCTGGCGCAGTGTTCAGCTCGTCGCCTCAGGCACGGGAGCACTGCCATTGTCATCAGTGAAGCACTGCTGCCGCCATCACATTGGGCATTACCCGTAATCATGAATCAGCCGCGGACCATGGAAGACTCATGCTCACGAGTAGTAGAAACACCATTTGAGGCGCGCGCACAGGGTGACGCCTCGCGCGGCGCAGCACTCACGGCGCGTCCACATAACCATTGCGCGCCAGCCAGCGCAGCGCGTCCGGCGCCGCCGCCGCCGCGCACCGCCACGCGACGACCGGGCACTCGTTCCGCGCCGCCCACTCCAGGCAGTCCACAGCCCCTGCGGTGGCGGCGGCGAGCGTCACACGCCAGCCCCACACGCACCCGTGCGCACGCGCCCAGCGCAGCGCCGCCAGCTGTGCGCCGCGCGCCGCGGCGGCGCACACGTCCGCGCCGCGCAGCCCGCCGCCGCGGTCGCGCAGCAGCAGATACTCGAGGACGCGCACGCGGCCGGCAGCGGCGGCGTGCTCCGCGGCTGCCCCCGCGTCCAGGGGCGCGCCGTTGTCGAGCGCCCACTGCAGCACCGCGAGGTGCCCCCCCTGCGCTGCGTAGGTCGCCGTCCACTCGTCCCAGGGGCAGCCGTGCGAACGCAACCAGGCGAGCGCCTCGAGACGCCCCCCCCCCGCCGCCTCGTAGCACGCGGCCGCGCACCACGGCAGGCCGCGCGCGCGCGCCCAGCGCAGCGCGTCGACGCGCCCCGCGCGCGCCGCGTACGCGCAGACCCTGTAGTCGCACGGCAGCAGCGCGGCGTCGAGGGCCCACGCTAGCGCATCCAGTGCGCCTGCAGCGGCGGCGCGCGCGGCGACGGCGGCGTCGTCGCGCGGCAGGCCGGCCGCTAGCGCCCACCGCAGCAGCGCGCGCGACTGCGCGGCGCTCGCGTAGGAGGAGACCGCGGCGGGGTGCAGGAGGGTGTATGCGGCGCGCCAGCCGCGGCAGACGGACGCTGCCTGCAGGAAGTGCCCCGGGCCCACGAAGGCCAGCACCGCCGGCCAGTAGTCGGCGGAGGCATCGCGTGGCTTCATGTATTCTGGAAGGGCTTCATGTAGCTATTGCTGGAAGTGCGGGAGGAGAACAGAAAAACAAGAGCCATTCCGGTGAGCCGCGCTCCGAGTGGCTGAAAGGATGTGAAGCTTTGAAGGCGCAGTCAGTTGATGCCGCTAGTATCAAGGCCGGCCTTCCGCGGCTGTACGGCCGTGCTGTCGCGTATGCAAAGCTGCAAGAATGCTGACTCCCCAATAGTTTTTGAAACAGATTTGCCGGAGGGAGCAGTGATAGGTGTCGCTTCGAAGTGTTATGTGTAGTGTCGGTGGTGGTGTCGCTTTAGGTGTAATGTGTAGGCGGATGATGTCGAACGGAAAGGCCCTTCTGCATGCGTTGCTAAAAAACGCGAATGAGACACAAAGTTGAAGCAACAGCAGGCGAGCAGGTCGCAAGAGTGCATGTATATACACTTTTTCTGGTGCCACCGTACCTGATGCTCTTTAAAAAGCCAACCAGCGAAGGCATGAGGAATCGAAGAAAAGTATCAGGTGACACGCCATTGTTGAACTTGGCAGGCAGTTGGTGGCCACTTGCAGTTGCTACAGAAAGGCCTTACAAGTCCATATGTATACGCAAGGGGGTGGTTGTTGTTTTTTCGAATCATCAGCTCCATCAAAGCATTTCTTACTGAGCCAAGCAACAAATGTACACATGTGTATCAATGACTGCTGCTTGAAATGAGCAGGTCCACACTAGGTTCCTAGCCCCCAATGTGTCATTACCTAGGCAGCACAGTTGATGTCTAGCCTACACAGACGCTGTGCAACAGAGCACACCTGCTGACAAAGACAATCAGCTCCCACACACCACATGTAGCTCTCACACAACGCATTCGGCTGCCAGGGAGCGTGAGAGAATAAGACCGGGTGACCATATTCGCACCAATGGTCTATTGAAGGAAGCAAGTGCTGCACATAAATAGCAGCCTTGTCCTCCCACAGCACGAGGCATGATGCGCAGCACGGGTGGTCAAGAAGGCCAAGATGTTGACGGTAGCAAAGCCGCCAATGTTGAACGGCCAATGCCGCTGTGCATCACATTTTCCTGCCTACCCAATGCTCAACATCATTCGTCGAAGTCGCGCACGTCACTGACAGCATCAACTCATCAGCGCCATGAAAGCGCGTGCATCGCCACCGTGCTGCTGCTGCGAACATGAAACACAACTGCAGCCACGCTGGCCTGCCCCCCCCTTCCAACAGCAGCGACGCCAGCCACGCCGCCGCAACTCGCAACGTGATCGTCCACAGACCCCCCCCGCTGCCCCTGCTAGTGCCCAAGAGTAGTGCCCAAGCGCTGTCTCTGTACTCTATCGGTGACAGCCCCGCTGGCGTGCGGCAGGATGTAACCCTCGACCGTCATCACCTGCAGCGTCCACGCCAACGGCTGCCCCCCCCTCACACACTGCCCGATGGGGTGCAGCCGGCGGCACTCCCGCCTTCGGGAGGCGGACGAAATGCGCCGTAGTTCACTCCAGCGCTCACGCGCGTGCTCAAGCACTCAAAAGCGCAGGAGCTGCGGAACTCGCTGGCTGTACCAGCTGCGCCTCCGTCCGCAATCGCACCGCCCCCCCGAGCCGGAATCGCTGCACGTATCTGCGGCTGCGCCCGAGTCTCGCGGCGAGTCTTCTGAAGGGGGGGGCGGGGCGCGTGCTGGCGAGGGCGAGGCGCCGGCCGCGTCGCGCGTCGACTGTGCTTCAGCGGAGCGCTGCCACATCACTGCCCACCGACGCACGCGCCCTCTTCACTACTGCAGCGTTTGACGCGCGCGCCTTGCCGTGGCCCGGAGCAGCGCGTTTGACGACGGCCGTGGCGGCGGCGGCCGCTGCCGCGGCTGCGCCGCTGTTGGTAATGTCGCTGCCGAATGCGCGCTGGGGGGCGCGGGCGGGTGTCTGAGGCCTGCGCTGCGGCAGCGGATGAGCAATGACGCGGCGCGGTGCTCAGTCACTGGAGGCGCGTATGTCTGTAGAAGGTAGGCACAGGCGCAGTGGCAGGTGTGGGGGGTGCACGGTCGTTGAACGATGAGCAATGGCACAGCAGCGTGGCGATCTGTCACTGAAGGAACGCTGATGCGTCGACGCGCTCAGGCTGAGCGCGCGTTTGAAGCGACTCGCTGTGGTCATGGCGCTGAGCCTAACCCTAGCAGCCTAGCCCTAACCCTACAGTCCACATGTAGGCCACCTTAACCCTGACCCTCCTAGGGCAGGAATGCTCCATCCCCGCATGCCACGTGCCGCTCACGACAATCACAGAGCGCCGCCGCCCTCACCTTGGGGACGGCAGGCAGCGCGGGATGCTGCTGCGGCGCACGCGCGCGCGCTTCACGGCTGTCGCGCCCGCAGCAGCGCCTTCATAGTTATCATCGACGATCGCCGGCGCGTGCTCGGCGGCAGCAGCGGCGGCGCCGCCGCTCGCGGCAGCGCAGTCTGCGTTGGCGGCGCGCGGCGGCAGCAGCGAGCGCCGCCCACGCGTCAGCGCGATGCCGAGCGGCGCGGGCGACAGCGCCGCCGCCGGCTGCGCGCGCGGCGTCGGCGGCGGCAGGTGCCGCTGCTGCTGCGAGGGGCGGGGGAGGTGTGGTGCGGTGCGCGGGCGAGCAGGGATTGAGCGCTGCTGTGTGGTGGGTGTCGCTGCAGCGGCGCGAGCAGTTGCTGCAAGACATGGCGGCAGCGGGCGCCGCCCGCTGGCACACGGACGTTCGCAGCTGCGGCCGCCGCTGCTGCGGCTGCAGTGGCGTGCAGAGACCACAGGGCAAGCGAGCACCTGCGTGGCATGGTTGCAGTGCCACGGTGCGTGCCTCATTAAGGCCGGGGGGGGGCAGGCGGGGGGGTCACAGGGGGGCCAGGTGAGCAGCCTCCCGCTACAGGTTAGCACCAAGGACTCAATGCAACGTCATAGCTTGCCAGCACCAGCAGTTGATGCAGGACATCGGTCACCACCGTAGCACTTCTTCGCCTGAAGCGACAGCCCAAATAACCGGCGGGGCGACAGTGCAGGCACCGGTTCCCGCACCCCAAACACAGCGGCGCAGCTGCGCTCGAGCCCCCACCTGCAGCGCCGGCGGCAGCGTGGCGCGCGGCGGCGGCGACAGCGGCGTGCCCAGCGCGGCCAGCGCCTCCGCCATGCGCGCGCGCTCCGCCTCCGCGTCGCGCAGCCGCCGCGCGCACGCCTCTAGCGCCGCCCTGTCGGCGCGCGCCGCCGCCTCCGCCGCCGCCGCGCGCACGTCCGCGGCCGCCGCCGCGCGCGCCAGCGCATCGCGCTCCGCCAGCGCCGCCGCCACCGCCGCCGCCGCCGCCGCGTCGTGCTCGCCCGCGCCGGCGTCCGCCCCCCCCTCCTCCGCCGGTTCGTCGTACGCTCCCCCCGTGTCCATGCCGCTGCTGCCATCGGACAGGGGGCTGCTGGCGCCGTCGCTGGCGGCGGCGTCGCTGTCGCCGCTGAGGCGCCGCCGCTTGAGGGGGCTGGCTGCAGCGCCGCTGCCGCCGCCGCCATCGTCGTCCACGGGGGCGGCGCGCTTCAGTGTCGCAGCCGCACCGCCGCCGCCGCCGCACTCGCCTCCGGCAGCGGCAGCAACTAAATCATCGACGCGCGCCTGCAGCTCTGCCTTGGCGGCGCGCAGCTCGCGGTTCTCCTGCAGCAGGCGCTCCTCGCGCTGGCGCCAGGGGACGAGCGCGCGCGTGCCGCCGACGGCGTCGCCGCAGCCGCCGCCGCCGTCGCGCAGCGGCGCCATCGCCGCCGCGTCCACCTGCGGCGCGGGGGGGGGCGGATGCGTGCATGAGCGTTGAGACGGGGGAGTGCGGCGGCGTGTCGGTTGATGCTCTCGCGCGCTCGTTGACGCACGCTGTACATGTCTACCCTGTGTCGGCGTAGCGCAGCGGCAGCGTGTGACACCCGTTGGAGTGGCCCTAGTTCAATGAGGAAGCGCGCACCTTCATGTCCTTGGCAATGTATCGTGCTGCAGCATGCTGCGCACCCTACCCCCGACCCTAACCCCCCTAGCACCAAAACCTAGGATCAGACTTGCATTTTTCATCCCTAACCCTAACCCTAGCTCAACGCTGACAACGCGGCGCGCACCTTGATGTCCTTGGCGCGGTTCGCGTAGTGCAGCGTGTTGTGCGAGTCGTCGTACGTGTGGTGCGACGGGTTCAGGTTCGCGATCATGACCACGCGGCACCGCCCCTCGAGCGACGTCTTCAGCAGGCGCGTCAGCTTGGAGTCGCGGTACTTGACGTTCGCAGGCGCGCGCGCCGCGCCGCCGCTGCCGCCGCCGCCGCCGCTCGCGCGCGCCGCGTTTTGCGCGAGCGTGTTGATGCAGTTGGCGAGCGAGAGCAGCGACTTGTTGATGCTGGCGCCCTGCCGCAGCAGCGCCCCCGTGTTGTTGGTCGCCGACGCGCGCTCCGACCCCGCCAGGTCGATGAGGCTCAGCTTCGACTCCCTGCGCGGGGGGTTGAAGGGAGGGGGGGGCAAGGGGGGGGGGGGGGGGTCAGTACATTGCTTCCTGTGCGCAGCAGCGAGCGCTGATCAGAACTTATGCAGAGCGGCTGAGCGTGGGTGGTGACGCCTTCATCTCACTGACCGAGTCAGTGATTTTGCGCAGCTAGTTCATGGGGCCGTGACATCCTCATCAACCCTAACCCTAACCCTAAGCTCAAACTTGACCACAACCCTACCCCTACCCGCGTCCGCCCTAAGCCGCCCAGCTCCACACCCGCACCGCGCCGCGCAGCAGCGACGCCTCAATCGCCCGTTGAATGGGCTGCTGCTGCGGCGAATGGCGGAGTAGGTACATTGTTGAGCGCCACCAGGACTGTTGCATGGCTCAGCAGCTGCGGCAGCACGGCGGCTGCAGCAGTTCGCACGCGCTTGCAGCGCTGCCGCATCCACGTCGCGCGACTCCCCCTGCGGCCGTTGCGCACACGTTTGCGCTTGCAGTTTTGCTGCAAGACTCACACACACAGGCGCGCAGCGCACGCGCGGACGATGCGTGCAGCAACACACGCCCCTAACCCTAATTTCCTCACCCCAACCCCAAGTGCTGAGACCACATGCGGCCCCGCTGACACATGCACACACAGTGTCACACACACACACATGCACCCCATTTATCGCACACAGCGGCACACGCGTCTAACCCTCACTCGTACCCCAACCCCAACCGCCGCGACCACCGCAGCCCCCGCTGCAACACGCACACACACACGCGCGCACAAAACGCATGTCCCGCTCACCGTACGACGTCGTTGCCGCAGTCGTCGTGGTGCGCGCGCGTGACGCTCACTTGCAGCACGGCGTGCGAGCGCGAGCTCACAGCGTTGGCGCCCGTGGCCTCCGTCTTGCGGTTGGCGTTGCCCGCGCGCAGCAGCCGCAGCACCTCGTCGCACGACGCGACGCGCCGCTCCGCGAGCCCCGCGACCTTCACCACGCCGCGCGCCTTGTCCTCGCACACCTGGCGGCGCGCGAAACAGTATTCATTCATTGCAAAGCGTCAGCGCGACGGGTACAGTCTGCGTCAGCGCGTCGGCGCAGTGGACGAAGCCGTGCGCCGTGTGCTCGCACGCGTGGCGGCGCGCGACGGTATTCATCCATTAGAAACTGTCATCGCGTTGGCGCGATGGACGAGGCAGCGCGTCGCGTGCGCGCAGAGAGCACGTGAGCAGGGCGAGATTCCGCATCGCGCCGTGCGTTGCCTTGTCGTTGCACAGCTGGCGGCGGCAGTGTTCATGGGTGTCAAACACAATCGGCTGTTGCACGCGCTCGGCAGCAGAGGCGCACGCGCTCGGCAGCCTCTGCTGCACTGCCGTAACTCTTGGCGATGCTTTTGCAGCCCCACCCCCCCCCAGATGCGCAAGATGATGCGGTGATGAGGACATCATTGCTCCGGTGACGCACGCGATCGACTGCTGACACGCGCCAAACTTCAAGGTGCAGACCGCGCGCGCACACCGCCGGCTGGTCCGCTTTGCGCCGCCACTACTTGCAGCGCGCGACCATCCAGCTTCCCTGCATGCATTCAGCGCCGCGCGATCCAAACGCACAAGGTTGAAGTGAACCGAGACGCACCAAACCTAACCCGAACCTAACGCTAACCCTGACCTAACCTAACCCAAGTGTCCCACCTGCAGGCAGCCGCCCGGCTCCAGCAGGTCCAGTATCTGCTCGTTGTACACTTCGAGGTAAGAGACTCGAACCGACCACGTCTCCGCGCGCGCGCCGCTGCCCGCGCGCCGCCGCGCCTCCACCCCCCTGAACACGTCCACCAGGGACTGCGGCATGATGCCGGACGCCGCCGCCGCCTCGTCGCCGCCGCCGCCGCCGCCGCTGCCGCTGCTGCTGCCGCCGCTGCCGCAGGTGGTGCCGCTGGAGCCCATGGTGTGGGTCTTGCCGGCCCCTGCAGCTCAGTCGCATGGGGGGCGGCGGCGGCGTGAGTCTATGAGGTGTGCGTTGGCGCGCAGTGAGCCAGTGAGTCAGGTGCAAGTTGTCGCATCGGAGCACGACAGCCGAGACGGCAAAAACTCGGCGGAGGTCGCCGTCTGCGTGTGTGTGGGATGTTGCCGTGGCACGGCACGGACTTCCAGCAGCGGTGCGCAAGGACGCCTATACTACCGAGCTCTGTGGTTGCTGGTGTGCACGCTGTGAGTCCAGCGCTGCGACCGCGTGTTGATTCTTACGGCGGTCAGACGATGGAAGCATGAGTTGCCGCGCATCCAGGCAGGCAGGCACGCAGAAGGAGACATGGGCATGGCTGCTGCACCAAACTGTGGGCCAGGGTGTTCACCTGTTGCGCCGTAAGCGAAAACGGTGACGTTGATGCCGGATAGCAGGTCTTCGATGTATGGCTTGGCGGTGGCTTCGTAGACCTGGGATTGCGTGGCATCTGGACCGAAGGCGCAGTCGAAGGCGTACTCGTTGACCTTCGCCTGCTGGCTCTGCAGATACACTCCACTCGCTGCCGCCTTAGTGATGACGACGGTGTTGCCGTTGATGACTTCGCAGCAGGACCGCTTGCCCGCCGCCAGCTCCTCCTTGGACAGCGGCCGTATCCTCACCGCCACTATCATGTGGCTTGCGCCGCTGCCACTGCCGGCAGAGGGTCCACCATCTTGGCTGCCATCGCTTCCTTGACTCAATAGCTCGGCACCGCCTGCCAGGGTAGCGCGGCGCTTGCCAGCCGGTCTGCGTGCGGCCATAATGTGCAATGCCGCCAGGCTCCTGTTATCGCAGCCTCATTCTGGCGATGCACGACTCGTGATGTGAAGCAGGGCACAGAAACGTTCAACTGTCACTTTTTCATCACTAGTTCAAATTTGAAGTGCAGCCCGAAAGTCAGGTCAGGTCAGACAGACTGTCAGATGACATGTAAATGCCGTACAGCAGGCTTAAATACCATTCATCTGGTGTTTACGCGCCTTGAGTGAGAACTAGAACACAAAGGACAGCAAAGAGGAGGAGGTGCTCTCTTTGCTTCTGCACCATGTTGGAACAAGTACAGTAGAATACGTTTTGCCCCCCCCGGGCCAGCTCGCCAACATCGAAAGGTGTGGCAGCGCCATGAAGTGGAGGGTGGGGGCTGCTTGTCTGGCGCGCCTAGCATGTTTCACCAGCCATGGTGCATCTGGCGCGCCGCAGCAGCACCTGCCACATTTCAGCCGCACATTTGGAGCCCCTTATCACACAGCACCAGCAGGCCAGAGGAGCATTACGTTCGAGCTCGCGGCATCGGCAAGGACATGGAAAGCTTTGCAGTCCGCCTCTCAAGCAGCACGAGCAGCTACTTCCCTCCCCTCACGCCACCCAAGGATACTATCTTCGGGCCTTTTGGCACCGTTGATTGTCACACCAATTGCTCTTCGAGCTGATCCGTGGCTGAAGCAGAAGGAGTGGGGCTCATGCAGCTGTGCGCAGCTGCTGCAGACTACGCCTGCTCGGCCGTCGCCAGGGCTCGTGCCTTTTCCGCCATGTGCCGACCAACCTGCGCTTGAAGTTCGCCACCAAGGACACTATCCCGGGGCTTCACGGCACCCTGGATTGTTGACCCTACTCCTATGGAGTGTTGTTCGTGTGGCGGCAAACCGCAGCTTCTGCTGGCACCTCTGGCCCCGACTGCTGCATCGGCGACTGTGGCCATCGGACCTGCGCTGCCTCCACCAGCACTTGCCGCCGTACACCGCATTTGCTGCCCCAGCACCTCACATCTGGACACTATCTTGGGACCTAGCGGTACCCTTGATTGTTGTTACACACACTCTTTCAGAGTCTTGTCCGTGGGGAGGGTCAGCGATGCGGCGACGGCGCAGGCAGGTGGCGGCTTCGCCTGCTTGGTGGCCTACGCCGACGCAGCGACCGAGTGTCAAGCCTGCTGCCTGCTGCGCCAAGATCATCAACGCGAACATCAACACCTGCAACCACACCGTCGAAGACCGGAGCCTATCCGCCGCCGTCCCTGCCGCCGGCGATGGCGCACGCCTTCAACCCACGACCGACACAAGGACACTATCTTGGGGCCTCGCGGCACCCTTGATTGTTAGTCATACAACTCTGCGGAGTGTTGTCCAAGGCATGTGGTTAGAGAGCGGCGCCTGTGCGCGGCGACGGGGCAGGCGGCGGCAGCTGCTTGGCGGGAGCGGCGCGGAGGAGCAGGAGCAGGAGCAGCAGGAGGAAGGAGTTCGCAGCAGGGGTTCCCGTGTGCGGCCGGGGACACCGGGGGGGGTAACACTAGCAAATAGAAGGGCGAGTTTTAGTAGATATGCTTGCTGGAGTGACAGCATCAGCCTTTGCAGCACCAGTGCCTGGCACTTAGTGATCCATGACCATTGTCCTCAGTTCTGGGCGCTGCTACCAGTAGCCCAGGCCTGCACAAAGCTGTTCACGGTTAGGAGCATTTTGGCAGAGACACGGGAGGCCTCAAAGTGGGTCTGGTCGTGTAGAGGCAGTAGCTTAGGCACTTTGGTGCAGCATGATAGTGGGGACCGATCGGGGTTCGGGTGGGGTTTGTTGGGGTTGGGTTGGACTCTTCGTAGCAACAGCATTGATACCCTTAGCACCAGTGCCTGGTGCCCAGTGATCATTTTGCCTAGAGGCGTGATTCAGACGTGTCAGCATGGTCCTCAGTTCTGGGCGCTGTCAAAGGCGACCCAGGCCTGCATAAATCTTTTTCAAGACGGGACAAGTGTGCCTCACGGCTGGGCAACCCTAAGTAGGGTTTGGTTGTGGGGTGTTGGTGGTAGTGTGAAGAGGGGGAAGCCTGTTTGCGTTTGAGTCTCTCTTCGGAGAAGGAATGTTGCATTGAGTGCACATCCAAAGAGAGGGCTTTTCGCGCCCCTTGCGAAGCGATATTAATAAAAGTACAGTAGAAGAGGTAACACCTAAACATCCATCCCAGAGTGCTTCAAATCACCAGATAATAGCCCTGCGGGCTGGGGGAAAGTCCTAGGGACGCGTGCAGATGAAGTGCACCATGGTGCTACTAAAAGCAACAGGAGCATTGTATTTGCTCACAAGCTGTGGAAATTTGATGACAGGGTTGTTGTATTGCAAACATGTTGGAAAGCTGGTCATGCAGACAGGCACAGTGTTGTCAGTGCACAGCAGCAGACTCTGAGGAAGCAGGGGCACAGGAGGCGGCACATGTGACAACGTGTGCAATGAAATAAGTAATATCTTACAAATGCCCAAAAGCTGATTGCAAATCAACACGGGAGCATAACTTTCCCTCAAACTCGAGAGACTTCAAGCGCAAATTTCAGCCACGCTGAGCTGCAGGTAAGCAGCCATTTCGTGCGTTTGAAGGGCTGCGCGAATGTGATGACTGCTCCACCGCCTGGGGTTATCAAAGGCATAACCACACCCGACGCTGCTTCATTGCACACTGCAGATGTGTATGTTGGCAAGCAGGGCAAAGTAGGAGTTCAGCACACGATGTAACATATGTATATTATGGTTGTTGATACCACATAATGTAGCTTCAAACGCATACACTGTCCAGAGGAATGCTCTTACTCCACGCAGGTTTTATGGCAGTATCAGAAGTGTGCTATCACGTCCTGCTGTGCCAGCTTGGTCTGCGCCTCAGCTGCTCTCATACCACATGATGCTGTTGACACCAGTGCATTGTTGGTATCACCTGGCCTCTTGAAGAATGCATTACCATGACACCTGCTGCCAGATGGCAGTACAATGCTCACGACGCGCCAAGTCAACCGAGCACAACTTGCTGCGTGCTCACTGCATGCATGGCCCAGTGTGACAACATGCACAGGCAGCTCCGCAAGCCTCGCATGTTGCATATGTCTTCAGCTGCAGTCAGCCCAAGGCAGTCACCATCGAAACAGGTGGCAAGGACCGGCCATGGCAGTTCAATGTACATAAGTCGCCAATTCAACCGACCGCAACCTGATGCGTGCTCACTGCATACACGGCCCAATGTGACAGCATGCACTGGCAGCTCTGCAAGCCTCGCATGTTGCACATGTCTTCAGCTGCAGCAAGCCCAGGCCAGTCGCCGTTGCAAACAGTTGGCAAGTACCAGCCTTGAAAATTCATGACTGATGGGTCGCCAAGTCTATCGATCGGTGTCTTCTGCGTGCTCACTGCCCTGTTTGACAGCATGCAGCTCTGCAAGCCTCAGGCTTCTATGTTGAATTGAGGCTCCAGCTTCAGTCAGCCAGGCCAGTTGCCTTTGCGAACAGTTGGCAAGCACCACCTATGGAGGTTCATTGCTGACGGATCGCCAAATCAACCGACCACAATTTGCTGCATACCTGCATGTCACCTTAATCACCAGTGCCGTGCCGTGCTCCTCCTGCTCGTCGAGTAGCTTAACTTGGACTTGCCGGCAGCAGCCCATCGTCGCAACAGCTTGTGCCCAGGCATTCAGACCGTTGCATGAGACACGCTCCTTATGGGTACCACTTAATCCACAGCTGCATTTCGGCGTATGCTGCACACACGTGTGGTAGCTGAGCCCAGTCATGCTCAGCAGGTGTGTCGAAATTAACTCCAGTGGTGTTGATGCTTCTCCAGCCATTACCATGGGCTTCATACGCCGTAGTCAATACCAGCATTGCTGCCACAGTGGCTCAGCGCTGCTCACCGTGAAGCAAGGGCTGTTGCTGCACCTCGCTCGGCACCTGCTCTCGTGCTGCGTGCCTGGCTCTTGGGGATTATCCCCAAGCTTGGGCTTGCTGTGTTTCTCCGCGAGCTGTCGCACGGGGGCTGCTCATTCTTGTTGCACGCGTCTATTCCTTCAGCTAGGCTCACCACTTTGTCTGTCGAGCCAGCCTGATGTGACATGATACCGGCGATTATATCGGGTTTTCGGTGGACACACACAGAAACTTTTTTAATCCGAATAAACCCTGTTTTTGAGGCTTTGTAATTACCCACAGCATCACACAAATGGTCTGCTGCAGATCTGTTGCATCATCATTATACATAACAGTATAGTCTGTTCCATGCACCAAACAGGATGAGAAACAGGCTTCTACTTCAGAAGTTATTGCGATTTTGGGTCTTTTGCACGATGTGCAAACGGAGACCTAGTGACTTCGTTACTAGGAAATGGATTTCATGAGCATGTGGGCTTGTACACTAAAAGCTAATTCACATCATATTGTGCCCCAAAGACATGGGAGGACCAGACTCCTGGTCATTTTGCCACATGCGTGCAAAAACTTGCAGCTGTCATGTATAATAGCCCTGCGGGCTGGGGGAGAGTCCTAGGGACGCGTGCAAGTAGAGTGCACCTTGGCGCTACAAAAAATCAACACGAGCATTGTCACAGTGTTTGCTCACAAGCTGTGAAATTTTGACGTCGGGGTTGTTGTATTGCAAACATGTTGCCAATGGAAGCTGGCCTTGCAGACATGTCTGCAGGCACACCGTTGTCAATGCACAGCAGCAGACTCTCTACCTGCTTCATTGCACACCAAGCATGGCAAAGCAGGAGTTCAGCCAGATTCTTGTTGGTATCACTTTTATGTAGCTTCAAGCGCATACACCGCCCTGAGGAATGCACTTACTCCATGCAGGTTTCAGGACAACATCAGCAGTTTGCTGTCACGTCCTGCTGGGCCAGGTTTGTCTGCGCCTCCGCTGCTCTCATACCACATGATGCTGTTGACACCAGTGCGTCGAGGTATCACCTGACCTTTATGAAGAATGCATTTTCATGGAACCTGCTGCCAGAAGCAGCTATGCCACGACCATGGCAGTGGCATGCAAGTAAAAGCATTGGTACCCTTTGCGGCATACCGCGAGGGTGCCACTCAGTGCTAGTTCAGGCGGCTCTGCAAGCCTAAAAGCTGGATTACGTCTTCGGGTGCAACCAGCCCAAGCCAGTCACCATTGTAAACAGTCGGCAAGGACCGGTCATGGCTGTTTGATGCTCATAGTCAGCCAACTGCAACCTGCTGCGTGCTCACTGCATACATGGCCCAGTATGACAGCATGCACTGGCAGCTCTGCAAGCCCGCATGTTGCATATGTCTTCAGCTGCAGCCAGCCCAAGCCAGTCGCCGTTGCAAACAGTTGGCAAGTACTAGCCACAGAAGTTCATGACTGATGGGTCGCCGAGTCAATTGACAGTCTGCTGCTTGCTCACTGCCCGATTTGACAGCATGAAGCTCTGCAAGCCTCGGGCTCATACGTTAACTTATGGTTTCAACTTCAGCCAGCCAGGCCAGTCGCCGTCGCGAACTGTCGCAAGTACCACTTGTGGAGGTTGATTGCTGATGGGTCGCCAAGTCAACTGACCAAAAAATGCTGCATATCTGTGTCACCTTAACCACCAGTATTTTGCTCCTCCTGCTAGTCAAGTAGCATTACCTTCTTCTTGCCTGCAGCAGCCCATCGTCGGATCACGACACGCTCCGTCCGTCAAGGCAGCCCAGGCCATGGGTACAGCTTGCTCAACAGTTGCACGGGGGCTTATGCTGGCAGACGTGTACTGAGTAGCTGGCTGAGCCTTATCTTGTTCACAAGCCACACTAACGTTGCTTCCCTGCCATGGGTGGTATTTGCCGTAGTCAACGCCAGCACTTGCTGCCACACGTGGCTCAGCGCTACTAACCGTGAAGCAAGGGTTGATTGCTGATGGGTCGCCAAGTCAACTGACCAAAAATTGCTGCACATCTGCATGTTACCTTAACCACCAGTATTTTGCTCCTCCTGCTAGTCGAGTAGCATTACCTTGTTCTTGCCTGCAGCAGCCCATCGTCGTAACACGACAAGCTCCGTCCGTCCAGGCAGCCCACGCCATGCTCAACAGCTGCACTGGGGGCTTATGCTGGCAGACACATATAGCAGCTGAGCCTTGACATGATCAGTTCACAAGCCACACCAAGTTGCTGCGTCCCCGCCATGCATGGGTTGTATTTGCCGTAGTCAGCGCCAGCACTTGCTGCCACACGTGGCCCAGCACTGCTTACAGTGAAGCAAGGACTGTGCACCTCACTCGGGACTTCCTGCCTTGCCTCGCTGAAGGCGGCTCCACTGTTTTGCCACAGACTGTCCTCCGCGAGCTGTACCGCACGGCTGCTCCTTCGACTTGCTGCGCACGCCTAATCTTTGAACTAGCCCCACCTTGCTTCTGTCGCATGATCACCTCTCTACTGCAGTCTTGAGCGCGCGCGAGCCAGCCTGTTCATGATGTGACATGAATACCGGCGATTATATCGGGTTTTCGGTGGACGCACACAGAAACTCTTTTAATCCGAATAAACCTTACTTTTGAGGCTTGTAATTACCCACAGCATCAAACAGGATGAGAAACAGGGTTCTAGTTCAGAAGTTGTTGCGATTTTGGGTCTTTTGCACGATGTTCAAACGGAGACCTAGTGACTTCGTCCCTAGGAACGATCAACCGACTCAGAACAATGTGTGTTTGACCAAGTGTGTGACTTGCCGTTCTTGTTTTTCACTTTGGAATGGAGAGATCATTCGCAAGATTGACTAATACAGTTTACAAAACAAATCTGTGAAAGCTTTCTTCTATTGAGAAGTTCTGAAGAGGAAAAAAAAGACATTGTACACCAGCAATGCTTGCTTTATGAAGTGAACCAAACAGTTCAGCATTGTGGGCACATGGGTACCAGCGCTGATGCTGCTGGTGTCGCCTTGCAGATGCACTGAAGCATCAATGACTTGTTGACATGTGGATGCGGCGCTGCTAGATGTCAAGGCACAGGAAAGCGATGTTCGTGCTGCACCACCACTGCAGCACAAGGCAGCGAACCATGCTCACACAAGGGGAGTGATCAGCCTCGCATGGCTTTCACACACACCATGCCATTTTGTTGCAAGCAAGTGTGAGGTTGTACATCACATGCTGTAAACTGACATTCACTTGTCGTGCAATCAAGAAGGCATTGAGGTCAGTGAGCACAAAAGGAGCAAGAAACAATTGCCAAGCGAAGCACCGCTGCCCGCATCAGAACGCCAATATGCAAATCTTGTGAACCGGCGCGGCGCTGCATGCAGTGCATTGTGCTGACCAGCCGTGCTGGTCGTTGTCACACATCAACCCCAGCAGCTTATCGATGTATGCGCTTGGGTACCACGCCAGTACCAGTAGATACCAGGCAGCAGAACGCTCCGCGAGCCTGAACGGCGCGCACTCGTACAGTCGGTATGTACTCGCCAGCGATGCTGCGTGCCTCTGGCGGCGCAGGCGCGACTGGCACACGGTGCTCCACTGGCCCCTCTAATCGTCAAGACCAGCAGGTCAGTCCCTGCAACCCCCCCCCCCCCATGAGAGGCAGCCCCCTTTCGGTGCGCACCTGATACACTACTGTACATCGACTTACAATTGGGGCTCTCCACTCTATGTACACAGCGCGCCCCCTCAAAGCTCACTTACAAGCCCCCCCCCCCGGGGCGCCTCTTCGCTCGCTACGTCCCCATCATACGCCCCGTCAGCTACCCTTCACCGCGCGCACGCCGCCCCTCCCGTCGCCCGATTCGCATCATACGTACCGCGCAGTATGCATACCGCACGGCCCCCGCCGTGCGCGCTACCTACATGCCTACTGGCGATCCTTCTTCGCAAAGTACTCATTGAGGTACTTGCGCCAGTCCTGCTCCCCCGCCCCCGCCCCCGCCCCTGCGCCTGCGCCTGCGGACGCGCCGTCGTCGTTGAAGCGCGGCCGCGGCGACTTCTTCCGAGCGCTGCTGCCGCCGCCAAAGAGATCCGTTTCGTCCGCCCCACCGTCGCCTGTGCGGCTGCTACCGCCGTCGCTGCCGCCGCCGCGATGCGCGCGGTCCTTCGCGGATCCCGGCTGCAGCATGGACAGGGAGATCTTGCCTGCGCCGCATGGAGCGGGCAGGTGGGGGGGGGGGGGGGAGGGGGGGCACGGTCGGTGGACGCAAGCAGCACACGCTGAGGCGCGCTCGCGCGGCATCGTCGCAAAAGACAGACAGGAGTGCAGGAGCGCAGCATCCGCACAGAGGACAAGAGGGCGTCTTCTAATTCGTGTCATGTGGATGTCAGCACTCATTCCGGAGAGAGCACGGGCTCTCGCAGCTGCGTCCGCTGTGTTCACGGTCCAGCTGCAGCGCAGACATCAGCCTGGCCAGGGCACTGTGAGATCCGTCTCGTAGACGCACACGTGCGGCGAAGCGAGACGGAGAAACAACCACGCAAACAGTGACGCATCAACACACAAATGGGTGTCGTGGTCGTGCCTCGCCGTCATGCCGCGACGGGTCGTCTGCGACGCGACGCGAGCCTCCGGCATCGCTCCAATGCTCGATGGACACGTTTCGCCTGTCACCTATACGAGCCGCTACGGCAGTCCGTACGCTGTTGACACCAGATTCAAAATGGTGATGCTCACCGGTCGACGTGTCCACCTCGACCACCCGCACTTCCAACCTGTCCCCCTCCGCCACCACCTCCCCCACGTCCTCCACGCGCCCCTCGCTCAGCTCCGAGACGTGCAGCAGCCCCTGCAGCCCTCCAACATCGTCTAGCGCCACGAAGCAGCCAAACGGCAGCACGGACGTCACGGTGCCCGTCACGAATGCGTCGGGGTCGGCGCCCGCCAGCACGCTGACGTCGCGCGGCGCCTCGCTGCCGCTGCGCTGCCGCCGTCCCGCCGTCGCCGCCGCTGCCGCCGCTGCCTCCGTCGGGTCGAGCATGCTCAGCCTGCGAGGGGCGCGGAAAGGACGAGGCGTAGAGCAGTGCTCAGCAGTCTGTCTGCGCGTGCCTGTGTAACAAAAGCGAGGGGGACATGTGCTGGCTGGGGACGCAGCCTCCTCCCCCCCCCCTCCCCACACACACGCGCGCGCACGTGCATGCGCACACGCCCCCTGCGTCAGCGTGCCTCGCGCAGCAAGCAAGCTGTGGCAAACAGCGCCTTCGAACGACCTGCCTCCGAGGCGTCGCGCATGCCCCGCGTGCGCGCGAGTGGCAGGGAGCACCGCTCACCGCTCTGTCCAGCGAGCAATGCCGCCTACATGCACAGCAGGTATGAACCGCGAGCTCGACGACCTGCTGGCGCACCCCGCGGGCGCGCACAACAAAGGGCACTCACTCGAGGCGCCCCCTCTCGGCGTCCGCGCCCACGACGCGCACGCGAACCGCCTGCCCAGCGCTCAGCGCGTCCTCCGCGCCGCCGCCGCCGCAGATCTGCGACGCGTGCACGAGCCCGTCCACGCCCCCGTCCAGCGTCACGAACGCGCCAAACGGCACCACCGTCGCCACCATCCCGTCCACCCACGCCTCCGGGTCCGCGCCGACGTAGCGCGAGACGTCCTTGACGCCGCGCCGCTGCCGCTGCGCCGCCGCGCCGTCGCCGCCGCTGCCGCCGCCGCCGCCCGGCGCGCGCATCGACAGCCGCACCCGCCGCCGCTCCGGGTCCACCTGCGGGTGGGCAGGCCGCCGCCGACGAGGGGGCGCTGAGCACTGGTGCAAGCGTCTCTGCATGCCGCGCGTGCGTGCGTGTGGGGCTGGTCTTGGCTGAGCGCTGCCACAGACCGCCGCCGCCGTCGCCGCCGTTGCAGAACCTCAGCGTTTTGAGGAGGAATACGCACTCTCAACAGGTGACCGTCGGCGGACGCGGCGCCGGTCCTCGCTTGCTGAGCGCTGGAGTGCAGTACCATCGCAGTACCTACACACAAAGCACGCATACCTACCCATGGCGTTGAGGTAGTGCTCGGCGCACGGCTGGCAGATGCTGTGCCGTATGTGTACACTACCGTGGACTGAGCGTCAAGCGCATCGACGCACTTGGTCACAGCGTATGCGCGGACTGCGGTAGCGAGCCTGGCACCAATCATCTGGGCTGTTCCGTGCCCTGATTGAGCATTGATCACAGAGGGTTACCCTAACCCTAACCCTAACCTTCATCAGGGAGCCCTATACCTACATACCTCAATCACGCGGACGCGCACGGCATCGCCCACGTTGACCACGTCCGTGACAGCGCTCGGGAAGTCGTCCTCGTCGCTCAGCTGCGAGATGTGCACCAGGCCTGCACGGGGGGGGGGGGGGGCACATGTGTAGGGGGGGAGGGGGGGCGGGTAAGGGGAAGGTCGGCCACACATGCGGGAGGAAGGGCGGAGGCGAGGCTGCGATGCAGATATGCGCATCCACGCACCCGCGCATGAACGCTGCACGCACGCGCAGAAAATGCGGTGATATCGCTGCAGTGGGCGCAGCGCGCGCCGCCGGTGCCGGCGTTGAGGTGTGCAGAGGCGTGGTCGCGCGACGGCGCCAGGCGTGAACTTCAACATGCATGGCCAGCCTCAAAAGCAATGACAGTCCCCGATCTGGCCCCGATTATTTCAGAGATGAGACGGGGACAAGGGCAATACTCATGAGCAGCACTAGCGCGCACCGTCGACGCTATCCTCGCCGTAAGTAAGTCGCTCACACGAGTTCCCAAGTGCTGCCAACTTCAACAGAGACGGCAGTAGGGGTGACAGCAGGGGCAGCATCGCAGCAGCGTTGCACACCATCGACGCCATCCCCAAGGTTCGTAGATGTGCTGTACGCCATAGTGCACAGCATCGTGCCATCCGTGCACAGGCACGCAGGCACCAACTTCAACATTGACTGCCAACGTCAATGCATGACGCTCCGACCCTCGGCCCCGCGCTTGCAAGCAATAGATACGCCAGGACAGATGATGAAGGCGCGCGCGGTCACGCATCACCATCACCATCATCATCAGCAGCAGCGCTCACCGTCGACGCCGTCGCCGATGGTAACGAACGCGCCGAACGCCGTCGTCGCCGCGACCGCGCCGTCGATCCACGCGTCGGGCGGCAGCGCGGCGAAGCGCGACAGGTCCGGTGGCGCGCGCGGCGGCACCATGGAGAGGCTCAGGCGATTGGCCGCAGTGTCGACGCGGCGCACGCGCACGCTGACGTCCTGGCCTACAGCGAAGCGCGCGCGCAGCTCCGCCGGCGACAGCTGCGCGGCGAAGCGCGGCGGAAGGGGCGGGGGGGGGGGGGGGTCAGTCGCACCGTGGACACTCTCGATGCTGACTTCGGGCTTGCCGAGGACCCGCATCGTGAGCCTCTACCTCTGATCCTGTCCCTGGCTTTGAAGGCTATGCTTGAAGTTAGCAAGCAGCAGCAGCAGCAGCAGCGGCAGCAGCACCGCCAGCGGCAGCAGCACCGCCAGCGGCAGCAGCAGCAGCAGCGCTCACCTGCCTGCCCTCCTCTATCTGACTGTGGTGCAGCAGGCCGTCCAGCGCCACGCCTAAGCCTAACCCTAATCTCAACCACCGAGCGTCGCACGTATCCGACCTGAGAGCAGCGGCTGCAGCAGCGGCAGCAGCAGCAGCAGCAGCGGCGGCGCTCACTGTCTGCCCTCCTTAGTGCAGCAGGCCGCCCACGCCGTCCAGCGCACGACTAACCCTAACCCCTAACACCAACCACGAGCCACCGGCCCTCGCACTCACCCTGCCTGAGAGCGGCAGCGGCAGCAGCAGCGGCCGCAGCAGTGGCAGCGGCAGCAGCGGCAGCGCTCACCTGTCTGCCCTCCTCTATCTGACTGTAGTGCAGCAGGCCGTCTACGCCGTCCAGAGCCACAAAGACGCCGTACTCCGTGAGCGACACGACCGTGCCCGCGCGGAACTCCGCGGGGTCTGCGCCCTCAATCCGCGACACGTCCCTCTGAGCGCTGCTGCCGCTGCTGCCGCCGTCGCCGCCCTCGGGCAGCGGCAGCAGCGAGAGGCTGATGCGCCGCAGCTCCACGTCCACCTCGCGTATTCGCACCTGGGAAGAGGGGGGTGGAGAAGGGGGGGGGGGGGGGGGGGGTCGACGATGCACTGTGAAGCATGCTTCGACGCGAGTCGTGACGTGTCGAACTTCGACCACGTCTATAGCGGACAGCAACCATCGACGGTCAAGGGCGCACTCAGCAGCGAAGGCGTGGGGGCTGCAGGCCTGTGCCCAGCCCGCAACTCTATCTCAACCTCCAATCCTGGACCTGCCGGGTTGTGACAGCGCTCTGCGCATGTGACGGAGGGCCCCCTGAGCCCCTGATGAGCAGTGATGACATTCAGATGTGCGTTCGTGTTGAGAGGTGCAGGTACCCCGCCTGGTGCGCAAAGCAGGATCCGCAATCTCGATGACGCGCTGCAATCAGCCGCTGCAGCGGCGGAGCGCAGTGCGTGCCGCGCCGAGCGATGCGCACGCCGCGCGCGTAGCCTTCCCTGTAGAAGAAACAGGAATACGGAGCTTCCGCTAACAAGCAGAAGGGAGAAGATTGCAGGTGATGGCCCTACATGTGGTCTGAAGCGCGTGCGCATCGCGCAGGGTGCAGAGTCATCAGATGCGCGCTGGCATGTGTGTGTTGGGGGGGGGGTCGACAAGGTGTGAAGCATGCTGCGACGGGAGCCCTGGCGTGTTGAACCTTGGCCGCCTCTACAGCGGACAGCAACCTCTACAGTCAGGGGCGAACTCAGCAGAGCGGAGAAATGGGGTCTGCGGACTCGGGCCTAGCCCCCAACTCTATCGCAGGCCCCACTCTTTACCCTGCCGGCTTGCGCCCGGCGCTCTGCCGGGGTTAGGGTTAGGGCTGGGGCTCCACCGCTGACTTCAGATCTGCACCGTATTGCGAGACGCAGGTGCCCGGACTGCCGCATGAGGCAGGATCCGCGACCTCGGTGACACGCGCTGCAGAAATCCGTCACTGCCGCCGCGGCCACAACTGCGCCTCCTGCTTTGCGATCAGGGCGCCGCACGCCATGCGCCGCCGCCCCCCCCCCCCCCCCCCCCACCCACCCCGCGCTGCTAAGTTTCTGCATCAGCGATCCCAAACAATAGCTTTGACCTTTGACATACGCCACGATGATATTGAGGCTGAGCAAGAGGGCGACATTACAGCCCACCACCTTCGCGGCCTCGCGTCTGCACGTCCTGCCGCGCGCTGAGCCTCCCACCAGTTTTGTTGAAGTTGACATGGAAGCTGAAAAAAGCACTTGAAACACACACCACACGTGCATTTGGTGTCACACGACCTGTCACCGCCGCCGGCGCCAAAGCGGGCCTCACCTGCACCTCCTGCCCCGCGCTCAGCGCGTCGCGCGCATCCTCCACCCTCTCCGGCCGCGGCCGCAGCTGCGACGCGTGCAGGAACCCCACTGCGCCCCCTCCCCCCTCCCCGCCCCCTCCCCCCTCCCCCCCCCCCGCGAGCGCCACGAACGCGCCCGACCGCAGCACCAACTGCACCGTGCCCACAATAAAGCGCGCAGGGTCCGCCGCGAGCTGCGCCGCGTAGGGCGCCACGTCATCAGCGCTGAGCGCGTGCGCCATGCGCCGCCCCCCCGCGCGCATGCTGAGGCTGAGCCTGCGCGCGTCGACGTCGATGCCGATGACCCTCACGGTCACGCTGTCGCCCTGGGAGACGATCTGGTGGGGGGGGCAAGGGGGGTGGGGGCGGCGGTGTAGATGAGGGGGGGGGGGGGCGGGCAGTGGAGTGCGCTGCAGCTTTTGCTGGCACTGCTGGCGCCGCTGCTGCTGCAACAGCGCTGCTGCTGCTGTTGCAGCAGCAGACAGGCGCCGCCGCCGCCGCCGCCGACGCGCGGCTGCTGCTGCTGATGCCGCAGCTGATCAGCGAGTTGGTGCAACAGGATGTGATGAACTACAAAGGTGAAGTGAGTTTTCACAGCAAGACATCGAAACCACAAGGTAAGATGAGTCAACAGCTTCATTACACTAAACCTCGATCATGAACAATGCGTTGTTAAGGACTGCTGTCAAGCTCTATGAGTGCAAACTCAACTTCAACTACATTTTTTTTGTTTCTGGCCAGCTCACCTTCTCCGGATTGGTCACAAAGGTGTTTGACAGCTGCGATTTGTGAACCAGGCCATTCACTGATGCTCCGATGTCCACAAAAACGCCGTAGTCTACGACATTGTTCACGATGCCCTGATACATTACGCCAAGTTGGAGGTCTGACAGCTTCGTTTTCTCAGGCCTCTCCTCGGCCACTGGCAGGCTGACTGCCTCGGTGCTGCTGATGTACATAAGCACGGCTCGCCTGTTTCTGCTGCATCTGCTGCATGAGACTGCGGCGCTGTGCTGCCGTGCAGGCACGTGGATATGCTGCCGCGTGGAGCTCAGCACGACGAAGCCATGAGATCTGAGAACCAGACCCAGCAGCACCGCGCTGGGTAGGGAGACTCGAGGGCAGCGCATAGCTGCAAGGTGGAGGCTTCGTTCAGGTGTCGTGTGTGTGTACTCTAGTTGCGGATCCAATAAAAGATCCAAATCCGAGATCTTTCTGTGAACGAGGGTTGCAGTTGCAGCTGCAACTACTAATAGGTTTAGTGGCTGTTTCTATTGGCTTGCAAGGCGTACAAACGTGAACTGAGCTGCAAATGCGCTGAATCAGGATGTGCTGCCCTGTTCGCATCCGGGAACTACTTTACATCAAACTGTGTGCTTCCATGGCAAACCTCAACAGAGTGCCATAGAATGACCCTAATCAAATGTGATGCGTGATGGGTGCACGCCAGATTCAGAATGTATGCGTGTGCACGGCACTGCCGCAGAGCACCAGTGCGGGCTCTGCCAGTGAGGGCTAACGACGCAGCACAGCAACTTCAACATGGTCACCAACGCCCCTAAATCAAGCATCCATTGCGTCATCAGCACAGACGAACAAGGGCACCAACGACTTTGAAGATGTACATTGACCAGCAATAACTCCGCGCCGTGGCGCCGCGCAGCACCGCATCAGCGCTCCTCACACGGCGCTGCGCACCAGCGCTCGACCAGCGGCCGCGCGCGGGACATCATCCTGCCCACAGCGCAGCGCGGACACGCCACGCAGGCAGCGGCAGATTTTTGACGCGCGCGCCCGTCGGAGACTCGCCGCGCCGCCACCGCACGCGCACTCGCAACCTCACAGCTCAACAACCAGCAGCCGATGCGCAAGCAGCTGCGGCGCAGGCGCTGCGTCGCCGCTGTCACCGCGCTGCCGCCGTCACCGCGACAACAGCCAGCAGCCGCCGCACGCGCGTGGAGCACCGTCGCCGCGCAGAGCAGCGCTGCGCCGCCGTCACCGCGCCGTCGCCGCAACAACAGCCAGAGCGCAGCGTCACCGCCGCGCAGCGCAGCGCCGCCCCCGCGCCGCCGCCGTCACCGCGCCGCCACGGCGACGACAAGCCCTGCGGGCCCCGTCGCGGTCGCGCACGCGGCGGGCGCGAAGCCGAGCGCCGCGGCCTCGCCGCGCGGGACGCCCGCCGCCTCGAGGCGGCGCGCGCACGTGCGCAGCGCGTCGTCGTACGCCTTGCTCGCGCGCAGGAGCTCGGCGCGCAGGTCGCCGACGCCGCGCGCGCGCGCGGCGAGCGCCGCGTCGAGCGCGCCGGCGACGCGCGCGACGTCGTCCGGCGCGAGCCCCGCGGCGGCGGCGGCCTCGCCGAGGCGCGCGCCGCTGCGCTCGATGCCCGCCTCGAGCGCGCTGACCTGGGGGGGGGGTGGGGGGGGGGGGGTCGGCTCACGTTAGGTGCAGATCACTTCCCGCGGCCGCGAGGTGTGGGAGCGCTTCCCTGTGCAGTGTGCTGCACGAGCATTGAGGGTCGCCGGTACATAACGCGTGGCGCCACTGCGCCTGCGTCTGGATATCTGTGTTTTGTGCACCCTTTGCGGGCGCGCATCGAAAGAGTGGCGGTGCGCTCCGCGTCTCACACAGTACCTTGCGCTCAAGCACACTGGCAGCGACAATCAGTGTCGATTGCGCTCGAGTGCAACATAGACTCACACCACACAGGCACACACACACACACACACACACACACACACACACACACACACAAACACACTCGCACGCACACACACGCACACACACACACACACACACACTCACTCACACACACACACTCACGCATACACACACACACACGCACCTTCCTCTCCAGCATGAGGTTGCGGAAGTCGGAGCGCTGCTGCACCCCCCTGACCGCCCCCTCGAAGGACTCGTACAGCTCGTCGCGCTCGCCCTCCGTTGCCTCAAACTCGCGCTGCGCCTCCGCGTACGCCTCCCCGAGCTCCTCCAGCTGTGAAGTTGCGTCAGGGAAGTTAACTTGAACTTCTGTGCATGCATGTGGAATACATGTGCAGTGCGACAGAAGGCAATGCAGGGCGTGGCGCGCTCTGTCCCTGTGGCCTGCAAGCCCGCTGGCCGCCGCTGCGCCGCTGACTTGAAGTTTGACTTTCCGCTCGCGTTGCCCTGACTTGAAGTTGACTCTCCGCTCACGCATGCCATGCATGATGCCAGAGTTGTGCCGGCCCTGAGCGAGGGTTGGAATGCAGCATGTTGGGTCATGCGAGCGGCAGCCGGTGCTTCTCCTCGTGCTCGCCCCCCCACCTCCTCAATGATTTTCCACACAGCTACCACCACTGCCTCCTGTGACTCACCTCCTGCTCGTTCTTGCACAGCCGCGCCCGCGCGTTTGCGAGCGACAGCCTGTCCTTCTCCTGATCCCGCAGGCGCGCGCGCAGGTCGCCGACCTCCGCCAAAAACTTCAAACTTTAGCTACTTCAAAGCGTGACTCACCTCCTGCTCGTACTTGCGCAGCCGCGCGCGCGCGTTGGCGAGCGACAGGCGGTCCTTCTCCTGATCTCGCAAGCGCGCGCGCAGGTCGCCCACCTCCGCCACCGCCGCGAGCAGCGGCTCAGTGAGGCGCTTGTTCTCCTCGCCGATGTCGGCCATGAGGCGCTGGTTCGCGACCGCCTTCTTCTTCATCTCCACGAGCTCGTCCTTGAGCGAGCGGATGAGGCGCAGGTTGTCGTTGGTGATGTCGTTGTAGTACGTCTTCATCTGCCCGAACGCGCTCTCGTGGTTGCGGATAAGGTCGTTGATGTGGAGGTTCTTGCGCTCCTGGGGGGGGCGGGTGGGGGGGGGGGGGGAAGAATGGGGGGCAGGGGGGTGGGGAGAACGGGGGGCAGGGGGTACATTTGGGGGGTCAAGTGGCCGCTGACCTGGCAGAGCAGCGGCGGCATGCTTGGAGTAACGTCTTGGTTGCCTGCACACGAAGTAGTTGTCTAGCAGAAGTTTCGAACACACAACAGACGTGTGCATACGCATACACATGTAAGCCTCGCAAGTCGCAGCAACCGCAATGCTGTGATTCCAGACGCTGCGGCGTGGTGCGTGGCGCTTTCGAGCCTACACCGCCTCCTCACGCCGCAATTATCGTCCGTGTCCTGCAGCGTGGCATCCGGCTGCATGGCCCCTCACTCAGGGGCCAAGCTTCAGTGCGCGCGTACCACCTGTACCTGCTGTTACTTTACCTACATGCGCCCCATCTCACACACCACCGCACAGCGCCTGCACACCACCATCAGGAGAGACCGAGCACCAGCGCGGACCTCGCTCTCACGTACTTTGTACCTACATTCGTACGCCAAATGCGGAGCGCTGGCTTTCCGTTTCGTGCACGCCGGCCCCCCGCCGCCGTGAATCGATGCCCGCCTCCAAGCGGGCGTCGCGCGTGACCAGGGACCAAACCGTGCTCTCGGTCTCGCAGAATATCCGCATGCCACGAAGGCTGAGCAGTGACGTCAATCTCATGTGCGATAGAGGTGCGCCTCCTGGCTGCGCACGGCACTATGCCTATGCCTCTCCTGTCTATGCACAATGCGTCTCGCATCGCCCCAAGACAGAACTCTGCCATCGGCTCTCGCAGCATACCTACATACCTCGGAGACTGAGCGATGATGTTGACCTCGTGCGCGCCGTCCCCATGCCACCCTCCAGCTGCGCGAGGCACGCCTCATGCAGAGCGGCGCCCCTGATGTCGCGGCGAATACCTAGCTACCTACCCTAGGGAATGCTAGTGAGCGCCCTGACCTCGATCTCGTGCATGTCGACCTTGCGGCGCAGCTCGAGGTCCATCTCCAGCTGCGCGAGGCGCGCCTCACGCGGAGCACTGCCCCGCATCTCACATACTTCATACCTACCTACCTATGGAAGGGAATGTTACTGAGCGCTGACCTCGATCTCGTGCACGTCGACCTTGCGGCGCAGCTCGAGGTCCATCTCCAGCTGGGCGAGGCGTGCCTCGCAGCGCTCGCGCAGCTCCGCGAGGCTCCCGTCAAACCCCTCGCGCATCTTGGTGAGGTTCTTGAGGTGCGCCGCCTTGACCTGCGCGCGCGCATGGGGGGCGTCACACGTACAAGTAGCTCAGTTGTATACGTCGCTTGGGTGTGGTGAACTTCAACGCAGGAGCGCCGGCTTCATCTGTGTGCAGGGGAGCGGCACATATGGAAGCCGCCAGCGCAATCAGCGCCCCAATAAACCTCATGTGGGTGTCCCGGCTTCACCTTTGCCTGTGAGGGTACGGCGCGCCACATGTTGAAGCAGGCAGCGCCCGCACAGACATCAGCCACGCGCGTCCCTGGCACACACGCGGAAGCGGCACGCGTTGACGGATCTTTGATGTTTGAAATGGAAGTACTTTGAAGTTTACTTCAAGCATTTCAAAAAAGTATTGTACTCAACATATTTCATGAAACCTGGCAGGCTCACAGACAATCGTGAGCAGTCTCTGAATGGCGAGGGCTGTCTGCAATGTGGAGCGCAGGTCGTCGGCAGCGGTGCATACATACATACCGAAGGCGACGGTCCACTGCCAGCAGGCCTCGAGGCGCAGGCTCCCTTCGCTTGAAGTACAGCACATTTCGCAGTTCGATCCACAGTCTGTATGACCAGATCGCCTCTCGGGCGCGCGCCATCGGCGACACCAGACGGAGCAGAGGTCAGAGGTGACAGTGCGTATGTATAACCGCAAGCGGCGGTCCACTGCCAGCCAGCTTTGATCCAGGACAGGCAGGCGGCGGTTAACTGAGGTGAACTTGAAGTTGCCACAGGAGAGTTTTGGTGGGCCGCGCTTGCAGTACCAGTGCGGACAGCCTGGCGGGCACCACATTGAAGCCAGTATGAATCAGCATTCAGCAGCACGTATACCTGAGAGATCTCCTCAGCGTTCAGCAGTTCCCGCTCCGCGAGCGAGCGCTTGAGGTCGTGCTTGGCGCACTTCAAGTCTGCGTCGCGCTCGCCGTGCTGCGCGCTCTCGTCGCCCAGCAGCGACGCGCCCTCCGCCTCCACGGCGCGCAGGTTGTTGCGGTGCTCGTACTCGAGGTGCTTGACCTTCTGCATGTACACGCGGACCTCCACTCTGCCGCGCGTACGGTGCGGGAAGGAGGGGGGGGGAAGGGGGTTGTTGGAAGGCTGTGTGGGGGGGGGGTCTGCCAGGGCATTATTTCCTGTGGGGTATGCATGGGGTAGCGGTGTCAAACAAGGGTGGAATTTTTGTGGATGGGCGCCATGGAGGTGGCTGCCGTTGGCCAATCAGGCAGAAGCGGCGAGCGCCCATCGACACTTGACGCAACGTAGGGAGCGCATGGTGCGCGGTGAAGGAGCAGTCTATCACAGGGCTGAGATACAGTATGGCCAGGACCTGCTGGGGAAGAGTCTCTGTCGACAAGCGCACGGAACTTCCGGCACCAGTTGAAGATGCGTGTATGCAGGCATCAGCATTGCAGCAACGGTCTGCTTGTTGCCTCGCCGCAACCATCGCTCGCTGCGCTGGTCCAGGCCCGCTGCACCATCACGTAACAGTAGTTGCTTCAGGGCTGCCCTATTGCAATAGCGTCTCATGTCTCCGCTCTCACACTGGTGTTGCATCAGAGCGCCGCAACCAGAGCAAACTCTGGCACCGGCAGCACTTGCGTTATCGTCAGAGGCTGCAGCAGAGCAACGAAGCTGATCTACATCACCGCAAGCTGTAGTTACAGTTACATTCCAGTCAAGTCTCACCTGTGGTTGTCCTCCATGAGCTCCATCTCGCGGTCCTTGGCGGCAATGTTCATACCCAGGTCGCGTGCCTCGCGGCGGGAGATGTCGTAGAACGTCTGTATGGTGTCTCTCTCGAGCTGCACGTAATTTCGGTCTAGCATGGACTTCTCCAGCTGCTGCTTGAGCATGGGCACAACCTCGTGCAGCATCTCGAGGTCCATGTTGTCGTACTCTGTCTCCTCTACCACCGCTGCTTCCTCCTTCTTGGCCTTGCCCTTGCCTCCCGCTTTTTTCTTCTTCGCAGGCATGGTCGCTGTTGGGTGTTATCGACTGGTGGTGGTGCCGTCAGTGCTGCCGACACTGCAAGATCGTGCTTCTGCACTTCACTCACCCCGCTGGGAACTGCTTGGTTCCTTACACGCGTACACAGAATAGCGGCCTCTGCGCACTAGGTAGCCCGAGTGTTCTTTACTGAGACAACAATGGATGCGTGGCTGGTGGCCTTCGACCTCACATGAGGTGCATTTGAGCTTTTCTCGGCACCTGCTAACTTCAACTTGGCAAAAACCGTTACGCAACGGAAGAAGAATTTTTTTGGTGTGTGTGTGGTGCCGTGTGCATGTTGGCTGTTGCGTATTCCCAGTTTAGTTGCAGCCATGATTGAATCATTGCGCAAAACAGGCACAGGGTCTCAATACCGACATGCAAACTTAACATCCACACAAATAGATTGTGTGCAAACTGGCTCTTGATACTCGTTTTCAAGTGCAGCCAAATTGAATCATTGCGCAAAAAAGGACCTCACGTGACAGCGCTGTTTGATTGCCGACATGCAAGCAGAGTTTGAGCAGACCCTGTAAGGTACAAACATCTGTTGTATTGCAAGCAACAACACGCCTCTTGGCGTTGCAAACAAAAAGGGCGCGCCTTCTGGCATTTGTCCAAATTCATTTTAAAACCAAACTCATGGTCTGCGAGCGCCCGCGCTAGTGCTGGCGCACTGCGGTAGCTGCCAAGCAGTGCGAGCCGCCGCACCCATGTCACTGTGTCACAAAGCTGAACAGTGGTGCCCAAAACAGTTGGGACATGCACTACCCCTGACGCCCACAACCTCCGCCAACGTGACATCTCAATCAACGTCACTCCCCAACTGCCGTCGCCACGCCGCGCGCAGTCAGTCCATCAGACCGCGGCGCACACACGCGCGAGCTCGTCTCTCATGACGGGCTGCGCGAAGGCGAAGTTGGCAGCAGGCGCGCTGTGGCCGTGTGGCAGCGCTCCGGACTGCAGCGCCTGCAACGACCACGCCTCCAGTCGCTGCCGCGCCAGCAGATCAGCGAGTTGCTCCTGACAACCGGGTGCAGGCAAACAGGGACACCAATGAGACGGATGGTAGATGTGCAGACAGATTCGTCAAGCAACAGGCCCTGTCATGGTGACAGTGAGATCATAATGGGAACCTCAGACATCCTGCCGATGGTGCCCTGTAGACACTGAAATGAGCACACCTTTCTTGGTACTGAGGCATCAAAACACGTCGCGGCACAGGCTAGGCAGCAGCGCTGTGACGCGCAAGCATTGCGGCACAGCAAATGAGGCACATGACGACATTGTGATGCTGTCTACGCACGCACCAAGTCTGAACGCTTCGCAAGCTGCCAGGCCAATGCTAATCGTGACCCTAGCACCAAGCAGCGCACACGCAACTGCTGTGCGCGGCATGAGGCGTTTGAACGACATCACTAGCCGCAGCAATCAAACTCCAATGCCAAGCACACCTATGAGGGGCCTCCAACCTGATGCAACAACATCAACTTTGAAGTTATCCGAGAACTTCAGTTTATGAGCCAACACTTTCTGCTCCTCTCACCTCTGCCTCCACCGCCAGGTGCGCGAGGTCCACCCGCAGCTCCGCCACCACCGCAGCGCTCGCGCCATCGCTCAACGCTCCCCCCTCCGCGCCCCCGCCGCTCAGCCCCTCACGCGCCACCTCGAGGCTCAGCCGCGCGCGCTGCGCCGTGCCCAGGAACGCGGCGCGCAGCCTGGCGTGCTCGAGGCGGAATGCTGCCTCCAAACGCGCGCGCTCCGCCGCCTGCGCACGCAGCAGCTCGGCCTGTCCGTTGACCGCAGCGTTCACCGTCGCTTTCCATGCGTGTTGCGCCGGCGCGTTTGCCGCCGCTGCCGCCGCCGCCGGCTGCATTGCTGACACCGCCTCCATCATTGCCGCTCCTGCCGCCGCTGCTGCTGCCGCTGCCGTCGCAGCAGCTGTGGCGTGCAGCTGCACAAATGGCGGACGCACCGCCTTCGCGGCCGCCGCCACTGCCGCCGCTGCTGCCTCCGCGTCTGCCGCTGCGACCGCAGCCGCCAGCGATGACGGCTCGTCCGCGACCGCCGCCGCGGCAGCACCCGCCAGCGACGAGAGCACCCGCGCCGCACGCACAACGGCGGCGTCGCAGTGGGCGGCGCTAGCTGCGCACGCCGCTGCGCACGTCACCACGTGCTGCGGCAGCGGCGCCGGCGTGCGCGTGCCGTTGTTTTGCGCCACGCGCAGCACGGGCCGCAGCGGCCTGCGCGCCTTGGGCGGTGACAGCAGCAGTTTTGCAGCCGCCGCCACGGGAGCGCTGCTGCCAGTGGCGGCGGCGGGCAGCGAGGCGCGGCGGCCAGGGCGCCGCCTGGCGTCCTGCGGCGACGGCGCCGCGTTCTCTCTGCGGCGCATATTCTCCTTGTCTGCCATGTCAGTGGATAATTTCGGCGCAGCACCAGCCGCAGCAATCGCGCCGCTGCCATCGGACAGGAGCCGCAGACGTTTGCGCTCGCGGCCCGGCGCCAGGCGCTGGCACGGCAGCGCGCTCAGCGGCTGGCGCCGCTGCTCGTCGTCGGGTCCAATGCTGCTGCTGTCGCTGGCATCGCCGTCGCCGCCGCCGCTGCCGCCGCTGCTGCTGACGCTGCCGCGCCTGCTGCTGATGCCGCCGCCTGTGCTGCCGCCATGTGCCAGCGCATCATCACCATCTCCGCGGCCGCTGCGGGTGCCGAGCACTGGTGTCCCTACCACCGGCGTCGCAGCAGCAGCAGCAGCAGCGGCGGCGGTGGCTGCGGGCGACGTGAAGTCGACGCGCATGGCGACGCGCCGCGCGCGCGCATGCGGCGTCGCCTTTGCCGCCGCAGCAGCAGCGCCGCCGCCGCCGCTGCTGCCGCTGCCCGTCACGGTGCGCTCGCTGCGCACCTTCTGGCGCATCCTGGGCGTGATGCGCGCCGGCGTGGCGGCGTCGCTGCCGCCGCCGCTCAGCGCGGCCGCCCTGCGCAGCGGCGGCGAGCACAGCACGTTGTCGGCAGCAGCGCCGCGCGGCGACGCCGTCGCCGCCGTCTTGGCCACCTTGGCGACAGCGGAAGCGCCTGCTGACGTTGCTTGGGGGGCGCGGCCCGCAGCAGCAGCTGCGGTGGCGGCAGCGCCACGCGGCGCGACCGTCGGCAGCACCTGCAGCTTGAGGTGCCCCTCGCAGTCGGCGATCATGAGCATGGGGACCGCGCCGGCGCCGGCGTCGACGAGCGACAGCGCCACGGTGCACGGCACGTCCTGCGGCAGCGGCGGCGGCCGAAGACGGGTCGCAGCGAGGTCACAGAGGCTCGAGAGCGCTGTACGGCTCGTCGAATGGCAGCGGGTGCGGCGTCAGACCTCTCAGAGTGAAGCACTGGACCGCGTTGAAACGACGCAGCCGTGACATCATGCCTCAGCCGCACACAGGTAGCCTCACCCTGGGAACAGAGAAGGCAGGGCAAGCATCGCTCAGGTCGCGCGCTCGCGATCCCTGTCACGCTTCTACCGCACAATCAAAATCGCTCGTAGCACGCACCTCGCCCCTGCCGTCCACCAGCAGCGCGCCCAGCGGCTGTAGGCGCGAGTGCGCGTCGCCTGCGGCGCCGGTGCCGCCGCCGCCGTTCGCGGCATGTCGGTGGTACAGCACCTGCGTGATGCCGCCAAGGGCGCGGCGATCGGCGCGGACAGGTAGGTACAGGCACAGTCAGGTAGGTAGGTGTTATTGAGGATAGGTAGGTATTACCGAGGTTAGGTACGTATCAAACGAGGGTAGGTAGGTATCACCGATGTTAGGTAGATAGTACTGAGGTGAGGTAGTAGTATCGTGCATGGGTAGCTTCGTCGCAGTGAGAACGTGGGCTGCGGTGCGCAGTGGCTGCGCAGCGCCAGCATGAATCGATCAATCTGCGTCCCAGCCGGCTGCTCAATGTGGCGGCGGCTCATGCAACCCTTAGAAGTTCAAGTTGAAGTTCAGCTTCGCTGGACCCTGCTCCGCTGCAGTCCGACTCCAGCTGAGCCTCTCAGCATGTAGCTCATCGCACCCGCGACCTGCCTGCCCACACACTGAGGGCATGTAGGGCAGTTCATCACACCCCGCCGTCGCTGCACACCAGGCACGCACCCTGGCGTACGAACCTACCCCTGCTACACGTCATCCGATCCATACATACCGCCAGTAGCGCATCATCGCACCTGACCGTCGCTGCACAGCACCAGCACGTGGCGCCCGTCCTGCGTCCCCGCGAGCCGCTTGATGACGCGGCAGTGGCGCCGCGCGCCGCCGCCCGCGCCGCTGCCGCCGCCTCCCGCCGCAGCAGCGCTCCCCTGCGGCGGCAGCGCGAGCTCCGCGCGATTCGCCCACGCCGCGGCGTCGAGGCGCACGAGGCTGAGCGAGTACGTGCCGCCGTAGGCGAAGTCGCCGAAGACGCCCTGGTGGCGGCGGCGGCGGCAGCAGCAGCAGCAGCGGCGGCGGCAGCAGCAATGGCGGCGCGGCACGATGAGTGATGTGGGATGTGTGCGTTGACTGCGCAGCACCGGGTGGTGTTTGGGTGCAGCCGGTGGGTACACGGAATGAAGAGTGCATGGCCCCCGCCACCCCCCTGCAGCAGCGATGCAGGCTGGCGGCGCGGTGCTGCGCGGCATGGGGTGCCAATTTGTGCGCTGAGGCTGCGGGACGGCGCGGCCGAGCCGCTGGTGCAGCTCGGTGACCCTGTCGAAGGGCACACGTTGGAGTGAGCTCATCGGTGCCGTGTCCATACACGCGAGCCGTCAGAGCGCCGCCAGCACGTCGGCACGTACTGGTGCGAGGTGGTCCGAATGCGGCGGTCCATTCGGAGTACACACGGAGTACAGCGACGAGCGTGACAACTGGTCATCCGCAGGAGCGTATGGTGGCAGCGCGCCTGACGCTCGCACGGGCCTGCTGAGCTGCTGACATGTGCGTGCAGCCCGGCGAGCACACACATCACCTGTATCCTGATACTTTGAAAAGTCTGCTGAGCCGCTGACACGTGCGCATCAGTCTCATACGTGCATACCTTGGCGTCTTGCGTGTTGGGCACGTCCGTGTAGCCCGGCCGCCGCCCCCCCCCCCGGCGCTCATACGCGCAGCAACAACTGCCTGAGCCGCTGACACACGCGCCAGCGCGCATACATGCTGCGCCGCCGGCATGCTCTATGCTTCTTTCTGTTGAAGTACCACGGGTGTCGTCACACACGCGTACAACAACAAGAAGTGCATGCATGCATGCCTACCTTGGCGTCCTGCGTCGGCGCGTCCGTGCAGCCGACCCCCCCCCCCCCCCATGCCCGCGCTCATATACACAGCAACAACTGCCTGAGCACTGACACGAGCGCAACAGTCTCATACGCGCATACCTTGGCGTCCTGCGTGTTGGGCACGTCCGTGTAGCCCGGGCGCCGCGCGCCGCCGTCGTCACTCAGGTCCCACAGGCGGATGCACATGTGGTCCGACTTGCTGAGCCCCTGGCGCGCGCCGTCACGAAACCCCACCAGCTCCACCGTCATGCCGTTGGTCTGCACGTCGTGGATGCACTGCCACAGCGGCGCGCCGCTGCTGCCCGGCGGCGCCGGCTTGAAGGACCTGTGGCAGGGTTCAGAACGGCGGCCGTTTGCGCCTTCAGCTGCTGGTGTGTGACGCGCACCGCGCGTGCGCACACACAGGCACTACACTACACACACACACACACACACACACGCGCACGCGCGCGCGCACGCGCACGGGTGCGCGCGCGCGCGCACCCAAGAGGCATCATGCCAAGCCTGTCATCGTACACGCCCGGCCGCCTCCCCGCGTGTACGCAATACAACCCGCTCTGCACACAAGCAGAATAATGTCGCGAGGGGGGCCGTGAGCAGGTGCCACGGTGCGACAAGCTTGCGCGGCACGCAGGTAGAAGCGGCCGTCACCGCCGGCATGCGTCACGCGCGCGGCGCCGGCTTGCAGGGCTCGCGACAAGATCGGGAGGGGGCTGCCACACGCGCGCCATTGGTCGCAGAGTCGAACGCCCGCGCGGCTCCGCGACGAATCGCTGCGCGCCTGACGCGATTCGTGCCATGCGCGTAAACACGCGCTGATGCGGAGTCGCTGCCTGTCTGCTTGCCGGCTGCCTGAATCGTAGGTACTTGCATTCACTGCTGCGGCGCCGTCGCTGGTGGAAACAGGGTAAGGGTCAGCGCCTGGTCTGCAGTGTCCTGCGGAGCAGCCAACGCCAGCTACACCGCCATGCCTGGCTGCTATTAGCGTAAGCGCGGCCACAATGCGTCGCTGCCACAAGTGATCACAGCCAGGGTCAGGGCTGGCCTGCCCTGTACTGCTGCTCCTGAAGTCGCCGCCAGCTCGAATGACGCATCCATCGGACAGCGTGGCAAGCACGCACACGCACAAGTACACGCCATCCTCACGCATGGCCTTCAGCCCGCCCATGTTCTAAACTACACTCAGTACCATGTGTACGGGTTACAGGAGCTCCTCCCCCCCCGTTGCGCCCCCCCCGGAATGCACTCCGCATGCGCACGCCCCAGAGCCGTGCCAGCAGCATGCAACTTCAACGAGACGCACCACACGTGTATGTTTTTGATGCCGCGCCCGCAGAGCAACCGGTACTCCGCGCCGCCGCCGCCGCTGCCGCTGCTGGCGCCGTCCGCCCCCCCCAGCAGCGCCGCGGCGCCGAACCCCTTGAGCTTGGCGTCGCTGTGGCTGTGGAGCGTCACCGCCTCCGACAGCGCGCGCGCGTGGTCGCTGCTGGCCCTGAGCGACTGCGGACATCGGCGTAGAGTTGCGATACGTCAGGTGCTGTCAATGCTATGCTGCATTAGCATGGGTGATCCGCGGCTGACGCTGATGAGACGGTGGGCGAGAGTTGTGGCACACGAATCGGGTCTCTTGTAGAGTCTGCAGTATTTCTTGACCGTGCGGGATCAGCGCAGTTGTGGGCCGACAGCAAGCGCTGGCGAGAACTGCGCTGGAGCTCGCCTATGTAGCTCACCCCTAAACCTCAACGCCAGAGCTTCTGCTCCATCGTGAGCGCTGCTGCCATGGTGCTTCTTCGATGGTGCAGACCCGCTTTGCAGGGCGCATGTGTGACCCGCTCGCATCTGGTGAGGGAGCCGTTGGGGGCGGCTAAGACAGACCTGCAGCAATACCACACCTGGAGTTGTCTGTACTACTGATGACGTGACTTGTGGAGAGCACACTATTGGGGCAGTGGAGCCTTCATGATGATCGCTACCAGAACACTTGTACCCTGGCGTACCCCTCACTGGTTGAAGTTCCGGGCGCGCACGCAGACTAGATACTCCCTGTACGCAAGCCCAACCTCAAGACAAGGTGACTCATGGCGGATTCAAGACTCCAAAAAACTCCAATGAACTACATCAAAGCCTCCACATATCTTTCGGCGGTACTATGCTTTTGAAAGGCTCATGTAAAGAGCGCGATTGCCAAGTGTCGCGGGGGCATCTTGCATGCTCACCTGACAGGTCTCCCACGTGGGCAGCGCGGCCAGATCTGCTGCGAGCATCTCCGTGGACCCCCGCAGCACCCCCGCAAACACAAACCGGCAGTCCTCCGACACGGCCACGTGCATGTTCAGGCTGCGAGCGCACGCGGCGAGAAGGGCGTACCGGATATGCTGAGTGACACTGATGATGACGTGCTGGGCCTGCCTGCCGTGGTACGGCGCTTGCACGCTCATGTGCACACGGCATTGCAGGTTCAGGTGCGCGTTCTTCTCAACACCCTGCGCACTTGAAAATTCGCACGCTTTGCGGTGCAAGGCACAGCATCACAGTGGCAGGACTGTCGGCGCTTAGCCGCTGTGAAGACAACGGGCTTTGAGTCGTTGTGAAGCTGTCGAGGTGTACGTGAGTGCTGTGAACCGTCATGCACACACGCGCTCGGCCATGCCTGTCGCAGAGACACGGCGCGGTCACGTCACCGTGCATCGTAGCCAGTCCTGTGAACGAGACGCCTCGAATGCTGGTCCCTGGCAGCAGCACATTTTCAGCAATTTCCGTGACAGTTCTGTGTCTCTGAAGCTTGCCTGGTGTGCATGCCGCGCGATGTGATGCGCCCGATGACCAGGCCCTCCTGGTCTGGCAGCCCTGCGCTGTTGAGAAGCACAGGGTACAGGCACAGCGTGCCGTCCACGAATCCAGCGAACACGTAGCACCCATTGGGTGTCACTGCGAGGCTGGTCACCTGTGCAGACAGGCAGAAGCACTGATGATTAAGGCCAAGCAGCGTTGTTGATCAAGGCCAGGAAAGCTGAAGGCATGCAGTGGAGCATTACGTCCAGCGCAGAATTCATGGACGACACCAAGTCCAGTGGAAGCTCACGTGGACACGTGGCGCGGAGCCTGCTGCTGCTGGCGCATTGGAACGCTTTACTGCAAACTGAATTTGTCAGACTTGCGGCCAGTGGACTTCTGTGTGGATAGCCCCATCACCGGCTGCGCTGCGACTCGGGCCAGAAAGACTGTAAGCAGCTTGGGCGTAGCAATCTTTCAAGGCTTGCCTCGCTGTGCAGCGTGAAGGTGGCGTCCATGGCTGTTAAAGGCAGCTCGTTTGCCATCACGCTCGCCATCACAGAACCTCCGGCACAGTGTGTGCCCTCTTTTCCTGAAAAGTGACAGTTGGTGGGCAGCGCGGGAAAAAACTCCGGAAGTGAAGTTCCGCTTGAAGTAGTTTAAATGTGGTAGAGTTGATCCTGCTGTTGCTGTTGTATCATCAGCCACGGCAAATGGAGCAGCAGGAGCAGCTCGGCGAGGCCCTGCAATCGGCGCCACATGACCTTGGCGCGAGCAACTCGCAACATCCAGAGCACCCAGAGCATGACAGTAAATCACCACCAAGTGCAGCAGCAGCAGCTGCAGCAGCTACACTCATGGCCGAGACTGCAGCCGATGGGAGGCGTCCTGTATCACCAGGTGGTGCAAATGCAATTGCACAGCAGCAGCACGAACAGGATCTTGTGCCTGTCGTGGCAGAGCAGTCACGACATGATATGCTGGCAGCTTTCGATCAGCATGAGCAATGTGCACTCAAAGCCACAGCAGCGCCTCTCTCCAGCACAGAACCTGCAGCCGTCACTCATGCGGACACATCCACCCAGCAGCAGTGGGTGCCTTTGCTGTCTGCGCCACTGCTGGCCTCTACATTGACAGAGGACTCCGAGGCAACGCAAGAGTTGGAGCAGCAGCAGCCACAACACATGCATCAGGACGCTGTGGAGCAGCAGCAGCCGCAACACATGCATCAGGATCAAACGCTCCAGCAGCTGCAGCAGCCACCGCCCTCACAGCAGCAGCAGCCGCAGCCACAGAAGCAGCAGCAGCCGCAGCAGCAGCAGCAGCCGCAGCAGCAGCAGCAGCAGCAGCAGCTGGCAGAAGACCGGCCCCAACCTCAATGGGCGGAGCACGAGCACCCAGGACAGCAGCTGCCGCCGCAGCAGCAGCAGCAGCCGCCGGCGTCCCTGATGCCGCCGCCGCCGCCGCCTGACCCCGCCAGGGCCAGGACACACCAGCAGCAGCAGCCCGCGGCCGCGCTCCTCATGCCGCCACCGCCGCCGGACCTGCCGCGTGCGCGCAAGCGGCTGCGTGCGCAGCGCGTGCACCTCATGCACAGCACGGCGTACGAGCGGCTGTGCGGCCTGATGGCGGCGCACGACGGCCGCGACGCGCTGCTGTACTCGCTCATGGACGCGTGCGTCCTCACTCAGCGCCTCACGGTGACGGCGCCGGCGCTGGCGGCGGCGTCGCACGTCGCCGCGTTCCACTCGCAGGTGCGCGCGCGCGCGGCGCTGAGGCGGCGGCAGCTCCCGTTTGCGTCGCGCGTCTGGTCGTGAGCGTCGCTGCTGTGCGTACTCGCGTATGCGCTGAATATTGGATCACTACGTCCGGCTTGCGCTGGTGGACGACGAGGAGCAGCAGCTGCTGCTGGCTGTACGCCGTGCGCGCTATCTCTGCGGCTGTCTTGTCAGTCATCACGCTCTGTGCGGTGGCAGCGACGCAGGCGTCTGGTAGCCGTGCCTTGCGCAAGGGCGCGGAGGGACGGCGGTTGCAAGGACTGTTGCAGCCGGTGTCACCAGCGCAGCAGAGTTGATGCCCGCTGATGCCGCGCGACGTGTATGCACGTCACGTGCCCATGCGCTGACGCACAGCAACGCGACCTATGGCGCTTGCTGGTGCAGACGCGGTGGCGCATCGCACGTGATGGCACGCACGAAGCGGCTGCGCTGCTGCTGATGCACATGCCGTCTGCACTGCCGTGGACCTGCCAATTACCCTCATCGGCGCCTGCCCGAACCCTCACCCTGCACGTGCGCAACTATCGAATCGACATGCTCTTTTTGAATCACTCCCACTTTAGTGTCCAGTGTTTGGTGTCAAGATCACTTGAACACGCTGCGCACCTGCAGCGGCTGACGCAAAGGGGCTTCTTCATTGCGACTTAGGGTTGACGCCAGCCAATCAAACTCTCACTCTTAGGGTTAACCTCTACGCCAACATATGCGCCGCGGCGACTTGCATGGCTCTCCCACGCTCTTGACAAGCCGGGTGCTCACTTGATCGGAAGCCATGCGATGTACCATCTGCACTTGCTGCCCCAGCATGCTTGCTTCATGCGCCGCACCACTGGTGCTGGGCGCCCTGTACGTATGGTTAGCCTGCTACTGACCATGACTCGTGACTCACGACTCATTTGCTGGCGCGGAACCCGGCTGCCTCAATGCCGATAATCGGCACCGCGCCTCATCGCATGTCTTTTTGCCGCTGCTCATTTGGGCCGGCGCGCGCTGTTACAGGAGTTCATCAAGGCCCTGCAGCGCCCGCCCGACGACGAGGACGCGCTGGAGACGTACGGGCTCGTCGACGACTGTGAGGTAGAGTCACTGAGTACTCGAATCATTGAGTACTTGAGTGATTGAGTACTTGAGTCATTGAGTACAGTACTTGGCACGGCTTGCGGTCAGGTGCTGCTAGAGCATGCGAGCTGCGCGCCAGTTTGCATTGTCGCTCAAGCCGTGACAGGAAAGCCCACTGCCGAATGAAGGGTCGTCACGGAGCCTTGTCCAGCGTATTTGAGATGCAATGATGCACGTTCCCGCTGCACTGTCCGTGCAGTCAGCCTCTGCATTTACACACGTTCTCATATGCTTCCGCGCTCTACAGGGGTGGGTTAAGAGCACCAGGCATGGGCGTGCTGCTGCAGATTTCAAGTCTGCAAACTTCCACTCCAATTGTTCTGAGCTCGTCTCAGCAGCTCATGTATCGCATCTGACGCATGCTGCCGACCGAGCCGCCGCTGTGATCTACTCGCCGGCGGCAGCGCTCCACGGCGCGTTGCCCCCCACGCTCACACTGCGCGCCGCAGCGAGCGGCGCCATCGCAACCTCTTGACCTTTGCGCACACAGTACATACCGCTGAGCTCAAGTGTCGTGTGCCGCGCATGATTTTCATATTTGCATAGCCCTCCCCCCCCCGTGTGCCGCGCATGAACTTCATATTTGCATAGCCCTCCCCTCCCCCCCCCCACCCCCCCTACGTACGAGTTTTTGACGTGCCGATTTGACTCTCTTCAACAACTATCTTGCGTGCACGTGCGCGAGTGCGCGCGCGCAGGTGTTTCCGGGTATCTGGATCTACGCCTGCGCCGTCGCGGGGGCGCCGCTCCAAGCGGCGGCCCTCCTCGCGTGCAGCGCCGCGGACGTCGCCATCAACATTGTTGCATAAGCCCCCGCCCCCACAGTCACTTGACGTACCGGTCCGTATACCCTTTGCACGTGTGCGCGTGCGTGTGCGCCTGCAGGTGTTCCCGGGGCTCTGGAACTATGCCTGCGCCGTCGCGGGAGCGTCACTTCAAGCGGCGGCGCTCCTCGCGCGCGGCGCCGCGGACGTGGCCATCAACTGGGGCGGCGGGCGCCACCACGCGTCGCGCGCGCGCGCGGCGGGGTTCTGCTTCGTCAACGACTGCACGCTGGCGACGCTCCACCTGCTGCGCAAGTTCAAGCGCGTGCTCTACGTCGACGTCGACGTCCAGTGAGTGCCCGCCTCTGCTGCTGCAGCAGCTGTGTGCCACGTGTGTGTGTGTGTGTGTGTGTGTGTGTGTGTGTATGCATGCGGCCGGTGTCAGGGGGAGCTGGCAGCGGGCGTCGTTGTTGTGCATTGCAAGGGTCTCTCGTGCAGCCTCGGGTGAATGCGCTGTTGTCATTGCTGGCTGCGTTGGGAGGCGCTTCTGACGTTGCAGTTGTGACGAGTATTCTGCGTGCCGACATCAGGAAGCGGGTTTCAGAGTGCTCCTGAAGCTCTTGCAAAGCCTGTCGCCACTTGCATAGTATCTTCAAGCGGATGCGGCAAGCAGTATGCATGTGTACACTCGTGTACGTTGCCATCTGCCCGTCAGCACAAGCTCATACCCCCCCCCACACACACAACCCTGTGGGGCGTGTAATTCCATCGGTCAAAACAAAATCAGAGCACTGCGCTGTGTGTCATCGGCAACATGCACACATCAACGCGCGCAACAACCCAGCGCCATGACTGCCACATGCGTATCGCTGTCGTTTCGAATGCACGAGGAATGCACACCGATGCCCCCGCCCCGCTTCACGTCCCCACCCCCCACGCTCTCTCCCCCATGCCTCACTCAACACATCAACACTTCCCCCCGCACACAAACTTTAAATGACGGTAGTTGTATCCCCCCCCCCCCCCCTCTCCCCCCCCCTCCCCCCCACGCTCACCTTTCATGTCAACATCTTCCCCCCGACCACATACTTTCAAATTATGGTCGCTCACCCCCCCCCCCACACACACACACACACTTCCCCTTGCAGCCATCCCGACGGCGTCCAGGACGCCTTCTACCAGAGCGACGCGGTCCTCTGCCTATCCCTGCACCACTGGTCTCCGGGCTTCTTCCCGCACCCTGCGGGAGCCCCCCACGAAACCGGTCGTGGCCGCGGCGCCGGCTACAACGTCAACGTCCCCCTCGCCGAGCGCTGCTGCGACGCGGCGTACCAGGGGGTCTTCGACGCCGTGTTCGACGCCGCCGTCGACGCGTTCCGCCCCGCGTGCGTCGTGCTGCAGTGCGGCGCGGACGCGCTCGGCGCGGATCCCATCGGGTGCGTGCGTGCACTCATTGCTCACGGCCATTCAGTTCACAAATATAAGATATTTGTTGATTCTCACTCAAAGCGCGAAGAAGCCCAGATATGTGCTTCTACCAAGTGTGTGTACATATAGCGCTCCGCCCCGCGTGCGTCGTGCTGCAGTGCGGCGCGGACGCGCTCGGCGCGGACCGCATCGGGTACGTATGTATGCGTGCACTCTCACCCCAACTGCAATGATGCTGAGCAGATATTGGTGCCTGATGTGCAGACAGCACTACCCACTTTATACCCGGCGTGCGTCGTGCTGCCGCGTGGCGCGGACGCGCTTGGCACGGACGCCATTGGGTACGTACGTATACGTACGCCGACACAGGTGCTTGACAATAATTCATAAAAGTACACAACGAGCAGAACTTGGAAGCTGGTAGGCAGACCGTGATACCTGCTTACTTGATCGGCATGCGCTGTGCTGCGGACCCGATCTGGTACACATGTAACGTACAAGTTTTCACTCAAGTGCAGCGCCCAGTGCACCTGCACATCATGGCGCGTACTCCTCTGAAAGACACGCTCATACAGCAGTATGAGTTGCCTGCGAAAGCAGATAATGGTGCATGGTGCGCAGGTGTTGGCAGGCCACGCTTGACCATTGTCCTTCGCAGCGTGGCACAAGCACCAGTCCAGCCTACGCAATCGCAGCACGTGCACGGCATTTGCAGGCGCGTCGGTGCCGGTGCGCCACATGCGACGTCGCTATTTGGCAAGACATGTGCGATGACAGCCGCTACTCGCGAGCGCAGCGCTGCATAGCGCGCCGCCGCTGCTGTCGCGCTCGGCGCCCGACCGCAACCGCCATGTAAAGTCACCCGGAAAGCCATTGGTAGATGCGCGACGGCTCCAGATGGCACAGCCGCCGTGACGGCGGCCGGCGTTTGAAGGCGCCTTGGACCGGCGTCGCATAGCGTCTGCACGCGGCAGCGCTCACCAACTGCACGACCTGCTGTGCTGATCATCGTCAATCGCAGCGCTGAGGTGCAGCTGCACGCCGGGCGTGACCGCGATGCGTGCTCTCAAACCTGCGACGCAAAACCCTCACCCTGTTTTTACCCCCCCCCCCCCCCCCCCCCACCTCAGCGAAGTCACCCTCGCCCTGGGGCCTCACCGCGGTGCTTGAGTGACCGCTTCCCAACCCCAGCGCTGAACCCCACTCAACCCCTTAAGCCACCGTCAAGACATTCAATTTGACGGCTGACCACGCCTGGTCACCTAGAGCTGCTCTTTTTTCATTCGTTTTTATCAATTTTGATCCTGAACCTCACCTCAACAATATTCCGCCCCCCCCCCCCCTCCTCCCCCAGGCGCCTCAAACTGAGGACGCGCGGCCTGCAGGCGTGCGTGCGGCGCGTCATCGCGGCCTGCCTGCCCATGAATATTAATTTCGAACCCCTTACCGAAACAATATCCCCCTGCCCCGTCCCCGCTCCCCCCCCGCGCCCCGCCCCCCCAGGCGCCTCAACCTGACGACGCGCGGCCTGCAGGCGTGCGTGCGGCGCGTCATCGCGGCGCGCCTGCCGACGCTGGTGCTGGGCGGCGGCGGCTACGACGGTGCCGCCACTGCGCGCCTCTGGACTGCGCTCACCGCCACCGCCATCGGCGAGGGCGCGGAGGAGGCGCTGCCGTCGAGGTGAGCGCTGCAGCAGAGCGCTGCTGCAACGCGCTGTTTGTACGCCGTGTTGCTGAAGTCTTCTCGACGTACAAATAATGGTGTAGGAGACCGGAACTAGACCGCGCTCGTCCCGGAACTAGACCGCGCTCGTCGCCGCCGCCATAGGCGAGGGCGCGGAGGAGGCGCTGTCCGCGAGGTGAGCGTTGCTGCAAGGCTTGCCCATGCGCTATGTTTTCAACATTACTTTTGAAGTCTGCTCAGCGTGCATTGTTTTGCGCCGCCTGTGACCAGTGCGCAGAATTACAGCCAGCGGCGCTGGCGCCGAGGACGCGCAGCGCGCAGCACCCGTGCCGCCTGCGCAGTTACCATTCAAACTGCGCGAAGGGCCATGCGCGCTTCGTAGCCTAGGGTTACGACCCTAACCCTAAGCCTATGAAGCGTAGCAGGGCACGTTGACTTGGTGCGTGCAGCCCCAGCCTGGGGGAGGGGAAGCGGCGTCACCACTTCTGTGTTGCCGCCGCCAGTAGCTGACAGCCCCCCTGAACCCCCCTCACTGTGCTTGTGCGCATCGGGGCTTGCTGATTCGGCTGGCTCACGCGTACAGACCTCAGACGCCGGCGCTTCGAACAGCAAATTGTGTCACCGCTAGGAGCTGACAGCCCCCTCCCCCTGTTCCCTCCCTTCCCACACTGCTGCCCTCATGCACGTGCGCGCCGCAGCGTACCGGACCACCCCCACTTTGCGCGCTACGGCCCGTCCTTCGACATGCACACGGCGCCGCGCCGCCTGCGCGACGCCAACGCGCCCGAGGCGCTGCGCGCCGCGCGCGACCGCGCGCTGGCGACGCTCGACGTCGTGCGCAAGAAGCGCCTCGCGGCGGCCGCCGCAGCTGCTCGCAGACCCCCCGCCCCCGCCCCTTTGAGCGCCGCTGCTCGCACAGCGCAAGTCGAAGTGGCGGAGAAGGGGTGCGTGCAGTGACGCTGGTGTTTGACGGCATGCGCGACCAGAGCGCGCCGCGGCGGCTGCTGCAGACCCTGCCTTCCCGCCAGTGCTGCAGCCGCGCCTTGTGAGCACCCCGCTCGTGCTAGCGGAAGTCGAAGTGGCGGAGAAGGGTACCCTAAGCGGGTGTGCGTACGGTGACAGTGGACGGCGTCCATCAGAAGTGCCACGCTGCGAAGCGCCGCCTTGTTGCCAGAGCACGTCGCCCCCCCCTCGCACTCACTTTGAGCGCTGCCGCTCGCGCAGCGGAAGTGGAAGTGGCAGAGAAGGAGGGGGGGGCGGACGGAGGTGGTGCATGCAGTGACGCAGCGCCGTGCTGCCACTTGCGGCGTAATGCAGTGATGCCAGGGTCAGGACCAGGCCGGTGTCGCAGTTTCCAAGAGCGACAGCGCTGCACAGCGCCGCGCGAAAGGCGGCATTCCGTTGATGAATGTACGTGAAATGTACAAGACACGGAGTATGTAGGGGATCAGACACACTGTGGCGGGCGCCGAAGCCCTAGGTAGGGCTGTTGTTGGCGGCTCGACACACCATCTGCGCACATTTGCGCATGCCCGCGAAGCCATGGGACGGCGGTCAACTTCACTGACAGGGGCCAGGGCGGCCTCACACGTATATGCTTGCTGTCGCTTGTATACCCTGCAACACGGCGCGCATCTTTTCAGCGCCATGTGGACTTTACGAGGGCCGAGTGGGAGCCTTTGTTTGGCGGGAAGGGGGGGTCAGCGAATGTGCATTGCCGGCGCTTTCTCCGTGAAACACATACGTATCAATGTCGCCACTGGCAGGCATACTCGCAAAGGTCTTGGCGGGGGTGGATCACTGCGGCTCGAGCGACCACCCCCAGACTTGACGAGTGCTGGCTTGGAAATTAGCAGACAAATGCTACCACTGCACACCAAACAAATGGCATTGAAGACAGTGTGCACACGCATCACATGGGGTCGCCGAAAGTGCGCAGCGCGTGGAATGTGCACGGGGATGATGCGGACAGGCAGACACACACACACACAACAAAAGTCCATGCAGCGCGCGACTGCCATTTATGTGCCTCAGTAAATGCTGTGCTTCAAATGTGTGTGCCTGTGTAAAAACCGTGCCTGCAAATGCCTCGTAATCGCCGCGTAATTGCAAGACTCTATCGTGGAGCCGAGCCGCCCAGCGCACCCCAGCCGCTGCCTGGGCGCTGCTGATGATCGCAACATCCATGTGCTGCGTGAGCGAACGCGCCGCAAACCGCCACGCGCCATCGCTCCATGTGCCCCCCTCCCGCCCCCCTACCCCCCTGCGCCCCTTCTTCACAACGCGCCACCCACCCCGTAAGCCCCCCCTTCCGTGCGCCAGCCATTCCCCCTCTCGCCTCCCTCAAGCGCGCACGCGCGAGCGCTGCCACACCGCCGCACTCGCCACATCCTCCGCACATGCGCGCTGGCATCAGAGCTCGTCAGGAACGTCCTGGAACAAGTCCACAAACTCCCCGATCTTGGCCTCGATGCTGCGCTGCGCGGCGAGGAAGGCGTCGCGGTCGCGCGCGCCGGCGGGCTTGTCGGCGGCGCGCGCCTCCGCCCTGACGGCCTCCACCAGCGCTAGCGCCTGCGCGCGCTTCGGCTCCGCGAAACCCTTGGCCATGCCCTTGAGCTCCTCGCCTTGCTGCGCAGAGCGGTTGGTGAAGCGGGGCGGCGGCGCGCGTCAGCGGCGTGAGCGCGACCGGGGGCTTGTGCGCCAGCGCGAGAGGCTCACAGCTCAAAGAGCAAGGACTCTGCAAGGGCAGCCCCTCTGCAGCGGCATGAGCTGCGCGCTGCATGACGCAAACGCGCCAGTACCGAGGTGATGCTGCACAGCACAGCACAGCCTCATAGCGGAGACCTGTGCGGCGCTGCGCAGACTCTCTGCAGGTAGCTCAAGCACCTGCGTATGCCACCATCGCCAGCGGGGTCATTGCGAGCGCAAAATTCACACCGCCACACCGCTTCGATGCGCCGCGTCCTGTCCAGATGCTGTCCGCCGCGCAGCTTCAACAGTTAATGACCTCGCTGCATACAGCACCGACGCCTCCGTCCACACCCGCAACGCGTGCGGCCATCGGAGACCGGCGCTCGCAGCCGAAGCACACAGAGATTGACGAAAACGCACCTGGTACATCTTGCGCAGGTACAGCTGCACATTCTGCCACTCGTCGCCGGCGACGTCCTCCCGCTCCCGCACCGTCTTGCCTGCGCGCGCCGCATGTGAAACATGACGCTGTGATGGAATGCCTCGCGCATCAAGCTGCCACGTCGCTGGCGAGAGCGCGCGGCAGCGCGGCGTACCGTGATGACTTACTAGCCTGAGCCCTACCCCTAACCCTACCCCCGCACTGCGCGCCCCATCTTGAGTTTGCTGAGCGCTGACCCAGAACATGTGCACGACGAACATCATCGCTAACTGGCGAGAGCAATTCCATGAATCAACACCGATCTCAATGCGCCCATGCGCTAGCGGCGGTCAGGCGGCCCGCCATGCGTTCACGTGAGGCAGCAGCGCTCTGGCAGAGACCGCCTGCCCGCGGCGCGTCAGCACAGGGTCTGGGATGACACTGCAGCGCTGATGTTGGACGATGAAAACAAGAGTGACAGTGACAGACGGCGATACTTGCCCTCTGTCTTCAATGTGCGCTACAGCGTACTCATGTTATGTGCTGCTGCAAGTGGTGGTGCACGAAAACGCGCCTGTTGCCTGCACACACTGCCATTGATGCTACTGATGGGCCTGCACGCATCAGATGACCAGCAACTCTCCTCAGGCCGATGTCGGCAGCAGCAGCAACAGTGCTCAGCAACGCTCACCTATCGCCGCCCAGTCCTTCTGCAGCTGGATCAGCTTGAGAAACGCATACGCCTCATCTGGTAGGTTGCCCTCTCCCACTGCGGCAAATGCAGGCGACCTGCACGTTTGCATTTGGACGACAAATGTCGTGGCAATTGATGTTCAGAAGCTGACCGAGGAGTTCGCCTTTTTATTTCTATTTACATGGTGGCAGGTTGCCTGCCCTGCCCCACTTGCTGTCTGGCGAAAACCCACTGCAGCGAATGCATGCGTCTGACATGTTTGAGCTTGCTTGATATGGCTAACAGGCGCCGTGACATTCAAGCATCAGATGCTGATTGAGGTCTCGTTCTCTTTGAACGTATTCATTGGCGGTTCCAGTAGCATGAGGGATGTGCAGCTGGCGTCAGGTGCGTGCATGCACGTGCTGGCTGAAGGCTTTTGTGCAAGATTCTCAAACACAAACCCACTATATTGACACCAGATATCGCCATCAGTTGCATTTTGCATGCAGTTCTTTCAGCGGATCATGGGTAGTGTTGCAGGTGCACGAAGCGAATAATCACAAAAGTGGATGTTCGAGTTGAAGTCGTCCTGCATATAGGCAAGCTGGATAGATGAACCTGGAAGAACGACGCAGCACTAGTCATGCAGTTGCTCACGATATCGCAATTGCAGCCGCAAACACTGTGGCTCCTTTGACGGCTCCCTGAAGCACTCCACGCCGAGTCTGCTCTGCTGATAAGCTCATGCAGGTCCGTGATGTCGCCAGAGTTGCACTTAAAGGTGAGCCTTGCTGCACGAAGGACCATGCTACTGGCGCCGAGGCACAGGCAAGCAGAGGCACTAACACCCTCATCGGCTTTACTACAAGTGAGAGACTTCGCACTTTTTGTTCAAGTTTGCAGCAGGCGAGTCACATGCACTAATGATCTGCCCAGCAAACGACTAGACCATAAGAAGCCTATCATTGGCAGTTGTGTACTGTTAGCAGCGTGCCTGCAAACGACGAGACAAGCAGTAGCCAACACACGCAGCATTGATTTCATGAATCATTCGTGCATATGCTTTCTGAAGTGCATGCACTGCAACGTCGCACACCGTTCCGATCCAGCCCGGCTTGCCACCGCCGCCGCCAACGAAGACCACGCAAGTAATAGACAGTTTTTATTCACAGTGCACAGCACATTGTGGGCGACAAACGGCCCCCCACTCCACCGCACACACAGCCCCCCCCCCCCCCAACCCCCTCAACCCCCGCTGGCGCCAGGCGGGCGCTGCCGGGGCGCTCTGTCAGTACAGACAGCATCAGCTCCACTCCGATCACAGCCCGAAGATGAGCGAATGCAAGCCGAACACCAGGAAAAGCCCCCCACCCACAAGGTGCACCGTGCGCTCCGAGATGCGCGCCGCGAGCAGCCGCCCCCCCACCACCGCCATCCCCGTGCAGAGCGAGTGCCCCAGGATGCCGCCCACGGTCACGCCGACGACGTCCTTGGCCGCCGCCAGCGCAATGGTCGCGATCTGCGAGCGGTCGCCCCACTCCGCCAGGAACGTGAGCGTGAGGCCCTGCGAGAAGACGCCCCACGCGTCCTTCTTGTCGGCGCCGCCGCCGGCGCCGCCGCCGCCGCTGCGAGAGGAGGGGGCGTCGTGCGGCGCGAGGGCGTTGAGCGTTGATGACATGCTGACATGCGACAGATGGTGAATTTGGCATGGTGCGTTGCAAGGTAGGAGAGCGCGTCCTTGTCGTCGAGCGCGCCGCCGCCGCCGCCACAGGCCGTCGAGCACTGACGACAACGTGAGGATGACGCGACTGCAGCGCTGCCTGACCCGATGAGAAATGGGGGTCCATAGAGGAGACAACGCACGGTACAAGTATTGAGCACTGATCATGACATTTGAGGATGGCGCACTGCGGTGGCGGCTGCAACTGGCTGCAGAGCACGCAGGTGGCTTGCGCAGCTCGCCATCGGTCCGCAAAGTACACATGGCGGCGCAGCGCATCCCGCGCGGCCGGCAAAGGCTGCAGGGCTGCAGACGGGGGCCTGTCGACAGCTGCCGACACATATGGCACTGCCAATGCATGATGGAGCAGCACCGGCTAGAAGGTGTGCAGAGGTGGCCGTTCTCGCTGGTCATCTGCCCCGGCCCTGACCCTAACCCTAACCCTAGCGAATGCGGTTCCTAAGCATCACCGCACAGGCCTGGTCCCACCTCGCGCACCACAGCCGCAAGGAAGCGGTGCCAGTAGCGGCAGCCTCCCCCAGACCATGTCGTGCGCCCCGCTCGAGGGCGATCTCTGCCGTACACAAACCTACAGATGCATACATGCATACCGGACATGACACGCGGCACATGACACGTATTGGTGTCGCCTGGTGATGTGATCTCTGGTGCACTTGTCTGTCGAAGCTCCTTGGCGCTCTGCTTGAAATAAGGGCGCTCGTAACGTGACCTCTATGGCGATTCCCGCAGGTGGCTGCTCGCACTTGCAGCAGCGTCTGCCACCAGTATCACCTGCTGATCCTTTGCATGCAGCTCATGTTCTGCGCGCGATGAAGTGGTTATTACGATTGCTGTTGCACGTGAAGGGTGTGTGCCAGTCTACTTCAAAGATGCGCCGTCAATATTGATACATGTGCTGATGTACAGAGACCTCAGTTACAGAATTGAAAGTGCAGTGGCAACATCGAATAGCAGTACTGGATGCACATGTATGCCATGATGCGCTCACTTTTTGTGCCCATCGCTCTTGGCGCCGCCGCCGCCGTTCCCGCTGTGCGGGGTCTGCTCCACGTCCCCCTCGTCAGCGTTCCGCTTGAGCATGAGCTCCTGTTCCACTTCCGCCAGCTCCTCCGATGGCCCCCCGTCGTCAGCCTCAAACCCCTCCTTGAGCATCTTTACTCCAAAGTACAGGAATAGCAGCTGCACGTTTGATCGATGGGGCAGTGGCGGGGAGGAAGGGGGGGTAGTTTGGGTTTTAGCACTGTGCATTGTCATGTGGACGTTAAAATTGTGATTCATTCAGCTCTGGCTTCCCTCGTTCGGCAACGGCTGCTGTTCTAGGGCGTGGACGTGCAGTGTAGCAGCCAGAATCAGAGGATTCGCATCTTGAGTTGCAACTCAAGACACCAGATGTGCTGGTTTCAGTCAGGACGAGCGACTGGAGTCATATACATTCTCCCATGGCCAGCTACTGCCCAAGCTGAGCACTACTGCCTTGAGCGCAACTTGCTGTCATCTCGATGACACCAGCGGCTGCTGTAACTTAATGACCGCAGCCGCTGTCGTCCGGACAACTTCAGCTGCCTCGGTAGAAACACACATTTCTGGTCACAGACATTAAACTCTCGTGTATTCGTGTCTGCAGTGTCAACAACTGCGGCAGGGTCACCGGTTAGCACATGCTGCCAGCTGGCAGCACCGTGTGCTGTGTGTTGCACATACCTATATCAATGCACCTCTTCATTGTGGGAATCACATGCAGCAGTAGACTGACAACGGCGGGCGCAGCAGACGCAGAGAACGCGGACGCCTGCAGCAGCAGGTGCAGCTTCTGCACTGGTGCGAACTATACGATATGATGCTTGGGCCTGACAGCTCAGGAAAAGTACCATCACTCATGAGCGCAAGCTGACGCTTGCAAAACCTGCCAACAACTGCAAAGTAAGAGCACGACGACACATCTAGGACTCACCGCTCCCGCGTAATGCGTGTACTCCCGTGGCAGTATGTTGGGCAACGCAAACCCCAGCGCCGCCGATAAAACTGTCATAATGGCTAATGCGGTGATGGCGCCAGCGAATACCAGCATCCGGGAGTACTGCATCGCCATAATCGCAGCGATGAAGAACGTCTTGTCCCCGATCTCAGTGGCGATGATCATGCCTACGCCGCTGACAAATCCTCCCCAAAACCCTGGACCCCCCGCCAGCCACGTTGGCACGCCCAAGGATCCGCCACCTGCAGAATCCAATTTCGCTGCAGCGCCCTCCCCATTGCCTAGCACAGAGGCTATCTGTGCCTGCAAGCGCTCAGCGAAGGCTGCAAACTCTCCCTTGTCTAAGCTGCCGTTGTGATTCTTGTCCGCCTGGGCGAACGCCTGATCCGTCGACAGCGCTGCTGCGGTGACGGCCAGCAGGCACACTATCAGGGCCCCCGCCACCACTGCGGCATGGCGAGAGGGCATGGCAGCAGCGGACTAACGCCACCAAGACTTCGATCACAAGCCAAGATTTTTCGAGCCAAGCCCTACTTGGATCATTGCAGCTACAGCCCTAAAGCTCCTCCTGCCTGAGGCACACACGTGGAGGCGTTCTAGAGAGGCAGTTGCCGAGATCTGAGAAGCGCGGCAACGCCATGCAGGGTGATGGGGATGCCTCTGCCGTGGACAGCCCAGCCTTCCTCGCCAACCTGCACGCCGGCCTGGCGCAGTTCTGGGGGGAGCAGATGCAGGAGGCGAGGACCACAAACCACCTCTGCATCGGGGTGCTGCTACGCACTTGATGTTGCAGCGCTCGCTGTGTGTCTTGTGCCGTAGTCACTGAAGTATCTGCATGGTCATGGTTGCCTTGACGCCTTCTCGTTTTCGAACTTTTGATAGGCGTGCGCTGTAGGATCGACGAGGTTTTGGCACAGCAGACTGATGCTGCGATACGGATCCTGCAGCTGTGAACGTGTGGTGTCGTCTCAGTGACACATGGAATCAGTCTTAGCAGCGTCGACATTCTCGCTTTGCAATGGCCGATGCTGCTGCTGAGCTTGCGGCACCAAATCACTGCAAAAGTTGCAGCCAATGATGGCAGAGAGCGCACTGTTTGTCGTTGTGACGCATTAACGACGACTGACACGGTGCCATATCGACATCCTCGTCTGCAGATGGAGGTGCTGGAGATCAGTACTGAGCAGGCGTTCAAAGTTCACAACGATCTGCCGGTGAGCACAGCGAATACGACGCATGCTTGTCTTGCAGAGCTTTGCCTAGTGTTTTCCCTGCCCAGAAGCCGCCCAATGTGCTGTGAAGCATTGTGCCTCGACCTCGAGCTTGTGAGCTTTGAAGTACTTCAAAAACTTGGGCCGTGCATGTTGGCAAACGCTCTGCAATTGGTGCCGGGCTGTTGGGCTCGACACCACGACCGGCAGCTGCCTCACGTCCCTCTCCCAGCGCAGTTCGGCCATCGCCGTGAAGCACATGCGTCTGCCTGGCTTGCCAAATTTGCTCCGCCGTTGGCAACGAACGATCGCCTAATTCAGTGACTGCGCAAAAGGCGCTGCATCAGATGATCACGATCCCCCTCCCCTCCCCTCCCCCCCACCGCCTGTGCCGCGCAGCTGGCGCGGATAAAGCGCATCATGAAGAGCGACGAGGACGTGAGGATGATATCCGCGGAGGCGCCCGTGCTGTTTGCAAAGGCGTGCGAGATGTTCATACTGGAGCTCACGCTCAGGTACGGATGGTGGTGACGCTCCGGCGCGTCGCCCGTAACGGTAATGCCATGGCATGCGCCATGTGCAGGCCACTACCAACAGTCCCGCCGCCGTCGAAACATGCGCCACATGTACGGCTGCAGATCGCCGCCGGCGCTGCTGCACAGCTGCCCCCCCATTCCCCCCCCCCCCCCCCCCTCACCTCTCCTCTTTCCCCGCAATTAACCCTGTGTGCCTCTCTCCCCGTACTGTCTGGGCCCGTCATGAGTGCAGCACTCAAGCAAGCGTAGTTGCCGCGAGCTGCATGCCTCACACGCATGTGCGACGTACCAGCATACGCAAAAGGACATACGCACGCGCGGAGCGTCATCGCGCGTCCCATCATGTTTTTTTGCTCGCTGTGTCGCGCGTGCTGAGCATCATTGCGCGCCCGCCATCGCACGCAGGTCGTGGGCATACTCTGAGAAGAACAAGCGGCGCACGCTGACCAAGGAGGACATACAGGAGGCAATTGAGAAGACAGACGTGTTTGACTTCCTGGTCGAGGTCATACAGTAGTTAGGGGGGGGGGATGGCGCAGCCGCCGCCGCCGCTGCTGCTGCCGCCGCCGCCGCTGCTGCTGCCGCCGCCGCTGCTGCCGCCGCCGCTGCTGCTGCTGCCAGAGCACGCTGCGGCGCCGCATGCGCTGCTGCTAGAGCACGCTGCTGCGGCGCTGCTGCGGGCGGCGGCGCACGTTGCAAGTACACACATGTACAGATGATGGACTGCGGCATTACGCAAGAATGCCGCACCGCACCGGACGCTCGTCGCGCGCGCGCGTGCGCAAGTTAGTTTTCCGCGCAGGCGCGCGCGGCCCCATGCACGCCACAATGTGGCAAAATGTACGCTACTTCTGCAAACAGTCGCTGTGCGTGCTTCGTCTGCGCGCCTTGCCCGCGCGTGGTGATGGTGTGGCGGCTGCATGTCGTCCATGCATGATGCAGCGGTTGTCAGGGCTGTGACAGTGTGCGCGTGTGATCACTTGATGGCGGTCATCATCGCTGGCAGTCCTATGGTGCTTGCCAGAGGGCGCAACTGCCTTGGGGTCAGGGTTCTGTCAGTTGTGGCCGTACTTGTGCTAGTGCTGCCGCCAGCAGCACCATCGCCCCAAACATGAGCCCTTGCGCTTGAATCGACTCAATAAGCAGATTTCTACGTTCACTGATCCAGGCAATGGTCCTGTCCTGGTATGAAACCATCAACAAGCCGCTCATGCAACCCCGACGGCCACCCAGCCGCAAGGTACAGCTTCTCACGTTCGGTCCACAGAGCTAGCTATGGCTGCACACATTGAATTCACGTCGTTGATTGACATCGCATTGCACAGGGGAGTTTGCATCTGCCCCTTTTAAGTGCACGCACTACAACAGCAAGAATCTGGCACGTACCAAGAAGTTGACTCTTCTCGCTTTCATGGCGAAGAAGCGTAGCAGTACAATGGCTACCGTGGACGAAATTGTGGCCGGAACTCTCAAAGCCATCAGCGGCCCTTGTGTGCAGTCATACACAGGTACCAAAAACATACCAGTTCGTATGGACAACTCCCTCTCCCAACACACTCCACATCTGAGTCAAAGGCAGCCCTAATGAAAACCGAACTGAGTCGAGGTTCGCCCTATTAACAAGTCGGATTGACTAACCTGAATTCACGGAAAAATATCATCTTCATCAGGCGTACAGATGCCTGGAGGATCCATGCAGCGCTGCAACACCCAGCACCACCATAGCAATCTCAAGAAAAGACACAGCGCACAGTGCTCAGCCCACGCTGCCAGTATTACATTCGGAGTCGCCGCCGCAGGCTGCCTCGACCTGTGACTTCAACGTCGCAATTGCCACGACCACGGCAGTGCGTACCTGAGCCTGCCAGTCTCGATCTGTCACCTGCAGGGCGGGTGCGCACGCGCGTTACGCCCGCGCCGTGCGCCCATCGGGACGTTTTCACAGTCACTACTGCAGACAGCTTGCGGGTTGCTAGCTGTACGCATGCCGCGGCACATCGCATGCTTTTAGTGCAGGAGCCCTGCGCTCTTCTATGCCACCAACAATGCCTTTTATCAACAACACTTCGTGCTTAAAGCGGGAGAAGCCCAGATGGTAGTCGGCTAGCTTGCGTGACACTAATCTTGTACTTCGACGCACTTGTGATTTGAGATTAATGCCGTGAGAAGGAAGGGGCACAGCGCTCAATGCGCCCGCGCGACAGGCGCATCTGCACGGTAGCAGGGCCTCGACGTGCTGCGGCGACAAGACGTCTGACTCAAACGCATACCCAGTTCAATGGAGGCGCCGCGGAGCCAAGCGCAGGGCCTTCGCCACAGCGCGCCGCACCACACGAGCAGCGCTCACCTGTGTGGCTCGCACTCAAGCGCGCACCAGTGGTCAGCAGCACTTGGGCGCAGATGGCAGATTGCTAAAACGCAGCATCGTGCTGGCAAACAGAAACTGCCGGCCGTTCCCTAGAGGGCTACGACGACATGCTGCAGCCATCAGGACCCTGACAGCACGCGTACGCTGCACTGATGCGCCATGGACGCGCTGACATGCGCGCGTTTGACGCAGCACCCACCTGTTCCTGAAGCGACCGCCGGCAATCCCGTGGGCGTCAGCGTTCGGCACGACGGCACGTCACCCCCTTGAAGTGGGCTGCAAAGCTCAACAGGCAGCAGCGAGCAGCAGTGTGTGCGCGGCACGCGATAGCACGCAAGCACAGCAGCGGAGGGTGTCGCACGGAGCAGGGCAGCGGCAAGATGCGGCGGTGACACAAGCTGACCGCGGGGGCGTTCGTACTTCGAGTACATGAATGTGACGGCGTAACATTACCGGCATCGCAACGCACACTCACGAGGATATGGACGTGGGCCCTTCCCTCTTTTGTGTCGTCTGTACACGCACACGCCACTGAAATCGCCGCCGCGCTGCTCTTGTGCATGCGCGGCGCCCACCACGAGTGCGCCATCGCCGCCTCCGCAAGGCGAGCCGTGGGCCGCCGCCGCTGCGGGAGGCGCAGCGGCGGCAGCAGCGGCGGCGGCAGCGCTGCGGCAGAGACGCTAGATGGCACCGCTCCGCAACAGCAGCAGCGGCACGCCAGCGCCGAGGGCACTCGCTGAAGGCAACCGAAGGTCAGCCGACCAGCGCCGTGCTCGCGGCGCAACCCCCTCGTCCCCTTGCCCTCCCCCCAACAACATCTACCCTCAAACACACACCCCACGCAAATGCTGTGACTCTCCCTCCCCCCCCTGCTGCCGCCGCCGCTGCCTAGATGCGGCTGACGCTGTTGATGATGTACTGCAGCTCCAATTCGGATGCGTCCGTCGCCTGCAGGTGGATCCCCACGCCCACGAGCGCCGACTTGAGGGCATCCTTGGAGCCTGCGTACATCATCTTGTTCTTGATTTTGGCGGTATCTGGCGTCCACGCTATGAGGATCAGCTTTTCGACGGGGCGTGACTCCGTCTTGGTGGTGTACTCCAAGTCGAAGAGGCCGTAACGGCACTCGTTCGGAGGCAGGCACGCGACGAAGTCGTCGTAGGTCTTCTCCCGAGTGCCAAATTGGTCGATGACGATCTCGGCGCCGTTGTCGGAAATTTTGTAGATGTAGAAGCGGTGGTTGTCCGGTTCCTTCTTCAGTTTGAAGTTGTTGAACTGGGTGACCACGGCATCGTTGACACTGACACCCGTAGCCTGGAAAAAAAAGGCACAGCACGAAACCGCTCAGACTCCGAGAGAACCAAAGCTGCAGCGATCGGGAGTGACCGATGCGGTGTGCAAGCAGCGCCAATCTGACATGTCTCAGGAACGGGTGCAGATTGACGATGCCAACTACGCATAATACGTTGCACGCCGCGTAGAGCCTGGATGTATCCAGCGAGCACTGGTTTCTCTGCATTCAAGGCGAGCCTGAAGGATCCAGAGAGCAGCGCTGCGATTGGTGAACGGCAATCCAAGCTTTCAACTCACCATTTTGATATGCTGGTGATTGCAGAGTCTAGCTTCTCCACAGGTGGCGTGTGTGTGTGTGTTCGGCGAGGTTTACAGAGCAGTTGCAGCTGAGCTCAATCACCGGTGGCTCGAGTATGACTCACTCGCTGCATGTTTCGAGTCATTACCCCGGCCAGGGCTGATACTCCGCGCTGCCTCATTTTCTGCCCCCCCCCCTGGACCCAACGCCCTTTTGTCTTGCTGATATGTAGAGTCCGACAAGTGTCCCAGATCTGTTGGACTGCGCTTGGGGTCAACGGCTTCTTCAAGTTCAAAGTTTGCTTGGTTTGCCCTGCAATGTGCTTGTCCACGAAGCAGCATCGCTAAGGGTATGCGTTTGATTGATACGCAACAACCGCACCATCTCACGTTCAGACAGATGCATCACTGTCAACTGGCGCGCGGAGACGCTGCAGCAAAACTCAGAGGCCAGTAAACCTGGAGAGTGTCATGAGTACGTGTTCACTGCAAGAGTCGTTCGGTTGGCTCATGTATGTCCGACAGGACTTGCATTGCCACCACCTTGTTCACCTCAAGAAGAGGCGCAACGTAGTAGAATTTGAATGCTATCCAGTCCTCGCGCTGCGCGCAGTACTCTGGCCACAGCAGCAACCATGGGTCCGAACATGGCACGAGGCAACAACGATCTGTGAGAGTGCATCTCCTGAAAGTGCATGGTGCAGCGAACAGGCTTGTACACACCCGGACGCTGCCTGCATGGGCACTGCAATGGCGCAGTAGCAGGCGCATTTGTCGCCATCTGAGCAGCACCGGACAGACAGGCAGCGGGATCATGCTACGCCGTCAAAGCCATCAAAAACCATCAGTCGAGCGTTGTGTCATTCAGTGCGTCCCTTGTGCGTGCTCTCACGCAAGTGCCAGCGCGCACCTGCAGCAGACAGCACCGACCGCGCATCCTGACACGTCTCTGGGGGCGGGGGGGGGGTGCGCCGCCGCTGCGAGAACGACAGCAGACCCCCCCCCCCTGCCCCAGCCCCACCCCCCCCGCGCCCTTCAGAAGATGCGCCACCCCCGTCGCCGCCGGCCCTCCTTGCGCCTCACCGCGGCGAGCTCCGCGCGCAGGTGCTCGATGTCATCATTGATGTCGTCGATGGAGCGCGCGCTCGTGCGCTTGCTCGCCTCCAACGCGGCGATGCGCGCATGCAGCTCCGCCGCGATCGCCGCCGCGTCCTCCGCGCTCAGCTCGCCCTTCCGCGGCGCCGCGGGCACCGCGCCGCCGCCGCCGCCGCCACGCCGCGCTGCCGCAGCCGCCCAGATGCTGCTGGCGTTGCAGCGCCGCACGTCGTCGTCGATGAAGTCAACGGCGTCGCTCGTGGCGGGCGCGTCGCCGCGCGCTGCCTCCTCCGCGGCCTCCAGCGCGGCGAGCGCCGCCGCGTCCGCCGCTGCGTCCGGCACGTCGGCGAAGGCAAAGTCGGACAGGGAGGACCTGACGCGTTGCGGCAGCGCGGACACCGGGACGGAGGGGTCCACCTGTGGGAGCGTCACCGTCTCACCGCTCGGCAGCGTGAGCGTCACGTCTACGGGGATGCTGTACAGCGCGCGCAGCGCCGCGTCGTGTGCGCGCCGCACGGGGCTCTCGTCCTCGAAGTGCCCCCCCTCCCTCTGCCGCAGGTGCGCCACGAGGCGCCGCCCGCCGGGGACCCTGGACTCCACAAACTGGCGCGTCTCCCAGTCGTGCCTCAGGGCGTAGGATATCATCCAGGGCACAGCCACTGCAACTACGCCGCCTCCGGCTAGCTTCCACTTGAGCGCCCAACCCGCGTCATCGTCTGCTTTGCTGCTGCTGGTGCCGGCTGGCGGTGTCTGTGGTTTTTCGCCTGGGCTGGTGCTGCTGCGCCGTTGGCACTGGCAGCAGACCCGGTCTCGTCTCCCGGCAACCCTTCCCACGCCTCGCGAGCCCACTCTGAAGAACATAGTGGCAGATTGCATGACAAAATCCTGATGGATGCGTGCGTGCCCAAGTGACCTCAGATGCCCACTGGGTCCTACGGCTCTGCTGCCGACAGAGCGACTATGGCTTCCAGAAACAACGGTTCTGTCAGCTAGCCAGCCTGCCAGACAGCTGTATAGTGACTTTAGTCACACACACAGCAAAAAACCTGAAGCTTCGAAGCTCAACTTTGGAAGTTTGCGAAAAATCACCTCTGAACTTCGAAGACGGTTGGTGCATTAAGTTCGACCAGCACTAACACCATGGACGCAGACCGCTTCATGGAGTGTCAGCTATGGCTGCATCCGATGTCGCTGGATCACTGGCCCCCTACGCGAGTCAGAACCAGCACTGGCGAGGACGACGATGCCGAAGCCTGCACGACAGTGGCAGTCCTCGACAGTGCGCTGCTGTCGATCCACAACAGGGTTGATGCGAACGCACCATCTGCCCCCGTGCAAACGCCAGCCATTGTGCTCAGCAGAGCCTCGCGCAAGCGGAAGCGGGACCTGGACGAGTCTCAGGTACTTGTAGCGTTGACGTTGCGACCCATTCATGAATATACCGAGGGCCATCATTTGTGATGACTGCTGATGTGAGGTTTTTGCATGTATTCACCTAAAAAACAGCGCAATGTATTGTCAAAACAGAGTGCCACGCTTGCTGGTAGCAGCCACTGTCAGCATATGGCAGATCTGTCGATGGCATGCAGCGCACTTACAGACCCAGTGCACACTACACTAGATACAAAAAAAGGGGAGTTGTGTATTTGTAGCCAGCTGTAGCGTGACGGTTGCCGCTCAGACACTGCGTCACAGTGTGTGATCTGCGTGCCTGATGTGAATGCTCGCGATGTTGCTGTCAGTCAGCTCCAATTGTTGCCGTCAGCACAAGCCTGTACCCCAGGTGCTGTTTCTCCGCTAACGCATACACGCATCGCATGCTGCCTGGCTTGCCGCACCGGCGTCGCAACAGCGCCTCACACAGCAACGGCGGAAAAACTATGTTAGCTACACTGCCACGGTGAGTCCCTGTAACTGAATCCACGCACCGCCGCCCGCTGCCGTGCCATCAACGCTCAGCAGGAGCCGCAGGAGGCCTGCGCGCTGGACTTTGACGCCGCGCTGCTGCTGGACCCGCGCGCGTGCGCGGGGCTGTACTTCCGCATCGACGGGCGCGTGTACTTTGTGGACCACACGCAGATCGAGAGCATCGCGTGCCCGGTGCCGGCGCCGGAGGGGGTGAGCCGCAGCAGCGCTGCGCAGCAGCTAGCCGTGCTCGCGCGAGCGCGCGAAATCGTGCGCGTGATGACGTATTAGAGGCAGAGCTCGTGTCAGCGTACGGCAGAAGAGCTTTGACGTGGCGCTGGCGGTTTCGTTGTCAGCGCGCGCGACTGGAGTGTCAATCGGGCCGTGGCATGACGGGTGCTGCGCTTCGTACGTTCTATGTAGCGAGCGCGCAAGTCGATGCGTGACTCCAGAGTTGTCGGCTCGCGCTAGAAGCAGCCTTCTGCTCGGCGACCAAGCCGCAGTGTGTGCTTCCGAGGGAGTACATTCGACGGCACGTTGTACCACCCTGCTGCGCATGACTCGCTCATATGCAGCACTAGCAGTCGGTGCACAGAGAACGTGCCACACTGAGCACGAGGCAGAAGCGGGCGGAACTGCTCTCGCTTTTACCTACAGGCATCCGGTTGACTACAGCAGCCATTTGAACAGCGAAAGTGGTGACGCTCAATGGCACCATGCAGCGCAACTCCCAACCTGCATAGCAGCGATGGCGTTTAGTGTCGTCTGCAAGCTCGTCGGCCTCTGTGCCGCTTGTGAACAACGCGCTTGCTGCTATCTCGTACAAGAAGAAGGGCGCACCCTCGTTGTCTTCAGGGCACCCCGCATTCAGCCCCTGACGCCCGCCCTCCTCTCTCTGCCCATCTACACGCGCGCCGCAGGTGCTGCCGGACAGCGGCAGCGGCGCCGCCGCCGCTGCGGACGCCACCGTCGCCGTCCTCACCTTCCCCAACGTGCTCGTGTGCTGGTGGCCGCAGGCCGCGCCGCGCGCCGAGGCTGTCGCCAAACTTCAAGCCGCCGTCAAGGCCATCAGCGCCAACCTCACCCCCGCGCTGTCGCACCCGCTCGCCGCCGCCGCCGCGGCCGCCGCAGCGCCCTCCGACCTTGCCGCCGCCGCCGCGCGCGCCGCCGCCGCCGCGTGCGACGCGCTGCCCGCGGCGGCGCTGCGCGCCGCGCAGCCGCGCGCGCACGTCGCCGCGCTCGCCGCGCTGCCGCGCGCCGCGGTGCTCGGGCTCGCGCGCGCGCAGGGCGCGGCGGGAGGCGCCGACGCGCTGTTCGCAGGGGAATGGCGCGGGCTCGCGGCGCGCGGCGGCCTCGCGGCGGCGGCGCGCGCGTGGTCCGGCGCGCTGCTGCCGGCGCCGCGGCGGCGCGCCATCGACGCGCGCCTCGCGGCGGAGCAGGAGCGCGCCGCGGAGGCGCTCGAGGCGCTGCTGGGGGAGGTGTGGGGCGGCGGCGGCGCTGGCGGCGGCGGGAAAGGGGGAGGGGGGGCCGCGGACGCGGCGCTGCGGCTCGACAGGCTCGTCGCGCGGCTGCACGGCGTGAGGGAGGACCGGCTGCTGCTCGCGCTGCTGCCGCACGCGACCTGAGTAGCGGCCGGTGTACGCGGGTACCTGCAAATCGTATGAGCATTCGCATGCATGGCGCGGCCGGTGCGTCACGCGGCGCGCGTGTTCTATCCCTGCATGTGTGCGCTGCGATGACGCGCTGCCGAACGCGTCGCGGCGGCACGGCATCCTGCGCGCACGCTGCGCGACTCCCAGGCGCGGACAGCATGGGGCACGCACACCAGAGAGAGCTCACGGAGCATGCTATGGACTGCGGCGGCGCTGCGCGGCAGCAGCTTCGCGTACAGGCGCACAGGCAGGCGGGGCGATGCTGGCGCCGTCGTCTACATGGGCGGGCCGCACACGTCTACGAGTCTGTTTCGCGCCCCTGCTGCCGCGCGGCAGCGCTGCGGGCCACCGCCGGCTGGGGCGCACGCGCACCCGTCGCGTCACGATGCCGGAGGCGGCGGCGGCGCTGCGTGACGACTCGCGCAGTCGACACCTCTGCAGCGGCAGCATGCGTGTTCGCAGTGGCCTGTGAGTCACAACCTGGCGGGCACGCCATCCTACACCGCCCCCCGCGCGGGTGTGCGACAAGGGACCCCAGGGCTCACTGCACGGCGACAAAGGACGAGGCCGCGCGGTGCATCAAACACATGGCCCGGCGCTTTGCTTCTAGCAGAGTGCTTGCAAAAAGAAGGGGTCTAAGGAGGGGACCCCTCTCCTGCGTTCAAAGGCGTCTTTTGCGGGCTGTCGCGATTCCGGCAGGGTCTTGGGGTGGGCGCCGGTGGTGCGCGCCATGACAAAAGTAGCGTTGCGTCGCTCGGCGCCGTGAGCTGGCGTCACACACTCTCAGAGGGGCAGTACAAGTGCAGTTATTTTGCTGCACTCAGCAGATCAAGCACGTGCATGGTGTGATCTGTGATCTTCATGCAACTGGAAGCTATGTATCGTCTGTTTGTGATCGCTGCATGACAATGATGCACGCACGCACAACGCACGAGTATGTGTGAATTGATCATCTGGGCTTTGGTCGCGCAGTAGACAAGCAGTTGGACGGCAACAACAGCACACAACAACCTTTTTTTCAATTCACACAAAACAACAGTGTCTCAACTTCAACTTGTTGCACAGCTTGACGAAGTCTCGGGCGAAACTTGGTGATCCTACAGTAGGAGGATGGAGACCCTCCTCCCAGAAATCTCACAAAGGGCTAGTGTGTCACGTATCTTCACGTATGTGTTCTGCAAGAACACAACTTGCCAACATGCGTTGCACAAAGTTATCCCCTGTCCAGAGAGGTCGTAACTTCAAGTGTGTACTTGATCATCTGAAGTGTCTGACGCAAACCGCTCTGCACACGTTGTCAACCGCTCAAACGAGTAGCACTGGTGGTGACACTATATCGCTACCTCTCCTGTTGACTGTTGACGGTTGTTTGGGGCTCCCCGCGCGCCCGCACATTTGACGTGACCACCACTAAGAGCATTCTATTCTCCCCCAACTTTAAACACCGATCATTCTTGGCGGGCAAGCTGTGTATGTCCTGTCCCATTTCACTGGCAGAGCAAGGCATGCTCTTGACACAGCCCGCGCAGCAGCAAGCAGCCCGCGCAGCACCAAGCAGCACCTCTCGCATCATCATTCCAAAAGTTGGGGACCCCGGCGGCGGGTGACGTTACGTGACCGTCACGTTCTCTGGGTGTTCTCCAGCTTTTGAGACTGAAAGACATCTGCCACTGCAGTCATAGCTGCAGTCATACCCGCATCTAAGCATGTAGATGCACATGCTGACAAGAAGTAACATCCTCGGTCCGCACCTCGCCTCCGCAAGAGAGCACCTGGGCAGGCCAGGCAGAGCCAGGCAGAGACTGCGCAGCTTGCTACCACTGGGCTGGTGAAGGAAGAAGGAGCGTGGCGAACTCACTCAGCTCTCCGTCGAAGGAGTGCCTGTCGCGCGTTCGGTGCAGCAAAAAGTACAGCTACAGCATGGCGAACATCGATGTAGAGCAACCAGCCATCTCACGACCACGGCCCGGACAGCACCTGCCGAGCGAGAGGCCGGTCTTCAGGAGAAGCGACAACAGCGCGGTGTATAGGTCAGGTTCCAGCGTCAGCGTCGGCAGCACAGCCTTCAGCTTGCGCAGCAAGACCTTTGCCATGCGCTTCGGCTATCCTATCTTACGGCGTCGCTTTGGTGCTTGCCACCGAGGTGTACAACGAGCGGCCTAAGGGCCCAACGTGCTCCTCTCTGCGCATCAGTGCCGATCAGCAACAGCAAATGCCGTGCCTGAAGTGCGGGAGCTGGCGAGTGCCATCAAGTATTCGGAGCTCAGGGTTTAGAGTATGTCAAGTCCATCTCCAACGATATGTCTGAGAAGTTACGACGTGGTCATGTGTGTGCTGCTTGAGCAAGCGCGCCGCTGTACACAGCGCGTGCACCCATCGGGTCCTTGGCATCCGTGTATTTTGTGTCCTGATAATGTTAGAGTCATATAGCCCCCGCCAACCCCCCTCCGGGGGCCTCCCCCATTGCAGCCCCCATGGCACATGTGCCCCAGACGGCCGAGCGCGGGATCGCTGCCGTTTCCCAGAGCAACAAGTTGCAGTCGCTTCCTGTAAAGTCTATGGGCTTGCATGGACACCTTTCGACCCAGTGTACACATAAATGAGACGGCCTCAAGTGACATATGCGCCTGCGCCTCCTGTACGTGTCGTTGTTCGCTCGTCTGCGATTGTATGGGGCGGTGCACGGTAAGTCAAATATGATGGTCTGCTCGCAATGTGAGGCTGCTTGTCTGCCTAAAGTAGGATGCATATTACAGTGTCATCCACCGCACTGCAGCTTGACTATTCTTTGCGGTGGCCATGTGCTTCTCTACAGCATTTTGTAATGCGCGTGTGAGGCTGCTGAAGGTGCATCATCAGTGCAGCGTCACCTGGCTGCGTACATTGGTACTCCCAAAAAAAATGCTGTAGCAGTCACTAGCTGCATGTGAAACTTTGATTGAATGAGCGCGTGCTCATGCCGGCCACTGCCATCGCGATGCATCGAGCCTAGTGAGGTTGTGTGACAACGTCAAGGCATTTGCTTTGCGTTACAGTCAGTGAGCGCAAGCTTGCTCTCGTTCATATGGGCTGCCTTGCGCTCGTTGGGATGAATTGTGTGAAAAGCACAGCGCACGTGCCGCAGCACTCTGGTGCGCGCATCTCTGTGGCGGGTCTACGTGTGAAAGCGACAGGTTCAGTCTACTGCAACCTCCATGCGCCAACTTCAACAGACATGCTGTCCATAGTTGAAGCGCTGTTCAGAACACTCCAGCGGGCAACAGTGACCGTTGACGACAGCAGGGTTCAGGACTCACGACACCAAGATTACGAGGTCACTAAGAGCTTTTTGTTACGTGGCTCTTAGGTGCACATGCTTTGTTGCGTTCACAGCGTGTTGATATTGTACATGCAATACTCACATCAGATCAGCCCTGATGTGTACAACATTGAGCTGGTGACCACTAACTAGCCTCTTGCGGTGGGCGGGCGCCGGGGCTCATGCAGGGCGCTCACATTTAAGCACATGTCCTGAATGGAGGTTCTGCGGTGACGCCGCGCATCTGCACTGAGGGGGGTGGGGGGGTTTATGCACTGACAGCTGGTTCACTTCAAATTGGTGCAGAGAGCGTCACATGGCAATGGCCACCATGGCTTGCCTGCCCTAGTTTACCTCACACACTGTGAGTTTGGCTGACCTAGGGGAGTCTGATGCTGCCGTCTCTGTGCTCTAATATGATGCGTCACTTGCGTCCCTAGTAAACACCGCAGTGCGATGTGGGGTACCGTGTAAGCACCAGCAGCGCCATGTGCACGCTATCAACCCCTTGGTGCTTGTCAGCCTTGGCTCTCATTTGCCAAACCAGTTAAGCAACCAGAGCACGCCAAGTTGCCGCCTGTCGAGACATTGTAGTGATGGCGCAGGCAACATTACATCATGGTGACTGAGGTGAGCATCTCAACGTGCCTTCATGCATGAAGGGTACAGCAGGAGACGTCAGACTCCAGACAAAATGACATGTACTGCAGTGTTTATACATGCGAGGGCTGCTCCAGCTGAGAGCATGATGCGCGTATGCCATGCACAGACATGAGATGGCGGTGGGTCTGTGCCACCACATGGACAGTTGCTGCAATCACAAGTGCCGCGTGCACACTACTGTAGCGGGATACGACATGGCGCATTGGGGATGAGCACAGCGCTTAGCACACCTAGTCAGCGCTCGGCCACCATAGGAGCGCGCATTGATGCGTGTGTTTGAGCAGCGGCAGCGCTCAACCCCTATTGAGACGGTGTATTCCGGACAGGCCATGAAACATGTGTCATGTTTCCGCGCGTACCATGGATGAGGCCTGCCTGCCTGCACTGATCGGTCCTTCTGAGGCAACGGGAAATCATGATTGGTATGTAGTGATGAACAACGCAGTGCGATAATTTTGTCAAGCACCCCTCGGAGGACGACACGTGTTATCCCAGCAGCAGACTCTTTTGCGCATACATGCAAAGCTGTGTGAGAGCGACCGCCTGCAGCAGCAATGATTGGCACAGGCGTACTCAAACCAAGCACGAGTGCATTATTGACAGACTTACAGCAATGGCAAACGCTGCAGCGACGCAGGTGTTTCTATCGATCATGTCCGCACTATACATGAAATGTACTCGTGCCCTCTACATACGTCTCAACTGATTCAGTATGTACTACATGGCTGCCGCAGCAAACGCATGCACAGCCGGAGCTGCCCACACGGAAACGTGCTGTGCACAGGAGCTGCATTGCGCAGCACGCCTCGCCGCAAAGCGTGCCATGCACTTCAGCTACCAGCAGCAACGCACTCTTCTTACATAGACTGGGTCGTGCTGCCAGCAACTACACCTAGCAGCAACGCACTCTGCTCACACAGACTGGCTCGTGCTGCCCGCAACTGCACACACACTACAGCCGCGGCCGCCGCCCGTGCAGCGGACGCGCGGTGCAGACGGACGGACGCCTCCGCTGCTGTCAGCGCCGCACTCGCCCTACCCAGCGGCGGCGTCACGCACGCGGTGCGAGGCGAAGAGCGACGCCAGGCACGCAAGCGCGTGACTCTCCGCCTGCTGCTGCAGCGCCTCCACCGCGGCGTCTGCGTGCGCGCGCGGCGGCTGCGCGGCCGGCTTTGCGAGCGCCGCCATGAGGTTCGTCACCGCGATCAGCCGCTCGCGCGACTGCGCGGCGTCGTCGCCGCCGCCGCCGCCGCCGCCGCCGCCGCCGCCGCCGCGCGCGCTGTCAGACCACGTTGCTGTCATGTCGCGCAGCAGCTTCGCCATGACGAGCCTGCTCCGCTCGCGCCCCGCACTCATGCGCGGCCTCCCCGCCAGGCTGCGCACGATCGCGGTGATCAGCGCCGCGACCGGCCTGCGGAGCACGTCCACTTCTGCAGCCAAAGCGTCTGCAGCAGGCTCCGTCGGTGCCGCCGCTGCCGCCGCCGCCACCGCCGCTGCCGCCACCGCCGCCGCCGCGGCTTGTGCTGCAGCAGTCGGGCGCCCCGTGCGCTGAGCTGGCGATCCGGCTGCTGCTGCAGTCTCGTTGTGTGATGGCTCACGCCGTGCATGCGCTCTGCGCGCAGCCCGGCGTGGCGCCGCTTGCTGCGCCGTTCGCGTTCTGCCGGTGCTGGCAGCGGCGGCGGCGTCAGCGGCGGCGGCGGCAGCGGCGGCGGAGCGCAGATGCGCGCCGCCACTGGCTGCACGCATCGAAGGGCCGCGCGGCGCATGACCGCCGCCGCCGCCGCTGCCGTCAGACTCGGTGCCGGCGTCAGCGCCGTTCACCGACGAGTCCTCTGACGCCTCATTCGCGTCGCGGCGCGGCACAGGTGGTGGCAGCAGCGGCGCCGGCGCGGCGAGCGGCGCGGCGCTGCGCGGCTTCTTGAGGCCGCTCCGCTGCTTGTCCTTCGGCGGCGCCGGCCGCTTGCCCGCGCGATGCTGTGCCAGCCACGCCTCCGCGCTTTGCAGCTCCTCGCGGACGGCGTCGCTCGCCAGCTTGAACTGCGCAGGGCGGCGGCAGAGTGTACGCAGTCCGGGTGCGGCGGATGCGCAGCGCGCCCCCATGCAGCCGTGAAGCAGTGGCAGTGGGTTACGGAACGGCTCGCGCATTTCCGTTGGGAATCGTGTAAATGGCGTCAAAAACCTTGGACATGCCTTGGCCACGCACCGCACATGGAGGACAGATGACCGCTCAGACTCACTTTAACCCGAATAATAACCCTAACCCTTACCCTGACCCTAAGCTACGTGTTCCAAACAGTGCGGGCAGTAATTGCTCAGCACAACGGCACTCTGGATGCCCTCTAGTCTCGGTGGCACTCGCTGTGCACCATCATACCTGAAGTTGCTGCGCCGCTGCTGCTGCGCCACCACGGGACCTACGGCGCGGTACCGATGCAGCAGTGACAAACAAATGCATGCCGACGGTGGAGCCCGCGCCGGCGCGTGCGGCTCACCTGCACGCCCTTGACGCCGCTGGGGTCGTTGTGGCCGCTGTACACGGGCACCGCCGCCGCTGCTGTGCGCTTGCGCTTCGCGACTTCTGTTTCAAAGTTCTTGGTGTTTATGCACGGCAGTCCGAACTCCGTCTTGAGGCCCGGGTAGATGTACTGCCGCAGCGCGTCCGCCTTGGCGTCGTTGCCCCTCCCGTCCGTGAGCGTGACGCCCCGCTGCGCTGCGGAGTCCCACGCATCCCCCACCAGCGCTGCGACGCGTTCGGCGACGCGCTTCCACAAGTCCCTGCCGCTAGCGCCCGCGCCCCTGCTGATGATGAAGGGGTTGTAGGCGGGGTCGCGCAGTACCAAGAGCACGGCCGTGTCGCGGACTTCTAGGTAGGTCATGCGCTGCGGCAGGCGTAGGGGCGCCACCGCGCGCGCCAGCTCGCCCCACATGTGTGGGCGTGCGCGCGCGCCGCCGCTGTGGTACGTGATCGATGAGCGCGCCGACAGCAGTGCAGGTGGTCAGAGGCAGGCGACTGCACACGCCGCCGAACGAGGGTGGTTGATGAGCGCGCCAACAGCAGTGCAGGTGGTCAGAGGCAGGCGACTGCATACGCCGCCGAACGAGGGTGCGCAACCTCCAACAGCAAGCGGCATCAACACAACTGCAGGAACTACTAGGCATGTTGCAGGCGGCGACGACAGAGGCTGCATCAGCTCTTGATGTCATGGATTCGCAGTCAGCCACCGAATAAATCTCGGTCAGATGTACTCAAGGCATTCAAATACAGCCAAACGACCCTTCCTGCGAGTTCGAAGCGCAAAACAAAGATCTGCAATTGAGATCTTGTGGGCCAGCTTTCATTAGTACGACAATGTCCTTGCAAGGCTACACGACAATCTGCAAGGACCTGCACGGCGTGACTGCTGATGCTGAAGATTGATGTACCTTGCCGACTGACTGACCACTCCACCGGTGTTCTCCTCCAACAGCTTCAACTTCAACTTCCTCATGACTTCAAGTTACCCGACCCATTGCCAGCACACCATTGCAGATATGGCCGCTTCAAGCACATGGACGCTTCAGGCACAGTGCCTGGCACCCCTGCACACATATATGGACGCGTCAGATGATGTGATGCTGGACACACAGCAGCAGCTGCCATCTCAGGACGTTGATGCGGAGGCTGGGCGCCAAGATATTAATGAGGACCAGCACAATAAGGAGCAGCAGCAACACGAGGGCAATGCCCAGGAGCGGCCCGTGAATCAGCAGCTGCAGGAGACCGCGTTCGCATCGGAGCACGACGGACAAAGCCAGGAAGCCGACGCAGGTGCGCAGCGAAGACTTGAGCAGCACCAACAAGATGAACCCGAGAACGATCAACAGCAGCAGCAACAACAGCAGGACCACCACCAACGCGCACCGGATGTGGCAAAACAACAGCATCTGCCGCTGCTGCAGCAGGCGGAACGTGACCTCTTGGCTCAGGAGCAACGTCAACAAGCAGCGCCTCTGTCGCTGCATCAAGACCAGCCAGAGCAGCCGAAGCAACAACCTGTGCAGCCGCAGCAGCAGCAACAGCCGCAGCAGCAGAGGCATCCACCACCGCAGCACCGCAGACCAGAGACACCGCAACAGGAGCACCCGCAACAGCAGGAGCAACAGCACCCCAGCCCACGGCCACAACCGCCACAGATCCATGAGCAGCAGCCCCAGCAGCGCCAACAGCAGCAGCACCCTGGCAACCATGGCGGCGACGTCTGGCAGATGCTGATGGAGCGACTGCAGAAGCCGCTCCCCAATGCTATAAAGTACGAGGTACTCAACGTCGCCGCACTGCTCATGGCGGTCGGCGACCGCGCGCGCAACCCGCTGCTGCAGATGCTCACAACAAAGACGACAATCGCAGCGGCGTGGGAGTGCGCCTTCAGTGATGTCGAAGCGCTCATCGCACATGGCGAGCGCACGGCAGGCGACCGCAACATCGAGCTGACGGGCGACTCATCTTCATTCCGCCCACACAGCGCAGGACGCATCAAGGACGACTATCGCCGCCTCAAGAAAATGTACCGCTTCGATGTGATGCACGGCAAGAACTACCTGAAAAAAGCGGCGCGCACGACGCTGGCGCCGGATGCACCTCCGCAATTTGTGGATGATGATTACGCAGGGTTCGAGCGCATAATGGTAAGTCTTTTCCGTACGATTAGTGAATGTGCACCCTCTGAAGTTTAGTAGCGCAGCAACTGCTTCTGCCGGTGGCGTCTGTGCGTCCGCGCCAGGCCGGCAGCGCTGGCGCCGTTGTCTGTTGTGGGTGAGGGATCGCACGGGTCTTCTGGCGAACGCTGCCAACCTGGCACAGAATGGTGGTAGTGCACGAGTTCTCGGATTTTGAAGTTGAATCCGCTAATGCCGTTGAAGTTGAACGCGCACATGTTGCTGTCGATTGTAAGGATCAGGGATTGCACGCGCCTTCAGGGCGTGCTGGCGAGCCCTGCGGTGCAGGTGTTCTGACATGGTGCGGAGGCCTGCGTTGGCAGTGATCATTGGAAGTGGCAGTTGCATCATATCGTGACGGTGACAACCATGCACAGCAGGGCGTTTGCCGTAGCCACAGCTGTTGCGAACCCAAGCATGTGGCTAAATCCTTGCATACGCAGTTGACATAAATCAGGCTGGCACTAGCTCCAAGAGATCTACACATCTATGACCACATGATTGTCAGAGCCTCTCACAACAACAGCTCCGAATGTATCAATCACCGGCTCGCTGTACAGCTCATGAATTCTTCGCCATGAGACGCATGCTGCTTCCGCCAGTGTGTCACCTTACGCCTACCGCACCCCGTGCCGCCGTGCGTTTCGCATGCGCGCGCCTCACTGGACACAGTTCAACATGCTCGGCGAAATAGTTGAGATGGAGCGACGCGGCGCAGAAGAACTCCTGCGTCGCGGCGACGCGCAGCGGAAGCGGCAGCGGGAGCAGGACGACGTGCCCCCGCGTAACAAACCACCGCACGTGCGCGTCAGTGCTGACGGCAGCGACAGCGACGCCTCCCTGCACAGCAACGCTGGCAGCAGCAGCAGCAATGGCGGAGGCAGCGCTGGCGGCGGCGGCAGCGCTGGAAGTGGCGGCACAGGCGGCGATGCATCCCGCCGCGGCAGACATGCTGCGGGGAAGCAGCGCGCACGCCCCCCCCCTGCTCAAACGGGGCGCCCGTGGCCTCAGCGCCGCGTGAGCACGCAGTGCCGCGAGCCTCGCAGCAGCAGCAGCGGCCGCAGCAGCAGCGTGCCAGTGCGCCGCCGCAGCGCAACAGAGCGGCGGCGCCAGCGGAGGTGGCGCCCCCGCCGTCGATAGCAGCACGCGTGCAGCTGCAAGCAAAGAAGAATGAGACCGCCATGATTTCGGTGCACAACTCGCTGTGGAGCTGCACGGGCGGCGCGGCGGGCGGCGACACCGACTTCGCGAAGCAGCTCGAGGGCGCCAAGGCTGGGGCTTTCAAAGTGCTCGCGACGCTGTCGTCGCGGGCGTCGGCGCCGCGCGGTGATGGCAGCGCTCAGCGCCGTGAGCTGGAGGACAGGAAGGACGATGGCAGCGTGATTGTGGCGCTCAAAGCCGTGACGGGGGACCTGGCGGCGTCCGTGCAGCACGCCTCAGCTGATCCAGCCGGTGCGGAGCGCGACCGGCTCGAGGCTGATGCGATTCTGATGGAGCCGCTCCTGCGGCTGGCGCAAGGGTTGAGCTGAAGCAGCGAGGGCAAACGGCAGATACCGACATTGAATGCAAGTAGGAAGGTGCAGCCATGACTGGTAGCAACGTCAAGTGCGCTGGCTGAGCAGCATAGGAGAGCCATATACGGTACATAGGGGCTACTATGGCATGTTGTGTTGCTAATCATGGGCACTGCTTGCGCGCTTGCAGGACGCCCTATTGACTGTCCCACACCTGCAGCGGCGACTGGTCGCTGGATCTCAGATAAAGATATCGCCATTCGGCAAACTACGCATGCTACATGAAAGAGATATGAGCGTGCAGTGACCGCTTTACTGTGTTCTGCTGCTTGCCAATGCTGTCCATGCTGCTGCTGCACAGATTTTGCTGGATCCGCTACCACATCAGTCGCAGTAGCCATCAGATCGTGACGCTGCCGCGATTCGAGTGTGCATTCATGATGCCATGGGCATCATCATGAGGCACGCCACAGTAGGGCTGTGACTCTCCACCAGTTGAACTTTTGGATCTCGGAGTGTGTGTGGCCTCATGCGCAGCGTGTTCCGGAGACCAACCGCTCATGCTGTAACCGTTGCCTATTTATCGAGGGCTTTTTTCACGAGTGTCAATGATGCCAGAGTCGGTGCACTGAGGAAGTCGGATTTCAAAGTGGCGCTCAAGTTGACATAACTCGAGATGGAGGCAGAGCGCGACAACAAGCGGCAGAAGCTGGCAGTAACATTCAAAGAGCCACCTGTGGATGCCTTGGGAGAGGCGGCGCCGCTGCCGCCGTCGGCGCTGGCGCAGGAGGTGATCAAGTTGCGCTTTGGTGAGTTATTGGCTTGTGCTGCACTTGATGAACTCCCAGTCTCGTGTGTTGTGTATAGATGCACATATCAAGCCAGCCTGGACTCATGTTGATGAGCATGCATTACAGCTGCACAATCAAAATTACCCTTCAGTGCATGTCAAAGAAGCAGTGATGAAAAAGGCCAAGACATCAGCTCGGAGAATTGCCATCGGCACCTGTCACATCATGCACAGGTGCTGATGCATGCAGCCAGCAGTAACAAACCTGCAGACAGACTTCTGCTGCCAAGTACGGGCCTAGACAGCTGCAGCACTGCTTGACGTGAAAGCACCAAACCCATGTTTAGATGTAGCCTGCTCTCATGCATGCGCCCATTCGAGCTGCTTGTTCTACCACTCGTGCACCCACACGCTCGCTCCAACATCTGCTGCCGCGCCGTGCACAGCAGAAGCGACGTGTGCCTCGCTGTCCCTGCCGCTGCACTCGCATGCTCCCCGGCGTCTGCTGCCGCGCCACGAGCGCATTCACCCACTCCTGCTGCCTTGCGAATCATTCACACCATGATCGCTGCACGTGCTGCACGGCGCGGAGCGCATTCTGAATGTGTGCCACTTGCCTCCCCCGTCCGCCGCTCGCCAATGGCGAGCGCGCTCTGTGTTCACATTCTGTTTTGCCCATCTGCTGAAAATATGCACCTCGTTCCATGCCATGGGCATCAAAGCCTGCCTCGCCGTGCTCGCTGCGTGTGCATGTGAGTTTTTGAACAGTACATGTGCAGTATCAGGTGTCTGATGGGCACGCGCTGGTGTCAGTCCATGTGCCCTACTGTTCCGCCACTGATGTCAACTTGAGGCATCAGGCGGAGGCACACGCATATGCACGCGTCCGCTGCCACCGGCTCAGCGCCGCGCTTCAATTCCCTTGTGCACCTCCAAAACGTCGCAGCTGCGCTTGCCGCCCATGCCGCCGTGCGCGCGCTGCTCGCGCACCAATCTTCTGATAGCAAGCTCAGAAAACAGGACTTGGGTTAGAATCAGGCAAGCGCCCCCCAGTGCCCACCAGCATGCGACGGCGTTGCGTGCGCTCCGCCCATGAACTTTGCGTGCTCAAAAACTCCAATACTGACCGAAGCAGAGGCTTCCCCCCCCCTCCCCCCCCCCCCTGCCACCCCCCTCCGCAGTGGACCACGAAGCCGACCTCGCCGCGCCCGCCGCCGCCGTGCCCGTGGAGTTTGCGCACCAGCTCTTCGACGGCGAGCGCGTCACCGGCTGCACGGCTCAGGAGCTGTCCGTGCAGGTAACGTTCTCGAGCGCGGCGCTGGACTGCTGGGTGGACGTCGCGGTGACGAGCGACGGGGGGCTGCACGGTGAGCCGACCGACAGGGGGGGGGGGCGCTTACTACGTGCGTGATGCGCTGCTGCCACGCTGACATGAGCTGCTGCGGGGCGACGGCGGCGACCTGCGCGCCCCGCCTCAGGGTCTACTTTGTGCACAGTCTGTGCGCAGATTGTTTGATTTTTCACAGGGCTAGTATTTTCTGTGCCCTCTCGAACAGGCGCGGATGCGGAGGCGGTGAGGACGGACGTGCTGCAGCGGCTGGCGCCGGCGCTGCCGCGCGGGCACACGTGCGACCGCGCGCGATTCGCGACGGAGCTGCTGCCGCGAAACGCCACGGTGAGTGCGGCCTGTTGGGCGATGGAAATCAAATGAGCATTGACATGCGCTCGCCCCGCACGCGTCGAAGTGCCTTTGAGCGGCAAGGCGCTGGTCCGCACAGAGTGCCCAGATGGCAGGCACGCTGCAGCGCCGCCAGGTCGTGCGCTGACCTGATGAACACGAAGCAACACTTACATCTACACAGGAACCATTCAGAAAAGCGGAGCTGGCTCTGTTCTTAATCAGGCAACTCGCACTTTGGCCCAATCTTTCCTCTCCAACTCAACTACAAATCCCTTATATCGCCAGTTCGCCATCCCAGGCACCCCTGTGCACCACTACACCCGCGCCGGCGGCCGCGCCTTCTCTATCCTCCGCGCCACCGGCGCCGACCCTGGAGCGCTGGCGTACCACGACAGCGCTCAGCGCCTGGCCCTCTGGTACATTGAGACCGCGGACGGCGTCGACATCAGCGACGACCGCTGGGAGGTGTACTACATCGTGCGGCAGCCTGGTGCGCACGGCAGTGGAGGCAGCGGCGGCGGCGGCGGTAGCGGCGGCGGTAGCGGCGGCGGCGGCGGCGGCGGCGGCGACGGCGGCGGCGACGGTGGCGGCGGCGGTAGCGGCGGCGGCGGCGGCGGCGGCGGCGGAGGAGGAGGCGGCGGCGGCGGTGGCGGTGGCGGCAGCGGCAGCAACGACGGTGGCAGCAGCAGCGGCGGCGGCGGCAGCAGCTGTGGCAATGGCAGCGCTGGCGGGGTCGGCGCCAGCGTCAGCAGCCAGAGCGCTGCCGTCAGCAGTGAAAACGATGGTGGTGGCGATTGCCACGAGCGTGACGCAGGGGCTGATGGTGCCGCTGTAGGCAGCGGAGGCGCGTGCGAGAGCGGGAATAGCGGTAACGGGCACCAAGCCGGTGCCCACGCTGACAGTGCTGCTGAGTGCAATGGCGGCGGCGGCGCAGGCGCTGACGGTCACAGCAGCAGCAGTGGCGGTGGCAGCGGCGATGGCGGTGACGGGGAGGGCCACAACGGCAGTGCCGAGCATCGCAATGCCGGCGGCGAGTCGGAGAGTCCAGCCAGCAGATCGCACGGCGCTGAGAGCAGTACTGGCGACGCTCACATTGTTAATGGCAATGGCGCCAATGGCGGCAGCGATGGCAGCTGCGAAGGCGGCGGGGGTGGCGGCAGCAGCAACAGCGACAGCGGCGGCAGCGCCGCAGCATTAGTGGGGTATTTTACGGTCTTCAGCTTCCGGAATCCAGTGAAGGGCATCAGCATGCGCGTGTGCCAGGCACTGGTCCTCCCCATGTATCAGGTCAGTGCGCAGCAGCAGTTCCATTCGGGGCCCTGCCTCTTGGTCCTGCATAGAGTCTGAGTCTTTAATTTTGGACTCGCCTCCAGTTGATCTGCCGTCCACCTGGCCGATAATGCCTACTGGAGTTGTGAACTCTATGAAGTCACCATCAGCACCTGCCCGTTTGGTCAACTGCTCAAATATTGAGTGCTGCGATATGATTAGTGCTCTTTGCGCCTGAATTTTTGGCGTGTAAAGTGAGTTTGAGTGGGCCCTGAGGGCGTTCCATGCACAGGAGGCAGCGGCTCAGCATGAAGTTTGCGGTCCGCACTATGTACAGGCTGTAGGGCGGCAGCTACCTCTCTGCTGACGCCCTGGTCAGCAGCGCTCAGTAGCGACCGCACACACGAGGGCATTGCCTCAGGTCAACCTGCCGCTACTGTGTAAAGTTTGAACCATTTCTCAAGCTGTTGCGTGAAGTACGAACCACCTCTCTCAAGTGCAGTCACAGCGAGGGCACGTCTCCGTGTCGTTGAGAGGGGCACACCCTTCCCTGCGCGCTGCTCTCTACTTCAACCCCCCCTGAAATGGATATCTCACTTAATTCAGGAAGCGACAGCTCTGACGTCGCAGTGCTCCGCACCCGCGTCGCACATTGTGCGCTAGCGGCCCCTCGTTGATGGCCGTCTGTGCTGCTGCGCGCTACTGTTCCGCAACTAGTGCTGGCAACCAGCTTGCAAGCCCCGTGCCTTCTATATGTAATTCCTTAGAATAATCGCACTTCGAAGTATGCATGTGCAGCAGACTTGCAGCGCGTCGCAGCATACGCGTGCCCTGCAGCACTGCTCAGCGCGTTTCCCTGCTCTCGCTGCTGTTGCTGCTGCTGCTGCTGCTGCTGCCGCCGCTGCCGCTGCCGCTGCCGCCGCCGCCGCCGCCGCCGCCGCTGCCGCTGCTGCCGCTGCCGCCGCCGCCGCTGCTGCGCCGCCACCGCCTCCCGCTTCCGCACACCAGCGCCAGGGGCACGGCCACGAGGTCATGGAGTACTTGTACCGCGTCGCGAGAGAAAGGCCGGCGTGCTACGAGGTCACCGTGGAGGACCCCGCCCCCAGCTTTGTCCACCTGCGCGATGCCATCGACGCCGAGCACTGCAGGTCTGAGTCGGCCACGGAAAACTGAAACTGCCACGAATCATCGAATTGTTCAAAGATGCCATGGAAATCTGAAGTAACGTACCAAAGATGCCATGGAAAGTTCAAGTGAATTTATTCAACAAGCAGCGATGCATTGGTAAGCGCGTGAGTGTGTTGAAGTACGCAGTACTGGTAGTATGCGACTGCGCTGCTGCGTGCATTCGCGTCTCCGCACTGCCCGTCTCATGCACGGACCAGCGACTTGTACATCAGTGCGCAACGCCTCACACGCGGCGCATTTTGCGATGCACGTCCGCGCGCAGCGGGGGACGGTCAGACACTGCCCCTCCCCCCCCCCCCTCCCCCCCCGTCTGTCACATTGCGATCGGCAAACTCTTGCCGTTGGCCAAACGCTTATCGTCCCAAGCGCATCATGCGCGTGCACTCATTGGCTGCGTCAAGGCGCGTGCAATTGCCTGAGCACTGATGCAGCGTGCTGCGGGCGTGCGCACCTACAACGCGCCGCCCGCTTACGGCAGTGCAAGCGCGAGCCCAGCCACCCTGATCGGCGCAATTGCGCGTGTGCACTTTGTGCTGCAACTGCTGCGCCCGTGCGCGGCAGGGCCGCCCCCGGGCACAGGGGGTTGATGCCATCGACACCCCCCCTGACCCCACCCCTCACCCGAACCTGAGAGCCGACTTCAATGTCGATCCCTGCTGCTCCCTGCAGATGTCGTTGCTGAGTAGCTTTGATTGCAGACAAGTGGATCCCGCGACCTCTCATTGCTGCCCTCAAACTGAGCAGGCAGGAGGGCGTGTTGGACGAAATCCTGGCGAAATCGACCGGTGCCGCCTTGCCCTAACGCTTGCCACACTCCTTCCTCAACGTGCGCGTCAGGAGCTGCCGCCGCCTACATGCGTCAACATTGCAATGCTGTGACTGCAGACAAGCCCGACCCCACCAGCCCCTCACCGCTGCATTGTATAGTGAGCAGGCGGCAGGGCGTGCTGGATGAAGTCCTGGCGGCTCCTGCCTCCGTGACCGCTGCCTTGAAATGCTGTAACTGCAGACAGTCCGACCCCTCCAGCTCCTAGCCCTAACAGTAGCCCTAACCTCCATCAGCCCCTCACCACCGCATTCAATCGTCAACAGGCGAGAGGGCGTGCTCGACGAGGCCCTGGCGGCTTCCGCCTCTGCAACCGCTGCTCAAGTGCTGTGACTGCTGTAACTGCAGACAATCTGCATCTACCACCCCCATAACCCTCACCCTAACCCTAACCTCCATCAGCCCCTCATCACCGCGTTCGAAAGCGCACAGGCGCGAGGGCGTGCTAGATGACGTCCTGGCGGTTTCGCCTCTGCGACCGCTGCTCAACATTCAAGCGCTGTGTAAGTGCAGACAGTCTGACCCCATCAGCGCCTCACCGCCGCACTCGATTGTGAGCAGGCGGGAGGGCGTGCTGGATGAAGTGCTGGCGGTTTCGCCGCCGCGGCCGCTGCGCGTCGCCGAGGCGGACGCTGCGGCACGTCACCTCAAGATCACCAGCGCTCAGGCGGAGGCCGCGTACGAGCTGCTGCGCATGGCGGCGCTCGTTGAGGGCGACGAGGAGGTACGTGTGCTGTCTTTCGATTGCTGGTGTGGGTATACATATACTTCTACTATATGTATGCATGAGGGAGGGGGGGGGGTACACGCCACAGCCATGCGAGGGAGGGGGGGGGGGTGCGCGCCACAGCCATGCACTCGCTTCGAGGCCTTGCTGTTACTGTTGCAGCCTTCGGCGCCACAGCCACGCGCTTGCTTAGACTTCGTTGTTTGAGAGGCAGGCTTTGTAATGGTCAGACGTTCCAGCAGAGCTGTAGCTATTCGTTGATGTGGCCGTTATGGTAGCAACGCTCAGGCGGAGGCCGCGTACGAGCTGCTGCGCTCGTCGAGGGCGACGAGGAGGTACACGTGGCCGTGCGCGCCGCGGCCGCGCACTCGCTTCTGTTGTTGAGGTAGCCTTCTTAATCACAGCCGCGCATTCGCTGCAAGGCCTTGCTGTTAGTGCAACAGCCTTTGTAATCACAGCCACGCACTCGCTTCAAGCCTTCGCTGTTGCTGACGCAGCCTTCGTAAAGGTCGGTCGTTGCATCAGAGTTTTTGATGTTTGTTGATGTGGCCGTTGTGGCCGTCGGACGTCGCACGCGAGCCAGGCCACCATCAAATTCCAAGTTCGTAGTGCATGAGCTGTGTGCACCAACGTTTTCGCTGTGTCGCCCAGTGGCCATGCATCACCAACCTTCAGCCATTGTGTGATGACTCGGAGCTTAATCACATTGCGCAATGTGGAACGCAAATTGCATGGAGTGCGACAGCCCTGGCCGCGCGCATACACTGTGTGAGCCGTGGTCATGCTTTGTGCTGCTCTCACGCGTTTCAACCCAGGAGGCATGTATTTGCGGCGCAGGTGCAGGCGACGCGACAGTGTGCACGGAGCATCCCGCGCCGCCGCGCATGCCCTCTAGCCCCGCCTTCCTGGAACTGCGCCTGGCACTTGCGGCGCACTGCTGCGTTCATGCATGCTGGCGCACCCCCCTATAGATGCGTGAACGCCTTCTCATGTACTTCGAAGTATTGTAAACATCGTCTGATGTTGGCGCATGTCCGCTGCCTGCTCTCCGCTGCCTGCTCACGCGCACTGCTTCAACCGCTGCTGCATGGCCGCACGCTACAGTGCCTGGTCCGCTTCGCGCGCGCACGGACCGAGTGCTGCGGGGTGCATCATGCAAGCGCTGACCGAATGTGTGCCCTTTCAAAGTATGACATCCTTCCCACGTGGTCAAGTCCAGTGCAGAGACAATGATAGCATCTGACATGCGCCCTCCACGTTGGTTGCGCCGCGTGCGTGGCGTCGCAGACGGAGCGTCTCTTCCGCCTCATGGTCAAGCGGCGCCTGTACCAGCGCCTTGGGGCAGCGCTCAGCGCCGACCCCGCGGTGCGCAAGGCGCAGCTGGAGGAGCTGTACCAGGACGTCGTCGACGAGCGCTACAGGCCGCTGCTGCCGCGGCTGAGGGCGGCGCGCGCTTGAATTGTTGCGTGCGGTTTGAGTCGAGGAAGATGCCACTGCGCTCAAGGGAGTAGGTGTTGCGGTTGAAGCGATGACGGCGCCTGCGCTGCGAGGTCGCGCTCGGAGAGTGCGCTGCTGTTAGCGCGCGCTTCTTCGAGATTGGCCCGCCACTTGGAGCTGTTGTAGCAGGAGGCACTGCGCGCAGCTACCTGTCCAGGAGGCTGGTGGTCGCATATGCCGACATTTGGGTACCGCTGTACATAATGTGCAGCCCCTTGCAGCAGTGCTCACCGGTGTCCAAGTGCGCGGACACACGCGTGACATTGGGCCACCGGCGTTGCCAAAAGGATGCATGGCACACGTCGATGATGTAAATGCCAACTGTCATTGAAGGCATGAGGCGTGGTTTGCTCAGCGCCATGCTGCTGCTATACCTGTGATTCTGGCGTTGCCATTGCGCAGGCCATGCATTCGCTCGACAGCTACCTGCACAAACACTGCATCGATGGGCTGTTGCACTCTGTCCGACGCTGAGGTGTCACCGGCAAATAGCATTGGCCACTTCTCTGCACTGCGCGCGCCGCGTTATTTGCCGCACTGGTCTGCGTGAGCCTTGCGATTTCTGTCGAACGCTTTCTGTGCCCCCTACACACATAGATCTATAGACCATTGTGTTTGCATGTCTGCCCTGACCCATACAAGTAGATGATGCTGCAAGTGTTTGGAGTATTTCGCGTTGACCCTCTCGCATGGGCATGGCTACGGGAGAGCCCGTAAGCGAAACAGAACAGTGTGCTACACTGGCCCTCCATCAGAGTGTCCTAAGCCACTCTTGATGAAAGCAGCGCGTCAGTGCATCCACGATTGAGTGTATGTATTATTTGGCAACAGTGCTCAAGCTGCCACGCACTGCTCACCCTTGCAAGACGCACACAGTCTAGAGGACAACGCTGCACTGACGTATCTGTCTGTCGCACTTGCGCCTTTCCTTGTCAATGTGCCCACACCAGACGTACATCAGAAAAGAACACCTGCAGCGTCCCAAGCTCGTTAACGCCGAAAGGCGTGGCAGCGAATGCGGCTGGTTTGGTGGGTGGGCTGGGCTGCAGGGCTTGCAGGAGCTAGCACCAGCGGCCCTCAGGTGATGCCAGCGTGCGTAGCCCCTTCGAGAGAACTTCAAACGTGTGGTGGTGTCTCGGAAGCCCTGGCTGGCGTGCGGAGGAGGGACAGGCAGCGGCTTGGCGTGCTTGGAGAGCAAGCGGAGTCGGCTGCACGCCACGGCACCAACCACAAGTTACTCGCAGCGGTAAATGGCAATATCCTGTCAGGCTTGCAGCCTGCGGTGAGCCGTGACCTCGCTCATCAAGGAGGCGATGCTTTACTTAGTTATATAGCCTTTCTCTCTAGCGTCAGCGCCTGGCGCCCAGTGACTCCCTCTGCTTATCTCTATGATATCGGGGTTCACGTAGATAGCCACAATCTCCAGTTCAGGGCCCATCATGGTGACCTTGGCCTGCACGAAAACTTTGAGATGGAGTCTGCGTTAGGGCCTGGCACAATACCTGCAGGTCCTTTCGAAGGAAATAGGCAACTTTTTGACCCAGAAAAGGAAGAAAAGGAATTGCTCACAAGCAACCGCAATCGGCTCGAGAAGCGTTCACGGATTGTGCAATCGCCTTGCCTGTCCACAGGCATCCATTTCCGAGCAGAACAGTTGCCCTACACGATGTTAGTCTCACTTCAACATGATGATGTTGAAGTACACTCACACGTTTGTGATTGTGCTTACACACCTTGGCGCAGCAGCATGGAGGCTGCTGCTGCTGTTGCTGGTGCGATGCTGCTTAGTGATAGAGACTCTGAGGGCGAGGAGCCACCCATTGTACTCCCAGCAGCAGCACCTGCTGACACACCACTGCTGTGGTTAAGCGCAAGAAGAAAAAGGGCATAATTGACTTCTTCAAACTGGGTGGCATACCTGGCAAGGCGCCTAGGCCAATCGACAGAAGTGGCGCAGCACCCACCACTGGTACCAATAAAGGGCTCACGATTCAGCAGCGGATGCAGTCACCATCCAAATCCGCGAGAGCTAGAACTCGAAAGATCGCCACAAACACAGCCAAGTGAGTACGTTTCCACATTGTTTTGCATCAGTGAACCACTTGCTTCAATAAAACTCAGTCTGACATGTACTCTCCGTCTATTTGCCTTTTGCAGAAACACAGCTGCTGCCCCCAAGGTGCCTTCTCCTGCAACTGCTGCTTTCGCCAGCTCCAACGACGCCGAGGACGCTGAATGCGGGAGCTCCTCAGACTGTGAAGTACTACCTTCCTGCGCCAAGCAGAACAAGCCCCCTATAGGCGCCAGATCGGGCAAACGGCGTCCTACTGTCAACGACAGCAATGTGGCTAGGCGTATCAAGGAGCACCCTGGCGACTTTCGCAAGGAGGAGGGACGCCTGTTCTGCATTATCTGCGTCACCGAATGTGCGGAAGAGAAGACGGCCGTCAACAGGCATGTGAAATCCTCAAAGCACATCACTCGCAAGGCGGCACTGGAGCACAGGGCGATAGCAACTAAGGAGCGCATCAAGACCTTGCGGCAGCACTTCAACGCCAGCCAAGCCAAGGGCAGCAGCCTGTCGGACATGGAAAGCGTGTACCGTCTGGAAACTCTACGCATGCTCATGATCAGTGGCATTCCCATCAGCAAGCTTGATGGACCACTGCGCCTTGCGCTGGAGCACAACAACTACAGCCTCACCGACTCCAGCCACATGCGGGAGCTTATCATTGTGGTGGCCGGCGAGGAGATGAAGGCTCTTTGCGAGGAGCTGGCGGGGCAGCACATTGCCGTCATCTTTGATGGGACCACGGACCATGCGGAGGTGCTTGCAGTCGTTGCCAGGTATTGAATGTTGACCACATCGAGATTACAACAAGTGCTGTTGTGGCAAGTATACTGCGCTGTGGTCACAATGTCAATTTTATGTACATAGTTCTATGATCGCAGATACTGACGGAAGGTAATTATGTCAAATGTGTTTCAGGTTTGTGGATGCCGACATGGTCATCCAGCAGCGCCTGGTGCACCTTGGCCATTATGTTGCATCCTTCAACAACAAGGAGCTGGCGAGGGTCGTCTACAAATTGCTGACGCACACACTAGCAGTGCAGGACGAGCATGTGCTGCAGTTCCAACTAGACAGAGCTGAGGCAGGACTATGCGCAGTGGACACACTGCAGACCCTGTTCCCACATGCAGCAGCAGGGTCCTGCCTGTCGCACACGCTTGACCACTGCGGCGAGCACGTTCTGCTTCCCACAGCCAGGAGATTTTTCAACTCACTCAATGGCCTCATGTCCACTAGCCTACAGGCGCAAACAGCCTGGAAGACATTGACTGGCAAGACTTTTGGCAGCAAATCAAAGACCAGGTAGGTGTTTGGTGTTGCCAGCTAAGCCCTGATATTGCATTAGATCATGTACTGAGGTGCAGCAACATCAAAATGTCCTGTGTATGCGCAGCAGTAGCTGGGGTTCATCACGATTGCTGATGGCCAATGCAATCATTAGATCGAGCGGTGGGCTTGCAGTTGACTGTGTCCACTTCCACCATGCTGCATGCCGTCAGGAATGATCACCGTAGCATCATGGTCAGCTAGTCTAGCTATTCTGCAACAGCGTCTGTGCGTGGCCAATATTGCGGTACATGTATCCTTGCAATGGTTTGTCTTATGTGCTGTCGTGCAGGTGGTGGTCAGAGTTTGAGCTGCTGGCAAACATTCTGACGGTGGAGGAGACCAGCCAAAGCGACAGCAAGGGCAGCATGCTGTCTGCTTTGTTGAGGACGGAGAAGCTGCAGGTGTCTGAGTACATCAAAAGCATGCAGGCTCAGTGGAGGTTTGCGCCCACCAGACGTGCTATCATGTTTGAGCTCACTTGCCTGGTAGCAGCGGCTACGCCCTTTGTGCAGGCGACCTACCAGCTAGAGGGCGACGGGCCGCTCTCTATGGTAGCACATGATGTCATAGAGCGGCTGTCAAGCATCCGCACGGACCTGCTTCCAGACATGGACTTCCCTGCTGTGCAGATGCTGGCTGCCAAGCATTCCAGGCTCATTGCCAGGACTGGCAGCAACATCAACAAGAACCCTCCGACGGCTGCTGCACAGGTTCGTTTCGTTGGCTTCATATGAGGCATGCGTGTTGCTGTTGCCACCACATCAAGTCTTACACATTTGTTTGCTTTTACCTCCTTGTCATTGTCTTGTTGCAGGGAGTGGAGTGCAACAGGTTGCCTCTCCAACGCGCTCCTGATGCTGCAGCAGCCGTGGCTACAGATGCGGCAATGGTGCCAGCGGCTGCTGGCGCGCCACTGGCAATAGCTTTGCAGGTAACATGGAACTACTGGTACTGTATTGTGATGCTGCCATGCAAAATAATTTTGACCACCCCACATTGTTAGCTACCGCAATCATTGATGCATGCTAGTGACATCTAGACGATGCAATGCTAAGCTTGTGCACCATGTACTGTGGGTCCATCCCGCTGACTTCCTTGGCATCATGCATAGTTGGGCTGTATATATTTGCATGTGTCAGATAAGTTGCTGAAGCAACTCACACTTACACCTTGCCCTTCTTCTGCACCTGGTCTCGCGGTGCAGGGTGCCATTGCAAACGAGAGTGAGCAAGCTACTGTGGAGCGTGCATGGCTAGAGTATGGCAAGTACCTTGTGTGGGGGTGCTTTGCGTACTTTCAGTCTAGGATCAAGGAGACACTACAGCACCATCTGCTGTTGTACAAGGCTGCTCGCCTATGCCACCCTTTGCGCATGGCTGGTTTGCGGTTCAGTGCAAACACCATTTGTGCAACATTGACAGACAGCGCATTGCTACAATTTGCTCCTTTCCTTAAGGAAGTGGACGTTGACCAGCTGATAAGCGAGCTGCCTGCATACAAGGCGGCGTCAGCTGACTTACACGACGCAGACTCTGCCTTCACTATTGATGACATCATGCCGTTCTGGAGGACGCAGAAAGAGGGCGGACACCTCAAAATGTGGGTGACATTTGCTCGTTTGATCGCCACGATCCAGCCGGCCTCGGCTGCAGCTGAGAGGGTGTTCTCCATTATGAGCAACAGCTTTGGAGACAAGCAGACGAGCGCCTTGGAGGATTATGTCAGCTCCTCTTGTCAGTTGCAGTTCAACAAGCGGATCAATTAATGCGGTTCATCAAGCGGATCAATCGTTTGTGGGTGTTTGAACACATTTGATCAGCCAGGGCCTCTGTGTGTGCGCACCATTTCAATAGCACTTTGTGCTCCGCAATGTGGTGCCATTGCCGCCTTTGTTCTCCTGGTGCATGCTTTTTCTTTCCATTATGTGATGACATACCTGTCCTCCTGTACTGCTACGCTTCATGTGTGCTGCCTTGATGTTTCGTCTGCTCTATGCCATATATAGGCTCTGCTTCCTTGGTTGTATATGTCCATGTGCTCAATGCGTTTGTTGCAAGCCAATTGCCCTACATGATGCACCACAGTATGTTCATGTGTCTTGCGGCAGCCTCAGAGTAGCCCCTCCCGCATGTGCTGTTGCAGTAGCAGGTCAGCAGTGCAATGTCTAGGGTGGTTTTACGCCCAATTACAGAAAAGGAAAAAAGGATAAAAAAAAGGAAATAGGCAGATTTTTGGGAGGATGAATAAAAGGAAATAGGCACATTGAAATCAGGTATTGTGCCAGGCCCTAGTCTGCGTGGAGCTGGGTGGCCCTTAGAAGGGTCTGTCTGTGGGGGGAGAGTCTTGCAGCTTTGTTTGGTATCCCTGCTAGTGTGTGGGGGACAGTCGCTTGCGGATGCTTTGTTGGGGGTGATATGGGAGGCCCTGTGAACCACCGTCCCGCTCATCAAGGAGGCGATGCTTTGCTTAGTTATATATTTCTTTCTAGCGTCAGCGCCTGGCGCCCAGTGACTCCCTCTGCTTATCTTTATGATATCGGGGTTCACGTAGATAGCCACAATCTCCAGTTCAGGGCCCATTATGGTGACCTTGGCCTGCATGAAAACTTTGAGATGGAGTCTGCGTGGAGCTGGGTGGCCCTAAGACGGGTCTGTCTGTGGGGGAGAGTCTTGTAGTTTTGTTTGGTATCCCTGCCAGTATGTGGGGGACAGTCGCTTGCGGGTGCTTTGTTGGGGGTGATGTGGGGGGCGGGGTGTGGCGTGCAAGCTTTGCATGCTACATCCAAGAGTGAGAACAAGGCGACACACCTACAATATGGCATTTCCACAGCCACAAGTGGAATATATTAAAAGTACATATGTGTTGGGGGTGATGTGGGGGGCGGGGGGTGGCGTGCAAGCTTTGCATGCTACATCCAAGAGTGAGAACAAGACGACACACCTACAACATGGCATTTCCACAGCCACAAGTGGAATATAATAAAAGTACATATGTGTAGAGATGTATACAATGCATCTCGGTACCTGTACGATACATGCAGTATGTACTTTTTATTAATTCTCGCTCAGGGCGCGAAAAAGCCCAGATGATTGGCATCTAGCTGTAAGGAATCTACATGTCGTATGACAGTCTGAAAGTGTCGCAACGACAACCACTCAAACGCCGCCGCCGCCAAATGGCATCTCGGGGTCCTCCCCTACGTCCTCCTCCATGTGCCCCCCCCCCCTGGATTCTGCCATGTGTGTCATGACACGGCCAGAGTACGCCATGTGGAGCGCTGCCAACAGTGCCGAGCGTAAGCGCGCCAGGGCGATGCCCTTGAGAGCTTTAGGGCGCGCTCCTCCGGGCACTGACATCCTGCTGGCATACTCCGTCGCCACAGCCTCCAGCAGCTTCCGCCCCTGCTCCCCGATGCTGCCAAATGACCCTATTGCCAATGTGGCAAGTTTGTAGCAATTCTGATCATAATGACCAGAATAGTGGGTAGTCTTGGCGGCCTCTTGGTCGCGGCAGCATCGCTCGGGGTCTGCTGCAGTCTTCGCCGCCCGCGACGCCACCACACAGTGTGTACTTTTTATTAATTCTCGCTCAGGGCGCGAAAAAGCCCAGATGATTGGCATCTAGCTGTAAGGAATCTACATGTCGTATGACAGTCTGAAAGTGTCGCAACGACAACCACTCAAACGCCGCCACCGCCAAATGGCATCTCGGGGTCCTCCCCTACGTCCTCCTCCATGTGCCCCCCCCCCCTGGATTCTGCCATGTGTGTCATGACACGGCCAGAGTACGCCATGTGGAGCGCTGCCGACAGTGCCGAGCGTAAGCGCGCCAGTATGTACAAGTATCCTACAGATACCCAGTATGTACAGGCATCGTACTGGCACAGCCGTGGCAGTTGCAGTGCTCACAGCATCACCGCCACCTAACAGGCGCTTTCCTCGCCGCCCTGCATGCGTCCCATGACAGGCTGCGATGTGGGCGCTGCTGCTGCTGCTGCTGCTGCTGCGGCTGGTCCGAAATGCATTGCTACAGCGACAACACTGGTGTCGTACAGGTACCGAGATCCGTTGCATCGACAACACCTGGGCACAAAGATTTGATAGGGCAATCAAGACCAGACATAGTATGTGGAAAAAGCAACCGTCATCGCGCCGTTTCAGCGCAGACACGCGTTCCCGCAGAACCCAGCACTGTCACGCCAAAGAACAGAAATGAGGAGGCTACAGTGACTGTCACCGACTAATGCTCTTACGCACGCGCAGTACATTGCAACTCATTCCGAACATGAGGGCCAACGCGTCATGCAGCAACACATGCGACAAGCAGCAGGAGCAGGAGGCAGAAAATTGCAAGTTAGTGTATCCCCGTGTGCATTCATTAACCACAACGGGCGAGGCCGTTGTCGCACCACACGAGAACTCAGACAGGACACGCCGCATGGCGCCTGCAGCAGCAGCACATATCTGTGAGCACAGCACACCGATACGACGCCGTGCAGCTCTGCCGTTTCCTGACGTTGCAACCATTCGCGGACACCAGGACAACATCAATAGCATTGCGAGCCTCCGCACCCCTGTCCCCCTCCTCCTATGCACTGTCTGGGTGGCTCGCAGCAGCTGTTGTCGGGGTTCCCGTAAACCACGAGCTCATAGAAAAAGTCCTGAAGAGGCATTAGCGAATGCGTGGACGTGCTGGAGACGCACGCATGCGCGCCGCACGGCTCGTCGGCGGGGTTGGGGCAGACGATGGGCGCCACGCAGACCGCCTGCGAGTCGTCGCCCATGTAGCACCACTCGTCGCCGCCGCAGCACGTCGCGGGCAGCGTGAACTCCGCGTAGTAGTCCGCGGGCGCGCCGCGCGGGCCCGTGTCGTCCGTGAACCGGCTGAAGCCGCAGGGACGCGCGCATGTCGGCCGCGCAGCGCACCTGGTGACGCCGCGGACAAGTATGCTGTCGGTTACGCAAACCTCTTTCGCTGAGCAACAGACGGTTGGTGCGCTCGCCGTATGCGTCACGGGGTCCCACTTGTAGCCGCAGGGCGCTTCGCCCGCGGTGCACGGCGGCGCGTGATCGGCGGCCGCGCCGTTGGAAGGCGCAGATGAGGGGGCGGCGGAGGGGGCGGCAGAGGCGGCGGAGGAGGGGGCTTTGGATGCCGCCGCAGCCACCAAGGTTCTGCAACCCTCCAGGCTGTGCGTATGCGCGTAGAAATCGTGCCTAGCAGCACAGGGGGCATAGGTAGTACAGGGGACAGCGCAACAGCGTGCAACAGCGCTGAGAGGCAGTTGCACTACGATGGGATGATATCGTGCGCAGGCGGCAATTGGACGAAACAGGCACTGCAATCGCGTACGCTGGCCATGATTGCTGATTTGTGCAGCGTTTGGCCACGATGCTGGGCAAAAATGAACAATTGACCAGTTGCAGCAAATCCTGTGCAACAGTATCACATGACGGCAGCAATTGTACGTGTGGTGATAGCAGCTGGCCTCATCAGTGCAGCCAATGCTCTTACCACAGTAGAATCATATGGTTGTGACGAACAGTGGACTGAGTGTGTGCCTCAGGGCATATCATCCAGTCATCAAAACGCAACTAGCGTGCTTGCTCACCAGCAGTCGAGGAGGCCCTCGAACTTGGCCGCAGATTCCTGTGCGTCGAGGCAGTGAGCGTCTTGGGCGTCGTACAAGATACCTTCAATCCAGACGCTGAGCCCGTCACACGTGAGGAGATCTGTTTTGAGCTTCATGACGGCGCTGTTGTTGACGCCCTGCAGAAAGCGTCCGCATCGCACACACTCTGCTCGCTGCCACAGGCGATCTGCACCTCAGCAGGCAATTGCGCAGCGGCTTCCGCGGCACCTGCTGCCTCCCTCTGACGCAGGAATCATCGTGGGCACATACAAGCTTTAGTGAGACCACTGCACCACCAGCATCATACAGGCGACGCAAACCAGCCAAGGCAGCGAGTACTACTAGTAAGGCAGCGAGTAAGCCAAGGCCAACAAGTCACACACCTGCTGTATCGTAACACCTGTTGCAGCGGTCACCGCCAAGGCTCCCAGCAGCAGGCGACCCAGGAGCAACACCATCAGCTTGCTCTGCCGCTCGCTATGCTAAGGGAGTGCGATTGCTTTCGCATCTTTCCTCGCGCCTCCTCCATGGTGCTGCCGGTGAGGGTACAGCTTTTGCGCCCGTTGCAATCGTCACGTACGTTTGGGGCTACTCACGAGGGTTACATCAGGATAGCCGCCTGCCCGCCTGCCTCCCGCGCGACATTGGACTTGAGGCGTGTGGAATTCGCCGCTAAGGCAAGCAAATCACACTCACACTCTGATTGACGACGACGGTTGAGATCCTCCCGTGAACTTCACTCTGTGAAGAAAGCACAGTTTGTGCATCCAGCGAGGCTGTCGTGCAAAGGGCTCCAACGACGATGATGCAACTGGGTCTGTTACGCAATTGACCGACGCCACTGCCCCGAGCGACAAGCCAACAAGCCATCAGATGGGGAAGCCTGAGCTTTGGCGTCGGTTCGGCGCAATTATGCTGAGCACTGTGGCTGCACTTCAACTGTCTCAAAAACACCTGTAGAGAGAATTAAATTAATGGACGTGCCGAAGTGACCCGACAAAGCGCCTGCAAACATTGTCGCCAGAAAGCTCCGCGGTGTTGAAAAGCCTCCACCTCTCTCAAGCGCACAAGCGCGAGAGCGCGCCGCCACTGACAGTATTGCCGCTGCTGCCGGCGCCTGGCTGCGCTGCTGCATTGCCGCTGCCGGCGTTGTCCGTTGTCCCTTTGCCACCGGTACCGCCGCGGTGCTGCCGTACAACAAGTTCCTGCGCGCGCAGGCGCTTGAGTGGCGTCAACATTGACGGGCTGCAGTGGCGCTGGCACTCCCGCTGCGTGGCGTGCTGTCCTCCCCCCTCAAGGGAAGTAGTGTTACGGTTTTGGGTATGCACCTTGGTTAGCAAGGGCATACCACCAGGGAGTTCTGAGTACCAGGGGGTGCTTTATGAGACCCTGACCCCATCCGGCGTTTTTTTTTCGGTTCCGCGAGCTTGAAAATTGACACTGTTCATGCCAAAGGATTCAACTCATCACAGCTGAGGAGTTAGCTATAGGTGTCTTATCATGTATGCACAACTTGGGGGATTGTCGAACCCTAGTCCTAGAAGCTTCTAGTCACTCAGATTCACTTGTCTGGCTGGCTGGAAAGCAAGACTGAGAGCATCCTCCCACCCACACCCTGGCGTGTCTGCATAGGCTGGCTAGGGTCACCAACATCAGGTAATCTATGCTGGACATTCTGTGTGACTTCCACCATGTATATCTTGTGTTGTGCTTCTTCTTGTCTCAGCTGTTCCAAGACCATACATATCACTCCTACATGAATCATCCCCCTCACATATGGTCAGCAAACTTGTTGTATGTAAAAGTAGTGCTGACTGCCGTGCCCCCAGATCTAGATGCTGACAGAAGACAGCCCTCATCGGTGCTCGTGCCGCACGAGAAAAGCACCAAAGAAGACATTGTGACACACCCCTCAGCCCAGGCCATCGCCCCGGGCCGGCAAAGCACTATAGGGGCAGGTAAAAGCCCAAACGTGTGACAACAAGACACAGGGAGTTGAAGCGACTGTTGAACACAATACACACAACATAAAAGTTCATTGCACAAGTGACACGTATATACTTCACTGCTGCATCCATGTATATACAGTATATTATGGGTGCACTACCAGGATGCTCATGAGAAGGCTTTTGCACCAGCCTCGGAGGCATGAAGTCGGTCCTCAGGCGGGCTGTGTGAGCGGTTGGCCGGCCGCCGCCATCTGAACGAATGGACTGCATGCTACTCCTCCCCTCAGTTGGGGTGTGCAATGCGGTGAGGGGCCAACGCCAGATCAAAGTTGCCACAGGTTCCGCGCTAGTGAGTACTGCGCACTGTCAACAATCATCGGCAGATCGTCGCCATACGAGGGTACGCAAAGCTCGCCTATGAGTTCAACATGCACATCGCTGCCATACAGTAGGCGGGCCAGCCACGCGAGCACGTTGAGTTGGACACCGAGCTCCCGCACAGAGTTGGTGTACTCTGGCAGGTCTGCTTGTACATCGCACACCTTGATCGCCACCTGGTTGCACGCAGGGTCGTACGTCACGGAGGCGAGCGCTGCCTTCTGCAGTACCTGCTGCATCAAGACGCTTGACAGCGCTCCCTCCAAAGCCTGTGGGCACGCGTGTGCCACTGCGCACAAGACTCCAGCGGGCTGCGCCAGCAGCACCTTGCAAAGAGGAACACAAGTCAACGGGTGAGAGTCGACCAAGCGTACGAGCAGTACTGTACATGGTGCACAAGTGCTACTCTAGTAGAGCGCATTCATCAGCTTTCCCGGCGCAGTCGTTGGCAACTTTGAAAATTTACTTAGACAGATGTGGTATTTGTATGGACAGCTCTAGGGTAAGCACAAGTGCACATGCATATGTTACATGGAAGGATGTTATCACTGCTGTGCAGCCGCCTACCCTCTGTACGCCAGCATCATAGCGATCAGACAGGGGGTCCGGTGAAACAGCGACGGTTTGGATAACAATGAGATGAAGCACACATTGTCAATTGCAGGGCCAAGCTTCCAGAGCGCCCAGCAGGCGATGCAGGGGTGCCTGCATCAGTCACCAAGCATAGCATCACTTGTCGACATGCAAAAGGGCGGTTGACCCGAACTTGATTGTAAAAACTTGGGCCCCCGAGGCTGAGGTCTTGCGCAGACACAGGTGTGCGATAGTGAGACTGCAGTGCTGCTCCATCGCACGCATCCAGCGACAGCTGCATGCAGGGTGTGTGGTGTGATGCTGATGCGATGGGACACGAGTCCTCAGTCTCGTGTTTCGCAACATAGATCAGCAGTACAGCATTTATGCAGCAGTCCGTAGTTGTCTTGACTGACCTTGATAGCCGTGTCCTGTGAGCTGCCCTGCATTGCTGTGGCAGCAATCAGCACTTGTGTCAAGGCCAGTTTCAGCTCTTTGCTCTCTTCCAGGCCCTCTGCATCGAGCTCTGCACGGCTGGTCAACATGGTGCCCATGGAGCGTTCGAGACTGGCGATGTCTACTTCCCCGCCAGTGACGCATTGCACGTTCTCGTCAATGCACCCTAGCGCCTGCATGCATGAGAGTCGTCATCTGATAATTCAGCAAACCGTACAGGCTCACTATCCATGAGGCAAAGGGTATGAGGCACACTAAATACTGACTTGATAATTCAGCAAACCGTACAGGCTCACTATCCATGAGGCAAAGGGTATGAGGCACACCTAATACTGACTTGACGATCTGTAGCGGGACCATCAGATGTCCTGGTGAATGTCTGTTTTAACAATTCTTGATGACATACTTCTATTTCATTATCTATTGCCACCATGGTGATCCCTGTCAGTACGACATCAATGAGCAACATCTGTTTGTTTGTGGGCATACTTGGCAGCATGAGCTATAGCTATGAGGCTTCAGACGCGAGCTTGTCATCTGTGGGAGGTTCTTGGCATTCCTGCACTTGGCAATACGCATGATGTAGGCGGTAGGCCCATTTGGCAGCAACTTTGACACAAGTTTCATGCCGAGAGTACCACTAGTAGCTAATAAGGTGCCTAGGTCATCAGCAATCGCATTCTGTGACACCGCACAGGATGAACAAAGTTGAAACACTGGTTGCCAATGATTGCTGTCCAGCCATAGGTCGTGAGCTTTGCGCCATGGGACCCGCGCAGAGTGAATCGCCACTGCCGTGATGTGAAACGCAACTTGGCTGAAAAATTGCTTGTACAAAATGTAATGAACACGCCTACACATCCGGGAGATCAAGCTACATCCGCTCCCGTTGGCCAACGCGCACGGTGCCCGTGCATGTAGCGGCAACAAGCAGCGCTCACCTTGAGCTTGGCTTGAGCGTGACTGACCACTTGAGTCAGCATCTTGTTGTCGAGGAGCTTACGAGCTGCATTGTAACTTAGCGTCAGGCGGTCTGCGTCTGCAAACACGCCCGCCAGCCGGACAAGGTTGCTTGCCGTCAAGGGTGCCAGATGAGGCTCCTTGTTGAGGACTGCATTGCGGACACCAACCCTCATCAACCCTCCCACCATTGGGCCTAGGCTGGATAACGTGGCATTAACGTCGGCCAGAGTCTTTCTGATGGCGGCGTGATGCTCGGCGGTATCTCGAAGTTTCCGCTGAAGCTCAGCAATTAGCTCCTCTTCTGACATGCTTGCCAGCCTTTGCGCCTGAGTCTCCTCCGAAGAGGGACCTGTGGCGACGCTAACCGCCACACGCGAATCGCGCGAACGGCAACAACGCACGCTGTGTGTTGCACTGCCACGTCGGAGTATTGGCAAGCGGATCCTGAAGGCCTTGCCAGACTCTGAGAACGCCATCAGAAAGGCCAGGATTGCCAGAACGCGTCTCATTGCTTCTGATTCTTCCGCCTCAAGACGTCTCAGCCTGCCGTGTGCTCTCGCCCAACCACCGCCAACTGTTTTTGCACAACAAGGATTATTCGCTTTAAAACTGCAAGCTTCTTGAGTGTCGTCTCCCGGGGCGGGCGGGCTCCTCACCTTTTAGCCTTGGGGGTTCCTAGAGGGGCGTTGCCCGGGACAGACACTTGCACTCTCTCCAACTGCTGATATATCTTTGACGGACCCACGGTCAGAATAAACCTGACACCTGACCATAGGGTTGAAGTCTTTGAGGAAGAAAAGAGAACTTGGTTTTACTCTGTGCAGCATGAGCGATGAGGGGGGTTTTACACCGGTGGAAGAGGCTGAGGAGAGCTGGGTCTTGATCGATGACGAGGAGCAACTGGAACTAAAACCACAGGAGCAGGAACACTCGCCACGGGAGGATCTGCCTGAAACAGAACGTCCTGGAGAGCAAGTGCTTGCGCTGCTTGGACCAGGCTCCAGTGCACATCAGCCTGTTGCTAGCTCTAGTTTAGACGTACAACAACCTGCACCCATATTACAAAAGCCGCAGGCGCCGCAGGAGCATCATCCACAGGTGGCGATAATGATGGAGCCTCTGGAGCAAACATTGCAGCAGCGGATCAGGGACAAGTTGCGGTGAGAATGCGTGTTTATGGGGCTTTTGAAGCTTTATCGGCCCTGACTGCAACGCTTCTGTACACAGACAACGACTCATTCAACGACAGCGGTTCGTTTCTGCCTGCCAGTGCACAGGCTCGCCGGCTTAACGAGTGCCACGTGTATTCTTGATCCACATGCAGGTGGCAACTTTGCCTGTACCCGCAGCAATTTCACAAGCCAGTAGTACTGTGGCTCACAACCTTTCCGCATGAAAACATGTTTACAATAAATCTCACATCAGTCAGCAGGTGCAGTGGGTACTGATATCTTGCAAGTGCTCACAAATAGCACAGCCAGGCAATTGTGTATTGGCCTGCCTGTCTTCTTGCTGTGTCCGGGGATGTATGTGTATTGGCAACTACACCAGTTTATCGACAAGAGGCATTGTAAGGGCCTCCCTAGCTCTCAGATTTGTAACACGGGACTGGACGAGAAACGGATTAGGACCAGGTTAGGGTAAGCATAACAACGGCCGATCGCATGCCGCAAGCGCTCAGGTGAAGGGCAGCATTGCAGGTACAGGCCCACAGGTTCAAAGCTGTGGGCACACGGGCCTCGTAGCAAAACTGACAGCAGCAGCCAATATAGTGCACCCTTGAAGAAGTGAAGTTCGAGTGCGCACTTTAGGATTACATGTTTGTGGCACATTCTTCAGACCGGGCGCCAGGGCAACCGTGCTTACAGAGCGCTTCTGCAGCGAATGGTAAACGCAACGTCGCGCGACCACGCCCCCTGAAAGTGCTACGACGCCGCAGCGCCATGCGCACAGCGTTGCACGCCGACCTGCCTGTCCTCGCCGCAGCGCGGCGGCTCTGGTGTGCAGGCCTGTGCATCACCAGCTCTTCTCATGTACAGCCAGTCGTCTGCAAATGAGCGGATTAGGGCAGCGCACTGGGGTGGCGTGGCTGGCAGCAGACGCCAGAACGCCCGTGGGCGCCACCGCCGCGTCGTGCTGCTGATGCGAGCGCTGTTGCGTGTTCTGCGTCACGGGCGGCCAGCATGCGCACGCGCGTACGGATCTGCGAACCTGCGCAGCCTCCGCGCCGGTCACGATCACACTCAAATCCGGGGGGGCGTGACTACGTAGCGGGGTCGCGCAACAGCGCCCGCGTGCGCTCCTGTCGCGTCACTTTGCGCACTGCCTTCTGACATGACTTTTCCCGCACCGCTCCATCAACAGGGGGCACTGGTACATGGGCATCTACGGCCTCGCCTGCTGCGCCGCCGTCACGCTGGTCAGCGTCGTGCTGCAGAAGCACCACGGCGGCGGCGGCGGCGGCGGCGGCGGCGGCGGCGGCGGCAGCGGCGGCGGCGGCGGGGCGGCGGGCGGCGGCGGAGGCGGCGGCGGCGCGGCGCAGTCTGTGGGCGGTACCTAGCGCGGGGGGGGGGGGGGGGGGGGGAGCGCCGCTGCGCACTCACAGAACGACAGCGGCATGTAACTGCCTATACAGTGGATGTGGTGTGACGAGAGCGTTGCCTCGGCGCAGAGTGGCCGTGCCGGCGGCTACACTGTGGAAATTCGGGCTCGAGTTGCAGTAGCGCTGGCACGCATCCGGGGTAGGGGTTTGACACCAGGGGGTACAGAAGCCCTGGGGCACCGACGTGCGTCAGCACACGACTGCACGCAGGGGGCGGCGCAGTGTCGCCGGATACCCCATGTATGACACACACATACCTACCTACCCCCGTAAGTAGTTTGCAAGTACCTGACCCTGGGGGGGGCGCTCGCCGCGCCCCCCGTGTACAGAGAGCGTGTACAGCCCCAGTGTGTGAACTTCAAGCGTAGCTTCATGTCTATATAATACTGTAAGGCGCGCGGCCTCAGCGAGGCGCCGGACGGGTGTGGCGCGCGTGGGCCGTGTGTCAGAGCGTAGACGCTGCGGATAGAGCGCGCGCGCGCGAGCCACGCTTTCTGTGGCGAGCGCTGCTGCAAATGCACTTGTGCGCCTTCCTCAGCTTCGGTTGCAGTGTCATTTGACGCTGCTGCGCACTCTTTGCTGTGCTGCATATTTTGCATGTAGTGTGCAGTGAGATTGTTGACGCTGCTATCATGCGGGGCATGTGCTCCAGGCATTGAGCGCTGCTTCCAAAGCTTTCCCTAAGCTGTGACTGCAGGCTGTGCTGTGGCGTTGCCCGTTTGGTAGAAGCATGTGCAGCGCCGTAAGTTTGCGCCAAACTTGCTCTCTATGCGCTGCCGTATCTCCTACCAGGCTGACACCATTGGAAGCCCTATATTGCACAAGGTTAGAATTGAATCAGGGTCACTGCATGTCTGGTGTTTCGTTGACTCGCGTGTGTTTTATCAAAGCAACACAATTGGTAAGCAGTCAGTACAGCTGTATTCTCTGCTTTGGCAACTCCTTGCACTTTTCACTTTTTCGTGTCACCAACTGCAACAAAGTTGACTCGCACACCAACCCGGACCCCCCCCCCTCCCCAAGGATCTGCAATACTTCGTAGTAGTAACCGGGGCCTGCAAGGGTCTGCAACCACAGCGCCCTGCTGCAGAGCAGTGCTGGCGGCGCCTGCATGCATCACAAAATTCTCTCAACACCCGCTGGGTGCAGAGGATCCTTAAAAGTGTTGTTGTGCCAACTGAAGTGTTCAGGACAGTAGTGCAAGTTCACTCTGAGTGCCCCAGGCCTGCTGTCCAAGGCGGCATTTAGACATGATGCACTGCATTGATAGCATTTTTGTCCATACAAACGAGCGCCATATGACGAAGTGGCGAGAGGCAACATTGGTGCAGCCTTCACAAAACAATTGGCAAAACACACGCACACAGCGACGCTCCATGCTGATCCTTGCCATTACCAAGATACTTGTCAGCGATGCACCGTTAGTGCCGCCAACAGGCTTGCACTGGTATGCTGGCCTCCGTATTGCTGCATCTTCAACGCCCACACACTTCGAGCTGTCGTCACAGAGTACACAACCACCCCAACCTGCAAGAGGTCGAAGCGAATACGCAGCGTGCGCTGCTGGGTTCGTCGTCGCCTATTTCTGCTTCATTCCTTGGCTCTGGAAGAAAATAGTCCGTCAGTACGAGCGGGAAGCGGTCTATCGGCACAGACGGCAATTGTTGCGGGCAAGCTACAGAGCAAAGCCCGTGCTGATGGTCGTGACGGCCCCCATTGAGAGCACTAGTCTTCATCATGGCCACAGCTTCTACTAATGTCTTCTTATGTCTTCACGGGACAGCGATCAGACAGGGCTCAGCGAGACTCAGCCCCTGCATGTCGCACGACAGCCCCCCCTCCACCATAACTTGCATGGTCGCTTCTTGCTGTCGAGTGTTCCCACCGCGTGCGCCGCCCCAGTCGTTCTACGGGGCGTGCCTGCTAAGCCAGTAACGCTCGACTGCTGCACGTCGATCACGCATCGCAGGGGGGAGCGTGGGGATGCAGGGGGCGGGGGGGGTCCGCAGAAGCCCCCATGTACCTCCCCCCTTCCCCCAACTTCACCAGGGGCACGCGAGTACTCGCAACGGCTGCACCCTGCGCATCTCTGCAGCGTGCTTCCACGACCATCTTACCGGGGCACTCTGTTGTAAGTGGCGACGCTCGTCCCCACCCCCGTGCACTCTTCGCTCACAAACCGCTACATGCTCCCCGCTGCCGCCGCCTGCAGACTTGCGTGCCAAAGCACGTGCCCCGCGGGCAGCAGCGCCGCCGCCAGCTGCTGCGCCGCCGCCGCCGCCGCCGATGGCGCCTCTGCATCCGCGCAGCGCTCCTTGCTGCCCGTGCCTGTCGCAAGCAGGTGCCGCGTCAGCTGCTCCGACCGCAGCGGCGGCTCGTGCAGCCCTGTCGCGTCGCCGTAGTCTGACGACGCCGCGGACGTCGCCGCCGTCCTGGGCGACTGCGCCGCCGCCGCTGCAGCCGCCGCCGCCGCCGCCGCCGCCGCTGCATCGTCCCCGCCAAACCCCAGCGCGCGCAGCAGCGGCCGCCAGAACGCGCGCGGCTGCACAGGGTCGGCGACGGCAGCGGCGTCATCTTCGGACGCGTCCGCTGGCAGGAGCTGTGGCTTCGCCTTCGCCGCTGCCGGGCTCTGGCAGCTGCTGGTGCTGCCGCTGCTGCCGCCGCTGCTTCCGCCGTCGTCGTCGCCAAACCGCGTCTGCCGCACCACCATCAGCAGCGTCCAGAACGGGCGCTGCCACATGTGCGCAGCAGCGGTGAACGAGGCCTTGCGCGTAGCGCTCTCGGCCGCCGCCGCCGCCGCGTCCGCCGCTGCCGCCGCCGCCTCCTCCCTGCGCCGCGCCGCCGCCGCCGCCATCGCCGCCGCCGCCTCCGCCGCCGCGCGGCCGCGGCGTTGCGTCGCCTTGAGGCCCAGCCAGCCGTGCGCGCGCGCGGACGCGCCGCGCGCCTGCGCCTGCAGCGCCGTTACGCCGCGCGTGACCGCCGCCGCGTCGACGATGCTCGGCGCCGCGTTGAACTGCACGAACGCGCGCACGCCAGAGGCCTGCACTGTTAGATGCCATGCAGTATCACTTGTTGGATGCCATGATGTATTTGAGCAGTTGGAGGCGCAATGCACTACAGCTGGCTGGATACTTGGCAGTGAAAGTTTGGGACTTCGGTCGCTACCAGACTTGAAATGCTCTAGAGCGTCCGATTCCTGCGCAATCCGCGCCGCCAGTGCGCGCCGGCCATTGCTCATGTGGCACAGAAAGTGTGCCACACCAGCGGCAGTCAGCAGCAGCGAGCGTGCTGACAGCGTGGCCGTGTCAAAGGCGGTCTCCGCGTAACCTGCGGAGTTTGGTGGCACCCGGTGGCGGCCGGCTGCTAGGGACGCTGCACCGCCGCGTGCGCACAACGCACGCGTGCTGCCCGCCAAACCCCACGCACAGTGAGCGGAGCGCGCGCGACGCACCGGAAGACACCGCCAAACCCATGCACGCTGCCCAGAGCGCGCGACGCAAGGAAGGCGTCATATTCAAATCAGCACTGCCAACGCGCAGTCACGGCGGCGGCGGCGGCACTCACCAGCTGCGCGATGAACGCCATGTTGAGGCGCGCGTTGCCGCTCGTGATGTGCGCGGCGTGGATCACCGCGGCGACGCCGAGGTCCGTGGCGGCGGCGTTGATCACGTGCTCCGCGAGGCGCCGCGGCGTGCGGCAGCGCTCGAGCGCAAGGACGCGCGCGCCGCCGCCGCCGCGCCCGAGCCGCCGCAGCAGCGCCGCGTAGCACTCCGCGTCCGCCAGGTCCCTGCGGTGGCACACGCGTCGGGGCGAAGCGTGTGTGCCGGTGAGACAGAGCGTGCTGTAATGTGCACTTCGAGTGCGCTTCGGGTGTACTTTGGAGGTAGTGTTCAGGGCAGCGGCGCGGCGCAGCGGGTGTTTTGCGGGGTGTACCTCAAGATGCACTTCTTGTGACAGTTTCGCATAAAAGCGCTCGTACAAGTCGGCGGGCGAGCGTGCGCGGCGGCTGCCGGCCGCACGCGGCACGTGAGCATGGCCTATCGCGTTGGCGGTGCGCTGTTTGGGCCCGATATGGCCCAGCTGCGCGGCGGCGCGATGAGCGCTCGCAAGCAAGCGGGCAAGTCGCGCCGTGCTTTGGCACGCGGACGGTATGCGTGGATAGAGTGTACGGGTAGGTAGGTACGCCAGCCGCGACGCGTACCTGTCGAGGTTGCGCAGCCTGCGCGCCGCGCCCGCCCAGTGCAGCTGGTGGTTGAACCAGCGCAGCAGCAGCTGCTCAACGGGCAGCGCCGCGAAGGCCGCCTCCGACTCGCCCGGCTCGCGCAGCAGGCGCAGGCGCGGGCACGCCGCGAGCGACACCTGCGACGAGATCTTCGCCTTGATGATCTGCCACAGCAGCGCCAGCAGGAGGATGGTCTGCGCGCGCGCGCATATGCGGGGGAAGGGGGTGTTATGCGGCGGCAGCGCGAAGGGGTCACGCGCACGAGCTGCTGATGCTGTGGAAAGCAAGGGGGGGAGGGGTGCGTTGCACGCAAAGGGCAGCGGGCGGCGGCAGAGGACGCGGGTGCACCGTGATCGACAGCAGAGGCGTGGCCTGCGATGCAGCGGTGTGCTGCAGAAGGTTGGTCTGCAGGGGTCGGAGACATGTTTCACGACACGCAAGATGATGACAAAAGACCTACTCAGATGGGTCGGCACGCTGTCGCGCGTAGCGCACACCGTCAGCAGACGTCTTTTGACGCGCACGCTGTGAACAAGCGCCAAACCGCCAGCACTGCTAGATGCCCGCCCGCATTCGGCGATAGCGCATCGCACGTGTTACGCGGCACTCCCGAGACTGCGCCGCGCCACCATCGCAACTGCCACCGTCATACATGCGCTGCCGCCAGCTGCCCCCGACCAGTTCTGAACCATCCCCTCCGCCCGCAACCAGCCCCTCCCCGGCCACCGCCTCCCCCTTCCCCTGCACGCGCCTCCGCAGCTGCGACACACACGCAGCGCGCACCGCGACCAGCCCCTTCCAGCCACCGCCTTCCCCTGCACGCGCATCCACAGCCACGACGCACACAGCTGCCGCGCACACAGCAGCGCTCCGGCGCACCTTCTCCTCCGTGATGTCGCGCGCGCCAATGTTGACGACCGGGCAGCCGAGCGCGCGCACCGCGGCGATCGCGTGGTTGCAGTTCTCCGTCGCCTGGAAGATGGACAGCGGCTCGCGGCGGTTGATGAGGCGCTCCGGCACGCTGCCCGCCGCCGCCTCGTTGACCAGGTGGCACAGGACGACGCCGTCGGCGCACGCGCGCACGAGCGTCGCCGGCGCGATCGGCAGCCTGTGCGCGAGCTGCGGCGCGGCACCCACCGCCTGGTTGACGTAGGCGGAGAACGCGACGGTCTCCTCATAGCTGCGCGCGCGCAAGGGGGGGTGGGGGGGGGGTGGAGGGTAGCAGGCGGGTGAAAGCGGGTCAGAAGGAATTGATAGAGACATGCTGTCATCTGGCGCTGATGCGCATGCTGCTGTCTCAATTTACCTAGTGTTTGTAGAGCTAGGACGAAAGGGACGGGGGGGGGGGGGGAGCGAACTGGGTCAGTGGCAGTCATTTTATGGTGGAGGGATAGGAGTGGGGGATGTGCAGAATCGACTTGAACGAGCCAGGTCGGATCGTAGATGCTCAGCTGGAGAGAAGTTGCAATTAAACGGCGCGCGCATGCCAAACGACGTGCACACGCACACACACATACCTGTAGCTGTGGGTTGATGATCCATCGGTCCCAGCAACGTCGAAGAAGCTCTGAACTCCGGCAAGAACAGAACAGACACACAAAAGGCATGAGCAATTCAGATAAAATGAGACGGGTGAATTTCTGTTGCAGGAGGACCACTCAAGACCACTGAGCTTTCATGAGCAGAGCAATTGTTCATGCTGCACGCTTGAATCCTCTACGTTGTGTGCTACTAACCAGCCAACGCGTACAACTCAGCGCCCTCATACCTGGTTGGTGGTGTGCCGTCTCGACAGGACCCTCTTGACAGGGGAGTGCGCAGGCACCTCAAGCGATGACCTGTAGTTGAGACGAAGCGCAGTGGATGGCGCCTGGAGGATAGACGTCCTCAGTCTCACAAAGGACTCGCTGGCTCGTCTCGCAATCCGTATGACAGGCGCATCTGGGGTCTGCGTGAGACTTGGCGAAGTGACATTCACCAGATCCGTGTCATCCCGGCTGCTCACCGGGCTGTGAGCATGATACTGTGCCCTGGACACTACCCTCGTGTCCCGCGGGGGCAAGGGCCGAGAAGGAGGCATATCTACACTCGCACCCCGCGGAGGAGGGTTGACGGTTTTGCAGATCGCCTCTCAGGCGAGGAGCTGGCACACGACACAGGGTCTGCTGTCAGAGCCTGTAGCTGCGGCCTCACCCTCGGTCTTCGCCTGCCACTGCCGACCCTCCACGGCGAGATAGACTGCAGCTGGCAGGGTTCACGGCTTGTTTTGACATGCAGGGCCCAGTACATCGGATAGGGGTTCACGCGGTGGTGGACGCCTGTGATGAACGCCAGATGTACGCCAGCTGATGGAGATTATAAGATCAGAGTCGCTCATCGGCCTGCTATTCTGGCTGCAGATTTCCCTTATCTTGCTTGTCAACCGCCCCACGCATCACTTACAAGCCCAGAAACAATGCACAGTGCCTGCCCACAACAGAGTGAAAACGTTTATTTATTTAAAAACAACTACATGTTGATTGCAACCATCGTACTTGATTGATGCTGCGTAATGCTTGATCTATGGACTGTGAGAAAAATCAGTGAAACTTGCACCATGCATTGGGTTCAGGCAGTGTGTCCCCCCCACACACACACCCCACCCGCCGTACCAACCTACTTTCTCCCCTCCAGTGACCAGACACATCTGTCGCCCGCCGACCGACGCGCAATGCATCCAGCTCCATGCAGATGCCAGCCCCAATTGATTGAAATGACAGCAGGACCAGTATCGACACTAAGTTGACTAAGCCATGACTCATGAGACCATACCTCACGCTGGAGTCAAGTTTTGAAAGCCATGGTGCTGCTGCACAGCACCAAGTTGCACCAGACTGTAGTACGTGCGTCCTTGCTGATCCATATCAGAAACTGAACTGCAACGTTAACCGCGATGATGGCAGATCGCTGCCGGTGCACGCCTAGGCTGCCCATGATCACATCCATGTGAGTTCAGCGCAGGTCTCAGACTCAGAGGCTCCTCCAGTCGCAGCAGCGCTAGCTGTACTCTGAAACCCACGTGCTGATAATACACCAGCACCTCTCCAGCTCTAGCGCACACCGGTGCAACCCACATCCGCAATCGCCTTGACCCTTTCATCCCTCCCAAACAGCTCGGGCGCAACAACACACGAGCGCACAAAACCGTGTGTGTGCCTGGCACAAGGTACCACAGCAGCGGCGGCGCAGCTGGTCCGATTCCATTGGATGTACGTGTGCCCCTGTGTCCACAGGCTGGTGGTCGTGTGGTGCAAAGTGACGCTCGACACGGCTTTGTCAAGACCAGCTGGAGTACGTGCGCAACCCTTTCCAGCCCTCCAGCTGGAGTACGTGCGCAACCTTTTCCAGCCCTCCAGCTGGTCTTGTTGCTGATGCAGAGTCGCCAGCTCCGTGGCGATGTCTTGTTCCGTTCGCTGTTGGTGGTCAGTCGGAATGGCGTCGCGGTTGCAGATGTCGATGAGATTGACCTCCTGCGCCAGGCGAAGGGCTGCATGCGCCTGCTCCTGTGGCGTCGCCTTGGGCATGCGGGCGACTACTCCGTCGACCAGCTCGTTCTGCAGTGCGCAAAACTGGGCATGGCCGTACTGCCGCATCTGAGGCAATTGGTGTACTTTTATTAATTAGCAATTGGTGGACGTGACCTTGGCCTGCATGAAAACTTTGAGATGGAGTCGGCGTGGAGCTGGGTGGCCCTAAGACGGGTCTGTCTGTGGGGGGATAGTCTTGTAGCTTTGTTCTGTATCCCTGCTAGTATGAGGGGGACAGTCGCTTGCGGGTGCTGTGTTGGGGGTGCTGTGGGGGGCGGGGTGCGGCGTGCAAGCTTTGCATGCTACACCCTAGGGCCTGGCACAATACCTGATTTCAATGTGCCTATTTCCTTTTATTCATCCTCCCAAAAATCTGCCTATTTCCTTTTTTTTATCCTTTTTTCCTTTTCTGTAATTGGGCGTAAAACCACCCTAGACATTGCACTGCTGACCTGCTACTGCAACAGCACATGCGGGAGGGGCTACTCTGAGGCTGCCGCAAGACACATGAACATACTGTGGTGCATCATGTAGGGCAATTGGCTTGCAACAAACGCATTGAGCACATGGACATATACAACCAAGGAAGCAGAGCCTATATATGGCATAGAGCAGACGAAACATCAAGGCAGCACACATGAAGCGTAGCAGTACAGGAGGACAGGTATGTCATCACATAATGGAAAGAAAAAGCATGCACCAGGAGAACAAAGGCGGCAATGGCACCACATTGCGGAGCACAAAGTGCTATTGAAATGGTGCGCACACACAGAGGCCCTGGCTGATCAAATGTGTTCAAACACCCACAAACGATTGATCCGCTTGATGAACCGCATTAATTGATCCGCTTGTTGAACTGCAACTGACAAGAGGAGCTGACATAATCCTCCAAGGCGCTCGTCTGCTTGTCTCCAAAGCTGTTGCTCATAATGGAGAACACCCTCTCAGCTGCAGCCGAGGCCGGCTGGATCGTGGCGATCAAACGAGCAAATGTCACCCACATTTTGAGGTGTCCGCCCTCTTTCTGCGTCCTCCAGAACGGCATGATGTCATCAATAGTGAAGGCAGAGTCTGCGTCGTGTAAGTCAGCTGACGCCGCCTTGTATGCAGGCAGCTCGCTTATCAGCTGGTCAACGTCCACTTCCTTAAGGAAAGGAGCAAATTGTAGCAATGCGCTGTCTGTCAATGTTGCACAAATGGTGTTTGCACTGAACCGCAAACCAGCCATGCGCAAAGGGTGGCATAGGCGAGCAGCCTTGTACAACAGCAGATGGTGCTGTAGTGTCTCCTTGATCCTAGACTGAAAGTACGCAAAGCACCCCCACACAAGGTACTTGCCATACTCTAGCCATGCACGCTCCACAGTAGCTTGCTCACTCTCGTTTGCAATGGCACCCTGCACCGCGAGACCAGGTGCAGAAGAAGGGCAAGGTGTAAGTGTGAGTTGCTTCAGCAACTTATCTGACACATGCAAATATATACAGCCCAACTATGCATGATGCCAAGGAAGTCAGCGGGATGGACCCACAGTACATGGTGCACAAGCTTAGCATTGCATCGTCTAGATGTCACTAGCATGCATCAATGATTGCGGTAGCTAACAATGTGGGGTGGTCAAAATTATTTTGCATGGCAGCATCACAATACAGTACCAGTAGTTCCATGTTACCTGCAAAGCTATTGCCAGTGGCGCGCCAGCAGCCGCTGGCACCATTGCCGCATCTGTAGCCACGGCTGCTGCAGCATCAGGAGCGCGTTGGAGAGGCAACCTGTTGCACTCCACTCCCTGCAACAAGACAATGACAAGGAGGTAAAAGCAAACAAATGTGTAAGACTTGATGTGGTGGCAACAGCAACACGCATGCCTCATATGAAGCCAACGAAACGAACCTGTGCAGCAGCCGTCGGAGGGTTCTTGTTGATGTTGCTGCCAGTCCTGGCAATGAGCCTGGAATGCTTGGCAGCCAGCATCTGCACAGCAGGGAAGTCCATGTCTGGAAGCAGGTCCGTGCGGATGCTTGACAGCCGCTCTATGACATCATGTGCTACCATAGAGAGCGGCCCGTCGCCCTCTAGCTGGTAGGTCGCCTGCACAAAGGGCGTAGCCGCTGCTACCAGGCAAGTGAGCTCAAACATGATAGCACGTCTGGTGGGCGCAAACCTCCACTGAGCCTGCATGCTTTTGATGTACTCAGACACCTGCAGCTTCTCCGTCCTCAACAAAGCAGACAGCATGCTGCCCTTGCTGTCGCTTTGGCTGGTCTCCTCCACCGTCAGAATGTTTGCCAGCAGCTCAAACTCTGACCACCACCTGCACGACAGCACATAAGACAATCCATTGCAAGGATACATGTACCGCAATATTGGCCACGCACAGACGCTGTTGCAGAATAGCTAGACTAGCTGACCATGATGCTACGGTGATCATTCCTGACGGCATGCAGCATGGTGGAAGTGGACACAGTCAACTGCAAGCCCACCGCTCGATCTAATGATTGCATTGGCCATCAGCAATCGTGATGAACCCCAGCTACTGCTGCGCATACACAGGACATTTTGATGTTGCTGCACCTCAGTACATGATCTAATGCAATATCAGGGCTTAGCTGGCAACACCAAACACCTACCTGGTCTTTGATTTGCTGCCAAAAGTCTTGCCAGTCAATGTCTTCCAGGCTGTTTGCGCCTGTAGGCTAGTGGACATGAGGCCATTGAGTGAGTTGAAAAATCTCCTGGCTGTGGGAAGCAGAACGTGCTCGCCGCAGTGGTCAAGCGTGTGCGACAGGCAGGACCCTGCTGCTGCATGTGGGAACAGGGTCTGCAGTGTGTCCACTGCGCATAGTCCTGCCTCAGCTCTGTCTAGTTGGAACTGCAGCACATGCTCGTCCTGCACTGCTAGTGTGTGCGTCAGCAATTTGTAGACGACCCTCGCCAGCTCCTTGTTGTTGAAGGATGCAACATAATGGCCAAGGTGCACCAGGCGCTGCTGGATGACCATGTCGGCATCCACAAACCTGAAACACATTTGACATAATTACCTTCCGTCAGTATCTGCGATCATAGAACTATGTACATAAAATTGACATTGTGACCACAGCGCAGTATACTTGCCACAACAGCACTTGTTGTAATCTCGATGTGGTCAACATTCAATACCTGGCAACGACTGCAAGCACCTCCGCATGGTCCGTGGTCCCATCAAAGATGACGGCAATGTGCTGCCCCGCCAGCTCCTCGCAAAGAGCCTTCATCTCCTCGCCGGCCACCACAATGATAAGCTCCCGCATGTGGCTGGAGTCGGTGAGGCTGTAGTTGTTGTGCTCCAGCGCAAGGCGCAGTGGTCCATCAAGCTTGCTGATGGGAATGCCACTGATCATGAGCATGCGTAGAGTTTCCAGACGGTACACGCTTTCCATGTCCGACAGGCTGCTGCCCTTGGCTTGGCTGGCGTTGAAGTGCTGCCGCAAGGTCTTGATGCGCTCCTTAGTTGCTATCGCCCTGTGCTCCAGTGCCGCCTTGCGAGTGATGTGCTTTGAGGATTTCACATGCCTGTTGACGGCCGTCTTCTCTTCCGCACATTCGGTGACGCAGATAATGCAGAACAGGCGTCCCTCCTCCTTGCGAAAGTCGCCAGGGTGCTCCTTGATACGCCTAGCCACATTGCTGTCGTTGACAGTAGGACGCCGTTTGCCCGATCTGGCGCCTATAGGGGGCTTGTTCTGCTTGGCGCAGGAAGGTAGTACTTCACAGTCTGAGGAGCTCCCGCATTCAGCGTCCTCGGCGTCGTTGGAGCTGGCGAAAGCAGCAGTTGCAGGAGAAGGCACCTTGGGGGCAGCAGCTGTGTTTCTGCAAAAGGCAAATAGACGGAGAGTACATGTCAGACTGAGTTTTATTGAAGCAAGTGGTTCACTGATGCAAAACAATGTGGAAACGTACTCACTTGGCTGTGTTTGTGGCGATCTTTCGAGTTCTAGCTCTCGCGGATTTGGATGGTGACTGCATCCGCTGCTGAATCGTGAGCCCTTTATTGGTACCAGTGGTGGGTGCTGCGCCACTTCTGTCGATTGGCCTAGGCGCCTTGCCAGGTATGCCACCCAGTTTGAAGAAGTCAATTATGCCCTTTTTCTTCTTGCGCTTAACCACAGCAGTGGTGTGTCAGCAGGTGCTGCTGCTGGGAGTACAATGGGTGGCTCCTCGCCCTCAGAGTCTCTATCACTAAGCAGCATCGCACCAGCAACAGCAGCAGCAGCCTCCATGCTGCTGCGCCAAGGTGTGTAAGCACAATCACAAACGTGTGAGTGTACTTCAACATCATCATGTTGAAGTGAGACTAACATCGTGTAGGGCAACTGTTCTGCTCGGAAATGGATGCCTGTGGACAGGCAAGGCGATTGCACAATCCGTGAACGCTTCTCGAGCCGATTGCGGTTGCTTGTGAGCAATTCCTTTTCTTCCTTTTCTGGGTCAAAAAGTTGCCTATTTCCTTCGAAAGGACCTGCAGGTATTGTGCCAGGCCCTACTACACCCAAGTGAAAACAAGGCGACACACCTACAACATGGCATTTCCACAGCCACAAGTGGAATATAATAAAAGTACATGAAGTTACATGAAGTTACACAGCAGTCAGCCATACAGTACTTTTATTACTGTATGGCTGACTGCTGTGTAATAAAAGTACATTCGCGTACACATATAATAAAAGTACATACTTTCAGACTGTCATACGACATGTAGATTCCTTACAGCTAGATGCCAATCATCTGGGCTTTTTCGCGCCCTGAGCGAGAATTAATAAAAAGTACATTCGCGCCCTGAGCGAGAATTAATAAAAAGTACATTCGGCACTGTCGGCAGCGCTCCACATGGCGTACTCTGGCCGTGTCATGACACACATGGCAGAATCCAGGGGGGGGGGGCACATGGAGGAGGACGTAGGGGAGGACCCCGAGATGCCATTTGGCGGCGGCGGCGTTTGAGTGGTTGTCGTTGCGACACTTTCAGACTGTCATACGACATGTAGATTCCTTACAGCTAGATGCCAATCATCTGGGCTTTTTCGCGCCCTGAGCGAGAATTAATAAAAAGTACATGTAGATTCCTTACAGCTAGATGCCAATCATCTGGGCTTTTTCGCGCCCTGAGCGAGAATTAATAAAAAGTACATTCGCGCCCTGAGCGAGAATTAATAAAAATACATACTAGTAGGCCTCCACGAGATGCGGATAGGTATGTAGCTGTAGCATGTAGCACCATGGCGTAGCAGAGATCATGAAAAGAATATCATGGCGGCGGCGGGAGGCCCGTATTGCCAACTCTGAATCAGCGCAGAAATGCAAGGAATCCGATCTAGCGTGCGCACAAGCGCAGGATATTAGCACCAGTGCTGCAGATGGCAATGGCGCTTGTCAACAGGACGATGGCACGAGTGGCAGCAGCAGAGCAACTGGAGACGGACGCGCAGCGCACAAACGCAAGAGGGTACAGAATGACGGTTGGTCAATTTCCGATCAAACAGGCGAAGGGGAGCACACGGGCGGGCAAAGTGCAGTCAAGCGCTCTAGAACAGGTCATAACAGTCTGGAACAGCAACGTCTGATGCTAGACGACGAAGCTGGAGGTGGAGGCAGTGCGGACCCGGAGTACAAGTGCAACTTATGCGACCTCGTGGTGAAGAAGGGCATGTCGCTGCTCTCGTTACAGCAGAGGTTAAACGCCCACATCGCGGCGAAGCACCAGCGCAAACACCACAGTGGGACAGCAACAACGTTCCTGGAGCGCTCCGACCTCAGCACGTCGCACTTGCAAACCATCTACACCGAGTGTGCCTTGTGCAAAAACCTGTTTCATGCCAACAAGACATTCAGAGTGGACAGCAGCGATGCCAGCGCGGGCAAGCACTGCCGCAAATGCAGGCCTATCACTTCACCCGCTGCAGTGGCGGCAACATTGTCAACAACAGCATCAGCAGCACCGCTAGCACCTGATGCATCGACGGCAACAGCTACCACGTCGCTGCCACAGCAGCAACCGGCGTGCACACCCATCGGCAACCCCTACGCAAAGGGACCAGCGCACGCGCAGCAGGCACCTGCTGCTCAGGCTGGTGGCAGCAGCTCCTCCGGCAGCTCAAAGAGGCCGGAACGCGGGGGCAGCAGTGCTACACGAGGGGGTCGGGGTCGCAGTGGAGGGCGCGGACGTGGCAATGGAGGACGCGTTCGCAGCGGCAGCAATGATGCAGACATCAGCAGTAGCAGAGCGACTAGCGGCAGCAGAACCGGAGGCGGCAGCAGCAGCGGTGCCGGCGGCGAGAGTGCAGCCGGTACTAAGGACAGCGGCGCTGGCAACGGCCGCAGCAGTGATGCCAGCAGCCGCAGCGGCGGTGCTAGCAACAGCGGCAGTGGCGCGCGAACTCAAAACGGCCGCGGTGGCCGTGGCAGCGGTCGCAGCAGCGACAGCGGCGGACGAGGCTGTGGTCGTGGCGGCCGCGGCGGCGGCGGAGGGGGCCCCAGAGCGGCAGGTGCGGCGACAGCAGCGGCAGCGCCAGGCCCTGCAGGCGCAGCAGGTGGGGCAGGTGGGCTTTTCACGTGGACCATCTCAACCCCCGCAGTCGCAGCAGTGCTTGACAGCATCAGCCTCGATGAGCTGTGCAAGCTGCAGTTCGCGACAACTAGAAGCCTTGCTAGACCACGCAATCGTCGCTATGTGGGAGCTGCACTGGAGAACGCAGCAACACATCTGTTGGCACACACAATGACGATGTTCGTCAATGCGGCGCGGGAGCCAGATTCCGCAGGGCGGGTGCAGCGACTGCAAAGATCCACGATTCTACACCACCTCATGCCATCACTCATCACCTCCACCGATGGCGCACCTGGCATCACTCGCTCCGACAGAATCAGAATGTTGGCACGCGGTGAGCTTGACCGGTTGGTGCCAGCGCTCCTCGCACACGCGCGTGCGCACCGGCGCTGGCGCGCGCGCCAGCAAACGGAGGCAGCGATCAACGCCTACGTCCTACAGTGCATGGGCACACGGGGGGGGCTACAGCAGGCAGCGCGTTTCCTTCAGCCCAAAACGGTGGCGATACCTGATGATGACTGCTTTGCCGCCATGCAGTCCAAACACCCCCCCGCTGCGCCAGGGGAACAACTCCATGAGCTATCCGGCATGGTTGATCAGCTTGTGGCGAAAGCAGCCGACATGCCAGCAGAACTCAGCCTGTTACAGGGGGAGGGAATTGAGCCAGAGACGGTTGCCAAGCTCATCCAGCGAGCAAGCCCTTACAGTGGAGCAGGCCCATCGGGGCTGCGCTACAGCCACCTGCAGGATGCGCTACGCACAAGCTGGGGACGGCATGAGTTTGCTGCTGTCCTCACACGGTGGCTTCAGACCGTTATGCGGGAGGCTGCGCGGCTGCCGGATGCCTTCTGGCAGTTGCATGGCGCGGGGCGCCTGACGCCACTTGCAGAACAACAGGAAGATGGTACAGCTAAGCAGCGGCCCATCGTTTGCGGCGAGGTGCTGCAGCGACTATGCACTTCGGTGTACGTGGCAGACCGCAAAGACTTCCTGGCGGAGCTCCTTGAGCCAGACGGGCAGTATGGGGTAGCCGTCTCAGCAGGAGCGGAGAAAGCGGCCATGGCCGGCAAACTCGCGTATGAGCTCGGTCACTGGCAGTTCATGCTGGACCTCAAGAATGCCTTCAACATGGTGTTCGTCCTGGCGGCAGCGGAATGGGTAGCAGCACAGCTGCCGGACTTCTTCGACTACTTCATCGGCACATACGTTCGCACTCGGCCACGCCTGCTGTTCCAGCACGTTGACGGCTCCACGCGCATCATCATGTCTCAGCGCGGGTTTAAGCAGGGGGACCCCGCGGCACCGATGCTCTTCTGCGGCGCCATTGCTCAGTGCTTGAAACGGTTCAATGAGGCGGCGGCTGCGCAGCGCGCGCGGAGGCGGATGGGCGCCTACATGGACGATGCCAACGTCCGAACAGGCGCTTGCACGCTGACTCAGGATGACATACAGGCGGTGGCGCAGCTCAAACAACACTTTGCGGAGGTGGGGCTGGAGCTAAACCTCACCAAGTCACGCGCGCTGCCTGGCAGGGGGCATGTGGTGACAGACCACGAGCGGCAACTGCTGCAGCAGCTGGGCGTTCAGCTAGTGGGGGATACGGATGAAAATCAGAACCGTGGAGCTGTGTTGCTGGGGGTGCCGGTGGGCCACAGCAGCTTTGTGGACGCATGGCTGCGCAGGGAAGCGGGTGCAGGCGGGGCAGGGGCTCGATTTGCAGAGCGATGCGCGCGCCTGACATCTCCGAGGGCTATGTTCAGGTTACTGCGCTACTGCGTGGTGCCTCGCATGACGTACTGCCTGCGCACCATTCCCACTACGCAGACAGCGCCAGCCGCCAAGGAGTGGGATCGGGTCACGCAGTGGGTGCTTGAGCACTCAATGGGCCTGCAGCCACCAGGCCAGACCTGGCGCCAGTTTGAGCAAAGTGGGGCCCACTTCCATCTGGCAGCGCACGGCCCAGCCTTACAGCAAGCGCGACTCCCAACACGGCATGGCGGCCTTGGCATTACCAGCGCCTGCGACATCGCTGATGCTGCGTATGTGGCGGGCACGTTGCAAGCGCTGCAACCAGCACTCTCTGGATGGGCGGGGGTGCTGCAGCAGGCGGCTCCTCAAGCGGCTGCAGACAACGCTGCTGAGGATGCGGCAACACAAGAGGCACCGGCAGCAGCGGCAGCAGCACCAGCACCAGCAGCATCAGCAGCGGCAACTGTTACAGCGGCAGCGGCGGTTGCCAGTGGAGGCGCGACCGCTCCGGCAGCGGCAACTGCATCAGCGGCTGGCCGCGCTTATGGCGCAGCCATTCCGGCAACACACGACGCAGCTGCCGCTGGATCAGGGGCCGCGGCGGCAGCACAGGCGGCACCAGCGGCAGCAGCAGCAGCGGCGGCGCACGGCGCAACTACTCCGGCGGCAGCAGCAGCGGCGGCAGCAGCAGCTGCTCCAGCATCAGAGGCTGCTGCAGCAGCGGCAGCACATGTTGCACCTCAAGTGGCCTCGGCGGCATCACTAACTGCAGCATCAACAGCAGCGGCTGCGGGCATAGGCAATACAGCTGCTACAGGCCCTACTAGCCTAAGGGCTGCTGCAGCACCTGCAACAGGAGCAGCGTCGGCAGGCGGCGCCGCAACCGTGCCGGCTGCGACAGCGGCAATGGCGGTGGCAGCGGCCAATGCGGCAGGTGCTGCACCAACACCTGCGGCAGCAGCAACACCACTGGCAGCAGCAGCAACGGCAGGCGGCACAGCTGCAGCACCAGCGCACGCAGCAGCGGCAGCCGTCAATGCAGGCGCTGCGCGTTCCACACCAGCAATGCTACAAGGCGCAGCAGCAGCAGAGGTGGCGCGCCTGCCCCTCATGCGGACGATCGCCACAGCTGCCACATCTCTACGTGCAGCAACAGGTGACAAGCTGGAACATATACTGCCACCAGCGCTAACGCCACTGCAGCAGCAACCACCTACGCAGCAGCCGCCGCTGCGGCCGACAGCAGGTGGTGGCACTGGTGCGGATGCTGCTTGCGTACTTGACGCCAGTGCTCTGCAGTTGCAGTGTAGCCTGAAGCGCCCCAATCAGAGTGCGCTTGCAGATGCCGTCGCTACCGAGCTTGCAGATAAGGTGGAGGCGGACCTGCAACAGCTGCCGCAGGGCACGCAACGCACGCAAGCACTTGCTCGATTCCGGTCGCAGCGCCACATGCACTCGATCGGCATGGCATTCCTCAACGAGCCCATGTACTCCACAACGGCTTCGTTCGATGGCCTATCCTGGCAGCTGGCCGTCAAACGCGCCATCGGAGTAGAGGAGCAGACGGCAGGCTGCAAGCTGTGCGGGAAGTCGCCGGGCGGCACCCTGCATGCACGGCTGTGTCAAGCGCCACGCGTCAAGGCGCACGACACCATTGTCCACAATAGCGTCAAGAGGGCCACGCAGCGCCTCCTGCGGCAATACCTCAAAACGGGACTGGTGGACGAGGACTACACGCCGTTTCTGGGGTCCGCCGGGCCGCCGGGGAGTCGCAGGATGGACATCGTGCTGCCTGCCGACGCCTTCCCGGTGACCGGCTACGACGACCCGACACGCCACCTACCGCTCATGGTGGACGTTACCTGCTTCGAGGCACAGGTGGCGTCGCGGGCGGCGAAGACTGCAGCAGACCCCGAGCGATGCTGCCGCGACCAAGAGGCCGCCAAGACTACCCACTATTCTGGTCATTATGATCAGAATTGCTACAAACTTGCCACATTGGCAATAGGGTCATTTGGCAGCATCGGGGAGCAGGGGCGGAAGCTGCTGGAGGCTGTGGCGACGGAGTATGCCAGCAGGATGTCAGTGCCCGGAGGAGCGCGCCCTAAAGCTCTCAAGGGCATCGCCCTGGCGCGCTTACGCTCGGCACTGTCGGCAGCGCTCCACATGGCGTACTCTGGCCGTGTCATGACACACATGGCAGAATCCAGGGGGGGGGGGGAGGAGGACGTAGGGGAGGACCCCGAGATGCCATTTGGCGGCGGCGGCGTTTGAGTGGTTGTCGTTGCGACACTTTCAGACTGTCATACGACATGTAGATTCCTTACAGCTAGATGCCAATCATCTGGGCTTTTTCGCGCCCTGAGCGAGAATTAATATAAAGTACATGAAGTTACATGAAGTTACACAGCAGTCAGCCATACAGTACTTTTATTATATTCCACTTGTGGCACAGCAGTCAGCCATACAGTACTTTTATTATATTCCACTTGTGGCTGTGGAAATGCCATGTTGTAGGTGTGTCGCCTTGTTCTCATTCTTGGATGTAGCATGCAAAGCTTGCACACCACACCCCGCCCCCCACATCACCCCCAACAAAGCACCCGCAAGCGACTGTCCCCCACATACTAGCAGGGATACCAAACAAAGCTACAAGACTCTCCCCCCACAGACAGACCGTGCGCAACCTTTTCCAACCCAAGACCCACAGCGACGGCACAAAAAGGCACGCACTCGCCTATCCAGTGGTCACGGTGAGTCACTCTGTGCCATGAATCAGCCACTGTCGCACAGCAATGTGATGGTTGGGGGTCTCCAGCGGCACGCGGACAGCAATTTAGTATTGACTGTAGTAATGACGACAGCATTGACTCAGGATTGTGACCTTCGCATGGGTGAGCTGGCACCACCTGGTGCTGGCCAGAGCCCCCCCCCCCCCCGACAGCAGCTGCGAATAGGCTGGTCGCATCTTGCTCCATATGCATGTGTGTGACAGATGTCTCTCAGACTGCTGGATCACTAACAGATGTCGGATCTAGAGCGTGATAATAAATTGTAAATCAACGTGTTGTTTTCGTTTGTTTCAGTTATACGTTATATAACGAATAATTAGAGAGCGCTCAACCTGAATTCGTTGTTTCGCATATTTTGTGTAGATGCTCTGCAGCACGAGCTCTGCTGCTCTCTGTGACAACGATGGCGGCATGTATGAGATGCGCTGGTGTGCCGAGCAGAGTATCGCCATCGCTGCCTGACCCTTTCACAAATTTTGCTGTGCACAGGGCATGGCCCAACACCAACCTAGCACGGGGCACAAAAGCCGAGTGCTTGCATGCACGGGGGCACACGGTTTTAGTGCTGGCTTACACATTCAAGTGCTTGCTTTCATACTAGTCGGCTGCCACTCTGAGCTCCTCACGTGATCCAAGTTCAAGTTCCGGTTGAAGTTCAACATGAAGTTGTGAACTGGCAAAGAGAACACCAGGGTATGATCATGCAAAGGTTAGCATTGTAGCAGCTGCTTTAGAGCTGCAGCAGCTCGTAACTGGGCGACTGAGATGTTTTCAACTCCGAGAGGGAAAGTAGCTGCTCTCGAACGCTACCTCCCAGGATGGTAGGCATTACTGGTAGGATACAGCAGCAACGACGAATGTATAATAAACAACGAATAACTATCAAATAACTCACAAATGGTCCAGCTATAATGCCGAATAACTAAACATAGCAGTAGCTGTCACACTTTAAATGGATCATGTCACGAAGGTTGACCATGGCAACTGGGCTGGTCTGTTGACATGGTGATGTTGGCTTCCTCACCAGGTCATGGCAGTGACAGTGGCCTGGTGCGTGGGCACACACTGAGGGGCACGCAGGCACAGCTGGCCTGCGCCCTGGAAACCAAGCAAGGCGCGGATGAAGAGCAGCAGTCGCCCGACGCCGCCGACGCGGCGCTTTTGCGGCGGAGGTTGAAGGCACTCGAACGCCGGCAGGCCAATGGTGAGATGATGCGCTGGTCAGAGGGTCTGGTGCTCATACAGTTGTGTTCAACATGCCTCTGGCCGGCTTGTCCCGCACAAGCAGCAGCGCTCAGCACTTTCTCGCATGTCCCGCCACTGCAGCCAGCGGTGTGTGTGGGCACTGAGACTTTGCACGTCGCGCTGATCGTCCCTGCTGAAGCCGCATCCTCCACATCTACTTGACTTCAAAGTGTGATATAGTTACCCTTGTATCTAATAGATACAAGGGTAACTATATCAAAGTGTCACATTCAAGTTCCATACTGATCATGGGCTGTGCATCTGTGTTGCGAACTGTTGTTGCAGCCATCCGGTGCACTTTCGAGGGCGGTGAGTGCACCGTGGAGGGCGGCGTGTGCGAGTGCGAGTCCCGGGGGCACAAGCATGAAAAGCACGGTAAGCACCCCACCCTGTCAGCTCTGTGGCAGCGCGCGAGATGCCTGGGTCTGACGCTCATACAGTTGTCAATGAGTTCAACATGCCTCTGGCCGGCGTGTCCCGCAGAAGCAGCAGCGCTCAGCACTTTCTCGCATATCCCGCCACTGCAGACAGCGGTGTGTGTGGGCACTGAGACTTTGCACGTCGCGCTGATCATCCCTGCTGAAGCCGCATCCTCGCGCATCTACTTGACTTCAAAGTGTCACGTTCAAGTTTCATAACTGATCATGGGCTGTGCATCTGTGTTGCGAACTGACGAAACTAAAGTCAGGGGCGGAACAGTACCGGACTGGTGCTGATACATGCAGTGGTGGACTAACAGGAGAAACTCCCAGAATGGAGAAACCTGTGTAGGTATGTATGCACATGCAAGTAGGGTATGTAGGTATCAAACTCTGTCACGAACTGTTGCTGCAGCCAAGCGCTGCACCGCTGAAGGCTGCGACTGCACCTTTGCGGGAGGCGTCTGCAACTGCCTGGGGCATCGCCACAAAAAGCAGGCCTCTGCGAACCGTACGCACCTCGCCCTGTCAGCTCTGTGACAGCGCATGCATGTGATTGAGGTCGAACTTCAAACCATGAACTTCATTCGCTCGGTGTGCGCACGCGGGTTCAAAGCATCTCTTCTGTCCGTGTAGGTAGGAGTTGAAGTTGGAGTTAGAGTGCCCTTGTCATGAAAGTGTCCTGTCGAGCTTGTCCCGCAGAGCAGCAGTGCTCAGCACTTTCTCGCATATCCCGCCACTACAGCAAGCGGCGAGGCATGCTTGTGCGCGCAGCGGAGTGCTGACAGGAGCCAACTGCCAGCACGCGTGCGATCTCGCATAGCGGTTGAAGTTGTTCTTTGCGGTTGTCGTCTCACATGGACGACCCTAACCCTAACCCTGACATTTGCAGTGTGCCTTTGAAGTTGAAGCGCCAGTTTCACATCATCAGCCAGGGGCTGCAGGTGTGTATGGGCACTGGGACTTTGCACGCTGCGCTCACCGTCGGCGCTGCTGAAGCCGCATGATGCCCGCGCACCTACATGGCTTCAGGGGGTCTCATTTTGAAGTTCCATACTGACCATGGGCCGTGCTGCATCTGCTGCCGCTGGCCTTGCCGCAGCCAACAAATGCATTTTCAAATGCTGCGACTGCACCTCCGCGGAGGGCGACTGCAAGTGCAGTTCCCGGGGGCATCAGCACTACACGCCCGCCTCTGCGGCAGGTAAGCACCTCACTAGAGTGCCACCTACCACGGCTGGCCAGCCTAGGTGCACTGCAGGTGCTGCTGCTGGTGTTTGCCATCTGATCCGGCAGCAAGGGCGGCGGCGGCGGCGGCTGCGCGCATCAGTGCTGAATGCACGCAGCGCGGCGGGCAGCGTTCATGGCAATGGTTGCAGTTGCGACGAGTGGGCACTGGATTTGCTGGTGCCTCTATGTGGACATCATGTGCGTCAGACTTGCTGTTGTTCAGCAGCACCAGCAGCGCTCAGCAACTGCTTTCAAATCGATGTGTGGTCCGTTTGGTGACTGCTGTGCTAACAAGCTCAGATTGCTGCATGGATTCATAACCGCTTCCTGTTTCATGCAGTCAGCAACTCCCTGACGTACATGGCTGGCGCGCCCTCGTTGCGTGCAGGCGCAGGCTTGATGCGGGTCAACGGCTGCACGCGCAACGCGAGCGGTCATCGTTGGAGAGGAGGTGGTAGAAGGGGTGCACCCGCAACTGTTCTGTGCCCCTGGGAGTAGAGCACAGCCTGGTGTCAAACGGTAAGCACTTTGACTCAGATGCCACAGTAGTCATGTGCACGTGATTTTCATTCATATCCGCGCAAAAAGCGCCAGCGCAGAAGGGCCCTGATTCCAATGACTCATTACTCACATGGCTCAGGCTCAGACACCCTTGAACACTTCCCACTTGGAGCACTACTTTGTGTCCATAATGACTCTGCATAAGGCTTGTTGCAAATTGTAGTGGAATACAGTAGTGGGGCTGCGCATGTTGATATGATATTGTCCAACGGTTGAGGTTTCTACTTCTGCTGCATGCGCTGACGCCAGTTTCTGACAACGTCAGTCACTGTGTTTCAAAATGTAAGCTTTTGATTCAGTTCATTGGCCAAAGCGCTCTGGACATATTCCTAAAATTCTACACCCGTTCCACGTTGACTGTGCGCCAAAACAACTGGAGTTGAACAAGCTTTTAGACTTCAATGTCATTTTGTTGCAGCCGGTCTGATCCCTTTCTGCGCTGATGTTTTCGCGTTGTCGCAAACGCAGATGCACACGACAAGTGGCAACGTTCAGCAGCATGTGACTACCAGTGTATCGGGGCCCACAACCCCCACAGGTGCACACGATGTAAGTGTTTGCGCACCTGATCATACATACAAACATACGTATTACATGCATAAATACATACATACATGCATAATTACATACATGCGTACATGCGGCTGCGGTGTTGCATGTAGTCGTAAAGGCCTTCATGCCAGAGGGCTCATCTTCAAGTTGCTCCTGAGAAGGCAAAGTCTGCAAAGCACCACTGTTTTGTGTGTGTGTTTTTCATGCGGTTGCTGGAGCCATCAGCTCTCGAGTCCAGCCATGTGGTCCTCAACCACGGAATCTCACAAAGGCTCTTAGTGCGGGTATGGCAAGCGCATGCCATCAGGGCTGGTCTGGCACAGTCAACCTAGCTGAGTCCTCTTGAGGACTTGAATAATGTTACCCCATGTGCACACAGCCTCCACGCTTTCACGCGCTTTGTATCTGATCATACCCTACCGCAATGGAATTGTTACATGATGGTCATCATTAATGCTGCGACTGGGTTTATTGCTGACTACAGGCATGGAGCACACAGCAGCCCCGTTCGCCTTCAGCCGAAGACCATCACGAGGTATGCAATCATTCGCCAATGTGATCGTGACGTAGATTGATGCTGCTTGTCTGACTAGTCCATGCGGTTGGCAGTACTTTGTTGCAAGCTGTCTCAGGCCAAGCTTGAGTGAGTCAAAGTCGCCGTTCGCAGTCTTTTCGCTCAGATCTGGTGCATGCTCATCCTAGGTCACATGTTTTTTCTCAGTTGGCGCTACTGTCTGACCATGCTAGTCATAGTCGGCGACAACTCTTCCTCAGTTGCCGTATTCATGAAGTATGATGCTATGATGATGAGACACCCCTGTTGCCATGATTCCATGCGCCATCTGACAAGCACGTCTGACCCGCACTGCTGCATAACATGCTGTCAGCAACACCTCCTGGGTCCATGTTAAGCGGGGCTGCCTGAGGGACGAGATTCAAAAGCCCAGAGCATGTAGGCACGTGCTATGATGCGCCGATACTCGTCGATCAGTGTGTCATTGCTTTAGGGCAGCAGTACTTCCTTGAACTGGTTGAAACATCATACTTCGAAGTATGATAATCTTGGTTTGGTAGCACGCGTGCGTTCAGGATTTGAACACAAACTTAGGGGAGGGGAACGCAATGGCTCATGAGGCTTGCATGTGAAATGCGTTGTCAGGGGGGACCCGATGTTCACCGTGTGCGTTACATTGTCACACAGAAGCTACATACATGTGCTGATCGTGCCGTACATGTGTCTGAGCACTGGTGACAACAATCTTCCCCACTACTTACCGCAAACTTCTTGTAGCTCGTACATACTGTTGTCGAACAAATGCCGCTTTTGCTGGTGATTGTTACTGAATGCAGCAGCTTTTGACTTGCCAGCGTTCGCCGTAAGCCATTGTCAGTTTCTCATGTGCGTGCTTGTCTCTACATGGTCTGCTGCTGCACGGCAGGATTATAATACAGCACCTATCAAGACACAGCTGCATGGCCGCACAAGAAAACGACCAACAGAGGCCTCATCTCTCTCCTCGATCCGAACAACGAGACAAAGCGCCAAGAGGGTGGGTGGGGGGGTTTGGGGGTGGGGGGGGGGGGGGGGGGGGGAGGGGGGCGGGGGGGGGGCTGCAGCCATTGAGTGACCGCGTTAGAACACAATGACAAACGTACTGCCGCAGGAAATGTTATGCCACAGGACATGAAGAGATATTTGACTTGTCAGCACGGTACACAAGCAACGAGTCAGCGGCACTGTCCAAGTGTATCAGGGCCAATTTTGGAGTTGACTTACACATGGCAAGTGGTATTTGTCACTTGTTTTGGGGCACTGTGATGCCGATTATGTCCCTGATGCACCAGATAATAATTTGCAGTGTAAGGCGCACCAACATTGGTTATGCCTGGCTCTAAGTCTGTGCTGACCGGTCAGAGATGATGTGGTGCATTGAGGGGATAAGGGCAGGCGGGGCAAGGTAATGGGGGAGTGTGCCTCAGAGGGGTGGCCCAGGGGGCGATCAGAGCCGCTGAGGATGTGTGTGTTGGGCCGCTTGCATTCGAACTTGAGATGGTCATTGGGAGCGTGGTATCTGCTGCAACCGCCCGCAGAGGCAGACAAAGCGAGAAGCGTGGTCAGGAATGGAAGTGATGGTGTTCGGTGACATGCCAATTGTGGTGGCTCGGTGTGTTCCCTCTGTGCACCTGCAGTTGCTTGTGCTGCCGGGTAGGGGTTCACGCGGTGGTGGACGCCTGTGATGAACGCCTACTGTACGCCAGTAGTAAGTGCCAGATGCAAGAGCAAAGGCGTTAAGGTCAGTGGTCGCTCATCGGCCTGCTATTCTGGCTGCAGATTTCCCTCACCTTGCTTGTCAACTGCCCCATGCGTCACTTCTAAGCCCAGAAACAATGCACAGTGCAGTGCCTGCCCACAACAGAGTGAGAATGTTTTTGAAAACTACATGTTGATTGCAACCATCGTACTCGATTGATGCTGCGAAATGCTTGATCTTTGGACATGTGAAGAAGTTCAGTGAAACTTGCACCATGCATCGTGTTCAGGCGTATGCCCCCCCGACACACACCCCGCACCCGCCGTACCAACCTACTCTCTCCCCTCCAGTGACCAGACACATCTGTCACCCGCCGACCGACGCGCAATGAGGCCATACAGCTTCATGCAGATTCCAGCCCCCATTGATTGAAATGACAGCAGGACCAATATCGACACTAAGGTGACTTGTGTCGACTCAGCCATGAGACTGTACATCACGCTGCAGCCACGTTTTGAGAGTCGTGATGCTGCTGCACATGCACCATTTTGCACCACACACTGTAGTACGTGCATTCTTGCTGATCCGTATAGCAGAAACTTGAAACTGCAATGCGAACTGTATGACGACGGACCGCTGTCGGTGCACTGCTGGGCTGCCCATAATCACATCCATGTAAGTTCAGCGCAGGTCTCCTCCAGTCGCAGCAGCGCTAGCTGTCCTCTGACACCCACGTGCTGATAATACACCAGCACCTCTCCAGCTCTAGCGCACACCCGTGCAACCCACATCCGCCATCGCCTTGCCCCTTTCATCCCTCCCAAACAGCTCGGGCGCAACACACGAGCGCACAAAACCGTGTGTGTGCCTGGCACAAGGTACCACAGCAGCGGCGGCGCAGCTGGTCCGATTCCATTGGATGTACGTGTGACCCTGTGTCCACAGGCTGGTGGTCGTGTGGTGCAAAGTGACGCTCGGCACGGCTTTGTATTGCACGAAGCTCTGGACCAGGCCGCCCTGTGGGACAGTAGTCGGTGTGCAGAAGTCGCAGGAATTGTCCCTGATACACAGTGCGTGCTCCCAAGACATTTCTAGAGTCGGGGCTGCGACGCTGCCATGTACGTGGAAGGAGAGGCAGGGCGGGGATACTTGCAGCGTTGCGAGAGGCGCACACCTCTGCCCCGGCAGCAATTGTGCGGGGAGCACAAGATGGGTGACACCAACTGTCAGCGATGATGTGGCACCAGACTGCCACGCCAACAGGAATGGGGTGCAGCAGCAATTCGGCATGTACTCGTGCATTGCTGTTGAGCTCATGCACTAGTTCTCTGTATTGGAAGCTGCCTCACTTGCACTGTGTGCTTCGTGCGACTCTTGCATTCATCGACAGTTGCCCTTGGTTCTATCATGCGGCGCTCCATTCACTCTCCAGCTTAAGCTACGTTGGAAGGTTGCGAAAGGTCATGTTATCGAAACTGTAGTATCGCGGTGAACATAGGTGGTTGCTCAGTTGCAGTGGCGGGTGCTCATGCGGTGAATGGAGGCTACCCATACCACACAGTGACGTAGTCCGGCAACCATGTAACTGTGATGCTTGCCATTAATCATAGTGAGCTTAGCTACTTGAATCCCAGCAAGGTTGGGCTGCAAACGATGATCGAGAAGTTTTGCTGCTTCTCCACCAGCCCCAGACGGAGCACACACCTGTTGCTGACTGTCGTTGCTGCTGCCGCTGCTGCTGTGGCTGCAGATGATCATGACGCAAGCCGGGAGAGGGCCGGCTTGTTACTCTTGAAATGAGATCTCAGCAAGCTGCCGCGGTGGCGCCCTTGCGTGCTTCTGTTGTGAAACACGGAGCTGTGGTACTTTTACTGCGGTCTGAAATTGCTGTTGCTGATGGCTGCTGGTGTGTCGAGAGCTTCAGCATTCACTCTCTCTTCGCTCGCTGCGTGACCACTTCAACTGCCGTCAGCTGAAGTTCCAGAATTCAGGAAAACCTTCCTGTCGGGTCAGTTCACTCTAGAAGCATCCTACAGTTGTCCAGCGATCCTTTGCAGTCTCATAGGTACGGCACGAGCCCTGCGGGTGCATCAACAACACCGGAACGTGCAGCAGCTCGCAGCTTGTTGCACCCAACCTGGGCGAGACCGAGAGCGCTCAGCAAAGATCGAACAGTGACTGCTGCCGCTGTGCGATCATGGTGGCGCACGCGACAGGTCCAGGCAGCATCAAGGCTGCGGACAGCCTGACCTCAAGCGATGTGCAGCGCGCCCTCAGGACGCTCGGCTTGAATGTTGGTGCAAATGGCATCCTCGTTTCGGCCAGGCAAGGAGGACCTGCAGCCAAGCAGCAGCTGCTACAGAGGTTATTCGGCGACCTTGCCCAAGGCACTAGCAGCAAAACTTCTACAATCGCCATCGAGAGGCCCATCGCCCCGCGGCTGGTGCTCATCCTCTTCGACAGGTTTGGTCAACCGAGGTGCCCAACGGGGGCATTCACGGTGGTCGCCGTCAGGCCTGCTGCCGCTGCTGCCTTTGCGCTGTCAAACGCGATGCCGACAGAGGTCTCCCAGCGTGACTTCGAGGAGCTGTCCTTGCTAGCCAAAGCTGCGCTGCACATTGACGACAGAGGGACGCTAGTCAGCGACGGCTTCCGGTGGACGACCATCGTGCCGCCCACGGCGTGCAAGCTGGAGTGCGCCACGCTGCCGGCGACAATTGCGAGTGAGCTGCGGAGGCATGCGCTGCATACTAGCGATCTGGCTGCGGTGCTTGTCACTGGGGTGAGTCGCAGGTTTATATTGTAGCCTTGGCGTGCATTGTCATCCTTCAGTTTCAAAATCGGAGTACAGCATCACAGCCGGAGAGCAGCTATGGATTTTTAGAGCAGCCATGGATTTTTTGAGTTGGTGTAATCCTAGTCCCAATGCTGTTCCTAAAACCAACCAAACCATCAACAGGGACAGCATTGCTACTGGGTGCAACATTGCATCACCAACCACAACTAGGCTGCGGCAGAGCTTCAAAACATTGCATCAGGGAGTCAATTTATCATCAATATGCATTATAGAAGTATTGGGCAATGCAGCACCAGTGATAGTTTAGACAGGGGCACAGTCTGGCAGCGTGTGTGCCTGACGCATCAGTCAACAATGATTGCGCACCCGCTGCCCTCGCTCACGTCCATCGCCATCACCATTTGCCGGAAGGTCGCGAGCAGACACACGCCTCCGTCGTACAGCGCGACTCATCTCGCGCCGCTGCTGCTGCTGTGGCCATGCCTGCGCCGCAGGCTGCCACATCAGAGACGCAGAAGGACGTCATCCTCATACTGGACAGCGGCGCGGCCGCCGCCGCGGCACTGCCGATGCAGCCCAGCGCAGCAGCGGCGGCGCCGCCGCCGCTGTCGCACCCCATCCCCGCGTCCATCGCGCCGCCGCCGCTGCCGCTGCCGCTGCGCGTCGATGTCGACGCCGGCCTCTGGGGCAGCGCCTTCCGGCACGCGCCGAGCCCGCCGCTCGCGCCGCCGCTGCTGGCGATCATGCCTGCGGCGCCGGCCGGCGCTGTGCCGCTGAGCGATGTCACCAGCGCGATGCAGCAGTGCTCAGCGGCCATGGAAGCGCCGCGCTTCGAGGAGCTGGAGCCCATTGCCGCCCCCTCCGCCGCTGCTGCCGCTGCGGATGACGTCGCCATGGCACTGCTGCCCGCGGCTGCAGGAACAGGGCCCGGCGGCGCGGCCGAAGCGGCAGCAGCAGCGGTGCCCCCAGACAGCGCGGCGGCGCCAGCGGCGGTGGCAGTTGCGGCGGTCCTGCCGCCTCACATGCGGCTGAAGCGCAGCGCGGACAGCGCCGACCCCACAGCCCCCGCTTCCACAGTCGGCGAAGGCGAAGGTGGGGAAGGCGACGGCGCCGGCGACGGCGCGGCGCGGAAGCGGCGGCGAGTTGTGGCTCCAGCAGCGGTGGAGGCGGTGACGCAGCTGGCGGGAGCGGGGGAGGGCGCAGCAGCAGCAGCCGCAGCCGCAGACTCAGCAGCAGCGGCAGCACTGGCAGCGCCGGGTGGTGCAGCGCTCGGCAAACGCCGCCACCGCCCCGAGGACGGTGACAGCGACAGTCAAACTGGCAATGGTGCAGCTGTTGAGGAGCATCCATGCAACGGCGCGCCGCCTGCGCAACAACGGCGGCGTCTCAGTGGCAGCGGTGGCGGCGGCGGCGGCGGAGCCGGTGGCAGCGGAGGCGTGCGCACATGCTACAAGCCGTGGCAGCGCGATGCGCAGTTTGTTCAGGTGCCGTCAGCCTCCTGAGGAACGATGCGCGCTACATCATCGGCTTTTCTGGCTGAGCGATGTGCACGCTGCCTGAACCGGGCGTGCTGTCACGTGCTCTCCTCTTGAGAGCGGCGGCACCGCGCACACTTGCGCAGCTCCCGCACACTGCCAGCAGCCGCAGGAGCGTTGGCGCTTGATATGCACACCTCGCCAGCCGCGGCGGCGGCAGCGGTAGTTGCCACCAGTGTGCGCAGCAACGGACAGCCAAGGCAGCCACCCGAAAACCAGAATGGCACCGGCAGCGACGGCAGCAGCGGCGGCAGCGGCGGCTGCATGGCAGCGGCAGCGGCGAAGGCGTGCGCACATGTTTCCAGCCCCAGCGGTGTGGTGCGTATTCGTTCAGGTGCTACCGGCTTGCGGCACGCAAGACTTTGGCGTTTACTGGCTGTTGCTCCGCGATCGCGGCTCTGCAGCACTTGACGATGGCGGTGTCGGGAGCAGCGTCACCAGCAGGGCATTGCCATCAACGTGAAGCCAGTGCTGTGTTCTCGGCATGTGCGCCTGCTCCAGAGACAGCAGCACGTGCTACTGGCACACACCCATGGTTTCGACCAGCCGGTTTACATAGGTAGGTATGCTGCGCAAAGGCATGTATTGTTGAGGTGACAGTCTGTGAGCTTTCAAGACGGATCCGCAGGAAATCTGTCTGCCGTCACAGCCAAGGAGTTGTATATCCATGCACTCCATACAGGCAGCCCATCGTATGCAGCGCAGACGTTTATACTTAGCTGGGCTCTGCACACGAGCAGCATCGGGCACCACGACGTGCCTGTATGTGAGCCCCTCAACTACGTGTCATGATTTTCGTATCCCCTCCCCACCTACAAGCACGCATGATTGGTCCGGGGGGGCGGGACCGGTACAGCGCACTCGACTCATCACTGCAATCATGTGTGCCGCTTGTGATGCCAACAGTGAAGCACTTGAATGCAGTGCATTTACAAAAGTGATGATTCCATGATGTTGAACTTTGCTGTGCTCTCTGCGAGTGCTGGTGTGCACCTCTGTGATGATGCTCTGCTGAACAAAATGTTTGTGCACTGATGATTGTGAGTAATCCCCCGTGGGGCGCGAACGACGACGTATTCTTTCAAAAGTGTCTACCGTAGGTTAGGGCCTGGCACAATACCTGATTTCAATGTGCCTATTTCCTTTTATTCATCCTCCCAAAAATCTGCCTATTTCCTTTTTTTTATCCTTTTTTCCTTTTCTGTAATTGGGCGTAAAACCACCCTAGACATTGCACTGCTGACCTGCTACTGCAACAGCACATGCGGGAGGGGCTACTCTGAGGCTGCCGCAAGACACATGAACATACTGTGGTGCATCATGTAGGGCAATTGGCTTGCAACAAACGCATTGAGCACATGGACATATACAACCAAGGAAGCAGAGCCTATATATGGCATAGAGCAGACGAAACATCAAGGCAGCACACATGAAGCGTAGCAGTACAGGAGGACAGGTATGTCATCACATAATGGAAAGAAAAAGCATGCACCAGGAGAACAAAGGCGGCAATGGCACCACATTGCGGAGCACAAAGTGCTATTGAAATGGTGCGCACACACAGAGGCCCTGGCTGATCAAATGTGTTCAAACACCCACAAACGATTGATCCGCTTGATGAACCGCATTAATTGATCCGCTTGTTGAACTGCAACTGACAAGAGGAGCTGACATAATCCTCCAAGGCGCTCGTCTGCTTGTCTCCAAAGCTGTTGCTCATAATGGAGAACACCCTCTCAGCTGCAGCCGAGGCCGGCTGGATCGTGGCGATCAAACGAGCAAATGTCACCCACATTTTGAGGTGTCCGCCCTCTTTCTGCGTCCTCCAGAACGGCATGATGTCATCAATAGTGAAGGCAGAGTCTGCGTCGTGTAAGTCAGCTGACGCCGCCTTGTATGCAGGCAGCTCGCTTATCAGCTGGTCAACGTCCACTTCCTTAAGGAAAGGAGCAAATTGTAGCAATGCGCTGTCTGTCAATGTTGCACAAATGGTGTTTGCACTGAACCGCAAACCAGCCATGCGCAAAGGGTGGCATAGGCGAGCAGCCTTGTACAACAGCAGATGGTGCTGTAGTGTCTCCTTGATCCTAGACTGAAAGTACGCAAAGCACCCCCACACAAGGTACTTGCCATACTCTAGCCATGCACGCTCCACAGTAGCTTGCTCACTCTCGTTTGCAATGGCACCCTGCACCGCGAGACCAGGTGCAGAAGAAGGGCAAGGTGTAAGTGTGAGTTGCTTCAGCAACTTATCTGACACATGCAAATATATACAGCCCAACTATGCATGATGCCAAGGAAGTCAGCGGGATGGACCCACAGTACATGGTGCACAAGCTTAGCATTGCATCGTCTAGATGTCACTAGCATGCATCAATGATTGCGGTAGCTAACAATGTGGGGTGGTCAAAATTATTTTGCATGGCAGCATCACAATACAGTACCAGTAGTTCCATGTTACCTGCAAAGCTATTGCCAGTGGCGCGCCAGCAGCCGCTGGCACCATTGCCGCATCTGTAGCCACGGCTGCTGCAGCATCAGGAGCGCGTTGGAGAGGCAACCTGTTGCACTCCACTCCCTGCAACAAGACAATGACAAGGAGGTAAAAGCAAACAAATGTGTAAGACTTGATGTGGTGGCAACAGCAACACGCATGCCTCATATGAAGCCAACGAAACGAACCTGTGCAGCAGCCGTCGGAGGGTTCTTGTTGATGTTGCTGCCAGTCCTGGCAATGAGCCTGGAATGCTTGGCAGCCAGCATCTGCACAGCAGGGAAGTCCATGTCTGGAAGCAGGTCCGTGCGGATGCTTGACAGCCGCTCTATGACATCATGTGCTACCATAGAGAGCGGCCCGTCGCCCTCTAGCTGGTAGGTCGCCTGCACAAAGGGCGTAGCCGCTGCTACCAGGCAAGTGAGCTCAAACATGATAGCACGTCTGGTGGGCGCAAACCTCCACTGAGCCTGCATGCTTTTGATGTACTCAGACACCTGCAGCTTCTCCGTCCTCAACAAAGCAGACAGCATGCTGCCCTTGCTGTCGCTTTGGCTGGTCTCCTCCACCGTCAGAATGTTTGCCAGCAGCTCAAACTCTGACCACCACCTGCACGACAGCACATAAGACAAACCATTGCAAGGATACATGTACCGCAATATTGGCCACGCACAGACGCTGTTGCAGAATAGCTAGACTAGCTGACCATGATGCTACGGTGATCATTCCTGACGGCATGCAGCATGGTGGAAGTGGACACAGTCAACTGCAAGCCCACCGCTCGATCTAATGATTGCATTGGCCATCAGCAATCGTGATGAACCCCAGCTACTGCTGCGCATACACAGGACATTTTGATGTTGCTGCACCTCAGTACATGATCTAATGCAATATCAGGGCTTAGCTGGCAACACCAAACACCTACCTGGTCTTTGATTTGCTGCCAAAAGTCTTGCCAGTCAATGTCTTCCAGGCTGTTTGCGCCTGTAGGCTAGTGGACATGAGGCCATTGAGTGAGTTGAAAAATCTCCTGGCTGTGGGAAGCAGAACGTGCTCGCCGCAGTGGTCAAGCGTGTGCGACAGGCAGGACCCTGCTGCTGCATGTGGGAACAGGGTCTGCAGTGTGTCCACTGCGCATAGTCCTGCCTCAGCTCTGTCTAGTTGGAACTGCAGCACATGCTCGTCCTGCACTGCTAGTGTGTGCGTCAGCAATTTGTAGACGACCCTCGCCAGCTCCTTGTTGTTGAAGGATGCAACATAATGGCCAAGGTGCACCAGGCGCTGCTGGATGACCATGTCGGCATCCACAAACCTGAAACACATTTGACATAATTACCTTCCGTCAGTATCTGCGATCATAGAACTATGTACATAAAATTGACATTGTGACCACAGCGCAGTATACTTGCCACAACAGCACTTGTTGTAATCTCGATGTGGTCAACATTCAATACCTGGCAACGACTGCAAGCACCTCCGCATGGTCCGTGGTCCCATCAAAGATGACGGCAATGTGCTGCCCCGCCAGCTCCTCGCAAAGAGCCTTCATCTCCTCGCCGGCCACCACAATGATAAGCTCCCGCATGTGGCTGGAGTCGGTGAGGCTGTAGTTGTTGTGCTCCAGCGCAAGGCGCAGTGGTCCATCAAGCTTGCTGATGGGAATGCCACTGATCATGAGCATGCGTAGAGTTTCCAGACGGTACACGCTTTCCATGTCCGACAGGCTGCTGCCCTTGGCTTGGCTGGCGTTGAAGTGCTGCCGCAAGGTCTTGATGCGCTCCTTAGTTGCTATCGCCCTGTGCTCCAGTGCCGCCTTGCGAGTGATGTGCTTTGAGGATTTCACATGCCTGTTGACGGCCGTCTTCTCTTCCGCACATTCGGTGACGCAGATAATGCAGAACAGGCGTCCCTCCTCCTTGCGAAAGTCGCCAGGGTGCTCCTTGATACGCCTAGCCACATTGCTGTCGTTGACAGTAGGACGCCGTTTGCCCGATCTGGCGCCTATAGGGGGCTTGTTCTGCTTGGCGCAGGAAGGTAGTACTTCACAGTCTGAGGAGCTCCCGCATTCAGCGTCCTCGGCGTCGTTGGAGCTGGCGAAAGCAGCAGTTGCAGGAGAAGGCACCTTGGGGGCAGCAGCTGTGTTTCTGCAAAAGGCAAATAGACGGAGAGTACATGTCAGACTGAGTTTTATTGAAGCAAGTGGTTCACTGATGCAAAACAATGTGGAAACGTACTCACTTGGCTGTGTTTGTGGCGATCTTTCGAGTTCTAGCTCTCGCGGATTTGGATGGTGACTGCATCCGCTGCTGAATCGTGAGCCCTTTATTGGTACCAGTGGTGGGTGCTGCGCCACTTCTGTCGATTGGCCTAGGCGCCTTGCCAGGTATGCCACCCAGTTTGAAGAAGTCAATTATGCCCTTTTTCTTCTTGCGCTTAACCACAGCAGTGGTGTGTCAGCAGGTGCTGCTGCTGGGAGTACAATGGGTGGCTCCTCGCCCTCAGAGTCTCTATCACTAAGCAGCATCGCACCAGCAACAGCAGCAGCAGCCTCCATGCTGCTGCGCCAAGGTGTGTAAGCACAATCACAAACGTGTGAGTGTACTTCAACATCATCATGTTGAAGTGAGACTAACATCGTGTAGGGCAACTGTTCTGCTCGGAAATGGATGCCTGTGGACAGGCAAGGCGATTGCACAATCCGTGAACGCTTCTCGAGCCGATTGCGGTTGCTTGTGAGCAATTCCTTTTCTTCCTTTTCTGGGTCAAAAAGTTGCCTATTTCCTTCGAAAGGACCTGCAGGTATTGTGCCAGGCCCTACCGTAGGTACCCAGTGGTGGATCTTGGAAAAAAAGATCCCACGGGTGTTGCAATTGCTGCAGCAGCCAAAGCCGCAGTTGCAGTCTGCGCCACAGCACCGATCGAGCTGGCTGGCACTGCCGCGCGGACGGCAGAGAGGGCACCACATAAATGCCAACGGTGCACAAACAATGCAGCAGGAACCGCAGGGTAGCTATGGATCCCTCCCGCTACAGCCGGGAGAGGAGGATCCGCTGAATGGAAAGCGCGCGGTACTGCGGCCCAGCGGCAGTGAGGGCGCAGATGGCGAGGAGGCAGTGTCGCTGTCGGTCTGGTTGGCCAGCTGCTCGGTGAGCCGGATATACACATCGTGTTCGGTGTTTCGTCATTGCCGATGCTTCAGTCAGCCTATGAGTCAGCGGCTGTGGCCTCTGATGCTGCAGTGAGTATGGCACGTGCTGATGAGTCGGTGAGCTTGCTCAGGCAGGGTCAACGTATACATGCTGTTGGTGCGCTGCTCGTATCCTCACTGTGGCTATTTCCCTCTGCGTTGATGTCGCACCGCCTGAATTTGTCGCTCCTCCTTGTCTGTGGCAGTGCAAGGTGCTATCGGTGCTGCTGGGGCTGACGGCGCTGGGTCTGGGGGTCATGATGGTGCTCAAACTGGTGTTGCAGGTGAGTTCACTGCTACACCGATGGATGACTGCTGCCCACGCACCACCGTGCAGCAGCACTCTGAGGGGGTTTTGAACTCACGAGTCACAGGCGTCTTTACGCCGCAGTAGCAGAAGACAGCGTTGCAAAACTCAAGAGTTGCATAGCAAGAACAGCGCGCCAGCGGGGCGCCGCCCTGCCTGTGCCATCGACGCGTGCGATCACCTGCTGCGGCCTCACGGCGCGTGCGAGCAGCGGATGAGCGCTGCTGTGCGGTCCACAATCTGTAATTGCACTGCCAACCATCTTGATGATAGCTGCTGTACGGTGCACAGGTGCCGATTGCGCTGCCTCTTGCACTGCTGGCGGAACAAGCGTCATGCGCAGCGCTCAAAGCGCGCCCGCCGCTGGTGCAGTGTGCGTTTCTGTACTAACAGCCGGTCCACCCCCTGTCGGCTTATGCTCTTACGCCCCAACGACTGTGAGCGGCAGAGCTCCTTTGACTGCGGTGTGCATGCCGCTCGCACCCTTGACGCTGTGCCGCGGTGTGCGGTATGCGAGTGCGGTGACGCTCTCCAGGCCCTATCCAGAGCGCCCTCACCTGCTGAGCGCGGATGCATCGGTGCTCAACCACGTTGTCACCAGATGCAGCAGCAATCCAGCATGCATGCTGTAGCTGTGGTGTGGCTGTACCACTACACATCTCTGCAAAGCGCACACGGCGGTTTAAAGTTTGAAACTTCTTATGTGCACAGTCAGTGACGCTCCTGCCCGGCGTGCAGCGAGGCGCCGCCCGCGTTGTTTCCCCGTGCCTCTGCATGGCTTTGGTAGTTATTTCATCTGATTGGGAGCTCGCAAGCCTCTTCCAATTGTTGAATGCGCGAGGCGCTCTGGCTCAAGTGACACCCCTCGCACTACCAGCATGACACCACTGTGCAGGCATTGGCCATGCATATATATGCTCTGCGACGGCGCACAAGCAGCATCGCATTGAATGCGCGAGGCGCTCTGGCTCAAGTGACACCCCTCGCACTACCGGCATGACACCACTGTGCAGGCATTGGCCATGGATATATATGCTCTGCGACGGCGCACAAGCAGCATCGCAAGTGTCGCTGCGACCTCGTGGTGCTGAGGCCGCCGCCGGCGGGGGCGCTGCGTTCTCGCGGCTCCTCTTCTATACTGAACTCTCCGGCGCGCAGCAAAACGCTCCTTATCTCATGAACGCACTGCACCTCGCAAGGGCCAACACCCCCCCGCTAAACACCTGTTCGCGCCGGCAGAAGCCCCTCCTTCTCCCACGCACTCATTGCAGCTCGCGAACCCCGTTGCAGCCTGCAAGGCCCAACTACCCCCCCCCCCCCCCTCCCCCCCCCCGCTGTCCCCAAAAAAAAACGTTCGCAACGCAGACGACCCCCGCCTCGGACCTCTACGACTACATCATCGTGGGCGCGGGCCCCGCGGGCTCTGTCATGGCGGCGAAGCTGTCGGCGGATCCCTCGAAGCGCGTGCTGCTGCTGGAGGCGGGCGGCGCGAGCCAGTTTGAGCTCGGCGGCACGGACTACCTGAGCGCGCCGCTCACGGCGTTCGACATACCCATCCTGTGGCCGAGCGTCTCGCACATGCGCGAGTACCACTGGAACGTCGTCGACACGACGCAGCGCGGCGAGCCGAACGCGCTCGTCGCCAAGGCGCTCGGAGGTGAGGGGGGGCGCGGGGAGGGGGTTGAGCGCTGCTTCCATATGTGAAGCATTTTGTTTCTGTAAGCGGCTCTGCACGATGCAGCGCGGCGAGCCGAGCGCGCTCGTCGCCAAGGCGCTCGGAGGTGAGGGGATGCATGGGGAGGGGGGGGGGGGGGGGGGGGGGGGGGGGGGGAAGCTGAGCGCGCTGCTTCTACATGTGGAGCATTTGTGTCGCATTAAGCTGCTCCACACGACGCGGCGCGGCGAGCCGAACGCGCTCGTCGCCAAGGCGCTCGGAGGTGAGGGGGGGGGGGCTGAGCGCTGCTTCTACATGTGGAGCATTTTGTGTCTGTAAGCTGCTCCGCATGACGCAGCGGGGCGAGCTGCATGTCCTCGTTGTCAAGGCGATCGGAGTTGGGGGAGGGGGCAAGGATGTTTGGCTCAGTGCTGCTGCTCCATGTGTGTGTCTTGTGTTTGGGAAGGGGGGGGGGCGGGGGGTGGAGGGGGGGGGTGGGGGGTGGGTGGGGGGGGAGCTGAGCGCTGCTGCCACACGTCTGTGCATCCAAGCAGCACCTTTGATGCGGCGCAGCGCAAAGCTGAACACCCCCGCTGCGAAGGCGGTAGGGGGTGAGGGGCCCGGGGGGGGAGGGCGTGGGGAGACTGAGTGCGGCTGCATGTGCACTTCGAGCACTCTGTCTTCATCACTGAGGGGCTGTGGGGAGAGGCGCACCGCAGCACGCGTACTGCACGAGCGCCGGGCGCACGACGGCCGCTGCGCGTGCGGATCAACGCCGCGGCGCGGCGGCAGAGCTGGCTGCGTGCGCGTCGCAGCGGCGATCAGTTGCCTCGCGCGCGAGGAGCACGCGCCTACCCGCTTGCTGAGCGCTGCCGCCATCGTCTGAGCGCTGCTGATTGAAGCCCCGTCGAGCAGCGTGACATGATGACCTTGCACAAGCACCGACGCCTGCTGCCGAGTTCCCGCCCCCCGAGAAATTGTTGCCGAGACGTCGCTGACACCTCCCCCCCTCCTCCCCCTGAACCCCCCCCTCTGGCGCCTTCGCAGGCTGTGGCATCCACAATGCCATGCTGTACGTGCGCGCCATCAAGGAGGACTTTGACGCATGGGGCGTGGACGGGTGGACGTGGGAGATGGCGCTGGAGCACTACAAGGTGAGCGCTGCTGCAGCTGCCTGTGATGATGACCAGTCGGTCACGTGGGGCGACGCAGGTTGGCATCATGGCGGTGCAGGGTGAGGGCTGCTGCAGCTGCGTGTCGCGGCGGCGGGGCGGTGGCCTGCGCAAGCGCGCACGTGCACTGAGCACTGCTGTAGCTACGATGACGAAACAGGATCTGAAACGTGCGTGACAGTTACGTACGGGCACGCTGCGATAGCGCCGTGGCTGGACGCTGCCACAGCTGCCTGCTGCGATTACTGGGCGGCGGCCCGTGCCACCCGCAGGGCGCTACGTCGGTGAGCGCTGCCGCAGGTGCCGGTATCGCTGATGAGCCGTGTGGCTGCGTTGCGCGCACAGAGCGAGCGCCGTCGCAGCGGCTGGTCGCGAGGACAGTGCGTGCCACCCGCAGGCGTGATACGTACATGTGTAGCGTGTTGCTCTGTGCCGGAGCTAGCGCTGCTGCAGCTGCCCGTTGCGGCCAGGAGCAGCCTGTGCCACCTGCACGATGGTAGGCAATGCGCGCCAACCACTTGAAGTAATGGCGCGTCACAAGTTGCAGCATTTGGCAGTTGAACATGCAACGCAGCGGTCTGCCGCAAAGTGCTCGCAGCGCATGGCAACGGCGTGTAGATGCCTGTGCGCCTCGCATCCAGTTTGTGTTTCGCTGCTGCTGTGTTTCTTGCTTCATTCGAGTATCTGCACGTGTTCTCCAATAGACTCTTTCTGCACATTTGAGAGACATGCGGTAAGTGATCGGTGCTGTGCGCTGCTCATAGCACATGATGCTCCGCGCTGCCGTTGCATGTTGCACAGTGGCAGCACCACCGTGCACTGCGCCATGGCCCGAACCCCTAATCCTAAGCCCTGACCATCACTTTACAGCTCACGCTACAAGCAGCAGCTGCTGCTGCGCGCTGCCTGCCACATGGCACTGGCCCCCACAACGCCGGCCGCAGCACCCCCCGCATCTCCTGCCGCGTATGCACACTGCATTAAACGCCGTGCGCAGCGCCTCTGCGCGAGCAATGACGATCGCGACTTCCGGTGTGCACTGCTGCCGCTGCGTGAGCGTTGATCATGACGCATGCTGCTTGCCGCGCGCTGCCGCCTCCAGGCGATGGAGTGCTATGACACCACCGCCGGCGGCCGGATCGAGACGCAGCCGCCGCCGCCGACGCCCGACTGGCACGGCACCGGTACGCACGTGAACTCCTGCTGAACTGGTGCTGAACGCCTGCGCGTGCGCGTGTTTAGCACGGCGCCTGTGTCAGTGAGTGCCCGTTGGAAAGCATGCAGTGTCACTGCCTACCGCCCCCTGCATGGATTGTGGAAGGTCTGTTTGCAAGCAGTGCTGCAAAGAGGACTGCGGCCGGCGCATGCGGTCGGTCACAAGTTCAACTCCAACACGCTCTGCCTATGTAGCGCACACGTGGCGTGCCATACTGCCATCCCGCGCCTGCAACGTGTAGGAATGGTCCGTGTGGTCATGCGGACTCTGATCGTCCCGCTGGGCCCTGCACTACTTAGAGCGACTCTCATGTTGAAGCGTATGGCGTGCCATGCTGCCAGCTGCGCCTGCAACGTGTAGGAATGGTCCGTGTGGTCATGCGGACTCGCGCCGCGCTCGGCGCGCTGATCGCCGGTTTACGTCCTGTCCTGCTGAGCACTGCACTAGCGCGACTCTCACGTCGAAGCAATTCATGATTGACTCCCCCCTCTGAACCTCGACTCCCTTTGCATAGTGCACGCCGCTATCTGTAACACTCAGCTCTGCCTCGTCAGCTGCTGGTCAGCAGCTACCGCCTAAGCTGAGGAGCACAGGTGCGCGGGTTTCAGTGCCACCACCCCTCACTCCAATGCGCTGCAGCGCGGTCTTCAGTCATTATCTCCAACGCGGACGGCGCAGACACTCTCAGCAGAACCTCGACACGCAAGCGATGAGCGCCTGCTGTGCTCTGCGCCGCTCACGCGTCGGCCGCCGCTGCGCTGCCGCAGCGGAGCCCTTCGCTCGGGTGCGCAGCGCACCGCAGACCGCGGCCACACCTCGCGTGGCGCGCGCCGCACCAACCCCCGCTCGCCAAAAAAAAAAAAAACACTGTCTCAAACTACAGTCTCACCCTGCGCGCTAGCTGCAGCAGCAGCAGCCGCCGCTACGCATACCATATGCGGCAGCGGCAGCAGCCGCAGCGCATGCCACAATCGCAACCCGATCGCCGGCTCACCGCGCGCGCCCCCCCCCCCCGCGCGCAGCCGGCCCCATCACCAACTCGCCGCCGCTGTGGGTGGACGAAGTCGCGGCGTTCTTCATCGAGTCGTGCGCGTACCTCGGCCTGCCGGTGGTGGACGACTTCAACCGCCCCGGCGCGCGCGAGGGCGCGGGCCTGTACACGTTTGCCATCCGCGAGGGCGTGCGCGACAGCGCCGCGCGCGCGCTGCTCGGGCCCATCATCAGCGGCAAGGTGCCGCGCCCGAACCTCACGGTGAGCATACCACCCCTCACCCCCCCCTCCTTCCGTCCTCTGTTCAGCCCGCCGCAGTGTGCTTGACTGTTGCGGTCAAGCGGCCCCCTTGCGATTCCCGCTACCCCCCCCCCCCCCCCCCCCCCCCCCTCCCCCTGCGCAGTGAGACCGTCGTGCCGCCCCCCCCCCCCTGTGGGGTTAGGCATGTGGTCGATGTGCGCTGCTGCATACCTAGCCCACAGGCATGCCTGTAGACACACAGGTGCGCTGTTCCCTGCCCAGTGTGCGCTCCGCTTGCGCCGCGCACTTGGCGCGATTCAAGCAGTGTGGCGGCGCACGTGAACGCGCCATCGGCCCCCTCACGCCTCGCCAGCGCGCCGCGTGCTCTGTGCATGAACTGCGGTTACCGCGCTTTGCGTACGATGAACTCATGGCGATTCATATATCGGATGCATGCCGTGCCGTGCCTGGCGCACCCACACTTCCCTCTCCCCCCCTGCTCAGACCCCTTGCATTAGTGCGGGGTTTCTTCGCCATGCTTGAAGGGGACAAGCCGCTGTGGAGCCCAAGCACCCGCCCCGTTAGACCTACGCCCCTAGCCCTACCACTTGATTTTGCTGCAGGGTGAAGGACATACATGCCGACGGTGACGCTTCCTCGCCCCCCAAAACTCTCATCTCTCACGCATGTGCTTCAGCACTTCTCAGAGATGCTACACCCTCCACCACAGCCATGTGCCCACTTGACAATGACCGCATGACAACCTCCCCTCCCTCCCCCCCCCCCCCCCCCCCCCCGCCAGATCCTCTCCAAAGCTGAAGTCTCCCAGATCCTCCTGGAGGCGGACACCACCGCCCCCCCGCCGCCGCTCGACGACATCGCCCCGCCGCTGCGCCGCCGCCCCCCCCCGCGCCCGCCGCCGTCGGCGTCGCCTACACCCACAACGGCGAAACGCGCGTCGCGCGCCTCTTCCCCGCGGGCCGCGGCCCCCCTCTCGACGCTTCGGACAACGGCGGCAGCGACGGCGGACGCGCCATCGTCGTCTCCGGCGGCGCCCTCATGACGCCGCGGCTGCTCATGGCGAGCGGCATCGGCGACGCGCGCGCGCTCGCGGACGCGGGGGTCGCGTGCGTCGCGGACGTCCCGGGGGTCGGGCGCAACCTGCAGGACCACCCCGGCGTCGGGCTCATGTTCACCGCGGGGCACACGCTGCTGGAGCGGTACCCGAGCGCGTACAAGCTCGCGCTGGTGCGTGCGCGTGTTTGTTGTGTGTTGAGCGACGCTGTGATGATGGTGTCGTGTGCTGTTGTGGGATGCTGCGATGCTGCCGCGGAGCGCACTGTGGAGGCTTCGCATTCCTGGAACGCGTACTCCAAGTGCTTTGAGATGTAGTACGTGTTGCGCACAAGCTGGCGCTCCGCCGCTGATTGCCTGGCGCTGTGCAGCGCTGGGTGCTGTTGCAGGGGGGGGAGGGGCTGCATGCTCAGGGCGCGAGCCATCGATGGTGTGCCGCGAGAGAGCCCTCCTGTGAGAGCACTGCTCCTCTCAGGCATGAGGCACCGCCTGGGACAAAACAGGTTCAAGCCACGACGAGAGCACTGACAGCATCTCAAAACCCATCGCTGTGTCGGGTGCACCAGCATCGGGGGTTGCAAGTCGACTTCATCGTTGACGCTGTCCTGATGATCTCTACACAAGCACCCGCAAACATTGCCCACTGCGGCACTTGAGGGTGGCGACTTCCTCACATGGCGCGCCATTCGGCGTACAAGTGCCCCCGCTCAGTCCCCCCCTGCCCCCCCCTCGCCCCTCCCGCAGGAGCTCGAGAAGTACAAGCTCAACGTCATGCGCGCGCTCGAGATCGACTTCCCCCCCGGCGTCACCATGGCGGGCGTCATCGACGCCGCGGACCAGGAGGGGACGCCCGTGTGGTCGTCGCCCTTTGGGCTCTTTGCGTCGACGGGACAGACCGCGGGCGCCTTCCTGTGCTCGGGCCTGAGCAACACCACGGTGCCGGACATACAGCTCACGGTCTTCCCGCAGGTGCGCGCGCGCGCCGGCCGAGCCTGAGGTCTGACCCTAGGGTTAGGGGTAAGGTCGGGGGTCGCTCACATCGCGAGCCTGCAGGTTCGGGCGGCTGCATGCACGGCAAATGAGTGTGCTTTGCGCGTGCATCGTCGCCTGCATGCGCGTGGTCAGCGAGTGGTGGTGCGCACAGCCAGCCCTGCGCGGGCACGCCGCTGCGCAGCCGGTGTTCGTTCGTGTTAGACGCACGGCGTGGCCCCCCCTTCCCCCCCACCCCACCCAATCCCAGCGCGCCCCTATACGACCGACGCCTCCTCGCTGCGCATTCGACATTCAGGGGTACTGACAGTGAATCGGGTATACCTGGACATTCGACATTTGAACCCCTCCCCCCCCCCCCCCCCCCCCCCCTCGCAGGTCACCGAACCGCACATCCAGGTGCTGAACCACACGCGTCCCGTCAACCAGGAGTCGCCCGCGGTGCTCATCACGATCGCGCTGCTGCGCCCGGAGGGGCGCAAGGCCGTCGCTCTCGACGCCGAGGCCCCCCTGTCGCGCCCCCCGCGCATCGTCGGCGACCCCGCGCTCCCCGTGCTCACGGAGCTCGACGTGGCGCGCATCGCGTGGGCCGTAGGGCGCGTGCGCGAGATCCAGCGCGCGCCGCCGCTGCGCGACGTGACGCTGCGCAGCGTCACGCCGGGGCTGAGCGACGACATGGCGCCCGCGGCGCTGCGCGCGTGGGTGCGCGAGCACATCTACAGCAACAGCCACTGGTGAGCCCGCCCCCCCCACCCCCCCGCTCAAGACGCGCGTGTGTGTCGCGCTTCTCAGTACAGGCTTAGTGTTTCAGTGCGCGCGGGGGGGGGGGGGGGGGGGAGGGGGCAATAGCCACTGGTGACCCCCCTCTCAATGTGTAGGGTCAGGGCTAGGGTACCATGGCCATGTCAGCGCTCCCTCCGCCGTGTTGGGATGACGTTCGCTAGCTGGTTGTGGGTGTTGGCTTGGTCTGGCAAATGCTTTGAGCACAACGCAACGAGCGCAGCAATGCTCGGCTGTGTCCACCGATGACTGTGGCAAACAACGGCGACCCTAGCTGGAGACGCAGGGAGTGCAGTGTGCTGCAAAGCGCAGAGGTGCTCCTGCTTCTTGCAGCGCTTCTCACTGCCGTTCTCTGAATGCCGACACGCCTCGCGCGTGAGGTGAGTGCGTGCGCTGACGACAGCTCTCGCCCATGCGGTATGTATACGATGGACGCTTGCCGTTGTGACGACCCGAGCGCGCTGCAGCAGCGGTGTGCATTGACTGCCCGACATTTGCCGCAGGGCTCGGACGCCGAGCGCTTCAACCGTGCGCGAGCTGCCGTTGACTGCACCACGCTGACCTGACGGCTAACGCGCGCCAGCAGCGCTCACCCTAACCCTAACCCTAGTCCCTGACCGTGTCGCACACGCGGCTGCTGCGTCTACCCTGCCGCTGCCCCCGCCCCCAACGCGCCCGTCCTCCCATTGTCCGCTATCGCCCTGACCTGACGGGCGGGAAGACCACTGCGCGCGCGTGTGCACCCCCCCCCCCCCACACACACACATCTGTCTCTTCAAGCGCGCCTGGTCTGCCGCCGTGATGCGGACTGAGCAGCTGCGCGTGCGCGACGTGCGCCGCCTGCTGTGCCGACCCATTCACCCTCCCGCCGTCGTTCGCGATCGCCACGCGGCCTGACGACGCCACTTCTTGCACGCTGCCGCCCCCACCTGCCCCAGGTGCGGCACGGCGCGCATGGCCAACGGCGGCGCAGACGACGCGCTCGCCGTCATGCACTGCGCGTCTGCTGCGCCAATTTCTTCGCCTTCCCACCATCACCAAAGTTCTTGATCGCCGCGACCTGACGCTGCCGCCGCTTGCCCGCCGCCCCTGCAGGTGCGGCACGGCGCGCATGGCCAACGGCGACGGCCGACGACCTCCTCGCCATTGTGGACAAGCGCCTGCGCGTGCGCCAATTCTTTCATCCTCCCGCCAATCGTTATCATCGTTCTCAATCGCCACGCGGCCTGACGCCGCCGCCGCCGCCTGCCCGCCGCCCCCCCAGGTGCGGCACGGCGCGCATGGCCAACGGCGACGCCGACGTCCCGCTCGCCGTCGTGGACGAGCGGCTGCTGCGCTAATTTCTTTGCCTCCCCACCATCGCCAAAGTTCTTTGATCGCGGCGCGACCTGACAACGCCGCCGCCCTCTTTGACACAGGTGCGGCACGGCGCGCATGGCCAACGGCGACGCCGACGACCCGCTCGCCGTCGTGGACGAGCGGCTGCGCGTGCGCGGCGTGCGCCACCTGCGCGTCGCCGACGCCTCCGTCATCCCCGTCATCCCCAACGGCAACGTGCACTCCACCGTCGTGCTCATGGCGTCGCGCGGCGCGGAGCTGCTGCTGGAGGACGCCGGCGGCGCGCACGTCGCGGCCGGCGCGCCAGCGTAGGCAGTGGGGGCAGCGGCGTGTGTCTCGCGCTTGATTGCCTCCCCCCCCTCACTACTACCTGGGGGATGACCGCCCCCAGATTCTTGGGTACCTCTCCCCCCCCCACACAGACGCCCATATGTGCGTACGCGCCCCCCTGCACCCTTAAGGCAGGCCTGGTGCTGTGGGTGGGGGAGGGGCTGGGGGGGAGGGGGAGGCACGTCACGGAGATTGAAGCTGCAGTGAGACAGCAGGGTGCACACGTGGTGGCCAAGCGACTGATGCCTTGCACCTCCAGGCTGGGGCAGCAGTCTCCTCTCGAGACCAAACATCCGTGCGACAGCGCACGGCAAGAGAGGCGCGGCGCGCGCTGTCACGGCAAGGCGTTTTGCCGGAATGGCAACGGCGGCAGCAGCGGCGCAGATGGTCGCTGCTCACAACAGCAGGCTGCAGCTCCTTGCTCCTTGCTACGGCAGCCGTGACCATTCAGTCCTGCCCCCTCCCGCCCCCCCCCCACCGACACACCCCTTTGCCCCCCCCCCCCCCCCCCCCCCCAACTGCTGCAAGGTCTGCCCCCCCCACCCACCCCCGACCGAACCCACTTCCGTCACCGTCAGCGCCGCGTCAGTAGGGGCGCACGTCGTTTCACCGCGGCGCAGGGCGAGCGCCTGCATTTTTGGTGCGCACGCGCGCCGCGCTGGCGCCGGCGTGGAGCAGAGTTGAAGTTGAAGTTAGCTCAGCACATGTAACAATACGTACCTATCCCCAGGTGGAGAGGGGCAGCAGGCGGCGTGCAGGCTCACCTTGTTTCCGTCGGTGACGTTTTGCGGTTGGCGCAAGTGACAGCAGCGCTCGCCCGGAGGCTGAAGCTTGGGGAGGGATTACGGTCAAGGTTCCCACCGGCCTGATTGTAGGGTCACGTTGATCAGTGGGGCAGGGGGGGGTATGGGAAGGGGGGCACATCCCGCGTGCTGTCTTGACTCCTGCCAACTGGCATTGGGGAGGGCCACTGGCCCCACATGCGGATGTCGCGGGGGGGGGGGGGGGGGGGGGGGGCAGGCCTTCGCTGCGCTGTCCGTAGCGCCAGTCTATGCAGCAATTTTGACCAAACTTGCCCATAATAATTACACTCCTTTAACGTGGATTTGGCGCCCTCTCTGTTTGCATGCGTTTACGTGCATGCGACTGCATGCTCGCCTGCCCGCTGCATACTTTCTGTGCACTGATGAGGGCGCCCGTCCGCACGTTCGATCCGCTGGATTCCGACTGCTTGGCGGCGGTCGCTAGCGCTCTGAGCACAGTGGGTGGGTGCCACGATGCCGGGCCTTCGATGCAGCATCGTCGCAGACTGCACATCATTGTCCAAGTAGGCAGCTGGACAAGAACATGTGTGATCCGTGTTGACATACAAGAAGGTGCACATCCACTGCCTCATCATCTTTGGCCGTGGTTCCCGCCTTGCGTCGACAAGGCCGTTGCTTCTACGCGTCAGAATGGTGCCGCTGCATAGAAATTGAAGCAGGTCCTCAGTGGGTTGAAGGTACAAGGAAGGGCATGCGCAGAACGCTAAGTAGTGCGGCAGGTTGGCAGTTTCATTCCTTTTGAAGCCGCCCTCAGGGAAGCATGTCCACAACACCCTTTGAAAAAGGCAGCAGGCTGGCCGGCGCCAGCAGTGTGATCCTTATTCTTTGATATCTGCTGCCTACAATCAAGTGGCAAGGCTCAGCCAGCACCTCCTGAGCCAGCTGCGGAGCGCTGCTTGAGACGCTGCGCCATCAACGCCTTGCGGCTGCTGACGCTGGCAGCATCCCTGCCGCCGCGCAGCATAGCGCGGTCCGCTCCCTCCGGCGGTGCGCGCGCAGTTTCCGCCGCCTTTCTACTGGCCCTTCGTGCCGACGCTGCTGCGCCTCCTGCTGCTGCTGCTGCTGCTGCCGCTGCTGCTGCCGCTGCCGCTGCCGCTGCCGCTGCTGCTGCTGCTGCTGCGCTGTCGCTGTGGCGTCGAGCGCGAGGTGCGGCAGCACCGCTGGCGGCGGTGTCAGCCGTTGCATCGCCTGTGGCCAGTGCTGCCGCCGGCTGCGCAGCGACGCTCCGCCTGGCGCTGCGCGTGCGCGCGGGGCACTCAGGCGCTGCGCTGCTTCCGGCATGCGCAGAAGTGCGCTGCTTCAGCAGCGGCAGCATGCACTGCTCACTGAGCGTTGGGGCGTGAGTGGCGCCAGGCGCAGCCACGGCGGCAGCGGCGGCAGTGGCGGCGGTGGCAGCAGCGGCGGCGGCGGGCCACCAGGCAGGCGGCGCGTGCAGCGGCAGCGGTGGCGGCGAGGGTCGGACGAGAGGTGGACAGGTGGCAAAAGTGGCAACACAGCCAGGGCGTGGTGGCGCTGCTCGGGCGCAAGCGGCGGACGGCAGGCAACGGCGCAGATGGGGGGGGAGACACGATAAGAGTCGCAAGCGTAGCGTGCCAGATTTGGGACGGCAGCACGCAGTGGGGTGTGGGCAATGGCACAGCACATCAGCGCTGACGTGCGCGGTGCTTGGCTAGCACTTAGATTGAAGTCTTGATGTATGGTAGTGCACAATGAGGCCCTGCCAATGCGTGGCAATCGTGAAATTGAATTCGCGAGCTGAAACGTTTGTGTGGAAGATGTGTTGTACTGCACGCAGTGAGAGCGGCCATGCGCAGCAACATCAGGTGCTCAACGGCGCACGTCGCGGCGAAAGCGCCTCGTTGAACTCTGTGAAACGGTGGTGCCACCTCGGTGAAGCAGCCACGAGCTGAGCTGAGCAGCCACGAGCTGAGTTGTACAAGTTATGCAGTTGAGGTTGAACAGTAGAAGTGAGCTGAGTTGTACAAGTTATGCAGTTGAGGTTGAACAGTAGAAGTTGCAAGACTGCCATCTGCGGTGCTGCTGCGTCAGCGGACGTGCGGCGGTTCGCGCTCGACCTTCAGCGCCAGCTTCGCTGCGCTGAGTTGTACAGATTATGCAGTTGAACTTTTACAGTAGAAGTTGCTAAATTTGGGGTCATTGCAGTGCTGCCTCACCGTCGTCACCAGGCGCGCGGCGGTCTGCGCTCGCTTTCAGCGCCGTCGTCTTGGCGGCGCTGCTCGCGCGCCTGCCGCCCGCCGCGGGCCCCAGGTCCAGTGGCAGGGTGTTGGGCGCGGGGGACGACGCGGCGCGCGCGCGCGCTTTCTTCTTCCTCCTGCTCGCAGCACCGCACGCAACAGCGACATAAGACGTACTTTCATGTACTTCGCTTGAGGGGCGAAGAAGTAAGCAGTACAGGCCCTGAGCGAGAAGTAATAAAAAGTACGAGTCAGGCTGCACAGAGGGGCAGGTGTGGTCAAGGTGCCGTGCAAAAGGCCCTGCAGCGCTGCGCGCGGACGGGCGTCGTATGGCGTGCTACGTTCTGCGCCGTTGCATACGGCCTCCGGGCATGGGATGGAGGGCGGGTTCGTTGGCCTGATGAGAGGACCCCCACTCACCGGTACAGGCGCCTGGTGTGAGGGAGTGCGCGCGCTACCGCCACACGCCAATGGCGGCATCGTGTCGTGCTTGCTGCGACCATGGTTCGGCGATCTACGGAGTGTGCAAACTCCCTGCCCTTCACGTTCACCCCCAAATGCTGGTCTCTACAGAGGGCCAGTTCACCCCCACGCAAAGTGAGCGTGCACCGCTCGCTGCGTTCAAGCAAGCCATCCATACAGACGCGCAGGTAGGCGCACCCGCCTGCGCGCCACCCGGGACGCATTCTCAAAGCTACGGCCTGTGACGCCTGTTCCGTCAATACCGCCATCTCGGCTCGCTCCCGCTGCTTGCGTCGCTCTCGCGCCTGGGTGTCAGGGTCAGCCTGCATGCCCCTGCAGACCACAGGCTAACACTTTCTAGCACACATTTCTGAATGGCGGTGTGCCCAGCGCTGCTTCCAAGCAGCGCTGCGTGTGACCACCGCCCAAAAGCCAAGCAGAGCGCCCATGCACACCGCCCCGCCTCGCCAACTCTTGAAGCACGCACCGTTTGTGCGCTGGCGAGGGCCGCAGCCCGCCCGTGCTGCGCCGCCGCTGCGGCGGCGGCTGAGGCGCGCCGTAGGGGCCGCGGAGGACACCCTCCTCGCCGCTCGGCGGTTTCGTGCCGCAGCTGGAGCGGCGCTTGCTCTTGTGGCGGCGCCGGCGCCCCCCCTTGGAGGGGGACTTGTGGGAGCCGCGGCGGGAGCGTGGTGCGGTCGAGGACAGCCGCGGCAGCGCCGGCTGCGGGGCGCGCAGCGATGCGAGGCATTGGTCAAAGCGAATGGAGACTGAGGATGATGCCCGTTCTGCGCACTGTGGCTTGCAACGCTAGAGGGTCAGGGTAGGCCCTGAGGTGCATGCAACAGCCGCAGCTCTAGCTAACCCTAACCCAAATTCTAAGCTCGTGCTCAGAACCGATGGTCCAGGATTCTGGCGGCGAAGCGCCGCGGGGGTACAGCTCGCGTGGCACAGCCCCGCTGCGGCGTCAAGAGGGCGTCGCACGGCGTCAGTCGCACGCGGACACGCTCGTCAGGCATCATGTACGGGTGCCCTGCCGCCGCATTGCGCGTGTGGTGTATGCGATGGTCATGCTGCAGAGGGGGAGGGGCGGCGCCGGGGAAGGAGTTTGGCGTGCGCGCAGCTGTGCCCTGCCCCTAACCCTACCCCTAGGGCAGCCGCAGCAGCAGCGCGGCCCTGGCTCGCCGCCGCTGCACACATGCAGATCTGTGCGAGCGGGCGGATGTGTGTGCTGGCCTTTGGCAGACGCCGCAGCCCAATAGCACTCGAGGTTAGGGTTAGGGTTAGGGTTAGGCTTAGGGTCAGCATCAGCTGTGGCAGCGCTGCGCTTGCTCGCAGCGACCGCCGCGCTGCGGCAGCGTGAGCCGACCGGCGAATCACCTCAAGTCTTACGAAACATCGCGCTGCTCTGTCTGCGCGCACGCGGCTGCTGCCGCGGAGCCTCACCATCACCTGCGGCGCGGCGCCGCCGTCGCCGCCGCCGTCATCATCGTCGTCGCTCGCATTTGACCTGTCCGCGTCCGACTCCTGCGGCTCCAGCGAGAGGCCCCCCTCCCCCAGCCCCAGCAGCTGCACACCATCGCTCAGCAAGCGCATGTGGGACTCCGCAAGTGCCTGTTCGTCATGTGCGGGTGGCGCGTGGCACGTGACGTCGGAGGCGACGCTCCCGATCTCTTGAAGTTCAGCGCATAGCAGCGAGCACAGCTCCTCAGGACTGTAGGCACATGCGCCGGCTTGTTCCGCTGAAGCTGTCAGCGGCGCTGGCAGGACTGGCTGCTGCTGGAGCACTTCTGGCAGGCTTGCCTTCTGTTCAAATGCCGTCTTAGACGCTTTGCCGGCAGCGTTGTGTTCGTGTACGCCATGGGCGGTCATGGCCGCATCAGCACCGCTTTGCCTGCTGGCATGATCATCGCTGCCAGCTGCAGGTCCGCTGCGGCTGTGCTCATCCGGCGGGCGCGCCACGATACACTCGTTGCACGCGTCGCCGGCACCGGCAGCGCTGCTGCCGCTGCTGCCGCCGATGCCGCTGCTGCTCTCCCCGTCGCAGCTCGTTGATTGTGCTGACGGCGACGGCGGCGGCGACGGCGCCGCACCTGCCGCCGCCGCGCCTGCCGCCTCCGCCGCTGCCGCCGCGGCGCCGCGCGGCGTCGCCATGCCGAGGCACGACGCATAGTCCAGCAGCGCGGCGCAGAAGTCGGCGCCCATGCGGCGCAGGTCGCGCGCGGCGTAGTGCGCGCCGCGCGCGCCGCCGAACGACGCCTCGAGCGTGTAGCTCGCGGCGGCGCCGAGGCGGTGCGCGATGACGCGCAGCGTGCGCGCGCGCGCGCGCGTCACGCGGTGGTCGCAGTGGTCCAGCCGGAACGCCGCGCAGCGACGCGCCATGATGCGCGGGAAGAGCCGCACCGCCCAGTTGCGGTACGCCTGCGTCACCGCCGCTGCTGGCAGCAACGGTGGCAGCAGCGGCGGCGACGGCGGCGGCGCCGTCGCACCCGCGCCTGCCGCGTCAATTGGTGATGAAGAGATGCCGGCGGCGGCGGCGGCAGCACTGGTGGCGGCGGCAGCAGCGGTGGCGGCGACGGCGGCGGCGGAGGCAGCGGGCTGCGGCGGCGGCGCGCGCGAGGGGATGCAGCCGTACATGAAGAGGCCGTCCTTGCGGCTGTGCGCGTGTATGTCGCACACCAGGAGGACGCCGCGCTGCGCGTGCAGCCGCTGGATGAGGGCTCTGGCGTGGTAGATCTGCGCGGCGAGAGGCGCGGCGACATGCGAGATAGAGAGGGCATGCATCAGGTTGAGCGTGGGGGGGCGGTGCGCGCGGGGTGAGTCAGCGGCTCAGCGCGATGAAGGCGTACATGAGGCCACTGTTGCTGGCAGTGGTCTTGAATTTGAAGTATGAAGCGCTCCCAATGGCCAAGCTGGGACAGCTGCAGCAACTTTAAATTTCGCAGTAGGCAGAAGCCGCGCTGCTTTGTAGAAGCAGCTGCTGCGTGACTCCTTCGTGTACGGTGCTTGAGAGGCAGTGTAACCCGCCAGCAGCGCTCGGCAGGTGCACCGCGGACTCCTGTTCGAACATATGTGGAGGCGTGTGCGTCAAGCAGTGGCATGCACCCGAGTGCCACGTGCCACAGCTAGGCTAAGGACGGCAGGGGTAGGGTCAGCGTTGAAGCTTAGAGTTAGGGTTATAGTGCTGCTCACGTCACCGTGTGGACATAGCCGGAACGTCGTGCACACCAAGGGTCTGCTCACGGACAGCAGTACACCTAGTTGGCTCTGAGCTGCTGGCTTTATCTGCTAAACAACTGGATCTGTCGTGCGATGGCTTGGCTGTGGCTGCCAAAGGCCCTGCCTCTAATCCTAGCCCTAGGTCTCATCAACCAACCCTCAGCCTCCAGGGCCAACGACTACTCAGAATAGGACTAGCCCTAGGCTTAGGGTTAGGGTACTCCTCAGGGTCGCCTCACCTCAAGGTGCACATGCTGCTTGTGCGGCCCACTGCCAGTGACTGCTCAGGTTAAGGCAAGCCCTAAGGTGAGGGTTAGGGTTAAGGTCCCCCTCACGTCACCTCACCTCGGGGCGCAGACACTGCTTGCGCGCGGCCCAGCGCCACCAACCACTCAGGTTAGGGTCAGTCCTAGGGCTAGACTTAAGGTTAGGGTACTGCTGACGTCACCTCGCCTTGGAGTGCAGATGCTGGTTGGGCGCGGCCCAGCGCCAACAACCTACTCAGGTTAGCGCTAGCCCTAGGGTTAGGGTTAGCGTACTCCTCACGTCGCCTCACCTCGAGGTGTAGATGCTGCTTGGGCGCAGCCCAGCGCCAACGACTCTTCAGGTTAGGGTTAGCCCAAAACTTGGGGCTAGGTTGAAGGTTAGGGTGCTGCGCACGTCACCTCACCTCAGGGTGCAGATGCGTCTTGGGCGAGGCCCAGCGCCAACGACTACTCAGGTCAGGGCTAGTCCTAGGCTTCGATTAGGGTTAGGGTACTCCTCACTCCCCTCACCTCGGGGTGCACATGCGCCTCGGGCACCGCCCAGCGCCAACGACTGTTCAAGATAGTGCTAGCCCTAGAGTTAGGGTAAAGTTGAGGTTGAAGTGCTGCGCACGGCACGTCAACTCGGGGCGCAGATATGCCTTGGGCGCGGCCCAGCGCCAACGACTACTTAAGTCAGGGCTAGCCCTGGGTGTAACGTCAGGGTAAGGGTGCTCATCACGTCACCTCGCCTTGGAGTGCAGATGGCGTGCTCAGGCGCGGCCCAGCGCCAACGACTATTCAGATTAGGGCTAGCCCTACATAGAGTTAGGGTTAGCATTAAGGTCAGGACGCAGCGCCAATGCTATTCAGGTTAGGACAAGCCCTAGGGTCAGGGTTAGCATTGAGGCTAGGTGCTGCGCACGTCACGTCACCTCGCGGTGCAGATGCTGCTTGGGCACGACCCAGCGCCTATGCCAATGCCTGACACAGATTAGGACTATCCCTAGGCTTAGGGTTAGGGCTGGGTTAACCCTCATGTCACCTCACCTCGGAGCGGAGATGGTGCTAGTGCGCGCCATAGCGTCAAAGACTGCTCAAATCAGGGCTGGCCCTAGACTTGGAATTAGGTGTAGGCTCATCACGTCACATCACCTCGGGGTGCAGATGCTGCATGAGCGCTTCCCATCGCCAACGACTATTCAGCTTAAGGCCACCCCCAGAGTTAGGGTTAAAGTTGAGGTTAGGGTACTCCTCACATCACCTTGACCTCACCTCGGGGTGCAGATGCGCCTTGGGCGCGGCCCAGCGCCTGTTGAGGTCGCAGCCCGCGAGGCTCGCGCGGTGGTTGCCGTTGATGACGCCGTCGGGGTTGAGCATGGGTATCACCTGCTCAGCATCAAGTGAAAGCGCGTAGGGTAGTAGTAAACCCCAGAAACACACGCGGAACGCCTGGCGGCCCCTGGGACGCGCGGTGGCGCATGCGGCGGTCACTTGCGGCGATGGCACGGATCGTACGCAGCAGGAACGGTGCAGGGCTTAAGCAATCAGACAGTGGACTTGCCGCAGAAAGCTGCTGATGCTTTACGGTGCATGCCGGCTGGTGCTCTCTGCTGCTGCTGGGGGGCAACAAGCGGTTGCCCGTGCACAGGTTTGGTCCAAGTTGTCTCAGCGATTGGAACATGCTGCTGAGCGCTTCAACCGCCAGCAAAAGCAGTCGCTGGAGCGTGCAGCAGGAACGGCGAAGGGCTTAGGCAGTTGAACACTGGGCTCGCTGCTGAAAACTGCTGCTGTGGCCTGGCCGCACGTGCTGTCAGGTGACCTGCTGCTGCTGCAGTGCAGCCAGCAGTAGCCCGTGCGCCAGCTTGTGCCAGTTCACCTCGATGATGATAATGGCGTGCCGCCGCGCGTTTCCTTCCGTGCGACACACACTGCTGAGCACTGAAACCGGCGGCAACAAGCCGTTGCCGCCACACGCACGTGGCGCGGCGCGCCCGCGCGCCCACGTGCACAAGCCGCCCACCGACGCCGCCTCTGCTGTGGCGCTCTGAAGCCGCCCACCCGCGCCGCCTCCGAAACCGCGTTTTGACATGCCATGAACGCCCAGCACACAGGGCCGACGCTGCCGCTGCGGAGCCGCGCTGCAGCGGCGCTCACCTTGAACACGAAGCGCTCGCGCAGCGCCGCCGCGGCGGGGTGCGCACCCGTGAGGAACCGCAGCAGGCCATCCATGATCCAGCTGGCGTTGGATTCGCCGGGATGGACGCGCTGCGGAGGGGCGGGGTCATGACGGCAACGGCGGTGGCGGCGGCGGTGAGCGCGGGGCTGAGAGTGGCGTGAGAGCACTGGAGCTGGGGTGCGCTGGGCGAACGTGCGGGATGCACCACAACTGCAGTTCCAACCCTAACTCTAGCGCTACTGTCAGCCCTGCCACTGCCCCTCACGCTTATCCCAGCTCTAACCCTTGCCAACATTCTCAATGGCAAATGGGGGCAACGTGCAGGGTGCATCCTTTGAGCGCTCTATGTGTGCCCAGGCTGCTACCCCGTCGACCTTGCACGTCCCAGAAACAGAGAACTACAGTAGCCTATGCAGAGGGCCAGCATCCATACGAGCGCAAGCACGCAGTAGCACGCTGACGGCAACTTCAAAACCTCAGTGACTCTTGAGGTAAAGGTGCTTCCTGACTGCTTCTGCGCTGCCGACGAAGTCACCGATGAAGTCATTCCCGGAAGACCAAAACCACTGGCAAGGATCCTCACCGCGGTGAGGACGACCGCGGGGCGCCGCGCCAGCTGCTGAGCGCCGCCGCCGCCGCCGCAGCACGCGGCGGTCACCGTCACGAGCGGCACGTCGTTGCCGGCGAGCGTGCGGCACAGGGTCGTGCGGCGCGCGACGGCGGCGCGCGCGGCATCGCGGCCGAGCGCCGCCAGCGCGCCGCGCAGGCGCGCGTACGTGTACGGCAGGGAGTGCGCAAAGTACACCGTGTCGCCGCCGTGCGCAAACGTGTGGACGAAGGTGAGCGTGTAGCGCGCGCGCGGCGCCGCCGCTGCCCTCTTGGCGGCAGCGCCGCCGCCGCTGCCGCCGATGCTGCCGCCAGCGAACGTGCTGCTGCCGCCGCCGCCGCCGCCGTTGCCGCTGCCGCTGCCGCTGCTGCAGAAGTAGCGGACCTGCTCGCCGGAGCGGTGCCAGCCCGTTGAGCGGTGATGCGCGTGCGGTGCGCTCCCGGCGGCTGTGGTGGCGGCGACGCTGTACACCAGCGGCTTCATGCCCTCGTTGTAGAGGCTGTCGGACTTGCTGAGGCCGGTGATGTTGAACTTGACGGCGCAGCCTTTGGTGGTGTTGGACACGCTGTGGGGGTGCAAGGGAGGGAAGGGGCGGACAAGGAGTTGAGAGGGGGTGGGGGCTGGGGGAGGGAGATTGGCGGGGTAGGGAGAGACAAGGGCGAATGGAAGGCACGAACCAGCAGCCGCTGAGTAGCGGTAGAGCAGGCGACAGATGTTTGGTTGCTGAGCACTGGCGCAACGCGTTGCCTGCTGGCCCGCGGCGAGTGGCTTCTGCGGGCGTACACGCCCACGAACGCAAGGTTTGTAGACCCGCGTGAGTGTGCTCGCGCCACCGTGGGGTTCGCGCTGCAGGGAGGCTCGAGGTTCTGCGCAGCAACAACGCACCGCCGCTGGCGCTGACATCGTACAGAGAGCTGAGTTTCTATCTGGCGACGCGCAGCCGCAACCCTCAACGTAGCGCACCATTCCGCCAGCTGGAGCTTGTCCGCGTCGTGCGCATTACGCGATGGCACGGCACTGCACAAGGGGGTTGCAGAAGCGTATGCTGCCTACCCAACCACAAGCCTACCTGCCCCAAACCCCATCCCGACCCCCGCCTGCGCCCCACCCGTAACCCTACCCTAGCCCTAGCCCAACGCGCTTTTGAACTTGAACTTGCGCACGCACCTGAAGTAGAACCACTGGTTGCCGTGGTCGCGCCCCGCGGCGCGCAGGCACACGTCCTGGTGCAGCTGCAGGTCGTACTCCTGGAAGCCGCACGCGGAGCGCTGCTTCGGGCCGCTCGCGCCCGCGCCCGCAATGACGCGCTTCGCCTGCAGCAGGTTGCCGCTCTCTGCGCGCGGCGCGGCGGGGGTGCAGGCAGCGGGGGGGGAGTTCGTAAGCGCGACACTTGTGCGGAGCTAGTGGTAGATGCTTCTGCGTGTTGCGCGCTGCAGGGACGTCTAGTGTAGAGCTCCGTGCTTGCGGCGCGATCTCCGCGGCGCAGCGCGCATCTGCACGACGTTGAGACCGCGACGCACGCCAAAGCGGCCGCAACGCGCAGCACGGGCTGCAGTGCTCCATCGACTCAACATATGCCGAGCGCCGTGAGGGCAGCGCGTGCATAGCGCGAGCCAGCGCCAGCAGCCGGGGGCTTTGTCTGCTGGGGGCTCCTCGGCGCCGTCGCAGAGAAGACGAGCGGGGATGTTGCAGCAGTATGTGGTGCAGCGGTAACAAGGCGCGCACGGAGTGAATGTGGCAGCTGTGACGTAGTGAACTGTGTAAGCGTCATAAGCTTCAATTTAGCGTTCAAGCACAGTGGTACGCCGTGTCGTCAGCATTGCAGTGGCTCAGGCGGAGCGCATGACAGCGCATGCAAGCAGCAGCGCCGACTCACCGAAGTGCGAATTGAAGACTAGGGTGTCGTGGTGCAGTATGCGGGAGAACTTGAAGCAGTCCTCGTAGTAGTAGACGACCTGCGGGGGGAAGGGGGGAGAGAGAGGGGCTCATAAATCAGCACTGCTTACAGCAGCAGATCGCAGCGTGTTTCATCATCTGCTGCTCTCAGTCAGTATTCTGCAGCGTTTGCGGTTGTCACGTTGCAATCTGCACTCCAGCCGTCACACGTCTCCCTCACTGGCCCGCAGGCAGCAGCTGTCAGGGACGCATCATGCCCAGCGACTCTCTTCATTGCCGTGACTGAGCTGCAGGAGTGATGCTGCTGCCCTGATGTGCCCCAGCCTTCAGCCGTGCCTGCGGGTTTTGCTTCATGGCCACGCAACGGCTGCCCTGAAACCCCATTCCCGCATTCGCTGCAGGGCACTTGAATGCCCAGCTGAATGCTGCGGTGCAACACTTGGATCAAGTCAGTCCCACTTGAAGAACGACATTCAGACGATCATACATCGGTGCCAGCATTGGAGCATCGCAGCCATTTTCAAAACCTCAGCAGTACCTGGAGCTTTGCGTCCTGGCCACGCGACGCCTGTTCCGACTCCGCATGCGCCGCAGGGTCCATGATGGGCACCCCAAACGCGGCGGCGGCGCCGTCGCAGGTACCCTGCACAGCCCTTCCCTCTGCAGCGCCGCCAGGCAAATCGTCGCCTTCGCTATCGCCAATGTAGCCAGGCTCCTCATCGCATGCGTCCGACATCTGGTGCTGAATATCCGGCAGCACCCGCAGGCGTGTGGGCAGGCCGGTCAGAGATTCCTGCGGCTCGGAGCTGCACGGGGGGGGGGGGGGGGCAGGAGTTGCGGTTGTATTGGGGAAGTTTCACGATGTGAGGGCTGAAAAGCGACTCGCTGTTGAAATCCGTTTGTGTGGTCATGATGAGAAACCAGAACGCATGTATTCTCTGATGATGCCACAGGAGGTACACATTGGGATGGAGGCGCTCTGAGTGCTGGCTACCGCCCAGTGTGTTCTGCAGCAAAATGGCGATCGCTTGCGCGTGCGGAATGTGATGTACTTTGAATCTTCAAGTGACGACGGCCGGTGAGGAGGCATGTGAGCCAAATCGGCTTTTGAGTTCAGAAGCGCTGCTGCCAGGGACGGATCAGGCGCTATGTTCTAGGTTACCTGAGCCTTGACCTTTTGAAGTATGGATTGGGCGGCCCAAATTCCTTGCCATCGTCCGTCGAGGACGACGCATCGTCGCTGCTGTCGTCTGACATTACTGGTTGGTGCCGGTGTTAGAGGTCTAGTGCACTACGCATCCCTCTACACACTACTCTGTGTCTCGGCTCCCACCTGACCCCAGATGGGCCACCGTTACCGACGTTGATTGAAGTTATGAACCTTCCATGAAGTACCATCAAATCAAGCTGGTGAGGCTGAGTGGTGCGTAAGCTGCTGCTACTCATTCTGCCAAAATAGCTGCCGCTACAGGCCCTTCTGTGCTACGTGGCTCGGCTGGTGGAGCCAGACCGATCATCAAGGGGGGCATGTCGGCTCTCATCAGTTCGTGTCATGCAAACATGGCGAATCTGCCGCGAGTGACCATACTCTCTGGTGCAGGTCTAAGCGCGCCATCGGGCATACCCACATTCAGAGATAACAACGGGTTGTGGGAGAATTTCAGAGTGGAGGAGCTGGCCACCCCGGAGGCTTGGCGGGCGGACCAGGATCGGGTGACGAGGTTTTATGACTGGCGGAGGGCTAACACCAGAGCCTGTCAACCCAACGAGGCGCACAAGGCACTGGAACGGCTTCAAGTGAGACCTCGAAGCCTGATGTCAACCCTTTGCGTCGCTGCCATTATCGGCAGATCTAGTGCGTCGACGTGCGTTCTTTGCGCCTGGTGCAGACGTTCCTTGCCCAGCACGGTGCGCATATCGTTGATGTAGCCAGTGCGCAACACTGCAGCTTTCTCCACATTGGCAGTACTTTTGCTTTCCATGGAGGGCTGATGCCTAGCTGCGCTGTTGAATACTGGTCCTGCAGTCACCGAATACTCGTTTTGTGTACTCCTGCCAGGCAGCAGGCTACTGCTAACATGCTGCCTCGGCACAATGCAAGCTGCTGCATGCCCCTCCGCCGCCGCCTGGAAAGTGAATTGTCGGAGCATCCCGACCTGCTGCATTTCACGTCCTATACCAAACTTCATCCTGCTGCAAAACCGGATCGCAAACTCCACTTTGGGGGTGGCCCTGCATCGCGCCTGCAACGCCGCGTGCCGCCATAATCTCCTAGCAACTCTGTGAACCGTACATGCACGCATCCGAGCCTCACAACACCGCAACTTTGACAACAACAGCGCACCCCACCCCTGTGGCGCAGGCGGCGTGGGGGCCGGACCGCGTGACGCACGTCACGCAGAACGTGGACGGGATGATGGCGCGGCTCAGCGCGCCCGCGCTCGAGATGCACGGCAGCAACGAGCGCCTGCGCTGCGGCCGCGACGCGCGCCACCCCTGCGTGCCCGCGCCGCTCGGCAGCAGCGCCGCGTGCGCGTGCGCGGCGTGCGGCGCGGCGCTGCGGCCGGACGTCGTGTGGTTCGGCGAGACGCCGCGGCACCTGGAGGCGATCGACGCGGCGGTCGCGTGCGCGGACCTCTTTGTCAGCGTCGGCACGTCGGGCACGGTGAGAGGCCTACATAGGCCTAGAGTTAGGGCTCGGGTGTGACTGTTGAGACGTAGAGTGAGGGCTCGGATGTGACTGTTGTTGACAGGGGCTGGTCTGAGTACGCGCGGTGCGCAGCTGTGCGGTAGAGCTGGCGCGCCGCACGCTGCTTTCTGGTCGGACAAGTGCTGGACGATCGCACACTCGCAGTGCAGCAGTGATTGCGCGGCCCTGTGGCCAATGTAGGTGGTCCGTATTGACAGGTATTGGAGCGCTGCACGCTGTGGACTTGAGGCTGAGTGCATCGTCTTGTGAAGCGCTTGCATGGAGGGTATCACCGACATGCTGACCGTGTGCTGCTCAATCATGCCCCATACTCGTGCACCCTGGTCCCTGATTGGGAACGCATAGAGTCGACCTCAAGTGATGTAGGCCTGCACCTTGCTATAGATCTGGTGGTCACGTGCAGATAGGTACTGCATGCTCGGAGAAAACCTACAGTAGTGATTATTCCTGGACGCCTCGGAGGCCCTGCTCCTTGCCAACACTGCTTGATGACGCTGGACACCATGTGATGTGTTTACTCATAGCACCTCGTGCTCAGAGCATGTCGCGCTTTGCTGATGCTGCATGAAAACACATGCGAAACATTCACCAGGATACACGCACAACACACGCGAGGTGCATCAAGAAGCAGCTGCTCACCACCTCTTACACTCTGACAATTACTCAGCGCCTGTGCTCAAAGCTGCATCCCCGATCTCATCGCCTCCCTTACCCTTCACACACAAACACACACACACACACACACACACACACACACACACACACACACCAGGTGTACCCGGCGGCGGGCCTGGTGCACCGGGCGCGCGAGTGCGGCGTGCGCACGCTCGAGGTCAACCCCAAGCCGACGCCTGGCGGCAACTTTGATGCAGTGCTCAGCGGCAGCGCCGACGTGGTGCTGCCGCGGCTGGTGCGCCGCTGGCTGGAGACGGGCACGTTGGCCGTGGACTTGGAGGACGAGCAGCACGGCGACGCATGATGCAAATAAATTCGAAATAACGCGGGTGCAGGCGGCGGCAGGAGGGCTGACGCAGTGAGCCGCAACGGTTGCCGGCAGCGGCGGCGGCGGCGCGTGCGGCAGCGGGCGTGGTCAGGGCGGCCTGTGATGCCAGCGTGACGGCACTGCAGAGGGTCGAGGTGCAGTGCTTGCGGCTGCAGCTGCTGCTGCAGCGCAACTGGCAGCCGTGGTTTTGACTGATGTCATCAGGAACGGCCTGGCAGAGCGAGAGAGTAAGGCCTGCATCTGCAACCATCGCGACAGACTTGTAAAGAGGGCGACGGAAGCCATTGTGCGGGGCGGCAGCGCACACTCAACAGAAGCGGCAGCGTCGGCAGCAGCAGGCGCACCTGCATGTGGCCACAGCGCTGGCAGCCACACGGTGTTCGCAACCGCGCCAGCTGCACCAGTCGGACGCGCCCAGGGCAACAGCAACCATCAGACACGTGGCCGCGGCGTGCAATGAACTGCTGCTACAGCAGCTCAGCTCAGCCGGCTGCCAGCGCCAAACGGAAGTTGCGTTCCCGGATGTCGTGCATGCCTCGGCAGTGCTGCAGACACCTGCACATGCATGCAGCTGCCGCAGGCTGCAGAGCAGCTGCTGCTCAGCGCTAGCGCCGCGGCGGCACGCAGCGGCAGGAGTGACAGCCCCTCCTTGAAAATGGCAGCAGTGGCGGCGCCGGTCCCTGGCTCTCAGCGGCGGCACCACCAACGTCAGCAGCGGCGCAACGCCCATGGTGCAGCAGCTGCAGAGCGGCTGCAGCAGTTGTAGCAGCTGTTAGCGGTGTGAGCCACCACATTTCCATTGTTAGGCATTGACGTCCTCTAATGACATCTACAGCGGCAGCAACTGCGGCAGAGGCAGTAGCCACAGTGTAATGCTGCCACATTTTGTCGGTGCTGTGGCGCTTATGGGCGTACTTGCGCCACTGCATTGTCAAGCACGGGGGAGCAGTGCGCGACAGAGAAATCTAGTGTCGGGAAATTGCCCCAACCTCAGTCTTGCTTTGAAACGCAACACTCTGGCTGCCTACTATGCAATGGTATCATACCTTGCTGATTACATCGGTGACGGTATGCAGTCCTCTAGCACAGCAAAATCACTTGAGGTTTTGCGTGGAGAAGTGGAGGGGGGCAAACACGCCTTCAAGTGGGGGGGCGGCGTTTTCGGCGCTCGTTACGTTCGCTGCTCTGGCCAAGTGTGTGGCAACAGGGGTCCAAGCCGATGTAAGCAGCAGGCAGGCAATCGCGCGCACAGGATTGTGTGCAACTGCACACCCCCGGCAAACGTCAACTCTCCACATGGAGGCCGGTGACACGCCAGGATTCCAGTGACCCCCGTGCTTTCGCGTCCACCACTGGTGCGCTTCAGAACAGCAGCAGGCGACATGAGCGCCAATGTCCAGCTGCGCTATGTGGAGGTCGGCCTCTGGCCGACGCCTTCTGGCACAAACTCTCCGCTTAGCTGCTACCAGGGAGAAGGAGCTCTACAAATACTTTCCACGGACACCGTGTCGATGGTGAAGTGGCGCTTCCTTGCGCGCACTGGACGTCTGCTGGTCGACCTGCGCTACCGCGGCCTGGCGCTGCCCGACGACAAGGTCGTCAATGATCTAGTGCCTGAGTTCGACGAGGCGTTGACCGAGGAAGGCGTGCACCCTCGCTTTACTGCCCTAGTACTGCCAGAGAATATCCTGCTTACCGTTGAAGCAGACCTCGGCAAGGGCAGGAAAACATCGCTGCGCCTGCAGCAGAAGCCGTCCGACACCGTTGCTGATGTTCTTACAGCAGTCGAAGCAGGTCTGGGCCACAACGGTGGATCCATGGTGCTCATCGGAGAGGGAACAAAGCTGGGCCGCCTCAAGCAGTTAAAGCATCTGAAAGGCCTGGCCTGTGCCATGACGCTGCAGGCAGTGCCAGCGGACGAGCACGGGATAAACATCTTCGTGAAGTCGCTATCAGGCAAAACCTTCACAGTGCACGGCCTGTCCTGCTCGGATACGGTCGACACCATCATGGAGGCTGTTGAGGATAAGGAGGGGGTGCTCAACCTCTTCGACGAGCAGAGGCTGGTGTTTGCTGGCCAGCAGCTGGAGACGGGACGCACGCTCTACGAGCACAGGATTCAGAACGACAGCACCCTGCACATGATGGGCCGCCTCCGCGGAGGCTCCAGCAGCCTGGCGCCGCTGAAGATACCGTTCGCCGACGTGTCCAAGACGAGCGCTATTCAGCACATCCGCTTCTCTCCAGACGCGCCCAGCTGGCGCACCGTGGTAACAGGGCTTAACCTTGAGGGCTACTGCCGCAACCCGCGCTGCGCAGCACGCAACGAGCTGGTGATCGCCAACGTCGGCATGGACGCGTTCACGCTGGGGGCGCGCTGCGCTTGCCCGCAGTGCAGCAGCGCCATCCTGCCGCATACCTGCGGCTTCTACGCCTGCACCTGGAAGTACGAGGGCGCAAAGACAGATGGCGTGTTTATGTGCAGTCCCTGGTATACGGCCGGCGATACCGCCTACGACCTCGTCAACGAGCACGGCAACATGGCCTTGTGGTCTCGGCTCGTGCTGGTGGCCAAGCCCATCGCCAGCGGCGCGAAGGACAAAGATGGGCGCGCCGTGCCCAACGACTGCGGCCTGTGCCTCATGTCCCTTGCCGAATCGGAGAATACTGCCGTGAGGAATTGCGGCCACCGGTATCACGCCACATGCCTCACAAGGTGGCAGCAGCAGTACAGCGGGGGCAGCCACCGCTCGACGTGCCCCGCGTGCCGCGCCCAGCACCATGGGGCGAGCGCCAGCGCTTAGGCTCCAGCCACACAGACACGTGGCTACGGCAGGATGCTCCCCAGCCTGAGCACGGAGCTGCTGGGCACTGCATGGCACACTGGGACAAAGCGCCCACTCAGGTAGGTAGGCGATGGTTAGAAGTATATGTGTCATTGCGTCAGCACTGTGCGCACATGGCATGGTGGTCGGATTGGCGATTGAGCGCGCGCAATCGTCCCTACGTGTTTGTCGCTGAGTGTGCTTTACTGAGCCCTGAGTCACTGGCACTAGTGCGTCATGCTGTACACATTTGCAACATGTCATGTTCATTGGCATTGGCAAAGTTTTGGTGGAGGGCGCTGGGAAGAATTTGCTCGGCGCTCTGCAACGTGTGCCATGCCTGGTTCACAGCACTGTTGTGAAGAATTTGTCTCAACATGTCAGTGCTGCCTCGCAGCCAGCATGCGTCAGCAGTGTCGATGGTGGGAGAGTGAAAGCAGTGCAGTTGCATGGCAGGTGAGCTGATATCCCCATGGGTCTGCCTTGATTGCACGACAAATTAGCAGGCTTCAGCTTTGGAATCAGCACCACCACCAATGTAAAGCGAATTGTGCCCTGAACATGCGGCGAATGTTGCTGTCATGACAAGCGAGTGGGCAATCTTTGCGCAGAACAAGTGACCTCTGCATACGGCACAAACATATCACACATGAACAAACCATCTTACCCACGTGCCTGCTCTTGTTGTTGGCTGTCAACAGGAGTTTTCAAGCGCTCAGCTACCCTCAAGACAAGCAAAGCTAATATAGGAGTGTTCACCACACTACTATGTGGATGTGTACAGCGGCAGAAGCCAGGATAGCTAGGTGCCAGGGTTTTATGGCTCGATGTATGCGGTGAACGACATCACTCTGGGGTACTATACTTGCCTGCACAAGCTGCTGCGAGATTTGCATTAGCTTCGATGTACTTACGCTTGAAGCGGCTGGGTGGCGCTTTATGGCAGTCTTGCTGACGGTACTTGTGAACAGCAGTGTATAGCATGCGCATGGCACCTGACATAGTGCCATCACGTAGGCAAGCAGTGCAGTGTACACGTGGAATTGCATTCACAAGGCCCTCAATTGACAGTCACTTTGTCTGTTCATCACTGCAGCGTTACGCAAACGTACGTGCAAGTGTACACACGAGCAGTCCTGGTGGCTGCAGCAGTAGTTGTGGCAAGTTGAGCACTGCTGCTAAATTTGTAGTCAAATGGACGTGTGCACGCATACATGACCCAAAGAGCAGCTCTCATATGCGGCCATGCATGCACACAAGCGTCAAAGCCCTAAGTTACTGATGCAGCACTCTTCACATCCAATGAGGCTCTGCATAGTTTTCTGTGCTGCTTTGTGTCTTGCCTATACAATTTTGTCAGCCCTGCAACTTTGCGCCCTTTGAGTTGCTCCTGTACTATGCAGCAGCTGTCATTGCAGCCTAGTCTATGCTACATATATGCCATCAAATTTGCAATTTAAAGAAGGTACCAACGGCCACTTGGCGGACCAGGTAAAACTTGGTTTGCATGGCTGTAGCCTGTAGCGATACTGGCCAACTCAGGAGTTCGCTTCCAGCACTGAATTGTGTAACTGGGCAGCATCACGCCGGCCTGTGAACATGCTGCCAGCTCATTGCGCCTCGACTGTGCTTCCAGCACTTGTAAACGGTGGCTCGCTCGTCGCCTGAGCCACCATACATACTCGCCATTGCGCAATTCATCAAGCCTATAGCGCACGCTTGTTAAGTCATATATATGGCATACTTCCTGAGTGCGCACATCATATTCAATTCCACTTCACATTCAGAACAGTCCTGTTTGCGGCTCTCACATAAAGCAATCCTACCCCATGCGCATTCATCATGTCTCATGGTCCCCAAAAAGGTTTTGCATTCCACTACATACTTGCATCAGTGGGTGGCATGGCGGTCATGCGCTTGCAGACGTCCATGCAGCAATGCAGTTAGCCAGTGACGGTCAGCAGGCATACAAGTGATGATGTGCTGAGGCGATGCCAAGGTTATAGCTGCAGTCGAGGCCTTTGCAGCTACATAGAGCTGCCGCCACGGGCAGTATTGCTGTGCTGCATCTGTTGCCAGTGTCATTTGACGTTGAAGTCAGGTCATGCACCTGCTTTCACTGCGCATCATTTCAAGCACTTGTGTACCCATGTAGCTTTGATTGGTCAACAGTCGGAGCAGACAACCTTTTTTGGGCACAATATTTCTTGACACCCATTGTGACACCTTCACAAACATCAGCGTTGGCAGGTGCCCAGAAATGAGTACCGCAACGACTAAGCAAGCCTTGATGTAATTCAATTAGAACTGACAGCACGGATCTGACGTATCCCACACCTTGTGATGTTGCGCAGGCCGATGCACCGCAGGGTGATGCCTATGCTGGTGCTGTGCCACAGACATTCTGAACAGAAGAGCAGCAAGAGACTGATGCAACAGAGAGCTACATAAAGGTGAAAAGCGATTTTGACTATGCTGATGTGATTTTTTGGCACTGCAACAAAGAACTGCCTTGATGGGGCATAGACACTGCGAGCGCGCGCTTATGCGCCACCGGTGCAGTCACGGAAGCGCCGCCGCACGGCTGCTCTCAGCCCGACCGCACCGCCGCGCAAAAGCATATGCCCTCCCGTCCTCCGCCTACTGATGCAACCCTCCCCCAGACAACACACTCTGTGACAGCACAGCACTCGTCACAGGCGGCTCCCCGCCTCCTTGGTGCCGAACGCGCGCAGGCGCATCACGCCGCCGTCCGGGAACATGGTCAGCCGCAGGTGCGTCACCGGCCCGACGCGCCGCAGGTCCGCGCCCTCGAACGCGTGCTCGCGGTCTGGCCCCATCTTGGTGCGCGGCAGCAGCGCTCGCCACGGCAGTGCGGTGAGATCCCCCTCATTCCCCCCCGCCGCCGCAGCAGCGTCTACGGCGACGGACTCCGGGAAGTTCCCCTTGAAGAAGTGCGTGTCGACGACGAGGCGGGAGATCTCTCCCGCGGTGCCGAGGCGTATGACCGCCCAGTCGCTGCCGGGAGCCTCCACGAGGCCGTCGGCGCCGACCTGTCGTATTGGAGGTACAGTGGTGAGGGGGAGGTTTGGGGTTGAGAGTTGAACACTGGGGTACAGCGGTAAGAGGGGAAAGGGGGGGGGGGGGGTTGCGTGACAACAGCGGACGAGGACACAAAACCCGGAATGCCGCACACCTTCTAGAGGGAGCGGCTGCTCAAGGCATGCAAAAAACCCTGCGACACCACGATGCGTAGACAGCACAGTTGCAGCCAGGCAGCCGCTGCGAGGCCCTCAGTGGCGTCGGCCTGCCGCAGTCAGCGCCGCGTACAGAGGCGCAGATGCAGGCCACGCAGCTAGCCTGACGCGCTCCGGTGCAGGGTGCCACGCACCCGATGCACCCCCCCGTTGGCCACGCACTCGCATCCGACCACCAACACGAGCTCACTCCCAGCGGTGCGCCCCGCATCAGCGGCAGCACCGCTTGATGCGCCACTGAGCGCCCCCGCCTCAAGCAGTCCACGTTCACAGCCCCGAGGCACGCGCATCAAACGGCAGCCCTCCGCAGCAGCGCTCACCTGCAGCACCGCGGGGCGCGTGGGCTTGCGCGCCGTCTCCCACCCGTCGCCCATCGTCGCGCCGCGCCCCGGCAGGATCAGGTTGCGCGGCTCGCCGAAGTGCCTGTCGCTGCAGCCGAGCGCGACGCCGCCGTTCTCCACGGCGGCGAGGTCCAGGACGGCGCGCGGCGGCACGCGCGCCCAGTCGCGGCGCACGACACCGCGCACGCGCAGCCGCGCGATGCCGCCGTCGGGGTACATGTTGAGGCGCAGGTGCGTGAACGCCGGCGCCGGCGGCGGAGGCGGCGCGGCGCCCGCTGCCGCTGCTGCCGGCGCCGGCACCGCGAAGAAGTGCCGCCGCGACTCCGCATAGCCCGGGCGCAGCGGCGTGAATGGCACGAGGTCCGTCCACTTGTCCGAGCCCAGGGACTGCGCCAGGCGCAGCTGCTCGGCGGTGGCGGCTTTGCCGATGCGGTCCGTACGCCAGTCGCGGGCGAGAGTCGCGAGGGCCTCGGGCTCGGGGTCCAGGTACGCGCCCTGCACGGACGCGCGCGGCGCGTGGTTGCCCGTGAAGTGCGCCGTGTCTATCTCTATGCCGACGATCTGGCCGGGGAGCCCCAGCTTTATGATGCACCAGTCGTGGCCGGCGATGCGCTTCCTGCGCGACTCCCACCCGTCCATCCACTTGCCGTACGGCGTGAAGTCCTCTGGTATGAAGACGGCGGGCTGCGGCAGGAGCAGGCGGTCCGCTGCTGCGAACCACTCTGCGGTGCACAGACGTTTTTGCATGTTTGTTGTCAACACGAGATGGATGTCGCGGCGTAGGAAGTGGATGCAGCAGCTCTCGTGTTCCAGTCATGTGATAAGGTGCACACATCAGAGAGAGCTACAGTCACATGCATTTGACAGCTCCCGGGTTTAAGTCATGTTGGTGGGTGTTGGTGTCATCAGGCAAAGGGAGCTAGCTACACAACATGAACAGGATATCTCTCCTCGCGACAGGGAGTGACAGAGAGTTTGAAGATGCAATGAGAGCACAAGCAAAAATCATGAAAAAATAATCAAAAGATCTGAAGCATGCATCAGGATGCTCGTGGCTCAGTGGTGCATCTCGCGAAACATGCAACGCGCACGAGCTCGCAGCGCACCATCTGTGGCGAATTGGATGCATCCCCCCACAGAGCTGCTGGCCAAGTCTGTGAGCTCACACCAGGAGGGCTCACTGTCACCGGAAGCGGTTGCTGCGCTCGCCATGAGCTGGTGGCGGACGACGGTGCTCTGTGTGCATCGGAGATTTTCGTGCGCGTTTGAAGTTCAAACCTCAATTTCATTATTGAGAAAAGCGAACACACACACCACAGGCTGTTGAGAGCACCAGGTAGCGGTGCCTCATGCTTCTAAGCCCAGCGCAACGGAGGCGGCACCGGCAGCAACAGCTACAGTGGAGGGAGACACCTGCTCACACTCACTGCCGAGTTTGGAACCATGTCTACGGTGATGCCTCCGCCCCCGCTACCCCTGTCCCCTCCTCGTCTCCCTGTGATGCTGCCTCCGCAGCGTCAGGCGGTTCCTGCCGGAGGGCAATCACCCACAGTGGAAATGCTGGCTGGAGCAGGCGGCCTGAGGAAGAAAATTGTCACCGGTACGTCGGTGGTTTCACATGGAAACGAATCAAAAGATCGTTGAGCTGTAGATGACAAAGGATGGTTAGCCGCAAGTGCCTTCCACCAATGACCGTGGTCGCCGCTGCTGCAGTCGTTAGCCGCGAGTCAAACAGTGCATCATATCCACAGGTCAAAAGACTTCTGTGTGCGAGCTTTTTCATATATTTGCAGCCAGGTGCTTAGGGTTAATTTCAGGGTCTTCAGTATGGCTGCAAAGGCCTTCAACCGCCCACGGTCAGCACGCTTCAAACGCGCGACTTTTTTACAATAGAGCACTTCAAGCTTGAGCTGGAGTGCTTTCCATCAAGGCCTCTTGTGCTGGCCATGAACAAATCAGAGTACAACGGAAGCAGTCACGTGTACATGAGTGGACACTTGCATCCCTGCATGTGCTACCACTGCGCCCTACGGCTTTCCAATTAGCTATCTTGCCTTGCAAGCCATGGTCCACTGTGTCCATGGCTCGCTTCTTGCTTTGCACCAAGTGGTGTCGGCTGTGCTCAGTGATAGGGACGTTGTTCCCCTGCGCCATTGAAGCCGCTCAGCATCAGTGTGTTCATCCAGCGTCTCGATCTCGTGTGATGCATCAACTCATCGAAACACGGGCTACAGTATTCAATCTGTTTGAAATGGGCTGGTATAGCGCGCTCCGGTCAACCTAGCTCATAGGGTCTGACCATGCAGTGAGACTCTATTTCGTTAGCCGTCATCAAGGGCTTGACTGCTGGCTGAAGGGCTTGGCCCACTGGCTCGCATCAATTGGGCGCACGCATAGCGTCTTAATGCTGGCAAGACAGCAGGCAGGCGCCAATGATCACCTGCACTCGCAGCAGATCTCCCTGCGGCGCGTTGAGAGTAGAATTCAACAATTATAGATGCCGGGTGCCAGCATCTCTCTGCTGCAGCGGTGCTCGATACTGCACGGCAGCACTCCAGTGCCAATCACTTCAAACTTCAACTCGATGCGCTGCACTGTTGAGGCTACGCCGCAGATCGCGCTCGCTGGTACAGTGGCGTTTGGCACAGCGCGGCACCCCCGCATCCATCACCTCATACCTCCACTTGATGTGTGCCGCGCTGCAGAGTTCGGACGGCACGCGCCGCGCGACACGCTCAGTGCTCGGCACAGTGCGCCACCTCCCCCATTCACCTCATACTTCAACTTGATGTATGCCGCACTGCAGAGTTCGGACGGCACGCGCCGCGCGAGACACTCGCTGCTGCAGCAGTGCTCGGCACAGTGCGTCATCTCTTCCCATTTCACCTCATACTTCACGTGCGCCAACCCCACGTTCTCTTCACTGTGTCGAACTGCAGAGTTCGGACGGCACGCGCCGCGCGACACGCTCGCCGGCGACCTGCGGCGGCTGGGCCCCACCAAGGCGCAGCGGCTGCTGGACGGCCTGCGGAAGCACAGGCTGGCGCCGCAGGAGGTGGAGCGGCTCAACATACCCACGGACTACGGGGAGCGCATTGATATACAGGTGGCTGGGTGCAATAATACGTTGGCGCATTGATATACAGGTGGCTGGGTGCAACGCATTGATAAACAGGTGACCGGGTGCAATAATACGTTGTGCGCATCGATATACAGGAGGCGGGGTGTAATTGCGAGTGGTGTGGTTTACAAGCAGTATATTGATGACGAGCGGCACATGTTGAGGAGCGGCTCAACATACCCGCCGACTACGGGAAGCGCATTGATATACAGGTGGCTGGGTGCAATCAGTAAATAACTGCCAGTTATGCATTGCGCGGTTCACCAGCAGTGGATCAATGAGTATTAGCGCATGTGAGGAGCGCCTTGACACACCCACGGACTACGGGGGGCGCATTGATATATAGGCGGCTAGGTGAAATTACGCGTCGGGTGGTTTACTGGCAGTATGTTGATGAGTAATGGCACATGTTGAGTAGTGGCTGAACATACCCACGGACTACGGGGAGCGCATTGGTATGCAGGCGTGTGCGCGCGTGGCTTTGCCATGTCCTGGTCCAATGGCAAATGAAGGATGGCATGAGTAGCACTCGCGCCCGCAGCACGTGCACGTTCTTGCACTTCCTGCGCGCAATCACCACACGGCGCCGTTGCAGCGGTCACTTTGGCACGCACCTCCTGTTCACACCCGTTGCCTGCTGCAGCTGACTTCAGGCGATGCTTGCCTGACGCCACCACTCTTTTAGCCTACAACTACAGTAGTCTATGCTTCCAGAGCGCAGGGCTGAGCAGCGTTGTGGGGATCCTAATGACCATCTAATTGCCCAGTTTTGCGCACATAGCCAGCCCTTCCTGAACCCCCAAGCCTTTGCGCCTCCCTGCTGAGTCCAACCGCGTAACCCCCCCCCCCCCCCCCCCCCCCGCGCAGAGGTGCGCGCCCTCGTTGCCGCGGGTTCAAATCCCACTGCTCACCAGCTCGCTTCCTTTCTTCTCGCTGCTCGCGCATCAGACGGTGACGGGCGTGCTCATGATGTGCGGCTGCCAGCGCGGCGTCCGCCTGAGCTCGGGGGAGATGAAGTACGCCACGCGCACGGCCGCGGCCATGGGCACTGCGTTCCTCGTGGCGGAGCGCTTGTACCTCGCGCTGCCGCCGCAGCACCGGGTGCGTCTCCTGTCTCGCGTGCTTCAACTTCAACTGTCTCTTGTACCTTCAACTTCAACTGCCTCACGCACCGCGTTCCTCGTGTCGGAGCGCCTGTACCTCGCGCTGCCGCCGCAGCACTGGGTGTGTCCCCACAGCACCTACTTGAAATTCAACTGTCTCATGTACTTCAACTTCAATTGTCTCATGTACTTCAACTTCAACTGTGTCATGAACTTCACCTCAAGTTTTATGCCACAACACGCCTTTCCTTCGGTTGGTGTCGCGGCTCTCAATGCGTATGGGCACAGACAGGGTCTCGTCGCAAGTCCGTTTTGAGCAATGCCAGGTGCGTTTGTGGAAGTAGATGGCGTTTTTTTCTTGCAACTTGGCTGCCGGAGGTGACCAACAGCTAATTTTGTACAGCTTGCCATAAACGGCCCCTATGCCTTGGCCACTGCCCACAAGCAGGCTTGCTCACACACTCACTTACCTCAACAAGATGGTGCCGCCATCGCCAGTACAAGCGCAGTCTGGCAATGGGTGCCTGCGGCAGACGGCCGCACTCACGTCGGCTCTCGCCGTCATTGAGTACGTGCGCGCAGAGTCTGGCAGCGGACCCCTTCGGCAGGCTGCCGGCGGCGTGCCCGGAGGAAGTTCACACGTACTTCAACTTGGCGGAGACGTGGCTGGAGCTGCGCGACGGCCTCGCGGTGTTCATCATCGCCAAGCAGGGGGAGGTGCGCGCAAAGCCGGAGGCGGGCGAGGGGGCCGCGGCAGACCTGGCAGTCAACAAGGTACCAGTCATTGACTGTTGTGATTTTCAGGTGTTGATGCCGTTGGAAGCCGTAGCGCGCGTGTTGCTGCCCTGTAGGGCCCTGGTGTTGGCGTGCGCAAGAAGGTGGGTCTGGCTGCTTCTCAACTTGCTGAATGCTCCGCCATGCTCTGCCATGAGAACGAGAAGGGCGAGAGCCGCTGCGCACCGCGCCGCTCCAGCGCAAAGTCACAGCGACGCCAATGCTGACCCACCGCCTTCCTGACACACGCGGCCATGCGCGCCACGCCGCTTCACACAGTGCTCATCGCTACCGCGTCTCGCAACGCTGCTGCGCCGCGCAGGAGAAGGACGAGAGCCGCGGCGCGCCGTACCCCGACTGGCTCGCGGCGCTCATGACGAGCTACGCGGCGGCGCACCCGCGCGCGTGCGCCGCCGCCGCCGCCGCCGGCGGCCCCCCCATCGACAGCGTCGCGCTCTTCGCGCGCTTCCTGGCAGACCTGCTCGCGGGCGCGCGCGCGTCGTCCGCGGCGGCGGCGGCGGCGGCGGCGGCGGCGTGCAAACCGACCGCCGCAGAGTGCGCGCACCTTGTGGAGCTCGTGCACGCGAGCGACGACGGCAGCGGCAGCGCGCCGCCGTCGCCGCCGCCGCTGTCGCCGACCGGCGGCGGCGCGGCAGCGGCGGCAGCAGCGGCGGCGGCGGCGACGGCGGCGTGGGCAACGTCCCCGACGCGCTCCCCGGGCTCGTCGTCGTCGCCGCCGCCGATGCTGCGCGCGTCGTTGTCCTCGGCTGGGCAGTCTCCACCTCGCACCTTGAGCGCATCGTTGTCGCCCCCCCGGCCCGCGCGAGCGCTGATGCTGACGCCCGCAGCAGCTGCGGCGGCATCAGCGGAGCCGCCGTCGCTGCCGCCGTCGCTCGTGCTGGAAGCCGTGTCCGAAGAGGACGCGGTGCTGTGGACGCCGGCGGCAGCGGCGGCGGCGGCAGCGGGCGGCAGCGGCGGCGGCGGCGACGAAGTGGGGGAGGCGGCGGCGCTGGCGCGCTGGGCGCAGCGGCCGCGCAAGTACTGGGTGCGGCGCCTGTGGAAGTTCCTCAGGGACCTGCGCGAGCTCAAGGGCGTTGGCGGGCGCGACGAGCGCAGCCTGCAGGCGGCGCTCGATGCGCTGCAGCAGCAGGGGCGGGGGGCGGCGCGCGCCGCGGCTGCGGCGGCGCGCGGCGCTCCGCGCGAGGCGTCGCCGCCGATGACGGCAGCCGCACCTGCGCCAGACGCCGCTGAAATTCCGCCGGCACTGGCAGCAGGAGAGGCTTCACGAGCAGCGGCGGCGGCAGTGGCGGCGCCGGCGGCAGCTGCTGGAGTGATGGCATTTTCGGAAGCGCCTGCAGCAACAGCGGCAGCTGGTGCCGCTGCTGCGGCAGCGTCCGCGGTGGTGCCGGCAGCAGCGGCGGCGGCGGCAGCGGCTGCGGCACCGGCGTCGGTGACTTGTGACCGCATCAGCTGCTGCACTGTAACAGGAGACACAGCTGCGTGATTGTAGCGGTGGCGATTGAGCGATGGCTTCATGTTAGGTCCGTGGCATCACCTGAGCCCCAGGGAGCGCGGTAATGTACCTATACTGTCGATGTCTGTGCAGCTCACCACCTGATCGGTGGCACCTGTCTGGACGCTGTGCAGGCAGACCGGCTGCATACAGAAGTACGTGCATTAGGGAGGGTGACGCGCCGCGCACGCGTGCACTCCCTACACAGCAGACTTTGCATGCGCACAGCCACGAAGCTCTTGCACGGCTGATGCGCGTCGCACGGGTTCAGTGCGCATGTCAGCATGCGTTTGTGCAATGCCTCAGGCTAAGTGAAGATAGCAGGCGACATGAGCTAGAGGTCCCATGATAGGCGGGGCGTTTGCCCCATCCATGCATGCATGACACACCCCTAGTGTTCATACATCAGAGCAACACAGTATATGCAGTGAACGGCAAAGGATACATCATCCCCTCTTGGTCCCGTGGTCGCTGATCTGTTGAGCACTTTGTCAACTTCAAGTTGTCACTGAGCAAGAACGCGAGTGCCGCTCGGGCGCCACTGACAGCAGCTGGTTGGATTGCTGCGTGCATCATGACGGTCGACCTTTGTGCGTGCTTCACTTCAGGCGAGTGTCATGAAAGTTGTGTGCGTGAACGTGGTGCAAAAATTGCCCCCATGCTGTTTGCTGCTGGGCTACATTCAGTGATCCTCTGTGGCAACAGCTCCTGGAGCCTTCCCCAAGAGGTAGATGCGCATGGACTGCTGTTGCACTGACTTACAGGTACATCGGGTTTCATGCGACCATGTAGCTTATTACTATTTGTTGTGATTTGTTTGTGCAGCAGCAACGGGACTCTCTAAGGGGCCCCACCAGTGCAGGTCGTCCTGACACTTGGGTGCTGCCAACAAAAGGTAATACTACTGTACACCAAAAAAACAAACAAGTGTGAAAAAGTTTGCACAGTGAAACATGTACTTTTTATTAATTCTCGCTCAGGGCGCGAAAAAGCCCAGATGATTGGCATCTAGCTGTAAGGAATCTACATGTCGTATGACAGTCTGAAAGTGTCGCAACGACAACCACTCAAACGCCGCCGCCGCCAAATGGCATCCCGGGGTCCTCCCCTACATCCTCCTCCATGTGCCCCCCCCCCTGGATTCTGCCATGTGTGTCATGACACGGCCAGAGTACGCCATGTGGAGCGCTGCCGACAGTGCCGAGCGTAAGCGCGCCAGGGCGATGCCCTTGAGAGCTTTAGGGCGCGCTCCTCCGGGCACTGACATCCTGCTGGCATACTCCGTCGCCACAGCCTCCAGCAGCTTCCGCCCCTGCTCCCCAATGCTGCCAAATGACCCTATTGCCAAAGTGGCAAGTTTGTAGCAATTCTGATCATAATGACCAGAATAGTGGGTACATGTACAGCTCCACTTCCTTCAGTACTTCCAGTTCAAGTTGAAGTATCGTATCCTGAATACCCGTGTGCTGTGTGGAGCTGCCAACCTCGCAACGGAAATCAGTACACTGTAAACAACACTTCCAGCAGCCGCAGGTAAGCCTCAATGCCACTACTGTTCACCACTGGCACCAAATCGCTTTACAAACGCGAGCCCGCCTGACTCATGATCTACTCTGGTTACGATTGGTTATGATTCTAATCTGGTTGCATCAGGTGGTGCCAGCTGATGCTGCTGCTTGTGGTCGATTCTATGTTACGTACACACCGACTCGCTCCCCCATCACAAGAACTAGCTGGCGGCAATTGTGGAATGAAACACCTAATCTGCAGCAATGCACAGCTCGCTCTTGTTTACATGCCACATCTTCTTGGCACGTTGTGACAGAGGCGGAAACTTCATCATTTGCCTGCAATCACGCAATGTGAGCTGCAGCACTATCGAATCCATTACAGCACTTTCAAGAATAAATCCTGCACATTGACAGCGCGTACTGCCCAAACTGCCGCAGCACCCGACAGCAGCACTGCCGAAGCTGCCCACTCGCTGCTCCGCTCAGATGCCACCGTCCTCCCACCACTCTGCCGCACGCACGCACGCTGCGAAGCCTCCACGTGCGCGCCTGCCACCCTACACCACCTCACCACGCACGCTCACACGCACCCCTCCCCGCCCCCGCAGCGAAAAAACACACCGCCCATGCACGCGTGCCGCGGCGGGAGCGCGCCGGCGCTGCTGGCCGCCGCGCGCTGCGGCGCGGTGCGAGCGCTGACGCGGGGGACACCACCGGCGAGGGGGTTCGCCGCCAGCTGCTGCCATCGGAAGTGGCAGAACACGGCGGTGGACGCCGGAGCCGCGCCTAGCGGGGGGTTGGGGGGCGCCGCGAGCGCGAGCGGGAATCTCAGCGCGTTCCCGTGGCGCGAGGCGCCGGCGGCGGTGTCGGGTCTCAGCAAGCTTGTGCGCGGCTTCCGCGCAGAGTGAGTCGTTGCTGCGCGCGCGGGTCGCCGTGACGCGTGGGCGCCGGCTGTGATTGCCGCGTAGGGGGGGGGGGAGTGGCCCCGGTGGTCGCGCACAGATGGTTGGGCTTGTCAGCTTCGGAGGCGTACTGCAGTGTCTCGTCAATCACCGGTCCACATCCTCATGGCCTCCTCTCTGCCGCCCAATCATCTGTGCGCACCCAGGCGCTGCCGACCCCCCTTTCAACCCCTCAACACCCCTTCAGTCGAGCACGACTGGTGATTGCATGAAGTGCGGACGGGAGGCTTGCAGCACGCCTCAGCTGCTGCCGCACTGTGCCTGTCCCGTTGGGCATTCTCGCGCTGTCATGCTTCATCGGCGATCGCAGCGCAGCACCGGCAGCAGCGGTGGCGTCAGCGCCGCAGGGGCCTTGCGGCCGTGCACGCGTGCGACCTCTGATGACAGAACCAGACATCACACGTTTGTCCCGCAATGTGCGCCTGATAGCGCTGACGCGCGGCCGATGTGCACGGGGGGCTCTGCTATGTGCGGTTTTGCAGACATGGTCGTCAGCATCTCCCTTCTGGGGGGGAGGAAGGGGGAGGGGGGGGGGTGGCATGTGATGGTAAAGCACAGTCAGGCACTTTGACTAACCCAGCCCGCCATGCCTGCGACCAGCAGAGGTAGCTGCGTAAGACACTGGCGCACATCACGCATGCTGGCAGATCAGTCGCGTGGCATGCGCGCAGACGCCAGCTGAACGCAGCTGTAAGCACCACGCTAGAGGCGCACTTTGTGCTGAGCCGTGCCCTCGCGCAATCGCGCAGGCTCAGCCTGATGGGGAAGCTGCGCGGCGCTGCATCCACGCCGTCGTACATCAACTCGGAGCTCGCCAGCGGCGGCAAGGCGGCGTTCTGCGCGTGCGCCGCGGCCATATTCCGGACCAAGCAGCCGCTGCAGGCGATCGTCGGCGCCGAGGATAGCGGCAGCAGCGGCGGCAGCAGCCGGCGCCGCCGCAGCGCCCCGCCTGATGGCGAGAAGGGCTCGGCGGCGGGCGGCGGGGCAGGACCGGCGGCAGCGGTGGAGGGGGGAAAGAGCGCGCAGGCAGGGGCGCAGAGCAGCAGCGGCGCGGCGCCTGCAGAGAGTGGCGGCGGCACTGGTGCGGCAAGCGCAGCGGCGGGAGCGGATGGCGACGCTGAGAAGGCGCCGGGGGCGAGCGCTGCTGACGCGGGAGGCGCAGACGCGGAATTCGATCTTCGCGCGGTGATGGAGGTAAGGAGAGCCTGACCCTAGCCCTGACCCTATACGTCACGACGGGCCAGAGCAGTCAAGTGCGCGAGCGTCTGCTGCAGGACAGGCCGCAGCTGAGTGGCACCTTGACGGTGCTGAAGGTGGCCAAGATGGGTCACATAACCCGCCCCATGACATCCCTCAATGTGCAGACACGGCTGGGCCTTCAGGGTGTTGACTCATATGAAACGCATCCCGACCGCATCTATGATATGCTTCGAAGTGCGCCATTGCGTCACTGTGGCGTTTCTGTCTGTCGCGTCGAGCGTCATTGTTGAGCTGGTACAGCCAGCTCTAAGCGGCATGAAGAGAGCGTCTCTGTCCACAATCGCCCCAGGCGCGGCATATGCGCTCAGTGGCGCGTCAACGGCGGCAACAGCTTGCCATTGCGGGCACCAATTTGTTTCTGCTGATGAACTGCGACCGTCTGAGTGCAGAAGGGGGGGACAATCGCTTCCCGGGATCTCTGCACAACGAGAATTGTGCGTCAGTGTTTGAAATTGGGCACCATGTCAAGGCTGTATGCACCCCCCCCCCCCCCCCCCCCCCCGCGCGCTCTGTTTGTCAGCGAACCTGCACCCTGCCGGGCATGCTTCTCGTGCCCTGCAAGTATTGTGAGATTTGGTGGGCGTAAACAAAAACAGCATGTGTGCAGCTTCACTACGATATCAATATCGCATGTGTACCGAGATGCGTTGCATCGACAACATCCGCGCCCATCCCCCCCCCCCCCCGTGCCGCCGATACCCGGGCGCACATCAACAAGCTGCGCTGCGCAACGAGCCGATTCGGCAAAGCACGCACCGACGCAGGCAGCCTCTCCGATCATCAAGGCAATGTTCTGTAGTCCACACCCCTCAGTCTGCACCTAGCTGATCCTGTTGGCACTGGGCCCAGCTGATCCTGTCGGCAACTCTGCACCGCGCGCTGCTCCCCTCCGCGCGCCGTTGCCGCCGCCGCCGCAGGAGAAGCTCGCCGACTTCTACGCCGCCGCGGCGGCGCAGGCGGCGCTGAGCGGCCTCGCCCCGTGCTACGTGCTGCACGGCATCGTGAGCGCGGACGTGGTTGGCGCGGGCGTCCAGAAGGGCGCCGCGCGCGGCGACCCGCACGACCCCCGCGGGGACCCTCACGAGCTAGTGGAGATGTGGCGGTCGATGGTGGCGCTGGCGCGGCGCAGCGCGACGCTCACCGAGACGGAGATGAAGGTGCGATCTGCCAAGTTGGGTTGAAGTGACAACTCATTGTTCAAATTGTTTATGCGTGCGTGCGTGCGCACGCGCGCGTGCGCGGGGCTGGGGGGTGTTGGTTGGAGATAGGGAAGCAAGAGAGCTCGTTCCAAGCTGGTCGTTCGCTTTCGAGCTGTGTCGCACGATGAGCTCGCAGGTTCTGGCGGCAAGCCTGCGCATCTGGGCTTTTTCATGCCCTGAGCGAGAATCAACGACCGTTACACGCGTTATTACTTGTGAGGATAAGTGCACGAGTACAGGGCGGGGCGCCCTCGCCTGCTCGATTTTGATTTACGGTTACGGCTGGCGCCACGCCCACCGTGACTTGTTGCAGCCCGCTGGCGCCGCAGGGCAGGCAGGCGCGCGCCGCGCGACAATCTGCTATCCCTGCGCCTCCATAAACTTCAGAGAAAGCACGATCTCTGCGGCGCCCGCCGCCATTTGCGGTCATCGCCGCCGCACTCACCTCGCCAGTGGGTCAGTCACTCACTGGTCAGATGTCGCCAGGTGCGGTCATGTGTAGCCTAATACCAGTGCATGCTCCGCACCGTTGCCAGCAGGCCGGTCGATCAGAGGCTACACATGGAAAACTGTTCCTGAAAGCCCGTTCACCCCCCCCGCGGCGCGTGAACAATAATTGAACCAAGGGGGGATTCAAACGCAAAGCAGAAGCAGGTAGGCATCGATCAATGTTGTGGAGCGCTGACGTCGGGGGGTGCGTGCCTACCTACCCCCACCGCCATTGCCGTGGCCTTGCTCAGGCACTCCGCCGCTCCCGCAAGCTGCGGGGCGGTGGAGTGGCATCAATTGATGACATTGAATGACCTGGTTGTATGATGTGGCGAGCTTGTATAGCTGCCCAGCATTGTGCCACGTCACTTGAAGGTGAGTCCAAGGAGCCTGTTGTTGAAGTTGCCCATGATCTGACCTCGGGCAAAAAAACTTACATCCAGCCCCTCAAGTTCATCATCCCCCCCGCGACCCTTCGTCCTTTGGCTACTTGAACTTGCGGTGCCCACCCCATGTCAAGCCCACAGACCTACCCCTCTGCCAATGTCGTGGCTGCAATGCGTCAGCGGACATGCCGCACTAACAACATGTGCTGATGAACCTGCTTCAAAGGCCTCGCAATGGCATGGCCCATGTGCCCCCCCCCCCTCTCGTGACACCTACAGCTGGCCGACACACAGAGCAACAATCGTTCAAAGGGCACATCGGGAACGTTCCCTTTTGCACGTTCCCTTTTGCTAATGATTTGCCTCTACATCGCTGCTCGAAAGGGCACGCGCTACATAATCGTAGCCCCGCCAGAAGGCATAGTCTTCGAGGGCTACGAGGAAGGCCCGGACACATTGGCAGCGCTCCGTCATCGGAGCCACGGTGGTTTGAGCTGACAGTTTGACACGCGCTTGTCAGCGTAAAGCGTAAGAGATTGTCTGTGGAAGTTTGCAAACCGTGTTGGTTTCGGCAAGAAAAACTCTGCCCTAGTTGACTGCCAAATTGAACTTTCCTATGAAGCACATCGCCACAGACGGCGCTGCCAAGAACTTCCACAGACAAGGTCTAGCCTTTGGCCTTCGCCACCTCTCTTGCAAGTCGCAGCAGCGAACTCGGCGAATTGGTTGACGGACGTCCATTTTGAGAATTGTTTGGGGGTGTTGCAGCTGTATTCCCGTTTATTTGCGCGTGGCGCCGCGCCGGAATAAAGTGTGCACGGCTCAGAGCAGCGGCGCGCCGCTGAATCAGATCTTGGCTGCCAGTGCCCCACGTTGAGAAAAGGCTTTGCCCTTGCTCCCCTGTTCGTGTCAACGTCACCGCGTGTCGCCTCGGGCTGGCCCTGACGCGAAGCCCGCCTCTCGCGCGCCCGTGTGCTGTCAGGCGGCGATAGACGAGGACATGCAGCGATTCATGCGCCGCGAGAGCGTCCAGACAGTGCACGTGGACGTTCAGTGCATTTGCCGCGAGACGTTCTTCGTGCGCGACACGGCGACCGACACCATCGTGCAGGTGAGACGCGTTGCTCTTGCACTTGCACTCGCGGCTGCGGTTGAAGTTGGGCGCAGGTCGCATGGTTGCTTCGAGAGCTGGGGGCGACTACTGAAGCCGCCATCGTGCAGTTGAGTCGTCGCGGTGCTGCACACACTTGCACTTGCGGTTGCAGTTGAACTTGGGCGCTGCATCGCATGGTGACTACGAGAGCTGGGGCGGGATGAAACAGCTCTCTCAGACCTGATGATGCGATTCAGTGAATTGAGTTGAGAGGGGCAGGCGTACACTCTAGCCAACTGAGTTACAAGCCCATAAATAAAAAGAAATAAATCAGAAAAAAAATGCCCACAATTAATCACAGTCTCTTGTCCGCCGCCATCCAAGCTATCCGCGCTTTGTGACAGAGCTGCTGAACATCACCACAGGCGATTTTCTACATTTTTCCTGTGTTCATGCATGCAGAGCGTTGCCCTGTGTGGTGTCAAGTAGACGTTGGCGATGCGCGGCTTGCATGCTGCCCGCCGCACGTATGCATGTACTGGTGAGCTGCGTGCAGATTAAATTAGTAACAGCGCGCTCAATCGCGAGCGTGACTTCAAGAATCAAGTTCACAGAGAGCAGCGACAGCAGCCTTTGTGGAGGTGCATGTGCATGGTAGAGGTACAAACATGCAGCAGTGATGAGCGCCCTTGTCCGTGTACTTTGGATGCTGACGTAGTGTGCAACTTTCAGAGCACAATGAAGTGTTTCATTTCATAATCCGTCACGCCTGCTGCAAGCGCTGCATTCATCCCACTACATCAGGCACCAGATGCATCTGCACAAATCGTGTAGCAATTCGAGTATATATATATATATTGCACCAAGAGGAATACAATACTGACGAGTAAAAATATTAGTGTAGTAGCAGTGAAACCTGCTTTCATTGCTCGCGTACAGTAATCATACACTGCATATTTACACTTCACATTCTGCATCGACGCCTAGACACAACGATGCGACGCACTGCTTGAACTCAAGTTCTTCAGTGCTTGAGGTCTGCCATCAGGAAGCCTGCAGCCTGAATACACAAGAAGCCGCAGCGCACTTTTGAGCACTGCCATGATGTAACGCCTTGCAGTACTGCATGTTTAGGCGCACGCTTGCGTCAAGCTTTCGCTCCCCATGTACCCAATCACACCATACGCTGGCACCAATGGCATGGTACGTGCGAACGGTCTTTCAGCTTGAAAAGAGAGGCCTAAGCTCTGTTTGTGCTGTACCGAAGGTACGTGGCGGCTGCAGTGCCGGCTGCGACTGCTGCAGAGCGCCAGCGGCGGCGAAGGCCCGCTCAATTCCAGCACTGCACCACACTCTGAGATCAGTGCATAGTACACACACGCACGGTGCTGCTTCTGCTGTCTGGCCCTTGTGCCCTTCTCCTTGAATGACCACCCTCAGCGCTGCCAGGTGAACCATGTCATCATGAGAGCTCTACGATCTTTTGATTCGTCTCCATGCAACATGCATGTAGCATGTAACATGCAGCAACTTCTTACCATTTGCAGCAGATCTCAGCGCCTCACCCAGCTGCTGCCACGGCGCTGCCCGCCGATGGACGCCTCGCGCGGCGCGCCCCCCCTAACCCTACCCTACCCCTAACCCTAACCCCAATCTCTAACCCTAACCCTAGCCTCGCTGACCGTGCGCCTCCGCAGGGCAGCGACGCGATAGCCACGCGTGCGCACCACGTCCGCCTCGAGACGACGCAGCGCCGGCTGCACTCCATCAGGGAGGCAACGCTGGAGTCGGTGTTGAAGCGCGAATTGGACTGGTCCGACGTCGACTGGCAAGTCATTGACATCGACGGGTGGCTGGGCGGGAACCCCCTGTTTGCGTCGCCGCCACAGGGGGAACCGTGACTTGCCGCCCATGACGCGGCTTTGCGCTCGCTATGTAATGAAGCAAATGGCGGAGAGGCGCTAGCGCCGCCGTGCAGCTGCGCGTTCCGCTTGGGCAGATGCTAGGGGTATCACGCGGTAAACGTAGTGTGCAGCGTCGGGCAGCTCAGGCGCGCCGCATTCAATGGTGGCATATGAAATGCTCGCCCATGGCTCCTGGGACATGTGATATCAGCAGGCATGCTGCTGAGAGACTGGGCCAGTGGCACCACCTCAGGAGCTGAGAGCTTGTGCGGCTGACACACGCTTGCGTGCGAGAATGTTGTTGGACGCTACAACGCATGCACAAATTGCACCAGAAGCTGTGCACATCGCATTTGAACCTGTTGTGCTTGAAGCGCACACCGCATCAAACAAGAGCGCCGCTTGCTGCCCCCGTCACCTTTTGACTTGTCTGCGTTCTGTCCATGTACTATTATGATGCATGATGCTCATGACAGCACTGAGCATTTGGTCACCGATCAGGCTGCTTTGCTGCCGTGGGGGGCACAGTGCAGCACCATGTGCATCACTGGTGGCAATTCCATTAGCATCCCCCTATTTCCTGACCGGAAAGGGTGCACCGGTCTCATGTGACAGGTTACTGCAGCGTCCAAGTCTGCCGTTCTGCTCTTCGTCCTGTGACAATTCAGCATGCCTTGACACACACACCATAGCATTCACTACAATCAACGGAGAGGTGACACAACGGTTTTGACCAAGTCGTCTCTGTTGCAGCACACCTGGGTGGTGATGGGCGCGGTTGAGATGATGTGAAAATGTTGAGGCATGGGGGTCTATTGACTGCACAGGAGTGGCCATGTGCTGGTTGATTGCTTGACCGTACTGGCAACGGCCGTGAATTCATTGGGTTTTGAATGCACAAAACAACAGGCGCATTCCAAGGCACGCACGCTGTCACTATAGCGGGTTTGAACTCTCTTGGATGGAAGCCTCCCCAACGATTTTCATTTGCAGAATGCGAGCGGCCCAAGCTGACATACAGATGGCGTCAACAGTTTGCGCTTTGTGATGTTCCTCAGTCGACAACAATACAGAAGCACGTGTACAAGCAGCAAGCACTCAGGTGACAATCCATGTTCGGGACATTCAACAATCCAAGGAATGCAGACCAAGCACAGAGAGAAATACACCCAACCAGGTGAATGCACGACGGTTGTGTGCAAAGTGCTTTCATTCATGGGCATGTGTGGAGCGCATACAGGAGCGCTTGCAGAGAGCACAGCCTTACGAGTACTGTGCGACAAGTGGTGGAGGTCTGCACTGGGCGAGAAGTTGAGCAGCTACCGTAATGCCATGCTTGACCGTAGGTTGGCGGAAACCAGCGCCATCTCCAGGAGAACATACCACTCGAGTTCGACACATCCCTCAGCTGCTCTTGCCACTTAAATCATGAGTGGCAACAACTCAAGGGAGTGCCTGCGACCGCTGCAAGATTGCTCTAGCCCCAACCGGAGGTAGGGGTGACAATCCTGTGGTCTGGTGCCCACTGCAGAGATACCAGTTATATGCCAAAAGCTGCTCTGGCGCAACTTGCATGCTAGGCGAAGGAGTTAACAGCTAAGTGTGATGCTCAGCTCGCTTCACAGCTCTCCCCCCTTCACCTCTCACACAAAGAAGCGTAACAACTGGTGGCGCCGCCTGCAGACTGCTCTAGCGCCGCTCGAATGCGCAGCAAAGGGATAACATCAATGTGCAGTGGCATTCCCATCACTCAAGCCGCTCTTAACCCTTATGTCGAAAACACTCATGCAGCGTAACAGCTGATGTCTAGCATGAACCACCTGCTCTTGCGCCCGTCGGTGCTCAGCGACGAAGTTAACAGCTGTGCATGGGTAGTGGTTCGCATGCCACGAAGCCGCTATTCCCTCTCCACTGAGCACCTTCAAGCGTAACAGGTTGAGACATGCAAAGCCGCTCTGGCGCCGCAAGAGTGCCAACGACGGGTTTAACAACTTTGAAGCGATGAGGCAAGCACTACACACAGCTGCTCTTACCCAGTCACTTGGCACACGAGAGCGTAACAGCTGCAGGCTTGGCTTGGCTTGGGGTAGAGCTGCTCTCGCGTCTTCGGAGGGAGACGTGATAACTGATACCCCGTGGTGACGTCTGCTGTGCACGAAGCTGCTCTCGCCCCCTCTCGTGAGAGAGGAGGTACCAACTAGCGTGCAGGGCGTGGTGGTAGGTGCTGCTGGCCGCTGGCTTGCTTGGTGGCGTGGTGCGCGGAGGGGGGGGGCAGCGAGGTAGGCATCTGCACGAGGCGAACGCGGCGGAGGGACGAGAAAAGAGCACGCAATGAGCGGTCTGTGATGCGTCGAACATTGAGGTGCCTGTGACAGCACACCGACGAGCATTCGCGCTGCAAACTACGTCATGAGAACACAAAAGCGCAAGGCACGAACGCCCCCAGTGTCCATCCGAATAAAACTATGTAGATACGGGCAAAATCTCTGAGCCGCACATTACCAAGGCGCGCCCGCCGACAAAAGCAGATGGTCATCGGAGGAATATTACTATCGATATCTCAACAGCACTGACCTTCGCCGCGTGCGCTTGTGCTTGTGGGAGCTGCAGGTTGAAGCTCTCGGCATATCTTGGGGGAGCTGATGCCGAGGTGCCGCAGTTGCTGCCGTGCTGGCGAGCTGGTGATGAGGAGAGGAGGGCCGCCACAGACGGCTAAGCCCTGCGCGTTGGAGGCTTCACATGAGTTGGTGGTAGCGTCGTTTCGAGAAATCTCGGGGAAATTTGAGCGGAACTCGACTCGACTCTTGGTGAGAGTCTACTCATCAGATTTGCTCTGTGGGAGTAATTGAATCTCGGGGAAACCTGAGCATTCCCAAAAAAGTGTACTCAGATAGATCTGTTGCATGATCATTATGCCTAACATTATGCCATGTGCCATGCACCAAACAGAATGAGCAACAGGGTTCTAGTTCAGAAGTTGTTGCAATGTAGGCTCTGTTGCACGAAGTGCAAACAGAGACCTAGTATCTCCATCCCTAGGAATACAACATTTGTGCACAACGAAGCAGGGTCATTTTATTCTGGCAGGCTCACTTGTTGGATGCGTTGTTGGCTCAGCAGGCTTTTCGGACAAAGAGACCCGTACCCTAATTCCGGTGCACCAATTGTCGCTTTCTTTTGTGCAAGAAAGCAGCATGCGTGAGCAGCAGGTAGCACGATATGCATCATGGGGAGCAATATGCAGCGCAAGCATGACGCAGGCTCAGGCGGACCTCATTTCAGCTCCAAGTGCACGTTTACGTTTGTGGTCGCGTCAAGCACCGACAGGGCAAAGCGCATGTCCTGCTCCTGCTCGGCTCTGCTGCAGTGCCTCTGCAGGTCAGCAGCTCTGTGGTGGTATGCCTTATTGGTGCTGCAAGCGCCCAACACCGCCGCGAGTTTTTCTCGGGCACTGCCGCCAATGATGCGTGCATGCCTTAGGGTTAGGGTTAGCGGCCTCTGAGCAATGCTGCTGTCTGCACGTCGCTTTCATGCACGAGCGCCAGCTGAGCATCTACGCAGCGGCGGCGGCGATGCAGGAGACGCAGCGGCGATGGCAGCCTATGCCGCCGGTTGCTGCAGGCGCACGTGAGTGCCGGCCGGCGCTGCGCCGCACGCCGCATATGTATGGCCGTGCAGTTCGCAACGTATTGCTGCGCGGCTACTCGCGAGCACTGAACGCCATCACGGTTCCGGTGCCGCCGGCGCATACATGGAGTTGCCATCCAGCCAGTCATCGATGTCAATGACTTGCCAGTCGAGGTCGGTCCATACGTCCCACTCCTTCTTAAACTCCCACGGACGCTCCATATCAAAATCTTCCGGGACGTACGTCCGGCGCTGCGTCGTCTCGAGGCGGACGCGGTGCGTGCGCGTCTGCACCGCGTCGCTGCCCTGCGCGCGCGCGCGGTTAGGGTTAGGGTTAGACGTTAGGGTTAGAGGTAGGGTTAGGATTTGAAGGCAGCAGCACTGCCGCTGACATCGCAGAATGACGCGAATCGGCTGTGCCTGCAGCTGGATGCGGATGCTCAACATTGACCGCAGGATGGCTATGACGACTGCTTGTAAGCTGCATCAGATGCTCGACCTCTCGCAGTGGCGCGCAGCAGTCGTTGATGGCAGTGCACTGTGTCACATTCTAGAAGCGGTAGCTCGCGCGCGCTCCAAGACTCAGAATCATACAAGTCAAGAAATCAGCATGTGAATTTGCTGTGACAGACGAGAACGCAACCCGATGACTGGGCATCTCCACCTATGCCGCAAATACCACAACGCTAGCCTGCACATGCCGGCCCAGACTTGCTCAAAAACAGACGCGCGCTTGCAAGTTAGTGCACCTCGAGCGGGGCCTGCAAACCACAGTTAAGACGCTCTCTTTCACCATCAGCTTTCTCGGCCCGTCCCCCCAGTGCTGGCACTGCGTATTACGAATCTGATTGCGAAAGTGCAAGTGCAAGTGCCTGCACTGTAGAAGTAGTAAATGCAGGTATGCGACTTGAAAGGCGAAACCGCTCAGAGAAAGCTCACGACCTCCGCTTTCAAAAAGATGAATTTTGAACTTCAACATCCATTATGGTTCGGCAAATATGCTACTCGATCCAGACCTAAGCAGGACTTGTGTTCCGGAACACGGGTCCTCACCGTATACTTCTATGCAGCAGCGCTCACCTGCACTATGGCGTCGGTCGCCGCCCCCAGCTCTCGAAGTACCCATGATGATGCGATCCGCAGCGCCCCAGCGCAACCGCAACCGCAACTGCAAGTGCAAGAGCAACATGTCTCACCTGCACGATGGCGTCGGTCGCCGTCTCGCGCACAAAGAACGTATCACGGCACACGATATCGACGTCCACGTGCAGGGTACGAATTCTTTCCGCACTAAAAATGTCATCGCCGCCCTTCTGCAGGCGACAGTTGACGGCGAGATCGTGTTGATTGCGTGAGGGGCAGGCAAACATGCGGAGGCGCCTGTCCCAGCCGCGGCGTGAGGGGCAGGTAATCGCGCGGAGGCGCCTGTCCCAGCCGCGGCGTGGGGTGAAGCGGCAGGGGCAGAGATGAATTCGCATTTGATGTTGTCGTGCACCCAGGTGTGGAGTCAATGTTTTCGTGCTTCTTTGACCCCCCCCCCCCCCCCCCCCCCCCAAACACACGCACGCGCGGTCAACATCTAGTTGAGACTGCAGCCAGCCATGCAGCAAACGCGCAAGTGTCACTGGCGGCGGTTACAACGCGCCGTTTGAGTGCACGACCTTTCTGCGGAGGTGACATTACAAGCGCCGATGTGAACTTGTGAGCTCCCAGAGCTGGAACAATGCGATTGATCCAACAATGCCCCCCCCACCACTGTGAGCACACCCGACAGAGACGCGCCTTTTGAGCACCGCGGCGTAAGGTCAAGCTAAGGGTTAGGTTTAGGGCTAGGGTTAGGGTTGCGGCACCGCGCCCCACGCAGCGCAGGGTTACGTTTAGGTTTAGGGTTGAGGGTAGGGCGCGCAGCTGCGCCTCCGCTCACGCAACGCGCGCACACGCGCGCCGCGCCCTCGACTCAGCTCCAGACAAGGACCGCGCGCGCCGCCAGTGCTGCCTTACCCTGCGCCAGAGCTGAACGAGCGGCGGCAGCCCCCTTTCGGCGTCGTACGTGTCGCCGCGCGCAGAGCTGATTTGAACGTTGAGTTGAACTTACACTCGCCCCATGGGCTCAGTCATCATGATGCAGTGCCGCCTTACCCTGCGCCAGAGCTGAACGAGCGGCGGCAGTCCCCTTTCGGCGTCGTACGTGTCGCCGCGCGCAGAGCTGATTTAAACTTTGAGTTGAACTTACACTCGCCCCATGGGCTCAGTCGTCATGATGCAGTGCCGCCTTACCTTGCGCCAGAGCTGAACGAGCGGCGGCAGTCCCCTTGCGGCGTCGTACGTGTCGCCGCGCGCCAAGCCGCGCACGCTGGTCACGCGCACCGCCGCCGCGTCGACGACGCCGTGCAGCACGTAGCACGGCGCGAGGCCGCTCAGCGCCGCCTGCGCCGCCGCGGCGGCGAAGAAGTCGGCGAGCTTCGGCTGCAGCGGCGCGTAGACAGCAGTGCGCGAGGTGAAGTTGCCGGCGGGATCAGGCTGGCGCCAGCCCGAGGAAGTGTGGGTCGCAGAACACTGTAGCGGCGACCACGGTCATTGGCGGAAGGCGCTGGCAGGTGACCACACCTTGTCGCCTGGAGCTCTACGAATTTTTGAAGCATTGCCGCTGGCTTGATGATCCGAAAGTGAGCCTGCGTCAACGCGTAGGTACATTGACGCCTCGGCCCGTGGAGGGCTGTTTGCTGTTTGAGGGAGGGCGTCGCGCACGTCGGCTTGGGTGGCTGCCGACGGGGTCAGCCAGACGCAGGCAGTCCTGGGGCGAGGGCTGGAAGGTATCGTCTCATAGGATGTGCTGTGCAGCAATGACAAACGGAGGGGGGCGGTGAGGGGGAACGCGCCCCGTCGTGACCTTCCTTCCAGCCGCGCGAGCGCGCGCCGCGGAGCGTCTGCGGCAGCTCTGATTGCGTCTGCGGCAGCTCTGCTCGCGTCTGCAAGAAACGCAACTGCCACATGACCGCCCTGGCCCGCTGCGGCGATGGGTGCCTTGTCTTACCTCCATGACTGCGTGAGGATCGAGCCCCCCGGAGCCCGCCCCCGCCGCGTCAGCAGCGTGTGCCTCGGGCCCCTTCTCAGCATTGCCATCAGCCTCGGCTGCTGCCGCTGCCGCTGCTGCAGCGCCGCTGCCACCGCTATCTACAGGCGCCGCTTCGCTGCTCTGCGCCCCTGTCTGCGCGCTCTGCCCGCCTTCCGCTGCTGCCGCTGCTGCCGGCGCGCCATCATCGCCCGCCGCCGCAGCGGCGCCGCTGCCGCCCGCTGCGCTGCTTCCATCGGACGGAGGAGCGCTGCTGCTGCTGCCGCCGCCGGCAGCAGCGCCCGCTTCGTCGACAGCGAGCGTCTGGAGCGGCTGCTTGGTCTGGAATATGGCCGCGGCGCACGCGCGGAACGCCGCTTCGCCGCCTCCGGGTAGTTCATACATGAAGTAGCGCAGCGCCGAGGTCGCCGGCTCCGTGTCCAGGACGAACGCTAGGGAGACCCTGAGATGCATGGCGGCGCGCGGGCTCAGAAACGGCTGGCGCGCGCAGCGGGCACGGGGCGTGATGAACTGACAGCGCCTATGCATGCGCTGCCGGACGGCGCTTGGCGCGCAGCCGGGTGGCACACGCAGCGGGGGGGTGATGGGAGTGCCCTGTGGCGTGTGATGCGGTGAGCGAAGTAGGTATGGCAACCTGGGGGGCTGAGGCAAGAAAGGGTTTGAGGGTTCGAGTGCCTGAAACAGACGGGCAGCATTGCGCGGGTATGTACTGTACGCTGGCTCGGCGGCCTGACAGATGCGCTGTCGAGGCAGCAGCGGCCTACCTGCCGTGCAACGTCGTGCAGAAGTGGTGCCGTCACGTGCAGAGAATAGGCGCGCGGCACTACAATCGGCTGTGCTGGTCAGAGAGCCTGAATCGCCATCATTGTACGGATGTGAAGGAACAGCGCAATGCAAGGTTCAGGCGCCCAGCCTCCTTTAAGCACTACCAGGCTGGCAGCAGTGCGGCTCACCACAGCAGACACGCTGCAGCGAGCACGCCCCAGGTACGCAAGATCACACTATTGCGGCTGGCACCCCAAGATGGTGTGAAGTCAACAGATGGCAGCACCTGCGTTCACCACAAACCACTTCATGACATGAAGTGAGTGCGACTCGACAGGTCGAGAACGCCGGCGCAGCAGAGTGCTTCCACGAGTGCAGACCGCGGGCGTTGCCACAGCTTTTCCAGCACTGCGTCGCCGTCGCAGCACGCGCGCTTCTCACCCTGTTCTGACGGTGCGCGCGAACTTTGCGAGGCCGGCCACCGGCGCGGGCGCGTCACGCCACGGAAACGCGCTCAAATTGCCGCTGGCGCTCGCAGGGTCCCCCAAAGCGCCGCTCGCGATCGGCGCATCAACCGCCGTGTTCTGCCACTTCCGTTGGCAGAAGCTGGCGGCGCCCCAACCTCCCGCTGGCGTTCCCCGTGGCAGTGCTCGCCCTCCTTCGCGGCGCGCCGTCGCCAGCAGCGCCGCGCGCCCGCCGCGGCACACGTGCATGAGGAGGTGTTTCCGCTGCGCGCGCGGGGCGGCAAGGGCTTGTGCATGGGTGTGCTTAGCGCATCGGCGTTAATGCCAGGGTTGCCTTCGATTGTTGGCTGATGGAGGTGTTGTTGGCGATTGCGGTGACTGGCGTTCATGTTGCACTCATTTGCTGATTGGAGGTCAGCAGCAACATTTGAACATGTAGTGCTGAAGGCGGTTCATGCACTGAGAAAGCTGTAGGGCACAGGCTGGTGCGGTGCTAGCACCACCGCGCTGAAAGCATATGTTGCTCACAGCCAAGTGCCGGGGCCCAATCCGCCACTATAACGACGCAACGACTGCTTGCTACGCGCCGCCTTCGCAGGTGACGGCTCACACACACTTCTCCTACTGTGCGTCAGACGAGTTGTAAGCAGGAGCGCTTTGAAATGCCACGTCCGAGGCTTAACATACATTCAGATCGCTCGTTGTCGTTGTTGACAAACAACCTTTGCAGACAAATTGGATCCTGAATCAGCGGCAGCTGCAACAAGGCTGTAATGGCACCAGGGGACCCAAGTATCGTCAGGCAGCAGCTGAGTAGCGATTTAATGTAACGATAAGCACTGGTGTTTGGCCTACCTGCCGTCGCGCTGGGGGCAAGCCTTAAGCTCGCCAATCTTGCAATCACTTGAAGTTGAAATGTACAACCTCAAGATGAAGACGTCATAACATCCGTTACTTTAGGGCCTGGCACAATACCTGATTTCAATGTGCCTATTTCCTTTTATTCATCCTCCCAAAAATCTGCCTATTTCCTTTTTTTTATCCTTTTTTCCTTTTCTGTAATTGGGCGTAAAACCACCCTAGACATTGCACTGCTGACCTGCTACTGCAACAGCACATGCGGGAGGGGCTACTCTGAGGCTGCCGCAAGACACATGAACATACTGTGGTGCATCATGTAGGGCAATTGGCTTGCAACAAACGCATTGAGCACATGGACATATACAACCAAGGAAGCAGAGCCTATATATGGCATAGAGCAGACGAAACATCAAGGCAGCACACATGAAGCGTAGCAGTACAGGAGGACAGGTATGTCATCACATAATGGAAAGAAAAAGCATGCACCAGGAGAACAAAGGCGGCAATGGCACCACATTGCGGAGCACAAAGTGCTATTGAAATGGTGCGCACACACAGAGGCCCTGGCTGATCAAATGTGTTCAAACACCCACAAACGATTGATCCGCTTGATGAACCGCATTAATTGATCCGCTTGTTGAACTGCAACTGACAAGAGGAGCTGACATAATCCTCCAAGGCGCTCGTCTGCTTGTCTCCAAAGCTGTTGCTCATAATGGAGAACACCCTCTCAGCTGCAGCCGAGGCCGGCTGGATCGTGGCGATCAAACGAGCAAATGTCACCCACATTTTGAGGTGTCCGCCCTCTTTCTGCGTCCTCCAGAACGGCATGATGTCATCAATAGTGAAGGCAGAGTCTGCGTCGTGTAAGTCAGCTGACGCCGCCTTGTATGCAGGCAGCTCGCTTATCAGCTGGTCAACGTCCACTTCCTTAAGGAAAGGAGCAAATTGTAGCAATGCGCTGTCTGTCAATGTTGCACAAATGGTGTTTGCACTGAACCGCAAACCAGCCATGCGCAAAGGGTGGCATAGGCGAGCAGCCTTGTACAACAGCAGATGGTGCTGTAGTGTCTCCTTGATCCTAGACTGAAAGTACGCAAAGCACCCCCACACAAGGTACTTGCCATACTCTAGCCATGCACGCTCCACAGTAGCTTGCTCACTCTCGTTTGCAATGGCACCCTGCACCGCGAGACCAGGTGCAGAAGAAGGGCAAGGTGTAAGTGTGAGTTGCTTCAGCAACTTATCTGACACATGCAAATATATACAGCCCAACTATGCATGATGCCAAGGAAGTCAGCGGGATGGACCCACAGTACATGGTGCACAAGCTTAGCATTGCATCGTCTAGATGTCACTAGCATGCATCAATGATTGCGGTAGCTAACAATGTGGGGTGGTCAAAATTATTTTGCATGGCAGCATCACAATACAGTACCAGTAGTTCCATGTTACCTGCAAAGCTATTGCCAGTGGCGCGCCAGCAGCCGCTGGCACCATTGCCGCATCTGTAGCCACGGCTGCTGCAGCATCAGGAGCGCGTTGGAGAGGCAACCTGTTGCACTCCACTCCCTGCAACAAGACAATGACAAGGAGGTAAAAGCAAACAAATGTGTAAGACTTGATGTGGTGGCAACAGCAACACGCATGCCTCATATGAAGCCAACGAAACGAACCTGTGCAGCAGCCGTCGGAGGGTTCTTGTTGATGTTGCTGCCAGTCCTGGCAATGAGCCTGGAATGCTTGGCAGCCAGCATCTGCACAGCAGGGAAGTCCATGTCTGGAAGCAGGTCCGTGCGGATGCTTGACAGCCGCTCTATGACATCATGTGCTACCATAGAGAGCGGCCCGTCGCCCTCTAGCTGGTAGGTCGCCTGCACAAAGGGCGTAGCCGCTGCTACCAGGCAAGTGAGCTCAAACATGATAGCACGTCTGGTGGGCGCAAACCTCCACTGAGCCTGCATGCTTTTGATGTACTCAGACACCTGCAGCTTCTCCGTCCTCAACAAAGCAGACAGCATGCTGCCCTTGCTGTCGCTTTGGCTGGTCTCCTCCACCGTCAGAATGTTTGCCAGCAGCTCAAACTCTGACCACCACCTGCACGACAGCACATAAGACAAACCATTGCAAGGATACATGTACCGCAATATTGGCCACGCACAGACGCTGTTGCAGAATAGCTAGACTAGCTGACCATGATGCTACGGTGATCATTCCTGACGGCATGCAGCATGGTGGAAGTGGACACAGTCAACTGCAAGCCCACCGCTCGATCTAATGATTGCATTGGCCATCAGCAATCGTGATGAACCCCAGCTACTGCTGCGCATACACAGGACATTTTGATGTTGCTGCACCTCAGTACATGATCTAATGCAATATCAGGGCTTAGCTGGCAACACCAAACACCTACCTGGTCTTTGATTTGCTGCCAAAAGTCTTGCCAGTCAATGTCTTCCAGGCTGTTTGCGCCTGTAGGCTAGTGGACATGAGGCCATTGAGTGAGTTGAAAAATCTCCTGGCTGTGGGAAGCAGAACGTGCTCGCCGCAGTGGTCAAGCGTGTGCGACAGGCAGGACCCTGCTGCTGCATGTGGGAACAGGGTCTGCAGTGTGTCCACTGCGCATAGTCCTGCCTCAGCTCTGTCTAGTTGGAACTGCAGCACATGCTCGTCCTGCACTGCTAGTGTGTGCGTCAGCAATTTGTAGACGACCCTCGCCAGCTCCTTGTTGTTGAAGGATGCAACATAATGGCCAAGGTGCACCAGGCGCTGCTGGATGACCATGTCGGCATCCACAAACCTGAAACACATTTGACATAATTACCTTCCGTCAGTATCTGCGATCATAGAACTATGTACATAAAATTGACATTGTGACCACAGCGCAGTATACTTGCCACAACAGCACTTGTTGTAATCTCGATGTGGTCAACATTCAATACCTGGCAACGACTGCAAGCACCTCCGCATGGTCCGTGGTCCCATCAAAGATGACGGCAATGTGCTGCCCCGCCAGCTCCTCGCAAAGAGCCTTCATCTCCTCGCCGGCCACCACAATGATAAGCTCCCGCATGTGGCTGGAGTCGGTGAGGCTGTAGTTGTTGTGCTCCAGCGCAAGGCGCAGTGGTCCATCAAGCTTGCTGATGGGAATGCCACTGATCATGAGCATGCGTAGAGTTTCCAGACGGTACACGCTTTCCATGTCCGACAGGCTGCTGCCCTTGGCTTGGCTGGCGTTGAAGTGCTGCCGCAAGGTCTTGATGCGCTCCTTAGTTGCTATCGCCCTGTGCTCCAGTGCCGCCTTGCGAGTGATGTGCTTTGAGGATTTCACATGCCTGTTGACGGCCGTCTTCTCTTCCGCACATTCGGTGACGCAGATAATGCAGAACAGGCGTCCCTCCTCCTTGCGAAAGTCGCCAGGGTGCTCCTTGATACGCCTAGCCACATTGCTGTCGTTGACAGTAGGACGCCGTTTGCCCGATCTGGCGCCTATAGGGGGCTTGTTCTGCTTGGCGCAGGAAGGTAGTACTTCACAGTCTGAGGAGCTCCCGCATTCAGCGTCCTCGGCGTCGTTGGAGCTGGCGAAAGCAGCAGTTGCAGGAGAAGGCACCTTGGGGGCAGCAGCTGTGTTTCTGCAAAAGGCAAATAGACGGAGAGTACATGTCAGACTGAGTTTTATTGAAGCAAGTGGTTCACTGATGCAAAACAATGTGGAAACGTACTCACTTGGCTGTGTTTGTGGCGATCTTTCGAGTTCTAGCTCTCGCGGATTTGGATGGTGACTGCATCCGCTGCTGAATCGTGAGCCCTTTATTGGTACCAGTGGTGGGTGCTGCGCCACTTCTGTCGATTGGCCTAGGCGCCTTGCCAGGTATGCCACCCAGTTTGAAGAAGTCAATTATGCCCTTTTTCTTCTTGCGCTTAACCACAGCAGTGGTGTGTCAGCAGGTGCTGCTGCTGGGAGTACAATGGGTGGCTCCTCGCCCTCAGAGTCTCTATCACTAAGCAGCATCGCACCAGCAACAGCAGCAGCAGCCTCCATGCTGCTGCGCCAAGGTGTGTAAGCACAATCACAAACGTGTGAGTGTACTTCAACATCATCATGTTGAAGTGAGACTAACATCGTGTAGGGCAACTGTTCTGCTCGGAAATGGATGCCTGTGGACAGGCAAGGCGATTGCACAATCCGTGAACGCTTCTCGAGCCGATTGCGGTTGCTTGTGAGCAATTCCTTTTCTTCCTTTTCTGGGTCAAAAAGTTGCCTATTTCCTTCGAAAGGACCTGCAGGTATTGTGCCAGGCCCTACGTTACTTTGTTGGGACGACCTTTTGTTCTTGCAAACGGTGTGCGGACGCGCTCTCGGAGCTGCAGAAACTGAGCCCAACGCCTCTGCTTTTGGTGCTGCAGCCGCGAAGGGGGTCATGGATTCTTTCAGGGTGCAGGCCCAAATACGGCAGAATGCTGCAGAGATGCAGGACTATCTGCGGGATCTGGGCAGCTGGGAGAAGACCATCAAGCAAAAAGACAAGTAAGAACACGTAGTCCTCGCATCGTGCACCTGAGCTGGCAGAACTCACCAAGGTGGTCTCACAAATCGCATAAAAGACAAGCTCAGGCACATTTTGGACGTTTGAGTTTTAGTTTCGTGCGCGTTTGATTTTGGCTCCTGCACAGTGCAGCTTTGTAGTGATAAATGCTTGAAAGTGTGCTCGCGCAGCTGCTGTCTGTGAACAACACGCCAGTATCTGCAGTAGACGAACGTAGCAGCAACACAATGTCAGTTACCTGAACTACGGCTTCGCTTCGCTTCAAGCTTTTTCGCCAAGGCGCTCGGATCCCTGACTGCCACCGCAACTTCTCTCAGTGCATCCGCTCTTGGAAAACAAGAACCTGCCCGAGCGATCTATCAGAGTCATCACCGCCTTCCTCGTTCTGTATTCTGCGTATCGTCGTTGGCGTCACAGGACGGTCGCCGCCAAACGGGCGCGCCCCCGCAGCCTAGCGGCAGCGGCAGCAGCAGTGCCGGTGCGGCCAGGCTGCGGCACAGTGCCCGTGCGCAACCATCCGGCGAGCGCCAGCACTGCGCCGAGTGACGGCAGCACCGCCTCGGCCAACGGCGCAGCCGCTGCCAGCAGCAGCAGCAGCGGCGGCGCTCAGCGCTCGCAGCAGCGCTCCGCAGCGGCGCACACGTACGACAAGGGGTACCACAAGTGGGAGACGTTCGACGTCGACGCCGCGCTGCGCTCCGATGACGACGACGACGACGGCGCCGGCGGCAGCTCCAGCAAGCGCGCCCACGCCCGCCATGAGCGCAACGGTGCCGCCGACGCGCGGCAACGCTCGGCTGATGATGCCGCCTCCCCTGGCCTCGCCCCCGTCTCGAACGTGCCCAGCGCTCAGCAGCAGTCGCCGGCGCTGCCAGTGCTGTCCCCCGCGAGCATCGTCGGTGCGCTGCCGCCGCCGGCGGCGGCGCGCGGCGGCACGGTGCCGCTGCCGCTGCCGCGCGCGGCGTCCGCCGCCGCCGCCGAGCTGCAGGAGCGCGAGCGCGGCAACGCCAAATTCAGGGCGGGCGACTTCGAGGGCGCAGTGCGCTGCTACACGCGCGCGCTCGGGCTGGACGCGCGCAGCACCGCCGCCTTCTCCAACCGCGCCATGGCGCAGCTGCGGTGCCGCGAGTTCGGCGCCGCGGAGCGCGACGCCACGCACGCGCTCGCGCTCGACGCGGCGCACGTCAAGTCGCTGCGCCGCCGCGCCGCCGCGCGCGCGGCGCTCGGCAAGCACCGCGCCGCGCTGGCGGACGCGCGCGCGGCGCTGGAGATAGCGCGCGGCAGCGGCGGCAGCGGTGGCGGCGGCGGCGATGATGGCGGCAGCGCGGCGTCTGTGGCGGAGCTGCGGCGGGAGACGGCGCGCTACGAGGAGGCGATGCGCGCTGCCATGCGCCGCGCGCCGAAGCGGAGAGTCGCGGTCGCGCTGGAGCTGCTGCCCGTGGCGCCCGATGCCGCCGCCCTGGCGGCGGCGGCAGCAGCGGCGGCGGCAGAGGCAGCGGCAGGCGCAGCAGGCCTGGCGGCAGCAGCAGCAGCGGCAGCTGCAGGTGGCGATGCGGCAGCGCCAGCGAGCACGAGAGCAGCGACAGCAGCGGAGATGCTGGCGCACAATACTCTGGGTTTTGCGGGCATGGACATGAGCATGGCAACATCGGCGTCTGGTGCAGCAGCGGCACCGCTGGCGGAGGCAACTGCACCAGTGGACATGGAACTGTCGCCTGCAGGCACAGCGCCGGCAGAGCAACGTTGTCTGGAGAGCAGTGAGTCTCTTGGTGCGCCAGACACAGACAGTGTGATGAGCCCTGCCTCCCCGCGTCATGAGGAGGTAGCAGGTGGTGAAGATGGAACGGAGCTGGCATGGGGGCAGGCTGACGCACAGGCGGTAGCGGTGCTGCCAGTGACTGGCATCGCGTCCGTGACTGACGCAGTAGTAGCACTGCCACCGTGCTCCGCTGCGGTAGCACCAGCAAGCGCAGCGCCGGCGGCAGTTGCAGTGCCAACCTCAGACGCGGCGGTATCAAAAGCTCCACACACAGCGCCGCCAGCAGCACCCACACTGCCCGCCGCATCACTAGTTCCAGAGCATACATCATCAGCAGCCGATTCGGCAGCAGCGCCTGCTGCACCGCCAACGGCGTCAATTACGCCAGTCGCGCTATCGCAGGCGCAGGCTGCTGCCTCCGCGCCAGCAGCGGCGGCAGCGGCGGCGGCGGCGGCGGCGGCAGCGGCAATGCCTCGCCTGCCCGCCGCGCCGCCGCGCACGGCGTACGAGCTCGAGCGCGAGTGGCGCAACCTGCGCGCGCACCCGCCGGCGCTGTGCGCGTACGTGCGCACGTGGCGTGCAGGAACGTTCCGGCGCGCGTTCCGCGGCGGCGGCGGCGCGAGCGTCGTGAGCGAGCTGATCGCAGTGCTCGGCGGCTACACCGTGCGCGAGGATGCGGCGGAGGCTGCGCGCGTGCTGCGGCTGCTGTCGGGCGTGCCGGGGTTCGACATGCTGGTGCTGATGCTGGCGGAGGCGGACAGGGGTGTTCTGAGAGGCGTCTTCGATGCGCTGGAGGCTGCGCCGGGGGGGGTCGCTGACGCGGGCGCGCTGCGCGCTGCCTACGGCATCGTATGAAATCAGCACGTTGTTTCTGAGGATGAATGTGCCCAATTTCCATTTCCTACGGAAGGTTCTTTTCATGTACTGTGCTTGGACCCTGTGTGTTTGTGATCGTGTGGTGATGTCGGCAGGGTGCGCCGACGACACCTGCCTAGCTTCTACAACTGGTTCAGGTCCCGGGTCAGCAGTGCCGGAACAGGCAGTGTGATGCCCCAGGGGGAGAGGTATGAGCAATCGGGATTCGGGTCAAAATAAATTTCAAAAGTGGGTCGGTCGGTCGACTCAAACCAAACCTATTTGTCAAACCGATACCGGCCAAAATCGACTACATCCGGTGATATCCGGTGACACTAACTTCATGCTGCCTGTCATAAAATCCAGGCATGGTTCAGAGCAAGTGCCGTGACGTCAGTCAACCCAGGCGTGTGAGCTTAGGGCTGGGGCTGTTTGGGCTAGGGTTTAGCGTCAGGGTTAGGGTAAGTAGGGTTAGGGCTGGAATAATCTGCGGAACTTTCCTTGAACGCATTCCCGGGGTTACCGCGACGACGAAGCGCGGGCGATGGCGATACAGTCACTACGGTAGCGCTGCTGTGCTTCATCACCATACCCCCTGCAGCGTGGTCAGCTCTCAATGTCTGAGAGTCGGCGGCACAATTCACAATTCGTGCCCCCTTCCTTCACTGCTCCCGCTGGTTGCGCTAGGAACAGTGCACCTCGGTTGTGCCTGGCGCCCTTCGCTGATGATCAAAGACTCTAGGCAGAGTTGCCTGCACCAGCAGCTCATCAGCCCAAAGCTACGGCCCTGTGGACCCAGCCGTGCTGTCGTAAATCAGCATATGCACGGGAGACTTCATGATGAGCAGCAGCTGCTAGTCTCCACAGACTCTATACCAATGACAGCGTAGCTGTGCGGCAAGGGGAGCTGATATCTCAAGGTTTTGGAGGTTTGACACTGTTTGAGGTTTGTCAGGTCGGGGGCGGAAAACTGGGTCGGGCGTCGACCCGAATCCCGATTGCTCATACCTCTCCCAGACGTGTTTTTGACACCGTTCTGAACTTCTGTGCAGCTTGTCAAGGGTGTGTGTGTCTTCACACCTTGTCCCCCGGCACCCCCCCCTCTACATAGCCCCTTGTGGGCCTCCCAGGGGCTAAAAGGGGAAGGGGGAGGGGACAACTTCACACCCGCTTCAACTTCCCCAAGCAGCGAGTCACCGTCTTGAGCTTTGAATTGACCGCAAACACACACACCACAGCGGAGGTAGTGATTGGCATTCAGTGTTTGTGCAAGAGGTGGGTGAGTTGCTTTTCCAGCAAATCGACGCAGCGCCTGCGCGATGGGGAAGGGCAGGAAGCCTCAGAAAGGCCAGCAATTCAATGGCAAGCAGCAGCAGCACACGCCTCACGGCAAGCACCAGCAGCACGCCTTCAAGAAGCCTGCTTCCAGATTACCTGCACAGCAATTAGCTCATCCCGATCCATCAGCTCTGAAAGGCCTTCATCCGTTCGCGCCCTGCAAGAAGTTCGCGGGAGCAAGGCTGGGCTATGCCTTCAAGAAGGGCAAGAAGGGGGTCGGCTATTACCTGGACACTATCGGCATCAGACTGCTTAAGCCGAAGCTGCGTGAGCAGCTGGTGGCGCAGGCGAGCGCCAACAGTGCTGCAGCATCCGCCAAAGCCGATGCAGCAAAAACTCCTGCCAAGCCCGCCGCCTCTGGCACTGCCGCTGCTGCTGCTACCAACGGCGCACCCAAGCCAGCACAGGAAGCTAGAAGCCCAGCAGCTAAGGACACTCCAGGGCCTGGTGGCAAGAAGCAGGCATCAACGCCTCACTCAGAGCAAGCGGCAGCGGCAAAGACAAAAGGTGCGCTGAAGCAGCAGCCACCGACACCCAAGTCTGAGGCGAAGTCAGCATTAAAGGCCTCAGCTGCTGCTGCTGCTCGTGCTGCAGCAGCCACCAATGGCAGCGGCCGTATTGCTTCATCACTCAGCAAGAAAAAGGCTGCTTCAATAGCGCGCACGGTGCCTCCAAGGACAGCTTCCACGGAGGAGTCCAGCGCTGGCGGCGATGACAGCGATGCCATTGGTGATGCACACGGGCAGCAGCGCAAGCATGCAGCGGTAGCGCTCAACGGGAAGCCGCATGGCGCACCGGACGCTGATGGCGACGGCAGCGAAGATGCCAGCGCTGCCGACGACAGCGACAGCGCGGACGGCGACACAGGCGATGGCGGCAGCGGCGAGGACAGCGAGGGCGACAGCGAAGGCGGCGTCGATGACGACGGCGCTGCTGCTGCGGATGCGGCGGAGGCGGGCGCAGGCGGCGATGACGGAGAGCCGGAGAGCGGCGACGGCGCGAGCGCGGAGGAGAGCGGCAGTGAGGGCGACGCGGCGTCGGACGCCGAGGGGGAGGGGGCGGAGGCAGCTGCGGCAGAAGGCGCGCCGGAATCGGAATTGGAAGACGGCGAGGACGAAAGCGATGATGAAGAAGAGGAGGAGGAGGAGAGCGGTGAGGCCGCTGCGGGCAGCAGCGCCGCTGCCGCCGCCGCGCCAGCCGGTGCTGCCGCCGACGCCGCCGCGGAGGCGTCTGCGGAGGCGGCGGCGCCTGAAGCAGACGCCGAGCGCGTCACCTTCGCGTCGCTCGGCGTCGTCGCGCCGCTGTGCGACGCCATCGCGCGCCTCGGCTGGACGCACGCGACGGAGATCCAGCGCCAGTCGCTGCCGCTCGCGCTCGCGGGGCGCGACGTCATCGGCCTCGCGGAGACGGGCAGCGGCAAGACGGCGGCGTTCGCGCTGCCGATCCTGCAGGCGCTGCTCGCGGCGCCGCAGCGCCTGTTCGCGGCGGTCCTCGCGCCGACGCGCGAGCTCGCGTTCCAGATCAACGAGGTCATGGAGGCGCTGGGCTCCACGATAGGTGGGCGGGTGGGTAGGGGTATGTGCTGCGTAGTGGTAGTGCGGGTGATTGTGGTCGTCCATGATAGGTAGGCAGGGGAACGAGATGGGGGTAGCCTCGTAGGGGTATGCGCTGCGCGGTGTACAGGTGGGTGGTAGGGGGCGCAGCGGCACGGTGGCGACGTGCGCTGCGAGGGCTGTCGCACTGCAGAGATGTCGTTTAGTGTGGTGATGAGTGTTCGCCATTGTTGTGCTGTTAGCGTTGAAGCAGACATTGGGCAGTGGTCTGAGCCGCACAGCGGGCGTACCAGCAGGGCACATGCACTCCAACCCTGAGCCTGGGGCAACTTTCTAGCGGATCAGCGGTGCTGATCTAGGTTTGACACCACTGTCAGGACATGGCGGCAGGTGGCAGTGCCATGGCCTTGAAGCATTAATTGAGAGCAGGGCCTGCCATGTCGACCATTCCTCCCCGGTATCTTGTTGTGTAGGTGTCCACTGCAGTTGTTTTGACCGTCGGTGCGTCTGGAACTTTTACGGAGTGCGCGACAGAAACAACCAACCAAAACTCAACTTCCTGTAACCACCAGCCAAGAACTGTTTCTGGCTGAGCAGACCTGTCCCAGTTCCGAAGAAACAGACAGTTGAAGCAGGTGACACAACCCAGTGGCACCACAGTACACTGCACTAACTGTTGCGCGATTGCTGCCTGGTCTCGGACTGCCGAAACGCAGTGGCAAGAGCATTGGACAACGTGCTTGGCAGCTGACATGGACTTGGTCGGTCCCGCGCAGTTGATGAAGTTATATGTATCAGTCCACACACATCTGCCATAGCCGTACCCCTTGTGTTGCAACCTGCACCAGGGCAGTGACCAGCATGCGTCGTCAATATCCCGCCGCACTCATAACCTCTGCATTGCGCCTTCGAATGAGGGCTGCAAATAGCATTCGTCGGCGGCGACCTGCCGTGTTTATAACCTTTGTGCCGCAAGCCCGCTGTAGGGCTGCGGTTTGCATGCTTAGTCAGCGGCCCACCGCACGTACTGATACCCTCTGCGCTGCCACTCCCTGCACATCAGGGCTGCGTACGTCGAGCCCGCGATAGGGCTGTGGTTAGCGTGCATCGACTGCGATCGATCCACCACACTGATGACCTCTGCGCTGCCACTCTCCGCACTCAGGGCTGCGCACGGCGTGCGTCGAGCCCGCTATAGGGCTGTGGTTTGCATGCATCAGCAGCGATCCGTCATACTGACAACATCTGCGCTGCGACTCTCCGCATATCAGGGCTGCGTACGGCGTGCGTCGTCGGCGGCATCGACATGGTCTCGCAGGCGGTGGCGCTGGCCAAGCGGCCGCACGTCGTCATCGCGACCCCCGGGCGCCTGGTCGACCACCTGGAGAACACCAAGGGGTTCAACCTGCGCGCCATCAAGTTCCTCGTGCTGGACGAGGCGGACCGCATGCTGAGCATGGACTTTGAGGAGGAGGTACGTAGGTATATCAAGAACAAGGGGGGGGGGGGGGGGATAACAGATCTCGTTGTTGTTGTGTGTTCCTCATTGGGTGCTTTGATGGGCTTTGATGGGGAGGTTGTTTTGGTGTGTGGTCCCTCATAGGGGACTTTGATGGGGGGGCGTGTATCAACCTGCGCGCCATCAAGTTCCTCGTGCTGGACGAGGCGGACCGCATGCTGAGCGTGGACGGGGAGGAGGTATGTATGCATATCAAGAAAGGGGGACGGGGGGGGGGGGGGGGTATATGCCACACTTCGAAGTATCAATTTTCCTTCTCTGTGTGTATGTTCCTCATGGGGGACCTCGGTGGGGAGTCATATATCTGTGTGCAGAGGTGGAGGGCGCCATGTGTATATAGATGTTACACGGCATGCCGAGCTTGGGCGGCGTCAGCCTTCCATAAAGAAGTAGTGCCATCAGAGCCATGCGCCCTCTACCGGGCTGCCATGATTGCCTTAACGAGCAGTTACTGTGTGGCTCAGCGGCGAGCCATGAGGCCGCGCGTGACTCCGCTCAACGATGCCGACACGTGCAGATCAACGCACGAGCCAAAGGGCGGCGGCGCGCGCGCATGTACATGCGCCACTGCCCGTGCCTGCGAATGTACTTCATTTACTTCCGCTTGAGGGTGTACCATATGTACGGCGGGAGTGCTGGTGAGTGAGCGCCGACGGTGCAGCGCCTGACGGCGCCACCGCCGGCAGCGACAGCACTCGCGAGCAACTCGCACGTCTTCCTTGGCGCGCCAACATGCTTGAGGTCACGCCAATCTCAACCATGTTCAAGTGTGCATTTCGCTTCCGCACCGCTCGCGCCACATCAACCGTGTGCAACTGCGCGTTTTGCTTCCGCGCCGCGCTCACCACGTCCCGCCACCCCCGGCCCGTGCTCGCAGATCAACAAGCTGTTGGCGGTGATACCCCGCGAGCGCAATACCTACCTCTTCAGCGCGACCATGACGAGCAAGGTGGCCAAGCTGCAGCGCGCGTCGCTGCGCGATCCCGCCAAAGTTGAAGTTGCGCACCGCTTCACCACGCCCAAGACGCTCGTCCAGCAGTACCTGTTCATACCCGCCAAGTACAAGGTGAGCGCTGCTGCTGCTGCTGCTGCTGCTGCGGAGCGCTGCTGGTGCTGCGGAGCGCTGCTGCCGCTGCGGAGCGCTGCTGCCGCTGCGGAGCGCTGCTGCTGCTGCGGTGCGCTGAAGTGAGGGTCGCGCTGAGGTCTGCCGCGCTTGACCTCGCGTGGCGCGTGTGTCATTAAACTGCCACGATCTTGAGGTATCGCCACCTACTAAGAAGCGTGTCCGAGGTGTACAAGGCAAGCGCTGCTCCAGTAGAGCGCTGACATGTTGGTGACGCTGAGCTCTGCGTCGTTGCTTGACCTCTTTCCGCATCTTGTGCAACCGCCATCGCATTACATCATGGCATGCCGCCGGCTACGAAGACGTATTCTCGTCGAATACAGACACGTGCGCTACTGCGAGGCCGCGCTGCTGTTGCAAGGGACGCATCGGCTCTGCATGCTGCTCGTGCAAAACCACTGAGCATCGCTGCTCTGCGCCAGATCCACTTGCCGCCCGGTCTACACGCGCCGCTGCCCCATGGTAGCCACACCACATCAGTCACGAAGCCTGGCCTCACAAAGAAGTGGGCGCTGCCGCTGCTGCAGAGCACTGACTCAGAGAGCAAGTGGGCAGTACGGAAGCGCGCGCGGTGCTGCCGTGCAGCGCTGCCGAGCACTGTCGCATGCGCGCTGAATGCGGCGCCGCCCATGGCTCTGCATCACTCGGCATAGCCTGGTCACCTCGCACCCGTTCAGTTGTCAGTGGCGGTCGCCATTGTTGAACGCGAGCACTGCTGCTACTGCAGAGCGCCGTCGCAGGGCAGTTTGGGCGCTGCTACACCGCTGGCCCCGCCATCACGCATTCCGCGTATCTATAGTATCAGACTTGATGCTTGTGCCGCTTACGCTGCCAGTGCTCATAACCTCTCCTTAATCAGGGCCAGCATCAACATTTCACGCCTACGAGCTATTTGCTCAGTTCAAGGGGTCAGGTTGTCATGTTTCCATATCGTAGCTGGCTGCCCGCACGGGGGCATGCAACAAGAAGCCGTGCAAGCACCTGCAGCATGCCTTCCGAAGACTTGCTGACACAACACCCCCCCCCCCACGCCCCCCCCTGCCCCCCCCCCCCCCCCCGCGCATGCAGGACGTCTACCTCGCGTACGTCCTCAACGAGCTCGCGGGGCAGAGCGTTATCGCGTTCGTCGCGACGTGCGCCGGCGCGCAGCGCGCCGCGCTGCTGCTGCGCGCCCTCGGCTTCGGCGCGATCGCGCTGCACGGGCAAATGTCGCAGCCGAAGCGCCTTGGCGCGCTGAGCCGCTTCAAGGCGGGAGCGCGCTCAGTGCTCGTCGCGACGGACGTCGCCTCGCGCGGCCTCGACCTGCCCGCCGTCGACGCCGTCCTCAACTTTGACCTGCCGCCGAACGGCAAGGACTACGTGCACCGCGTCGGGCGCACGGCGCGCGCGGGGCGCGCCGGGCGCAGCGTCGCGTTCGTCACGCAGTACGACGTCGAGGTGCGGCGACCGCTGGTGCTGCTGCTGCTGGTGCTGCTGCTGCTGCTGCTGCTGGTGCTGGTGCTGGTGCTGCTGCTGCTGCCGCTGCTGCTGTTTGTGGCGCGGGAGGCGCTCGCTCCGCATGCTCCGTACCGCTCACCGCTGAGCGCCGAGTTTGTGGATGAGAGATGCGCCCGCCACCCGGCATCATGTTTATCACGCATGTAGCTGACTGTGTCAGGGCGAGCGCCTCGGTGAAGCGCCGCTCACTCAGTGCTCGCCTCCACTTCATCACGTGACACCAAGAGTTACACACCGCTGGCTGCACGGCACGCGCGATACGCAGAGGCTGGCTGGGCGCGCCCTCACTTCGCAGTGTACTACCTCATGCAGCTACTGTACGCATGTGTCCGCAAATGCCCGCTGCGACAGGCGTGCTGGTGGCCGGACACGCTCATCCGCCGTGTAGGCCCCCCCACGTACACGGCATACGCGAACTCATTGCTCAACCATGCGACCGAGCACTGCTGTCGCCACATATGCATCGCGCATCCAGTCCAGCGCCGCCGACGCGCATATCACGTCGCCTCCATAGCATACAATAACCACCCGCCGCCGCACACTATCGTCACATCATAACCGTCCGTCCGCTCTGTCTGTCGTGCGCGCGCGCTCTCCGCGCGGCAGGTGTACCAGCGGCTGGAGGCGCTGATAGGGCGCAAGCTGCCCGCATACCCTGCGGACGAGGAGGCAGCGCTCGTCCTCCTGGAGCGCGTCAGCGAGGCGCAGCGCGTCGCGGCGCGCGAGCTGCGCGAGGCCGACATGGGCAAGGGCGGCAAGAAGCGGCGGCGCGCGCCGGGTGACGAGGAGGGGGGCGAGGACGGCGCCGCGGCGGTCGACGCCGTGGTGCGGAAGTTCTCGAAGAAGGGGGGAGGGGGGGGGGGCAGGGGCGGCGGCAGGGGGGGCGGTAGGGGCGGGGGAAGGGGCAGGGGGCGGCGATGACGCTGCTGTTGAAGTTTTGTTTGCCGAGAGCGGTGGATGAAGTAGAGGGGGGGCGCGGTGGTGCGGTGAGGGCACCTGAATAAATGCCAGCACTTTGAAACTCTCGATACCCCCGGTGCATGACTTGCTATGTGTTTCCCCACGGACCCGGACCGTTGCTGTACCAAGTAGATGCCATGTGCCTCTGCCACGGAAACCATTGAGTCATGTTTTTCAGAGTTGAGATGAGGAGCATGAGCTCTGCCTGGCACTTGACTTTTGAATTGTCGACATGCGCCAACTGAGTTGCTTTTAGTTGCAGCGGCACATGTGGATGAACTGCACTGCGCATTGCATTTGGTGAAGTGCACTCGGTCAGCATGCGTGTCAGATGCAGCACAGTGGCACATTCTGAATGTACATGGAAAATCTCTGTGTATCAAGGCTGAACACGGCAGCACGTCTTTGTGCAGAGTACAAAGCCGCGGTTCAGCACATGAGCCTCTGTGACTTCCTCGACTCATTGCTGGCGCAGTCAACCTTTGTTACAACGAATCTACGACCAAAGCAAAGTGACGAGGCTGGCTCGTGTATGCTGCATCTTAGTTCCCAGTAGGAAGAGGACGCTATTGTCAACTGCTGGACACACGCGTCAATATGAGCACATGTTTACGCCGAGAGCTTGAAGAACAGTCGCGCCAGTGGGCACTTCGGATGGCACCTGGTTCTAAAAGCCAACGTGCACAGCAAGTAGCAGCAAATGGCTGTGACTGCTGCTGTAATCGGTGTGTGTCTCCAAACAACTGTACTCTCACTGAAGCAGCACTTGCGAGCACATTGCCTCTGCACTAGGAATGGTGCCATTGCCTCTGCACTAGGAAGAGCGAGAGTACTGCCGCCACCCACGCAGAGGGAAAGAGGCGGCCCTTAGAAGGCCTTCAGTAAACTGGTCAAGGTAGCTGGTTCTGGTCGTGCCAGCAGACCGTGCCAGCAGCCTCGAGAGGCTCTTTGACGGGTACCGTTCGTGCCTTGCCGTGTGGCGGTCTGCCGTGCCGATCGCAAGAGATGGTTGCCATTGCAACCTCACTCGTGTGACTTTCCGTTTTCGCCTCAACTCTGCGCCTACAGGCACAACCGCGACCGCTCGCTCATTGACGTGCGTGCGCACCACAACAGTTCGCGTAGAGCGGCGACTGGTGACCGACAAGTTTCATCCGACACGACACGGGCTCTGCTAGCTGCTTGCACTGAACAGGCATCGCATAAGCCCAGCAAAGCAGCGATGGACAGACCGAAGGAGGTTGTGTTCCATCTGACGGGCTTTGGCAAGTTCAATGGAGTGCCAGACAACCCCACCTGGCGCCTCATGAAGTCCCTGCCCGTTTACCTCAGCCAGCAGAGGAACGAGCTGGGCCAGCTGCTGAGGGTAGCGTCGTACACAGTGCTGGATGTGTCGGCGGAAGGAGCAGCGGACCAGCTTAGAGTGATCCAGACCAGCGGCACCAACGCAGGCGTCGACGGCATCACAGTCTACGTCCACTGCGGCGTCGATGCAGGCGGCATGCACTTTAAGCTGGAGGAGTGTGCCTACAACGAAGCCACCTTCCGGGTGCCCGACGAGAGGGGCGCGACGCCCAACGGAGCCCTCATCATGGCAGAAAATGGCACGCTGTCCCACACCTACCAGACCAACCTCCCGACGGCCTGGATCCACGAGACGCTCAGCGCGGCGGGCTGGGACAGGCACGTGCGCCGGAGCACGGACCCCGGCCGCTTCGTCTGCAACTACGTCTACTACAAGTCCCTGGCCTTCTGCAGCGGCGCTGCAGACAAGCGCGCGCTCTTCATCCACTGCCCGCCCCACACGTCCGTCGGCCCCGAGGACCAGCTCTGCTTCATCAAGGACTGCCTCATCGTCATCGCGGATGCCCTCGTGCAGGGGGTCGCCGCCCCCCCCCCCGTCGCCCCCCCCTCTCAGAACCTGCGCGGCGGCCGCCCCCCGCCGACAGGGGGTTCCGTCCCCGCTCGCGGCGGCGGACTGCCTCCCCCCGCCGCCACCGGCATCCGCGCCACTGGCGGGCGCCACCGCGTCGGCGTCGGCGTCGGCGGCACCAGCAGCGGCGCCGGCGCCGGCGGCAGCGGCGGCGGCGCCGGCGGCGGCGGCGTCCCCGAGCGCGACGCGACGACCATGACGCTCATGACCATGGGCTGGGACCTCGACACAGTGAACAACGTCATGGCGGCGACGGGCAGCACGGCGCTCGACGCCAACTACCAGGTCCTCGTCTCCATGGCGCAGGACGGCACCGCCGGCGGCGCCGCGCGCGACGAGTGGTCCACGCCGCCGCCGCCGGGCGCGTACCTGAGCGGCGTCGCGGGCGTGGCGGCGGCGGCGGCGGGGACCGCCGGCGGCGGCAGCGGCCGCGCGCCTTCGGCGCTGCCGTTGCCGCAGCATGGGACGGCGCCGCCGACGCCGCAGGCCAACGGCGCGCGCGGCGGCGGCGGCGGCGGCGGCGGCGCGCTCTCGCCGCCGCGGCCGCTCGCGCAGCAGCAGCAGCAGCAGCAGCGCGCGCTGCCGGACACGTTCGGCGGCATGCTCGGCGGGCTGCCGCTCGGCGCGGCGCCCGTCGGCATGGAGGCGCTGCGGCAGCAGGACCTGGCGCTGGGCATGGGCGTGGTGGCGGAGACGCCGGCGCACAGCGGCGGCGGCGGCGGCGGCGGAGGCGGCGGCGGCGGCGGCGGCGGCGCGCCGAGCGGCATGAGCGGCGGCGTTCCGGGGTCATTCGATGAGTTCAGCGAGGCGTTCGGCGCGCCAGACCGGTCGCAGCAGGGTTACGGCAAGCCGTCCAAGCTGCTGATCGTCGTGCGCAGCGACCTCGGACTGACGGCGGGCGAGGTCACGCACATGTGCGTCATGGCGGCGGTGCGCGCGGCGCGCGCGGTGGCGGAGTTCGACCACGGCGCCGTGAACCAGTGGATCCGCGACGGCGACCAGGTGCGTGTGTACTCCGGGTGTACTGGCTTCGTACTGCGGTGTACTGGCGCTCACGCGCAGAGCGCGCCGTGGCACTGAGCTGCGGGCGAAGGTGCGTTCAGCCCGGACTAAGCAGTTTTTGGCCGGGCGTGCTCTGGTGTAGTGGCTCTCGCGTACGCGCAGGGTGCGATTGGCGTGTGCGGTGCCACTTCAGCTACAGCAAACGCGGACACTTGAGGGCATGTACCCATACGCGGACACTTGAGGGCATGTACCCATACGCGCGTCTGGATTTACGGACATTAAGTTTTGGCGCCGCTGAGAGCGCGTGCCTGCGGCGGCAGCGGGCGTGATCGCGCCGAGGTGATGTCGCTCGCCGCTTGCAAGGACCAGCAGTGGTCCAGCGCCTGGCACCGTGATGCGCCACACGCCCTCACAAGTTCACATTTGAAGTAGCGAGTGACGCGCCGAAGTGGTCCACCCATTCTTGGTCATCAACGTAGGACTCGTGATGTCTGGGTAAGGGTTGAGGTTAGGTTCAGCTTACGGAGCGCTTGCAGGACTGATGGCACCTGTAGGCATCGTGATCGGTTCGAGGTAGAATTCTGGCTGGCAGGGACATGCGGGGCAGTGTCAGGCACGGCTCTTGTCGTCCTCAAAATTATCACGTTACAAGCAGCATCAGCAAGCATCATGCATGACACGCGGATGGAGCGGGGCACATGATACCTACCCAAAACTCAGTTGCACAGCTCTCTGCTTGAAGCCCCTGCCTCATTCATCAAATCATCCCTTCACTTGGTGCGGCAGTGCGCGTGCCCCCCCCCCCCCCCCTCGCCCCCCACCCCCCCTCGCGTGCCCCTTCTCCCCCCCCCCTCCGCATTGCAACCGCTCCGTGGATCTGCGGTCCCACGTGTTGCATCTCACACGCCGCCGCTGCCGCCGCCGCTACCGCCGCCGCCGCCGAGTGCAGGTGCTCACCGTCGCGGCGAGCACGGAGCGCGACCTGGACGTCGTCGCGCAGCGCGCGAGCGGCCTGTGCCTGCCCGTGCTGACGCTGCTCGCGCACGACGAGCCCGACATGCCCGTCGCCGTCGCCGCCGTCGGCCCCGCGCCGTACGACGTCCTGCAGGAGGTCGGCGACGGACTGCACTTCCTGGAGTGAGGGGCGAGGAGGGAAGCGGCTGCTGCTGCTGCGGAGAGGGCGCGGCGCGGCGCGGGGAGGAGCCCGTTCCTGGGGATTCCGCGTGAGGGGGGGGGGGGGGGGGGGGCGTTCTCGCAGCACCAGGGGTGGAGAGGAGGGGGGCTGGCGGTTTTCGAAGCTGGGAACGGTGTCCTCGGAGGAGCAGGCGGGATGCTCTGGCGGTGCGCGCGGAGTCTCTGCTGCAGCGCGGCGTTTGGAGCGCGGCACGCGCCGTGCGCAGATGTCGCGGCAAGGGGGCACTTTAGGGGGAAGGGGGGCGGTGTGCCGCACACACTGCGCGCTGACGATTTCGCAGGCGGTCCAGTTTTCCATGCGGCAGGCGCAGGCCTTCCGCTGTCATTTACGCAGTCGCTGGAGCCAGCGCAGAGGAGCGCAAGGAGTGAGAGCAACGAGCGCGCTGCCGCTGCCACGCTCTTTCAGAGCGGTGGCGGCTGCCGTCGCTGCGCGGCGCGTCAGCACAGCCGCGGCAACTGAGGGGGCATTTGCCCCTTCCCCTGTACCAGTACTTTACGGGCGATTGGTGCCCAGTCTCTTGTTTTCAGCGCCGCAGCTGCAGCCCTTGCTGATGCGCTGCGGCTCGCCTGGCGGGCAGGGGTCCTTCAGACTCTATGCAGCGGCAGCAGCGGCAGCTGCGGCGGCGGCGGCGGCGGCGGCAGCAGCGGCGGCGGCGGCGGCAGCAGCGGCGGCAGTGCCCGCGCACGGGTGCCGCATTTGGAGTAGGGTAGCAGCTTGTTTCTGCCCGGCAGCAGCGCCGGTGCTGCCTGTGTGGATGCCTTGTGATCCATCGATGGCGGCGTACACAACAGCAGTGGCATCCCCTTCTGCTTCAGCGTGGGGGCTTTGCCGCAGGCGGAATTCTGCAGCGTGTTGAGGCTGCCGCAGCAGCACACTCACAACCAGGCAAACTTGCCATCTGGGCGCGTGAACATGCCTCCGCGACGGCGGCTGCGTCGCCGGCTTGGCGGTAGCTGCGGCAGCGCACACATGCGCGCGCGCGCGCAGCGGTGAACTTCAACCTGAAGTAGGGCAGCGCTCAGTGTAGTGGATATTGCAGCGGCGGCTCAGCGAGCGCGCCTGATCTCAGAGCGCCTGTTTGATGTTGGAAGTAGCGCCTGCATGCTCGGTGGCGCTGTCTGTCCCCCCACCCCTTCCCCCTACTTTCCGCCCCCGGCCCCCCTCCTGATACCACGTCTAGTGTCCTTCGCTTCCCCGGGCCTGCAAGGTGTACATAGCGCGCCGCCGCAGCCTATGGCGCGTGCGAGTTGGTCTGCCAAGAGTACGCTGCCACGTGAGAACTGTCACACTGCGCCGCACTCAGGTCTTGCCTGAGAACTGCCAGTCACACACACACCACACACCCTGTTCCTGTCCAATGTGCCATGTTACCTCGCGCCTTCCATGCCATTGGCGCGTCACTTGCTCAATGTCGACACAAGCTGGTTCCGCTGGTCCATCGATGCTGCTGTCTTTCCAGCGTGCTTGCGTTCTTCACATTGTCCTGCTTTGCAAGCACCAGCTGCTTTTGCTATGAGTAATGGTGCTGCTGGTTCATGAATCCTATGCTCTTTCAAAAGCGAAGCGTTGCTTGTGTTCTCCACAATGTCTTGTTTTGCAACCAGAAGTTGCTTTGCTATGTCAACTGGTTCCGTGCATCAATCTTGCTCTCTTGAGCGTGCTTGTGTTCTCCATGTGGCCTGTTTTGCAAGCAGCAGCTGCTTCTGCCATGATAGCATCACTGGTGATACCCTCCCTACGCATTTCTCTGAACCAGCAGTGCACTGCAAGGCCAAGACCTGGGGCCCATACCATTGGGGAACTCCAGTTCATTCTGCCAGCGGGCGGCCTGTGACCTTGTTCCATTTTGTTGGTGTTGAATGCTCGTTGCGGCACGCAATATGCCACGCTCGCAATTTGCCATGCTTCTGCCGATGACCTTCAAGAAGCGCCAAACTAGTGCCAGCAGCACCTGTGCACAGCTGCAAGAGCCTAGGCCTGCAGCCTGTGCCACTTCATGACAGTGCCAAGGTCTGCATTGAATGGGACTTTGATCTGGATCTCACCATTGGCAACCACCATTTTGATCCAGTGTGTATGGCGCGGCTGTACTGCAGGTCCACCGCCCAGATGGTCAACACAGAGCAGGGCGTGGTGGTGGTTCACAAGTTGAAGCGCGGTAGTCTAGTCGGCATCACTTGCAGTACGTCTTCCTTGTTGACATGCACTAGACACCTTGGAGAGGCACAAGGTTTGTGGCTGCGGCGATTCAAGCTGGCAATGATGGCATGACATGGGACGACATGGATGTCGGATGCTGTGACGCTGCCGTGATTTGAAGCCGCTGCCGCACAGTCGACTGCGGCAAACTGCTGTCTGGCCTGGCACAATGGGGTTGGGCGATACTGCTTGCTGGCGCATGCTGGCCTCAAAATGAGGGGTGGCCATTGGCGCACCACGTGGCAGAGTCTTGAAATAACAAACTGAAGTGCACAGTGGTAGATGCCTGAGGGGGTTGCAGCCATCTCCATAAATGCAGCCTGCCAGGGTAGGCAGAAATTGTACATGAATCCGCAGGCGGTAGGCGGCAGCATTTTGCCAGACCGCACTACCAGGTCTGTCTGCATGTTCCGGCAAGCAGATTGCGCCGCGTGGTCAAAGATGAAAGCCGACGGTTCACACATTCCGCAATTTGTGTTTGTAAACAATGAAGCTTTGATGCAAACAATGGTATACCACAGAGCAAACTGCGCTGGGAGAAGGGGGCCCTGCAGGCCCGGGGCGCATTGAGAAAAGCGCAAGCGCATCCTTGTCATTTTTCCAGTCAGGAACTCAGTCCTAACGTGCGATCCTACCGGTGTAATCAACGTAGCGAGCGCGATAACCGTCACACGAGTTCTCTCTCCCTCGCTGAACGATCCACAGGAAATGGCCGCGGCGCTAAGCTCTGTTCCTCGTAACTCCCCCCAACAACCCCCCCACCCCCTCTGCCCCTGCACCTTGGGGGGGGGGGGGCTCCAGTGAGAGCACACCCCACACAAGGCGTCACCAACACACTGTCCGCATCGCGCCATCACCCCCTGCCCCCCGCCCCCCCTTCCGCAGCGTCCCTCGCGCGCGCAAGCGGGGCGGCCCACGCAAAGCCCACAACTGCACATACACAGAACACCTATACAAACCACAAGTGCCCTCCCACTCGCGCGCCGGGGGCTCCGCCGTCACTGCACGTGCCCCCGCCCCCCCTCCCCCCCTCCCCCACTCACACCCGCCGCCACCGGCGCGCGCCACTGCCGTGAGTGGCTCTTCAAAATCTCGCCACGGTGCCCGCCGCTGCTGCGGCCGGCGGCGGCGCTGCCGCTGCCGCCGCCGCTGGCGCCACGGCCAGCGGCGCGCTGCTGCTGCTGCTGCTGCTGCCGCTGCCGCTGGCGCCGGCCGCTCAGTTCTTGCCATTGTTGTTCATGATGGCGTTGATGTGGTCCAGGATGATGGCGGCCATGTCCTGCGCCTGCTGCGTCTTCAGCGCGAGCTCAAACACGGAGTCCGTGTCCTGGTCCCAGATGGTCAGGCTCACCTGGGGTTCAAGGAAACAAGGACAGAGAAGGGGGGGGGGGTCAGGCTCGCCGCCGGTTTGAGTGGGACACGCCACCGAAGGGGGCTCTGCCATTTGCTGTGTCAGTGCTTGAGAGCGGGCGGCAGGAAACATGTACGACGAAGTGCACAGTACATTGAAGGTCACCTCAAGCGGAAGCACTGACAGCAATTCACACGCACAGTTAGATGGCACGGGGCGTGATTTGAGCCAGGGTCTGGCGCTGACGCTGAGCAACAGGTGCGCATGGAGCTCACTCAGCAAACCAGGTCTGAACCACGTGATTCGTCAAGATCATCTAGGGTTGCGCCCTGACCAGGCACCGAGCGCGCACAGTTTCTTGTTCGCCACGCGATCACACGTGCACTGTGAGGGCAAAGGCGCGTACACCATCGCTCGCGTGAATTCTTGTACCAAGCCTACTACTTGTGAATGCACACGACGCATGCAGGCAAACGCGCACTTCAGCGCCGACTTCAGGGTCAGGGGGCTTGAAGTCAAGGTTAGGGTTTGAAGTTGAGGGGGCTGACCTGGCGGCGCGTCCCCCGCCAGCTGTGCACGTCGGCGTACGTGTACTGCTGCAGCATGTCCTTGCGGTTGATGTTGAAGATCTGCATGCCGTCCGCGTTGAACGCCAGCAGCAGCTGCTTGGGCAGGTTGCTCATGAGGTCCGGCACGCACTGGACCTGAGCAATGCGATGGAGGCACGCGTGCAGCGGGTCGGAGGAAATGGCGGTTGGAAATGCGCGTCAGGCGTTGATATCGGACCTACGATATTGACTGTGGAATGAACCGACTGCAGACAGTTGCAGAGTCACTCACACACGAACACGATCGAACCCCAAGCTCAACTCTGAAGCACTGGTCATCAACACAATGAGTGAGTGAGTCACAGAGTCCTCCTACTTGGCGGCGTAGAAGAAGTGGCTGCCATACATGGTCGCTGCACTGCTCCACGACCACGATCAAAGACTCGCCATCAACAGAGTGAGTAAGTGAATCACAGCGTCGCTCACCTTGGTGGCGTAGAAGAAGTGGCTGCCGTACCTACATGGGCCGGTCGCGACACTGCTCCACGAACACGATCAAAGACTCGCCATCAACAGAGTGAGTGAGTGAGTCGCAGCGTCGCTCACCTTGGTGGCATAGAGGAAATGGCTGCCGTACACGGGCCGGTTGCGGCACTGCTCCGCAAACACGATATACGACTCGCCATCATCAGAGAGAGTAAGTGAGTCGCAGAGTCGCTCACCTTGGTGGCGCAGAAGAAGTGGCTGCCGTACTTGGGCCGGTCGCGGCACTGCTCGACGTACACGATCAAAGACTCGCCATCATCAGAGTGAGCAAGTGAGTCGCAGAGTCACTCACCTTGGTGGCGTAGAAGAAGTGGCTGCCGTACCTACATGGGCCGGTCGCGACACTGCTCCACGAACACGATCAAAGACTCGCCATCAACAGAGTGAGTGAGTGAGTCGCAGCGTCGCTCACCTTGGTGGCATAGAGGAAATGGCTGCCGTACACGGGCCGGTTGCGGCACTGCTCCGCAAACACGATATACGACTCGCCATCATCAGAGAGAGTAAGTGAGTCGCAGAGTCGCTCACCTTGGTGGCGCAGAAGAAGTGGCTGCCGTACTTGGGCCGGTCGCGGCACTGCTCGACGTACACGATCAAAGACTCGCCATCATCAGAGTGAGCAAGTGAGTCGCAGAGTCACTCACCTTGGTGGCGTAGAAGAAGTGGCTGCCGTACATGGGCCGGTCGCGGCACTGCTCGACGAACATGATCTCGAGCTCGTGCCGGTCCTTGGAGATGAGGTCGGGCCACAACTTCACCAGTTCCTCCGTCCAGATCGCGAGGTCCACCTTGTCCTGCAGGGGAGAGGGGGGACGTCACACTTGAAGTCAGAGTTGAACATGGGAGGTGGGGCAAACGGCGCGGGGCACCGCCGCCCGGGTCCTCCCGCTCTGCAACTGAGTTCCGGGGACCATTTGGCCAGCTCGTTCTAAGGTCTGCATCGTCGCAATGACGTTGACAACATGCGTGCAACGTGGCCTGACCCTCCCTAATCCTGACCGTGGCTTGGGCCTTGAGTGTCGCATCATCGTTCGAAAGCAGCACCAAGCACACGGGCGCACCTTCCAGTTGGGCGGTATGTAGTTGGTGACGTTCTCGCGCAGCACGGCGGGGTCCGTGGGAGCGTCGCCCTCCAGCGCCAGGTCCATGGCCATGGCGATGGCGCTCATCAGCACGACGCTAGACTGGTCGTCGATCTCGAGAGTACCGCTGCGGATCACGTCGTCCTCCGCCTGCGCGCGATTGGCGCGGCAGAGAGTAACAGTCGCATACAAAAGCCATCAGCAATGCTGCCAAGTGTGGGGTGATGATGCACACAGTAGTGATGTGGTGTGATCGTGTACTTTGAAGTATGTTGGTATGGATAATAGTGGTCGTCAATCTCCAGCGTGCCGCTGCGGATTACGTCATCCTCCGCCTGCGCAAGCAGTGCAGCACAAAGCAACAGTGACAACCACACATGAGTAATGTGGTATGATTGTGTACATACACAATACTGACATGGCATGATTGTGTACTTTTGAAGTACTTCGAAGTATGTGAATGCGGAATTATACCTCAGTGTGATGATGCTGGCCGTCGATATCCAGCGTTGCGTTGCAGATCATGCAGACAAGGCGGTTGATTGCAAACAGCACCCTGGGAGTGCCATACACAGGCGCGTGATTGTGACCACGCGGTGCTTCTCCATTCATCCATGAACGAATTCATGAGCACGCTTTCACATCAATGAGCACGCATTCATTCGTACTGCGCACCTGGAGGTAGACGAGGCGGTTGTAGGCGGCGTCCTGCGAGGGCCACGGGTGCGAGTGCAGCGCAATCTTCCGCTTGTACACAAACTGCGGGCGGGCGACAGAACACAGGCAGCAGCAGCAGCAGCAGCAGCAGCGCTCAGCAAGGGCTCAGGGGGCGCACAGCCACGACAAGTGCCGCACCGAAACGCTGCTCCTCCAAGCACCCCGGCCTTAACGTGCACTGCATAACATCCGATGCTCGTGCAAAGAACAGAGCGCCCCGAGCGTGAACGGCGCCTACACGACGAACAGGCTTGTCCACATGCATGCGCCAGCATCTTCATCACCACACATGCGGCCGGCACAGACTGGCCGCGCCGCAGAGCGTGCGCATGCAACTAGCATCTTTCTTCATCAGCCGCCTCACGCCCTACTCATCGGCCGCGGCCGCACTGCGCGCGCGGCGCTGACGGCGGCGAGAGGAGCGTCGCACCTTGAAGTCGCGGCGCTGGCGCGCCTTGCGGATGAACTGGTCGCCCATGTAGTCCTCGTTGCGCAGCGGCGTCGGCGTGAAGGGCAGCATGCCGCCGGGCTCGCCTGCCTCCTCGTCTATCGGCCCGAGGTCGTACACGAACATGCCCATGATGTCCGTGCGCGCGGCCTGGAGGCCGCCAAAGTGCGCGCAGATCTCCAGCACCTGCGAACAGGGGGAGGGGGGGGGGGGGGCAGGGTTGGGGGGGGTGGGGGAGGGTTCAGGGGAAGCAGTGCCAGCTACGGGTAAGGCATACAACAGGGGGGCCCACATGGCTACATAGCTAGGGGTACGACACACAACAGCCCATGCCGACTTGAACACTCAGAGTCCACCACATGCACGCGGAGCGTGAGGGTACACGCGCACCTTCTTGACGTTGAGGTCCGGCGCACCCGGCAGGTCCTCCGTGAGCAGCGCGCCTGTGATGCGCTCAATCATATTCAGCTAGACGTGTACGGTGAGGGTTGAAGTTGAGCTCTCTTTCACCTGCTCGACATTCAAGTCCAGCTAGAGGAGTACAGTCAGAGTTGAGGTTCAGCTCACCTTCTTGGCGTTGAGAACGGGCGCGATGGGCAGGTCCTCCGTGAGCACAAGCAGTCGACGAGCTTAATGGCAGTTAGGGTTGAACCTACTGTAGACATTGTGGTTGAAGTTAATTTGTTGGGGTTGAAGTTGATTCTCTTCACCTTCTTGACGTTGAGGTCCGGCGCGATGGGCAGGTCCTCCGTGAGCAGCCCGCCGTTGACGAGCTCTATCATTGACGAGCTCGATCACTTTGGGTCTCAGTGACAACCAGGGCCAGCTCTCATCATGGCAATTACAGTCTAAACCTCAATCTTGAAGTGAGGGCACGCACCTTCTTGACGTTGAGGTCGGGCGCGATGGGCAGGTCCTCCGTGAGCAGCGCGCCGTTGACGAGCTCGATCGTCGCGAGAATCGGCGGCCTCTCCTTGTACGCCTGGATCTCTTCGAGCGTCGGGACGATGCCCTCATTGGTGCGCGACGACATCATGCCCTCCAGCGTGTGCAGGCAGTAGCGCGCGTAGCACGCCTCCGCGCCCTCGCTCTGGCTCTTGTCGAGCACAAAGTTGAGGAGGTAGTTCTCAAAGTCCATCGACGGGAGGAACGTGCCGCAGCACATGCACAGCACCTGCCAGCCCTTGGCGGCGGACTCCGGCTTCGGGTTGTCCGTGAGCTGCTTCATGATCTGTTTGGGGGGGTGGGCGGAGAGGGGTCAGAGGGGGGAAGGGGGTCAGCAGTGGGGGGGCAGGGGGCGGGCGGGTTGGGGGGGGGGGGGGGGGGGGGGGATAGCAGCGCTCCACCACTGCATGAGCCACGACGACAGCGAGTGTGTGCAATATTTGCCGAAGGCAACATGTGTCAAAGGGAATGTCACCAGTTGCGTACAAGTTCATAAATAGCCCCTGTTGCGCAGCTGGGCTTGTCGAGGCCTTTAAACAGTACTGATGTTATAACTCTATTGCGCGAGAGTCAACGCAAGTTGAAGATGGAGGAACGCTTGGAGTGACACAAGTTGAGATGCAGTGGCACTTCAAGTGACGCACCTGCAGGTATGCCCCAATGCGCAGCTGAGCTTGTCGAGGCCCTCCTTGACATGCGCCTTGCGCGAGCGTCTACGCAAGTTGAAGTGACACAAGTTGAAGTTGCAGCGGCGCACTTCAAGCGACGCACCTGCAGATACGCCTCGTCGCGCAGCTTGGGCTTGTCGAGGCCCTTGAACAGTATGTTCTGCGCGAGCGTCTCGGGGAACGCCATCTGCTTGTCCCCCATGTACCCCAGCAGCGACTTGCGCACCGCGATGGCCTCCTTCACGAGGTCCTTGTCGAGGTCCGTGAGCGACTTGTTGGCGACCGTGTTCTGCCAGCACAGCATCTTCTCCTGCTCGCGCCGCTTGTAGAGGAGCGTGCCGCGCGCGTAGTCGCTGCGGCTGCGCAGGCGCGGGTAGTTCTGGGGGGGGGGGGGAGGGGGGGGGGGGTGTCAGGCCGTTGGCACGCTTGACGCAGTTCATCGACACGGCAGCAAGCAACACTCTAAGACGTTTGTATAGGAGCGTGCCGCTTGCGTAGTCGCTGCGGCTGCGCAGGCGCGGGTAGTTCTGGGGGGGGGGGGGGGGGGGGAGGGAGGACACTCTAAGACGTTTGTATAGGAGCGTGCCGCTTGCGTAGTCGCTGCGGCTGCGCAGGCGCGGGTAGTTCTGGGGGGGGGGGGGGGGGGGGGGGGGAGGGGGGAGGGGGGATCGGAAAAGGGGGCGTCAGGCCATGCTCATGATCGAAGCGATCGACTAGGCAGCGGGCAGCACCAATGTCACATAAACCACAATCTGGCCGCGACAAGAGGTGTGTTGTCATCGTTCCCGCCTGTCTGGATGCGAGCGCTGTCATGCGGAGCGCTGTTGACCATCGCGAGGCGGGGCATTCGGGATCTGCCGCTACGCAGATCAGGGGCTGCGCCGCAGCGCTCGCTTGCAGTCTCGTAACGAGCGCGCATGGCCAGAGGCTCCGCGTGGATGAACGCGCGCCGCGGCAGCGCTCCTGTGGCAGCGCTCAGCGCTCGGTGCGCGCTGCTGCGCAGCGCCGCCATGCGACGCTGCGTGGCACCGCTCAGCAGCAGGAAGCACGGCTCAAGCCTGCTGCCAGCCATAACCCTGGCCCCGTCTCCACACCGCAGCAGATGGCACGGCGCGGGGGTCGGCTGCCAGCCCAGACCCTGCTCTCCATCCCTTACCCTACTACACTCATGCCTACTGACCCCCTGACTAGCAGCGGAAGGGTGTGGCTCAGGCCCTACTTTCAAACCCAGCGCCGATTAGCAGCGGACGGCTCTAACCCTGATCTCAAACCTGACTCTGATTAACAGCGGGGCGGCAAGGTTAAGCCCTACTTTCAAACCTGGCCCTAAAAGGCAGTGGGCAGCCCTAACCCTACTCTGAAATCTGACCCCGATCAGCAGCGGGGTGGCACAGCTGAAGCCCTACTTTCAACCCCTAACCCATCAGCAGCGGACGCTCACCTGGAACTTGTATTTGGGGTTGCCGGCCTTGGCGTGGCGCTTGTCGCGCTCCGCGCGGAACTGCTCAATGTCGCTCTCGGACATGGTGTGGAGGCCGCCGTCCAGGGGCGCGTCGTCGTCGCGCATCACCTGCTCAGCAGCGGCGACAGCGGCAGCGGCGCGTTCGCGTCAGGGGCGCACGACGTACACGGCAGGGAGGTGTTCTTGCAATGGTCAAAGTGCAGAAAATCTTCAGACGCTGTTAAACCAGCACACACACACTCTATTGTATGATCGTGCACGTGGCACATGGCAGGGAGTGCCTGCCCAGTAGCATCACACAACCACTGTGCAACAGCGAGTGACGCAAACCGTCTGGAGCAGAGCGGCTGCGGTGAGGGCACTCTCTCGAGTGACTCTCCCTGGCCTTCGCCGGCGCGTACGGCGGCAAAGCGGGCGATGAGCGCGCTCTCACGGCGGCGCTTGAAAGCGGACGCGAGCGGCAACCTGCGTGCCCACCGCCCGGCCCGACCTCAGTGCGCCACAGTGCCCGAGGCGCATGCGCCGTCAAGCCCAGGTGCCGGCAAGACAGCGCAGGCATGGGCACAACGACGCATGCGCGGCGCGACAAGGAACGTCACAGCGGATAGGCGCGCTGCTGAGCATCGCTGCGGGACGCTGCGCACGCGGGGCAGCGCGCTGCGTACGCGCACACCAGATCCGCGCGCTGACGCGCGCTGCTGCGGCGCCTTCCGTGCCGCCGCCGCCGCCGCCGCCGCGCGGCAGCGCTTGTACGACTCAACAAAAGCGGCGCATGCAGCGGGACGCACCTCGATGCGGCGCAGCGCGCGGCGCACGCGGATCATCATCTCCAGCTCGAGCTCGAGCTCCTCGGCAAACTCGAGCGCGTCGCGCATCTTGGCCTTGCTCAGCGACGCGAGCGCCTGCGTGAGCATGGCCTGCGCCTCCAGCTGCTGCAGGCACCTGCCGATGTGAAAACGCGCAAGTAAGGCATGCGTAAGGTCAGTGTCAGGCTGGACAGTGTCACTTTCGGTGTCAGTTGCTTGAGTAGGGGTATGGTGAGCAATGCTAATTAAATACCAGTGTCAGCATGGCCTGCGCCTCCAGCTGCTGCAGGCACCTGCGCGCGGCGATCGAGCGCGCGGCACGCGTTGTGTCAGGGTCTGGGTGACAAGCATTGCATTCGTCTGACTAGAGTTAGGGGTATGCTGAGCAATGCTACAAAACCCGTGTCAGCATGGCCTGTGCCTCCAGCTGCCGCAGGCACCTGCCGCGACAGAGCGCGCATGCGGCACGCATTGGGTTGGAGTGAGGGTCAGGCTGGACGATGTCGCTTTCGGCGTGAGTTGAGTAGGGGAAGACGGAGCAGTACAAGCATCAGAACATTGTCAAACATGAGTACATTAGGTTGTACTATCACTGCGCACCCGTTCTGCAGCGCGACGCCCTTGGTCATAAACGGTGCCTCGTCGCTGAAGCCACCTGACATGCGTCGTACATGATTGCACTGCGCACATTCATGAATGGTCAAAGTCGCCTATGTACCTGTCCTCCAGCGCGACGCCCTTGATCATGAACGGCGCCTCGTCGCTGAGGCCACCCGACACGCGTCTGACACGACTGAGCTCATGAATTCATGAATGATTTCATTAGTCACCTGTCCTCCAGCGCGCGACGCCCTTAATCATGAACTGCGTGCCATTGCTCACGCCTTTGAGCATGCGCACCCAACTGCTGACCGAATGACCTCAGTGAGTTCATGGACAATTCCAATGAATCACCTGTCCTCCAGCGCGACGCCCTTGATCATGAACGGCGCATCGTTGCTCAGGCCACCCATCAAGCGCCTCACATGAATGAAGTCATCAATTCACGAATGAATGAATCACCTGTCCTCCAGCGCGACGCCCTTGATCATGAACGGCGCCTCGTCGCTCAGGCCGTCGGCGCGCGCCTCGTTGAGTGCGCGCGAGAGCGGCTCCAGGTCCGCCGACGAGATGCCCGCGCGCGACTGGATCTTGACGCCCAGCGACCGCGACGCCGCCTGTATCTTGTTGCGCGACTCGTCCACGCTCGTCAGGCGCTTCTGCACGAGCTTGGCGGCCTGTGGAAGTGTGTGTGTGTGTGTGCAGGGCGCGGGGCGGGCGGGGGGGGGGGGGGGGGTTAGAGTTGGTGGGTCTGTCTCTGCGCAGTTGCGGGGGACACTGTGGCAGCGCTCAACACGCCGTGTGTCTTGTTGTGCGACTCGCCCACGCTCGTCAGGCGCTTTTGTACGAGCTTGGCGGCCTTTGCGGGGGTGAGCGGGGTGGGGGGGGGGGGTCACGGTGAGTGTCGGGGAGTCTGGGTCGCGGGGATGGAACACTTCGCCAGCGCACTGAAAACGGCATTCGTCTTGTTGCATGACGCATCCACGTGACGCAGGCGCCTCTACATGAGCTCAGCGGCCTGCTGACAAGGACGTGCGCATTGGGGTTGCTGGTATCAGATTCGGCATGTGAGAGCACACGCCAGCGTGCGGCCGGCTTCCTCCTTGCTCAGCCGGCACCGAGGCAGGCAGGCAGGTACGCACAGCACCACGCTGCAGCGCTCCAAACGGTTTGCCCCTCACAGCAGGTAGGTGTACACGCAACACCGGAACGTCAGCATTCAGCATCAGCTGTCGCAGCAAGTTCACCAAGTACCCACCGCGCTCTGCTCAACGATGCTCACCCGTGTGGTGACGCTGGCTTGCAGCCCATCGGTGGCTCAAGGGACCAAGCCAAGGTAACATAAGGGGGGGGATGCGATGCTATGCCAAGGGTGAGAAGGGTGGTGGGGGAGGGGGGAGAAGGGGGGGGGGGGGGGGGGGCACAGGCTCACAATGTGGTACCCCAGAAGGGGACCGCTACCCTGCTAGGTATGCACAAGCTTTTTAGCTCAGTGGTAACGCCGGGGTCGCCACATCGGCAAAACCGCCCGTGTCACGGCACTACCAGCAGTAGGTAGGTACGCGCCGCCCTCGCAGCTGCAGCTCCGCAGCATCCCGATACTAGCAGCAGGTAGGTAGGTAGGTACGCAGGTACGCACGACTCCGCGTAGCAGCGCTCGGCACGGCAGCAGCAGCGCTCACCTGCACGTCGACGTCGCCCTCGCAGCCGAGCTCGATGGCCATGGCCATGGCCTTGTTGAGCGCCTGGAGGTCCTCCGCGCCCACGCCAGCGCTCAGCTTGGCCTTGACCTCCGCAATCTTCTCCTCGCGGTTCATCGAGTTCTTCATCTCCTGGAGCTCGCTGCGTGACGGGGGCGTGCGCGCGGGGGACGGAAACGAAACCGCAATTGACAGTCAGGGGGGGTGTCCAAGGGTTACCAGGCTCAGTGCAAGTATGTATAGACCTAGATGAAGTGTGAGGAGCGTTGCACTTCAAGTACCCTGTCCCCAACCTTAACTCTAACCCTGACCCTGCACGGTGTGAAGGTCGCTGCGCAGCTCCCGCCTGCAATCGGCGGGCGGCTCGCACGTCGCGCCATCAAGCGCTGCTGCATAAGGCTGAGCAACATCACTGAGCGCCCTGCCGCCAGCGCACTCCCGTGTACTCGAGCAGCTCCCTCATGAGAGAGAGTCTCGGACCCGCACAGCGCCGCGCCGCTTGCGCGTGTCTTTCGATGCTTCCATGCAGCGCCTTCGCACTGCAAACGACTGCAGTTGCAAACCCACAGCTGAACTGCAACATACTCACGTGTACTCGAGCAGCTCCGCCTCCATGTCGAGGATCTCGGCCTCGCGCAGCGCCGCCCCGAGCGCGTCCATGTCCTTGGCCTGCATGGCCGCCTGGATCTCCTGGAAGACCTGGCGCTTGCGCGCGAGCTCCGCGCGCATGATGCGAGCGTCCTCCACTTCGCGTCCTGTCAGGCCACACGCATCGGCCTTGACGAGCGACTCTTCGATGCGGTCCAGGCTGCCGGGGGGGGGGGGGGGGGGAGGGGGTGCAGTTGTCAGTAATGATATGGATGTATTCCTCGATGCGGTCCAGGTTGTGATGGGAGGGGGGGTGGGGGGTGGGGGGGTGCAGCTGTCAGTAGTGATATGGGGGTAGAGAATTTACGTATGCGCATGATGCGCGCGTCCTCCACCTCGCGGCCCCTCAGGCCGCATGCATCGGCCTTAACGAGCGATTCCTCAATGCGGTCCAGGCTGTGAGGGGAGGAGGGGTGGGGGCAGATGTTGATAATGGTATGGGTGTATTTGCGAAGAAATTGTACATGCACATGATGCGTGTGTCGTCCACGCCACGCCTGTCAGCCCCTGTGCCACTCCATTTCGGGTTGGGCAGGGGGGGGTCGATGCAGCCCTGACTACGCACATGGACGTTCTAGGGGGGGGGAAGGGGGGGGGTACCCTTTGAGGCGGTTGCGGAGCGTCACAGATGAGGAACTTCAAGTACATGACATACCGCTGTAGGCTAGCACGGCCGTAGCGTACACGAGATCGATGGCCGCGCGGTCACACATGTACACGTGCGAATGGGTCGCCTGCACGCGCGTTGCGAGCGCGCGCGCAACTTCAACATCAACATTGAAGTTACGGTCCAGCGGCGCGCGTCACCTGCGCGTGCGCAGCGCGAGCTCGAGCGCGTGCTTGGCCTTGCTCTGGTTGGCGATCTGGCGCTGCTTCTCCTTGGCGGCGTTGATGTCGACGGCGTACTTGGTGGCCATGCCTGCCGCCATGCAGCGCGTGATCACGGCCGCAATCGCCTCGCTGTCGCTGCCGAGCGTCGCCACCTGCGGCGCGTGCATTGGCAAAGTTGAAGTTAGAGGCCAAGTTGAAGTTTAATGTAAACTTCAAGTCAAAATCAGGCAAAGGAGAGAGGCGCTCGCGGGTGCCAAGCGCGGCAGAGGCAGCAAGGCGCGTCATACCCTACGTAATTTGAAGTATATCCCTCACCGCTGTGGGCAAGCGGCAGCAGTCATCCTGCAGTGCGACCTCGACATCAGACGTCCACCTAAGCATCCTCTCGTCTTGTCCTCGTAAGCCAGCTCAGCGGCACGAGTATCACGTACTTGCGCTAGATTTAAAACGCACACGTCCGATTCAACGTCTGCTCACTTTGGCCACGGTCTGCTCCTCCTTGCGCATGAGCGCCACACACGAGGCCTGTCATTGCTGAACCCTAACCCTAGATGGAGGTATGGATGCCACGCTGAGCGCTGCCCCAAGCGCCAACTCTGCCCCCACCTACGACCTGCGTCGGCGCAAGTACGCACCTTGAGCTCGTTGGCGAGCTTGGCGGCGTCCTGCTCCTGCTTGCGCTTGAGCGCCTCGCGTGTCGACAGCGCGTCGCCGAGCTCCGGATGCGTGTCCTTGCTCAGGCCGAGCGCCTCCGCGGCGCCGAGCGCTGCCTCCAGCGCCTTGAGGTCCATCTTGTCCATGGCGTCCTGCAGCGCGGTGACCGCGTCCAGCTCCAGCTGCAGCTCGTGCCGCACCTTCTTGGCGTCCTCCACCTGTGTGCAAGGGGGAGGGGGGGGGGTTAGGGTCTGGGGTCAGAGCTGGATGGGGGGGGAAGGGGGAGGGGGCAGTTGAAGTGCACGCGACATTCAATCACTCACAGGGACCACATGTTGCGCTTGCGAGTACAAGAGACTGGCTCCAGGGGATACAGAGGTCCGGCGTGCCGTCGTAACGGCACTGGGAAAAGTGCGCAATTCAGCGTGATCGTGGCGACACAGGAGCACCATCTACAGTGCCTCCTTGACGAACGGCTCGCAATGGGAACTCGAGGGGTGCACCAAAAAAACGCTTGAAAGAGCATTGCCGCGGCGCGTTGTCCACAATGCGAACGTGTCAAATGCCAGTTGAGGTTGACACAGGGTTCAAGCGTGTGACTTGCCTCAGGGGAGTACTTGATGCCGAGCTGCTCGCACACCGCCAGGCCGTCGATGATGCCCTTCATGTCGCGGTTCTGAGGGGTGTGTGCAGGGGGGAGAGTGTGGGGGGGGGCGGGGGGGGAGCAGTGGCAGATTAGTGTGGCAATACTCAGAGAGAGGAGGAGCGACACGACGTGACCGTGGCGTGACATCCTGGCACTGCGGTGAGCTGCATGACTCATGCCGCAGCTTCAGAGGGACGAGCAACCGCCTCAGTCAACAGTGTCTCTACAGACAGCAGCACCGCTCAACAGCGCGGGCGTCAACGTCGCAGAAAACCTGGCACGGCGGTGCGACCGTGACTACTACACACTCTGCTGCTGATCACGGATAGACAGGCGGACAGACGGACCCCGCGGCGACCGCAGTTACGCGCGCACCTGGGCGGCGTCAGCGAACTTGCCGAGCGTCGTCTGCATGGCGTTGAGCTCGCGCTGCACCGCGCGCCATTAACAAATAGCAGCACCGCTCCACAGCGCAACCGCTGACGTCGCAGAAAACCTCGCATGGCGGTGACACCACGGTCGTTACACACCCTGCTGCCGGGAACGCACCAGGCCGACAGACCCCGCGCACCTTGGCGGCGTCGGCGAGCTTGCCCAGTGTGGTCTGCTTGGCGTTGAGCTCGCGCTGCACCTCGCGCCATCAACAAACACCAGCATTGCTCAACAGCGTGGCTGCCGACAGTGCCGCCAGCACCACCTGCCGTGGAGACCATGATCGCTACGGACAGAGAGACGGACAGACTCCGCTGCGGCAGCGGTTACGCACGCATACCTTGGCGGCGTCGGCGAGCTTGCCCAGCGTCGTCTGCTTGGCGTTAAGCTCACGCTGCACCTCGCGCGCCATCAACAACAACAGCAGCGCTGCTCAAACAGCACGGCCTGCCGCCGCCGCCAGCACCTGTCGTGGAGACCACGATAGCTACACACGATGCTGGGAACAGTGACAGAGAGAGACCCCACGCACCTTGGCGGCGTCGGCGAGCTTGCCGAGCGTGGTCTGCTTGGCGTTGAGCTCGCGCTGCACCTCGCGCGCGCCGTCGACGTCGGGGCCCACAATGCCCATCTCCGCCGCGCGCGCGAGCAGCAGGTTGAGCGTTGCCAGGTCCTTGAGCGCGCCGGCCTCGCGCAGCTGCAGTGGGGGAAAAAGGGGAGGGAGGGGGGGGGCTCAGCAACAGCGGGCGCTGATGAGACCTTGACTCTAACCCTGACCCTAACCCTGGCGGGGAGTGGGGTGGGGGGGTGAGGAACAGCAGCAGGGAGTACCTGACGGCGCCGCTGTCGTGCAAGGGCACTAGCGTCATGGATTTTAGTCTGCGAGTTGCGCACACCCATATCCAGGCGCATCCTCATGCTTCAAAGCACAGTATGTGAAGTCTGATAATCAAAAAAGCATATTACTTATCAAAATATATTACTTGAAGTCATCACTTTAAGTTGAGCTCTCACCTTGAGCTTGGTGTTGCCCTCCTCCTCGATGCGCGCCTTGAGCGCCTTGGCGTTCTTGGTCTCCTCGTTCACGATGCCCAGCACCTGCGCGAAGCGGGGTCAGGAGAACGGTCGTTAGAGTTAGGGTTAGGGCTGGGAGCGAGCGCGGCCGCATCAGCTATCACACGTCATGCGCGAAAGGGGACAAACGAGACCCTAACCCCAACCCTGACCCTGACCCTAATTAAGCACGCAGCGCGCCAGGCCGGGCCCGCGTTCCGCCTGAGGCGCACGCGACTTCAACGTGCAACTGTTCAACGTGCAACTGTTCATGATGCCCAGCAGCTGCGCGGGGCGGGGCGCGCACAGCGGTCGCACGCAGTCGCGCAGCTCTAGCCGCGCTGTAAGCTCAACGCTAACCCGAACTCCTGGGCATCGATCCTGACATTGAACGTGCTGACCTGCACGCGCGCGAGCAGCTCGTCGATGGCCTTGATGGCGCGCTTCTCGCTGCAGTCGCGCAGCTCCAGCTCTGCCATAACCCTAATCCTAACCCTGGTTCAACCTCAATCCCGACCCTGGTTCTTAAGCACCAATCCTTACGCTGAACGTGCTTACCTGCGCGCGCGCGAGCAGCTCGTCGATGGCCTTGATGCCGCCGCGCTTTTCGATGCAGTCGCGCAGCTCAAGGCTAATTCTTCCCTAGCCCTTGCCCTACCTTAGCATCGCACACCAGCGGTTGCACGGACCGTAACCCCAAACCCTAGGCACACGCACACGCACCTGCGCGCGCGCGAGCAGCTCGTCGATGGCCTTGATGTCGCGCTTCTCGATGCAGTCGCGCAGCTCGAGGCGCAGCTGGCGCTCCTCCTCGAGGATGTCCTTCATGCGCTCCGCCTCCTCGAGCTTGGGGTGCTGCAGCGGCGGCTGCATGCGCTTGGCGTCGTCGATCGCGCTCAGCAGCGCGTTGAGGTCGCTGTTGAGCAGCGCGTCCATGATGAGGCCCACCACCTGCGCGACGATGACGCAGACACACGGTCACAGCGCTCAGTGAAAAAGTAGTAGCGCGTTGAGGTCGCTGTTGAGCAGCGCGTCCACGATGAGGCCCACCACCTGAGCGATGATGCGAGAACGGCGCGGTCACAATGTTCAGTAAGATGGAGAAAAAGCTGGGGTCGGAACACTCTGTAAGATGGAACACTTTGTAAGATGGAAACTAAAGCTGAGGTCGCTGTTGAGCAGCGCGTCCATGATGAGCCCGTCACCTGGCATTTTGGCGCGGGCGCGGCGCGCTCACAACGCGCGGTCTCCTGCTTTGGCGGCGCAGCACGTCGTCGCCTCCTGCACAACACCCATACCCACACTGCCATCCACTCATACGTGCGCACCTTGCTCTCCTGCTCTGAGCGGCGCAGCACGGTCATCGCCTCCTGCATGACACACGTACATGCCCATACCCTCTACCCACACGCCCATTTGTGCAGACTCCCTTCATATGCAAGCCTCCACCTCCGCCGTGCCTTGCTGTCCTTCTCCGGGCGTCGCAGTACATACATCATCATACCCTCCACCCCCACGCACCTTGCTCTCCTGCTCCAGGCGGCGCAGCACCGTCGTCGCCTCCTGCACGACGGGGAAGTGCTGGCCGTTGTTGGGCAGCTCGTCCGCCTGGCTGAGCCAGTACACTCACACATACCCATACCCACACTGCCATCCACTCATTACGTGCGCACCTTGCTCTCCTGCTCCAGGCGGCGCAGCACCGTCGTCGCCTCCTGCACGACGGGGAAGTGCTGGCCGTTGTTGGGCAACTCGTCCGCCTGGCTCAGCCAGTACACGAGCTTGTTCTCGTCGCGCGCCTTCATGGCCGCGCGCAGCTCCGCCATGATGCGCTTGAAGTAGAAGAGGCGCCGCCGCGTGAGGAAGCCGCGCGCGACGCCCTGGATGCGGATCACGTGGCGCTGCAGCGCGACCTCGCGCGCGACGTCGAGGTCGTTGGCCTGCACCTGCTTCATCAGGATCTTCGTGTTGCCCTTGAGGAGCCTGCGCGGCGGCGGCAGCAGCGGCGGCGGCAGCGGCGGCGTCAGCAGCTGCATGGTGGGTATGTATGTACATATACATATATCATGAGGGGGGATCGCTTTAGGGGGATGACGTGGCACTGCAGCGCGACCTCGCGCGCGGCGTCGAGGTCGTTGGCCTGCACCTGCTTCATCAGGATCTTCGTGTTGCCCTTGAGGAGCCTGCGCGGGGCGAGGCGGCGGCGTCTGCAGCTGCATGGTGGGTATGCACGTACATATATATGTATCATGAGGGGGAATCGCTCAAAAGGGATGACGTGGCGCCCGCGTCTGCGCCTGCTTCATCAGGATCTTTGTGTTGCCCTTGAGGAGCCTGCGCGGGGCGAGGCAGCGGCGGCGGCGTCTGCAGCTGCATGGTGGGTATGCACGTACATATATATGTATCATGATGGGGAATCGCTCAAAAGGGATGACGTGGCGCCCGCGTCTGCGCCTGCTTCATCAGGATCTTTGTGTTGCCCTTGAGGAGCCTGCACGGGGCGAGGCAGCGGCGGCGGCGTCAGCAGCTGCATGGTGGGTATGTATGTACATATATATATCATGAGGGGGAATTGCTCAAGGGGGGTGACGTGTGTGGAGGCGACTGGCGCGCGCTGCAGCGAAGCGTCGCTGCCGCGCTCGAGCAGCAGCAGCGGCCGCAGTGCTCGCCGCGTGTCGTCGACGGTCCCCGCGGCCGTGAGCTTGGCGAGCAGCGCCTCTAATGTTATGCATGCAAACGACAAAATCACATCATCAACGCGCCCTGCCAAACTGATATCATTTACGGTCAGCAGCAGCAGCAGCGCTCACCGCGTGTCGTCGACGGTCCCCGCGGCCGTGAGCTTGGCGAGCAGCGCCTCAGTCGTCGCGCACGACGGGTGGATGACCTGGTAGCGCGCAAAGAACTCGTCGTACGTGCGGCGTATCGGGTAGCCCATCTTGCGGATGCGGCACACCTCGAGGAGGCCGCTGTAGCGCAGCTGCTGCAGCATCATCTGCGACTTGAACATGGAGCCGCGCTTCTCGTTGTTGGGCTTCATGCAGCGGATGTAGTGCGGGTCCGTCGCGTTGAGCGTCACCATGAGCGCGTCGAGCTGCGCGCGGAACTGCTTGCCGAGCGTGTTGCCCGTCGCCATCTTGCCCTTGCGCGACTGCGGGACGTGAAGCACGGGTGGGGTGTGTGTGTGGGGGGGGGATAGTGTTGGAACTGTGAATCGTACAGTCACTGGGCAATGCTGTCAAATAGTCGTGTGGAACTGCTTGCCGAGCGTGTTGCCAGTCGCCATCTTGCCCTTGCGCGACTGCGGGTCGCGAAGCGGGGGGGGGGGGGGGGGGATGACGCGCGGAGCATACGGCCGGAGGATGCACTTTCTACATGCATGCTGTGCGCATTCAGCCATGCATGAACTACACACAATCCTGGCTGGGCACACCGTCGCGCGTCGACGAGTACTTGCCGCGGCAGTTACAGAGGCGCTTACCAACCGGCTGGACGAATGACTGCGCACACGCATACGCACGCGCGCACCGGACCGGGAATATACGCACTACGTGCATAGATGCCTACATACCTGGCTGGGCCCGCCCGGCGACGTCGCGCCCGTCGTGAGCACGTCGCGCATCGTGGACGAGTACTTGCCGCGGCAGTTACAATGGCAGTTACGAAACCATCAGGACAAAGCTCCTGCGCGTGCGCATACCTACATACCAAGGTAATGGCAGCCACATGGATGGCATATGCCTACAGTATGCGAACCTGGCTGGGACCGCCCGGCGACATCGCGCCCGCCGTGAGCACGTCGCGCATCATGGACGAGTACTTGCCGCGACAGTCACAGCGGCAGTTACGCACCATCAGAATGCATACACCTGCACGCTCAGGCATACGCACGCACCGGGTATACGCACTACATGCATCGATGCCTACGTACCTGGCTGGGCCCCCCCGGCGACGTCGCGCCCGCCGTGAGCACGTCGCGCATCGATGACTACTTGCCGTGGCAGTTACGGCGACGGTCACAAACCATCGGAATAAATACATCTGCACGCTCGGGTATATGCACTACATACATACATGCCCTACGCGCACCTGGCTGGGCCCGCCGGGCGACGTCGCGCCCGCCGTGAGCACGTCGCGCATGGACGAGTACTTGCCGCGGCAGTTACACCGGCAGTTACACACCATCGGAATCTTCAATCTTGGGTGCCTTTGCGTGCAGGCATACGCACTACATGCACAGATACCTACCCTATGCGTACCTGGCTGGGCCCGCCCGGCGACGTCGCGCCCGCCGTGAGCACGTCGCGCATGGACGAGTACTTGCCGCGGCCGAGCTTGGAGTCCTCCTGAAAGATCTCCGAGACGATCTGCGACTTGGACGACTGCATCGCCTCGATGACGTCGGGGTGCAGCGCGTCGCGGTTCTTGTCGAGGAAGCCGCGCACGTTGTAGAAGACCTCGCCCGCATAGTGGAGGACGCCGAAGCAGTTGCGCGCCTCCGGGTCCGTGCAGTTCTTGCGCGTCGGCATGACGTACTGCGGGCTCTTGCTGTGGATCTGCGGGGGAGGGGGGGGGGAGGGGGGGGTATGTTTAGTACTTGTAAAAGTAGGGTTGTGACCTACGTGCTATTGATAGGTTTGGCAACATTCAAAGCAGTCGAGCGCCTCCGGGTCCATGCAGTTCTTGCACGTCGGCATGATGTACTGCGGGCTCTTCGAGTGGATCTGTGTGTGGGGGGGGGGGGGGGAGGGAGGGATGTGCTCAGTACTTGTAAAGATTCAAAGTAGACTAATGGCCTACTTGTACTGCTAATAGGGTTGAGAACATTCAAAGCATTTGCACGCCTCCAAGTCTGTGCAGTTCTTGCGCGTAGGCATGGCGTACTGCGGGGTTGTGACCTATGCTGAGGGTTTGACTGCACTTGAGGGCCATGCCAACCAGCGCCGCGTGCAAGCAGGCAGCGACCCCGCGCACATCAACGTCAATGCACACCTGCGCGCGCCGCACAGAGAGACAAACAAGAAGAAGATGATTGAACGACTCAATCGCACCTGCTGCACGCGGCTGAGGAACTTGTCGTCCGTGCCGTTGACCATGATCTGCTCGTCCATCATGGAGTATATGCCGTTGTGGCCGTTCTCCAGGAACTCGAGGATGGGCATGTTGTCCTTGTACGAGAGGTCGCGCACGCTCACGCCCTCCTGCACGTAGATGGCCAGCTCGTGCTTGAAGACGTGCTCGTTGAAGTGGTTGTTGAGCTTCTCGTTGCAGTAGTTGATGCACAGCTGCTCAAAGCTGCGTGGGGGGGTGGGGGGGGGGGATCGAAGGGGGGAGGGGGCGGGGGGGTGTTGAGCGGTGTGTCAGGATGGCGTGTAAGGTGACTGCGCAAGCTTCGTAGTGGAAATTGTTTTCAAGTTCATGCTTTTGAGACATGTACTGCTCATCCAAGTTAGAGCACAGCATCTCGCGGCAGTACTCGGTGTGCAGCTGCTCAGCGCGTGTGCAAAGTGCACCAAGCACCAAACACAAATGACAGATTCATGGAATCTGCACACACGCTCGCTCCGATGTACATGACTGCATGTGCAATGACGCCGCCGCGGCCTCCAGGGAACAAGGATGCACACGCGATCGCTTTGGTGTAATCTTCATTGCACACACTAGGCGCCGCCGCATCACCAGCACATCTGCGCCTGTAACAGATGGCACGAGTGATGAGATGACATGACAGCGCTGCCCAGCAGTTGCCTGCGCACATGCACACGCGCGTGCGGCACGGCACGGCACCTGTTAGTGGTGAAGCTCTCAAAGCCAAAGATGTCAAGCAGGCCGATGATGGAGTCGCGTCTGTACTGTAGCGAATGGACTTCGAAGTAGTAATTTCCCCAACACTGGCAATTACCGTACACAGACGAGGTGATCACATTGCTGCGCTGCTCAGAGGATGCACACGCGCGCGCACGCACCTGTTGGTGGTGAAGCTCTCAAAGCCGAAGATGTCGAGGAGGCCAATGATGGAGTCGCGCGAGTTGCGTGCGGACGTCGAGCCCGCGTTCTTCTCCAGCGTCATGTTGATCTTGCGGATGATCCACTCAAACATGAGCGCGTACAGCGTCTTCACCATGGCATCGCGAGTGTCCATCGCCTCGCGCACCTGCGATGGGAGCGTCACACAGTTGAAGTTGTGAGTTCAAGTTATGAGTTGGATTTTCGTCACCATCACACACGTGAGTGCGTACAGCGACTTGGCCATGGCGTCGCGGGGGGGGGGGGGGGGGCATGCGCGGTGAAGGTATGCATTGAAGTTACAAGTTGAAGTTGATTCACAATGAGAGTGGCGTGACCATGTGGCGTCGCGCGTGTCTATTGCCTAGCGCGTCTGGGGGAGGACGCGGCTGAGCGTCTGCGCATTGATGCCAGTAAAGCCGGCGGCAACATACATGCATGCATACCCCTATAGACTGACATGCCTACCCTATCCCCACCCATACCTCCGCAACGGCGAGACACGCACCTTGTACGGCACGACGACCTTGCCGACGCTGAGGATGCGCTGCGTGAGGACGCGGCTGAACGTCTGCGCGTTGATGCCGATGAGGCCGGCGGCGAAGTTGAGCGTGTCGGTGTTGATGATGCGCGCCGTCTCGTCCTTGTCAAACGCCGCCGTCGCCGTGAACTTGACGTTGCCAAAGTGCAGGATGGCCGCGACGATCTTCCAGATCTCCATCTGAGGCGCAGCGCGCGCGGCGCGGGGGGCAGGGAGGGGGGGGGGGGGAGGGGGTACACTGTCAGTACACTGTGCAGTATACTGTGCAGTACACTGTCAGTACACTGTGCAGTACACAGCCAGGCGGGCACTGCGAACACCCGAGAGTCAGGGTGTACACTGTCAGTACACTTTCAGTACACTGCGCAGTACAAGGCGCAAACAAAGCCGGGCGGGCGCTGCGGACACCCAAGAGTCGAAGTCAGCGAGTGAGAGACAAAACACCTCAGGCCGGCGCACACCGACGCTGCGGCGCATGCGCCAGGACGGGAAAGCGTGCAGGGGCTGCGTGCGGTGTCCTTGGTGATCGCCCCCGCCGCAGGGCACGCGATCCGCTCGCGCATGCTTGCAGTACATGCTTCAACAAAGGCACATGCTCAGGAGTACATATCGGATGTGTGCACGAGAGTGCGTGCACGACATGGCGGGCCTCGTCGATGTCGCTCTCGTCCAATGCCGCGCACTCCCTGCCCTCAATCACCCCAAACCCCTTGCCTCTAACCTCAACTTGAACAACTCCGGTGACGCACCTGCGAGGACTCCTCGAAGTTGAGTATGTCCATGGCGTTGCAGACCTCGTCGAAGTCGTTCTCGTCCACGACGCCCTCGATGCGCGTGACGCCGCTCTGGCTCAGGTACGCGAACGCCTCGCACGAGTCGAGCCTCAGCTGCGCGCACAGGCTCGGGTCCTCCTCCGCGGCGGCGACGAGCTCGTAGAAGATGTGATAGTTGCGCTCGTTGGCAGACTGGTGCACGACGCGCGACTTCTCGAGCAGGTACGAGACGACGGTCGACTCGCAGATCGCGCCGAGGCGGTCAAACTTGACCGTGATGAGCTTGCCGAAGCGCGACGAGTTGTTGTTGCGCACCTGGTGTGTGTGTGTGTGGGGGGGGGGGGGTAGGGGGGTAATTATTTAGGGGTAGGGCTTTAAACCTCATAGTTGAAGTTAACTGAATTGAGGTCGAGTTTTGACCGTGATGAGCTTGCCGAAGCGCGGCGAGTTGTTGTTGCGCACCTGTCACAGGAGTTTAGGGGGGGGGGGGGGTTAAGGTCAGGCTTAGATTTGAACCTCAAAGTTGAGGTTGACTGAGAAGTGAGAGGTGAAAGGAAGCTTGGGTTGAGATCGAACTTGACCGTGATGAGCTTGCTGAAGCGCGACGAGTTGTTGTTGCGCACCTGCGGGGGGGAGGGGGATGAGGGATAGGCTAGGCTCGAACTTCATAGAATTTGAACTTCATGATTGAAGTTAACGCTGAGCACTGCAGCGCGAGCGTGGCACGGCGCTCCCTCTGCAGCGCACGCGGCGCAACGCAAGCGCCGCCCGATGACGATCAACCCCTGAGCGCTGCTGCTGGCGCTACGCCGCGCACGCGTCGCCACGTGCGTGATTCGCTTGCTGGTCAGCGCTGCTGCGCAGGTGTCGCCGGCGCGGTCGCCGGCGCGCACCCTCTCGCTCCGCCTCTCGCTCCTGACACGCTTGCAGACGCTGCGGAACGCTGCTGCCTCAAAAGTGGAGTGTCACTTTCCAGGTCTCGCAATCCTCGTCGAGCCTGCCCGTACGATCAAGCCCCCCCCCCCCCCCCCCCTCCTGCGCCCCAAACAGAAAGAGAGGACTGCTGCCTCCCCGCTTCCAGGTCAGCGAGCCTCCTCAACCCTAACCGTACGCGCAAGCCCTTTGCCCGCCCCTCCCCCCCTCCCCCCTCTCACGCGCTCCTGGCCTCGGCACGCCTTCGCTGCTTCGAATTGTCTGCTGCTGCTGCCTGGTGATCAGCACCAGATCACACCCTCAGCATACAAGCGAGCATACAAGCGACCCTCAAAGTGGTATCTTTCAGTGAGCCTCTTGCGAGTAATGCTGCTGGTGTTGAATCACAGTGTTACGGTCAGTGGGTGACGATGGTGTTGTCACAGTGCCGCGGCGTGCTGCTCTGCAGCGGACGTCTGCCATCGCAACACCAACAGAAGTGACCGAGTCGCCAGCAGCTGCTGCTCAGCTGGGCGCTGCGACAATGTCAATCCTAATCATAGGGTTACACACACGACCTCCGCGAAGAGTCTTGGCGCTACCGAACACGCTGGGTTTCACCTGCAGCTGCAGTACCAGCGAGCTTGCTCCCAATGCTCGTATTGACAAAGGGTGGCGTCCATACAGTTCAGCTCACCGTCTTGGCATTTTCAAACACCTCCAGGATGGGGTTCGCCTGCAGCAAATGCTGCTCGATGCCCGTATCATCATCGGCGACGCTCTTCCTCGAGTGGTTCGCGCTCAGATCCGCGATGAACTGCAGCACGAGCATGCACAGTAACCTAACCTTCGGTCTAAGCTTCAACTACACAATACGCTCTGCTGCGCCCCGTTTTCTCACCGTCTTGGCGTTTCCGAACGCCTCCAGGATGGGGTTCGCCTGCAGCAGCTGCTGCTCGATGCCCGTGTCGTCGTCCGCGACGCTCTTCCCCGAGTGGTTCGCGCTCAGGTCCGCGATGAACTGCAGCACAAGCTTGCACGCCTCCGACTTGCCCGCGCCCGACTCGCCCGTGATGATGATGGACTGGTTCTTGCGCTCGTTGATCATCTCGTAGTACGCGTTGTGCCCGACGGCGAAGACGTGCGGGGGCTTGCCGCGCGGCCCCTCCTTGTACATGTCTATCTGCTGCGGGGTGTACAGCGGCAGCGCCTTGAACGGGTTCACCGACACGAGGATCGAGCCGATGTTGGAGTAGATGCGGTTGAGGTTGTAGCGCTCGCGCAGGATGTTGAGCAGGCTGGGGGGGGGGGGGGGGGGGGGGGGGGGGGGGGGGCAGCAGGGGGATGGGGGGGGGAGGGGGGGGGCAGTTGTGCGCGTCAGTAATTGATGTTGACATTAGAGGGAGTAGGCAACATCAGCGATTGATGTTGATATTATAGGGGTGTCGTGAGCAGACGCATTTCGTGTCAGTGATTGTTGGTGTTGGTATTAGAGGGTGTCGTGGTGCAATGCGCAGAGCGTTGGCGGAGGTTCGGCGGGTAACAGGGTTGAAGTCAAGTACTTCAACAACTGATGTTGTCGTGGATGTAAGTGTAGTGTTGATCAGCTTTGTGATTCTATGGGGGCTTTTTTAACCTAGGCAACGTAGTCGCAGCCTAGGCAACGTAGTCGCTCACTGTTCATTGTAACACGCCGATAGAGCAAGTCTGTGCTTGCAGGAAGTTGGCGCCAACAACCCCGAGTCTGACTTGTGCAGCAGCCAAAGTTAGAGTCAGCTCCCACGTGAACAAGCTTCAACCTTGCTGGATCGGAGGTAACAACGCCACAGCTTATATACATGAAAAACGAATCAAAAAGATCGTTGAGCTCTAGGTGACAAGGGATGGTACATATGTAAGAACGGACATGAAGGCAACAATAAACGCTCACAGTAAGAATATGGCGTCCAGCCTCAGAGCAGTCTATGTACAAGTTGTTTTTGCTTCATTCGTGCTCAACAGGGGAGACGGGTACAGTCAGCCTGCGCGCAGCCTGATGGATTCATTGTGTATTTAAATGATCAGTTCATGAATGACACATGTTCACAACTGCTAGCAACTGTCGCACAGCTTGCATGCTGGGCAAATTGCCTCCGGCCAATTGCTGAGATGGATTGCGATTGAATGCATTTTTTTTTCAACTGCAACTGCATGGACCGCAGACATGGTACACTTTAAAATAACATGGTATGCACACAACTGAGCCTCCACTACTGATGGCATCGTTCAAACGCCGAAGAACGGATTGCGCATGCCGACTTGTACAAGAAGTACGCGAGATACCTCTGCGATCACGACTTAATACGGTCATCTCGACAAAAACAGACTGTGCAGTTCATGTGTAGCATGAATAGCTTAATACTTGGTGGTCTTTGGAGCGGTAAGAAATAAGCGCCAGGCTGCATACTGACGTTTCGGTGGCAGTGAAAAGTGGAATCAGATTTAGTGTTCAAACTTCAACTTTCAACGTGCGCAGCGTCCGCGGAGCGCCCCTTTGATGTGTTCCGGAAGTCAAGACGTCAATGCCTGACGGCTATGGCAGTCACGAAAAGATCCCACAACGGCGCGCTGTACGAACACTTGAGGTAGCGATCGCCGAGTGCTGAGACGTGCTGCATAACCGCCTTTTTTCCCCAACATTACATACATGGAAACAGATCGGAAGATCGTAGAGCTCTCGGTGAAAAAGTATCGTTAGCCGCCAGTGTCTTCCACCAGTAACCATGGTCGCCGCTGCTGCAGCAACTGGCCACGAGTCAAACAGTGCCACCACACACATAGTTGTAACAACAGCAGCTACAGTCAATTCTCTCCCACTGGAGCGCTCCAAGTTGCACCGGCCATGTTGGAGTGCCTCTGCAGAGCTCACTGCGACAAGCGCCTTACAGCAAAAGGACGTCCCCTCTGGAGTCACATTGCAATGATAACTCTTTATGGATGTACAGGGTTTTGCCGTGTCAACCAATTAAGGGCCTTCAGGTATATATATATTAATAATAGCTGTATTTCGAAGTATATATGTGCAGACTGCGTATCTGCAGTGCCCTGGCATGAACGGCAGCGGTCAACAGCGGTAACATGGACATGTCACGACTGTCGCGCGAACACGTGCAGGTCTCAGCTGCCGCTCATTGCCGTTCGGGCGATCTGACATATGGCCCAAGTTTCAGTGTCTGATGAGTTATCGACTCTGCAAGGCTGAATGGTGGACAGGCGCAAGCGAGCGTCGACGTACGGGACGTGACACTATTCGTATGTACCACTGTTGATGTGTACATGTGCAATAGATTATTGTAATGCAGTCGTGTCTGAAGAAGCACGTTCGTGACGTTCGCAACTGCGCGCGCTCTGCATGTGCCGGCGGCAGCAAGCGGCTTGTCAACGTCTTGCAGTTATTGATAGCGCGGCAGTGACAGAGTGTCAAACACCGGCCGCTGCAAAGCTTGATTGCCATCAGTGGCAGCAGATGCCACTGCAGCAAAGCGGCTGGTCCCCACCCCCCACCCCCGTGTATGACACTGTCCACACAATGCTAGTACTGCCTGTCAGAGCCTTGAACATCATGCTATGGCTCTGGTGTGGAATCGGTGACGGTGTGTGATTTCGGCGATAGGTCCTCGGTGATCTGTAACTGCAACTTGCAATGCAGCAGCAACACTGTTGCATCTAAAGGATGCAGCAGTCACCAATGAGCACAACAAGGTTGCAAACGGATCTGAGCGCAGCGCAAGCCGGAACTGACTGATGTCCGACTCCCGACACAAACAGCCAGCGGAGCAATGACCGGTGATACACAACGCATAAAGTGCCATACTTGCAGCGTACCTGTTCTCGTTGAGGTCATCGAGGCTGGTGAGATTGTCAACATCGGGGTTGAGCGTCTGCTGATCCGCCAAGGTGCACTCAGCGGACTCGGCGGGCGCCAGCGACCGGGGCTTGCCATCTACGAGCACCTTCCCCGGCTCGCCCTTGTAGAAGGTGTTGACCACTTTAGCAGGCAACACCACCTCCGTGCTATCTGGTATCCAGATCCATGAGCCTGCCTCGAAGAAGTTCGCCATGGTTTTGCACTGCTCCAATAACGGACAGCGCACAGCAGAAAAGAGGGGCCTCGGCCGTCACCCTAGCGCTGCTGCCTGCACAGTGAGAGGGAAGCAATAGGCTGGGGACTGTCAGAAACAGTGTTGCCACGCGCTGGATACCGGGACTGGTCCCTGCAAGTGTGTGGCCGTCGCCGCACAAGTGCCTTTGTGCCTGCTGGCCTAGAGGTGCGTAAGCTGCACCCAAGGAGAGAAGCCAGGCTCACCTGCCTGCGCACCGTCTTGGCGCCCCGCCAGAGTCTGGGGACGTCGTAGAACTAGCGTCGCCTCCCACACGCACCACCCTAATCCTCGCAGCTCCCTTGCCACTAGGCTGCTCTCTTCTTGCTCTCTATTAAAAAGCTGATTGTCGATTTTTCGCCAAAAACTGAGGCGTGCGGCGGTGAACTGTGAAACTGGGATCACCTCTCCGGTGCAGGAAGGCTCTCCTGGTTCCTCCTAGCGATGCAGGGGCTTGCCGACAGCGCTTGCGCAGCAGCGTCCGATCCCGCAAGGTGCTTCTTCCGTCTTCAGGACGCCGTGGAGAGCTCTTCCCCCAATTCTGTAACCAACTTTCTGTCTAGACCGTCTGTGCAAGTAGACTTTTCAGAGGAGGAGCTGCCACGAGAGCTGTTACGGGCTCAGGCCTCTACGATTGCCGACGCATGCATGCCTCCCGTACGGGCGTACAATCGCGCCTGTGCGAGGAGCACGTCTGCGACAGTCTGTGATGCAGCACAAGCATGGTGGCTGCCATGATCACCAAGAAGGCTTGCTGCTCTGGACGAGCTCCGGCACTGTCCTGCTGAGCTGCTTGTCCACAGCAGGTGTTGGTGGTGCCAGTGGCCTGGCCTTACCGACGAGATCCCTGGGCTTGTTTCTGGCAGCGCTGAGGCGCTTTGCGCCTGTGCCCTCGTCTTATGTGGAAGTGCAAGGGAGAGGGCTGGCTGTAGTGGAGGGCGTTGCTGGAGTGCATGCAGCTTTGGCCTTCAGGCCCGATGCCGGCGGCGACATCTCCTGCTATGCGCTCAAGGGCCGCCTACTGCTGCGGGCCTTCGAGAGTGCTGGTGCCGACATTATTCCAGGCAAAGGCAGAACCTCGTAAATCATGTCGCTGGCAGCAGTGTTTTGCTTGCATGCAGTCCGCATCAGCTTCTGTCATTAGCTTGCCTATGTCAAGGGCCGCTTCCGCCAGAAGACAAGTGTTGCCTTTTCTTTGCAGCGCAAAGCGCTCTTGGCGGCGTGTGCTTGCGTGCAAGCTGCTATGAAGCGCTGAACCAATGCATCACAGTGAAATGACCCCAAGACATGCGTGCGCAGTTCGAGGGGTGGCACTCGCAGACACTGATACGCCACGCCACGCCGCGCCGCACAGATGAAGTGGCAGCTTTTGACTCGTCAGCCATATGCGCAGCGCCAATTCCTAACGGCGACCCGAAGGCCTTCGAACAGCCCCGATGCGTGCAGCTCTCCGCGTATGCAAGCCGCGGTGCACCGCGCTGCTTTGATGGCGCGCTTTCGCACCGCGCATGTCGCGACCGCCGCCGTCATGCCGCGCGGTCGCACCGGCCTGCGCATCTGACGCAGAGCGCTGCCGCGCCGCCCGCTGACGCGCTGTTCGCTGCCCGCGCGACGTGCCAGCGGCGCAGGTCTCGTGGCGGAGTGCCAGCGCGACAGCGAGCGCCAGACCGAGGCCTACAGCTACCGCAGCATGTGCAAGTGCGCCAGCGACACGTGCGTCACCGCGCCGCAGCTGCTGCGCTTCGAGGCGCAAGTGGCGCGGCCGCTGCTGGAAGCCGGATGCCTGGCTGCTCCCCTTCGACAGGCCCTTGCTGCTGCGACCTTGACTGCGACACCAGCAGCATCGGCGGCGACAGCGGCAGCGGCGGCGGCGGCAGCAGCAGCAGGCTCATCTGCGCCTTACACAGTGGTCCTGGCAGACTGTGCCGGCGCGGAGCCTTTGCTGATGCACGTAGGTGAAGACTGCGGCGTCGTGGGCGCGTGCACGGGCCGCCCACACTGCTGCGGCGGCAGCGCTCCGGCGGACAGTGGCGGCGCCGCGCGCAGTCTGAGCGCTACCCTACACACTGCCGTCTGCCACCTGTGCCAGTCCATGTCACGGCGGCGGCACGGTGCGCAGAACGTGTCGCCTTCAATGCGCATGCTATGGGCGCTGCGGTGCCCGAGCAGCAAAGCTCGGCACGGCGGCAGCGGCGGCAGCGCCGCCGGCGATGCGGGCAGCAGCACTCTGCGCGGCGACGCAGGCGGCGGCGGCGGCAGTCCCCGTGGCCACCTGCTGCTCTGCTGCCGCACGTCCATCACGCACGTGTGCCTCGTGCTCGTCGCGCGCGGCGCGGCAGACGGCGCCTCCTCCGCTGCCGCCGCCGCTGGCACTGCCGCTGCCGCCGCCGCACCCGCGCCGCGCCTGCTGGCGCCTGCGAGGGCCCCCGCAGCGCCACCGTCGTCGGAGCACTGCTGCGCGGCGTGGGAGGGGCGGGACGCGGCGGAGTGCGCCGCGGCGCTGTGCGCGCACGCCGCGGCGCCGGCGGAGGTGGCCGCGCACGACGCGCGGCGCGCGCCGCCGGCGCTGAGCGCCGCCGCGGACGCGCTCCTGCGCTGCCTGCGCGAGCTGTTCCCGCTCGAGGAATGCAGCGGCCCGCAGGGTGACGGCGCGGCGCCGCCAGCGGAAGCGCGCTGCGGTTTACGGCCGTTAGGCGGTGATGCTTTGCTGTCGCCCGTCGCGCCGGCGGGCAGCGGGCCGTCGGCGCACGCACAGAGGCGCCCTGCGTCGCGCGGCCGCCGCCTGCACGGCAGCGGCCCGGTGGCGGCGGCAGAGGCGGCGGCGGCGGAGGCGGCGGTGGCGGCGGCAGCAGCGGCGGCGGCGGCGGCGGCGACGGCGGCGGCGGCCGCGGCGGCAGCGGTGGCGGCGGCGGCGGCGGCGGCCGCAGCATTGCCCAGTGTCGGGGCGATGTGCGGCGGCGCTGACGCCGTGATCGGCGTGGTCTGTGACGCTCCATCTTCAAGTTCGGTGTCGGCGGTGGCAACGGCGCTGGTGGCGGACATTATTTCCACGGCATTGCAAGTAGCTGCAGTCAGTGGTGGGTAGCTTCAACAATGTAACGCCATCTCTGTGACCATGTGGGATTTACCTGCCGTGTCGCCGAAGTGGCTGTTTTTCTGGCAGTCGTAGGCGCGTTACCGGAATTGATCGTCTCCTGTTCATCCTGGTGATCGAACGCCGCGCGCCGCGTGCACGCCGTTCGCGTTGCTGAACACTTGAACTTCCAGGACAATTCGACATTGGCGTGCTTCAGAATGCCCATGAACGCAGCAGCCTGATTAACGGGCATGCATCAAGCTGTGCTTCCTGCCACCTTGCGCTTCTGTAAGCGCCTGACTTACGTTGAGGGCCTAGATCGGCTGCTGCGAGACCCCTTTGCAATAGGATCGCCCAACGACGAAGGGCTGCTCACACGATGACAGTCCCTGTAGCAGATGCGAGCAACAGCGTCGTCGTGCCAGAGTGTTCGGGTACAGTTAACACACTGTCCATTGGAAACAATGTTCCAGCTGTCAAGTGGGTGCGCGACGACGCCAGCAGCAACGCTGCTGGCATGGAGGGCACGGGCAAGAAGCTCTGGGACTGCAGCCTGGTGCTGATGGAGCTGGTGACACGGCCTGGCAGTCCTTGGTGCGTGACTGGCAAGGTGAGCTGCCCCCTGGACATTATAAAGTTTTTAACCATGTGAACTTCATTGTGAAGTATAAGCATCGGACATCATACTTCAACATGTGCTTCGCCTGACTGACACAGCATCAGGCACTTGACCGTTTCTGGCTGTCAGCTGAACTCATGGTCAACTTTGCTTGTTGCTTGAGCATCGTTTGCGCCAGTTTCGACTCTGATCCACAGTGTGCAAGCGCTCCTTTGCCCCGACAAATACCAGCCGCGGTCTTGGGTCGTCGTGTGTGCATGCCCCGCGCCAGCGGCTACGCTCGCTCGTGCAGCGGCGCCGAGCACGGCAGCGCCTGCACGCCACCGCGTTTCGTACGGCACGGTGTCCACGCCACGCATCGCAAAGCGCGGCGGTCGCGCTCCGCGCGTGTCGGTGCCGCTGCTGCGCTGCGTGCTTCGACCGACGAGCATCATCGCGTCCACGGCACCGCAGCCGCAGCGCACCGTCGCAACAGGCGTCACTGCTGCGAGAGAGGGGCGCACGTGAGGCAGCCGTCTACCTGCTTCGACCAGAAGATCAGTGTACATTGTGCACAAACCTAGTGTACATTGTGTACAAACCTTCTTGGTACAGTCCGAAATGCCCCAGTCGCAACACGCGCTCGCTGCTCCCCCTCCCCCCCCGTTGTAATGACGCTCTCCTCCACTACCACCCCCGGTCACAGACGTGCTGCGAGCTCGGCGCGGGGACGGGCGTGCTGAGCGTTGCCTGCGCGCTCGCGGGCGCCGCGCGCGTCGTTGCGACCGACCAGGCCTGCCACGTCCCGCGCATCCGCGCACACGCGGCGCTCAACGGCGTCGGCGGCGGCGCCGCCTTTCGCGCCGCCGCGCTGCCGTGGGGCACCGGCGCCGCCGCCGCCGCCGCGCTGCTCGCCGCCGAGGGCGCGGCGCCGTGCGACCTGGTGCTGCTGAGCGAGGTGCTGTACTGGCCGGCGCTCGACGTGTTTGAGGAAGATACGCTGCAGCCGCTCGTAGACACGCTGGCGGCGCTGCTGCTGCCGCAGCCGCTGACGGCGCGTGGCTGCGGCGGCAGCGGTGGCGGCGGCGGATGCGCGGCGCGCGCCACCGGCGACGGAGCGCAGGGCGCGGACGATGCTCAAGTCGGCGGTGACAGCAGCGGCAGCAGCAGTGCCAGCTTTAGCAGCAGTAGCGGTGCCGGCGGCAGTGTCAATGGCGGCGGCAGCAGCAGCATTGCTGGCAGCAGCGGCTGCGCCGGCGCTCCCAGGCACCGCCCCAAGGCGCTGCTGGCGTACAAAGTACGGTGCGCGCCGCGCGAGGCGCGGTTTCTGGCGCTGTGCGCGCGAGCGCGGCTGCGCGCCGCGCCGCTGCCGCGCGACGCATGGCGCGCGCCGCTCGTCGACAGCGGCGAGGACCCCGGCGCCGATGCGATACGTGTGTACGTGATAGAGGCAGACTGACAGGGCGGGGGTTCGTGAGTCGGTCGTGAGTCGACTAGTTTGCAGACGAGAAGGGGGGTTAGGGATAGGGTAAGGGGTGTTCTGCCATTACAGGCAGTCCCGATGCCATCGTGATCAGGAGTGTGGGGACCTTCGCATGTTGGTTGTTGTGAGGTGCCGCATCATGACTGTACGTTCAATCCCGTCGTCACCGACTGTGTACGCTGCGCCGCCAGGTCATTTCCTGGACATCTCGGCGTCGCGCAGCATCACATCTCCAGTGCTCAGAAAAGCAGGAGCGTTTTTATTGTCGTTGAGTTTACTGCGTCTGTGTGCAGAGTCAGGCGGCAGCACCGCTCATATAATGAGTCATATTCCAGTCATGATCAACATGAGCTCAAGTCACAGCAGCCCCCTACATAGGTGGGCCTTCGCCAAGATGGACATGAGACACAAACAATGCCAGTCCCAAACCTCAGCATGTCATGATTGCCGTTTGTGTGGTGATGCAGCTGCGATGCTCGTTGAGCTCTGTGTGCTGTCTGTTGGTGTCGCTGCGATTGGTTGCCTGTTATGCGACTTGCGTTGTGCGGTGCGCCGCTGCGTGAGACAGTTCATGCCCTGTACTGAGGTATCAGTTGACGACATGGCACGACTGTGATGTTCACCCCCCCCAAGTCAGGAGTGAACCCCCAAAGTCGGAGGCTCCACCCCCAAATGACCTGGCTTCCTGCTCCACCGCACTGCTCCCGCCATTTTCATCAAACCGTTTCTGGGCCAATGCTGCTTATCAGCAGAACCAGCGCATGCACCACGCAAGCACGCGTGCGCACGCACTTACAGTGAAGCTGTTCCTGTCTGCGCGCCGTGTCGCGGCGGCAGTGCATGCGCAAGGGATGAGCATCGATGTGCGGACCCCCCCCCCCCAAAAGCTGCTGCTGGCCGCATCACTTGACGAAGAACGCACAACGCATGCCTCTCACTGCGTCTCCGAGATCAAGCGGTGCGCGTCGCGCACAGCCGCGGCACCTAGCAAAGCGCCCTGCCTGCAGCGCACGGTTTTGCCTGCCCTCAAGAACACCTTGAAGCAGCACGTAGCAAGTGTACATCTACTCCAGAGCAAGCACGCGGAGTCCCAGAACAGGGCAGGAGCACGGGGCGCCACGGGGCAGCTGCGGCTGACTGACATGTGGTGTATTATGATGTACCCACAAGGGACACGCGCCGGTGCGCAGCGCAGCGCATCGTGCGTGCGCCGCCCCCCCCCCCCCCCCCCTACCGCTCCGCGGTGTCCTCCCGCCTGTTCATCTCGCGCAGCAGCACGGGCACGGACGTCGGCGGTATGATGCCGACCTCCGTCACGACGAGGCTCACGTACTTCATCGGCGTCAGGTCGTAGCGCAGGTTGAGCGCGTGCGCGCCGCCGCCGCCGCCGCCGCCGCCGCCGCCCTCCTGCGGCACGATCTCCGCGGGGTCGCCGAGCTCGTTGTACACGACAGCGTCGAGCTGGACGCGCTCGGAGAACTTGTAAGTCTCGCACAGGAGGAGGACGGGCACGTTGTGCGCGCGCGCGGCCATGGCGACCAGCGCCGTCCCCGCGCGCGCGAGCGCGGCGCCGTTCGCCGTGAGCGCCGCCGCGCCGAGCAGCACCTTGGTCGCGTCGCGCATCGCGTACGCCGCCGCCGGCAGCGGCGCGTACGCCACCGGGACGCCGTCCGCGGCGAGCGCTGCCGCGAGCGCGCGCCCCTCGAGCGCGGGGCGCGCGTCGACGACGACGACGCGGAAGCGCCGCCGCGCCGCGCGCGCGCGCGCGCGAGCGCCGCCGCCACGAGGCTCGACCCCCCGAAGGTGAGGATGACGTCGCCGTCGCGGATCTTGGCGCACGCGTGGTCGGCGACGCCCGCGCCCGCGACGACGACGCGCTCCGACACGAACCCGTCGAGCTCCGCGGTGAGGTGCGCCTTGGCGTGCGCCTCGGACATGTCGGGCGGGACGCGCGCGACGGCGTTGCGCAGGTACTTGATCGCGCTGCCCATGGAGACGCTGTGCGGGCGGCAGTCGATGAGGAACGCGATCTGCGGCCGCAGGCGCTTGTCCAGGTCCCAGCTCAGCATCTTGTCCGGCGGCGTCTGCGGCGGCGGCGCGCAGCGGCGGCGGCAGCGGCGGCGGCGGGCGGCAGTGAGTGGGCGCCGTGAATGCGCAGGTTGGCAAAAAGATGGTTGTGTTGCAGAGAGGGAGGAGCACTCACTCACTCACTGCAGACTGTTCGGACTGCTTTTATGATGGTGTTTGTAAGCGCTCCATCAACGAAAGCAGGTCACAGCTCAGCATCTGCTGCGATGGCGGCTGCTGCGGCGTGCGGCGGCAGCGAGAGAAGGAGACATCTGCTGCCGTGAACAATTTTCGCACTAGGGCGCCTGATCGTACGAGTGCAGGCTTCGGAAACAGCCTCTCCAGAGAATGCAAGCTCTCAGTCACTTGCTTCTTGCTTGTACTCGCTGCAATTATACGCAAGCCGTACAAGCTCTGCAAAGCCTCCCAAGCCCGCGCCCGTGAGTGGCCGGTCTGACAATGAAGATGGAGAGTGGCGTTGGTGCTCTGCCCACATGTGTTTGAGGTTGACTGCGGCAGGAAGTGGCACTCGCGCCTGGGAACCTGACTAGTGGCTCCACAGCAGACGTTCCATTGGGTCGTGAAGCCCCGCAGTCGCTGCTGAGAGCGATGAGGGCTATGTCAACAAGCTGAATTTCAGCTGAAATGAGCTCGCTCTAGTGACCATGCTGACATTCAGACTTCACAGGCGAGCATCTTGGCCGACAGCGCTGCTGCAGCGGCAGCAGCTGCTGCCGCAAGCGGGGCGACCATGTCTCAATCTTTCAGCCCCCGTCGCCGTCCTGGTAGTGGAGGATCACGTCGCGACTTCAAGTTCAACTGAGCTGAGCTCGCTTGCGAGCAGCCACCAAGCACTCATCACTCTGCGCAGCTCTACAGCGCGCGTGGTGTTGAGCCCCTCCCCCCCCCCATCCCCCCCCTCCCAAAACCCCACCAATCTGCGCTGCCCCCCCCCCTGCTTCGCCCACCTGGTAGTCGCGGATCACGTCGCGGAACGCCGCCAGCAGCGCGACGGCGCGCGCGTTCGCGCCGCGGATCTCGCCGCTCGCGTACTTCTCGCCGAGCGCTGCGACCGACGGGTGGATCTCCGACGCGCCCATGCCCACCGCCGCCGCCGTCTGCCGCCCCTTCCGCCAGTCCGCCAGGTGCGAGAACAGCTGCAGCGTCTTGCCGGTGGGCTGCGGCGCCGCCGCCGCCGCCGCGCCGCCGCCGCCGCCCTCTCCCGCCGCCCTGCCGCCGCCGCCGCCCGCTGCCGCTGCTGCCGCCGCGCCCGCGCGTTCGGCGGCCGCGGCGGCGCCGCCGCCCGCGTGCGCCGCCGGCGCGGGCGCGCCCGATGGCGGCCCGCGCTGCGCGAGGAGAGGCAGTGAAGCAGTTAAGGGAGGTGGTGTGCAGCGGGCAGCAACAGCGTCCCTTGGCGTGGTTCCGGCACATCGCAGCCGCTGCTGCAGATTTGGAGCACAACTTGACCTCTTTGACAACCCGTGCCGTGGCATGCTGCGCACGCTGTCCACCCAGATCTCGTGGTACGATCACACAGATTTATGCGCACAGGCCGGGGAGGAGGTGTGTCATGCTGCAGCTGGGTAGGAAGGGGGGCTTGAAGCTGTTCTTTACAACAAATTACTTGAAGAATTGAGTTAGGGTAAGGGTAAACCTATCTCTAACCTAAGGAATGCGCGGCAGAGTTCTCAGGGGCGACTTGAACCCCCCTTTGGGTGAAACCATCACAGCACCCGGTACAAGACCCAAGGTAGGCAGCAGGCGGGCTCCGCAACTTCAAGCACATCAAAGAGCCTCAACAGCAACAACAATGCACAAGGCAGCGTGAGTGCGGCACACTGGAATCTAGAACCCCAGTACTTGTCCGATCGTCAAGCACGAAAGGCACAGACTAATGCAGTCAGACATACCTCTCCTGCGGCTTTGGCTGCCCTTTGCCGTTCCTGCAGCTCCCGCCGCTCCTGCTTGGAGAGCTTGGGCTTTTTCGGAAACGCGCCCCCGGCTCCGGCACCACTTCCGCCTCCTCCACCACCATCTGCTGTTGCTGCTTGCTGAGGCTGCTGCTGCGCCCTCGGCGTGGACCTGCCACCGGCACCCGCATCTCGTGCCTGCTGCAGGGAGTCACCATCGCCCGCCGCGGCATGGGATGGGGGTCCCAGGCTGAGACACTCCATCTGATCGTCCAACTGCTCTTGCGCTGCAAGCCTCGGAGACCAGCCTGGCAGCGTGGAATTGGATCTGGCTCCGCCGCCTCTGTTGCGAGGTGAAGACACCTTGACGGCCTTGCTGTCCAGCAGAGCCTCCAGCTGTTTCAAATCCTGTCGCGGATCCATCTCCCCCGCAGGCGCTCACAGCCAGATTATGCTAGCAGCAAGTGTGTCGATGCCCGGAGGTTCTTCTCAGTACATTGAAGTTTTTTGGATGATTGAAGTTGTATATTATGTCCTGGACCGCATGGGCTGCGCGCACGATAAATCGGGCTTGCAATAACTAAATCTACGGAGGAGCCGGCGGTTCGGCGCTGGCCGGCGAGGGCCGCGGCACTTGCAACAGTGCGATGCGGCGGTAAGCGCTGACGTCGCCATCAGGGGCAATGACTGCGTTCCAGTTGTCGATCACGACACGTGTGAGCGCGCGCTGTAGCGCGAGGGAGGTGCGGCGGCGCCAGAAGGCAACGCGCTGCGCGAGATTGTAGCTGCCCTGCGAGCTCTGCTCGGCGAGTGCGTGTAGCAGCGCTTGGGTGTCGCGTGACATAGCGCCGAAGTGGTCAAAGGCTGCGGAAAATAGGGTGTGTGTAGTGGGGTCCAGGGCCCCTGAGACTACGTATGTGTCTATCTTTTCCTGCGAAGCCGATTCAAGCACGCGCTGCACATCGCGCGCGCCCCCCTGAGCCTGACGGAGGCGGGAGGGGCATGAGCTGTCACGTATGGTGACGTCTATGCAACAAGCTACTTCAAAGCCGCCGCGCAGTTTAGTGCACCGGCCTGCTGCTACCGCGTCGGCGCTCGGCTGCACTTTAGGGACTGGAAGGCAGACCTGGTTGCTGCCAAAGACGATGTCCATGAACTTGTTGAACCCGTGGCGCGCCGCGTAGCGGCGGAAGGGGGCAAGGGTGTCCCGGTCGAGACCGCGGAGGTGGGCCACCTGCTTGAGCATCTGAAAGAGCGCGTCTGCGAGCAAGTTGTGTCGCGTGACGTTAAGCCCTTGTGTGCAGCGGCGCAGGTGGGCACCCGAGTCCACTGGTCTATGGCACTTGGGGCACCGCGCCGCAGCGGGGGCGGGGCGCTCCACGCCCAGGTGGCGCCGCAGCGTCTCGCGGAATTCCGGCGGGGACATGGTCTCCGCTGGGTCAGTGCTCGGCAATTGCGCCAAGAAACCCATGGCCCCCTTAGAGGCGCCGCTGCGCCACGCCGCGACTGCTTCCAACGCATTTGCTGCTTCAAGCCGACGCAGCTGCGTGGCGGCGAGCGCTGCGTCTAGCACCCGTGATAGCGCCGCTTGACGCCGCGGCAGCACGGCGGCCGGCGGGGCCTGGGCAGAGCCTGGCTCGCGCGCCACCGCTGGCGCAGCAGCGCGGCGCGCGCCGGCGCGAGTCCGCATGCCCGGCCCCGCAGCTCCGCCTGCCCGTTGCAGCAGATCGCGCAGCGCCCGCCATGCGCCGTCGTCCTGGCGCCAGTCCTGGTACCAGACCGTGGGCAGGAGCAGTGCGAGGGCCGCTGCAGCCTCATCGCTGCCGCTGCGCAGCTGCTGCAGGCAGGTAGCTATCTGGGTGAAGGTGAAGCCATAGCGGGCATGCTCTAGGACGCGGCTGCGTGCCGCCACTGGAAATGCCGCCAGTGCCGGCCCCATGCACTCGAGGGAACGTGCAGCAAATGCGGCACATGCACGGGGCGCCGCGCCCAGCACGCCAAAGCCACCACTCCCCAGCCGCAGATGCACGCGTACCTGCTGATGTGCTGGTAGCGTCACTGGGGCCTCGCCACCCCAGTCGGCGCCGCGTACCCATGCCACTGCCGCCGCCCACAGAGAGGGCGGCGCCGCCGCCGCCGAAACCGCCGGCGGGCCGCGGCAATCGTCACCCGCCGCCGGCGCGCGCTGGTGGGCCGGCGGCGTAAGACCCGCCGATGGCTCCTGCGCCAGCGCGGCCACGGCCGCTAGCGTGATGGCGTCGAAGCGCCGTAGCTCCTCGTGCGTGAGGGATGGCGCTGTATTGCGCGAGACATGCCCTGCGCGGGCGGGGACGGCAAGACGCAGAATGGAGAAGGCAGCCTGCACATCCTCCATCTGCACAAGCTCCGCAACCAGGCGGTCGGTGCCGGGGGCACGAAGGGTCGCCGCCACTTGCGCGCGCACGAAGCCCTCGGTGCCGACCGGCACCCCCATCAGCGTGATGCCGTCGTCACATACTGGTACGGGGACATTGGCGGCGGCAAAGACGGCGGCGGCGCGCTCGCGGGCGCCGCCTGAGGCCGGCACCACCGCCGCGCATTTCGTGACGTTGACCTGAATGTTGAGCTCGCTCAGCGCCTGTTGTATGAAGCAGAACGCGCGGCCAACGTGGTCGAGCACCGGCGCGTCACAGCTGGGCGTCATGATGGTGAGGTCATCGAGGTAGCCCGGAAGCGCCAGTTGCGGGAACTTGGCGCGGGCAGCCACCATGGTGCCGCGCAGTGCCAGCGCGAACAGCAGCGGCCCCAATGGGTCGCCCTGCTGCACGCCCTGTTGGGAGAGGATGATGGCGGCGTCGGCGTGCCCATCTAGGCCAAATTGTAGCCAAGGGGCCCGGCCGGGGCCGTAGATGTGCTCGACGTAGCCGTACAGGCCAGGCAGATGCTCGGCCACCGCGGTGAGGACTGCCGAGCGCGACAGCGCGTTGAAGGCATTACTGCCGTCAATGGCAAGGAGCACGCCGCCGCACTCATGCGTGAGCTGCGCCATGAGCGCCACTCTCTCTGCGCCCCCCCGCGCGCCGACCCCAAACTGGCCAATTGGTTCCAGCAGCGCGGAGACGCGGTCCCGGGTGTCCGTGCAGAAGGTGCGGGCGAACAGGCGGCGGATGGTGTCGCCGCACGCGATGGGGCGCGCCTTCTCGCCCACAGCGCTGAGGCGCGCGGCCGCGTGAAGGCGCCAAAAGGGGGCGGGCAGCGCGGCGGGGGTGGAGTACACCGCGGTACCCAGCCACGCCAGCAGCTCAAGGAGCCAGTCAACCGTGCGCCCCGACGTGTGCGCCGTGTGCCGGACGCACTGCTGGAGGTGGGAGTTGCGCAGCCCAGAGGGACCGGCGGCCGAGCCAGGGTTGGCGGCGAGGATGGCCTCGCGTAGCCCGTCCGCCGTGAATGAAGCGCAGTTGAGTGGTGCCGGCGCCGCCAGCGCCGCCGCCGCCACCAAGCTGCGCGCCCGCGATGCCGCGGCATCCAGCTTCGCAGACGCATCGCCAGCTGGGTGTTTAGCCTGCAGTTTATGCAAGGTAGCAGAGTCGCGGGGGGCAGATGTGTCAGCACCCTCCGCCAGCAGCCGCGCGGCGCGCCCGACGCCGCCCGGCTGCCGCGCCGTCGCCGCCGCGCGTTCCCGCACTGCCGCCGCCGCCTCCGTCATAGACCTAGCGCGGCGCGTGCACGCACGGGCGGCGCCGCGGCGGCAGAAGGCCAGCGCTGTGCGCGTGAGCAGGTCCAGGTCGCCTGCCACGAAGGCCGCAAAACGGTGCGCCCGCGGCAGGGAGCCGTCGGGTACAAGCAGCAGGCACGGCAGCAGATGCAGCAGCTTGCACCATGCACCGGCTGTGGCGGACGCCTGTGCCGCTGCCTCAACCCCGTGTGCCTGCGCTACCGCCGTCTGCGCTTCCCGGAGGCCCGCCAGCGTGGCCGTCAAGGCGGCTGTGAAGTCCGAGCGGTGCTCCAGGCGAATGCGGCGGCCGACCACCAGTTGCTGCTGCAGAACATAGTCAAAGGAGAGGTCGTCAAGCGCTGCGCGCGCGGGCGAGAGCGGCGCCAGCGTCCAGAGCGGAAGCGCGCTGCGCCATGTTGGCCCTGCCGCAGCCACAGCGGCAGCTGCGCGGGCGCCGGGGCCGCGCGCGCCGCCGCTGGCTGTAGAGAGGGGGAGGATGGGGGGCAGAGGCGCGACGCGGGGCCCGTGTGGCCGCTGCGTTGCGGCCGCCCCCCGGGACTTGTACAGGTGGTCGCGCTGGTGCAATTTCGTGCGCACGCACCCTGGCTCGCCGCACGAGGCGCATGCGCAGAGTAGCAGCTCGGGTTCCACGGCGTAGTAGGTGCCCGCGCCGGCTCGGTGGAGAGTCAAACACTCATCGTCGACCGCCTGCATACGCGCGAGAAAGTCGGCAGGCACATTCGGATGCTCGCGGCGCTGGTGATCCGCCAGCGTCGTGGCGATGCGGCGCGCCAGCGCCAGCGACGCCGACGTCTGCGCCGTGAGCGTGTTCGCCTCCCCGTTCCGGCGGAGGCGCGGTTTGGGCACTGGCACCCGAAAGAGGCAGCCAGTGTCATATAAAGGGCAGCGCGGATAGATGGCAGCTGTTGCAGGCTGAGCGGGCGCCTGCACTGCCTCAGGCTGCGCAGGGTCTATGCCCGCCGCGGCAGCCGCTGCTGCAGCAGCAGCTGCCGCAATGGCCGCCGGTGCGGCTCCCCCTGAAGTAGAGTCAGACATCATTACGGTGGATGAGGGGAGCGCCGCACCGGCGGCTTACAGGCCCGAGGCGCCGCCGCCTCCCTCCGATGCCGGCGGCTGGGCCGTCGAGGTGGAGAGGAAGCGGTCGGCGGCGGACTGACCTTGGGGCAGCCCGCGCGCGGGGCGTGCAGCGGGGGGTTCCGCCGCCGAGCCCGGCGTGCGCTCAGCAGCCGTGCGCTTGCGGCTGGCGCGGGGTGTGCCACTGTCGGACATAAGCGCGCTGCTGTCACTGGCAGGCATGGGGGGCTGCCTACTGCGCGAGGGGGAGGCGCTGCAGTCGCTGCCGTGCCGAGCCGCTGGCGACGATGCGCGCCGACACCGCGAGCGCCCGCGTGAGCAAGAGCGCGGCGGCTGCCGCGGCGCCGCCGCTGCCTCCAGTGCCACCGCGGGGTCCGCTGCCGCGCTTGCGGCCGCTGCCGCTGCCGCGCTGGCAGCGCCTACAGCAGGCGGCGGCGCGCCCGCCGCCGCCGCGCCTGCCGCCGCCGCGCCCGCCGCCGTTGCCCCGTCCGCCGCCACCGCCGCCGAAGTTCGTGGAAGTTGGCGTTGATGTTCGCGGAAGTTGGCATTGAAGTGAAGTTGCGCACCTGGCAGAATGACAAGGCACATCCTCATCGGAATTCCGGATGACTGAGGACCAGTTTGAGGTACTTCAATGCAGACTGATGTAGAAACCCCAGTATATATTTGGAAGTGTGTCATGTACGGCGCATCTACATCACAACCTGATCCACAAGCTCTTGTTGACACTAATGAATCCAGGCCTGTGCCTTGAGTGGATAATGAAGAACACATTTGCAGCTCCATTGTAAAACAGTACTGCAGCTCCATTCTAGATTGCCACTTCATGCAAATCATCAATGATGGTTGTCATATGATTTGCTGCTCTTTTCTCCTGAGCGTTTCCGTGGCATAAGAAATGCTGTCTATGAATTAATGATTGGGTGCAAGTCGCTGACGTCATGGCATGTGTGTGGATGCTGCAGTTGTAAAGCATGCAGTTGCGGCATGCACTGTATTCGCATGGCATCAGCATCCGCTGTCACTGAATGGCACCACCACAATTTAGAACTGAAGGTGCTAGCAACCAGTGTATGAAGCGAGTAAATTTGAAGTTCTCGGAAGTTGGCGTTTGCGTTGAAGTTCACGGAAGTTGGCGTTGGCGTGAAGTTGACGTCAGTAATTACTGGTTGACACATCCTCATCGGAATTGCGGATCACTGAGGTACTTAAGTGCAACCTGATGTAAAACCCCAGTATATACTTAGAAGTTTCATTCATGGCGCATCTACATGCATCAACAAGCTCTTGCTGACACCAATGAATCCAGGCCTGTGCCTTGTGTGAATATGTAGTGAAAAACGATGTTGCAGCTCCATTGGAAAACAGTATTTCAGCTCCATTGGTGCTGTCTAGATTGCACATCGTCAATGATGGTTGTCATACGATTGCCTGTGCTCTTTTGCATGAGTATTTCCGTGGCATTAGGCATGCTGTCTTCGAATTAATGACTGGATGCAAGTCACTGACATCATGTCATGTGTGTTGATGATGCTGCGGTCATAAAGCATGCGTTCCGGACGGCCTGCACTGTATCCGCATGGCATCAGCATCCGCTGTCAGCATTCGGCACCGCTGCGATTGAGAATTGAAAGTGCAGCCGGCATAAGAAGTTGTCATTGTATGGCGAAATGCACATCTGTGCACAGTGTTTTCATTGTGTGCCGACCGCTGCTGGGACCCTGCCTCAGAAAGTACAATGCAGTGTGCTGGGTCTACTGCTTAAGCCTCCCCAGCTATGAAGAGCCTGAGCACAATCCCTGACCTACATGGTGTGACAAGAGGGGAATGTGACCGGTTGCCGTGGACAGTGGGCGTAAAGCTTATGAATATGGTGCGTGTACACTTGTCCCGGGCTCTGGATGTGCATGCTGTTATGCGTAGCTACGCCGCCAACAGCTGCGGCCACCATCCCCCGGGTCAGTGGCAATCAGGTCAGCTGGCTCTTGCAGGATTTGTCCTGCTGGCAACCGCGAATCAGGACCGCAACAATAGCCTGAGACTGCCATGGCGATGCCGCCGCCGCCTGCCGCCGCAGCTGCTGCCTCCGCAGTCGCTGCCGCCACTGCCTCTACCGCTGGCAATGATGCCCTGTCGTCAGGGCGACGACGTTGGTGCCACTGACAGCACGCTGGCTGCTGCTGCTGCTGCCGCTTCACGAGCACGCGCCGCAGAAAGCATAGCAGCAGCAGCAGCTGTCGCAGAAAGCATAGCAGCAGCAGCTGGTGCTATTGCAATGGCTGCCAACTCCGTATCCGAACGTGAGCGCACTTGACGTGTGAAATGATACTTGTCTTGAAGTGAAGTTGCGAGTGCGTTGACTGCCATCCACATGGCTTTGCAGCGCGCAGCGCCCCCTCAAGACTTCTGTTCGTGCCACGTAGCCAGAGCGTGGACGCCGCCGCAGCCGATGCCTTCGCTGTCCGGAGTTTGCCGTACTTGCGCTCATATCAATGTCGTCAGGAGCGGCTGCGGCGGCTGGTGCAGATTGGTGATGGTGGTGCTGCTGTTGCTGCTGATGCAGCTGAGCGCGCCGCTGGCAGCGGCATCTGCACAGTCACGGCGGCGCCGTAGCCGTCGCAGACTGCGCCATTGCTGCTGCCGCCGTCGCGCGCGCCCACTCCTCCGCCATCCCCGCCGCAACCAGCGCCTCCGGCACACCTAGCTGCTGTGCCAGGGCCGCCAGCGCTCCCTCCGCCAGAGGCGGGCCCGCCGCCGGTGCTGCCGTCGCTGCGCCAGATGCAGCGGCAGCGCCAGTGCCGGCGGCGGCGGCGGCGACGTGAAACGCGCACACTTTGGCACAGATGCCGCGCAGCTCCGACAGGCGCAGCTCGTGGCTGCCGCGCCGCGGGCTGGCACAAGCGCGGCCGCTGCTGCCGCCACTGCTGCCGCTGCCGCTGCGTTCACCCCTGACGCTGCGCGCGCCGCCGTCAGCAGATGCAACGGGTGACGCAGGCGACTGCGGGACGCTTGTGCCGCTGCCGCTGCCGGTGCTGCCGGGCGATGCCGCCGTGCGCGGCGGCAGCGGCGGCGCGGCCTGGATGCGCAGCGGCGACAGTGGCGGCAGCGGCGGCGTCACCGCTGCTGCTGCCGTGGATGCACGCGCCGTCCTCTCCGTGTCCGCGCCGTCGTCATCTGCAAACGAGAGGGAAGACGGCGCAGCTGCCTCCGCGGCCGCTGCTGCCGCTGCCGCCGCTGCTGCCGCTCCGCCGCAGCTGCGCGGCGTCCGTCCGCCGGCGGCGCCACCGTTGAGAAAGGGGTGCGCGAGCAGCTGCTCGACGCTCGGACGGCGCGCGGGGTCGCGGTGCAGCGTCCCGCGCAGGAAGTCGCGCAGGCACGGCGACATCCCCGCCGCATTTTCCGGGCTCAGGAACAGGTCTGCAGCGTCTGTTGGCGCGGAAGCAGCGGCGGTCTCGCCACCTGTCGCGCTCTCGGCGCCACCGCCGCCGCCGCTGCCGCCACTGGGTTCTCCGCCAGCTTCGCCGCCGCCGCCGCCGCCGCTGCTGCCGCCGCCGCGCGCCGCGGGCTGCGCGTCGGGCAGGCACAGCGCCTTCATGAGGTGCCAGTACAGGTTGCTCTTGGGGACGTTGAGGGGGAAGCGCCCGAGCGCGAGCGTCAGCAGCGACAGCCCGAGGCTCCACACGTCGCTGCTGAACGAGTACTCCTCGCCGCGCAGCCGCTCCGGCGACATGTACACGGCCGTGCCGACGAACGTGTGCGCGGTCGCCGCCTCGAGGTCCGCCGCCGCCGCCTCCGCCGCCGCCGCCGCCGCCGCCGCGCCGCCCGCCGCCCGCGGCGCCGCCGCCGCGACCTCGCGCACGAGCCCGAAGTCCGCGAGCTTGACGGCGCCGCGCGCGTCGAGGAGCATGTTGGACGGTTTGATGTCGCGGTGGAGGAGGCCGAGGCGGTGGATGGAGGCGAGGCCGCGCAGCGCGTCGCGCGCGACGGACGCGAGCGTCGCCGCGTCGAGCGCGCCCGCCGCGGCGGCGACGTCCTGCAGCGACCCGCCCGCGCAGTACTCCATGACGATCGACACGGCGCCGCCGTCCGCGGACGTGAAGGCGTCGTGGAAGGCGACGACGCCGGCGGGCGGCGGCGGCGGCGGCGGCGCGGCGGCGGCGGCGGCGGCGGCGCCATCGCCAGCGGCGGCGCCGGCGGCGGCGGCGGCGTGCGAGCTCAGCGCACGGATCTCCGCGCCGATCTGCTGCCGCTGCCCCTTGTCGCGCACGGGGACCTCCTTGACGGCGAGCAGGCGCAGCGTGCACGCGTGGACGCCCTTGTAGACGGCGCCGGACGCGCCGTGCCCGAGGTCCCCGAGCCGCACGATGTTGCCGGACATGACCTCGTCGGCACGCGGCGGCGGCAGCGCGGCGGCGGCGGCGGCAAGGGACGCGCGGCCGCCGCCACTGCCGCTGCTGCCGCCGCCTCCGCCTGCCGCCGTGCGCAGGCCGCTGCGCCCTATGCGCACCCCCGAGCGCTGCAGCAGCAGCGACCCTCTGTCCGTATAGCGGTACGACAGCCTGCTGTTGTGCTGGTGCTGATGAGCTGTGGTGCTGATTGCGAGGCCGGCTCCCAGATCCCCCATGGCGTGGGGGTTCCATGGAGGGCAGGCGCTCGGCCGTGTGTTGTGGTGAGCGGCGCTGTTCTCCGCTATGGGCTCGCAGCTCATGCCCGCCACCAGTTCACCGCAGCGCCCCGAGCTGACTCTCAGCTGCGTGAGCCCCAAGTTCAGTTTCAGACCACTCTTCATGAGCCGGGGGGACGCTGCCGACCTCGCTGGTGACTTTTGCATGGCTGCTCTCGGCTGCCGCAGCTGATCCTGCTGCTGGCTTTGACTCTGAATCTCCATGAAGGGATGCAACGATAGCAAGAAACAAAGTCTGGGGGTATCAACAAGGGAATGCTACGGTCATGATCACTAAAGCACTGCTATCGCAGATCACCAGTAGCTCTAGAACGCTCTGATGCTTGACAAGCAAACGCAGCTCCTGAGCTGTGGCTTGTAATACTCGATCACAAGTCGTCGCTGTATCGTCCGCCCAGCCTCACCCCTATGTACACCCTAGTGCTGCTCTTGCATGCTCATCAGCCTGAACCGCAGAACAGAAAAGTGGCAGTTACAGAAACTCTTGAAGTAGTGAGGCTGCCGAGCAGAAGTGCGTGATGGAAGGCTTGCTGGATTACGGCAGCTCCGGCGACGAGCAGGATGAGACCCAGCCGCAGACTCAGGAAATACCGTCGAGCGATTCTGACACCCAGCCAGCAGCATCACCACCAGCATCGCAGATCTCTCTGCCGTCAGCACTCGAGATGTTAGGCGAGGGCATTGAACCAGCCGGAGCCGCACAGGCGAGGCCAGCTATAGTGATGACTGTGCCACGACCTCCACCAGCGGCCAACAACACAACGAAGCCAAAAGCTGTGTCTGCAGCAACAACTGCATCCGGCAAGGGCATGCTCGTGCCTGCCCACGTTAAGAAGGGCAGAGCGAACATATCCACGGAGGACGTGCAGAGCTGGACCACGGATGCAGCAGCGGGCAAGAAGCGGAAAGCTCAGCCAGAAGCGTGAGGGCAGGGCGAGAAGCAACACTTTCTTGTGGTATGCCAAATCGCTTCGCGTGCACAGGCCGTCGAACACGTGAGTCCCTCGCTGTTGCACGAATGCATCGGCGGGAGCTTCATACCATCAACAGCAGCCAATGTGCCCTGGGCTTGCACACTCAGAAGATCTCCTTTGCGGCGCAGCTTGCATGCTGCCACGTTGGCATCAGATCTCAAGAGGCAGCAGGCGCAACACGCTACCTGGGATCAAATGCAAGGCAAGCTTTGCAGGGGTGATTGCGGCAGACAGCCTTGTTGCAAGGTTCATTGCTATGAGGACAAGAACAGCTCATGACGCAGATGACATGCAGCGTAATGCCTCTGCTACGCTTGCAAATGCATGCCTCTCCTGTTGGGGTGCCAAGCAACGCCGGCGCATGCTCTTGCGGAGGCAGGTCATGGTTCCAAAGCACAAGTGCTGTCAAGCAGGCGCTGATCACATTGGCGCTGACACCATCTAATACACACTGTACTACACACAGGCGCTTGTGCATCAAGCAAGCGGTATGCATCCTGCTCGCCTTGCGTCATTGACCTCATTTGCTCCTGTATTGCAAGTCGTGTGTTCGTTGATTCGCACTTCTTTCAATTTTTGCGTTCGTTGCATTTTAAAAACATCGTGCAGATTACTTTGCACAGGAACCTGAGCTTGAGCCATGACAGCAACAAGTAACACACACGCCCTTGTGTGTAGTGAAGGAAGTGATATCACGAAAGCACAGCAAGCCTGGGCTTTCCTGCTCAGGTGCTGAGCCAGCCATGCAAAAGGTCTCAACCTGATCTCAAATGGATCTCGGGCAAACTTCAATGTCAAGCGCACATTTCCAAGTGCAGCGTGACTGCTAACAAGCGTAGCGCTCACTTGAACAGTTTGAGACTTGCGTTCTGGGTCAGTACCACTGCTGCCGATGTCATGTGAAGAGCGGCTCGGCTCTGCAGCCTGAGCACTGAGGCTGCCAAAGCAGCTTGCTCAGCGCTGCTGCTGGCACACCATCATCATCATTATCTCTCTGCATGAGTGAGCGTCAGCACTCATTACACTGGAGCCCTGAGGCCGCCCCGCACGAGCAGCGCTGAGCGGTGCTGCCTGCTCGACGCGACGCGGTTAGAGTACGCGGCGCATGCGCGCCCAAGTCATTCGCTGCCGCCGCCAGCGACGCCACTCTGTGGCGCGCCACTGAGGAAGGTACGTTATTTAAGACCTCCCGCACGTGTCTGTGCGGGGCGTCGTTCGCGTGCGCGCAGGGATGTGTCTGGGCTTGGCACGCAGCAGCTCGTACTGAGCAGCAGCTGCCGACCACCGGCACAGCCCTTGTCCTTTGGCACGTGCAGCCCGTCCTCCATGTAAGGAAACAACTAAAGTACGGAGGCCAGGCTCTGCGCGTCGCTGCATGACAGCTTCTTTTCTGATGCCTGCTTCAAGCAGGCAAAGTGTGGCGCGAGATCTGCGGGGCAGCCACAGATGCGCCAGCTTGTTTTCGACCTGTAATGCCTCTTTCCTCACCCATGATGAATGAAAGCTCAAGAATAGAGTCTTCTGTGGCAGGCCACTGCAAAAACTCGAAGAGTGAGTGAAAAAAAAAAACCACGCAGCGAACTGCAGCAGCAGCAGGTGACTCTCCTACTTCCGCCTGCCCCGCCAATTTTTTCTCAAGGTTTCACGTCATCCGCTGCCACCGCCAGCGACGCCAGTCTGTGGCGCGCCACTGAACAGCAGCAGGTGACTCTCCTACCTCCAACTTTGATTTCCTGTTGACAGCCGCGCTTGCCTCATCATGGGCCGAAAGAAGAACAGGAAGAACAGACAAAATCAGCGGCGCCAAGTTGCGGAGGATGAAGTGCAGCGTGAGCACGTTTCTTTGTTCAGCGTCACGGTGTCACCGAAGCGTTGCCCCTCTCTCTCGCCCTATTTATTCTCGAGCCCATGCCGTCATTAGCGTACCAGCCGGCAGCCTTAGCAGCATTAGCGTGACGCTCAGTAAACGCTGCACAATCTTGTCTCACATCAGCAGCAGCCACCAGTTCTTTAGACTACCAATCGCTCTTGCGCCCTCATTCGAACCTCTCTGCAGCAGCAGCTGGCGCACCGATGTCAACGATGTCAACAATGCACAGCGCATAAGGTGGGTATGCACCTTGTGGTGGTGGGCAATGAAGCGATGTACGTTAATGGAGCATGAAAGCTACCTCGGTTTTGATTGAAGGCTGGGCAGCAATACTTGCTACTGGCTTATGCTTTGTGCGACAAGCTGTAGGGCCAGGCCCTCCTGGTATGACATCACAGTCAGGCTGCGACACAGCTGTCATTGGTGGTGCAAGGGTAAGAGTATCAGATTGTTGCTGCACACAGTCTGTCAGCTCCCATGAAATTGCCACATATCTGAATCAGCAGGGGCGATGGGGTTGTAGAAAGTGTATTAGTGTTGTACTCAAAATGTGTTTCATTGGCATATGCCGCTCAAGCCCTTGCATTCAGCTGGCGGTTTGGCCTTGATGCATGCAACATATAAGTATGTTGCAGAGGCTGCATCTACCATTTGCTGCTCACTGACAAGTTGCAGCTCTCATGCGCCACATCTAGCTGCAAGCTTATCCACTGCATTCTTTGCCGCAGCCTCATCTGTGACGCAGGCCTCTCCAGCTTCTCCTGAGGCTACAGAGCAGCAACACCTTCAGCAACAGAACGACCAGCTGCGGCAACGCAATGCAGAGCAGGAGGAGGAGCTTCGGCAGCTGCGCCAACGGGGTGCAGAGCAGGAGAGGGAAATTGCAGAGCGGAAGAGGGCAACTGCAGAGCGGGAGAGGGAAATTGAGCAGCTCAAGTCTCGAGTATTGGACTCTTGGGACTTTTCAGAGGAGGCGTCATCTGCGCCATACAATGAAGCACTCAAGGCCTCCCTCATAGATGCCTACAGCAACGTGAGGCGGATGGATGGCCACAAACAACTGGTATTTTGCATGCTACTGCAGCAGCTGCCAATATCGACCATCACGGCCGCGCGTCTTTTTCCGAGGCGGTCGCACAGGTGTGTACACCTTCCTCTTCAATGCCACTGCAAATTTTGTGATGGTATTTGGCGTCGATGTGCAATATTGCGTTGTGTGTTCGCCAGCTGAAGCAGCGCACCATATGTGCTGTGTGAGGGCCACAGAGTGTGTGTTGCGGGTTTTTGAAAGCCATCCTTAAAATGTGTTTTGTTTTGACATCTTTTTTGGCAGCCAAGGTGCATTTGCCATAAATCTGTCAGGTGCAGAATATGTTATTTCGGTGAATGTGTTGTTTGCCGTGATGAGTCGTGGAGCCTAGTTGCTAGTTGCGCAGGCAGATACGTCACAGCATATAGAGTCTGACATTGGCCAAGTGGTAAATGCCCTTGCGCATCCAACGACCTTTTGAGGCATCGAAGCACTGCTACGGCCTGAGCATCTGCAGAATGCTGCTGCATGATTTGCACGCCCATTGTGTTCATGCCGGCAATGGCTGTTTCTGTTCAAACCAGGCCTTGAAGTTACTAGCAACGCATTGCTTCACCTGCTCCCCCTGCTTGCAGTACCGCCCATCGCCTGGGCATCGAGGACATTGATGATGTCCGCAATGGTCTGCTTCTCTTCAAGCCGCTCAAGCGCGCATTTCACCACTCGCAGCTGTGCTTCATTTGGGACTGCGAGTGGGGCCATTGCGTGGCATATGTGCTGGATGGCACGCTGTGGAACGAGATACTGGTAGACACCCTGCCGACAAACACACCAGAGGTGAGACAATACTGGTTGAAGTACCATTAGCGGCCAGTGAAGGCGCGCATGCTCATTTTCACATGTGCTGAATCGCACATCAAAAGGCGATCAACGCCATTGTTCCATCACTTACGAGTGCTTTGGAAAGTGTTGGACAAGTGCATCTTGGATTGGCTGGCTTTAGCTATGTCACATGTGCGCAAGTGCGTCTGGTGCTTCGTGTCCATTTGTAATCGCATACATGCAAACCTCGCACTTAATCTCTCTCTGCAATCATCTGCGGACTTTGGCAGCTACATCTGTTGCACACCATGGTTCACTGCGGTGGCCACGTTTTGGGGACTTGTCCCCTGGCAGCCCCCCTTACATACCCCCCAGGGGCGAAAAGGAAAGGGGGAGGGGCCGGAGGACATTTATTGGACAAAGCAGATGCCAGCAGATTTATTCATCAGCTGAAAGTCCATCTTACGATCCTCTTCTTGCCTTCCCTTTTCTTTTTGCATCTGTGCGCAGGAAAGCGCCATCAAGACTTTGTGGCCTCCAGGCTGGGTGACACGACATTCGGCAACATCGAGGGTCGCTCGCACTAGCAGTACGAACAAGCTCAATCCATTTGAGCGAGTGCTCGAGTACCATGCGAAGCAGGCGCTGCTGAGAGCACGGTATCGGCGGTGGACACGGCCGCAAGGGAGTCTACCGCTACCCGCCATTCAAGATGTGACATCGCCTGGGGGATGGCGGTCCCGAATCACCCTGCTATTCCGGTGATGACACCTTTTTAACTTATGCACATGCCCATTTATGAACATTAATGCCCCATATCTCACTGCACCGCAGCTGGTGCCCTGGCACTTGCAATGCAGCAGCAGCATTGTGGCTCGCTCACAGGGCGCGCTGCTACTAGGACAAACCAAGATTAAGTGAGGTTCTGAGAAAGGAGAGCTATGTATGTATCCTTCCGCATTGCTTCAAGTGTAATTGTGCAGGTGCGCGTGCCATTGCGCACGGTGACACCAGCAAATGTGCCTCACAGGCTGGCATGGCAAGTGCCACTGGTGGTGACATGCTATACAAAAACGTAGCATGTTGTTGTCAATGTGAATGATAATATACCATCAGCAGAGTGTACATCTTGCGTGCAATATTTGTGGCTGCCAATCAATGCGCATCCTATTCGCATCTTGGATGCTGCAGCACCAAACGCTGCGGGCCCCGACTCGAGGTGAAAGTAGCAGATGCGCCAGAGATGCCCCGTACTGCCATCATCGCACCAGTCGCGCGTAGCGCGAGAAAAATTTTAACCGGTACCGGTACCAGTACTCAATAACTGGTACCAGTGGCGGCGGCGGCGTTTGAGTGGTTGTCGTTGAGACACTTTCAGAAGTCACACGACATGCAGATTCCGTGCAGCAGCATCAAGTTAGACCATCATCTGGGCTTTTTCGCGCCCTGAGCGAGAATTAATAAAAAGTACCAGCAGCTACCCGTACCAGTTTGACTGGTGCGCTGTGACAACCGGTACCAGTATACTGGTGAAACCGGTAAAAACTGGTCTGACCGGTTTTCACCTGTGGTACCAGTTTTTTACTAGTAATGCCAGTGCTTTTCTTATATGCATAGCATACGTAGTATACCGTGCGATCAGTACATACAACTACAAAGGCTTCAGGAATAAGCTTGTCAGGAGCTCGAGGATTCTAGGTTATGCAGCCGAATGGACCCAAGTGTATAGTGCGCAGCTCAAGGCCTTACCCACAGCATATTAATCAGAATTTGCTCCTGTAAGTGACATTCAAAGTGCACCCGCCACGATGCAAAGGCAGTCAGTGTGTGCAGCATGCAGCCAGCAAAAGGATGGGCAGCATGCTCATATATCATTCTGCCTGCTGCCACCTGTTTCGACTTTCGCTCTGCAATTGGCACCCTTGCACTTGTGGATCAGCAAACAACCTCTATCATATGTGAAAACCAGATTTTCATGTTCAGCAGCTGAAGCTTGCTCTTCGTTGGCTGTAACAGCGCATCAGAAGCGGAAACAATCCGATCCGGAGTTGCGTTCCGCAAATGAATGCATCGCGTCCCACGTCGGTTGATGGATGCTTATGCTTACATTCAACCTGCTATCTCAGCCTGCAGAAGCTGCTGGTGCATCCAGCGACATCAATCAGTCGCGCATCATCAATCGGGGATTTTGGCGCCACATGGACCGCTTGCATGCCATCACTAGCCGGACCAATATGTCAACAGCAGCATCAGTAGGTCGACTCACGACCATATCTGCCAGTATACACCGTCCATTACACCTGTCGGTCGTGGGTCTGTGCGGACTAACTTCAAGGCACGAAAAGAATAAACTCGCTAAAAAAACGGTCTACTTGCAATCTAACTGGTGGCGCCGGTCATCAGCTACGGCATCGGTATGTGTTACGGGTTGCCTCACGCGGCCAGTTACCCGCACCGGTTAGTGAGCGGCACATAGTTACCGGTCAAAACTGGTACAAAAACTGGTACGTACCGGTGCTACCAGTTGACGGGGCATCTCTGAGAGCGCACAGCGAACTATACTCGTGATTTGTTGATTTCAAAAAAGTAGCAGTGCCAGCGCGAATGTGGTGCGTCAGTGTTGTTGAAGCGACTGAGCTGTCACTGGCCCCAGTCAACCTGGTAGCATATTTTAGCGCTGCAGGGGGACTGCACAGTGCTTGTGTGAAGGGGGGGGGTAGGGTAATGGGGGGGCTGCCAGCATATTGCGCGACGGGGGGTTCTTGCATGTGCTGTTCGTGCAACGCTCGCCATGATAACTCATGCAGGCACCTTGTGCAAGATGCACAAGCTATGTATGTGTCATCTATTACGTGCACAGGGTTCATGTGCACACATGTGGTATATGTGTCATCTATTACGTGCACAGGGTTCATGTGCACACATGTGGTACATGTACCCTGCAATGAATTACACCATGTTTCAACGAGGAGGATTCGACACGTTACACCTGAAACAATGCCTTTGTAACAAGTGTGCATTGCAACAAGGGTACATTGAAGAATCTGTGTCATAACGGCAGCCCCTCCAGGCCCACTTCTTCCGCGAAATCGAACGCCACGGGCAGAAACGGGTGGTCCGCAGGCTCGCCCGGACAGGTGTCCGCGATCCAGTCGCTGTAGCTCCACGTGTCCTGAGCGCGCAGCGGGCACGCATACCGTAGGTATGTATGAAGTGTACATGGTGCGCGCACTCGTGTTTGTGTCACGTGATCGCATACATGCAGGCAGGCGCCAGTCCGAGAGTGGCATTAATATAGGTAGTGTGCACAGCTGCAATCCTCGAGGTCACTGGCTGTTGCAAGATGGGCGCTGCTCTGCAATTAGGTTTGCACACAGCAGTTGCACATGACAGTGCACCTGAGGTTGATTACTGTTGAAGTTACAGTGTGTGCGAGCGCTCCAGATCATTGGTTCATGTGACCCAGCAGCAAACCTCAGCTGGCACGCATAACTTTGCTGTGGATGGTAATATTATTAGATTTTTCTCCTCCATTGCTCTTCCTGGTACCCGCGCCATGTATATGCTTCAACTGCGGCTGCGGCCGTTCGCGCCTGTGCCATACGCATTGGTACGCTGTACTATGCTAGCCTGCACACATGATTCTCCGTCTGGCAGTTCGCACCAACAATTGCCTGAGCACATCATTCATACCGACCGCTCGCGCTTCGAGCACTGCTTGTGTGGTGCTGGTTATCCCACATTCTCCGAGTAAATCGGTCGATGAGAACTTCACAATGCTGCATCATCTGCAACTGCAGCAGGCGGATGCATCCTCTGTGACAGGCACAGCGGGCACTAGTAGCTCAAACATAAACATGCTAACGAGGTGTGCGCTCAACTGCGCCTTGGCCGCTCACGCAAGCTTACGTCTCATCGAGAGCGCATCTTGTATTTAAGCTTGCACACAAAATGTCTTTTTGACTGGTGGATACGGTGGGTACTGTTTGACTCGTGGGCAACTGCTGCAGCAGCGCCGACCACGGTTATTGGTGGAAGGCACTTGCGGCTAACCATCCCTTGTCACCTAGAGCTCTACGATCTTTTGATTCGTTTTCATTTAAAGTAGCATGCAGCCTCTTGAGGTCCATTTTTAGCGCCGCGCTCGGTATGAACTTCAAGATCAAAGTTGAACAAGCTCACCTCCTGATCGGGGTAGTGATCTGCGCCCTCCCCCAGCATGCGCGCACCGTCGGCAATGTACGCAAAGTGTCAGTCTGTCTACAATTAGGCCGATGCGCGAATGTCCCTCGGACATTCACGCAAGCCTACGGTTAATCAAGAGCGCATCTTTTCTGTAGCAGCATGCAGTCTCTTCATCAACAGTGGCGAGCGTCACGCTTGATGTGAACTTCAAGACCAAAATTGAAGAAGCTCACCTCCTGCTCGGGATAGTGCTCGGCGCCCTCTCCCAGCATACGCGCCCCGTCGGCAATGTAACTGACGGTGAAGGCCACGCGCGTCTCCGGCGTCTGTAGACGATATCGAAAACACGGTACGAATTGCATGAGTACCGTAGGGAACAGATTAGATTACGGCCCCTTTCCTGCCTTCACATGATGCTGAGACAAAGGGGAAATCTATATTTAACTACAGGGACTAATGCCCCCGCCCCCCCCCCCCCCCCCCCTTCCTCAAGACCCTGAAACTGCAAGAAGGGGCGGTGTGGGTATCATCTGTTTCCTGCGGGCGTGCCCAAAGTACGTGTAGTCTCCCCCCATTGCTGCAGCCAAGCCACAGTGCTGCAGCGGTTGCGGCGAGCGGTATGTGACCTGCGATCGCCTCTACACAGCCCATGGGACTTGTCGCACGCATGAGTGCAATGTGCGGAAAGATGAGGTCAACCGAAGCGGCCGCAGAGCTTGCGCAACGATTACTGCCACGAGTAGCCTGGCCCACCCTCTTGACGTGCGTCCACGTTCATGTGTAGAGGGGTGTTCTCAACAGCAATACCCTCAGAGTAGCCCTAATATGCGGTTTAGTTGTCCCAATGCAACACGGACCCGATGGGCCCCCTGCGCATGTGCGCCCGGAGTCGTCAATGAAATTGCAAGCATCTCGGTGCCTGTATGAAAATTGTCATGCAGGCCCCAATACGTCTTCACAAGCAGCACAACTCATGCGCCTCACTCCGTCGCCGTGGGCGCTGTGCCACACCAACTTGTGGTACCAGCTGCAGGCGCGCAGTGGCCCAATCCTGACTGTGGGGGTTAGGCAAACATTCCCCTCATGACCCACATTGGCAACGGCAACAGCAATCTTGTGCTTACAAAGGCGTGTGTGTGTGGGGGGGGGCGAAGCATATACGATACATATGTAATGCGCATCACGTCGATGCCGTGAGCGCCGTGCAGCAACCCAGCCGTGGTAGTAAGCATACATAGAAAATACGTCATGCGCCTCACGTCATTGCCATTGGCGCTGTGCAGCACCCAGCCGTGGTGCTCGCTGCTATGACCCAAATTGGCAACGGCAACCGCTACCATGGTGTCTACACAACGGAAGGGGGGGGGGGGGTCCCGCAAAGAATATGTCATGCGTCTCACGTCATTGCCATTGGCGCTGTGCAGCACCCAGCCGTGGTGCCAGCTGCAGTCGCCGGGCTCCATGGCCAGCTGCGGCGTCTCGTCGTACCTGCCGCGACACGCGACACGGCGGCGGCAGCGCTGCGTGAGCTTCCAGGAGGCACCACAACAGAAATCAGTGACAGCAGTACCATTCACTTGGGACTTGTATCATGTGAAACGGCAAAGCTAGTGATAGCACTACAATCACAACACGGCGGCGGCAGCGCTGCGTGAGCTTCCAAAAGCATCAACGCAAAATCAGTGACAGCACCATGTACAACCAGCTTTGCGGCTGCGTCATGTGAAACGGCAAAATTAGTGACAGCACTTCCACAATTTTGAACCTAAGTCACATGCAACCATGGCAATGAGGAAATTGATGCCAGAGCACTGCAAACAATTCCTCAGTTATGTCATGCAGAACCAAGGTCGTATCCGCCATTGCCGGAGACGGCACTAGGAGTTATGTTTCGCGGAATTGGTGTCGCATTGGGCGGTAGCAGAGACGGCAGCGCCGTTGCATGCGTGCAGACGTGAAACTGACAACGCTCAACAGGTGCAGTCGCAATGCTGCGCGGGGAAAGCGCGCGCACGCAACACGAGTCGCGCCCGCTGCGCCAGCGCCAGCGTCGCGCTGACGCGTTTCAGTTGAAGTGCCGCCAGCGCAATGAAGGCGTGACAGACCCTCAAAAATATATCATTCATGTACTCTTGAAGCGCGGACTCTGCAGACACAAGCGCACCTTTCGCTGAGGTCCTCCTGCGCGTGCGGGTCCTGCCAGTAGTTGAGCGCAAAGTCGCGGTGGCTGCGGCTGGCAAAGACCAGGCCGCTGCCGCCGTCCTCGCACGCCGCGATGTGCGTCAGCGGCAGCCACGCCGTCACCATGTCGTTGGTGTCGAAGGGCGCCATGTTGAGGTCGCTTTGGGAGGGGAGGAGGAGTGTTGAGAGGAGGAGTGCGCCATGTTGAAGAACAACATGTTTTTGGATCAAAAGAGTCAATGCGCCATGCTGAAGAACAACATGTTTTTGGATCAAAAGAGTCAATAATGTGCACATGCAAGCATCAGAAACCGTTTGGCCACATGATCCCCTGCAAAGCATCCATGAAAACCCAGCACAGATGCAGCGGCAGTCAGTCAAACAAGTGCGTTTATACATAAATCTTGAAAAAATTCGCAACTGAAACTTCATGGCAGCGGCTGCCATCGTCGATGCTGTGCTGCACCTGCATGGGTTGATCAATCATTGCAACAGCAGATCAGTTCAAAGGCGGTGCCCACACCCCTGGCCACACTTGAACGACCCTGATCCTGATTTGCAAATCCTCGATATCTTTTAGAATTGATTTTCCAGCAGGCCCGTACATGTACCTGCATAGTGTTGGCAGGATTGTAAGGAGCTAAGCTGTACATGTGCGTAAAGCCTCTAGCAAACAACGAAAACCACTACTGTATATATAAGTCCATGTTCAAACGCACACGGGGGCGCCGCCGAGGTGAGGGTTTGGGGGGGGCAGCGGCAGCAGGTTACTCAAGCGATATTGACGTTCTTTAAGTACCAGAATGGCGGAAGGCAGTACGCCGCAACTTGTTCCCATGCTGTCAGCGAGCGGCACACAAGTGCACCGACGGGCGCAGGTGAAATGGCCTGATGGGACTTCACTCTTGAAGTATGTAGTACCTCTGCGCGATAGGCGCGGCGATGACTGGCTCAGCATCCTTATGCCCTGAAACACAAGGCGGCGCGCGCTGCGCCTAACCTTCATTATCACCCCCTGTTGCGCTCATGCCTCCGCAGCGGCGCAGCAGCAGCAGCCCAGAGCTGAGCATTGATGCCGCTAGGGGGGCAGGGGGGGGGGGGGGGGGGGGGGGGCACTACAGCAGTGCTCAGGCGAATGAAATGCTGCATTGCGAGCGGCAGCAGCTCACCTGTGCCAGTTGGTGGGGCCGTCGCCGCTTCTCTTTACAAAGGTAGAATCCTGCGGGCGACGCGTGCAAGCAGGGCTCAGGGGGTTAAGGTAAGGCGTGCTAGGTGAGGTTGGGGTTAGGGTTAGTCATCAGGTGCTGAGGGGCGCCGCAACGCGCCCCTGCGCTCTCGCAGCGGTACTGTTGTTGTGGTTGGGGGTAGGCGCAGGGCCAGGGTTTATATGAGGGCGTAGGGCAGCCTCTGATGCACGGCGCGGTGTCAAATAAACGCATGCCGATGCAAATGTTCAACTACTACATAGTACTCGAAGTGGACGTCAAGTTAAACGTCATCGTTTTCCATTAGTGTTGCGGTCACCTGGTAGACGCGCACGGCGTGGCAAGTACATAGAAGCACAATGCGCATGGGCGTGCGCACGTGGTGGGCCCGCGCATCAGCTGCTGCGTGCGATTGGCAGCATTTGTCAACATGAAGGAGCACACGCATCTGCATATCCACACCACTTCAGTCCTGGATGTATTCTACTTCAAGTACTTCAACATTGGTGAAGATATATAGAAGTATGGCTATTAAAAAGGCAGTAGATTTTATAAAACATTCCAGTGGTATTTTTCGTAACCCTAGTTTGCGACAGAAGTGTGTCTTATCACGCCAAAAGCGGCATGCGGTCACCTGGTAGACACGCATGTCGTGGCAAGCAAAAGCACAATGCGCAACACCACTTCAAAACCCTGGAAGTCATGGCATTCTACTTCAAGCACGTGGTTTCGCGCGAAAAGCGGCATGCGGTCACCTGGTAGACGCGCACGGCCTGGCAGCCCAGCAGCGCGGCGGCGTGGCGCGCGAGGCGCCGGCTGCGCACGAGCGCGCTCACGGCGGCGGCGTGCGCCCCCGGCGTGCGCCACATGTTGAACACTGCGGCAGCAACACGTCGACGCAGTCACTAGCTGATGAGGATTGGGGTTGGGATTAGGTCACGGCGGCGGCGGCGCACGCCTCTTGCGCGCACTGCACGTCGAACACTGTTGGCAGCAGCGCGTTGACACAGTCATTGACTAGGGTTAGGGCCGCACGGCCACAGCGGCGCTAAGAGGTGGGCACGCTGTCGAACACCGCATCAGACCCCACCCCTGGACACAGCATTCAAGGCCTGATTGTGAGCGAGCGCGTGCAAGTGCGGCAGCTCCAGCGACTGGCCGTACACAGCAAGCAGCACTCGCCGTGCCCCTCAGCGTTATTGCGCGGGCGCCGCGTGGCGGCAGCGGCAGCAGCGGCGGCGGGGCGGGCGCTTCCGATCACAACCGGAGTCATGAATGATGCTGCTGGCATCAGCGACACCCCCCAGCCTACTTGGACATTCGGCCAGAGCCGGCCAACTCTGCACATGCCCACCGAGCGAGAACCGAGCGCAGCATCCGCCCAAGCTTAGATGCAGGAGGAGCGCGCATGCGGCACACGTCCGCAGGGGGCTGGACCGGTGTAGTTACGCCGCGAGGTGCCGTTGCGCATGCCGCCTCGGTGATGTGAACGTGCGCGCTGCGTGAGTGAACGAGCGCCCTGCTGTCTGTCTGCACGCCGTGCCGTGCACCCAGTGCTGCGACTGTTGGCGCCCTGCGCCCGTCGGTGGCACGCGCACGGTGCGCCTGTGATGATCGCGCACGTCCTGTCAACGGAAGGGGGACAATAAATGCGCGCCGCCCCGCGTGACAGGCCGCTGGCGGCGCACCGCGCGGGAGCATCGCAGGTCGAAGAAGCGCAAACCTCCAGTGGCATCTATAAAGGCGGCGCTACGTCCAGCGCACCTTCAGCCCACCAGTGACATACACACATACACACACACAGAAGCGACTCGTACAGGCCTACTCCCGGGCGTCCACAGATGCAGAGCACCCACTGCGGCCGCGCGCACCTTGCAGGAACGGTATCTCGTCCGGCGGCAGCTGCCGCAGCAGCACCAGCAGGTCCTCCGCGGACGCGCCCGGCGGCGCCGCGCCCTCGCCCAGCAGCACCGTCACCTGCTCATTAAAGACCATTCTGCTTGTGAAAGTAAATGCTACTCGTTGAAGAAAATTCTGCTCATTATAGAAAATTCTGCTCAGTAAAGGAATTCCAAGCAGAACTGACATGCATTAGACGGGTGCAGGCGGAGACACCTGTGCCAGCCTGAGGCGAGCTCATCACCGCAGCCGAACAAGGGCTGCGCGTCGCATGCTGCAGCGGTCGCGCGTCGGCGTTGCCACCTGCCGCCCGACAGAGCGGGGAGCGTTAGCGGCGGTGGCACTGCAGGCCCCTTCACTCGCCCTTCTAAAGAGCCAGTGTCGGGGTGAGAGCGCGGCGTGTGTGAATCAGCGGGCTGCGTGGCCGCCTCAGTGGTCGCCGGCGCGATGTGCGGCATGTCGTGCGCCGCACCGGCACGACCAACGATGAGCGCCTATACCAGAAATCGTGCCAGCGTTGTTGGAAGACAAGGAGGCAGGGGGCACCGCCATGCAATGCATTTTTCCCAGCCTCGCGTGCAGCGGTTCAGTGAGCTGCCCGCGCTACCGTCATTCAGCTGTCATTAGGCTGCCCCCAGACCTGCACGCATGCCTCCCGCCAGAGCTCGCGGCATGCAGCTCCTGCAGAGTCACGCCTGCGTGAGCACGCCCGCCACTACAAGTGTGGCAGGCAGAATCCGCCTGGACGCATCGCGAGCAGCTGCTGGGGGCCGTGCGGCCATCGAAACGTGGCAGATTAATCAGGTACCTTCAACTTGCAGCCACTCCATGCAGCGACGCACCGCAGTGTGAGCGCTGCGTTCGCGTCTCGGGTCGCCTTTACTCATGCGACACTTGAGTGAAATTGAGTTTGAACGGACTGACTTTTTTTACCGAGCTGCACAGTAACGCCCTCTGCACTCAGGTCGTTGCCTGTTAGGGTGAGGCTCCACCCCCAGTTTTGAAAAAAGAGTGCAGCGCATGTGCACGCATCAATATACAAACAATGCGCCATCACCATCCCTCTTGTTGTAGCATGCTCAGGGCCTCTGTGTGCTGCCGCATCGACATCAGCGCCAGGCTGCTGCCACCCGGACTAAATTTCAGCACTGCTGGGGAGCAAAACCCCCATATCCTACATACAGACCTTCTGCTGCAGCGCGCTCAGCTCCAGCGCACGGAAGCCCGCCATGATGTGCGGCGACAGCAGCGCCATCTCCTGCGCCGAGAACAGTCCCCGCGTCAGCAGGTGGCCCCCCCGCTCAAACTTCAACATCTCCGCGCACGTCACCGGCTGCGCGACATTCAGGAAGTTCATGTCCACTGCCGCCGGGGTGACTGTCAGCGCAGCGCTGCCGTCGCCGTCGCCGGTGGCGATGTGTAGTGGTTGTTGTCGCCTGCTGCTGCAAGTGAGGGGGCTGCCGCTGGTGTGTGGCTGCTGACTCCCCGCTGTGCATGCCTGTCAACATGACAAGATAGGGAACAGCGCGAACGGTGCCCAGTGACCAAAGTCATGTGCCTGCTTGTGGTGGCTGTTTGAGTTGCAGTACCACTTGTGGGCAGCTTTGGGTCGGCAGAGCAGGCGCAAACTTACACGCTTTGCCTGCCACTTGATGCTGCCTTGTGCTAGAATGTAGTACACAAATAAATTTCAAGCTGGCTTAACTGCCGAACTCTAAATTTCAACGACCCATTATCTGTTGTCTTGTCCCCACCCTGCACCAGGAACTACGATCATCAACTTTACGCGGGCGGTACACCTACGTATCACCGCTTTGGTAGTAAAGAGGCTGGTCTAACTGTCTCTGATATGCATTAGACACTGCAGCAAGCGAGTGGTTACGCACATGACCTGGGACGAAGCCATGAGCCTGCCGCCAAGAGGCCAGAAGCACCAGTGTAATAATTGATGAGCGTGCCGGCACAGGAGCACTCCGTCGATCCCTGCGTGTCTGCATCATCACTGGTATTAGGCTGCAGGCACCGAAGTCACCTTCACGGACTGAACTTCAACTGCAACGTGAAGAAAGAAAGAACAGAGAAAAAGAGAGAAAAGTGATAGGCGCCATCAGGACTGAGACACTTGCGATCGCAGCGTCACCACTCGTCGAAACAGATTCTGTCAGGTGATCCTTCACACCGATGAGGCGTACGCTACCCCCAGATCTTTATGTGCATGCTGGATATCAGACCTCATCAACAGCACTGGCAGGCCCATCATTGCACCCCGAACTACTAGTCCCCTTGTGCCAGAGGCCTGTCATCGGCATTGACACCATGCTTGCCTCTGCTTGCGCGCAATTGGCCGAGTAAGCCTTCGCCTCCTGTGAACACGATCCACAGTAGCACCTGTTTCGTCTCACGGGTAACACATGCAGAGACCCTCACGGCAGCAACCATAAGGCCACAATCGGCGTATGCCTGCAAGCTCGCTGCTTGGTGCATACAATCATGCCATCTTGTGAGGGCCTGGAACACCTCTAGTGATTCCAGTAATTAAGTAAAAGAGGTATTCTGACTCTCATTGTTTGTCGACAGCGAATCAGTGACAGCCATCGCAGCAGCAGATCCACGCGGTCACAGGCAGGGGCTGACACCCACGCACATGACCACACACAACAGCTCGCGCACTTCTCCTCACCGCACCACGTGTCTCCGCCGCAGGCACAGCAGCGCACCAGACCTCAGCACCATGCCCATCCCGGGACTCCAGTACTCGGACGAGCAGCTCTTCGGGGCGTGCCAGCTAGTAATGCCGGCGTGGGCGCTGCTCATCCTGGCGCCGCGCTTCAAGGCCTCTCAGGCCGTCGCCGGCGTCACCATCGGCTTCTACGCGATCTTCTACACGCTGCTCATGGCGCACGCCACCACGTCCGGCGGCGGCATGAAGTTGGAGGACTTCAACTCGCTGGCGGGCGTGCGCGGCCTGCTGGTGCACCCGGACATCACGCTCGCGGCGTGGGTGCACTACCTGGCGTTCGGTGGGTCGCTCGGCGCGCCGCCCCGCGCGCAGAGGGCGGGGGTGACGCGTGCCTGTTGTGTCAGTGATTGTCAGAGTTGCCTCACTTGAAATGTCCGGATCAGCTTGAGCATGAATCCGAAACCACACATTTTGTGGGCAAGAGGGTAACAGAACATTCTGCAAATAGATCATGTCAAAAATAACTGTTGGCTCTCGGCGGCACGTGCTCATCGGTGCGGCTGACGAGGGCGCACAAGCATGTGTCGCTCGTGATTGCGCGGGCCGACATGCCGCGGTGGCGGCACGAACACACCACCCCCCGCATCTGACTCGATCGGTTCGGAAACAGAGACAATGAATGGAGGCCGTACCTCTCACGCACGTAGTTTGGCGAGTGCCTCTTGCGCTGGGGCGTTGGCAGCGGCGCCGTCCGGCTGTGCTGTCAGCACTTTGGCCAGTGCTGATGCTGGATAAGCAACGTAACAGACCTTCATGATTAGTACCCCAGCAGCGTTCGTGGTGGGCATTGCACCGCAATGCGTCCGTCCTTGTCGTGTGTGCGATGACCGGGGATTTGCAGGGCCTCCCGCGCTCGCCCGCTTGCGAAACTCTCAGCGCGACAGTGAAGTATGGCTTCACGTTGCTGCTGTGAAAACGCGGCAATACATGTCACATACATTAAGCCCCCCCATCACCCTGCCCGGCGACAATAAATGCCACATGAAGCCCTCACCCCCCCCCCCAGCCTTATTCATACGCCACCCCCGCCCCACTCACGCCTCGCTCACTAGCGACCTACTCACACTACCGCCGCGTTCCCCGCTGCCGCCGCCGCCGCCGCCGCCGCAGACCTCTTCACGGCGCTCATGGTCACCCGCTACAACCTGTCGCGCGGCGAAGCGACCGTGCCGCTCGTGCTCATGGCGCCCGTCCTCTTCTTCACCTGCATGGCGGGGCCCGTGGGGCTGTGCGCGTTCGCGGTGCTGCACGCGCTTTTTAACGCGGCGCGGGGGCAGCAGCAGCAGCGCTCCGCGCCCGCGGCGGCGGCAGCCCCCAAGAAGTCCACCTGAGGCAGGCTAGGCTGCAGCACCCTCGCGGCGTGATGGGTGTGCGTGCGCGCGGATGGCGTATGCACGCGCCTGCGGGTGTGTGTGTGTGTGCTCAGCACATGTTGATCATTGCTTTTAAGCGTAAGCATGTGGGACGGCCCGCAGCGGAGCGGGCGTGTCTATTTTTGATGCGACATGCGGCTAGCCAGCGCCGTGCGGGGCGCTGCGGAGGAGCAGCGCCTAGTCGCGGCTGCGCGGTGCTGACCGCAGTGCATGATTCAACTTCATGAGTCCACATTGCAGCGTCATTTGGCACACAAATTAGGCCCTACATCTCGCATCCTCATGGGACGAGGCGCACAGACAAGAGTGGGCACTTGAGGACCATCTTACTGCTGGAGTCGACGCCGCTTGCGTGCGCATGCGTCAGTTGGTGTGTGGCTGCACGCAGCCTTGAAGCCCTTGGTGAACACTGTACTTGTCACAGAGCAGTCTACGCAACACTTTCCCCTGCGAGTAATACACAAGCTGCACCCGTATATACCATGCCTGTTTTCACGTTCCTGGCCTGCGACTTTGCTGTTGTCTGCTGCTTGTGTTGGGCGGCTACTGCTGTTGCAAATCTTGTGAGCAGACAGTACCGTCGGCGTTTCTGGGTTTTTTATGCCATGTGAAATATGTCTGCTGAGCATTGTTGCAGTGTTGGCATATATATTCTGCAATGGACCATGCCATGGTAGGTCGCTGTAGCGCCAAGCTGCGTGCTCACATCATGAAAATCGTGATCGTATACAAGCGCTGACAAAGTTGTGTACGTGTAGGGGATTTATTCTTCTTCAAAAGCTCCTATTCCACACACTTCAAGATCACATCTCTGTGACATGGAGCCACCAGAGCGCAGCCAGCAGCATGCCGGAGCAGGTCGGGGAGACTCGCGCAAATTGCTTGCACAGGCAGAAGCCCTCAGAGCGAACGGGGATGTAGCAGGGAGCATCAATGCCTATCAAGATGCCCTGCTGCAAACTCAACAAGACCCAGCGGCTAGGTTCGTAGCGCTGCTCCGCAAGGGCCAGCTCCTTCTCGTTGCAAACAGCAACAAGTCTACGGACAACCGCGAAGCGGCGCTCGCATGCCTGCACGAAGCCTGGAGCCTTGGAGTGGAAATCCTGCAGCAAGGAGGAGGAGGATGCTGCGACATCGGAGCCAGGGCCATACTGGCGCATGTTGGCACCTGCCTGGTGAGGTTATACAAAAAGTACGGCAGCAGCGTCATTAAGGTGGATGATGTTCACCGCAGCTACCAGCATCTCTTTGGCACTCGTGTCGTGGAGCACCCTTTCCCACCACCGCTGGCGTCGCCGGCAGCGCCAGCCGACAGCGCTGCCGTCGCCGACGTGCCAGCAGTGACACCGGCAGACACCGACACTGCAGAGTTGAATGAAAATTCGACGGCAGCACAGCAGTCGGAGCCAGGAGGCCTCGCGTTGATGTGCCACAACTGCGACGACGGCAGTGTGCCTGTGGAGGTGGACGAGCGGGACGGGCACGCGTACTGCGAGGCGTGCCGCGAGGAGCGCGCGGAGGAGGAGGAGTTGTTGCACGGCTCAGCTGAAGCTGCTGCGGGCGACGCGCTGACAGGTGAGCTCGAGAGGCAGAGGTGCTGCTGCTGTGTCCGGGCGTGATGAGTTGACGTGTGCGTGGTGTGTGAGGCAAGGGTGTGCCGAGTGCGTGCCTTCTGCCCTCAATTGTCTTGCGAGAGGCGCTTATGATGGCAACGACACATCTGCGGGTTCCACTTGTGTGTGTGCGGCAGGATTACTGCTGGGACACGAGCCGCGTCGCTCGTGCTGCATGCAGGCACTTTACGATGTTTCCAGAGCGTAGGGGGCGGCTCGGCCACATTGCAGAGCAGCTGCTAGCATACGTCATGCTGGACGGCGCTTTGCGGGCTGACTGCGTATCATGCGCCGTGAGGCTCACCACTCGGTCACAGTTTTTGTTCCTGATGCAAGGCATCGCAGTAGCTACGGGCATTTGGCGCGCGTTGGCGTGAGCGGCACTGGGCGCAGGTGCTGTGTGACCGGCAACGCTCAGACGCTGGTTTGAGTCAGCTGGGTGTCCACATGGGGAGTGTCTTGGGCAATCTGCTGATCCTCACGGCACCTGAAGTCCATGGCTGCAACCATGATTTCAAATTTCTGCTTGCTCCAAAGGTTTGGTCCATTTCGGATATTGTCTGGAGGTCAACAACTCGTGGAGCGCACACAGTGCATTCTATGCACGAGGCTAGAGCCAGCTGGACCATCCCAGCCTGAGCTGAGGATCTTCCAAAGCCTTGAGACCTCGCCAGGGATCTCACGGAAACATTTCTAGCACACTTCAACAGCAGCTCACAGCACCTAACGAACTTCAATTGCATTGCAAGAGGCTCCCGCTGACGCCACAAAAGTGCGATCTCATTCGCCGCTGCCCCCCCCCTCTCGCAATGCAGACGGCGGCGACGGCGCCAACGCGCGCAGCGACTCCGGGGTCACTGCCGCCGCGCACATCAGGCAGTACTCGAAGGCGCAGCTGCTGGCACAACGCTCAGCGGCGGCGGCAGGTGACGTGCCACCGTCGCTGGTTGGGCTCTTCGCGGACATACAGGCCGTCGAAGCGTCGTCGTACGGCAGGGGGGGCAGGGGGGGGGCGCAGAGCGTGAGCGCCAAGCTGCGGTACTACCAGCAGGCGAGGGGCGGACTGAGCTAGGGGTTGCAGGGATTGGATGCAATACATACACTGAGATTCGCGATGCGTGACGTGCTGAGTGGTGTGCTGTTGCTCCTGTTCATGCATGCTGCGTGTTGTGTTCAAGATCATTGCAGATGTGCTGCTGAGTCAAGTTGGTGTTGTTGAGGGTGGATGGCTTTGGCGCCATGCAAAGCATCAGCGGCACTTTCGTCTCTTAGGTGGTCATGTATTTCTCCACGCCGCTTAACCGCCCTGCCCACTGCTCACAGTCTGCTATAAGCTCGTCTGCCCTCAACAATTCCAAGATTTAAAGTGTACGAATATACGCTGATGTTACAATTCTAATATGTACGTCAGGTCACACTTCAACCTCAGATTTCCACACTTCAACATTCCGAACCAATCACCGACGGACACGTAGATCCTCACTAGATCGCAGGCAGGCAACACACGCCACCCGTGCGAAGGACAGTGGGCGTCCTCGAAACGCATGCGAGCGTCAGTGCAAAGGGCTTGCACCGCATAGCATGGCACAGAGGCCTGCAGCGGCAGCGATAGTAATCAATCTCTATTTGGCGTTAGTGCTGCTGTGCACGGCGACAGCTCGGGCTGCGATGTTCCAGCGCAACAAACCCGCTGCAGATGTGAGCGCCAGCAATAACAGCAATGGCATACACTTAATTTGGGAGGACGTCACTATGGAGGTCAGGAGATCGGATGGTACGAAGATCAACATTCTTAAAGGCGTGAGTGGGGAAGCCAGGCCAGGCAGGCTGCTGGTGAGTCTTGCATTCAGACAATCGTTTACAGCTTGGTATCAAGGTTACGCATTTGAGCCTAAGAAGAGTGCACTTGTGGCCTGTCCTCGAAGTGAGTTTGGGTTCATTCCATCCATCATGTCGTGCTTGAAGTTGCAGCAGGTGAAAGAGGCGCCTGTGTAAGAAGTGATTAGCTGCTGCCATCAACTTATTGCATGCAATGACCTCTTTGTATCGTTGTTCATGCTAGGACGTTGGCGTGTTGTGTTCACTGAAATGCAACTTCAAGTCCTACACTTTGGACGCATAATCAAAAGCGAGGTGCTTGTAAGAAATGATCAGCTGCTACCATCAAACTATTACTTGCAATCAAATTTTTATACCGCTGTTCATGTGGGGTGTTGTGTCCACCGTATAAAGCAACTCTTGAAGTCCTACTCTTTTGACTGTAATATTGTCCCTGTTTCCGAGGCACGTATTTTTTGGTAGTGTGCCCGCTTTATGTAATGGCGCATGGAACGGCAGGTCCATTGCAGGCACTGCTGCTGCAAAGTTAAACCTCCCTGTTTTGACGGTTGCACACAGTAGGTGGCAAGCCCTGTAGCGTTAAGGCGCACCGGTGGGCAGCGCCTGCTGCTGCTGGCTGCGCGATGCCGTTGCAGTCTGAGGCCTGTCATGTCAAGGCGTTGTCATAGGTGGCGGAGAAGGTAAGAAGCGCGCCCGCATAGAAAGCCTTGCTGTAACTGACCCACTTCAATACTGCTCAAAGCGAACTGTCCAATGTATTGACACAGAGGAAGCACTTGAATTACCAGAGAGGGAGTACTTGGTGTACTTCATCTGTACCAATGAATTGGACACACTTAAAGTACTTTTGAAGTACAATTTGAAGAGCGACGGAAGTAGTTGAGTTGACACAGAGGGGTTACTTGGTGTACTTCCTCTGTACCAATATACTACACACTTGATCAGTACTTTCAAGTACAAAAGTTTAAAAAGCAACAATGCTGCGCGTACGCACGGCGTGGTGGCAATCGCCCAAAGATGATGTGCCATTCATTGGCAACCGGTACCCATCTGCATTCATAGATGTTCATAGATGGAGTTTTCGCAGTCTTTCCATATCAGCCATGGAGGAAGCACCGGTTTGTGTTGAATCACCCAGGTTCCGCTTGTGCAATCGGCCGGCGACATTTGGCGAAGTTGCCAGCTGTACGTGCCTCCTATCGTACCGCTGCTGCTGAACACCGTGCAAGACGTTGTTTTTTTCATTTCAGCAGGCAATGCGCTGCATGAACTGCGCGTGTCGCGCCGTGCCGCCGTCGCGCGCTGCCCACGTCGAGCGTCTGCCCCTCGGCGGACGCAAAGGCCGCTGCATGGACGGGGACTGCGCATCGCTTCGTGCCGTGCGGTCCCCCCTCGCGCCCTGCGCTGAGAGCTTTTGTCGCCGCCTCGCGCTTTTAACACCCAGGAACCTTTTCCGCAATCAGCGCTCAGCTCCCTGCCGCTGGTCTGCGGCACCAGCAGCAGCAGCTGCGCGCGGGTCTTGAGCGCGCTGCGTGGGGCGCGCGCCTGCAAATGCCTCGCGCTGCGGCTTGTCGTGTGCGTCCGCCGCGGTCATCAGCACGCCACGCTGACGGTGTTCAGTCGCGGCCAGCGCGGTGCCGTGGCCGCGTTGTTAGCGCGCGACGCGCGGGGGCCAGTACATAGCGCAACGGCTGCATCCGGCGCTCACCAAATCGCTGCGATGGTTTGCTGTGTAGTGTATGTACTGTTATGTCAACCCCAGGTGCGGCCGCAACGACCGTCGCCGCCGCGCTGACGGCTGCATCGCCGTGAAAGCGCCGTGCGCTTGCCCCCCATGTCTCAGCGATCTGGACTCGGGTCTCAGCGATTTGGACTTGGCGCATCACAGCGGAGTCTCCAGGACCGTGAAGGTTGTAGGGGCCGCTTCTACCCGTGTGCACACACCGCGCTGCTCCGGAGGTGCCCGTTGCGCGTCGCCGTCAGGCGCCGGCACAGCGCTGATGCACACTGCGCCGCGCGCACGCGACTCGCGCCGCGCAGAACAGCCCTTCTACTTACATACACCATTGTGCGCTGCGTCAACATCGACCTAGGCGTGTGCTACGCAGTACTACCCTGAAGCGTATCGAACGCCACGCTGACAATCCCTCCGCGCGCCGCCGCCCTCCGCGGCGCAGGCCATACTGGGTCCGTCCGGCGCGGGCAAGACGAGCGTGTTCAACGCGCTCACGCACACGACGCCGCGTGTGCACGTGTCACGCGTACATAACAACCCCTTCCCCCTTCCAGAGCACCATGCGCTGCACGTGCACATATACCCACTCCGCAGCTGGTGGCAGTAACGCTCTCTTCGCCGCCGCCGCCGCCCCCCCCCCCCTGCGCAGGCCATACTGGGACCTTCCGGTGCGGGCAAGACGAGCGTGTTCAACGCGCTCACGAACACGACGCCGCGCGCGCGCGGGACGCGCCTCATGGGGCGGCTGCGCGCGCTGTGCGCCGCGGCGCCGGGCCCGTACGACGATGTCGTCGCGACGCGCATGGCGTACGTGCCGCAGAAGCAGGCCTTCTACCCGTTCCTCACGGTGCGCGAGACGCTGCTGTTCACGGCGGGCATGCGCATGGGCGGCACGGGCGCGGCGGAGAAGGTGAGCGCTGCCGCTGCTGCTGCTGCTGCTGCGCGTGCGTGGCGTTGCTGAGCGGTGATGCAGCGGCGCTGCGGCTCCTGGCAGTGCGCGTTCTGGCGGCGTGCGCGGCGCGCACGTGCGCGTGACGAGTGTTGTCGAGGAAGCGCGCGCTGCTGCTGCTGCGGCGCGTGTGTCGCATTGCTGAGCGTTGATGCAGCATCCTTGTGGCTCCTGACGATGCGCAATCGGGCGCTGTTCAACGGCGGACGTGTACGCATGACGCGTGCCGCGGCGAAGGCGAGCGCTGCTGCGCGTGGCGTCGCTGAGCCGTGGCGCAGCGGTGGCGGCCATGTGGACCGCAGGAGCGGGCGTAATCAAAACCTGACCCTACAGTTCTCTCGCGCCCGCGGCGCTGACGCACTTGCTGCTGCCGCGCCGGTGCCCCGCGTGTCGTTCTCCCGCGTGCGCCAGGAGGAGTACGTCGCCAAGCTGCTCGTGCGCCTGGGCATGGAGCACGCCGCCGACACGCTGGTGCGTCGAATTTGAAGTATAAACTTACTCCAACAGTAATGCCAACCCTCACCTCGAGGGATGTGTCAGTTGCCAGCATTATCTGAACCGGCTGAAAGCTGTGCCATGTGGTAGAGGAGTACATCGCCAAGCTGCTCGTGCGCCTGGGCATGGAGCACGCCGCCAACACACTGGTGCGCACACTCTTTTAAACAAAGTAATACCTATCCCAACAGCAAAACCAAACTTTTACCTTGAGAAAATGCGCCAGTACATAGCTACTCCGACACTAGGTATAACCGTCACCTCGAGGATTATGTTGGCTCGTGCGCCTGGGCCAAGAGCATGCCGCCGACACGGTGGTGCATACCTTTGTAACATAATGCATACCTACTCAGAACAGTAATCTTCACCCTTGCCGCGAGGAATGCGTCGGTTGCAGCAAACGTTGTTGGTGCCAACGCCACGTTTGTGCCATGTGCGGGGAGCTCTGTCTACTTTCCCAATAGTGCACAGTAGGTTTTCTCAACAACTGCTGCCTCGCTTTAGATCTCGATGGTTTTCAACAAACTTCCTGAAGGCCACCCTTGTGAATTTCTTGTGAATGCTCTGCTTGCCTCGCGGAAACTCCCCGAATTAATGTCCATGACGTTTCACTGCGTGTGATGCATTGCTTCGCGCGGGAGGTGCTAAGCCGGGAGTCAACGGCACAAGCAACACGCCCCCCGTTTCAAATCTGTGATGCTTTCGGCCCGCAAACTGGTAGGTGGGGGGGAGTCATATAGCCATCACACACAGCGGTGACTTGTGTGCAACGGCCGTGTAATCGTTTTCAGGTCGGCGACCCCACGCGCACCTAGTCTTCACCTGGAAAGCGCTAGATGGCGGAGTCTTCATCGCCAGTACATACGGCATTTTGAGCTGTGTGTAACTGTCGCGTAATTGTTGTCAGGTCGGCGACCCCACGCGCACCAAGTCTTCACCTGGAAAGTGCTAGATGGCGGAGTCTTCATCGCCAGTACATACGGCGTTTTGAGCTGTGTGTAAGTAACTGTCGCGTAACTATTTTCCGGTCGGCGACCCCACGCGCACCAAGTCTTCACCTGGAGAGAGCTAGATGGCGGAGTCTTCATCGCCAGTACATACGGCATTTTGAGCTGTGTGTAACTGTCGCGTAACTGTTTTCAGGTCGGCGACCCCACGCGCACCAAGTCAGCGGGCATCAGCGGCGGCGAGCAGCGGCGCCTGGCCCTCGGCCTTGGCGTCATTGGCCTAGAAAAACCCAGGTGACTGCATACAACGCGCCATGCTGCGGGCGGTCAAGATGGCTATGTAGCATGTACACGCCGGTTCGTGTGCTTGTCGTGGCACGATTGATGTTGATAAGCACAGTCGGTACAGCTGGTGTTGGTCGCCCCTGCATTACCTCACCTGGCAAACGATTGCGGAGCATGCTAGCACACTGATGGCTGAGAATATGTCAATCATCCATTGGAATATTTCAATTATTCATTCTTTCCACAACATCAAGAAATTTATAAAGCAAGACCAGCACATCGATAAAAGCGCTGGTTGACGATGCCTTCAGCTCGCTGCACACACATGCCTCAATAAGAATCAGAGTAGTCGGGATGAGTATATCGCGTACGGGCACGGGTAGGGTAGTATGCGATGTCTGTCAGTGATGTTTGACTTGGTGGAATTGCGCGTGCGGTCAGGATAGTATGCGCCATCCTCCATTAGCGATGTTCGACTTTGTGGAATTGGCATGTCGGCAGCCGATGCATGTTGGCGTGTTATAGTGGCTGCAAAGTCCTGTTCTGCATCTAAGTGTCGGTGAATGCAAAAAATATTATTCGAGGATGCTAAGAGTAAACAGTGTGATTCGCACAAGTGTTCCATCGCCACTTGTTAGGCATTCCTGTGTCTGCTTGCTCACGCGTCAGGAGCCACACTCTTGATGATTTCAAACGCATCTGGCCAATACACTCTGCACAACTTGTTTTGTTTCAATCAGATGTTTTTGAAACGCTCAAGCATCTGTAACACAGCGAGCATCGTCGCCTCAAGTTGAGGCACACGCACCCAATGATAATCAAACTCATGCTGACTCCCTCATAACTGACCCTCGTCGCATTATTATGACGTTTTTTTGGAGGCTAACGCATCACCAACTTAGCGAGCGTCGCCGCTTATCGTGGAGGAGGCATGCACGCCCGATTCTAATGAAAGTCATGCTGTTTTGATAACATTTCACCCTCGTGATAGCCCTGCGAAGTGCAAGTCGGCTAGCTTGGACTGAAATTCGTGTGCGTTCTGTGCCTGCAGCGTGCTATTGGTGGACGAGCCCACCTCCGGTCTGGATGCTTCACAGGCACAAAAGGTGAGTCTCATCTGTTGCGCAGTCGATTTGGTTCGATTGGGGTGTCAGGGACGCCAGGGCCGTTGGTCCCAGCTTTGAGGATTCCGAAAGCTGACTTGACCCTGGATGCTTTGCGCGGGCACAAAATGTGAGTCACGTTCGTCGCAGATCATTCAAGGTCATGTAGTCCAAGTTTCGCAGACGCCGGGGCCTTTGTACCATCTGTTCGTGACCGGAACGCTGGCTTGCTGCTCAAATGATTGCCTGTTCTGGAGCTGCAGTGGTGCACTTATTGCGTCAGTAGCACTTATGGCGGCTTTTCAGGTCGCTCTACTGCAGCCAGGTTCAAGAGAATCGGCTGGTCACACCGCTTCTTGTGTGGAAACGGTGTACCAGCGGCTCTTGCTTTCTTCTTGATTCGATCGACGTATCTGCACATCTACTGAAGTACGATTTTCATGTGTGCCTCTGCCTCTGAGTCCCGGGCTACAAAATCTCGTATCGCCAGGCAATGCTGTCGCTCAGCATGGCATGCAGAATGTTGTTTTTCTCGCAACGACAACAGTATAGACGCGGCTCGCCAGCTGTTGCACATTGCATTCGACGGAGAGATACGCGGTTGACCCATGACTGCAGCATCCTTTACTCGTTCAACTGCTGCCCTCACAGATTTTTGCAATCACTCAGCACAAGGTTGTCTCCACTGTGCCACGGTGCGCAACGTGCTTCATGGCAAACCACAAACAAAAGGATTGTACATATAAAAATTCGGCCCTCCTTCCGCTGCGGCTGCTGCTGCTACCACTGCCGCTGACGCTTTTTCCAATACCGCCGCCGCCGCTGCTGCTGCTGCCGCTGCCCGCGCCGCGCACAGGTCATAGAGGCCCTTCGCGCGCTGTGCGAGGACGGGCACACCGTGGCGGTGACCATACACCAACCGCGCAGCTCCATCTTTGCCCTCATAGACGACGTCCTACTCATCGCGCAGGTACATGCATAGCAAGCTCCGCGCCTCAAGTTTGATGTGAAGTACACGCCTGTTCGGTACACATCGAGCCTACAAATTTGTGATCGGCAAGGCCCGGAACATATTTTTAGACGGCATCCTCCTCATTGCGCATGTATTACATGCCTCGCATGTGGGTGTCCAGACCTCAAGCAACAAGTGAAGGTCGCGCTTGTTACCATTACGGTGCATGCCATATGTAGTACATGCCCCTGGATTTGTGATAAGAAAGGCCTGGAAAGGGGTGCTCGGCGCGTGTGTTTCACAAATGTATCATGCAGCCATATCTTGTGCACTTGCGGCCGCAGCTGTGCGTGTGCATGCAGCCAACTTCATGGACATGCGGCCAGATTATGTGCAACTTGCTGAGTTGCAGCGTTGCCTGGCAGCTCTGCACCCAGTGTTTGCAGCGTGTTGTGGCACGGTATTTCCCCCCACGTCGTTGTTGACAGGCGCTAAATAGCGTTTCTCAGTAGGTCCGTGCGACGCCAGGTGCGGTGTGTTGACAAGCTCACATTGTGCTGCACCCAAGCGCGATATTTCGTGGGTGTCAACGTGCTCGCTGGAAATCGCCATTGAAGATGCGTTGGAAATCGGCATTGAAGATGGTGGGTCTTGAAGTGTGCCCTGGTGGCATGATTACTGGTGGTCACGACCTCCGATGCACATCCTGGCGGTGGCAGGCAGGGGGTTCTCGACAGTCTTCTGCTGCAGAGAGCTTATTTTGGTCGTCACACAACGTTGCTCAAGTACAGCTGTTCTGCTGTCGTTACCGTCACACATTTTGAACTGGTTATGCCCTGCACGCATTGCGCTGACAAATGACAACAACACGTCGATTGTCATGATTCAGAGATCCTTACCCTTACCCTAACTCTGTGCATCCCTGACTGTTGTAAACCTTCACTCAGTGTGGAAGAGATCTGGCTGGCACTGACACTTGATCGCTCCCGCCCCCCTCCCCCCCCCCCCCCCCCTTCTCCTTCTCTGATCACACTACTCAAGTTCGCTGATTACAGTTTGCTCATGCCCCTCGCTCGGCCCCGCTCTTCCGCGCGCGCTCGCCGCTGTGCAGGGCGAAGTCATGTACATGGGGCCCGCAGAGCAGGCGCTGCCACACTTCCAGGCGCTCGGCTACAGCGTCCCGCCGCAGTTCAAGTGAGCCTAGCCTTAACCCTAACCCTGACAGCATGCCGCCGCAGTTCAATATAGCTTAGCCTAGCCTTAACCCTACCTGTAATTCTGGACCTAAGAGCGTGCCGCCGCAGTTCAAGTGAGCCTAGCCTTAACCCTAGCCCTAACCCCAACACCGTGCCGCCGCAGTTAGAGTGAGCCTAGCCTTAACCCTAACCCTAACACCGTGCCGCCACAGTTCTAGTGAACCTAGCCTTGACCCTGACCCTAACCCTAGCCCTAACGCTTTTTCAACAGGGTGCCGTCGCAGTGCAAGTGAGCCTAGCGTACATACCTACCCCTCTGCATGTGCAGTGGGCGCGTCGCCTGAGCCGTGCCCCGCAGACCCCCTCCGATCCCCTTGCAACAGTGGTGGAGTGCGCTGCAGCATGCGTGCGCTCGCGCCCTCGTGCATTGAAAGAGCCCTCGCCTGTGTAGCAACTTTAGCGGCGCAGCGCCGCGGGATGGCGCACGCAGCATCTCATTTTTTTTTTTTGTATCTCGTCGGTCCGAAGCCTTGACAGGCCCCTTCACTTCATCATTGCTGATGTGGCAGTGCCAGCGTTGCCCCCCCCCCCCCGCCATGCTGGCTGAGGCTTCTCACTATTCACGGGCCTAAAGTATGTTGCCGACGTTAGGATGCACCGTGCGTGCCGCACTCGTGCTCTGCATAGCGCTGGACCCAGTGTTGCAAACACCCTGCCACCGCCCCTCTTCCGGAGTGTAGTGTGGTTGCATAGCCGGCTCAGCACGGCAGAAGCAGCTTGCAGCCCCTCCCCCCCCCCCCCCCGCCCCGCCCCACCTCCTCTTGCAGCCCCCACATCACATCCTGCTATCGTCACTGCGACCGTGCCTGCAAGCCTTAGGAGCATGTTGGGTTAGATTGAGAGGAGGGTGCACTGGAACGGACCTGCACTGTGGGTCGCAGCACCATACCGCACCAGAGTGTGAAGTCACGAACACCAGGGCATCACCTCAGCGCGCTCACTGATCTGTCCCAGGGGTAAGGCAGTTGCCATTACCTGGATTCTTATCCTTATACTGCTTGGAGTACTGCATCCCCCCCCATTACCAGCACCCCAACGGACTTCCTGTTGAGCAGCGCTCAACGCGCCTGCTGCCCCTACGTTAGGGTGATATCAAATACTCTCATACCCAGCCCCTAACCCTAGTACTGCGTCCCGTGTCCCCCCAGCCCTGCGGACTTTCTCCTGGACTTGGTGAGCCCTGGCGCGCTGGCGCACGGCTACGCGAGCCAGGGCAGCTCAGGTGAACGCAGGGCCGCACATAGCGCTCAATCTAATGGTCAAATAGGCTAGGAGACCCTAATACACAGTTGCATCAAAGCGTACCAAGTGGCGGGACAGCATGCTATTGCGGTGGGGGGGAGAGGTAGGGGGGGGGGCGCAAGCCAGGGCAGCTCAGGTGAACGCAGGGCCGTACACAGCGCTCAGTCTAATAGTCAAATGGAAACGAATCAAAAGGTTGTAGAGCTCTCAACTACTTGAAGTAGATTAGGAAACCCCAACACACATTTGCATCAAAGCGTACCAAGTGGCGGGACAGCATGCTATTGCGGTGGGGAGTAGGGGAAGGGGGGGGGGGGCGCAAGCCAGGGCAGCTCAGGTGAGCGCAGGGCTGTTCACAGAGTGCCATCTAATGAGTGCATGCTGCAACCAAACTCCTAGTCTCGACAAACCCTGGAAACGACAGTCTCGGCGAAGCCTAGCGGCAGGATGGTGTTGCGCGCACGGGTGTGCATGTGTGTGTGTGTGGGGGGGGACTGTGTGCCAGGCTGGTATGATAGGGCCAGAGTTGGTGTGAAAGAGCCAGATGCGTGCCCCTGTGGACATGGAAACAATGCAAACAAGGCCATGCATGCCGCACAACTGTGGTTTTGGTTTCTGTGAACATCGAGATGCGCCCGATGTGATTGCATGCCAGGGCAGCTCAGGTGAGCGCAAGGCTGCGCACAGACCACCATTGAATGAGCGCATACTCTGACCAAACTGTAGACCTTCCTTACTGTAGTCCCGACAAGTCGTAAAAATGACAGTCTCAGCAAAACTCAAAAGTGGCGCGATGGTGATTGCACGCGCGTAGGGGGTGGGGGGGGAAGGACCGCTTAAAGCCCTTTGACACGGAAACAATGCAAACAAGGCTGTGCTCGCCGCACAACTGTGACTCTTGTAAATTTCGACACGCGCCTGATGTGAAGGCACATTTCAGCCTCGTCTGGACCCTCGTCGTGCGAAACCTGGTAATATCTCGTGCCTCACCTGGCGCGTGCAGTAGCAGTGCGCTGTCATCTGCGCAGTGTGGCGCAAGTGAACGCAAGTGATGCGCGTGCGCACGCGCGCAACGGCGCTGTTCAGGATCCACCTGCACAGAAGATTGTGGATGTATTAGAGAAATGAAAGGGAAAGTAAACATCTGGCTGTGCACCAGCCGCGCCAGCAATGTTTGCCGCTTCTTTTCCCCTTCAAATGCCTCGAATACACTCTGACGGTCCACCTGAAAGCGTTTCCTACATACTCCTAGTAGCGATGCTCAACGAGTCACATTAGGCACTCGGCGGCCCTGTGAACCTTGAGCCTCTTGTGTGCGCAGAGGCTGACCAGGAAGACGGCGCCTTGCAAGTACACATCTTGCGCCCCCATGTATAGTCTCATACCTGAAAATGTACTCTGCATCTGCGTCTTTGAGCCCGAGCTGCCCTCTCTCCACACATACTGCCACTCAATCTTTACACTTACACTTCGTAACTATACACCTTTCACCTCCTTCTTCGAGCGTAGAGGCCAACCAGGAGGACGAAGAGCACCGCCTGCGGCGCTTTGCGCTGGCGGCGCGCGAGGCGTGGCGTCAGCGCCCCGCCGACATCGACGACGACGGCGACGCGTGCGCTTCCGCCGCCGCCGCCGCGGCAGCGGACGGCATCGGCGACAATGCTGTCACGGTGAGGCGTGCCATGGCTTATCCGGTGATAGTGTGTGCTTTAATACAGCATCCCGCCAAGCTTGACTGTCACCTGCATTCGCCCACCTACAAAAGTGCTTCAAGAGTATTGTTGGCGTGACCTCTGGGCATGCGGCTTTGACGAAATTCCGCCATCTCGCTTGGGATTTGCTTGCACTGGTCCTCCCTTCTCAGCGCATGGCGTATCGCGTACACACGCGGAGCACGGACGCTGGACTGGGCTGCAGCGCCGGTGTCCAAGCTCCCGGGGCGCAGTGCAGCTTAGGTCTCTGCGTAGGAGTAAACCCTAGAAATGCATCAAAACCTGGCCTCCCTTGAGGCCTTTCAAAATTCACGTCCACGACTGAAATCAATTCAAGTAATTCTCACTTTGAGCACCCACTGCACCCCGGTGATCCCCCCCAGGTCCCCCCCAACAAGGGGCGCGTCGGCGCGCTGACGCAGTTCAGGCTGCTGCTGGTGCGCTCGTGGCGCCAGGTCGCGCGCAACTCCACGAGTATGCTGGCACGGCTCGCCACCGGTGAGCGCTTTCACAAAACTGTATTGAAGTTGAAGTACACAGTGGAGTACATGCTTTTTCATGCTGGCGCGGCTCGCCAGTGATGAACGCTGTCGCGTAACTGCTTCTTGAATGAACACCGTTGAGCACATGCTATCGCCAGGTCGCGCGCAACTCCACGAGTATGCTGGCACGGCTCGCAACCGGTGAGCGCTGACGCATCCTGCACTGTGATTGAAGTTGAAGTACTTTTTTCCAAGTCTTGCCAGGTCGCGCGCAACTCCACAAATGTGCTGGCACGGCTTGCCACCAGTGAGCGCTGACGCATTTTGCGCACTGTGGTTGAAGTTGAAGAACGCCTTGAGTTTATACACGCGCTTTTTGTCAGGTCATGCGCGCGCCTTGACGTCCACATGGTCGCACAGCTCGCCATCGCTGAGCGCTGCTGCACTCGATGAAGCTCAAGTAGGCATGCCGCATACCCGCTATTACTTCTGCTCTTGAGAGTAACGTTTTGCGCGCGCAACGGCAGCGCGCGCGCCGTCGTGCAGCGTCGCGTGGAGACGACGTGGACTTAGGGTTAGGGTTAGGATTAGTGTGTGCGCCTTGTCTACTGGCCTGCATTGCAAGAGCCTCGGTCGCGCTGAGCTGCCGCATGGTGCAGACATGGTGCGCTGCTCGCCTGGTGCTGTGCTGGCCCCTGCTGGCCGCATCCACGTGACAGTTCTGATTTATAGGAGGACGTGCATGCGCCTCGGCAGCTTGAAAAGGAGTGATGTCACATGCTTGAAAATACTCTTTTCAATTTTTTCTCCATATTTTGTACCTGCACGTTGGAGCGCTGCCACGGGGTGACGCTGAAGGGCGTCGCGCCTCAAGGTGTAATCTGCAATGCAGTGCACTGGGTCTCTAGGTAGGTACATGAACGCTGTGCCAGCAGCAGTCATAGAGCACTCTATGCTTAAAATCCACCAGCGCAACGCGCTCCTGCCCAAGAGAGCACAACCGCGCTCATGACCAAGCATGCTGTGCTTCCAAAGCACCCGTGTGCTTCAGCATGACCAGACCGGCTGCTCACGACGCCTTTTCTACTCTTCCCTGCGCACAGGCATCGCGCTGGGGGGGTTCTTCGGGGCCATCTTCTGGGACATGGGGGGGGCTGCGGGCGCCGCAGCAGGGGTGGAGCGCGCTGCGCACAACCGCATCTCGCTGGCCGTGAACGTCTGCATTAATGCGGTGAGGGACCGTCATCGCTTGAAGTTGCTTTGAGGGCGAATCTTTGAGCGACAGCACCGTCTCCCTGTGTGTTGTGCAGAGCGCAGTATGGGCGGCGTGCAACCGCATCTCGCCGGCCGTTGATCTGCATCAAAAGCGGTGAGGGAGCGTCATCTCCTGAAGTTGGTGTGAAGCGCGATCAAGAAGCAGCAGCGCCCCTGTGTGCATCAATGCTGTCAGGGAGCGTCATCTATTGAAGATGGCTTTGAGGCAGACTAGTCAAAGCAACAGTAGCGGTCTCTGCGATGGTGCGCTGTGGCTGAGCTAGCCCTGGCTGCGAGCGGCTGCGCCAACGAGCAGTAAGGGAGCGTCGGCTCTTGAACTTGCTGTCGCTGGTTGTAACGGATCAGTGGCTGTGTGCAGATGGTAGATGGGTGATGCACCGCAGCGGAGCGTGTGCGGTGCAGCGGAGCGTGTGCCGCGTCCGACAACCGCATCTACCGGCTTTTTGTTTTGTTGCACATTGGCGCGATGGCAGCCTGTCACAGGTTGAATATTTTTTCTGACGTATTTGCATTCCCAAAACCCTGCAAAGGCTGAAGTAGGAGTGATTAAAGGGCAAGCTTACGTATATATTATGCGCAGGAGCTTGCACCCTCTCAGTGCCTTCGATGTGCCCCTAAAACACCTTGACGCCTATCCTGTGAGATTTGCGCAGATGGTGGGGCAAGCCACCTGCATCATCGTGCATGCGATTGCTGTGCAAAATGCTGAAGACTTCCGTTGCCCCTGCCCTTCAGGCCATGATTGGCAGCATTGGCGCGCTGCAGACGCTGGCGGTGGAGAAGCCCGTGGTGATGCGCGAGCGGCTGCACCTGGGCTATGGAGCGCTGCCGTACTACCTTGCAAAGGTGCGCACCACTAGACGCCGCCGCTGTTTCCCTGATACTCAAATATGAACTGAAGTGTACTACCTTGCAAAGGTCTGCAGCACCAGACGCCGCCGCTGTGTTCCTTGATACCCACATATGCATTGAAGTTATTGAATTCAACGATGCGCCGTAGCTTAGATGATTGGCCGGCTGTGGCATATATATGTATACTTCGAAGTAAATTAAATTTCTTGTGTTCAACGACGTGCCGTAGCTTAGATGAAGGGCCTGCTGCGGCGCTGCCTGCATCAAGCGGCTCACATGTGGCGCGCACGCTCTTTTCTTACTTTCCGCACAAGTTCGAAGTTGTTGAAGTCAACGATGCGCCGTAGCTAGATGGGTCCCGCTGCGGCACTGCCTGCATCGAGCGTCTTGCATGCGGCGCACGCACTGTTTTCTTGACATCCGCACATATAATCTCAAGGTCTTGACTTCCAGCGATTCGCCATAGCCTAGATGATGGTCCCGCTGCGGCATTGCCTGCATCAAGCGGCTCAAATGCGGCGCGCACGGCGCAGCAGCACGCTCACACGCGATGCCTGCGCAGTGCTCAGGAATATGTGATGCACAGCGCTCAGGAGCAGGCAATGCACAGTGCTCAGCACTGTGTGCCTGTGCAGCGCTCAGGAGCAGGCAATGCACAGTGCTCAGCGCTGCTCGTGCTTGCAGAGCTCGGCAGTGTGTAAGCCATCGCCTGTGAAGCATGTCACGGGCAGCTGCCTGTGCCACTGCAGCACCTTGCTGACCTTTGGAGAGTGCGGCATTCAGGCCGAGCGCAGCCAGCGAACATCAACATTACGGCCGATTCAAATAAGTTGTTCTGCACTCATTTGGGCGAATTGCTGAAGTACCTACCCACCCCCTCTTTGCAAGCTTGAATCACTCCATAGCACCCACTGTTTACTGTCATCATCTGACATCATCAGGGAATATCAGCCTGCAGCTGATGTGGGCTGATATGTGCCGTGCAACTCGCGCGCTGCTGACTGCAGTTCATTGCAGAACTCCCCCTGATGGTGCTCTTCCCCCTGAGCTTCGCCCCCATGGTCCACGGCATGGCCAGACTGGGGCACGGAACGTTCCTGGGCGGAATCGGGGAGTTTGTGGGCATGGTGCTGCTGCAGACGCACGCGAGGTTTGTACTTCAAATGATACTTCAAGTATGTATGCACGTCTCGTAGATTCTCGCTTAGGGCGCGTCAAAGCCCAGATGGTCAATTCGAGCCTGCCACCTGGAACCTACTATATGTATCCTGTGAGAACTGCAAGTGTGTCTCAATGCGCATGTACTTTAAACAATACTTCAAGTACATATTGTCAGGTTGTTGGCGGCGTGTCATCAGCCAAGCGTATGCTCACTCGCGGCGCAGCACAGTGGCTCGCATGCGTGTCACAAGCTTGGCGCAGTCGAGTAGGGCTTTGCCGGCGTGTGTGTGGCGTGGCGGTGTCTCCGCCACCCTCGACCGTGCACTCAAGTGCATCACACAAGGCATCGTGTGACTGAGACATGGTGGGATGGCTTAAAGTCAGAGCTAGTCTGTTCTGCGTGAATTGTAAATTCAAGTGAACAACCAACTGGTTGCCAGCACACTATCCAAATGCGCTCGCCTCAACTCGCGCGTTTATTTGCGCGCGCGCGCAGCGCCGCCCTGGGCCTGATGGTGGGTTGCTACATACCTCTTCATTGCGTGTACTGCGAGTCCAAGTGAACAACTAACTGATTGCACGCGTACCTCGATGTGCTCGCCTCAAATCGCGCGTTAATTCGCGCGCACGCGCAGCGCCGCCCTGGGCCTGATGGTGGGCTGCTAGCTCTCCTCTGCATGTACTCTAAAATGAGGTTGGCAACTACCATTATGCCTGAATGCGCTCGCCTCGAATCGCGCATTTACTTGCGCATGCGCGCAGCGCCGCCCTGGGGCTGCTGGTGGACCAACTCTTCTCTGCTTGTACTGTAAGTTGAAGTGAGCAACTACTTGATTGCACTCGTACGTGAATGCGCGCGCCTCAAAATGCACGTTCGTTCGCAAACGCACGCAGCGCCGCCCTTGGCCTGATGGTAGGGTGCGTGTCGCCCAACATGGACACGGCCATGGTGCTGGGGCCAGCGCTCAACGTCATCTTCCTCATGCTGAGTGGAGGTGAGTTACCGTGATCTGTTCCTGAAAGGAATGGCAGGAATTTGTTGTTTGTGCTTAGCTCAAGTTAAAAAAACCAAAGTCACAAGCGGCTTGTGGTTTTCCAGTCGTAGTTCAACTGCGGATGTACGCAAAGCAGCACTGCCCTTGTGTGTTTGTGTGTGTGTGTGTGTGTGTGTGTTGGGGGGGGGGGGGGGGTACAGCATACATGCGTGTAATAGATATGGCAGTGCCCAAAAATAAGGGTGCAGCGGGATCAAACCTAATCCCAACCCAGGGACCGCAGCGCACAACAGGCGCTTGAGAAACGGCGGCACACTGAGATGTGTGCTTGAGGCAGCTGCCATCATTCTAATGCTCGGCCAGCGTCAGCGGCGTTTGTGCTGACTAAGCTCTTTTTTGCAAGTTTAGGGTCAAGTTCAAGACTCATAGTGGTTTCCTTCGTTAGTTGTAGTGGTTCTTTCTCATCAGACGAAGTGATTTTACATCGTGTTGAATAAGCTGATAAACTTTTGCTAAATCCTATTTAGACTTTTAGCACAATTTTTATGAACATATTTAGAATTCTCTGGCATTTTGTAAAAAACCTACGATCCTTGCATCGATAGACTTTTCTGTTGTGTGATTTTGTCATTGAGGGGTTAATTTTCAGGACAAGGTTTGCACATTTACAGTTGGATGACTTAAAAATCAAAATATCACCAAAGGAAGCCTACCAAAGTTAGCTACGTCAAATATTAAAATGTATAAAACGTAGAGTATCCCCTCTAAACCAACAGAAAAAATCGATTATAAAAATATTGATTTATTGTAATAACATTCCTATTTAACAATCAGGGAAAATCAATTGCGTCGTAGACGTATTAGTGTAACATTAAAACAACAACGTCAATTAGCTAAATCAGTTAAACGAGCACGTAGCCGCTGGTACGGAGGTTACAGCGGTTACAGCGGGTTCGCCGGATCGCGCAGCACTGGCTGTGCGATGAACGTGTCTTCTCGCCGAGCGGAGAGAAGTCGTGCATTTTCTGGCGAGGATCATGGATCCAGTCTTTGTGTGCGGTCTGAGCGCCGTAGCTCGGAGAGTGCAGGCGCAGTGCACAGCACGGTAAAAACCTTGGGCCCTTTTGACATGTGATAGGTGACAGCTAGGCTGGGTAGAGGCCCTCACTGGCCTCACAATTCGAAGTCATTTTTGTCAAAGGCGCACGTGACCATGTGCCTCTTAGCTATGCCCCCGCAGTGATTCAGTAGATCGTGTTGACTCAGAAGAGCGTGTGCGCCGCGCTTGGCCTGCCCCCCCTTGCCCCCCCGCCCCTCTCCTCTGCAGTGCACGGCGAAATGCCCGAGTTTCTGAAGAAGATGGAGTGGCTGTCGACAATGAAGTGGGGGGTGGAGGGGGTCATCAGAACAGAGGTGACGCTCCGCATGTGCTTCAACTGTTGAAGTTCTCAATTACCATTGCACACACTGCATGTCTGCAACACCTGGTTTGAAGTGTTTACATGTTGAGTGGACAATCAGCTTCAACGCATACCACTTTTCACATTGGGCATTGTGACACAACAGGCGTTCGGAGGTGAGAGCGCCAAATTATTAGCGCTCTGTGCTTGCGTTCATTGTTGGTGTTTGCCACCACCACTGCCCACTGCTGTTATACCTACGGTATCTGTGGGCTTAGGCATACCGCAAAACTTACAGTGTACCAGTCAAATCATGTACTGAAGACTTTGTCCAAGGCAATTTATTGTACAATCACTTTCACACGCCACTTCACAACAAGCATTACCTCCACGCGTGCTCAAGAGTAAGCATTACTCGTCAGGGCATCTAAGCTATTTTCATGAATGGTAGGTACATGTCGCAGGATGTCCCGTCAGCCAATTCTGTTGACTACAGGGAATGCGGGCAGGCAGCTAATGTAGAAATGTAAGCCAAAGCAGAACATCTGCCATTGAGTTCACCATTTTTGGCATTTCTGACCGGCTTGCAATTTGCAGTAGTTATCGTGGCAGTACCACAAACTGTTGCTGAACACGCGCGTCTAGGGGAGCTAGGCGTGTACAGATGTTGAAGTTGACCATGCTTGAGTTGGTGTTGGGCTTGGTACGGCGGCAGGTACCACTTTGCGCACACGACGCAATTAATTTAATCTCAACTGCCTACGGCGCGCACCCCATGTGCCCTCGTACTCGTGCTCCGCTGCTACTTGTCCCAGGTCTCCCCCCTAACAGAAGAACATGAAACCAGTCACTTGTGCCCCTTGTGCCCTCGCAATTACGAGGGGGCGCGCCTCGAGTCAATGTTTATTCTTATACTGCCTGACTCTTGTTCCCCCTGTGCTACATAGCGCAGCTGTGCTGCTCATCCCGAGCCTTTCAAAACGAAACACAAGATGTTCACCGCGCAATGCCGGTATGCCCTCGCACTGACAAGGGGCCCGCCTCCAGTCGACTTTTGCCCTCGCCGGCCAATGCTTCTCTCGTTCCCACAGTGCTCGCACAGCTGCGCTTCGCTGCTGCTCCTCCCAAGTCTTTCATCAAGGACACATTTCACTGCGCCACGCCCTTGTGCCTTTGGAGACACAAGGGGCCCGCCTCGAGTTTACATCCATCCTAGCTGCCAACTCTCCTCTTACCACAGCGCTTGCGCTTCGCTGCTGCTTGTCCCAAGTCATGCCTTTGGGTCTTTTCTCAAAGACACACTTCAATGTGCCATGCCCTCGTGCCCTCGCAGTTACAAGGGGCCCGCGTGGAGTCGATGTTCATCTGCGCTGCCCAACTCCTCTCGTGTGTACATTGTGCTCGCTCCAAGCCTTTCCCAACACACAAAGACAAGACCTTCACTGCGCAACACCCTCGTGCCCTCGCAGTTACAAGGCGCCCGCCTTGGAGTCGACGTTCGTTCCGTCCGTCCAACAGCTTCTCTCGTTCCCACAGTGCTCGCGCAGCTGCGCTTCGCTGCCGCTCGTCCCACGTCTTTTCTCAACGACGCGTGATTTATACTGCGCCACGCCCTCGTGCCCTCGCAGTTACAAGGGGCCCGCCTGGAGTCGACGTTTGTGCCGTCCAGCGCGTCCGCAACGACGTCGCTCATGGGGGGCGGCGGGGGCGGCGCTCAGCACGGGCCGGGGTGGTGGGGGCGCTTGTTCATGCGCGTGTCCCCCAGGCCCGTCGTGATCAAGGGGGAACAGGTGACAGCGGCGCCGTGACTGCGCGAACACATGCATGCTGTTGAAGCATTTGCACAAAGTTGCATTTCAGAGGGCGTGTGAATGAACCTAACATGCACCTGTGGTACTCCAAAGCTGCCTCTGGTTCTAGCCATTCGCAGTGTATATGCGGCAACAGACTGCATGGATGACGTCTGCGAAGTTTTGAGACCTCGAATTCAGGGCAGGTTCTGCTGTAGTGCGAGTGGCCGGCAAACCGCTGACGCACCAAGAGCAACCGGCGAACAGTGCGAAGATCAGCATGCTTGAATGAATGCGTTACTTTGTAGAAGTATGAATGAAACTTGACGCAGAACATTCCAAGGCACTTGTTCTAAACACTATACCTCTGGAGAGCTGGGCTGCCGTGCATGCACATTGTGATCGCTCATTGAGTACATTCATAACACCACTGCACCTGCTCTATCCGGCCACCGCTGTGTCTGCAGATTATAGAAAACCCATCGCACGACAATCAACACCACTGAACCCACAGCCGCCGGGTCTGCAGATTCTAGAAAAGCTAGGCTACGCATTGCGCCATAATGAGCGCCACTGAACCTACCCCATCCTGCGGCTGCTGTGCCTGCAGAGTCTAGAACAGCTAGGATTCTAGGAAAGCTAGGCTACCCATCGCACAATCATCAACGCTACTGACCCCACCCCATCGTGCGGCCGCTGTGTTTGCAAAGTCTAGAAAAGCTGGGCTACTTGTCTCATGACAATTAACGCCACTGAACCCACCCTATCACGCGGTTGCCGTGCCTGCATATTCTAGACAGCTAGGCTACCCATCGCAAAACAACCAACGGCACTGAGACCCTCCCCATCTGTGGCCGCTGTGTCTGCAGATTCTAGAAAAGCTGGGCTACCCAGCGGACGGGGGCCTGCAGCGCCCCGCCACGTGGCTTGCAGGCCTCGCGTGCGCGTACCACGTCATCACCGTGACAGCGCTCGCCCTGGCCAAGCCGCACTACCAGCTCATGGAGCCACTACCCGAGGTGCGCCAACGATCACGAACTAATACTTCTGAAGTATGACTATTTGACTCGTGGCCAATTGCTGCAGCAGCGGCGACCACGGTTACTGGTGGAAGGCCCTGAGACCTCTATCCACACCTTGTCACCCGGAGCTCTAAGAACGATCTTTTGAATCGTTTCAATGAACGTGTACACTGCCATGGCAGAGCGTCCGCTTGACTGCGGCCCGGTCCAAGCGTGCTTGCCGTGGTGATTGCGCGCTTCTGCACAAGTGGCGATCGCTGAGCGCTGCCCTGTCCATGTCGTCACCGCGGCAGTGCTCGCACTGGCCGTGTCGCACTACCCGCTCGTGGAGCCGCCGCGCGAGGTTGCGCAGCGCGGATGCTCCTCTGTGTGCAGTGCGTAGATGCTGCCATGGCACCCAACTGCATTACTGAGGACTGCGGCCAACTGCGCTTCTCGTGATGCTTGCGCGCTAGCGCCGTGAATGGCGACTGCTAAGCTGCACTGTACCACGTCGACACCGTGGCAGCACTCGCTCGTGCCGCGCCGCACTGCCAGCGCTTGGAGCCACCGCCAGAGGCACAGCGCACAAATGCACACAAGTGTGCTTGCAACATTACTATCTGGTCCGTGGGTAGCTGCAAGTACGCCTGGGATGCCATAGGACAGTTAGTGGTGGCTTGCCATGGTGGTTTTATGTGTGCACTAAACTCTTTGCGTGCATGCTGTCAAAGCACTCTCTCGCAGCAGTTTTGCCACAGTGGGCCAATCAACTGCGCGGCTGCAGTTCATCCACATGTGCTTTTTGTGAGGCGTGCGAGCCTGCGTTGTTTGCTGAGCGCTGCGCTGCCCTGGAATCTGTGTTGTTCCGCAGGACGCGAGCGCACTTGCCAGCAGCAACGGCACGACTGCAGCGGACGTGCTCAGCCTGGAAGACGTACGGTTCGAGCGCAGCAGCAGCAGCAGCGGCAGCAGCAGCGACGGCAGCAGAGGCTCCCGGTTCGATCGGCGGCGGGCGCCCGTCGCGGTGACGGCGCGCTGATTGAGCGCTGCTGCTGCTGCAGCACGGCCCAGCAGCTGAGACTCCCAGCAGCAGCTCTACAAACCAAAGCACACAAAAACACAGATGGACGCGCGACAGCGCTGGCACGCGCTGCCAATGACACGCTGCGCCCTCTTGCAGGGTACGGCGTCAATTGCTGCCTGCCAGCAGCAGTGCTCAACTGTGCCCCACGGGGCTTCACTCAATAGCACGCGTACGCCCACCTCTCGCTCGAGAGGCCCTTCTTCTGCCCAGCATCAGTTCTGGTTTATCACACGGGACCGAGGGCACCGACGGTTTATGAGGGCTGCTGCTGCTGCAGCCGCTGCGGTCCTCTCTGTACAGCTGGCCACCTTACACAGCGGCTTCGCTCGAGCTGCGCGCGTGCACCGCTGCAACACGCGCTGCTCGTGCCACATCGACTGTAGTGTGAGTCTGGCGCCGATCACATGTATATTGTGGTAATCCCAGGTCGTTTTTTTCCAAAGTAGTTGCACATGTATGCGGCACAGCATGCAATGCTGTGCGCGCCTGCAGCAAATAAGTGTGCATGCAGCAGTGCGGCGACTGAGGATACGAGATGGGCTGTCCTGCACGGATGACTCCACATTTACATCTATACACACCACAAACAATGACTCGGGTGCTTGTTGCCCCAGGTGCCCTGCTATTCAAATCTGCAGGTTTGCGGTGATGGCTGTCTGCGTGCTGCATGACTGCGCGCCGGCGACATGCCACAGTGCACACATGCCGATTGCGCAGGTTGAGTCGTTGCGGAGTAGATGGTTGTTTTGTATCAAAATCGTCAAACATACACCAGACGCTCGGCTCTCTATCACAAGAAACGACGAGAAGCACCTGCGTCGCTACATAGGTGGGCGGAGCATGAAGCAATGTGGCTATGCAGATAGCTGACCCCGAGTTCACTACTGAACACCCTCTTTTGAAAAAGAAGACAAGCCAAGGGACTGCGTGCACTGAGCCATGTAGAATCACGCATCAAACCAACAACTCAATATGCGGGATAAATAACATTGAAAGTTTGCCACAGTGGGCTTCAAGTATCAGGCGTCGCTGCGTGCCACCAGCAAGGCGTCATTGCCGTCCTGTGCAGCCATATACCTGCCACTTCAGCATGAGCATAGCTCGTAATGGTGCACCAACCGTCCAAGCTTTCTACAAAGCATAAGCATCGAGCCGTTCCTGCGAGCTGTTTAGCTCGGCCGAGCGGTGGTAACATGTGCTCCTGAATTAATGCACCGGCGAAAGATGCTTTCTTGACAGAAAAGTCGCTTCGGGGGCCAGCTAACAACGTGCCAGCACTGGTTGCGTCCTGTGCGCTTTTGACTTTCGTGCGGTGACTCTCCCCTCCAACTTCAGAGAAAAAAAGTTCGAAGCCCAAGCTAAGGGGAGCCACACAGGGAAGAGGCGCATCTGATTCCAGGCAGTGGCGCAAGATCACAGCTGCCGCACGATCCTTGCCACCTGGGCTCTGGGGCTTCGCCACCACCAGCATTTTGCTGGCCTTCCTTTGATGAGCCCGGCCATGCCCAAAGTTGCTCGCAACGACGGCTCGGAAAGCTTGACCTCGGCTAGGTGCAGCTCTTCTTCGTTCCGGGCAGCTTCTGGCAGCAGTACTGTTCGAGCTCTGCAAGTGCTGGTCGCCTGGAACAGACGCTGCGTGCAGGCCCAGAGCGATGCCTTGAAGAGTCTGCAGCGGAGCACGTGTACCCTCTATTTGGCACGGGCGTGGGCTTTGCTGTCGGTGGGGTGGATAGTTTCTATATGACTGCACAGGCCGGCAATGACGCCTTGCTGATGGGGAATTCTATGGGGCTCGAAGACGATGACGACCTGTACAAGGAGCTGCTGCCTCGCTACACACACCGCTTTGACAGCGATGGCTGCCTCGCCCTAATCAACCCCGGCGGAGGCGATGTTATGCTGTTCATTGCGACAAAGGAGCGGCTGCACGGCAGCATCCCCTGCGCCGCTCCCCTCGACGTCGCCACTGCGCGCGCGCTGCACGTGGTCGCAGGCGCATCGCGCGACGCCGCCACTGCCCTGCACGCCAACAGCAGCCTGCGCGCGAGCCACGTGGGCGACTCGGTGTTCGCGGTCGTGAATCACGCCGGCTCTGATGAGAAGAACTGGGGGGAGGGAGTACAGCTGGAGAGCTTGTGGCGCAGCGGAGCGGAGGCAGAGCAGGAGGCGCAAAGGCTGACTGAGGAGGCTGAGTGGCGCCGGAAGCGCGGAGCCGCTCGTCATGGCTGCTGCACTGGCCCGTCAGAAAACAGCGGCAGCAGCAATGACAAGGAGGGCGCGGGCGGGGGTGCTGCTTACCATGAAAAGTTTGATGTCTATAATGTGGCTTCAGCGAAGGTCGTCTGTCCGCCCAGTTGAGCTGCATTACCCGCTCGTTGCACCATCCTGGCAACAAGGGAGCGCCAAGGTATTGAACCTATGTTGAAGTTGTAGAGCTGCTGCCAATTTTGTCAGATGGCATGTTGGTACTACATGTACTCTTGGCCCGCCTCGCCGCTTTGGCCATCAATGTCAATGTTTTTGCTCTGTAAGCCCGCTTGTGTTCTTTTGAAGCATGTGCACACTGCAATGTCTGGTTGTTGCGGCCGGCCATGTCTAGAGGTGTCAGCCAATGCCTCATCGGCTTTTCTGGCAAAGGGGGCCAGGTCGGCTTGGCCACACCGGCTAGCAGACGGCTGCCCCAATAAACCAGCTGTTGTTCACCCGTTTTGGACTGCCTGTACCCAAGGCGCACACCGCAAGCACGGTGCAGTAACTCTTGGCGGCTCCTGTGCATGGTGTAATGTGCTAGCTGCTCAAGAAGTGTGTAGCGTGGCAACTCGCAAGGCTTCAAGGCTTGTTGTGCTCGAAGAAGCGCATGCGTGGGGGTGCAGGGGAGGGGGGACTTTCTGCCTCGTAGTACGCCTGGCTGCCTCCGCCAGCTCTATAGTCAACCTTTCCGAACCCTCTCCTGCGAGCTTTTTGGGCTTGGCCGAGCGATGCTGCTAACATGTGCTCCTATTTGATTGAATGCCGCTTCTTCCCCTTGCGTTGTTCGGGGAGCTTCGGCCAGCTGTACAGAGTGCCACCAATGGATCGCATCCTGCACTGCCTGCTAGGTTCGCAAAGCTTATGGTGCCGTCTTGTTGTCTATGAGCTCGCAGCTGTCCTGTCCTGTGTCTATGAGCTGGCAGCTGTCCTGGCTGTGGCCATCGCGTGGTTGGATGTAGCAGCAAACTGGAACTTGCCCCACACCACTCCTCTTGCAGCTGACAGGAAAAGGAGTGCGCAGAATGAGAGCATCGAGGAAGCGAATGATGGGTGTCAGCCCTCCGCTTGTTCTGCTTAGACGCATGGACGTGTTGAGCCGGAGCTGATTCGGCAGAATAAAGTAATACTTCAAGTTGTGTTGTCAAAGGTACATAACGTGAGAACCCCTGGCCCAAAGAGAAGCATGAGTGGGTGTGCTCTCGCTGATGACCCAGTGTTTGCCAGGCACGTGGCGTACAAATGGAACCTGCGCGGCTTATTTTTCAAGCAGGATGATATTCTACGTCCGTTGCTGCTACCAGAGGGCGACGATGTTGCGAAGGCACTGGCCTCAGAGAGAGCAGAGACCATGAGGGATGGGATCGAGTGGCGGGAGCAGCTCATGGTAGCTTGCAGGCCCTGTGTGCCGGTCACGGAACGTGAGGTCAGCGTCCTTACGAGCGGTGAGTGCATTGCACCCAGTCTGCACCGGCACAACACGTTCAAATGCCACGCGCGAAGCGGGCTGTTGCATCAGGCGCTGTCAGGGTTTAGCGGTTGCACACATTTGCTAGTGATATGACTAGAAGTCCTCTTGATAAGATTTTCTATACTGAATTCTTCCTCTCGTTACACCATCTTTTTTGCGACCTCGCAGCCTCGCAGGAGTGGCTGCTTGATAGAGTGCCGCGTTTGAGCATCAAGACTAGAAGGCTTTTTCGTGCCTGCGTCACGGAGCCGGACCTCTGGCGTTTCTTCAACTCTTACCTTGCATATCGCGGCGTCACCACATGGCAAAGTGCCAAAGCACTGCATCGCAGATCGGCAACCCTGAGGGATATGCCAGACGCGCTGATCACGCACCTCCTGCATTTAATACAGAAGGTAGAGCGGCGCTTTGGCTCAGGTTAGCAGTTTTGCCTGTTGAGTGTATCCATGCGGTTTTATGCACAGGTCAGCATCTGGTAGCCGTGCATTGGTTTGGGCGTTGACTCAATTACCTCCGTCATCAACAGCCCCGGGGCCACGAGAGAGCCCGACACATTCTTGGAGACTAGCACGGCACGCCCCACACTTGTGCTTTTGATGTGACTGAAAGGCCTTTGAAGCTGCATTGCAACGTGGATGACTAAATCAAGTTCTGCTCACTCTTGTGAAGGTGCTATAATCAGGCTCGCCTTTCTGTCGTTGCACATTGCACAAATAATGGTGAACCTTAGCGCTCGCAAAGCCACGCCGTCCAGGTATCAGATTGAACAGTGACACCGCCCTGCTCAAATGTTGGTCGGATGGTGGTTGTGCTGCTGTTGGTACCATTGTCACTCATGCTTGCGGTTCATTGCGAGGGGGCAAGCACTCATTCACTCTTCCTGTTGCTGATGGTGCGTTCACTTTTGCTTGCAGAGCCCGCAGCCATGGCGCCACCTTCTCACCCTGCCCGCCACCCTGCTACTACGACCACTACTGCTACTATTACTACTGCTGCTACTATTACTATTACTGCTACGCAAAGCAGCTACAACTTCTCGTGGGTGCCAGCAGTACTTCACTGGATAGGCAGGAAATTTTCTGGTCTTAATATTGGAGCTGCAGCTCATCCGGAGCAAACCGGCATCGGTATAGGTGACATTGAGCTCAGCACAACTGCGACACTTAAAAAGAACATGTGAGGAGCAGCTGCTACAACTGTGCACATGACGCACATTGGCGGGCTTGTAAGGCCAGTATACATCTATAGCAATTGGCAGACATCTGGGTTCCATGTACAGCATTTCTCATGGTGCATGGTGCAGCTCGCGAGTCATTTATTCTTGCCAAGTGCTCAGCTGCTGCCTGCTGCTGTGCGTGTTCTTGCGGGTTTTCACGTGTGTGCCCACTTTGCAGCATGCATGTGTGTGTGTCCGCGAGCTTTGTCCCCTGGGCCCCTCCCCTCCCCCCTATTTGACCCTTGGGAGGAATGAAGGGGAGAGTCCTTGGGGACAACCGCGAGCTGGCTTCGGGGACAGAATAAAGTATATATACTTCAAGTTGTCAAGTCGGCATCAAAAATCAAAGCAAGAAGCATGAGTAAGTGTGCTGATGACCCAAAGTTTGCCCGGCAGGTGACGTACAAATGGAACCTGCGCGAATTATATTTCGAGCAGGTAGTTTTCTATGTCCGCTGCTGCTACCAGAGGGCGACGATGCTGCGAAGGCACTAGCCTCAGAGAAAGCAGAGACCATGAAGGATGAGATCGAGTGGCGGGAGCAGCTCATGATAGCTTGCAGGCCCTGTGTGCCGGTCACGGAAACTGAGGATAGCGTTCTTATGAGCGGTGAGTGCATTGCATCCTGTGCGCTGGCACAACACATAAAATGCCACGCGAAGCGGGTTGCATCAGGCACTGTGGTTAGCGGTTGCACGCATTTGCTAGTGATATGACTACAAGTCCTCTTGATAATATCAATACTGAATGCGTCCTCTCGTTGCACTAATCTTTTGCGCCACCTCGCAGCCTCGCAGAAGTGGCTGCTTGCAAAGAATCCCCGTTTGGAGCGCACGACTAGAATTCTTTTCTATGCATGCTGCACGGAGCCGGACCTCTACCGCTTCTTCAACACTTATCTTGCATATCACGGCGTCAGCACATGGCAAACTGTCAAAGCACTGCATCGCAGATCGGCATCCCTGAGGGATATGCCAGACGCGCTGATCACGCGCCTTCTGCATTTAATACAGCAGATAGAGCGGTGCTTTGGCTCAGGTATGCATTTTGGCCTGTTGAGCATATTCATGCGGTTTAATGCACGGGTCAGCCTCTGGTAGCAGTGCGCACTGGTTTGGGGGTTGACTCGATAACTTCTGCCATCCACAGCCTCATGAGAGAGACCGACACATTTTTGAAGATTTGTACAGCATGCGCAATTGTACTTTTCATGAAATCTGAAGGGCTTTGAAGCTGCGTTGAAGCTCAAACTTTTGATGACTCAGGATTCACCGTGACCATCATGTGCTTTGGCGCACTCTTGTAGAGGTGCTATGATCAGCCTGAGGCTTGCCCTTTTTGTCGATGCACATTTGAGAAAGAATGGCTGAATCCTGGCACTTGCAAAGCCATGCCGTCCGAGTTTAAAACGGAACAATGTCACCGCCCCGCTCACCTCTTGTACGGCATGTGGTTGTGCTGCTGTTGGCACCGTCGTCACTCATGCTTGCAGTGTGTTGGGGCAGGCACTCATTCACTCTTCCTGTTGCTGATGCCGCGTTCACTGTTGCTTGCAGAGCCCGCAGCCATGGCACCACCTTCTCGCCCTGCCCGCCACCCTGCTACTACGACTACTACTACTACTATTACTACTGCTGCTACTATTACTATTACTGCTACACAAAGCAGCTACAGGTTCTCGTGGGTGTCAGCAGCACGTCACTGGGTAGGGAAAAATTCCGTAGACGGAATATTGGAGCTGCTGCTCATTCGCAGCAAACCGGCGTCGGCATAGGTGACATTGAGCTCAGCGAAATTGCGATGCTGAAAAAAATCATGTGAGACGCAACTCTCACAACAGTGCACATAACGCACATTGGCGGGCCATTGAGGCCAGTATGCATCTATAGCAACAGCTGGCGCACAACTGGGTTCTATGTACAGCATTTTTTCATGGTGCATGGTGCAGGTCGCGAGTCATTTATTCTTCAAGTTGTTCAGCTGCTGCCTGGTGCTGGGCGTCAGTGTGTGCGCCCAGGTGTTGTTGATACAACGCATCTCGGTAGTCCTAGGACAGCTGTCTTGGTTGCTAATGTGGGGACTGGGGTGCGCCAGTCTCCTGTTGCGTGTGTGCCATGTGTGTGTGGCTCCTCAAGTCGCTGTCAACTACCCGACCGCTCCTACCTCGACCCAGCAATGACCCGTGATGCCGTGAGAAAAGGTGTGTCCCCTGACTCCCACACTAGCCCAAGTAGGCCACCATGGTTGGCAAGTACAGGCAGAGCAAGGCGCTGCAGTAAGGCTTATAGCATGGTTTTACAGGTGTCGATTGATTAGCATGATAGCCTGCTGTGGCAGAATATGGCATAAAGCCGGCAGGCCTGTGTGGCAGAATATGGCTAAATAGCCCCCTCTAACCCTAGGGCCGACTCACAACATTTGCGATCTGTCACGTGACACTGTGCCCACTTTGCAGCTTGCAGCGGGAGACGCCATGTGTCCTGTTGAAACGTTGTTCCAGCATGCTGAGACCTCGTCCTGCAGCACGCGGAGACCTTGCCAAGTCCTTACGTCCCCAGTTTCTGAGACGTGCTGAGTTGAACTCGTAGAATCTGAAAGCATACAAGGACGTGCCCGCAGACGCGGACTGCCCGAATGGTGTCCCCGAGGTCCGCCTGCTGCCGTATTATGCTCTTTGCGCCTTTGGCCTGCTTGAGCGTTGTTTACGAAAGGCCTCACTGTGGCACGTGCCTTTGTCACATTTCTCCCTCACGGCTTCCTCCCCCTGTTATTACCTTAGACCCCCCCCCCCAGTCTGTGTGCAATGGAGTGCCTTGACAACCATTATGGCTTCGAGCTGTGGGTCCAGCCTGAGGAGTCCCTCACAGTAGCGCCGCAAGTAGCCTCAGCAGGGGACCGCCTTGCTGTAGAAAAGAAAGGACGTGCGTAGAGCCGTAGTGCGCAATCTGATCGGAACCAGCTTCCGCGTCGGGCTGTGTGAGCACTGCGCCCACCGCGTCCGCCGCGCACTTAGCCAGCGCATGAAGCGGTGTTATATACATGATATATATTTACAGACGGACGAGCCTCGACGGGCCATGGCAGGTACTGTAACAGGCACATTCATGATCTAGGCTGAACGCACGACGTGGATGTTTGGTTGTCGTGCTCGTTATCACTGCGCTGGCAAGTTTTCCTCACGCCAATCTCCGCATCAGCGTCTGTGTTGGTGGTCCCAGCGGTTGCCCTTGGCCCATTAAGTCATTGACCTATGCTGAAGTCAAATGCAGCACTGTGGACACTGCGCGGAGGTTGCAGCACATTCTGGAGTATTAGCCGCGTGGGGCGCGCACGGACGTCGAGTACAGTAGCAGCCCCTTAATTGCGATCTTGAGTGGCAGCTGAGGAGCATACGTGCACTGGTAGGTACTGCATGCTGGAGCTGAAGCTGTGACCAAGCAACAGGGTCAACGCCTGGCTCACATGGTGCTGATGTGAGGCCGTATGCTGCTGCACAACGTCGTATGCATGCTTGCAGCAGCGTGCTCAAGAAGAAGTTGTCTATCGTAAGTAATATGTCCTCACTTTGCCTGCGTAGAAATATGACATGAAGTTTTGCAGCCGCAATCTGTAGCAGGGCAAAGCATGCACGAAGACAAGTAGAGCAGCAGCGATGACCCAGATGGCTTGCAGGGTGCAACTGCAGCATATGACCATATGCACGTCTAGTGACGGGGGCTACACTCAACTCCAATGGGGCTGGAAACAAAACAAGCAGCAACAATCAAACAGACACGACATTTGGGAAGGAATTGAATGGTGTGTGGAGTATGTAATTGTCAAGCACGGACCTGCTGTCCTACGTGCTTTGCCACGTGCAAGTCAGAGGTATCCGCAGCTGTGCAGTGTGGCCATCCCATACAACAAAATCGTTGACTGACGCCCCACCTACGCCCATACACACACCAGAACACTAGAGCCAGTCAATGACATGGCCCACACAAATCTGCCGTGGCAGCCTTTGAATGCACATGATCTAGCCTTGTCGCCAAAGATTCACTAGCCTTGTCGCCAAAAATTCACTTTGATGCACGTCCGACTTAATGCCAATCCTCTCTAACCCTAACCCTAACCCTCCGCCTAGCCCCATGGGCCTTTCTCAAGTGCACCTCGCCCCTGAGTCGCACTTGAGAATCTCTTCTCCCCGCACACGCCAGTTTCCCCCACTGGGCGCAAGCACCAGCAGGCCAACCCTGAGTGCCTGCTGCTGGCGGATTTCTGGAAACGTCTTTCCCGCGAGAACTGTGTGGACGGGCAGCACAGGCAATGGCTGGCCTTCCAGCTCGCGGTAGAGGCAAAACAGCACACGCTTGTCCACTGCAACTAAAATGTCATCGGCCTGCGTGACGACATTGCAAGCAGCAGGGTGAGTCGTCGCCCTCTGCTGCAGACTCTCTTGAGCTCCATGAACATCACTACATGGTGTGGCAATAGCTCATGCACAGTGTCTTTCAATGTGAATGCTGAACCACGAACCACGTACTTGCACAAGCAATACTGCTACATTGGGGCAGACAACGCTTCAAGCTCATCATATGCATCTTTTTACAGTGGGCACCATGCTGTTGAATGGGACAGAAACACTGCAACAGTTTTTACGTACCGTCACATGCGATTTTGCCTCAGCTAGAACAATGGCCTTCGTGCCATAGACAATGCCGTCAAATTCGCCAGCCTCAAAGGTTCACTGTGCACGCTCGCCCCTGCGTCGTGCTTAATAAGCGCCTTGCAGCTTTGGGAATTCCTTAGCGTACTTGGCGATAAGCTCCGGCTTGACAGTATCCTGTGCAGAGCATGCGCATTAGCCTTTCACATGTAAACGTCATCCCCAATGAGCACGGTATCTGATCTGTCCAGTTGCGGAGTGGAATGCATCGTGATTGTGCACCAGGATAAAGGTCACATGTCATTGTGTGCAGTCCAGTTGAGTAGGGGCATTACTCTTCAACATCATTCTGCACCTCAGGACTGGAACGCTACACTGCTGCACAAGCTTTTTCGCTCAGTGATAAACCAGAATCACCACGCATATCTATGCATAGGAGAAGCACAGAGTGCAGCAGCAGCAGCTGAGCAGCAGCAGCAGTAGCAGCAGCAGCAGCAGCAGCAGCAGCAGCAGCAGCAGCAGCAGCAGCAGCAGCAGCAGCAGCAGCAGCAGCAGCATATCGAGCCTGTACACGAAAGCCGCTAAGAGAGTGCACACAATGGTGCACCAAACTCCGTCAGCAGCAAACGATGCATGTGCTCAACGCACCAGCAGCACTTTGACATCACCTTCTGGACTTACAATTCCACAAATCAATGTTCCACAAATGGGATGTGCCTTCTCGTCATTGCAGGGCTAACGCCTAAACTCAGACGGGCTTTGGCGCAACTGAGTTTGGGTTTTGGGCCCCGGCTAAACTAGTTTAGCCATGGCGCAACTGGCACAATTTTTATAAAGGCTTCTAGTCCTTCTACAGTCCGTATTAAGGCCCATACAGCTTACATAAGGGCAACCGTTAGGGTTACAGACATGATGAACCTAGTTAAAACACTAACCCTAGGCAAGACTCACGAGTAAACTCGCGAGTAATGAGTAACACTCGTGAGTGAGTTTGCGAGTTTCGCCGGTTGCGCCACGAGTCACTTGAGCCGCCAGCTGGCGCAACTGGCGCATCAAGTGGCGCAACCTGTTTGGCGCAAAGCTCTATGTTTGGCACAAAGCTTTAGTTTAGGCGCTAGCCCTGCGTCATTTGAAGCTAAGCCTACCGCTTGCAACTACGAACGCACTACCATGTCCACCACGCACAGAGGAGACAGCACTAAACTACCACAGAAAAGCCAGCGAACAACACGATGGTCTTACCAGATCGACGACGACCTTCTCTCGCGGCACCACCGACTCCACGGTGAAATACTCTACGAGCCTCGTGAATTGCTGTTGCACAGCCACATTCACCTGCGGCACACCACACCCCTATGGCACGCACACATGCAGTCCGTCAGTCGCCAACACCCATCATGCGCATGCTTGGCAGTTGTTGAAACAGCTCCCATTCTAAAACTGGCAGCGCACTGCTGAAGTCCAGCATAGTCAAATGCATGTTCCTGTATCCTGCAGAACCAGTATTGATGCACAGCAAATGCCTGCCGCACGATACTTAAAGCAAGCCGCCAATGCCTGAAATACAGGCACCATTGGTGTCACTAGGGTGCAGAGTGGGTGAATCTGCAATGATCACGTATGAAGACCGTTCACTAGCAATGCCGCAGTTGCAAGGCAGGCGGATGCATTGCTGCTGAAAGCAGCGGTAGAATCCGCATGTGGTTTCGCCATGATGTGTGGCCCGAGGGGCTAGTGATGGTTAGGGGGGGGGGGGGGGGGGGGGGGGTTGTGATTGTGCATTCAGTAGGGAAGGCCAGAATGCACATTTAGCTCAGTAATAAAGCAGAACCACAACAGCAAACTGCCAACTACCAGCAAGCTGACTGGGTACTTTGGAGATCACTCTACCTAGGTAGCTAGCTCAGGCAAGAAAACTTCAAGCCAGCAGGGTGGAATGCATCATAATATTGTGGAGCTAGTACTATATGCAGCATATGCTTGGCAGCTGTGCATCAGCAAAAAAAGTGTGATTGCAAGTCCACATCACCCACCTCATCTCGATGCCTTCATCCCGATGCTTCAGCCGCCCGCCCAGGTTCTTAATCGTACTTTGCTGGCTGATAGCCTGGTATGTGCCCCCATCATCAATGTACTGCCATTCCAATACGGTCGCGCCTGCCAGAATGCCGTCTGCATCGAGGCACGTGAGCCCACGCATGCTTGTCGTCCGCAGAAGTTGGGTAAACGCCTTCTCCGAGCTGATGACGTAGGTGCTCGGCGGTTCATCTGGGTCATCCCAGAGTATGGTGAAGACTTTGGTGGTCGGCACTGAAGCTGTGGCATAGAGTTGGCAGAAGAGTGGGATGAAAAAACCATGCCACGGTATCAATGTGATCGACAGTTGTATGGCACAGGAAGAGAGCGACAAGAATGGCTACCATGAGTGAGTTCAACTACATGTGTCGATAGGGGGGGGAGGACTACAGTATACGGGGAGCTCCTAGGTACATACCTGCTGCAAATAGATACTGCTTACAATCAGCCAGAGCGAGCAGCTGAATTCCTGGTGATGTGATCGGGGGTGCATGTTACAGTGATCGATGAGGCCCTCATTATGTTGGAGTGTGAGCACTTGTAGCAGATGTCGCGAGTTTATGTGAACATGTTCATGCACTACTCAAGCACATGTCAAAATGATGCTCATGTAGAAGTGCCATACGAAAGCGCTATACATGTATCATGCAGTACCACCTTGTGTATAGCAAAATGTACCCCCCTGATTCTCGTGGAGGTGGACACCGACATGAAGAATCACACCCCTCGACACAAGTGGCATTTATCTTGGGCTGTCCTGGCTGCTCGCGCTCTGATCAGCTTTACTTGAACAAAAGCTCAAGCTCATCTCAAATTGCGTGTACTTGTTTGCGTCCACCCTTCTGTTGCGTAAATGGTGCCCTGTGGCCTTTCTTGCAAACAAGACGGTATTGCATCCATAGCTGTGCATAAGTGGACGTGGTGCGATGCGTACATCACCTGTGCAACTAAGGCATCAAATGCCATCATTGCACTTATGGACTTGTACTTATCAAGGCCATGATTGTACTGAATTATGTTAGTAGTATGCAGCAGTACCGGTCTCACGAGGGCGCTGACGCCGCTGCATTGACGTGCGGGTCTGATACACGCTTGAATGGGCGTTGATTCAGCTCGGTTCTGAGAGCACTGTGCACACACCATGTGCACATATGCGTGCCAAAGGGGCAGGGCATTCGCCACATGACGTCTACCAGTAGAGAGTGCGGGCCCAAGACTACAGAAGATACACATGTGGGCCGCTTAGCTTGTCGGCCGCTTAGCTTGTGCGGTCATATGCAATCATTACTGTATTGCCTTAGCTACTGTAAGGCAAATCAGGATGTGCCCTTACCTCGATGGATCATGTTGTAGAATGACATGATCAAGTTGTTTTCCTTGCGCGTTGCACCGAACACCTCGCCCAGGCACAGCTTGCTCATAAAGTATATGGCGCTGTCACTAAACCCGTCCAACTTCTCGAACACCCACCGCCACTCCGAGTCGTTCCTCAGCGCTTCCACTGCAAAGCGGAGAGCAACAGGAAGTAGGTGCTCGCGCGTGCAATGAGCCATGCATGGCACACTTTGCTGCTACTTAGAGCCCGAACCCTTACCTTGACTGATGCCCCAGTCGTCTGCGGGACGTGTCGCCACCATCAAACGAGAAGCAGTGCGACCACGCCACACTGGCAGTACCAGCCCATCAGCCACGAGGAGCGCAGACACCACGTACTTTAGCAGCCTCACCCTCATTTGCAGCACGCACTGCCAGGTTCTGCTTCGTCAACGTCAACACTGAATTTTTTTATTCTTCTGGTTCTTCAACAGAGAGACGCTCCACCAAACGTCAAACTTCTGAAACAGCACCGCTGCTGTTGTCGGCTGCTGTCCCTGCCGCAACACCCTCCAACCATGCAGTGGCTGGCGAGAATTAAGCTGTGCTCACGTTTAATGGGACTCCATGCACGTATCTGATCGGAGGTCGAGAGTTCGAAAACGTTCATTCGTGGCGGTTTGCACCTTTCTTTTTTTAATTTTTGATGTGAGGACCGTTCGTAGATGATAGATGAGATCATGCAGGCAAACTGGATCAGCAGTTCATCACAGGCAGTGATTGGACGCCTGGGACGAGGACAATGCCTTGAGCGCAGCTTACATCTCCTGACGGCCGTAAATAGCAATCATGATTTGACGCACGGCTTGCAAGTAAGCGTATGTCAACAGAACATGACAAACACAGCAATGTGCAGTTCAGCTCCCACCAGCTGCTAGAGCCCCGAACCCACACCGCTCTGTGGGATTGAATTTATTCATCAATTTATAATATATTAATAAACAATCAATAAAAAGATAGTCGGGTCCCCGCACCTCGACGACCTACATGCGCTCATGCTGCGCATGCGGGAGCACGGCATCAAGCTGGCGCCAGCGAAGATGCACATTGGCTGCACGCGCATCAAGTTCCTGGGGCACATAGTTGAAGTTGGCGGCATCCGGCCTGACCCCGCCAAGTTGTTGGGGGGCATTGCAACATACCATACGATATAAGGAGGGCATGCGGAACAGCAACCGTACGGACGGCTTTAGCCGCAACCCCATACCAGCGACGGCAGCAGATGCAGCAGAGGAGGCGGCTGATAAACTGGTGGAGGCGTATTACACGGCTGACGCCGCGGCGGTGGCGCCGGGGTCCTCTGATCGCGCGGCGCGCGGCGCTGCCGCAACGATCAAAGACTTGTGCGCGCGCATTCATTGCGCGCTGGAGGCCGTCGGGGAGGGCGACGGCGATAGTCCATGCGGGCGCGGGGGGGCTACTCTGGGAGATTGGTCTTGGACGGACGCGCGTTCGGCGGGCGCGGGCGCAACGCGTGTCCACGCGCTGGAGCTTGAGCGCACGTGCGCGGCGTCGCGCGCAGCCTCACGGGCGGCTGCGGCGGCAGCCGCTGCGGCGCAAGCTGCGAGGCATGGCGGGGCAGAGCGCAGCGCCGGCGCGAGTCCGCATTCCCAGTCCTGCAGCTCCGCCTGCCCGTTGCAGCAGATGATCGAGCAGCGCCCACCATGCGCCGGCGCGGCGACGGCGCGCGGCAGCGATGCTGCTGCTGCTGCTGCTGCTGCTGCTGCCGCTGGACGCAGCGGCGCCGCTGCTGAGCGGCGCAGCACTGGAGCCAACGCTGGCGGCGGCCACGGGGCGCTGCGGGCAGTAGCGGAGCTGCGAGAGACTACGGCGTAGCGGGCGCCGCGGCGATGGGGGGCGACGAGCCATCATGGCGCGGAGGATGGTTATGGGGCTAACATGGGCGGGCAGAGCGGCGCTACCGGGGCAGCGCCACTGCCCGTCACTGATACAACAGCGGTTGCGGGGAGCTCGATTGCGGGGCGTGGTGGCTGCTGCCGCTGCCGGGCGGCGCGGCGCCGCCACTGCTGCCGAACGCGGCGCTGCCGCGATGGCAGGGCGCAGCAGCGCTGCTGCCGCTGCCGAGCAGCGCGGCGCGGCCGCTACCGCAGACTATGGCGGTGCTGCCGCGAGGGGCGCGCGCGGTGCGGAAAGGCGGCTCCTTCTCCGCCACGGCGGGGGGGTTTTAGGGGGGCGCGCGGCGGGGAGGAGGCGATTCCTTCTCCGACACGGCGGCCACCTGCGCCTGAGCCATTGAGTTTGAGCGCTGGCGATGCTGCGGCGGCCAAGGTAGCTGCGGCGGGTGTGGCGGCCACGCACCGGCACGCCGCTGAACAGTCAGCAGGCGCCAACGCGGCGCTGAGCGGTCATTCGCGCACGCTCGGCACTATCATGATGACGGCGGCGAACTGGCGCGCAGCCCAAGATGCAGATCCGTTCAGCAGCACCATGATCTCCAACTGCGGCGACTCTACTGCTTTCCCCAGCGACAAGGAGCTGCAAGCTCTTGTCAGGAAGCATGGAGAGGCGTGCTGCATGGAGTGGGCTGGGGGAGTGAGGCGACTGTGCCGGCGCGCGTGCGGGCCTGACGGTGAACTCAGCGGCGCTGTGCTGGTCATACCGCGCGCGCTGCGCGACAAGCTGCTACACTGCTTGCACAAGGAGGTGTGGGCGGGGCATCATGATCACTGACAGGGGGTCAGGAGGACCATTGATCTGGTACAGCGCCATGGGTGGTGGCCGAGGTGGAGCGTCTCGATCACTCGAGTGATCACTGGGTTGAGCACTGCTGGCCGTGCCAGGCGCGCAAGGGGAGCGGCAAGCGCGCACGCATGCCCACCATCTACAGTTAGGTAGCTACCGCCGCACCCTTTTTACACGGTGTCAACGGACTGCTTCGGGCCGCTGCCGGTTTCGGCCAGCGGCAACATGTACGTGCACGTGTTTATGTGCCTGCTGACGCACACGTCGTAGTGTACGCAGTGCACGAGGGGGAGAACACGGCGGTGAGGGCGGCCAAGCTGCTGGTGGACGAGTACAGCCCGCTCTACGGCATGCCCCACAGTGTCACACTGCTCAGCGACCGGGGGTCGCAGTACATGGCGGAGGTGGCGCGCGAGGTGTACGCACTCATGGGGGTGCGGAAACTATACACAACGGCAAACCACCCGCAGGCGAACGGCCATGCGAAGCGCTTCATGAAGTCGCTCGCGCAGATGCTGGCAATGGCGGTGAGCAGCGCTCAGAGTGACTGGGATCGGTGGATCAACCACGTCGCCTTCGCGCACAACTCACGCTTGAACCGCGAGCGCGGCTGCTCGCCGTTCTTGCTGGTGATGGGGAGGGAGCCGCGAGTGGCGCTCCACACCATTTTGCGAGGGGGAGGAGCGGCGCGCTAGCGACAGCACCTGCGCGATCTTCGCAGCAATGCGGGAGCGGCAGTCATCTGCCATGGCAATGCTGCACAGGCGCGCGGAACTTGAGCGCGAGCGCATCATGCGCGGCAACGCGGCGCTTGCGCGCGCATTCAACTTGCGTAGCGAGCCGGAGCGGGGCGACCTTCAAGTTGTGTGGGTGCACTCCAAGCCCCTCCCGCACACGGCGATTTCCAGCACGGAGCATGGCGACACGTGGCGCGCAGTGCTCAGCAGGAAGATGCTAGATCAGTGAGTGGGGCACCTTACAGGGTTATAGAGGTGCGGCCAGTGTATCACGGGGATATGCTGGTACAGTCAAACGTGCCACCAGTGGTGCTGCCGGAGATGGACGGTGGTCCAACTCGGGTCGCAATGTGGCGCATCAAGCTGTGTCGCGACCCTAGCGGAGTGAGCGGCAAGCCTGTGGGGTGTCCTGAGGGCTACGCGCGCTACTTGCTCAGCAGCAACTTGCTCGCGGCGCCGGCGCCGCGATTGGTCAGGGAGGACAACCTCACGTGGACGTCGGATCGGCATGGGGTAGAAGCGGTTGTGGGGCACAGGGTTGTGCGCGACCGCAGGGGGAGACCAGGGGAATTACAGGATGATCTGGTGCACAGCGGCTGGGAGGGGGCGCACGTGGCAGATACCTGGGAGGCGGCCAGTCTCCTCGACGCGTGCGAGCTCGCAAGTCAGAGTACTGGAACACCGCGAACGCTGGAGGAGTAGCGCTTGCCGACGGCGGGACATCGGTTGTGCAGGGGCGCTTACGGCAGGCGCGGCAGCGCGCCAATGGCGGCGGGCCTACGGTTAGGCTTGCGGGGGGCAAATACAATTGCCACAGGGGGTTCGGCGGTTTAGGGGGGTACCCACTGCAGAGTTGCTTTCTGGCCCTGAAATCATGGGCCTAGGGTATTAATGCGGTGGCACTTCCCGGAGCTGCCAGAGGGGGAGCGGCTGCAGTGGTGCGAGGGGGTCGTGCGCAGGGGCGTATCTACACTACGCAAGAGCAGCGGCGCTCAGAGTAGGCGTGCACGGGGTAGCACGCTGAACATTTATTGGTTCGGCGATCTGCGCGCGCGCGAAACGCCGTTGTTGTTGGACCAGTATGTATTTGGACAGCAATGAGTTTGCTGCACCCAAAGGACTGGTGGTTTCTCATCGGGGGTGAGGAGCAATTGAAAACATGGGGCAAGATGGTCAATGGGGGGTAGTGTGCGTGGCACATACACGACTGTCTTGACAATGTACAGGGTGAGGGGGGGGGTAGTATGTATGTGCAAATTCTTTCGTGGGAGTCCTTCTTGCTCCCTGCTTGTAGGGACACAAGCGGGGCATCGGGGGCGACTGTGCCCATGGGAGTGTGCATTTTGCTTGCAATGCTCCTTGTCATTCTATGAGTTAGTGTAGCTGCCTTGCAGGGTGCTTGGCAGTTACACAGGTGTCAGCAGTAACTGCTTAGTGTCTGTTGATTGCAATTGGTGGAGAAGTTCTTCTTGCTTCCAGAAGGCCCTAAAGTAGCTTTTTGCAGTTGATATTGATCTCAGTCTAGTGGTGCTGGGAGCATCGGGTGAATGGACACACAGTGTTACAGGTTAACGACAAGCTCTGCCTTCTGCTTTTGCTGCTTGGGGTGTTAGCATAGCTCAGCAGTAGTTTTGTTGGTGTCAGGCTTGATCAACCTGGCCCAACTGCTGCTGCTGCAGAATCCCAGAGGGTATGACTGGCTCTTTACAGTGTCATGTGAGAATCCGCAACTTGAAGGAACACGCACAGCAGCTGAGCAAGAATGAATAACTCGCGAGCTGCACCATGCACCATGAAAAATGCTGTACATAGAACCCAGTTGTGTGCCAGCTGTTGCTATAGATGTATACTGGCCTCAGTAGCCCGCCAATGTGCATTCTTCTGTGCGCAGTTGTGAAAGCTGCGTCTCACACATTTTTTTCTGCGTCGCATTTTTGCTGAGCTCAATGTCACCTATGCCGACGCAGGTTTGCTGCGGATGAGCAGCAGCTCCAACATTCAGCCCACGGAACTCTTTCCCTATCCAGTGAAGTGCTGCTGGCACCCACGAGAAGTTGCAGCTGCTTTGCGTAGCAGTAGTAGCAGTAGTAGTAGTGGTGGTTGTAGTAGTAGTCGTAGTAGCAGGGTGGTGGGCAGGGCGAGAAGGTGGCGCCATGGCTGTGGGCTCTGCAAGCAATAGTGAACGCGGCATCAGCAACAGGAAGAGTGAATGAGTGCTTGCCCCAGCGCAATGAACCGCAAGCATGAGTGACAATGGTACCAACAGCAGCACAATCACCATGCGGACCAGAATTTGAGCAGGGCGGTGGCATTGTTTCATTTGAGACTTAAATGGCATGACTCTGCAAGTGCCAGGACTCAGCCATTCTTTCTCAAATGTGCATCGACAAAAAAGCGAGCCTCAGGCTGACCATAGCACCTCTACAAGAGTGCGCCAAAGCACATAATGGTCACAATGAATTATCAAAGTTTGAGCTTCAACGCGGCTTCAAAGGCCCGTCCGCGTACGTGAAAAGCAAAAGTGGGCATGCTGTACAAATCTCCAAAAGTGTGCCGGTCTCTGTCATAGGGCTGTTGATGAAAGAGGTAACAGAGTCAGACCCCCCACATGAAACCAGTGCACGGCTACCAAAGGTTGACCTGTGCATAAAACCACAAGGATACGCTCAACAGGCAAAACTGCTCACCTGAGCCAAAGAGGCGCTCTATCTCCTGTATTAAATGCAGAAGGCGCGTGATCAGCGCGTTTGGCATATCCTCAGGGTTGCCGATCTGCGATGCAGTGCTCTGGCAGTTTGCCATGTGGTAACGCCGTGATATGCAAGATATGTGTTGAAGAAACGCCAAAGGTCCGGCTCCGTGCATACCCAAAAAAGCCTTTGAGCAGCGTGGTCCAAACGTGGCACTTTTGCAAGCAGCCACTCCTGCGAGGCTGCGAGGGTCGACAACGCGTGGAGCGCAAAGTTTAGTGCACCGAGAGGAAGCATAATGTTTCCTAACATGTGTTCAGCAAGAGAACTTCTGGTCAAATCACTAGCACAATGGGTGAAACCGCCAACCACTTGCAGCCTTGTACGCAGCGCATGGCATTCTGTGTTGTGCCAGCGCACAGTGCAATGCACTCACCGCTCATAAGAACACTGTCCTCACTTTCCGTGACCGGCGCACAAGGCCTGCAAGCTACCAGGAGCTGCTTCCGCCACTTTATCTCGTCCCTCATGGTGTCTGCTCTCTCCGAAGCTAGTGCCTTCGCAACATCGTCGCCCTCTGGTAGCAGCAGCGGACGTAGAATATCTACCTGCTTGTAATATAAGCCGCGCAGGTTCCATTTGTACGCCACCTGCCTGGCAAACACTGGGTCATCAGCGAAAGCACACCCACTCATGCTTCTTGAGATATATTGGGTACGGCTTGACATTTGAAGTAAACATACTTTATTCTGCCCCCGAAGCTCGCGGACAACACACGCTGCATGCTGCAAACTGGGCACACACGTGAAAACCCGCAATGAACACGCACAGCAACAGGCAGTAGCTGAGCACTTGGCAAGTACAAATGACTTGAGCTGCACCATGCACCTAATTTATAAAGTGCTGTATATACATGGAACCCAGATGTCTGGGCTGTTGCTGTAATGTATGTATGGCCTTGAAAAATCACCAATGTGCGTCATGTGCACAGTTGTAACAGCTGCTCCTCACATGTTCTTTTTAGTGTCGCAGTTGTGCTGAGCTCAATGTCACCTATGCCGGTTTGCTGCGGATGAGCAGCAGCTCCAATATTAAGCCCAGAAAATTTCCTGCCTATCCAGTGCAGTGCTGCTGGCACCCACGGAGAAGTTGTGGCTGCGTTGCAGTAATAGTAGTAGTAGCATTAGTAGTAATAGTAGTAGTAGTCGTAGTAGCAGGGTGGCAGGCAGGGCGAGAAGGTGGCGTCATGGCTCCGGGCTCTGCAAGCAAAAGTGAACGCGACATCAGCAACAGGAAGAGTGAATGAGTGCTTGCCCCATCGCAATGAACCCCGCAAGTGTGAGTGACAATGGTACCAACAGCAGCACAACCACGCCGACCAACACTTGAGCAGGGCGGTGTCAGTGTTCAATCCGATACCTGGACGGCGTGGCTTTGTGAGCGTCGTGGTTCAACATCATTTGTGCAATCTGCAACGACCGAAAGGCGAGCCTGATTTATAGCACCTTCACAAAAGTGAGCAGGACTTGATTTGATCATTCGCGTTGCAATGAGGCTTCAAAGCCCTCTAAGTCGCATCATAAAAAAAGCACAAGTGTGGGGCGTGCCGTGCTAGTCTCCAAGAATGTGTCGGGCTCTTTCGTGGCCCCGGGGCTGTTGATGACGGAGGTAATTGAGTCAACCCCCAAACCAATGCACGGCTACCAGATGCTGACCTGTGCATAAAACCGCATGGATACACTCAACAGGCAAAACTGCTCACCTGAGCCAAAGCGGCGCTCTATCTGCTGTATTAAATGCAGGAGGCGTGTGATCAGCGCATCTGGCATCTCCCTCAGAGGTGCGGATCTGCGATGCAGAGCTTTGGCAGTTTGCCATGTGGTGACGCCGCGATATGCAAGATAAGAGTTGAAGAAGCGCCAGAGATCCGGCTCCGTGACGCATGCACGAAAAAGCGTTCTAGACTTGAGGTCCAAACGCGGCACTTTATCAAGCAGCCACTTCTACGAGGCTGCGAGGTGGGGCTCAAAAGGTTAGTGCAACGAGAAGACGCATCCAGTATATATATTCTTGTCAAGGGGACTTGTAGTCATCACTAGCAAATGTGTGCAACCGTTAACCCGAATTTTTTTGAATTTTTTCATACTTGAGTTGTTCAACTGATGACGCTCCAACGGTCATACTTCCCCAAGCTATTCCGTAGTTGTACAAACAGCACCGCTGCTGCTGCTGCTGTCAGCTGGTGCCCCTGCCGCAACGCTCTCGACCCATGCAGTGGCTGGCGAGAATGAAGCTGTGCTCACGTTAAGGTCGCTCGACGGTGACAGACTCACACATAACATCACAACAATGGTATGGTAGTGGCACGTTTCTCTTTTTTTTAGATGTGCAGTCACCGAGGACAGTACATGGATGGTAGATCATGCAGGCAAACTGGAACAGCAGTTGACAGGCAGTGATTGGACGCCTGGGACGAGGACGATACTTTGAGCGCAGCTTACATATCCTGACGGCCGTAAATAGCATCACGATTGACGCATACGGCTTGCATATAAGCGCATGGCAAGTAGAACATGACGAATGCAGCAATGTGCAGTTCAGCTCCTGCCATCTGAGAGTCCGGAGCCAACTCCACTCTGCGGGATTGAACCGATAAATAACCAACAGTAAGATAGTCTGGTCCCTTGAGATACTGCCGCAACATGCACTGGCATGCAATAATGCATTTCCGGTCTATGATGTTTATAGATCAACGGGCCATGGAAAGCACAGTGCAGGCGCTCATATGCTGGCTACCGCCTCTCTTAGGGCGGCATACGTCCTAGAAGATCATGACATTGCTAAAGATAAATACTTTCATATATTTGACAAATACTTCAGTAGTAGTTTTTGACAGTGTCACCTTCATCACTCTAACCCTAACCCTAACCCTAATCCTAACCCTCCCAAAGTGTGTACGTATGGACTTGTATTTATAAAGGCCCAAGGGAGGCCGGGTTGCCTATGCAATCGAAAAGCTTGCGTCAACGCAGCAGCCTAGTCTGCGCTGTGCCCTAGGAGTTTGGATACCGGCGCCGCAACACAGCCCAGCATTCGCGCTCCACGTGTGTATGCCATGACGCGCTCCGCCAACTCCCGCGCCAGCGATATGCTCAGCTCAATGTGGATCTGACGCTTAGCTAACCCGGCCTTGCGTAACACATCTGCCTTCCCCCCCCCTGAGCACAGTGCTGAGTGCATTGCCAACTCCTTAACAAAAACGCTTGTCTGCTTGCCCAGCCGTCCGTACGACTCCTGCACGAATGGCACAAAAGCCCAAGATGACGTCAAGGTGCCGGTGTGGTGCTTGACCTTCGCGTCCTCCCCCACCCCAGCAGCATAGCCGTCCGTGTTCGAGGCATTTGTTTTGCCTGTCAGGTACGAGCTCGCTGTGGGTGCGCGCACACTTGTGTCTAGCACTATTCCCTTGTTACGGTATGCACTGCTAAAGTGCAGACACCCTGGGTCAATGACTGTGTCCGCCCGATACCCCGGTACCTTGAAGACGCTAGCGTCCTCATTGCGGACAATAGAGACATGGTGCTGTCTCAAGATGCGCTGTAGGCACCGCTTTTGGGCAGTGTGTGTCGCGTTGTGCCCCCGTATGTGCTGGCTGGGGCAGCTGATCGCATGCGTGGAGGTGGGGCTCACGTCACTGCACCGCCATGGGCACACCTCGCCCTGTATGCCCCACCCGTCTATAAAGATCGCAACCATAATCATCGTGGCTGCTGCCATACTGGACATGGGCGCCGCACCCGGGCGGTCATTGGCAGCGGGTGGCACGCTCATCCACGCCATTGCCCCGGACGCACGCTGGCTGCGCAGCTGCGCCAGGACCCGCGCGCTAGCCTGTTGGCGGCGGCGGCTGGTGTCACGCAAGTCACCAATAAGTGTAGCCTGCGTCGGCTTGCCCACGGCACCAGCCGAGGCAGCCTCTAGGTCCTCCACCAGGCAGTCCTCGTATTGACGTCGAAGAACATTTGAAAGGCCGGCTTGTAGTCCGTGCGTGAAGTGACCGCGCCGGCGGCGGGGCACTACCTTTCTGCAGATCTCGTCAGCATAGGCCTCCCAGTCGTCGTCGTCGTCCTCCTGCCCGCCGCTGCAGCTGCTTTCTTCCGCGCTAGTTTGTGTTTTAGCGGGCGTGGAAGAGGCAGCCGCGGCAGCGGCTTGAGGGCCAGGTACGGTCGCCGCCGCAGCGGCCGCCTCGGCGCCAGGCACAATGCCGTGGGTGTGTGGGGCTGGCTCAGTGGTCCCCGTCTCCGTGACGGCAGTTGCGGCGTAGATCGCTTGCACCGCAGTGGGGAGCGTCGACGCTGCGGCCGTTGTATCCGCTGCCCACCGTAGCAACGATGCTGGGAGCTGCTCGGCCACAGCTGTGCGTGATTTTTCGCCGCCATCAGCTGTCAGCGCTCGCGTAGAGCGTCGCACGGCCTCGATGATTGGCGGCAGTCCCTGGTCCTCGCGTATTGCGCATGAGTGCTGCGCGAACCAGGTGACTGCGCCGTGTTCGTCAGTGCCGAGCCTCAGGGCCCCTGCTGCCACAGTGGCATGAATTATTGCAGGCCGCAGTGTTGTGCATGCCTGGGCCGTGTATGCGGCTGGTGCCAGTAGCCCCAAAAGCGGCATGCCCAGACCGCCTCGTCGCTCCGGCAACCGTGACGCCCGCAGTGGCACTGCGATGTCCGTGAGTTCTGGCGGGCCCAAGCGCGGCAATACCAGCACGCTGCCACTGCTGGCTACCTCATTGTCACCAGCAGTGCAGGCGGCCAGCAGGTGTGACTTCATGACTGCCGCGGTAGCGCAGCCGTGCAGGTGCAGCATGCGTTCAAGCGTCCATGCACAGAACCCGTCAAATGCGTGCAGCCATGTCTCACTCAAAGCCGTGTCAACGACCCGAGCTAAGAAGCCCATGCGCTTCGTCAGTGACCTGCGCAGAATGAACTGTGCTGCCTGTAGGTGATGCCGCGCCATCCCAGCTAGCTGCCACGACAATCGCCATGTCCCTGCGTCAACAAGATGCTTGCTCATGGCAGCATGCACATAGGCTGGGTGCCCTACCGGTACCCCGACCGACGTAAAGCCCTGACTGGATTCTGGCATGGTGGCGTCCACAAACGGTATGTCAAGGGCGCGCAGGCGTGCTCTGGCCGCTTCATCAAACACTGTGCCGCGCATGGCAATGGCCAGCGACTTGTCTGGTCGAACGCGTAGGCCCCCTGCCGCAAGCCGACGGATCACCTCTGCCACCCCAGCGGCCGCTGCATCGTCGAAGTAGGCAGCTTGCAGCACGTTGAGGTCATCCAGGAAAGCGCAGTGCGGGGCTGGCGGTTCCGCTGTGCTGTGGCCGTAGGCCGGCATACTGCCGGGCGTCGCACTCACTCCATCAGGGTAGAAGAGTAGGAATGCCGCTGCCACTGCAAAGTACAGCGGCCCTAGAGGGTCCCCTTGCTGGCACCCTAGGTGGGAGCAGATAATGCGAGCTTCACCGTTCACCTCCACTCGCATCTCTGGGGCAGTGTCACCACAGTATACGGACTCAAAGTGCGGGAGCAGCTCCGGACAGAAGAGCATAAGTCCCCGCACAATGGCGGCGCGATCCACACTGTTAAATGCGTTCTCACAGTCCAGCTGGATTGTGGTGCCATACAGCTCGTGCCACACGCGCGCGCGCGCTGCCACATGCTCGACGCCAGACCGGTATCCTACGCCAAACTGCGACATGGAGGCCAGCAGCCCCGATATTTTGCCCTTGACACCCCGTGCCGCTGTGGACCCGAGGAGTCTGCGCCAGACACTGGAGCAGGCGATCGGACGCCGCTTCTGTCCTATGCCTGAGAGGGCCGCGGCGCGGAGAAGCCGTTGCGATTGCTCCGGCAGCAGTTCGGGCTCAACAAGCAGCGTCGTGAACACCTTGGCCAGGTGATGGGCGAATGCCGGTTCCATCACATCCGATTCTGAATCACCAGCTAGTCCTGGCGAGGCACTGCCCACGGGGCGGGTGGCTGCTTTCACTGGTGCACCAGGCCCAGCGGCCATCAAGAGGTGTTCATAGCGTAGGCCGTCCAGCCCTCCTGCCTTCCCCGCCCCTGCTGCGGACAAGGTCGACAGTATGTCTGTCGCCTCCACCTCGAGGCGCCGTCCGGCTGCGCTGGCAGCATCCTCAGGCCTATCGCTGCGATCATGCGCCTGACCCGATTCGAAGACGGGACTGCCGCTGCCAGCGGGCCCGGCGGTCGTTGCCACCCCTGCGCCGTGCAAGCAGTGCCGCCGGGCGTCGCGTACCAGGCCGCGCACTTGCTCCATTGGCGTATCGACTACCCCGGGCCGGGTGCCAGTTTCAGGGTGCTTTGCTGCCAGCACCTGTGCCGTGACCTCGTCTGCTGGGGCGCATGCTTCACGCGCCTCTAGTCGTGCGGCAGCCAGGCCTACCCCCCGTCGCTTGCCTGAGAGGGCAGCGCATGCTGTTTGCTGCCTGGAGTCAGCCTCCGTCCAGTCGGCATCGAAGTTCGTTTGTGCCGACGCCGTAGCTGCGTTGTTTGGTTTGGGGGCCCGCAGCGCCGCTGCTGCTGACAGCGTCTTTCTCAGTAGCTCCGCAAAGTCGCCAGACAGCAACGCTGCCAGCCGGGCCGCAGGCGGCATACCGGTTCCCTCCGGTTGCCTACCCAAAGTGTGTACTGGCCTCTCTCTTTAATTTCCTTCTCGCCATATCACCATCTACAGCAGGGCAGCAGCAAAATGTGTATCCTCTGCTGTGTGTTGATATTGCTGAGCAGTGTGCCTGCAGCACGCCCTGCGTGCACCCCTTGGCTTTCAATCTCAGCTGCCCTACTGCGGGCACACAAAAAACGCCGCATTTTTCAAAAACAAACAAAATGCATTTGTACTTCTATTAATTTGTACTTTGCAGGCACATCTGTATATAAATAATGATGGATGCACAAGTCGTCCAAGGTCTGATGATGTCAATATGTAAGCCTGGAGTCAGTTCCTTAAGCATTCAAAAGTTTAGTGGAACGCTCTCAACCAGAGCTCATCTCCACTTGACAAGTGCACAAGGGGGCCCTGGGGGCGGCTCGGCCACAACAATTAGCCGATGGCTGGCCCATTTCACCTGTCTTTGGACGGCTTATCCACAAGGCGCCCAACTACAAGTCCACAAGTACACAAGGCGCACACCAATTACGGTGCAGTGACTCTTGGCAGCTCCTGCGCATCGCCTCTGTGACGTTCGACAAGGGACATGTGCGCTCCGGAGCCTCACTCATTGCTACAAGGGGGCATTGGCGAGCTCAAAAAACAAGAGCAGAGCAAAGCTGCAGGCTGCATCCGGCAAACAACACATAGAAGTAGGTTGATCGTAAGCAAAATTGTATCGCTGCGGTGCACTCAACCTGGCTTGCTACATGAACTGCGAGTCAGGGTTCAGCTGGGTACGCCACAAAAATTGTTCAAACGAGAACTAGCTGGCACTGCCATGCAACGACAGAGAACTTGGCGTAAAGCTGGTGCCATGTGCAGCAGAAGCAAAAGCTGAAAATGCTTGTTTTGTCGCAGCGCATTTCATTTGTTGTGGAGCTTCGGATTGTGTGACAAGAGGGCCTCCAGCAAAATAGCTCCCGCTGCATCAGGGGAACCGCAAAGTTGATGTGTCGATCGCCGTCTGCATGAAGGTCACGGGGCAACGCAGCGGAAGTTGGCAATATGTTTGGTACAGGCGGGGGCAGCACATGCGCTTGTTCTGGCTGCATTCAACTTGAAGAACTGATGTTTTAATAATGAAAGCAGTGCTTAGACCACGCGGCAACCGCGATCCGTGGCAGCATACAAGCCAAAGCGCTGAGACTGTGAGATGGAATGCCTGTCAGCATTCCACTCGTGTCCGGGAGCTTGCCGTCAACTTGCAGTAAGGTAAATATTTGTTAATGTGAATTGTGCCACACCGCTGTTGACAAAATCGCGCATGAACTATTCAGGAGTACAGCTTTGGCATCAGAGTCACAGTTGGAAGTTACAAGTGTCTTGCGTGCGCCACATGCCAGCAAGACGACATCCACCAAACGCTGAGGCTGCGTCTGCGACTGTTCAGCACCGCCATGAGGTACGGCTGCATTGTGGATATTCAACTACATGGCGTCGTAATGCCGTGCGCTTCTGCACTTCAGATGTGACGCATCAAGAGAGGCGCAGTCTCCATCCGGTCATTTGCGACAAAGCAATGCCGACCTCACCTCCTCCAGTTCATTTAGCTTGGCCTACACCAAGTACATCGTGCAACAGGCAACCCGTACTTCAAGTATGCACACGTACCGCTGGCCTGCTGAACGCTGCCCCCGCAGAGCGTTCGACCTTCGTGGGGGCGCCATTTGCTACGGCAGCAGGCGCGGCGCTGCCGTCGCCTTCTTCGTCTTCGCTGCGCACCTGCATTGGAAGGGGGGGGGTCAGACACTGAGTGGGACTCTCTCACTTGGCATGTGGGCAGCAGCAACACGCTGTAGTGTGCGCGACAGTAAGAGGACACTGAGTAACTGTGAACAAGGTTTATTGGTTGCAGTTTCTAGCGGCAGCGGATGGAGCTGTGCCATTGCCTTCTTCATCATTACGGCGCACACGAACGGGACATCATATACCTCCACATTGACATGCTGAGATAGAGGTGAGATGGTGGCTGGTAGGAGTATGTGCTCCGCAGGCACCATTTGTACATGGGAGTATCTACCTGTCGCACGTGCAAGCGACGGAACGCATACTCAAAAGTACCTTGCAACTTCATGTGTTTTTGACCCTGTTGAGCTTTCCATGAGAAACAAATGAAGATGCAGAGTTGTCCTATTGCTTGACGCTGCTGGTAGATTCGATGTACAAGTGGCGAGTTTGTAAGCTTTGTGCGTGGAGAGCAGCGAGTACCATACGATGCGAATCACTCACCACGGGGAATCGCTCCGTCGCTTGCTGCCACGCCGCGCGGCGGAACACCAGCGACACCAGCAGATCCGGCAGCGCCGCCACGGCCAGCCGAATCTGCGCGCGAGTTGGGATGCCAAGCGGTACATGAAGCGCGGCGATTGAGGCTTAGTAGACACAAAATGCGGCATGCAGTGCTGATGGGTGGGGAGGGGGGGGGGGGGGTTGCTGCGGCTGTACTTGTCACATGAGCATGCTGACAACATACCACGACATGGTAATGATCTGTAGGCCTCCAGTACCACTCTGAGGGTGCAACCAGTGCGACCCATCCTTTACGACGGAGTGGATGAATAGTACTTTCGCCTCCTTGCCTGTGCCTGCTTTTGGTGTTGTGGCCTCCTTGCCGGCGTCACTGCGCCACGCTCAACACTTTTGTGCAGCTATCCGCAGGGCTAGAGTTAGGGAGCGGGTTACATGGTAGCGCGCGTCTGCGGCAACAGCAGTGCCGCGACTGCCACCACAGCGCGCAAACACACGTGCAAGTCCCTCGCTACCGAGCACTTCAAAAAACAGTATGCTGATACTTCTGTGGCCTCCTTGCCTACGCCATTTGTGTAATGTAGAAACATACCTCCATACTTGACGATGAAAACGTACTGCTCCCGATACAACTTGAGGGGTTACATATCACAACCGCTGTCACTCTACAACACTACTCCAGGTATATTGATACTGTCGTGGCCTCCCTTACCTGTGCCATGGAGTCGCGCTCCCTGAGCGTCACCGTGTTGTCCTCAACGCTCTGGAAGTCCACCGTGACGGCGAACGGCACGCCGATTTCGTCTGCGACACGGGCAACAGAGCAATGCGCGTTCATTTTAGGGCGAGTGATTCCGCGGCGTGTCTGTCTACAACGACAACGTGCAAAATGAGGACGGCGCACTCGGCAGTGGCATGCCGTGACGTCATGCGGCCATGGGCCCAATGCGAATGGCGCTGCATCATCGCGGCCGCGGCACTGCGTACCACGCCCCTTTCCGGCCGGCTTGCACGAGTCTGGTCATTGATAAGGGGACATTTCGCACGAGAAAGAGGCGCTAACCACCAGACACAAACAGCGACAATCTACCCATGCCCATGTACCAGCTGTGCGCACGTGAAAGTCATAACGTGACACATGTACCTGCGCGAGCGTAGCGCCGGCCCAGCGACACGCCGGATGCGTCGGTGCGCGTGGCCACGTCGACGGCGCCCAGTAATTTTGCGACCTCCGAGCACAGCGGGTTGAACGCCTGCGGAGGCACGCGGCGGATGGCGGATGCAGTGGCAAATTCAGCGGCGGCGGGGATCAGTTGCTGGCAAACAGTTGCAGCACGTGCTCGTTCTCTTTGCTTCACGCTGTGCCAAGAGCGGCCACACCCCCTTCTGCTGTGCTCAAGAGCGGTGAGAGGAGGGTCCGCAGTGGCGCACTTGATCGCTGTTGCATGTTTGACGATGCTATGACAACATTATGAAAAGGCTCGTAGCACACAAGTAGCAGAACAGCGCGTCCCAGACTCACACAGAATAGCTGCATCACAGGTTCGCAGTGCACGCAGCATTCATGCTCAGCAAAAGGCACCCTGTGCACCCTGTGGCCTGCTGCTGCCATGAACTTGAAGACACCATGCCTCTTGTCTCGCTGCAGAAGAAACCTTGCGACAAGCGCATATGGCAGGCAATACACCAACAGCCTTCCTGCATGTGTATAATTGAGGTAGCACAGCCGTATTTGACGCTGGTTCTCAGTAGTACTTCAACGTCAGCCCTCATTTACACTTGAGCAGAGTTGGCGGTGCCTGACAAGATGGCACCTTGCACGGTGCCTGACTCGCCCATCACACGTGGATGCGGGCACCAGGGTAGAGTGCACATGCGCCACAGGCGGAAAGTGCGCACCTCACATAATTTCAGACTTCAATGGTGACATACACCATTGGGACGCGCCAACCACCCCGCAAAGTCAATGCGGGCGCGTGCGCTGTGACTCACATTTGTTCGCGCTCAGCGGGAAGATGGCGCACTTGATGGCGCCACCGCCGCGTGGAACCGAAGACGCCGCGCTGTTATTAACCAACATCGCCCTCGCGACACTTCAAACATCACTTCAAACGTTAGTTTTCATGTCCAGCGAAGATTGTAGGGTTAGGGTTAGGGTGAGGCTCACCTCATTTGCGCTGAGCGGGAAGATGGCGCATTTGATGGGCGCCACCGCCGCGTTGAACTCGAAGACGCCGCGCTGCTATTGACCAACATTGCCCTTGCAATACTCCGTGTATAAAGATTACAGAGATAAATCAAACGCCGATTTCTCCAATTGCATGTGTCGCTTGACTCACATCATTCGCACTCAGCGGGAAGATGGCGCACTTGATGGGCGCCACTGCCGCGTTGAACCTGAAGACGCCGCGCTGCTCGTCACCCTCGCGCGTGTAGAAGCTGTGCTCCAGCAGCGAGTACAGCACGCGGCCGATGCCGAAGGACGGCTCGATGACCGAGGGTGTGAACTGGTAGCAGAAAGGGGCGGGGCAAGTCGGGGGGGGGGGTCGTGTGAAAAAATCGGTGCGCAACAGTCATTCATGAAATAACTTGTAGCACCATGTAGAAGCTGTGCTCCAGCAGCGAGTACAGCACGCGCCAGATGCTCCAACAAAAAAATCAGAAGTCTTTTCTACTGCTGTTGACAATCAAACAAATGTTGAGATTCATGTTGTACAGGGCGAACGAGAATTTGCCGATGACCGAGGGCGCGAACTGGTGGCGGAAGGGGGCGGGGCAAGTGGGGGGGGGGGGGGGGGGGGGGCTCATTGAAAACACCTGCTGGCGCAAACTAGTCATACATGAATATGGAACAGGGTAACTTGGCGCGTGTAGAAGCTGCAGCGAGTACGCAGGCGCCCGATGCCGAGGGACGGCTCAATGACCGAGGGCGTGAACTGGTGGCAGAAAGGGGCGGCGCAGCACCGGGGGGGGGGGGGGGGGGGGTAAAACACTGCTCGTGGTAAAATACAATAAAAAAATACAGTCATTCATGAAGAAGTTTGATCTGTGAGTTTGTAGCACCACGTGAGGACTTACCTACCGCATGCAGCCTGCATGACCACTTCTGGCGTACACGTGGCATTGCAGACACTGGGACCGGCGCAATGAGCGCACACCCAGCGTCTGTGCGACAGGTGGCACTGAGCTGTCAGGGTCTCTCAAGACTCGGTCAGCATAAAGGAAACAACTGTACATGACATCAACTCATCCAACTGCAACAGAAGATGGATACTGATGTATGCCCTGCGGTGCATCCGTGGGGAATGGGCGTACTGTACCCGTGGCCAACGCGCACCTGCGAGAAGCGCCTGAGCGCCCTCAGCATACAGAAGCACTCACGCGTACGCACATTTCATGGCAAAGGCATTCTCAAGTGTACGAAAGTACACCGCATGCAGCGCGTGATGATGATGCTTAACAGCAGCAGCGCCCACCTTCTCCTCCTGCACCATCGTTTCCGTCCTCTTCCACGAATGATAGAGTTACCATCAGGATGAGGCAGGGCTGAAGCGTGCCTGTGCGATTTTGCCATCTAGTGCGGTGAAGACGCTGCTCAAGGGCAGCTCACCTTCTCCTCCTGCACCAATCTTCTCCGTCTTCTTCCACGAACACTAGAAGCACCATCAGGATGATACAAGGTGGTGACGCTCAATGGCGGCAGCGCACCACCTTCTCCGTCTTCTGCCACAAATGTTCAGTGTACCTCTAGGAGACAAGGCTGAAGTAGGCGTGCTAGAATCTATAACTGGCGCAATGGAGATGCTCAGCGGTGGCAGCGCTCACCTTCTCCTCCTGCACCATCTCCTCCGTCTTCTTCCACAAATGATAAAAGCACATCTAGATCTAGTGCAATGGTGACGCTCCTCAACGGTGGCAGTGCTCACCTTCTCCTCCTGCACCATCTTCTCCGTCTTCTTCCACGCGATCATGGCGCGGTCCACGGTGAAGCCGGCCAGCTCAGCGCTGCCGTCAGTGTCGAGCTTCGCCTCGAACGCCTGCAGACACAAACGCACGCACCGAAGGCGCAGACGCCAGACAGTGAGGCGCACGTATCGAAGGTGTGTGGCGCGACACGTAGTGGCTGGGGATGGTAGGTATGATGCAGTTGGGCGCTGTGCTCGTTTCGTGCGATTTGTTGCCTTGCTTGCATGATCTGACCTGCGGTGATTGCTATCGTGCGGACAAATTATGGGCACCCAGCACGGCATGAGCACTGACATGTCCTTCTCCATCAATACAAACAAAAAACTTGAAATCTGAGGGGGGCGTGCCAGTGACTTGGCGCCCTTGCGGAAGGCATCGGAACTGCGTGGCGGCGGAGTCACTGCTGTCCGCAGCAGGTTAGGGTTGGGGTTGGGGTTAGCAGCAGGTCTCACGATGCGGCGCATCATGCTCTCAGCAGCCTGCATGCGCTCTGCGTTGACGCACGCCGTCGTCGCCGAGAGCGTGCGCTGCAAGGCGCACAGCACTTGCGCCTTGCGTCTCACTGCGCATCGGTCTTCGGTTCAGCGTACGCGCACCAACAACGGCACGCCTAAGGTCGCGCGCGCAAGCAATTAACTCCCGGCAAGAGGCAGGCGCTGCGCGGGGAGCGCTGCGCGACCGCGTCGTCGAGCGTGTGCGCATTGGCGTGTGCGAAAGATCAAAAGCTTCCCCGAAGCAGCGCACACAACGAGTCACTACGCAGAGCCGGTGGTACTTCGGGTGACCACAACAACAACAAGTGTGAGAGCCATTCGGTACGGCTTTGGCAGGCCATGAATTTCTGACGTGATTCACGTGCCAGCGTTCCATACGACGGAAGCGATCTGGTTCATCAGGCGTGATCTGCGTCAGAGGTCGGTGTCGAAGCAGCTCATGCCACGGTGCCGAAGCGGTGCTGCTGGCAGTAGCAGCATTCCCGCAGGCCACGGCACGTGCAACGACAGCAGCGCAAGCCTGTATGCCTCGCCACCAAGTGCCTCGCATACGCACTAGCTTCGGCCGCGCCGTCTGATTGGCTGAAATGTTCTCGCGCTTCTTTGATCACGCCATGTTCCCTTCATCGAGCCTGAAAGATCGTCGTGAAAGTCATGACCTTAGGCTGGTTTTCATTGGGCCAGAAACAGGCCTCCAGAAACAGCCATTCTTGGTGTGTGTTTTCTGGTTTTCAATTTTCGCAGCCAGTTATCAAGCGCTCTTTCACAGGCGTGAGGCTGGTTTTCATAGGGCCAGAAACAGGCCTCCAGAAACAGCCATTCTTGGTGTGCGTTTTCTGGTTTCAATTTTCGCAGCCAGTTTTCAAGCGCCTCTTTCACAGCGTGCGCGTCAGAAAACCGCGGCCTAACCCTAACCCTAAGCGGCAGGATTCCAAAGGGTAGGGGCCTGAAGGTGGTTGCAGGAGCTAGCGGCAAGCAAGCCTGACCCGCATGGCTGTAAATGTGTGAACACGCTGATACCAGTATGGACTTTGGCTTGACCAGCAGCGGCGGTCTTACTCGTTGCCTGGCGTGTGTTGCACCAACCACAGACCCCATGACAGCTACCGCACACAGCAGAGAGCGCTGGAAGTGCGCTGTTCGTTGGCATACCACTATAAATAGTCAATCTACACCACTTTACACGCCGCCGCGCCCTCCAACGCCCGTCAACAGCCAAGTACACCGCGCCAGGCTCGTTTTTTTGCGTTTCCACCCCTCCTCGCAGAACCGAGCAATGATGTCCAATTTCAGGGCTTCGAGGCGTTCTGAAAAATAATGGGCCGAAAACAGTCAGAACCGCTCCTATGAAAGAGGTAACCGAAAAATGGGCGCAACGCTTGGGGTCGAAGGGGTTTCCAGGCATCGTTTTCGGCCTCTATGAAAACTAGCCTAAGCGGCCCTTCAAGATCGACGCCACTGTTTTTCATGATATTTCACGCCAAACTGGGACGCACAGAGTGGCTCTGACTGAGGTGAGAGCATGGGTGAAGTGTCGCGCACCACAAGTCACTACACGAAAGCTGAGTTAGGGTGACTGCAACAAGAACAAGTGTGACTGCGGTGAGAGCATGGGCCCACGCCTGAAGTACCGCAGACCATCAGTCTCTACACCAAGCCGGTGGTACTTAAGGGTGACCGCAACACACAACAAGTGGCACTGAGGTGCGAGCATGGGTCGACGTAGTGCGCGCTCGAGGAAGCGCCAGCTGTGGACGCGCATACCTACATACATACCTCAAGCGCGGGGTGGTCGTCCGCGAGCGCGTCGAGCGCGGCCATGACGGCCTTCTGGTTGGCCTTGAACGTCGTGCCCATCTGCACACATTTCATGGCGCGCGCGCACACACATAGAGACACGCGGGGGGTCAGCAGCGGCGGCGCCGCGGCGTCGCAGCACCATGGGAGAAGGGCAATGACATGAGACAAGGGATTGTCGTGCCCATCTGCACAAGCTTCACAGCACGCAAACACACACAGAGAAACGCGGGGGTTCAGCAGCGGCAGCGCCGCGGCGGCGCAGCAGTAATGACATGAGACACAAGGGCGCTCAGCAGATACTATCTCCTGAAATGGACGCCAGCCATTGGCGGTGCTAAGTTGCCTGCCTGCCAGCCTGCCGATAGCAGTTGGCGTTGCACAGCAGAGGGACGCGGGAGGTCAGCAGCAGCGGCGCCGCGGCGACGCAGCAGCAAGGGCACGAGAGAAGGGCAGTAACATGAGACAAGGGCACCCGCAGATGCTTGTTAGACGTGGACGGGGAACGGCGGCGGCAGGCCGGTCGCCTTGCTAGCCGCCCCGAGCAGTCGGTGTCAGCACCCACAAGGCACAGCAGTAGGAACATGAGAAGGGCGCTCAGCAAATACCCACTGCTGAAGTGGATGACAGCCATTGGCGGTGCAGAGCCGCCTGCCTGGCCGCCTGCCGGGAGCAGACGGTGTCAGCACCCAACGCTGGTGTGCCGTGGCCGCTGCCACGACTGCACCTCAGTCACCCATGGCAGAGGCCGGCAGCTCAGAGCGGCGTGAACAGAGGCCTGCACGCTCGGCTGCAAAGTGAATGTGTTGTGCGAGACTGGAGTGAAGTAAACTTGTCCAGGTGTGCGCAAAATGCTTCTTTTGGTCATAGCACTCGCATCGTGCTGCATATTCTCCTGCAATGTCCTCCCTCCGTGTCAACAAGGATGAAGTGGCAATTTTGCAAATGGCGATTGTTGCGCGAGCGCTCACCCGCTTCTTGTCGCCGTTGAACTTGTAGAAAGTCTCCATGTGCGGCTCCGTCATGCGCGCGGCGACCATGGCCACCTTGGTCTTCTCTGCGTGCACCTGAGCGTCATCAAAGCAGCATCGAAACCGTTACAAAAGCTTCACAAAAGGTTAAAATACTTTATGCCTGAGTTTTATTGTACAGCAAGCAAACCAAAACTTGAAAATGCTGGAAGTTTCCGTCAGCAACAGGCGGCTGTGAGGGAGCAGCTAGGGCTGAGGAAACGCGGTCACTGTGCAGTAAGCGGCAATGCAGTCAGCAATGCAAACAGGTGCGGCAGCGCTTTGGATTTGAGCAGTGTTTTCGTGCAGCTGCTGAGGGATGCTGACCAACTCATTGAGATTTGGTGCCGGGTGCAGCTGTCTGTGGCTGCTGGCTCTCATGGTTGGAGTGAAGTTGGCGTATTGACCGTCTCCATGATTTCTGCAGGACGCTTTGGTGAGCACCTTGAAGAGCCCTTCAAACGTGCTTGTATGAAAAGCCGCGGATCCATCCTGGCATGCCTCACACACTCCACCGAGGTGACTGGCACCAGGCAACCTAAAAGCGAAGGCGGCCAGCCTAGCTCTACACCGCTGGTTGATGTGCAAATAAGCGCCACATGAAACGAAAACAGCATGCAACTGTAAAATGGAGAAGCCTCGGCGTAACGAACAAAGCCGTGTGCTGCAGTCTTCTGTGCCGCATGCCGTGCGGCTCATTTCGCCTCATGAAATCTACCTCGTGTAGCTCACACCTGGAGGTCTTAGCACGCTCTGTCGGCTTTGTATCACTACTCTTGTGGCTTTCTTGGTGAATGCATTCTCCGAATAAACTCATTTTGGAAGTTTGTTTTGTACTTTCTGTGAATTTTGGTTTGCAAGCTATGGAAAACAGCACACACTGCCTTCAAATAGCGTAATGCATACCTGGAGGTCGTAGCACGCTTTGGTGGCTTTGTATGGATTTTGCAAGCCAGAAATCGAGATACGGTCATACATACCCGCATATGCGGATTTATGGTGCATCCACGGGATACAGATTTGCCAACCTGACTGTATACATACCGCCTTTTAAAAATGTAGCGCATACATACCTGGAGGTCGTAGCGCGCCCTGTCGGCTTTATGCGACTTTTGCAAGGTAACAATGCAGCAGCGATGACCACGGTCATTTGGTGAAGGCACTTGCGGCTAACCACTCCTTGTCACCTGGAGCTCTTCGATCTTTTGATTCATTTGCGATAAGTGCAATGGTAACCACTACATACTGCCGTGATTACGTAGCACATACACACCTGGAGGTCGTAGCACGCCCTGTCGGCGTGCCCGACGCACTCCACCCAGCCGAAGCTCGTCTTGATCTCCATGTCCCAGCAGTCAGCGGCGTAGTGCGCCATCTCCGTGGCCAGGTGCTGGCGGAAGCGCATGCGCAACGGGTCCATGCCAATCTGCGCGGATGGGGTATGTATCGGTAGCGTTAGGGTAGTGGCAAAACTCACGATGAAAAGCCAGACCATGTGAGAAAGCGCGGAAGTGTGGCAGAGTGCTGGCGGAAGCGCATGCGCAAGGCGTCCGCGCCGATCTGCGCGGGAGGCGCGCGGAGGGGGTAAGGTATCGGTAGGGTCAGGGTTAGGGTAGGGGCAACCAGCACGATGACACAAGCCATACCAAACGAGAAAGTGCGAGATTGGTCCAGAGCGCCGCGGCAGCAAGGCTTGACCAGAAGAGCGCGTGTATGTGTACGTGTCTGCGTGGGGGGGGGGGGGCAACTGGGCGTTACATTACTGTCAGAAAAATGTGGTTGAGCAGACGGCTTGACATACCTGGTTGTGGCCTGGATGTTTTCTCTTAATCCTGGCCGCGCATCGCATTGAAATGCGCACTTGCCAGCGCATCATATGGTACCTGGCGCACTATTTGTGTGCACTACTTGCACGTGACCAGCACGCAAACCATCGCTGCCCGGAGTGACAACATGTAGACTACAAACCGCATCGAATCAAATAGCCTTGTGGTTGTCCGGCGCAGCACACGCCGGCGTGCTTGAAGGGGTACGCCCACTTGCACCAGACACGGATAACATCTGGTAGGTACATAATGTGAAGTACACGTTACGACAGTGAAGTATACACATTCATCTCTTTCGGAAGTCCCCTTGTACTCAGACACCCAGAAAACCTGGTCGTTACATACAGTGTACATACAGTGAAGCACGTTACTACACTGAAGTATACACATTCATCTTTCCGAGTACATGTGTTTTCTGTACACATCGCCATGCGTGCCGCGCATATACCTTCTCGAGGAACAGCTGCGTGCGCGCCATGAAGTAGCCGAGCGTCTCGTTGTTGACCAGGCCTGCGCGCACGGCGTCGCCGATGGTGATGTTCTGCGTGCGGCCCGAGCCGAGCTGGTCTTCACGGCCAAACAGCGTCAGCACCTGCGCAGTAGGAGTAGGGTTGAAGTTGGGGTTTGGGTAGACAGAGGCAAGGGCAGGGTCAGGGCTAGATGGGCGCGGTTACGGCAGAAGCAGCGGCCTCAATGAGGGTACAGGCTGTGCTAAAGGTGGTGAAGAACGCAGTTCGAACTCAAGCTGGCCTTCGCGGCCAAACTGCACCAGCACCTGCGCAGGAGGGTCGGTATCAAGGTTTGGTGCAGGATGGACATAGGGGCAGGTTGAGTTTAGGGTTGACTTGAGGGTTCGGTCATCACCTGCGCTATCCCAACAACGACTGCAGCAGCAGGCATTGCAGGCCAGCGACCGCGCTTAAGGTGGCAAAGCTCTCTTGCTTTTGGTGTTAACTGAGTCTGTGTTTGTGCTTGATGGCTGCTGTGGCTGCTGTGGCTGCGTTGCAACAGCTATAGTGCTGGCAGGACTGCCGTTGCTTTGCTATGCCCACTGCTTCCAAGAACACGCACGTCACGGCGGCAATGTTAACATGTGCCTGAGAAGCAGTCCCGGTATCAGAAAGTATGGTGTGCTTTGGAGCACATGCCTCTGCAGCCTGGTACAGGAATACATGACAGGCAACATGAGAAACTGGTGCTGGTGCATTGCTGCCTGTGAGCAACGCAATAGGGGAAAAATTGTTGTAAAAACAGTGAGCGCAAGGTTGCGAGCGTCCGGTCTACCGCCTGCGAGCATACAAACCCTGCGTGAAGAGCGCGTCGCCGGAAGCCCATCCCATGCGGCGCGTGCACCTGCATTGTGCCACAAAGATTCGATACAAACACGATGGAACAACGCTGCTGCTGAACTTGCACTGATACTTCAAGAAACACTTCAATCATCGCAAGCTGTCAAAAGCGCGGCATGGAGCAGCCCGCAGCCCTCGGTGCACACAAGCGTGAAACTACAGTATACTGCTCCTCAAGTGAAATCATTACTCAAGTACGAAGTATATACTTTGAGAGATCACATGCATTGAACGCACTTGCCGGGCGCTGTGCAGCGGGCGTGCGCGATAGCCGCAGATACCTCCTCAGCGACGACTCGGAAGTTGGTAATTGTGGACTTATATTATGTAAAGGCCCAAGGAAGGCCGGGTTGCCTATGCAATCGAGCTGCCTAGTCTGCACTGTGCCCAAGTTGGTACACCTCTAAACCTACATACCTTGTCAGCAACAGTAGCAACGCGCTTGCTGAGCGCTGCGCAGCTATACCTACATACCTTGTCGGCGACGTCCGGGAAGTTGGGGTGCTCCTTGTGCTTGGGGTGCACAAAGTGCTCAATCTCCGCCATGGTGAACTCGCGCACGCGCAGGAGGCCGTTGCGCGGCGCAATCTCGTTGCGGAAGCCCAGCCCGATCTGAGACGGAGGCACAGGCGATCAGCGGTGTGCAAACTTCGTGAAGACCTCAACGAGTACAAATTGAAGCACCAGATATGGGGGGTGAACTCGCGCATGCACAGGGGGGGGGCGCTGCCTGGCGCAATCGCGTTGCGGAAGCCCAGGCCGATCTCAGTGCGACGCGCAGGCAAGCAGTGTGCAAACTTCGTGAGACACTTCAACAAGTACATGTAAAAGCACCAGACATGGGGGGTGAACTCGCACACGCGCAGGGGAGGGGCGTTGTGCGGCACAATCTCATTGCGCAAGCTCAGGCGGATCTGAGACGAACGTGCGCGCACGTGCAGCAGAGGGTAAAACTTTACAAGAAGTACAAGTTGAAGTCCAGCACGTGAGTGAACTCGCGCACGGTGAGACAGTTATCCTGCGGCGCGTTCTCGTCCTGGAGGCCGAAGCCATTTGAATCAGGCAAGGGGACCAGCATTTCACGGAAAACCCTAGGACGCACGAATTGAAGTACAAAGTGAGTTAACTCGTGCGCGCTGCGCGGCGTGACCTCTTTGCGCACTGTCCAGCGTGCAGGGGAACAGCAGAGGGCACAGTTCGTGTCACCTCAAAGAAGCACCACTTGAAGAAACTATGCAAACACACAGTACATGCATGCTGCCGCAGACGCAGTTGACCACGACATCGGGCAGCAACATACTGCACGAATACTACTGAGTGCACACAGACTTCGACAGCCACCCGCACCGAGGAGTGAATCGAGAGCATTCTCGGTATACACCAGCTTCAAAAGCACTTGTACATAAGGTACACACTGCAGATTGTACCCAAAAAACACTTTATCGGGGGAGGGGGGGCGGGGGAGGGGAAGGGCGCTTGAGCTACAGTTGCGTGTTTGTAGTAGTGCAGGTACTTGAAGTAGCTTATTTTCCCTGCTTCGTGGAGTGGCGTTATATATGGGTGTGGCATGCTGTGCGTCCACCTGCGCCGCCGCGAACGGCACCCTGCCGGAGTTGTACTCGAGCAGCCGCCGGAAGTTGACAAAGAGGCCCTGCGCAGTCTCGGGGCGCAGGTACCCCACGCTCGTCCCCTCCGGGCCTATCGTCGTCTTGAACATGAGGTTGAACGGGAAGGGCTCCGAGAGGTCGTTGCCCAGCGCGCTCTTGATGCCGTACTTGCGCAGGATTGCGCCCTGGAAGGGGAGGGGGGGGGGGGGGGGGGGGGGGGGGGGGCAGGCAAAGTAGGGGTCAGTGCACCAGGGCGTTGGCGCAGTGAAAGGAGCTGTATTACTAGAGGCGTCGTGTAGGGGTGCGGCGTCATGAATTGCGGGTTATCACCAGGGGTGTGGTAGTTGTGAAATTGGGGGTATCATCAGGGGTAATGTGGTAAAATGGGGGTATTCTGTACCTCCCAGACTACCCCCCCCCCCCCCGTGCGGCGGCACCCTGGTGGCGGAGAGAGCGGGCGCCCAGGCAATGAATGATGCAGAGCGTGGGGTTCAGGATTAGAGTTGAGGTGAGGAATGGGGGTGAGCCAGTACGGCATGCTTTCGTGGATGCTGCTGCAAGCTGACTCCAACGCGAACGCCCAAACTTGTGAGTGTCGGTGCAGCATCCAAAAGGCGTGTCAAGTGACCATAAACACAACAGTGCTGCACACCACGACGCCAAGCTCGTTGCAATCTGGACATACTTGATGATCAACTCGCGCGCCAATAGCTATCAACAAATTACAGTTACTTACAGCAACATGAGCACAAGCGGTACCATACCCGCTGCAAAACCAGCGCGGTGCAGCGCTTTTCTGGAACTTTAAGGGAGTCAACTGGTGTCAACTGAACAAACACAAAAGACACCCACCAACAGCATAAATACACACCAAAAAACATCTACAGACACACCCTCAACAGCATAGATAGTATATACCATGCCATGAAAACCGGCAGAGTCAGTGGCACCTGAAGATTTGCTATCTGAAATATCAACAAAATGTCCGGATCATGTTATACTCAGCAGCTTTTGAGCCAGCTCTTCTGCATCCAACAAATACTGGCCCTGCCGATGAGCAATTTTTGTTTTTCACACCAGACCCAAGCCCCCAAGCGACATCCATGGCAGGCAGGCGCGTGAGGGGCGCTCGTCCATACGCAGGCACAATTTGGTGGGTTGAGAGCTGGTTTGATAGTAAAGAAAAATATATGTTACAGCAGCAACTAAAGGTTTGGGTTAACTTAAGTGGCTGCTAAATATTAAATGCAAGCTAACAATTTAGCTACACAAGATAATACCGAAGCCACAGGTCAAGACGACGCGCACAGCAGCGCTCACTAGCTCGTCGGCTTGTACAGCCGCAATTGAAGGGCTTGGGTTAACTGAAGTGCCTGCTGAATGTTGGAAGAAAGCTACCAATTTAGCCCCAAATGATTATACTGGAGCCACAGGTTGAGGACGACAGGCACAGCAGCGCTCACCAGCTCGTCGGGCGCGTACGCGTCCGCCTGCCGCTGCACGCGCCGGTGCTCCTCCGCCTCCTCCTGCAAACAAGACACACGTGCGGCGGCAGCAGCAGCGCGCGATGACATGAGCAACTCAGTATCGAGCGGGACTGCTCAGCACTCGCCCTGGTCATCCCCACGTTGGCGCCGTGCAGCGTATCAATAAAGCGGCTGGCCCCATGGAAAAAACACTTATGGAAACGAATCAAAAGATGGTGGAGCTCCGGGTGACAAGGCGTGGTTGGCCGTCAAATGAATTCATCTTCTTATGCCAGCCACGATCTGATCATGAGGCAGCACATCAAGCAGCAGCGCTCAGCGCTCGCCCTGGGCATTGCGGGGTTCGCCTCACGCAGCGCTTCGATGTGGTCCTCGAGCAGCTCGTCTCTCATAGCACTGCTAACGTATACTTCGAGGTACTTGGCTGTAAAACATCAGCAGGCTTCCTAACATCAGTACGCTCAGCGCTCACCCGTGGCATCGCGGGGTTGGCCTCAAACAGCGCATCCATGTGGTCCTCCAGTAGCTCGTCTTGTAGACAAACATGCTTCTTCTTATTCTACCATCTCACATCATCTAGTTTTGCAATTCAGAAGCAGCAGTGCGCAGTGCCCACCCTCAGCATCGCAGGGTTCGCCTCGAGCAGCGCGTCAAAGTGGTTCTCCAGCAGCTTGTCTCTCACAGTAGACATATATGTAGTACATAGCATTGTGAATGTATACTTAGCTTTCTAACATCACCATGCTGAGCGCTCACCCTGGGCATGGCGGGGTTCGCCTCGAGCAGCACGTCGATGTGGCCCTCCAGCAGCTGCCTTTTTTACAGTAGAGGTACAGTTATTACTTATAACTATTGCAATTGAATTATCAAAAGCAGCAGTGCTCAGCGCTCACCCTCGGCATCGCGGGGTTCGCCTCGAGCGGCGCGCCGATGTGGTCCTCCAGCAGCTTATATCTTTCAGTAGAGGTGATTGTAGATTGTAACTTAATACTCATATATCACAAGCAGGACATCAAGCAACATTGCTCAGCGCTCACCCTGGGCATGGCGGGGCTAGCCTCGAGCAGCGCGCCGAAGTGGTCCTCCAGCAGCTTGTATTTTGCAGTAGAGGTACAGCTTGTATGTTGCAGTAGAGGTACATATATACAGCGTTGTTAACGTGTACTTTGCTTTTCAACATCAGCAGTGCTCAGCGCTCACCCGCGGCATCGCGGGGTTCGCCTCGAGCAGCGCGTCGATGTGGTCCTCCAGCAGCTTGTCGGCGCGGAACGGCTCGCCCGTGGCGACGTCCTTCACCATGAGGTCCGTGAACTTGTCCACGTGGCCGCTCGTCTTGAGCACGGCGTGCGGCGTCAGGTTGGTGCACTCCATCTCGAGCATGTTCTCTGCGAGGACAAAGTGCTTGCGCCACGTGTCGACGATGTTGGCCTGCGCGGCGCGGGAGGGTAGGTAGGTACATATGTCATACATGGGGTATCAGGTCGGTGCACTCCATCTCGACCATGTTCTCCGCGAGGACAAAGTGCTTGCGCCACGTGTCGACGATGTTGGCCTGCGCAGCGCGGGAGGGTAGGTAGGTACATATGTCATACATGGGGTATCGGGCGGCGCTACGCAGCGCCCAGGATGTGAGGACACAGTGCTTGCGCCAGGTGTCCACGATGTTGGCCTGCGTGCGACGCGGCGCGCGAGATGCGCTCAGGATGTGAGTCTTGACAATGTGCAAACCTCCTTGATTTGCCGAGGGCGCAAACAAGACCAGACGTGGCGAGTCGCATTAACGACCAACGGCCATCAAGCAGAAAGAAGTGGTTGATTGACGCCGCCATGTGTCCACGATGTTGGCCTGCGCGGCGCGGGAGGGTAGGTTTGTGTCATGTATGGGGGTATCGGGCGGCGCGATGCACCGCTCAGAATGTGAGGCACATATGTGAATATTGCATCGACTCTCCATAAGCGCATCAGTGCCCAGAGCGCGTGCCTCGCATGTATCGCGAGAAGCGTTCAGGATGTGTGTTGCAAATGAGCGTGCTTGGTCAGTTCTCGCCGATAGCGCAAGAAGGCCCACACGCTGTGAATCACATTCATGAACAGTGGTCTTTCCACAAAAAGGAGTGAATGGTTGATGGCGCCACGTGGCCATGACATTGGCCTGCGGGTGACGTGCGTTCAGCGAGTGAGTTGAGCGTGCGCGCAAGTCTATTGACATTGGCGGCAGGAGTGGTGGCACACCAGTGCCGCAATGAGGTTTCACATGTGGAGAAGACAGACCTTTTATGACGTCATGTGATGAGTTTGGCTCTTGCAGTATGATTGTGCGTGTCCACGTCGTCGGCGCGTCGTGCCGCAGGGCGTACGTTCAGACGGTAAGGTATAACTGCGTAGGGTGTACTTAGAAGTATGCGTCTATGGCGGTTGTAGGAGGAACTGCATGTCGGCGACACATGCGATGGAAGGAGGGACGGGCTTATACCTGGGGTTGACTCTAATTCTAGGTTGCAAGCTGCATTAGCGCACTGCGAAGTGGCAAGGCATATCCAGAGCTTCTACTTGACATGGCGGCTACAGACGCAGTTGTAGATACTGCAACACAAAGCTTCAAGGCCACTGATTGTCACTCAGAACAGATGCACATGATTGTATCATCGCCTTGCCGTTGTGCAAAGCATCGACAATGGTCAGAGCGAAGCCGCTGTGATCATACTGCTGATGGCGGCGCACATTGTCAGAGTTGACGTTCAAGAATGAAGGTGAAGTTGTGGCCTTGCCTTGAGCCCGCATGCCGGAGGTCCCAGGTCGAACAGCCCCGCCACGCCGCCGTGAATCTCAAACGACGGCACCACAAACATCCGTCGCACAACCGTGTCCTCAAAGGCTGCGTAGCAATTGACGGGAATGATAAGACAGAGCAGCGCGCGTTGAGGCGTGAATGAATTATCTCTACTCTGTCCAAAGTTTGGTGCTCACTTCAACATGTGCGCTGAGGCTTTGAATGGATGATCTGTGCTCTGTTTGAAGTTCGTTGCTCACTTCAACATGTGTGCTGAGCGCTCTGTTCATGAGGCAGGACAAACGTCAGCGACTGCGGCGGCGCACGCAACAGGGCATTGGTGCGGGGACGAGATTGTCACTCCGAGAGAGATAGCGGAGGGTGGCTGGCCCAAATGCGGACTCTCAGCATGTAACGCGGCGCACAATCTGCCGCCTCTTGAAGTGCGGTGCTGCAATGGGCGCAGTGCAGGCGCTTTGCGCTGTGAGGCAATGAGCGCCGAGCAGACAGGCTGCTTGACTGCAGCTTCATGCAACAAATCGGGTGCTGAGGCCCCCAGGCAGGTGATGACACCTGCGCGGAAGACATGATTAGGCAGAGCTGGGTGGCTACGCTGCTGCTTTCACGAACGTGTTTCCAACAACTTCACACTTGAAGACCAGCAAGCTTGTGTTGGCGTACGTAGCATTCTTGTATTTCAAAAGAGGGACCCGATTATCCCTGACCCTGCTGACTTGAAGTTGGCATTAAAGGTCACGGCTGACGCGAAGCGCAGATTGCCTGCAGATGTCAGCACTGTTGGCGGTCTGCTGCCGCCCAGTCAGTCACAGCGGTAACCCTAACCACAACGGCAACCCTACCCCTCATTTCGAACCAAAGCAAAAGCTCAGCACTTGACGGCATCACACGTAAATTGGGCATTGAGCAGCAGCGATCCACGCGCGCGTGCGCGGCCGCTGACCGGGCAAGCAGCGGATGTGTAGCATCAGAAAGGGACGTGCTGCAGATACAAGCAAACTACGGCGTGTTGCGACCGTTGGTGCCGCTGTAAACGAGACAGTCTTACACGGGCTGGCCCGTGTGCATGGGCAGCTGCTGTGGCAATGAAAACGGCTGATGCAGCTCCTGAGGGGGTGCATGCTCCTGCCCAGCCTTTCTGTGCAACAAGAGTTACTCTGCGGCAGCAAGGTCCAGGTTGAGGGTCCGGCGTAAGAAATTGGCAAATAATATGGAAGTACAATGTACTTGGGCATGCCATGGTTATGCTCTTATCTGAGTTGCCATGCTCGTCAACCAGCCACAAAATCTCTCGAGGCTGCAAGGGGCCAAGCATGTACTGCTATTCTTTTTGCTGCTTTTGGTATGGCAGCAGAACGCACGGCATGTCATGCCCCCAGTACATGTCCTGAACGGCCCTCGGATTGCTGACAGTCCGGTCACTGGGGAACCGGCAAATGTCAACAACTGCAAGATCGCCGGTGACTGTGATTTTTCTGCCAAAGCTGACGCCACGGCAACAATAATAATAACTTGCTGTATATTACTATGCTACATGCAACTCTTAATTCGTACTTGAGTAGCACAGAACTCGCCTTTGCGGTCAAAGGTGTCCGTGGGCGCCGCCTGCGCCTGCGCCTGCGCCAGCGCCGCCTTCGCTTCCGTCAGTTTCGCCACCGCCGCCACCAGCTCGTCGCCGGTCACGCCATCCTGCCCTCCAAAACACCGAGAAATGAAGCAAGCGAGACCTGTGACAATGTGTCTCACGACATACTTCAAAGTACTGCATGCAGCAACTAGGGGTTTGACAAGTGTGACCATTTCTGGTACAAGTCATGCGACCACAAGGGAATGGCAGCGAGCAGCACTAGGGTGCTGGATACGTCAGCAGTTGCTGGCCACCAGCCCTCCTTCCCTCTCGACGTGGTAGTGGTGTTCTTGCAGAGTAGCATGTCGAGTTCGTCTGATTTGAAATTTAAGTGGCAGGCAAAGTTCGAGTGGAGCCGACTGTCACTTGCGCAACAATGAGTAGAGACTGTGCATGTGCCTGACATGATGTCCAGCATACATCGCTATAAGAATATTCCAGACGCATGCACAGCAGCAGCAGCACTGCACAGCACACATGGTAAGTGTGTCCTCCGTCCAAAACACTCAACTTCAACAGCAACCAAGTGTCCGCTGCCGATATGATGCAAAATGGTACCTCACAGCTGCGCCAGCAAGAGTGGATATGTGAGCTCTACAAAAAAACAGATGCTAGTCGTACCTTCTTCATCTGCCTCACAGTGGCTCCCTGCCTCGTGACTGCTGCCGCCAGAGCGTCCACATCAACGCCATCCGCAGCCGCAGCGGTCACGGCAGCAGCTGGCGCGGGGACTGCCGGTGCGGCCGCTGCTGCTGCAGCGGCCTTCGGCACCGCCTTGGGTGCTGCTGCCGGCGTCGACTTAGCGGCAGCAGCAGGAGCGGCTTTTTGTTGAGGTGCAGGTTCCTTCTTGGCAGGTGCTGCAGCTTTTGCCTTGCCTCCAGTAGCTGCAACGGCTCCAGGGGTAATGACGCCGAAGCGCGTCGTTTTATCGATTTTGAAGCCAGGGCCGTGCATGGTAGCGAGAGTGCTGGATTTAGCTGGGTCGCTCGCGATCGCAAAGATCCACACACCTAATAGCATTGATCACGATTCCAGATTAACAGCTGAGAGATTATTTTTTCGCAAGGAGTGGCGGTGTTGAGGCCGGCAGTGTCACGACTTACTCCTTCGTTGCCAGCATCGGCGATCCTGAGCAGACCAGCTTTCTGTCGGGCAGCTCTCAGCTCGAACTTGGTGTCGGCGATCTGGAGTCATGAGCAAGCGGAAGGCATGGAACGAAACCATGGAGGGGGGGGCAGGGATGGAGAGCAGGAATGCCAGAAAGACAGCAAAGCGCTCCTCCAGTAAGTTAAAGCAAGCTGGAGATGATTTACACAACTTCAAGTCCTGCCCTTGCAGTAGTGTAAGCGCGAGTAATAGCTTTAACCTCTTTTGCCCACAGCTCTGTTTTGAATCGTTCTAGCAAGAGTTTCTGTATCGTGCAGGCACAAGGGCGTTGCTGTCCACCTTACCGCAGTGGCAGGCAAAACCATGACAACAAGAACGTAAGGAGGCCACAGCTCACAACACGAGCTGTGTTTGACGTGTGTGTCTCATGCAGCTGTAAGAAAGAGCAACAGCTCAAGCACAACCACCGAAATTCTGGACTTGGGCTGCTCTGTGTAGTACGCATGCTCCACAAATGATCAACAGCAAGAGCCGTACGGCCACCAACCCACGCCTTCCAAGCAATTTAGTATCTGGCGGCAACTTCGAGCCCTGCACTGCCAATATAGCTTTTCCTATTTTTTTCTTCTGACACTTCAGCATCTTGGTACATCGTGGTGCGATTGTTGAATGCTAACAATTACTGAAATCATGACCCAGAATTATGAATGCGAAGGCAAGGTTTGGGGTTTCTTTTGCGTTTTGCAAGGATCGCAAGAGGCCTTCGGGCACTGCGCACTTTTGAAAAGCTTGTTGTCAGCTTGACATTATTTCTGACAGCAATGCGCCGCTGCTCTATGCACCAAGCTGGGCTGTTGAAGGTGAACTTCACATTTCACATCCCAACATTTCGTCCCGCATCATGTGGACGTTTGGAGGCAGATGCGCTGATGACTTGGCAGCTGGCATTGCGCAGCGCTGCCAACACGACGATAAGCTGCTGCGCAATCGCTACCACTCTCACTTTCGTGCTTCAACGTGGTGCTGAACGCCACCCGCTGTCGACTGCACGGTTAGGCCGACAGACAGTGCTCAGCAAGAACATGCGAATTGTGGACGACGCCACGCGCGCGGAGGTGCAGAGCATGCACCTGGACAAGCTGGAGGCTGACAACTACATGGAAGAGCAGGTGCGCGACCCCGGCCGCAGCTATATATACATTATAATATCAAGTATCAATGCAGTAGGTTAATCTAGAGTTTGTACAAAAAAGGAAGTCAGTCAAACCGAACATTGTTGTACGCTTCAACAGCACCCCCAAACACCGCAGCTGTTCCGTCATGTGCGCATGCTGCTGCAACTGCGACTAAGTAGGCGCTTCTGTGCACTGGCATGGACCTCTCGTCGTGATGACACTCAGCACAAGCATGGTCGGCCGATGCCGCTGTCTCTGACGCTGACTCATTCACCTAGCAACGGGTGTATGTATACTGCGCACCCCACTCATAGCATGGAGTACTCCATGCTATATGTGACAATGGACCTCGTTGGCATGGTCATACTGCCATGGGCGCGCTTCGCTCACTTTACAGCACGGGTGGCTTCATGTTTCTGCTGCGAGCAGGGCGCTGGGGACGACGATGAGTTCTTTGATGAGGACGAGGAGGACAGGCCAGCCAGGAAGAAGCAGCAGCGCTCAAAGGGGGGCGGAGGGGGGCCTGTCCGCAGCACCGGCAAGTGGGGGATACACTGGTGAGCATTCCTTGTGCCCAGTATGTTTTTTTTTTTTAATGTCTACAGATGGACACCCACGCACAGTACATCATGGATTAGGCATCTGGCCGGCAAGAACTGCCTGTTGATGATGATAGACGTTGTAACGCTTATGCGGCCAGCAGCTTCGTTCCATCCGCATCCATGGGTGACGCGCCTCACAAAGTGCAGTGCTCAACATGGGGCAGCGATGTGGCGGGCCGTCAGGATCGCAGGGGTGTTCGTCCAAAGCACGCGGGAGGCAGCTTATGCCGGAAGCAGTTGTACAAATTGTTGGGGAGGCTGTGAGCTGAAAGGTGACTACAGGGTTGTCGTCGTGATGACGGTAGAATGCGGTGCAGCTGAGGTTCATCCTGGTTGCGGGACGCCCACTTGCACGGATATCCCACGGCACGAGAAACACGCAAGGACGAGCGCAGCGCTCTGCCTGTTGCGCAGCGCTCGTCAGCGCTCAAACATGATGCCTGATACGCAGCGCTCGACGTGATGCGCAGCGCTCAACGTGATGCATAGCGCTCAGCCTGATGTGCAGCGCTCCAGCACGATATGCAGTGCTGCAGCACGATGTGCAGCGCTCGCTGCAACGCCCAGCGCTCAGCAGAGTGCGCAGCGCCCTTACGCAGCGCTTGACACAATGTGCAGCGCTCAGCAGAATTCGCGATGCGTGCCGGCTGGCTCAGAGTCATGGGCCGCGCTCACCTCGGCGTGCAGCGCTCAACGCGGCCCGCAGCGCGCGTGCTGCTGTAGGCGCGCACCACGCCGTTGTGCAAGGCCGTCGCAGCGCACTCGTGGCGCCGTGCTCGAAAGGCGCCGCAGCAGTATGGGTGGTGCACATGGGCCACCGAGTCCCGTGTGAAGGACGCGCGCCAGTCTGTGCTGTAAGGAACAAGGGGGCAGGGGGGAGCAGAGTGACCCAGAACGGGACGGCTACGTAGCCTGCTAAGTGTGCATCTGATTTTAAGCTCGGCGAGTAGACACGGTCACCACAGCTGATCGGCTGCTGTTGGCATTGCGAGCGGTTGAGCACTGCGCTGCTCCACGTATATCAGGCGATGAAGTCGTGGTTGCACACAGCCCGCGTCCAAATAACGCGTGCATGCCTGCTTTGTGTATTTGCGCAGGCGGAAGGTGAAGATCAAGAGCCTCAGCCAGGTCCTGTTTGAGATGGTGAGTGCCCGTTCTGCATACTTCGCTGTTGAAGTATGTGACAACGCCAGGGCTGGCCTGACGCCAAGACCTAGGGCCATCTCAACTGCAGAAGTAATGCTGCGCTCGTTGTCAACGTGGACGACATTGAACTCTGGTGAATAGGTGCCGATATGCGACTCAGTCTGGGGAAGGCACATCACTCCTCAACAGTTGAGAGTGATCCGGCTGTGTCCACGCTAGCCTCATCCTGGCACAGTGCGGCTGTAAGTCTGTTGCGCACTTCGTGCTGGCAGTCTCTTGACAAAGTCCCCACTGGCTGCCTGCCTTGCCTCCCAGCACGTCATCAGCAGGGCGACCTTCCGTCCTGTCTCAGTCAGGCAGTGCCTGCGCTGTGACGGGCCCCCACCCGCTCAGCAACGCTCATCTCAGCCACTCCTCGCCTGTCATGCGCTTTCTTCCTAACACTTGCGGATTCAACCTGACACCGCGTGCGCGTCTCACATCACGCCTCAGTCGGGGGAGGGCGTCGCGCCGCAGGCGCGCCTCGCGCAGCCGGGCCCCGCAGCGCTGACGGCAGCGGTGCCCGCTGCGCTGGGCGCCGCGGTGGCGGCGGCGGCGGCGGCGGCGGCGACGCCGGCGGCGCCGTCGTACCTGTCCATCGCGGCGACGCCGAGCGCGCTGCCGCCGCGGCGCTTCTGCAGCGTGTGCGGCTTCTTTGCGCGCTACGCGTGCGGGCGCTGTGGCATGCGCTTGTGCCGCGCGCGCTGCCAGGCACAGCACCGCGAGACGCGCTGCCTCAAGTTCAGCGCGTGAGCGGCGGCGCGGCGCGTCCGCCGCGCAAGTGCTGCTGCCGAGTGCACGCAGGCGGTCGCCGCATTTCGGTCGCACGAGTCGTGCCCTCTGCGGCCGCCGCTGTGCTCTACAGCTGTCGGCGTGCACCCGCTGCTGCGACGCGCCTGGGCGTTGCGCGGCGCGTTGTTGCTTGTGCAATGCGTGGGGGCTGTGCGGGGCGTCGCGACACCCCGGCCGGCAGTGCACGCACTTGACCCGGCGTTCTAAGCGGCATACACTGCGAGGCGCCGTGCACTGTGAGACGTACCGCAGCGCTTGAGCGGCGCGTTCGTCGCACCTTTAGCCAACCGGTGCCCTTGGCGCTGCCCTTCAAACCGCATCAGTGACCGAGCCTGGGGGCGCCGACACCAGTGCCTGTCAACAGCCGCCATCGCGCACCGTGCGCCACTGCTGCGTCACGCGACGCACGCGCCTTGAATATGAGTACTCACTGTGTGGACGGACAGGCGCGGCACCAACGATTGCATCATCAGCAACAGAAGGGCGGAGAAGGGCACCGCAGCGCTGCTGCCCACTGCAACACTGGTCCAGCGCGAACCAGCTGTCCGCGACAGACGCAGCGCACCAGCCGCCTGCAGTGTCACAGCGATCGGCTGCCGACATCCAGTCACGCTGGCGCAAGGTGCACGCGTAGGCAGATGCCGCTCCGAGCTGAGTATGCGATGCCGTGCGACAGGCGCATGGCATTGCACTGATGTCCAAGGTTTATACAGGTCACCATGCCAAGCATGCGAGCCGCAGAGCCAGCATCGCTGGCATTCCTCAAGCGATGCTGACGACTCAGTCAAGAGCACGCAAATGCGATGGCCATGACATTGTCAAAGAGCAGCGGGCAGCCGGTGTGCTGTGCATTCATGCAGCCAAAGGCGCCCTCACCCAGCATATTTGGGCCCCAAGGCTTGAAGGTGCTATTTACCTCATAATGGAACTTTTCACCAAATGCCTTGGCTATTGCTGCGTTGCGAGCTCAATGGCCCTGTTCTGATCCTGCTGCGGTGTCTGCATGCCAGACGCCCGATGGCGTGGTTGGTAACAATTGTTTGTCACCAACCTGCATAGAGAATTACAATGGTGCCTAGCGATTCGCACCAATTGCCAATGTAGGGGCTGCGAGCTGTCACGCCCTGGTGGCGCATGGGACGCTGCCTACACACACCTCGTCGGCAGCGCAGTGGTGCCGCACAGCACGCTGGCGGCGTGTTGGACACTGTCGGACGCGCGTTGGCGGCGCGGCGCCGCTGCAGCGCGCTTGTTCGCTGCCCGCTTGCATTGGTGGTAGGTTGTTGCTTGCGCCCCCTGCAGCTCGATGCTGAATGCGCGATGCGTGCCTGCCTCTGCTACATGCCATGTCGCAGTGACATGGCATCCTGGGGGGGCGGGTGCGGTAAACGAGAGGAGCAAGCCCTAACCTGGTTCAGGTTGGTGGTTGATGAAACCTATTTAGCTCGTTGCCCTAGGTGAGGGGGGCTCAACGATCGCTCCCTCGATTGCCATGTAGGGTTGGGGCTAGTTTTGCTCCCTTTCGGCAGAACGTGAATGCCAATGTCTGCAAAAACACATGGCGTGTCTTGCCGTGTGAGGTGCTCGAAGCTGTGTGAGTGTCTACATAATGCCGGGCCTGTGGCCTAAGCTCATGGGTGGCAACAAAGCCTCCGCTGAAGCGCAGGTAATCACAATGAAGAAGCCTCACTGTTTGCTTCCTCTTGGTTCCTGGCACGTAGCGCTGCGGCCAGAACACACATGGACGCGCCGCTGACGGTGGAATAATATTCTACCTTCAGTCGGCCCTTTTTTGCAGCACGGTACGGCGCGCGCTAGCTGTGTCAGTGTATTCTCAAACGCCGCCATTGCTTCTGAAATCTAGTCTCAAAGCACGGAAGAAGAGAAGAAGAGCGTTGACGAGGACGGGTGGTCCTGTACACTGAAGGATTGGCATTGTATTCCTTTCGCAGCAGGCAAGCGGCGCCGGCAGCACGGTGGGTGAGGCAACAGCAGCGGCGCAGGGTGCGGCAGCCATGAAGGGCGCTGTCAGCCCCGAGAGGGTGGATCCTGATGGCTGGGATGTTGAAGGCGGAGCGCCTCCGTTGCAGCTGCGGCAGCTGTCAGACGCAGGCTACGACGCCACCGCATCGCAGAAGGGCAGCACCAGGATTCAGGAGCTGAGCTTCCTGGACTTGTGTTACAGCATCGATGCCCCCACGATGGGCAAGCAGAGGGTGCCCAGAAAGGATGGCGAGCGGCGGCGAAGCAGCTTGTTCTCGAGGAGTAGGAATGGCGATGCTGGCGGCAAGGCAGGGGAGAAGGCGAAGATGAACATTCTGGATCACGTGTCTGGGGAGGCACGGTCTGGCGAGATGCTGGTACGTGCGTGGTGTGTGCGACGCTTGCTCAGTCGGTACGTCTTCGCGTGCCTGCCGACGCTCTTTCACTATTCCTTCAAGACGATCACGGTGACACGCATGTCGCCAGTCATTCCACGAGTCATGCTCGTTTGTCTTACTGTGGGCTCGTGTGTCGTACTTTGGTTGAGCCAGCTGCCGTTTGGCAACAGTAGTGTGCGATAAGTAGGCGGGTTTTCTCTTACTCCTGGTGTACCAATTCATGTCATTTGACACATGTGTGAGGTGTGTCACCTGTTCTGTTTCTAAATGTTCTGCTGCAAGCCTGGCGCCTGCAAGCTAGCTTATCAGCAACTCATCACCTGAACCATGTAGCTGCTGATAAAAGATTAATTGTCATGCTCAAACGCGTGCACGCATGCAAAGGAGGTCATGCATCAATCAGCATCCATTAGCTTTTGCGCATTGCTTGTATCGTGGATGACTGAAGCTGCACAACCATCATCAGCTCTGGCGACCGCCTGCTGCTGCTGCCTGGTGATTTCACGCATTCGCCCATGGCAGGATATCGTCACCTATCATGGACCATAAGCACATGCCAGCGTACATGGGAGCATGCCCTCAGCTGAGACGTGCTTTGTACAGTGCTCAGTTCGCATCCATAAGGTGCTTCAGCGGGGGCTGCTGCTGCTGTCTTCTGTCAAAACTGCGCGCAGTGTTTTTTCTGCTTCATTGATAGTAGACAACTCTTCATCGCTGCCTCACGTCGACACTTGCGTTGGCTGGCTGCTGCCATCATTGTGCCGCCAGCGGCACTGCCAATCGAGCATGACGCTTGCACACTCTATTCACTTGTGTGGAGCACCTGGACTGACGCGATACATGAGCACTGTCACACGCTGACCCACGCGCATCAGGTGCTCATCGTGCTGCCGCCCCCTTGCTCGTCGCTCCCCTTCCTCTCACACGCATGCGTCGTCGCGGCGGCGGGTTGCAGGCGCTCATGGGCCCCTCTGGCTCAGGTATGCGCCAGCGCTCAGTAGCATACTTGAGGTACACATGCGCATGCTGCCAGCTGCGCGTTCACGTGCCATCTGTGCTCGCTGCTGTGGGCGTAGCTCGCTGCTGTGGGCGTAGCTGCTGCTGTGAACGCAGTGCTCAGCAGTGGCCAGCAGCAGCAGCAGCAGCAGTGCTCTGCATCCTTGCCGTCATCGCTGTCGCTGCATCTGTGTCCTGCCGCACCTGTAAGGTGGTCATCTTGTCTGTGCGACTGCAGTTTGTACTGTATGCCTTATAGTCATAGCTGCCGACGTGTCGTGTCTCAATGCGCAGCCAGCCGTTTTGGTCAGATGGCGGCGTTTGTGCGGCAGCAGTCACGCAGGTCGAATACTGCCTCTTGAGGAGCGTCACCGCACGTCCGTAAAGTTGAAGTTGCTGATGCACTTCAGCAGCATCGCAAACGTGTTTGGGGCCTATGCGCAAAGGCTCTGTGCTCCATTGGGGCCTATGCGCAAAGGCTCTGTGCTCCATTGCAGATGCGTTCAATCTGCGTGGCGAGGCATTCGTGCACACCACTGTGAGCACTGCACGCGCCCTGACGCGTACTCGAATGCTTTCACACGAGCGTCGAGCTCATACCTGTGCTGACGAGCGTCATGCTTGCAGCGCCAAACCTGATGTGTGCGCGGCGCACTCAGCCATACACCAGAAATCTGCATGCTGCGACAGCATCAGCTGCAGTGGCAACCGCCTTTGCTGACGCAACGCTCCCCCCCCCACGCGCGCAGGCAAGACGTCGCTGCTGAACGTTCTGGCGCAGCGCGTTCCCTCCAAGAACGTGCACGGAGGCACGTACGTGGACGGCAAGCCCCTCACCAAGGCGTTCAAACGCCAAATGGGCTTCGTCTTCCAGGTGCCGCGAGCAGTGCTCAGCAAGTTGCTCCCACCTGCCTCTTGCTGCAAGCTATTGGCCAATGTCTTCGTATGCGCAAGTCAGTCTTGTCTGACTCACGGGCCTGTCAAAACACAGTCGGGGCTCCGCTTTGCGACGTCGTGTGTTGTTGGCATTGAACGTGCAGGCTAAAAGCATGAGATTGCCGCAGTGCACAGTCAGGAGAGTTTGTCAGTAGTGTCCAGCGTTGGCAATATCTGACGTCAGCTGCTGCCGCACGTGTTATTGCGCACTGCAGTCTTGTCTGACTCACGGGCCTGTCAACACAAAGTCGTGGCTCCGCTTTGCGACGTCGTGTGTTGTTGGCATTCAACGTGCAGGCTAAAAGCATGAGATTGCCGCAGTGCACAATCGGGAAAGTTTGTCAGTAGTGTCCAGCGTTGGCAATCTCTGACGTCAGCTGCTGCCGCACCTGTTATTGCGCACTGCAGGACGACCTCATGCTGTGGAATCTGACAGTGCGGGAGACCATGCTGTTTGCGGCGAAGCTGCGCCTGCCGCAGTCAATACCCCTCTCAGAGAAGGTCAGTTGCTGAGCGCTGGTGTCCCCGCCATGAGGGTATGCATGAGAAGGTGGAGCTACGCCTGCCACACGCAACACTCTGTTCAGATGATGTCAATGGAACCGGTGCCCTCACTGTCGTGTGTGCGCAGGTGTGTACTGCGTGATGGGTAGGCATGTACAGGGTGAGCGTCTTCAACTCGTGCAAGTACAGACATGCGCAAGTACGGTGTTTAGAGAAGGTCGACAACTGCTGGTACACTGGTCCATCGGGGTGAGGCCGTCTAAAACGCGGCGAGGTCATAGCCGCCTTGAGAATTTGCGTGCCCACTGCAGGCAATCATCTGCCGTGACATTGCTAAGAGAGATGCCAGGGGCGTGCAGAATTGGCCGTGAGGGCTACAGTGGAGCAGGAATGCGAGTGGGTCAAGGCAGGCAGCGTGCATGCTGCAGGGGATTTGTGCTGAGCGCTGCAGCTTCTGTTGCTGAGCGCTGCAGCCAACGGCGTTGAGCGCCGCTGCTGCCATCGTTGTATTGTTGAGCACTGCATCCATCGGCAGCCATGTCGGCAGCCATGGTTGCTCAGTGCTCTTACTGAACGCCGTTACTGCTGTGGTCGCCAGGCGTCGCGGCCGCTGCCTCCGCGCGCACCGCCTTTGCCACACTTGACCCAACGCATACTCAGCCAGCAATGCGGTTTCACTGCGTGCGCAGGAAGAGTGCGTGGACGACTTGATAGAGAAGCTCGGCCTGACGGACTGCGCGCACAGCATCATCGGCAAGGAGTCGCGGCGCGGCGTGAGCGGCGGCGAGCGGAAGCGTGCTTCCATTGGCGTGGAGTTGGTCACAGCGCCCGCGGTGAGTCACCTGTTGAAGGTAAACCTACTCAGGTGGTGTGTTAGCGGCGGCTGAGGCAAGCACGCGTCCATCGGCATGGACCGTTATGGCGTCTGCAGTGAGTCACCAGTTGAAGGTAAAACTACCAAGTTGCAGTTGGTGTGTCAGCGGCGGCTGAGGCAAGCACGCGTCCATTGATGTGGAGCTCGTCACGGCGCCTGCGGTGAGTCACCAGTTGAAGTTAAAGTACAGGTGAAGTTGGGCGTGGGCGGCGGCGAGCGCAAGCGTGCATCGATTGGCATGGAGCTCGTCACGGCGCCCGCGATGAGTCGCTGGTTGAAGTTAAAGTACTCATTGAAGTTGTCATCAGAGGTGTGAGCGGCGGCGAGCGAAAGCGCGCGTTCAGAGTTCGTCCCGGCGCCCTGCGTCTGCGGTGAGGCACATGTTGAAGTTCAAGGGCGCATTTGCAGTTGAGGTCAGTGACGTCTGGTGTCTGCGCGCTGGTATGGCTATGTAGCCATAAGGCGCACTAGCGTCTCAAATGGCGTGGCGTTACAGCAAGTGGGGCGAGCGATTGGCATGTGGATTTCACAGTGCATGTTGTGCGGCTCTGTTCACTTGCTGACCAATTGACATGAAAGTCGCGCACATGTGCAGCGTGTGCACGCACTGCCACTTTTGCCAGTTTCTCCTGTGGCCGCGCTCTAGCCGTAAAGCAAGCGAGGTACTCTTTGTTCATCCCCTGTGCTTGGACGTCACTCATGGTGTTACTCTGCCAGTTGGAGGTAGTTTCATGTGTGCACAACTGACATGATGCGGACAGGAACACCCGACGGCAAGGCTAGTGAGGGGTGTGTGAACCGGCACGTTTCTGGGAGCTGCGTGAACCCTGCAACACTGGCGCGGCAGCAGCAGCAACAGCGCTCCACGTGCAAACGCTCCGCCGCAAGCAACCGATGCATGCTACCGCAACCACCAGGACGCTCTGTACAAGGTGTCAATGAACAACATCATGCTGCGGCAGCTGCGTGCCAGATCTCATCGAGTCGATGCACATGTCGTGCGTTTGCAGGTGCTGTTCCTGGACGAGCCCACGAGTGGCCTGGACAGCAGCACAGCGCTCAGCATAGTGACGCTCCTGCACCAGCTCGCGCGCGGCGGCGTGATTGTCGTCTGCTCCATCCACCAGCCGCGCGCCAACATCTTCAACCAGGTGACGTGCCGCAGCGATGCGCTCTCTAAGCAGAAGAGTACCTAAACACACCTCTTCATGCGTTCTCTGCTGCGCTGGAGCTGCTTATGATTTCCACGCGTGTGTGTGCACCAAGGAGCGACGCGTACCTCCTCTGATGCGGAAACGGTTTGCTGCCTCATCGTACCTGAAGAGCATCTTGCCACATTGGACAAGTGCTGTCGCTGCTCGGGCGGCTGCTGCTTCGTGTAGGTACCTGCAGCTGATAGCGACGCTTTCCAGCCTCAAGGATGAGTCCACAAATGCAGACTGCCACATCGCAACACGCCAGGGTGAGGGTTTCCGTGAAGCGGATTGCTGCTGCTGGATTGCACTGCTGCAAATAGCGTCGCTTTGCAGCTCAAGGGTGCGTGCATGATGCAGCATTGCGCAGCTTTGCTCGCTTCTGTCACTTTCTGCTGTCTGCCAGCAGCGGAGACTGGAGCTGCGGGTCTGCCGCGCCACGCTTTGTCAGCTTGCTGCTGAGCACTGCTGCTGCCAAAGCAGGAGCGCTTTCACATGGCAGCGGCAGGAGCGCTTCGCATTGCAGCACCGTGCGCTCCCTTCCCTCTTTTTCTTGCGTGACCCACGTTCGTCTCGAATCCATTCGCGACAATGCTCAACAGCTCCTCGCACGCGTCCAGCCACGTCTCGCAGTGCAATCAAACCCTTAGGGTCAAGTTACCCTGACCCAATTGAACCCCCCCTGCATCTCCTGTGCGCCGCCGCTGCAGTTTGACAAAGTGCTGCTGCTGGTGAAGGGGCGCATCGCGTACTACGGGCGGCAGCGCGACATGGTCCCCTACTTCAGCGGCCTCGGGCTCGAGCTGCCGCCCGCGACGAACGCCGCAGACTGGGTGCTGGACCTCACCGCCGGCACGAGCGGCAACAACCTGCTGCCAAACGGCATGACGATCACGGACGCATACGCACATGTGAGTTCGCGCAAACTTGTGCATGTAACTGTCACTTCTAATGTGCATTCAGGGTGGGCTGATGGACCTGACGGCTGGCACGAGCGGCAACAAGCTGCTGCCGAACGGCATGACCATCACGGACGTGTACGCACATGTGAGTATCAATCTGTCATTGCAAACTTGTGCACGCCATCATAAAGTAGACGCACTTCCGCTTTGAGAACGTGCATCTGTGGTGAGATGAAGGACTTGGTTGCCGGATATGTGCTGCTGCCAAACGGCGTGTCGATCACAGATGCGAGCATGCGAGGGGGCAACAAAACCTGCAACGACTTAAAGCTGACGGCGACACGCTGCTGCCAAACGGTATGACGGCTCCAACTGCATGCGCACATGTAAACGTAAGCTGCAACAGGCCCAGAGGAGCACTGCAATGCCTGCCTGCGGCTGAAAAATGGATGAGGTATGTAGTAGGTAGCAGGTTCCGCGCACGCCTGCTGGCAGCGCGCTGCTGCCAAGTGAGCTGGCAGTGATGACTGTTGCGTGTGCACTTGTGCGTGCGTGAGCACACGTGAGTGCGGCGCAGCAACTGGTGCATCGGCCGCTGCGAGTGGCAGCTGGCCCCTGCACATGCCGCCGCCATCACAGCTGCGGGGCGCGGCGCCATTCATGCGCCTATGGCATGCCAGCAATTCAACTACCACTCGCTTGGGTTCCTGGAACCTCCCCGCAGCGTGCGCTCGAGCAGATGCAAAGCGCTGTGCCTCTCCTGAATGTCAAGTTGACGTACATGAGACGCCCTCGTCAACAGCACGCGCGTCAGCCGACGCGCGCTACGGGCACGCCCAGAGTTTACCTCCAGTAGACGCAAGCACAGCAATAGTGGCGGCCATTGTGGGCCCCATACCTAGGGGTGCGCTGGCGGTAGAGGCATGCCCACCGTCCGGACTTTACGCGTACTTGCTAGCGGTAGTGCAGCAGACTATGTACAGTCTGACAGGAGTCAAGTGACTTGGGTCTAATGGTGCATTCGACTTTACACGCAGTTGCTAGTGGTAGTGCAGCAGACTATGTACAGTCTGACAGCAGTCGAGTGACTTAGGTCTAATGGTGTATTCGCGGTCTAGTATTGTTTGTGGCAGGGGCGGCCCGCCCATCAACTATGGGTTTGAGCACTCCTGTCGTTGCGCTGATCAGCGTCATCAGAACTAGACCGCGAATACACCATTGAGCCCAAGCCGCTATGACTACTCTCAGACTCTACACTGTCTACCGAATCACCGCTAGCAACTGCGTGCAAGGCCTGGGTATGCCTCCGCCACCCTTGCACCCCTAGGTGTGGGGCCCATAATGGACGCTACTGTCGTCGTGCTTGCGTTTACTAGAGGTGGACTCTGGCGTGCTCTTAGAAGGCGCACGCGGCGTGGACGAGCGCTGGGGACTTTTTGCGAAAAAGGCACAAAATCGCACTCTCGTAGCTCTGTGGGCGGCACATTGCACTGAGCGCCACCGATGACTGAGTATAGACATTGCGACATGAGCCACACGGCACATGAATTTTGACGGGAATCGTTCCATAGGTTCGCGAGATATGCGTGCGTGAAGAGTACAGTCGAGAGCTGTGTAGAACCTTAGAGCAGAGTAGGGTAGGGTATGTATGCATAGTAGTGTATGTACATGCATATGCATAGTAGGGTATGTAAATACAAAGTAGGGTATGTATGTAGTGCCCATTGTGGATGAGTCTCGCTGCTCCCTGCTGTTGCGCATCCTGTGAAGAGGCACCAGGGCACTGCTGGTGCTGTGGATATTGAGGCATAAACGGCGCTTACCGCCGCGGCAGCATGTGAGTATGCCACATTTGCGGTTTGCATTGCGGAAATGTCTTCTGTGGTGATGCAAATACAGCTACAGCACACTGTGGTGACATGGCAGTGCACGCGTACGCCAAGGCCTGTCCTTCGCGCTGACTCTGCTGCGCGACGTGTCCTGCGCGCTGACTCTGCTGCGCGACGTGTTGCTGGGAATTCCTGCGACGCGTGCAGAGTGTCGCCGGGTTGGATGATGGTGCCCTCAAAGCGCGGGGCGTGCCAACTGCCGACTCCATCAAGGTTGCGGAGACCGAGTTTAAGGACAAGAAACTCAGCACCAGGTAACTCGAAGAATTTGAGATGCTTGAAGTGCATTCTTCTTGAATATGCTTTTGAGCCCTATCTGTTGGGATAGAGCGGGGTTTGGGTTACGTAAGAGTGACGCTCAGCAAGGAATTGTGGTCTGCTCCCTTGTTTACGAGTGCTGCTGATGGCGGTGTTGTGGCAGTCTAGGCTAGCAGTAGTGCAGACAGGAGATGGGGATGCACAGGTGTCAGAAAATCATGTGAAATCCTGTGAAACAAACCCTAGCAGCTGCTTTTTCATGTTGTTCGCCCAGCACACATCTGCGCGTGCTGTACCTGCCAGGGGGGCAGGCACCTGTTCCGGCACAGCGACCGCCATGCAGGATTACATGAAACAAGTCTCTGAAGTAGATAGCAACACGATGCACCGGGCTCTGTACGCGGTCTGCATGAGAAAAATGCCTCAAGTGGGTGGGACACAGGTGACGACGATCAAGCGCCTCGCTTGCGTCAATGGACTTCCTTTTTTCACAGCTGGGAGACGGCGATCCGGTACCAGCTGCGCGTCTTGCTGGAGTGCCAGGGCAAGCAGGGGCGCAGCAACCTCACTCCTACCAGCACTGACGTTATCCCCATGCACCTACTATGTATTGCTCTATTGCGCGTACCTCAGTGATGCTCGCACTCACTGGCCTGACTGCCCCCCCCCCCCCCCCCCTCCCGTTCATCAAAAAATGCCGCTGGGTAACAACGTTCTGGTACCAGCTGCGCGTCCTGCTCGAGCGTCAGAGCAAGCAGTCGCGCAGCGACCTCTTATCGATTAGCACTGACATCAGCCATGTGTACTTACCATTGCGCTCTGGCACGTCCTTTGCACGCATCACTATCCTGACTGCACCCCCCCTTCCCCCCTCTCAAACGCAGCTGGGTGACGACGTTTTGGTACCAGCTGCGCGTTTTGCTCGAGCGCCAGGGCAAGCAGTCGCGCGGCGAGGTCTTCTCGGGCGTCAACATCTTCCAGATCCTCGCCGTCGCCGTCATCGCGAGCGCCGTCTGGTTCCAGTCGAACAACATCTCGGACATCACAGGCGTCTTCTTCTTCATCTCGATCCAGCAGTCGTTCAACGCGCTGTCCTCCATCATGCGCGTCTTCCCCGCGGAGCGCGGCCTCATGATGCGCGAGCGCTCGACGGGCTCGTACCGCGTCGGCCCGTACTTCCTCGCCAAGTCGTTCAGCGACATGGCGCTGTACGTGCTGTTCCCCGCGATCTACGCGACGCTCGTGTACTGGTGCGTCGGGCTGCGGCCGAGCGCGTCGGCGTTCGTGGTGTACCTCGTCATCTTCCTCAGCGAGATCATGGCCGCGCAGAGCGTGGGCATGCTCATCTCTGCGGCCATCAAGGACTTCGCCGCGGCGCAGAGCTTCAGCTTCGTCCTGGTGAGTGGTTGCGTGTCTTTCTCCCGGCGCTGCGTTTTTGTTGGCCATGTGTGGACGCTGGGGTACGTTTCTAGATCAGTTGATGCTACAGTTGAGAATCAGTCTCCACATCTCCTGTCAGGCAACAGGTGTCGGCGGGTCAACCTTCAACGCCCTCTGCTACGTGCAACTGGCAACCTTCACCGCCCTCTGCTACGTGCGACTGACAACATCTTCCTCTCCCCCCCTCCCCCCCCCAGGTCCTCGTCATCATGCTCTTCGGCGGCTTCTACGTCAACAACGACCGCATCCCGCAGGGCATCCGCTGGATCAAGTACCTGTCGTTCCTGTACTGGGGCTACGGCGCGCTGCTCGTCAATGAGTTCGAGGGGCGCTCGTTCGCGTGCAACGCGGAGGACGAGGCGCGCTACGGCGGCGGCGACTGCCCGATCTCGGGCGACGACGTCCTCGCCGTTTACGACTTCCAGCACATCAAGGTCTGGCAGTCGCTGCTCGTGCTGTGGGCCATGTTCCTCGCGCTGCGCTTCATGACGTACTGCGTGCTGCGCAAGACGACCAAGATGCATTCCTGAGGCAGGACGGCCAAGCTGCACCACGCCTGAGGCGGCGGCGGCGGCGGCAGCAGCGGCGGCGGCGGCGCCGCTTGCGCGTGTATTGCGCGCTGCGCTGCGTGCTACCGCAGCCGCTGCTGCTGCCGTTGTCCCCAGCGGCGGCGGCGCTTTGTGCGCATGTCTGCGCGCTGCGCTGCCGCCGCCGCTGCCGCTGCCGTCGTCGCCGTCAGCGGCGATCGTTGCCGAGTGGCGTGGACAAGGAAGCTGCGATGGCGGCAGCGGCGGCGGTTGTGGCAGCCCCGCGGCGGTCACGACTGCGCCTCATGCGCCCTTGGCCCAGCGCTGGTGTGTTAGTTGCGCCGGTGGCACTGCACAGCCGCAGAGACATGTGATGTAATTAGGCGGCAGCAGCTGGCTACATGTGGCAGCCCCCCCCCCAGCGCCCCCCCCCCCATGCATATTCACACACACACGCACACCTCCTCTCCATGGCTCTTCCCTCCCCTATAATTTGCCCCCCACCATTTACGTATGGTTGCACGGGAGATGTGTCTGAGAGGGCGAGAAGCCCTTTACCAGACGGGGGCTGCGTTGTGTGTTTCAAGGGTACAGAAGCGCGCTTCATGTTCCAGTTTCTCCACCCTCGGTTTCCCTCCCCTTTTGGTTTGCCGCTCTTTCATCCGCCTTTGGGCCTCGCTACTCTCCCCCCCCCCCCCCCACACACGACGAACCATATGCGTTTGGCAGCCTGCCACTGTTACAGGTACAGCCCCCGCGTGGGTGGGAACCGGCGTAGCGCAGCACGTGTTTTCCAGTGCCCCCTCAGTGCGTGACGCACCGCCATTAAAGCAGACACCTACATACATGGCCTTGCTCGGTCTCGTTGTCTCTTCTTCACCGCTGTTGTATCCCTTGCAAGAGGCCGTATTTGCGTGGGCCTCAGGATCATAGGCAGCTTGGTGCATGCATGTCACACTGTCGACTCTTATGTCATGCTGTCAACTCTGATGATGCAAAACAGGTGAGCACGAACTGTGTGCACCTGATGTGGGTGGTTTGATCAACTGAAGGCATGAAGAAGTCACGATGAGTGCCCTGAGGCATGAAGAAGTCACGATGAGTGACCAAGCTGTCTTTTTGTGTAGCTCATGCATCTGCAACATATACTTCGCGGCGTTTGGGTATGTCACAGCCTGCCATGCCCGATGGCTTGAAATGGGCGCTGCGTGGCGCGCAAAGTTGTTTGCTTGGGGCGGCAGCACACGACTGCATTGCTTGGCTTGCTCTTGCGGTGCATGTTGGCTTGCGCACTTGCGTTGTGCAGCAAGTGCTGAGTTCGCAAAGCACGTTTTGTTTATTAGAACCCAGAACATGTGAACACCTGCTCTCTGAGCAACGGCGCAGACGTGCTGCTGGTAGGGGTGATGCATGGGCGTTTGAACTCCATATGTTGCCCGAATGTCAATTGCCCTGGTAATTGAGCAGGACTTGATTCTGTAAATACAATGATCACTCCTGTTGCATCGGGTATGTCCAGTGTGCATTGTAAATGCCATGCAGTGCACATCGCAATTTTGTGCGCAAATGCATACAGCCTGGACTCTCACCATTGCTGACACATGTGGCACCATAATATGCAGATTGGTGCTACATTTGCACGATTCTGCAGCTGTGCCCTTGCAGCGGCTGTCACAAGTGCTGTGCCGCATTGCAAACTCGGCAAGGACCAGAGTATTAACCTCAAATTGGTCCTCAAACTGGGGCGCGATCCACCTGGCCGTTTTTCGTCAAAATTGATGGATCGTATAGTCCATGTCGGTGAGTATATCATCTATAAATGGCGCTGGCCAATGCGGTGCGCTCGGGAAGCAGAAGGAAGCACTGTGAGCACTCAGCTCAGCTCACAGGCCACACACACCACCATGGAGAACATGGCTTCGCGGAAGCGCGCTAGTGGTGGTTGTGATTACATTCGACGCGAAATTTGCACGGTGGGCGAGCGCAACGCCGTCGCCCCAGCGCTTCTGCGTGCGGAGGTTGCCTGCACAACAGGGGCCGCAAGACGACTTTGCCCAATGCCACTGAATGGAAAATCAACTTCAAATTTTGTCTAGGACTGTAATGTATAGCTCAGACATCTCAGGGCGAAGGCTAGTCATCAGTTGCTCAATGCCCGTGTTCCAGGTCGCCAGCAACAAGCACCGGAGGATCCTCGATGCAGGTATCTTGTGCGATTAGTCTCGCCCACATTTCCATGGCTCCCTCCGCCGTGGCGTGTCTGCCAATGTCTCGCACCATCTCCGCTTGTGGCCACGCCAGCAAGTAAAAATCGCCGGATGGGAGAATACAGCTCACCGAACTCTGATGTTGCGTTAGTGCTGACCATGCGTCCTAATCGTCATGGCATCACCTGATCCTGAGATATCTGCTCTGGTTGCGGTAGCTGGTTTCAGTCATGTTGTACCTTTGCTGCTGCAAGTCTGAGCCTTTGGAAGCTCACTGGCTGCTGCTTATTGCTGCTTGTTGCTTCGGCTACCTTGGCTCTTCGCGCTCAACCACCATGCGTTCTGGGCTGCAGGCGTGTGTTGCAACTGCCCATGGCAGAATTTTGCCACGAAAACATGGTTTTTTTTTTTTTTTTTTAATGGAAGGTTGAAACAGGGCCTCTCTGGGCCAGCAGGACTGCGCTGTGCAAGCAGCAATTCACCACACACTACCAGATCCAAGAGTGATCATTGTGCAAGTGCAGGCAACGCAGGTGACGCTCCCACTTGTCACTGCTCAGCAAGCCCTAAGCATAGGGTACACGCCATGCTACAACCCCCCCCCCGGCTCCAAGCGAGTCGCGTTGGACCAGCGAGTTGCATAGGGGACGCTCAACCAGCTATCGTGGCAAAGGCCTGAATGCGTCTATGCTGGGCTGCTAGCATGCAGGCGGATACTGTCCAGTACAGGGCTGTAGCATGTCACAGTGTCAAGAACACCCACATCAGCCAGCTGTCACTACCCAGCCGCACCGCTACTATGACTACCGCCGCGTGCAGCGGCAACGTGAAAGCCATATGAGCAGTGTGCAAGCAGTCGCAAAAACTCAAGTGCGACAGCGCGTGTGCGCGCCGCCTGCTGCACACGCAGCGACGCGTAGGTGCACCGCCGCTAAATTGGCAGCGACGCGTGTGCGCGTCGCCGCCTGTAGGCGCGCGCCGCCAGCGCGACGCGGCCCGCCAAAAGAGCATAGGCGCATGCCGCAAGCTGCGGCGCTGCCAGCCAAGAGAGCGTAGGCGCACGCCGCGTCCGCAGCGCCGCCTAGTGAGAGCTGCCCTTGAGTGTGTAGTTTTGTACCTGCGCCGCATGTTGTTGAAGTATTCTTCACTGCGTGGCGCCAGCTGCCGCAGCTCTGGCCACTGTCTGACTGCATCGAGCCAATTCTAGTCGTTGTAGGGCTGCGGGCACTCCAGCCACAGGTGCTGCGCCGCCTTCTTGCAGTTGTAGCAGGCGATTGGTTCGTCAGCATCGGCTGCGGCGTGCTCTGCTCGGCACCATTCCAGGACCTCCTCAAAGCGGCAGTGCCAGTGACCTGGCTCTGCAGGCTCTGCCAGTGCTGCCTCCCCCCCCCCAGTGTCAGGTCCGCTGCTGCTGCGATTGCTGTGGCGGCCGGCACCATTGCTGAATCGGGTAGGGATAACTGCTGCTGCGGCGGCACGTGTTTCACATTTGCGCAGCTCGGCGGTGCGTTCCACGCTCTCGAGCACGGTGCGCATCTCCTCCAGGTCAAAGCGCGGCACGTTGGAAAGGCGGTACTGCTGCTTGAAGAACCCTGCGAGGCCGCGCTCCAGCAGCGTGATGGCTACGCATTCGACCAAGTCCGGGTAGCTTCCGTGATGGTCGCGCGCCTGCGCCACTGCTTGCCAGTAGAGCATTTTCACAGTCTGCACGTGGCGGCGCGCGCGCACCATGTAGTTGCTGATGTTTGCCTTAGGCTGCTGCTGAAATTCGACGAGCTCCTGCAGCGCAGCGTCGAAGCTGGTAGGTGGCGTGAAGTGATGTGTAATCTTCATGACCGCCTCATCCGGGAGGCGTGAGGCGCCGTAAGCCTCAGACTCCTCCAATGTTGAAACAGGGCCTCTCTGGGCCAGCAGAACTGCGCTGTGCAAGCAGCAATACACCATACCACCAGATCCATGCAAGTGATCATTGTGCAAGTGCAGGCAAGGCAGGTGACGCTCCCACTTGTCACTGCTGCTCAGGGTACACGCCATGCTACCACAGAAGTGTAATCAGCAATGTAGACAGCCAGCAGCAATTCAACAGCTCCCGGAAGCAGCAGGAGCAGCAGTACCAGCAACTCCCAGAAGCAGCAGTACCAGCAGCTCCCAGAAACAGCAGTAGTACCAGCGTTACAAACAGCGCCCAGAAGCAGCAGGGGCAGTACCAGCATCACAACCAGCGTCCAAGCAGCAGGAGCAGCAGTACCAGCATGACAGTGTTCGCAACCGGTAAACGGAGCTAGCGCCAAAAACACAGCACCAACACCACATGCTATGCATTTTGTTTCGATGCACCAAGTGTCTAGCAAGCAGGGCTCATGCCTCGAACACGGACGGCTATGCTGCTGGGGTGGGGGAGGACGCGAAGGTCAAGCACCACACCGGCACCTTGACGTCATCTTGGGCTTTTGTGCCATTCGTGCAGGAGTCGTACGGACGGCTGGGCAAGCAGACAAGCCTTTTTGTTAAGGAGTTGGCAATGCACTCAGCACTGTGCTCAGGGGGGGGGAAGGCAGATGTGTTACGCAAGGCCGGGTTAGCTAAGCGTCAGATCCACATTGAGCTGAGCATATCGCTGGCGCGGGAGTTGGCGGAGCGCATCATGGCATACACACGTGGAGCGCGAATGCTGGGCTGTGTTTCGGCGCCGGTATCCAAACTCCTAGGGCACAGCGCAGACTAGGCTGCTGCGTTGACGCAAGCTTTTCGATTGCATAGGCAACCCGGCCTCCCTTGGGCCCTTATAAATACAAGTCCATACGTACATGGCAAGTTCAGCTCAAGCTGCTGCCACAAGTTGCAAACACGAAAAGGGAATTGAGCTACGCACTTTAAAAATTGCAATAGATTGGAGTATTAACTTGCAGAGTGCGCTGCGGCAGTGCACTGCGCATCAGATCTCCCCATGACTACTGATGGCACTGCTGCGGCATCATCAGTGTCCCAAAAACCTGGTGCTGGCTTACTGATCATGTTGACGTGCGATGGACCTGAAGCAGCAGCCAGACCGTCTGCACTGCGTGCCACGTAGTGCGTCAGCACAATCTGGTCGGGGCTTACTCTATAGCCAGGTGCCAGAACCGCGTTTCAAATCTTTCACTACTCCTGTTTAAGCTCCGGCAACACACTTGGAGCTACCCTCCTGTACTGCTCCACCTTCACACTTCATGCACCAGGCCCCGAAGCCACCTGAAGAGTATGTCCCTGGCTCACATATGAGGCAACCTGGGTTGCCAAATCCAGGGGCACAATCTGTACATATCAGGGAGGAAAGGTTGGCAGAGAGAGCACGCCGAGAGAAAAATATGAGAGGGTGAAGCCACATGGGATACTGTCTAAAAGTTGCATCATTCGAGGTTTTCAAACGGCCTTGCAATGCTTATACGACGAGGCCGGTACCCTAAATCCGGCGTTTCTCCCGACCAAAGGGGGTCGCTTTGATTTCAGCGCTAACCCTAACCCTAGGCAGCAACATGCTGTTGGTCTATGGCGCTGACGCGCGCTGTACCCCACAGCAGGCGACAGCGAGACGTGTGCCAGTCGCCTTAGATACGTTCTTGATTGCCTGCCGTGCGCGTCACCCCAACGCGGGCGCTAGCGGCTAAGAAACCAGTTTTCTGTTTCTGACCGGTTTGTGTGGTGGTGAGCTGTTTGGGCCGAATGGATACATAGCATTGTAGCCCTTGGCGCATACATGAGTTCTTGTTAAGAATCCTATAGCTAACTCCTCAGCTGTGATGAGTTGATGCCTTTGGCGAAAATCAATAGCATTTGGTTCAAAGGTCAGCGCGCGCTTGCGGAAACCGGGGAATCAAACCCCGGAATTAGGGCGCCGGCCTCATTATAATTATGCTGAATATGTATTTGAGTGTGTGGGCACCATGGTTAAAATTTAGCTGCAGTCATGACCTTTCCGTTGCGTGTTTCCTTACTTACTGTAAGTGCAACTGAGTTCGTTGTCTTATGAGGCATGTTACTCAACAGGTTGAACATACCTGTTCACATTGAATGACCACAGTGTGCATTTGTGTGTGTGCCATGCTTGCCTCTAATGCAACGAGCTCATGTCCAGGAGGGCCCCACCTGAGTTGTGCAATGCTAAGCCTTCATCCAGCACACTGGTGGCAGGTTTTACGGTTGTGGATGACATGTACTGACTAACGCTATGCTATGTAGTAGCAGTCATTGCTGTTTTACAAATGCAAACAAACTAGATGCCGCATGCGTTTGCACGCATTCAATTTAGTTCAACCTGAAATGTGCCTCCAAAATCAACTCGCAGTTTACGTCGAACAGTGCATGAGTTGCAAGTACTTTTATTGATTCTCGCTCAGGGCGCGAAAAAGCCCAGATGAAAGGCATCTAACTTGAAGCTTGCTGTGCAGAATCTACTAGTAGTGCATGTCGTGTGACAGTCTGAAAGTGTCTCAATGACAACCATTCAAACGCCGCCGCCGCCAAATGGCATCTCGAGATCCCCCCCTACGTCCTCCTCCATGTGCCCCCCGGGCCCCCCAAGTAGTTCAATACGTACTTACCGCTGCACGCCGTTTTGTCGGCATTGGCAATGAACCTGCCACTGCCGCACGAGAGACACGCTTCCAGAGCGCCGCCCTTGCTGTAGGTGTTGCCGGTGCAAGCAGTGCAGCTGTCCATATCCTTGCCGTCGTAGCCAAAGCCTGGCAGGCAGACTACGCCAGACAGACATACAGGTGCCAGTGGGCCATTGCATCCAGCGACGCATTGAGCTGCAGAGCCGCACAGTTTCCTATTGCGCCAGTCATATGTGCCAATGATCACCGTGACCGTCACTGACAGCGCTGCACATGTCGTCAACATGTGATACATCTCAACAGATGTAAGACTTCAATCATTTTTGACAATGTGTAGCAGGCAGTAATGCACCAGATTTCGATTGGGGGTCAAACGTCACGGTCAATGTGTCAGCTCAATGACACTAGATCAAGTCTGTTGCAATGTGCGGACTCCGAGCTAGACTAAGTTGTGCGGAGACATGCAACACGTGATGAAATGCTGCTCGTGGGTTTTCAACATCTCATTGCAGTACTGCAACTGTTGTAGTTGATAGTATCTTAATCGCAGCATCTCAATATCGTAATGGTACAGTGGTTGAAATTGGGTGACCCCCGAACTGCCCCCTAGGGATTACGGGCCTCGTGCACGACTGTCACAGGCATAACACCGGGTTGCCCTCCCAAAATCCGGGTTCAACTTGCCCAAACAAAAATTCTGCCCTCACACCTGCCAGTGGTGCCATGGGCCGCCAGCGTGCGGCAAACAAGGCGCGCACTTACTAAGTACTACTGATTTTGATTAGGCTTTTCCGTGGAGCATCCTGGGCAACCTTCAAGTTATTCACAAAACATCATGCACACCATGCTATGGCCAACGCACTGCATGCATGGGAAGTCTTAGAGCCGTTCGCAACATCATGGTAAACCATTGCGCCGGGCGGCAACTTGAACTTGGATTGAAAGCAGCCGCTTCCCCTGGGCCTGGCCCACTGCCAGTGGCAGCTGCCAGCCTGAGGCGGCAGCAGCCTAGTAGATTCAGACAGACTGACTCAGAGTGCACTGCTTCACAACTGTCAGTGTCCGTGGGAGGTCTCTGATGTGAAATGAAATCCAACCGAATCAGAATTTATAAATTCAATATTACTTTGTGCTGGCAGGTCTCTGAGGTCGACACGGAATCCGACATCAAGGCAACACACTGAGGGCGTTGACAAGTTGAACGTCGCTGCACACCTACTACAATTCTGAATCATTTGAATACCTTGAAGTAGCATATCTGTGTTGACGGCTGCCGCAGCACTCACCGCAGCTCGTCCGTGTGAGGCTCGAGACTGTACCATCCTTGCAGAACGCGCACCTCTCGCTGGCGGCCTGCGCGGAAAAATGGCCGTCTGGACATCGCTCGCAGTAGGCTTTGCTGGGGTCTCCGCCAGGGGAACTGTAGCCAGCATAGCATTTTGTGCACAGTGCACCTCCATACCCAGCTGCACAGTCTGTTGGGCAGCACATGCCAGTGAAGTGACTCAGATCGGATGCATTCATTGTGTGACTGCGAGTTCAGAATCTGTTGCCGCCGCAGATTTGTCAACTTGACAATTGAATGAGTCGAACGCCGCACTGCATGGCATCTGTCTTTGACATACTCATCATGGTATCATAAGGCGTGCGAAGTAACAATGATTATCGCTAATTGAAAAGTGTTACTTAACTTATTGAATCCTTGACGTCAGATTTTGAATCATCAGTCACTGTTAACGGCTGAGCTCCGAGAGTCTGATCCATTGGCAAGCTATTGCAGGATGGCATTGCCCACAGACTCTCGGAGTCACTGCACCTGGTAGCTGCAACCTTTGAACATTCAATTTCATGTAGGTCAGCACCTGATCCAGCCTGAGCCAGGCCCTGAGGGCTTCAAGTTGGCTTCTGAGGGACCGTCCAAGGTCCAGTCTGAGAGCCCGCTTGAGCGAGCAGTACTACCTGCAGTGCCAGAGAGCTAAGCCTACTGCTAGAAGGCTAAGCGTAGTAGTACTTTTTATTAATTCTCGCTCAGGGCGCAAAAAACCCCAGATGAATGGCATCTAACTTCAAGTTGAAGCTTGCTGTACGGAATCTACTTAGTCTAGTAGTATATGTTCAACAGTGTGACTCAGCGGCGCAGTCTAAGACTACTGAGTACTGTGCTGGTACGATTTTATATGAACTGCAGTGCAGCCTGAGCATTACCGTGACAGTCACTGACAGACTGACAGACTGGGTGTCAGGCTGTCGCAGATCACACACTGTTGGCAATTACACCAGGCTGAGCCTGAGGGCATATTCTGAAGGTTATCAGGTTACAATAGGGCCTCAGGCTGGACTTCTTGAAGCCGCATGCCATCATATATTTCTTCTTAAAACGGTTGTCGATGGGGTGACCACCCACATTTCATGCATTATGCTAGCGGTACCAACAGTATGCCATGAGCTGAACCCAATGGCATCTAGTTCTGGACTTCAAATTGGCAGCTGCTGCTGCAGGCATCGTTGTGCTGTCCCTGTGGATGGAACAGCCTGAGTAGGGGTTACGAAGACTCAGTGCACAAATGCAACTTTGAGAACTTCTTTTTGAAAGCGCCAGGCCCTCAGGCTGTAACAGTGCTACTAGTACCTGTTGCAGGAAATGCAAGCTCGAAGCACTTTGAATGCTGTCATCTGATTCAACTGTTACTAACTTACTCAGACTGAATCACTGAGTGCATGAGGAAACGTTGTTAGGCAACGCCTTGCCATTGGCAAGAGTTGGTGCGATAAAGCGAGCTCTAGCCTAAGGGACACCATCATGCCTGCGTTCACGCGCAGTGACTGTCGCTATGACAGTACCGCCATGATAATCTACAGCTCCGGTCACCGCAGCGCCAGAGCCAGCTCCGAGTCATTCACACTGTGAATGCCGTGCCCTCACTGACAGGCTGCCAGTGCCGCAGCAGAAAGCTGCTGGTGTTAAGAATGGCTGTACTCAGTCTGCGTGCCACGGTGTCACTCAGCGCACAGAAAATGATAGGTCACTCAGTGGCAGTCTGTGACGTGTGCCACAATGCCACAGGGTATAGGATTTCAAATTGACTCAGCGTCTCTCAGAGAGTACTCATGATTGCAAATTCTCGTAGAATTGCGGCAGCCTGAGGAGAGGAATGGGGGCTTTGAAAGCCCCCATTAGATTATGATAATATGTCATTGAGTGGTGCAACGGTCGGACTCTCGGAGACCCACTGGCAGGAGGGACGGGGGTACGATTGTAGTACATCACTTCGTCTACCTGAATCAGTCTGTTACAGTAGTGCTAGTAGCATACTATTACTAATAGTTACAGACACTGTTACAGTAGACACTGTCATGTGAGCGCCAACCACAGGATTGCACACACTGCCAGTGGCAGTCAAAGGCAGCTGCCAGTGCAACAGTTGGACACAATGTCCGACATACAGGAGTTGTGCTCCCAAAGCACACTTAGTCTATTATTTATTCCAGACTCTTCGGAAGTATCCAGGAACAATGAAAACTTTAAGCCTTCGGGCTTCAAGCGGCTTGTGACAAATTAAATGTGCGAGCGCTGGCAGTGAGCCTACTAGTAGTACGCTGCTACTTTGCAGTAACTTTGAAAAGTGTCACAGCCTGAGGAGTTACATGTACTGTTTGTCCTTGGTGGAGCTAAGCAGGACGCTTGCAAGCACATGAACATTGTACACCCCTTGCAACTTGCACTGCAAGTTCAACTCGGCGCATTCGTCAAGGACAGAGAAGGTCCTGGAGTGGAACCCGATGACGGGGGTCGGGGAGCATATCACGGAGCACATGCACTGCATGATGTTTGAATGTGACGGTCACCTTTGCACAGGGAGTTATATTCAATAAGCTTATGTGCCAGTCTGAGACTGAGTGGCGCAAGAGTCTGACTCCTGGCAGGAGGGGTTAGTTCGGGGGGAGTACTACTAGTAACAGCAGTGTACTGTGTCACGTGGGAGCGGATCACGCACAGTCAACGGCTGCAGTTGGAAACATAGTATTCGAGATCCATGGGCATGGATTAACTGTTACTGGCAGTAACAGTAACTGACAACTATCTTATAGTTTTGTGCTCAGCCCCTCAAAAAAATGATGGTCATAAACATGATGATCATCTTAACTTCAAAAGGTTTAAGTCCCGAGCGTCATGGTGGGGTTCAACAAATTGAAGGTCACAGTGTTTGAGTGTCACTGAGCATGTGAGTCACACGGTGGACTCCGAGGTATCCGATGCTGCTGTGCTACTAGTATCATGATCATCGTGTTCGACAAATACTAGTTGCTGTTACAGTAGCAGCTGCATCTGATTCACCAACAAATTGAATGTCACACAGTAACATTTCAATTGGATCATGCCACTGTGTCACAGTCACTGTGTACGGCAACAGTTACTGCACACTGAGTCTCGCTGCAGATTGCAGCCCTGTGACAGCTGTTCTGACAGACTGAGTGTACTTTTTGGCAGCCAGCCTCATGGTCTCAGACTGGCAACCACTGGCAGGTGCAGCTGCTCTCAGACTGGCAGTGACATACAACATGATGGCTGGCAGTGGCAGGCTGCTGCAGCACTGCAGCTGCCAGTGCATCCAGCGATATTCAGCTTTAACAAAAAAACAGTGTTGTTGCAGTGTTACACCTTGAAGTTCTGGCACACGATGCTCATTGATTGTAGCACCGTGGCACACTATCAATTACGGTTCTACTGTAACAGTAACACTGTCAGTAACTTTGTGTCAGTTACTGTTACAGTAACTTACGTTGACCTGTAGGCAGAGATTTGAAATTCGTAGGAGATCGTATTTCAAAAACATAGTAACAATAAAAACTAGGTCTTTTAAACAGTTAAACTTTGCGCATTTGCTCCTTTAAGTTTGCTGCACACCTGGGCACGAGTCATGCTTCTCGGCGGCGGCGAAGCCCTCTGGGCAGGGCATACACCTAGCCCACACGCCCCCGCTGCTGAAGCTGTTGCCCTCACACATCTTGCAGCGAGGATCTCCCCCGGGGTCACTTGTGGCCTTGCGTCGCACTCTGTCGTGATCGTCGTCAGACTCTCCCTGAGGCTCGTCGCCTCTATCCGATTCGGGTACGCCGAAGCCTGGGGCACACCATGGGTCGTGAGGCTCCGAGCCCTGATCCCACAAAACTCGCCGCAGTTTGTTATTCGGCTTGTCATCCAAGGTTTGCGGGTTTGTGGTCTGAGGCTCGTCAAGCCTGGATAGTGCCGCAGCGGCTGCCGTACCCGTTGTGATTGCTGCGGTCAAAGCCAGTGCGAGAATCCCCTTTTAGAATACGATGACCACAAGACGTAGTGTGTGTCAGGCATATGTTTGTGACACAATGTCATGAAACACTGCGGTGCTCCGTTGCACTAGCATAAGGTACGGTGTATGTACGGTGTCAGCAGCCCGGCCCTGTGTACCAAATTGAATACCTCAGAGTCTGCCCAGCTTGCGTACCTGTTGCCGGAGCTGCCACATCAAACATCGTGACCACCAGGGCGGTGACGAACGCTAAGTAAAACGCCATTTTGGGGGCACCGCGTTGAAGGTGCCTCAGCACGCCAGGCAAGGCAAGGCAGCAGCGGCGGGGGGGCAGCATTTCGCCGATCAGTTGATTCCGCCGATAGGTTTTTCCACAAAAAGGAGCCGCTTTTTGAGCCCTCCCTGTGCATGGCATGATACATAGACGCAACAAGCTGAGCGAGCGGCCTGCCTGCGGAGGAGTACACAGCAAATTCCGAAGCTGCTGCAGAAGTAACTGAAGCAGCGGAAGAGCAGCGCAGCCCGCAGCCCTGTTTCGGTTCATTTAAAGAATTACTTACTTGGTCAGCAAGGCTTTACAAAAATACTAGTAGCCTAACGTGCGCGCGATGGTGAGCGTGCGTGAACTGTTGCTAGCAGCCGTGGCGACTGGGCTGGTCGCATTCACACATCCACTGCCGCTAGCTGGTGAACCTGCATATGGTGAGAAGCCATGCGACTGCGCACAAGACGCCAACAGGTGCCCAGCACCCACTCTGAACGCGGGACCCTGCCCGCAGAAAGGGCTTGATCTAGTGAAATGCCTGGACACACTGGGCGCCGTGCATAGCATAGCTGCGCCCTCGGAATGCCAGGCTTACACGGCGGACGGCAACGCGTACTGCAACCTGCTCCTGGATCAAATGGGTGATAGATTGACAGGTAAGCACGGTGCTCCAGGAGGACCTATTACAGAATCGGTATGCAGAGCTGCTGCAGACAAATTGAATGTCGTGCATTTGCCACCAATTTGTCAAGTTACGAGCAACAGGCATGCGAGGTGCTTTTGCATCAGCCACCAGGGCTGGCACACTGAGCTATCAATTGAAATGTCATGCTCAGCTGTCCGACGAGTCGTATCACCAAGACTAAGTCTTTCAATGCGTTGCACGAACACACAATGTCACATCATGACACATTGTCCTGCCCTGGAGACATCAAATTTTCTGGGCGTTTTTTGATGACAAACTTTTGAACTTCAAGGCCCTTCACCGAACTTCAAGACTGGCATTGAATTAATTTACTCTGCCAGCACAGTGACTCAGACTCACCACACTCTTGCCCGCCACAATGGCATGCAGACCACCTGCTTTCGATGTGCACCGGCAACAGCTTGGAGATCATCCAAAAAGCAGTGGACGTCGCAGGCGCCATTCAGCGCCGCAGGCTCGAAGGTCGCCTTTCGCCAGAGTCTGACTCGGAGCATGAAGAGCGAAGCAACTTGAACCTACTACCCCAGGGCCTGCACCGTGACCGGCCGGCACAGAACGGGCTTCTTCGACGGCGCTTAGGCGAGGATGGTGTGGACTCGTGCAGCGCAAGCACCGAATTCAAGGTCGATGTGTCACCGGGAGAGGTTGGGCCCCTGCCGCCCAGCGGTTCATCTTACGATGCCTTTGTTGCAGGCGTAAAAGCCACTTTCTTGGACGACAACCTAACAGCGGGGAGCAACTACAACGACGTGGCGGCGTATAAGCTGGTGTTGACTACAGCACAGGTTGCAGACTCCCTGATACCGGATGACTGCACTGTGTTCTTTGCTGGTGCGGGAGGCAATCCGTGCGCGATCCCAAGTGAGTAAATTAAATGTCAGTCACACTGTGTATGAGTGTATGATACTACTCAGTAGTACTAGTACAATGTATAGTAGTACTAGTACTAGTACGCCACCCAGTGCATGCAAGCTCTCACGTGTCTGCAGGCGTCACCACAGCCTGACCTCACTGGGTCGCAAGAAATTCAATGCGGTACTTCATATTGCTGCCACCGACGGCGTGACATGGCACGTGACATGGCATGTACTAGTGGTACTAGTACTACTAGACTATAAAACTATTACCAGTTACTGTAGTCTAGAAGGCTGTACAACAATGCAGCATACTGGCGCTTCTGACACTGTGACAGCACTTGAAGTCCAGTGACTTGTCAACGCATATGCACTACAGCAGTGTATACCGTTATTGCCAGTGCAAGCCTCACCAACTTATTGAACTTGAACTCAGTCTGGTGGTACAGCATCGTACCGCTCCTAACTGAACCCGGTGCTGCTCCCTTGCTTGTCGCCTCATGTACCAGAACTAGTCGCAGGCGCAACTCTGACCGCCATGTCAATTGTCCTGGATCAGGTCGACTTTCATGATAGCCTGGTGGACGGTGCACAGGGGACGGCCACGTACCGCAACACTGCGTGACATGGCACGTGACATGGCATGTACTAGTGGTACTAGTACTACTAGACTATAAAACTATTACCAGTTACTGTAGTCTAGAAGGCTGTACAACAATGCAGCATACTGGCGCTTCTGACACTGTGACAGCACTTGAAGTCCAGTGACTTGTCAACGCATATGCACTGCAGCAGTGTATACCGTTATTGCCAGTGCAAGCCTCACCAACTTATTGAACTTGAACTCAGTCTGGTGGTACAGCATCGTACCGCTCCTAACTGAACCCGGTGCTGCTCCCTTGCTTGTCGCCTCATGTACCAGAACTAGTCGCAGGCGCAACTCTGACCGCCATGTCAATTGTCCTGGATCAGGTCGACTTTCATGATAGCCTGGTGGACGGTGCACAGGGGACGGCCACGTACCGCAACACTGCGTGACATGGCACGTGACATGGCATGTACTAGTGGTACTAGTACTACTAGACTATAAAACTATTACCAGTTACTGTAGTCTAGAAGGCTGTACAACAATGCAGCATACTGGCGCTTCTGACACTGTGACAGCACTTGAAGTCCAGTGACTTGTCAACGCATATGCACTGCAGCAGTGTATACCGTTATTGCCAGTGCAAGCCTCACCAACTTATTGAACTTGAACTCAGTCTGGTGGTACAGCATCGTACCGCTCCTAACTGAACCCGGTGCTGCTCCCTTGCTTGTCGCCTCATGTACCAGAACTAGTCGCAGGCGCAACTCTGACCGCCATGTCAATTGTCCTGGATCAGGTCGACTTTCATGATAGCCTGGTGGACGGTGCACAGGGGACGGCCACGTACCGCAACACTGCATACGGCATTGCCAACCAGTGCACAATCTTGCAGCAGGTGGGGTCGCGGTTCACCCATTATCATAAATGTACGGTGCCACTGGGTACTACTAGTAGTACTAGTAGTACGTCGGGCTTGATTGAATCTAGGGTTGCACAACTTCGTATGCGTACTTAGGTTCGGGGGCGTATATACGTATTGAAGTGCATATCTGTGTGAGCAAATTAGCCGCAAATACGGTGTTGTCGTAGACCTGTCAACTGCGCTCCTTTGCTGAATCAGATGCTGACAGCAGCAATCGCAGCACGTACTACTAGCCAGTGCACACTTTTCGCAAGCTCTTAAACGTTACTCATTCCCTCTTCGCAAATGCCCATGGGGTGCCGCAGTGCTTGACAGCTGAGCCTGAGGGCACTGGCAGGTGCCACTGGGCAGCGCCGCCCCCCTGCCCCTTGTCAACGCTGCGGCACTCCAGCAGCCATAATGCACAGGTCTGCACGCTGCCCTCGCATTAAATTGGTCACATTAAGCCAAACTTCAATTGCTGCCGTTTATTCGTGTTTCGCTGCGATGGATGGCCACACAGGCAGCAACGACAGGAACTGTTGCAGCTGCCTTCAAGTTGTCAGTGCCGCCACTCCATCATCAGAGGTGTCTGCCATCGCCACCTCACGATTTGTGCACCGTGTAAACGCCACCCTCGTCGTCATTGCGGCTGCTCGAGCTCGTACACCTGACCCTGACCCTTATTCTAACCCTGACCTTAACCCTGAGCGCCTACTAGTAGTACTGCTAGTAGACGACTCGGAGGCATACAAAGTACAGTGCCGTTGGGTGTCAAAACTCAACTTGAATTTGAGGTTAAACTTTGCACACCTGACAGTGTGTGTCATCTCAGGCTGCTGTTGATACACAGTGACTGCGTGTGCCAGAATATGCCCAAATACGTCAAATAGTATTACGTCAAATATGTACTGGAAATACGGCGTATTTAAATACAGCGTACTACGGCGTATGTGTGTGGGGAAATACGCGTTTTTGCAACCCTAATAGTATGCTTGACAGTATAAATGATAACCAGCGCAGGCGGAACTGACATGCATGGCTGTGCACATCATGTTCCTGTTGTCGCCTAAATTAAATGCTTGAGAGCCCCTGAGGCTGTCACAATGTCGGCATGTGCGGGGTACATTGTGCCAAGTTGAACTCTAAATCTCAGATTCTGTTCTCGCCGGCGGTGAAGATTGACATCATGTTTCATGGCTGGGAGCCTCCTGGGGGGGTGCACAGCATGCGCCAGCATGCGCAATGCAGCGCCACAGGCTCGGAGTCTGTCACAGTGGCTCATGCTATTCTGTAACAGTAACTGTAGTACTTGACAATGTGCCTGCGACCGTCTTCTCGCATGGTGCCAGTGGCGGCAAGTCCTAGTAGTAGTCTAAGATCTCTGCTGCAGACACTGTGAAAGTAGCCTAAGGGCACTATGGCATGAGCTTGTCAGAGCATCTCCGAGTCGTAAGGCTGCTGCAGGCGGTCGTTGGCACGTGACGCTACGGTAACCGTGGCCAAGCACTCACTGGCAGTCTGGCAGCCTGAACAATTTCGGCAGCTGATTCAGAACTGATTGTGCTACGATGATGTGCATTCTGTTTTTGTATGCAGGGTGCTGACATAAAAGCGACTGTGGACGAGACCAACGACACTGTGAATGAGATCAAAAAAATGGTGGTTGACTTGAAAAAGGCAGTGGAGGAGGTGGGTGGCACGGTACCAAACGCCTTCAAGCTGGCTCAAAACCTGTCCAATAGCACTGCCAGTGCAGCTGGCTGTGTCACACGGTGGTGCACACTATTAGGTACTGTACTGTAACAGTTACTGTACTTTTTATTAATTCTCGCTCAGGGCGCGAAAAAGCCCAGATGATTGGCATCTAGCTGTAAGGAATCTACATGTCGTATGACAGTCTGAAAGTGTCGCAACGACAACCACTCAAACGCCGCCGCCGCCAAATGGCATCTCGGGGTCCTCCCCTACGTCCTCCTCCATGTGCCCCCCCCCCCTGGATTCTGCCATGTGTGTCATGACACGGCCAGAGTACGCCATGTGGAGCGCTGCCGACAGTGCCGAGCGTAAGCGCGCCAGGGCGATGCCCTTGAGAGCTTTAGGGCGCGCTCCTCCGGGCACTGACATCCTGCTGGCATACTCCGTCGCCACAGCCTCCAGCAGCTTCCGCCCCTGCTCCCCGATGCTGCCAAATGACCCTATTGCCAATGTGGCAAGTTTGTAGCAATTCTGATCATAATGACCAGAATAGTGGGTAGTTTTGGCGGCCTCTTGGTCGCGGCAGCATCGCTCGGGGTCTGCTGCAGTCTTCGCCGCCCGCGACGCCACCTGTGCCTCGAAGCAGGTAACGTCCACCATGAGCGGTAGGTGGCGTGTCGGGTCGTCGTAGCCGGTCACCGGGAAGGCGTCGGCAGGCAGCACGATGTCCATCCTGCGACTCCCCGGCGGCCCGGCGGACCCCAGAAACGGCGTGTAGTCCTCGTCCACCAGTCCCGTTTTGAGGTATTGCCGCAGGAGGCGCTGCGTGGCCCTCTTGACGCTATTGTGGACAATGGTGTCGTGCGCCTTGACGCGTGGCGCTTGACACAGCCGTGCATGCAGGGTGCCGCCCGGCGACTTCCCGCACAGCTTGCAGCCTGCCGTCTGCTCCTCTACTCCGATGGCGCGTTTGACGGCCAGCTGCCAGGATAGGCCATCGAACGAAGCCGTTGTGGAGTACATGGGCTCGTTGAGGAATGCCATGCCGATCGAGTGCATGTGGCGCTGCGACCGGAATCGAGCAAGTGCTTGCGTGCGTTGCGTGCCCTGCGGCAGCTGTTGCAGGTCCGCCTCCACCTTATCTGCAAGCTCGGTAGCGACGGCATCTGCAAGCGCACTCTGATTGGGGCGCTTCAGGCTACACTGCAACTGCAGAGCACTGGCGTCAAGTACGCAAGCAGCATCCGCACCAGTGCCACCACCTGCTGTCGGCCGCAGCGGCGGCTGCTGCGTAGGTGGTTGCTGCTGCAGTGGCGTTAGCGCTGGTGGCAGTATATGTTCCAGCTTGTCACCTGTTGCTGCACGTAGAGATGTGGCAGCTGTGGCGATCGTCTGCATGAGGGGCAGGCGCGCCACCTCTGCTGCTGCTGCGCCTTGTAGCATTGCTGGTGTGGAACGCGCAGCGCCTGAATTGACGGCTGCCGCTGCTGCGTGCGCTGGTGCTGCAGCTGTGCCGCCTGCCGTTGCTGCTGCTGCCAGTGGTGTTGCTGCTGCCGCAGGTGTTGGTGCAGCACCTGCCGCATTGGCCGCTGCCACCGCCATTGCCGCTGTCGCAGCCGGCACGGTTGCGGCGCCGCCTGCCGACGCTGCTCCTGTTGCAGGTGCTGCAGCAGCCCTTAGGCTAGTAGGGCCTGTAGCAGCTGTATTGCCTATGCCCGCAGCCGCTGCTGTTGATGCTGCAGTTAGTGATGCCGCCGAGGCCACTTGAGGTGCAACATGTGCTGCCGCTGCTGCAGCAGCCTCTGATGCTGGAGCAGCTGCTGCTGCCGCCGCTGCTGCTGCCGCCGGAGTAGTTGCGCCGTGCGCCGCCGCTGCTGCTGCTGCCGCTGGTGCCGCCTGTGCTGCCGCCGCGGCCCCTGATCCAGCGGCAGCTGCGTCGTGTGTTGCCGGAATGGCTGCGCCATAAGCGCGGCCAGCCGCTGATGCAGTTGCCGCTGCCGGGGCGGTCGCGCCTCCACTGGCAACCGCCGCTGCCGCTGTAACAGTTGCCGCTGCTGATGCTGCTGGTGCTGGTGCTGCTGCCGCTGCTGCCGGTGCCGCTTGTGTTGCCGCATCCTCAGCAGCGTTGTCTGCAGCCGCTTGAGGAGCCGCCTGCTGCAGCACCCCCGCCCATCCAGAGAGTGCTGGTTGCAGCGCTTGCAACGTGCCCGCCACATACGCAGCATCAGCGATGTCGCAGGCGCTGGTAATGCCAAGGCCGCCATGCCGTGTTGGGAGTCGCGCTTGCTGTAAGGCTGGGCCGTGCGCTGCCAGATGGAAGTGGGCCCCACTTTGCTCAAACTGGCGCCAGGTCTGGCCTGGTGGCTGCAGGCCCATTGAGTGCTCAAGCACCCACTGCGTGACCCGATCCCACTCCTTGGCGGCTGGCGCTGTCTGCGTAGTGGGAATGGTGCGCAGGCAGTACGTCATGCGAGGCACCACGCAGTAGCGCAGTAACCTGAACATAGCCCTCGGAGATGTCAGGCGCGCGCATCGCTCTGCAAATCGAGCCCCTGCCCCGCCTGCACCCGCTTCCCTGCGCAGCCATGCGTCCACAAAGCTGCTGTGGCCCACCGGCACCCCCAGCAACACAGCTCCACGGTTCTGATTTTCATCCGTATCCCCCACTAGCTGAACGCCCAGCTGCTGCAGCAGTTGCCGCTCGTGGTCTGTCACCACATGCCCCCTGCCAGGCAGCGCGCGTGACTTGGTGAGGTTTAGCTCCAGCCCCACCTCCGCAAAGTGTTGTTTGAGCTGCGCCACCGCCTGTATGTCATCCTGAGTCAGCGTGCAAGCGCCTGTTCGGACGTTGGCATCGTCCATGTAGGCGCCCATCCGCCTCCGCGCGCGCTGCGCAGCCGCCGCCTCATTGAACCGTTTCAAGCACTGAGCAATGGCGCCGCAGAAGAGCATCGGTGCCGCGGGGTCCCCCTGCTTAAACCCGCGCTGAGACATGATGATGCGCGTGGAGCCGTCAACGTGCTGGAACAGCAGGCGTGGCCGAGTGCGAACGTATGTGCCGATGAAGTAGTCGAGGAAGTCCGGCAGCTGTGCTGCTACCCATTCCGCTGCCGCCAGGACGAACACCATGTTGAAGGCATTCTTGAGGTCCAGCATGAACTGCCAGTGACCGAGCTCATACGCGAGTTTGCCGGCCATGGCCGCTTTCTCCGCTCCTGCTGAGACGGCTACCCCATACTGCCCGTCTGGCTCAAGGAGCTCCGCCAGGAAGTCTTTGCGGTCTGCCACGTACACCGAAGTGCATAGTCGCTGCAGCACCTCGCCGCAAACGATGGGCCGCTGCTTAGCTGTACCATCTTCCTGTTGTTCTGCAAGTGGCGTCAGGCGCCCCGCGCCATGCAACTGCCAGAAGGCATCCGGCAGCCGCGCAGCCTCCCGCATAACGGTCTGAAGCCACCGTGTGAGGACAGCAGCAAACTCATGCCGTCCCCAGCTTGTGCGTAGCGCATCCTGCAGGTGGCTGTAGCGCAGCCCCGATGGGCCTGCTCCACTGTAAGGGCTTGCTCGCTGGATGAGCTTGGCAACCGTCTCTGGCTCAATTCCCTCCCCCTGTAACAGGCTGAGTTCTGCTGGCATGTCGGCTGCTTTCGCCACAAGCTGATCAACCATGCCGGATAGCTCATGGAGTTGTTCCCCTGGCGCAGCGGGGGGGTGTTTGGACTGCATGGCGGCAAAGCAGTCATCATCAGGTATCGCCACCGTTTTGGGCTGAAGGAAACGCGCTGCCTGCTGTAGCCCCCCCCGTGTGCCCATGCACTGTAGGACGTAGGCGTTGATCGCTGCCTCCGTTTGCTGGCGCGCGCGCCAGCGCCGGTGCGCACGCGCGTGTGCGAGGAGCGCTGGCACCAACCGGTCAAGCTCACCGCGTGCCAACATTCTGATTCTGTCGGAGCGAGTGATGCCAGGTGCGCCATCGGTGGAGGTGATGAGTGATGGCATGAGGTGGTGTAGAATCGTGGATCTTTGCAGTCGCTGCACCCGCCCTGCGGAATCTGGCTCCCGCGCCGCATTGACGAACATCGTCATTGTGTGTGCCAACAGATGTGTTGCTGCGTTCTCCAGTGCAGCTCCCACATAGCGACGATTGCGTGGTCTAGCAAGGCTTCTAGTTGTCGCGAACTGCAGCTTGCACAGCTCATCGAGGCTGATGCTGTCAAGCACTGCTGCGACTGCGGGGGTTGAGATGGTCCACGTGAAAAGCCCACCTGCCCCACCTGCTGCGCCTGCAGGGCCTGGCGCTGCCGCTGCTGTCGCCGCACCTGCCGCTCTGGGGCCCCCTCCGCCGCCGCCGCGGCCGCCACGACCACAGCCTCGTCCGCCGCTGTCGCTGCTGCGACCGCTGCCACGGCCACCGCGGCCGTTTTGAGTTCGCGCGCCACTGCCGCTGTTGCTAGCACCGCCGCTGCGGCTGCTGGCATCACTGCTGCGGCCGTTGCCAGCGCCGCTGTCCTTAGTACCGGCTGCACTGCCGCCGCCGGCACCGCTGCTGCTGCCGCCTCCGGTTCTGCTGCCGCTAGTCGCTCTGCTACTGCTGATGTCTGCATCATTGCTGCCGCTGCGAACGCGTCCTCCATTGCCACGTCCGCGCCCTCCACTGCGACCCCGACCCCCTCGTGTAGCACTGCTGCCCCCACGTTCCGGCCTCTTCGAGCTGCCGGAGGAGCTGCTGCCACCAGCCTGAGCAGCAGGTGCCTGCTGCGCGTGCGCTGGTCCCTTTGCGTAGGGGTTGCCGATGGGTGTGCACGCCGGTTGCTGCTGTGGCAGCGACGTGGTAGCTGTTGCCGTCGATGCATCAGGTGCTAGCGGTGCTGCTGATGCTGTTGTTGACAATGTTGCCGCCACTGCAGCGGGTGAAGTGATAGGCCTGCATTTGCGGCAGTGCTTGCCCGCGCTGGCATCGCTGCTGTCCACTCTGAATGTCTTGTTGGCATGAAACAGGTTTTTGCACAAGGCACACTCGGTGTAGATGGTTTGCAAGTGCGACGTGCTGAGGTCGGAGCGCTCCAGGAACGTTGTTGCTGTCCCACTGTGGTGTTTGCGCTGGTGCTTCGCCGCGATGTGGGCGTTTAACCTCTGCTGTAACGAGAGCAGCGACATGCCCTTCTTCACCACGAGGTCGCATAAGTTGCACTTGTACTCCGGGTCCGCACTGCCTCCACCTCCAGCTTCGTCGTCTAGCATCAGAGGTTGCTGTTCCAGACTGTTATGACCTGTTCTAGAGCGCTTGACTGCACTTTGCCCGCCCGTGTGCTCCCCTTCGCCTGTTTGATCGGAAATTGACCAACCGTCATTCTGTACCCTCTTGCGTTTGTGCGCTGCGCGTCCGTCTCCAGTTGCTCTGCTGCTGCCACTCGTGCCATCGTCCTGTTGACAAGCGCCATTGCCATCTGCAGCACTGGTGCTAATATCCTGCGCTTGTGCGCACGCTAGATCGGATTCCTTGCATTTCTGCGCTGATTCAGAGTTGGCAATACGGGCCTCCCGCCGCCGCCATGATATTCTTTTCATGATCTCTGCTACGCCATGGTGCTACATGCTACAGCTACATACCTATCCGCAAGTACTTGTGCTGAGTACTTGAGCAAGTTTACACCTTGCGGATGCACCAAGTATTGAATTGCAAAAAATGGGACCTGAATTGGGAAAACGGGACCCAGCATCAAACAACTTTCAAATTGGCGAAGTCTGGTTGAACCGTTGGTGACCCTGCCAGCGTTCGCTGCTGAATTTCAACATGATGTTGAAGTTATTAGATAAAGGAATCAGCGTTGAAGTGGGTTAGGATGATGAGCACTGAGCACTTTTCATAGTTCAATTTCAAATTGGGAGTTGCACTTGTGCACTTAGCCAAAGTTTACAGCGGCTGCCGATATTAAAGTTCAAGTCCAAGTTCAACATGGTATATCTCAAGATCCTGTGCGTAGAATGAAATCTTTTTCCCAATTATTTATGACTATTACACCCACGTCATCACAATTGCCAAGTGAGAGAAATCCGTTTGCGAGTTCACCCCTGTGGGTCCCGTTTTGACTACAGGCCCCGTTTTCCGCAATTCAGACCTACCATTGCGATTCATGTGTATATGTGGCAACATGCGATACTGTGCAGCAGTTGACGACAATTGAGCCTTATGATAGTATCATCAACTTGATCATCAAGTGCATGTCCTGCTTCGGAATCCTCTGCTCGGCTTTCAAAGCTCAAATGAGCCCAGAGGCTTGGTCCCATGCTGTTGCATGCTAGATGCCGCGATTTTACAATGTCACACGGTGCCACACAGTGCCAACTCAGTCTGGTGGAATTCTGTGAATGTTTCCGACCAACATGCTTTATGCTACAAGCCTTAGGAGGGAATTTTTTGATACCGTGTGACAATCCGATGTCCGCAACATAGTATCAAGACACGCCCGACTCGGAGGTTTAGGCAGGTGTGTGCATCCGGGGTAATTGCCAGTAGGCCCGACCGAGGCCTCACCCATTTTGACTGTCTGAAAATCAGCCACAACGGATAACTTCAAGACTTGAAAACTTCAACTTTCACCTCAACCTCAACTTCAATGCAACTTGTAACTTTTTTCCTGGTTGCGGAGAGGATATTGTAGTTTCAATTTTGCAAAAGGGGAAAAGATATCGAGCCTGTTTCGGCCTCTGGACCATTTCTCAAGGCGTGTCTGCCGGCCTGAAACCCGTGGTGCCCTCCGAGAATTGGCGGATTGTTTCAAAAAAGTCCCTCCTTATAGTAGTTGGCGGCAGGCGCATATATATTCAGCCACACATCACTGAGGATGCTTACTGCCTTATCTCAAAGTGTCAACAGCAGCTGCTGCAGCATGCTGACATGTTCCATCGCAACCACTTTGCTGTGCCCTTCCTTGCCTGGCTCACCACAGCTGACAATGCACCTGTACGTGGTGGAAGAGTGCATAAACGGGCGCTTTGATTCACTTCAAGCGTCAGGCCAGGCAGCGCATGCTAAGCATGATGCCAGGACGGAAGCCATACTGGGAGGGCTGGGCAGGTTGGAAGGAGCAGTGCTTGGGCGCGTAGCATCGCTGTTGGAGATTTGATGCACGTGCATCCAGTTCCTAAGCTTCTGTGTTTGCATCGAAGGATAGTATGCACACACACGCGGTCATGTTTAGTGCATACACCGGTTCAAGTCCTTCAACTTCAAGTTGTTGTTGCGGCATTAGGTAGACCATAATAGCACGCAAACCTGGCTGGCCTCTGGTGAGCTGAGTGGCAATATCTTTGTCTGCGCTAATTTGCAGCCTGCCTGCTGCATGCTGTAATGCTTCACACTGTGGCACATAGCCAGCCGTTTCTAAACATGTGCTTTTTTTGACGCAGCTGGCGCGCACGCAGCTTGTTCAAAAAAAAAATTTGCCCAATGCTGTTTGCATTCTAGACTGCATGCAGTCATGAATGTAAGCCTCGCAACGGCAACGCTCGGTACACTTTCACATGCAGGAGTTGAAAACTAATGCTTAGGCAGGCGTCTTCATAGTGTTTCAATCACTTGCTAGAGATCTGCAGTGCATTGTGCCAAGCTTTGAGATGTGTTGGTTCATCAACAATCATAAAAGTATACCAGTCTGTCATTAACTAACCACTGACTAATAGTTGCTAGTAGGCTACAACTACATCAACCAGGAAATTTCAAGTGCATCAAGATGTGACTACTACTACAGTAACTCCAGAATTCAAATAACTGCAGGGATTTGATCAGTTGATTACCAGTCACTCAAAGTTCAACTTCAAGTTGCCAAGTGGTGGCACCAAATGCACAACGTGCACAGAGCACACAGGAGTACAGCATACATGCACGTACACACGCCATGTGATTTTGCAGACCATTTGTCAACTTGAACTCCACCCACTGTCCTGCAATGCCATCATATTCATATGCTTTTTGCAAAGTCTTAGAGCAAATGCTCAGCCAAACATGACACTTGGCACCAGGCAGTAGGGCCAACTTGGAGAGCTGACAGCTAGGTATAGCTATGCCGCTTGACACAACGTGCGCTTGCTGAAGTGGCATGCTGCATACGGCACGCGGTGATTCTGAGCCGTGTCTCACTTGTGATGCACACTTTGCCAGGGCTTGTTGACCAGAAAATCCGCTTCTTCAAGTTCCTTGTGACCTCGCCCCTTGCTGGCGGCACCGACACAGTCTGACATCTACTGCCAGAACGCACCGTTCACAACAGCTGCTACCTACGACCCAGGCATGGTGTGGGCGGTATTGGCCACAACCTCCCACGACATTAGCCAATCCCTCACCGAAGAGTGTTCCACGGTGTGTGGCGGGCCAGGCAGCCCAATGGCCTCGTAGCCCGAGGGCCGAGCAAGGATGCTGACCAGCGCCCTGTGGTGCTGAAGCTCCACCTCTTCTGTGCACAAGGCATCAATGCGGCTGTCGCTGCAAGATGCGCTGTGCTGATCCTCTGGAGCCTGTGTGTGCTGAGCGCTGTTGCTGCTTCCGCTGCCTGCAGCGTCCGGGGGGGCACCGCCACCAGGGCCGTGGCGAGGGCGCTTGCTGTCACGAGCGTCATGTTGAGAGGGATCGCTGGAGCCCCCTTCCCCACCTGCGGTACCAGCAGCAGTGTCAACGCACTTGCGAGTGAGCAGGCATATATTATATAAGGGACATAGTGCTAGTGGCAGGTCAGAGTGACATGATTAGACTGAAAGTGCTGTATATACCAGGTACGGTCTGGTAACCGGTGTAGAAGTGACCGTCACACCATGCCAGCAGGTGCAAAACAACCCACGAATGCACACACCTCCAAGCGTGCATCTTGCGAATGTGCGCCTTCTCTCTGACAATGCATACGAAAGGCAGATAACCAGCATGAAGAAGCAGGCGTGATAGCACATCATGCAATGCAGGTGGCTGCCGGGCAGTTTGCCACATCTGCAGCTGACACCAACTTGAAGGATGTCTTCAGATCAGGACAACATGCAATACACCTGCAGGCTTTACAGATAGCACTGACACCAGCAGTCTTGAGGACTTCCACATGCCGCTGCTGCGCTCTGTTGCCGTTGAAGTGCATCCCACATGACTCAGCGGCTACTTCAAAAATAAAAAGCACACATTGGAGTTGCCTACTTACCCGCTGGTGTGCCCTCTTGTGTGCCCTCTGATGGCTGAACACTCTGCAGCCGCTGCTGCACCAGCGCGCGCATGTACGCCACCGCCTTTGCCTCGGCGGCGTCGCTGACGTCTCGGTGGTGGCTCGACACGTGCAGATCCAAGCAGCGCTGAACATCATCCCACCAGCTGTGGACGATGAGGTGCTGGTTCAGGTCACCGCTGAAGACGGGAATGGGGTAGTCTTTGAGACCCCCCATAAAGTTGATGGTGAAATGCTGAACAGCCGCTTGGGGCCATGCGTGCAGCGGCCCCTCCTCTGCTCGTGCAGCAGATTGCAATATGCAGCAGAAGAGCAGCGGCAGCAGGGGGGCGGTCCATGATTCAGGCATGAAATGCGCGCTCTGAATTGCAACAGAGATTGCAATGGCAACGCCTCAAGACCAGGCGTTACATTCAGCAATCCTGTATCTCTTGGGGCCACAAATAGGTTGGACACAATGTGTGCGATGTCAAGTACAGCAATTACAGCCACCGTGAAGGCATTGCCTGGTCACAGCAATGAAATAAGGACAAGAAGTTATGTCATTGAATACCACGACTATCATGATGCTCTGTATGCTAGGTTCTGTGAGGTGCACTGACTCCACTAAGGCTGCAGTTGTGTTGCGTACCGTGTTCTTTGCGCTGAACCTTCTGGATATTAGCAAAGCAGTGCCCAGAAAAGCGTGCTGCACTGAGCCATTTACATTCTATCTTGCAAGTTTGGCAGAAACGGGCATGCTACGGTTGGTTCAAGTTGGCAAGCCCCTGCCTTTGCAGTAAGTGTCATGACTCGACTCAATGTTTTGGCGTCTTTTGAGTGGTGTGAGCGAAACCTGCCTCGAAAATAATGCAGAGAAGGCGAGGCTTTGGGGCCGAATATAAGCATCATAGAAACCCTGCTACGAAAAACGCAACTCCAGTAAACCAAACTTCAAGTGTTGATTTTTGCTGATTGTGGCTTATGATCATGGAGCAGCATCCAGGCACAGGGGGCCACGTTCTGCAGCCCTGACATAAAACCTTGCACTGGTAGAAAGCTATTAATGGTTCCAAGTCGCATGCCACGATTGTGATGCAAATCAAGAACATAATGAAGCCTACCCTACCGCGACTGCCCTACCGACAGTATCCTACTTTGTGTGTGGTAACCAGTGCTGTACAGCACCCGGCGCTGTCATAGCTCACCAATTCAACTTCACATGCGCAAGTGGATCAGTGGCAGCTTCACGGCAAGTAGTGACCTGTCCACCAATGACCGCCGTATTCACCAAGGCAATCATTTTCATGTTTTTAATGGGTTGCTCTACACAGGTGCTGAGCCGCTGCTGCCTTTCCAACAGTTGTGAATGACATGCAAGCATGACACAACCAGCCTATGTGCTTGCTGGCCAGCAGGAATGATGCAGCATGCATCAGGCACGCCACGCATCTTCACAACCTTTCATAGTCATGAGGCTGAGGCAGCACATCTGCAGCTACAGCATCCAGAGCAACTTATCCTATGTGTACTACTAATGTTAATACACTGTATGAATATATGTATATGTACACATCTAATGTATGACTGCCCACCTTTGAGCTCATCGCTGGTCTTCGTCAGGTGAAACGCGAGGATGCTGTGGATCACGCCGAGCAAGTGGTACTGACTCGGCTTGGCAGGATGCGCTTCTGCCACGTCCGCAGGCAAGAACATGAAGTGCGTCTTGCTGCCAGTCAGGATGACATCCGCTGAAGGCCAGCTGGCGTACAGCCAGTCCTGGCCCAGCACGGCTACGACAGCTACGCCCGGCGGCGCTACATGGAGCTGCAGCCAGGCTTGGCATCTGATGACCTCTTCTATCACAGTCTCCTCCCTACTCCATGCGTAGGGTGCCGGAGTTGGAATTGAGTCCAACTCGGGCCCGTTGTAGCAGCTGCACGGGATCCCGCAGAAGTAGTGGGCCTTGTGCAGACGGTCGAGCACACCAAGCGTTCCTGACTCGGATATCGACGATGCGACGCGTTTGATTTTGTTAGGCCTGATGACGTCTGCCAGGCTCCGAACGGTAGCCAGTACATCTGCACAGTGGTCCAATTAAAAGACGCGTGAAAGAGACGTGCCAAAGAGCGCTCTGCTCCCGCAAACATTAGTGACACTCCTTGCTCTGGCAAATTTGAAGTTGTTGTAGAAGTAGTATGCGCGTAGCGAGCGGCACACACTTTTTGATAGAGCGACTGTTACACGTGGACATGGTGCTGCCAGTGCATGCCTTCAAGTTTGTCCCTGTTGACCATGAGAATGGTGCACATCAACTCCCCCTCATGTCCGTGTGCTACAAGACGCGCCACATGGCGAACTTGGTGGACGACTCAGAGCGAAGCTGCTGCTGCTGCTGCGGCTGCCAATGCTACCCTAGGAGGATTCGCAATGCTGCAGCGGGCTGCAACGACAGCCCTTAGTTTCCAATGGCCCAAAATTGCCACTTGCTCGTAAGCGTGTCAGCTGCAGCAAGTAAACATCGCACGATAGCATCATGATGATCAGTCACTCCAGAAAGTAGCCCTTGTGCAAGTGACACACGGCTGTCTTCGCGCTGTACCACCATATAATGAGGTCACCGAGTTCACAGCACAGTGCACTACATAGTTGGGGGGGATAAATCTCGTGCTTGCGCCAAGCGCCAGTACAGGTGCAGTACAACACAGTACAGCCTGAGGCAGGTGACCACGACTGCTTTTGCCACCATGTAAGTCGGCACACCCAAGCGCGTACATAGCGGAGAAGGCACGCGATTTCTGCGGACGTCTGATGCTTTCACCTGCCAGTGCCATAGGAACTTGGTGACCAGCAGCAGTGCCACCACCCCCACTGCTAGCACTGGCACCTGCACGTCAGCAAAGAGGGTGAAAGCAGCTTTGGCGGCAGGCTGAGCGCGCCTGCTATGGTTGTTCTTCATGCAGGTCAATTACTGTAGCTGGTGCGTCTCGAGGAGTTCATGCCTCAGTGTCATGAGTCAAAACACAGATATCAACAAGTTGTAGTGGTATAGCAACAGTACTACTGTAGCTGAATATAATGAAGGCACGGCTCAGCACACATCATGTGTGCCTGTCATTGCAAAGGTGTGATGCTCATCGAGGCAGCATTCAGCATGACATCACGGTGATGTGTTATGCCAACGAGTGTATGTTTATGGCCTTCAGAGTGCTGTACCTATTATGATAATTTGCATATGACGTATTGTACCCATGGGCTATGAAAGGGTAACAGATGGCTGTTGAGAATATCATTTGACTATAAACATCATTTCAAAAAAGCCTCCTCATATGAGTGACACATATTGTGTATTGCCTTCAAAAACTGAATGGCAGAAGGCTGGCGACAATTGTCTTGAGAGCTTCAGTGTTTGTTTCTGCATGTTGTTCCTGAATGGTGAAAGGTTGTTGTATAACCCCAGACGGTCGAGCTATTGTACTGTGCAACTTCCCCACATGATCGAGCTAACGCGATATTGTACTTCTATACCTCTCGTAGGACTAATGAATGCATGAAAAGTGTGTGAGCCATTGTCATCCTCTCCCATTGTGTCGCTGGCATTTGTGTCAGTGCAGCAAATAGTGCTCCTGCACTTTGCACAACTTGAGAGTGAACAGCGAAAACACATGCCACAGAGGGAGTGGTTGCTGTCTCATCCCGCCTCCCGCAGTCACAACTTGAGGGTACAACACCTGCATTGTGTCATGATTGGCAGCTCATTTCTTACGAAGCATTTGCGTATGGATTTGGCGGTGGCTAACGTGGATAGCTGAGGCCACGCCAGCGGCCGGCATGCTTGGCCATATCTTGCATCTGCACATGAGCAGTAGCGGCAGTTGCAGTGCGGCACACATGCCCTTGCAGCCGAGTTGGGGCTATTGCTGGAAGCCTGCGGCGGCTTGAGGGGGCCGCGCGTCATTCATGGCGCAATGAGCCTGCCACTGGCGTCGCCATCATCATCATACTTGAACATTGATCTGCGAGGGTATTTAATGCAGCTCGCCTGCAGGCGGTGATGAGGTTGGCAACACCATATCATACAGGAACACCGACTGCGAGGTTGTTTAGTGCAGCTCACCTGCAAGCAGTGGCGCTCGGGAGCGGGACTCACCACCTGATGCTGCTGCCAGACAAGGAGGGAGCACACACAGTCGCAGGAACGCGCGGTGCAGTGAGCAGCGTCATCACATAACAATAGGATTCTTATTCTCTTGCTCACAGCGGAGTGCATGAGGGTCAGCACAGTGGAACAGAATGTGCACACGATCAGCATGATGCGACTTTTCGAGTGCATGTACTTTGAAGTATGGGTTTGCACAGGCGGTAGCAAGTGGGATCTGAGGCAAGAAGGGCAGCCAGTGGGCACCGCGGCAGACGGCGCAGATTTTGGCAGGTTATCATGGCATGACGCATAGCGGCTGCAGCATCACATTCGAGGATGTGCAAAATGGCTGCAGAGCAAACCATGTTGAGATTCAAGGCGACACACTTGGTTCCACAGCACCCGGGGGCAAGGATTTCCTGAGAGCTACAGACTTTGTTCTTGCTCAACACATTTACGCAAACATGACAAGATGTCGATCTACAGTACGAAGCTTGGAGACTGGAATTTATTCATCACTTGAGGGTCCGGAATAGTCAGTATACTCCTGAAGTATCCAATGGTCTATGCACGTATGGCAAATGCCCAAATTTCAAGGCTGTTCAAATGTTCAAATTTCAAGGCTTGAATTCAGAGAGTACATGCATTTCATTAAAGGCTGATGCACTGCAAGTTGAAGCATGCTTCGCACTTTGACGAAGAGTGGTTGCAGTCAATTCCGACGCGCTATCCTCACGAGGTCGCAGCACGATCAACTGCATGTGACATGCAGCATGGAAACAAATTCTGCAGCAATGTACACTATTGCTCATTGTGTGCCAAGCAAGGAGTACTAAATAACCAGCTTCCAAAAGTTACTTTTGCACGCAAGATGGATGACAGGCGATGCCTGGTGGTTGTGAGCCACGAGATGTGACGATCATATTTGCATCATGTAACTTCGAAGTAGATGTTGATGTCCCATTATCTTAAATCAATCTAGGGCATATCTAATTGATCAGCCTACCAACATATGAGTGCATAACAGAAAAATGGCCAACAACACCAGACTCACCAGCAGCCCTCACTGCTTCCTTCAACGCTGCCGCCGCACGCAGACTGACGCCAACCCTGTCACATAGGTCCGAGATGGTCGAGTTTGTGATCACTGAAATGACGTCAACGCGTTCGTAAAGGCCCTGCGCCACCAGTGTCGTCTGCACCTCCGCGTCTGACAGCAGGCTCCAATTGACAGGAGCGTCGGGCGCGGCAGCAGTCCTGAGCGACTGCAAGACTTGTTGAAGTCGCTGCCGCTTCTGCCGCTCTATCGAATCTGTCTCCATCTTCGCATGTGAGAGGAAAGGACAGGCGCATTTCACGGGGTTGGTCGCATTGATCACATGCCATGTGCGTTGCAATATTTCACCACTTACTCTCCAACCATTCACCTCGAGCGCATGTCGCGCCGAACACAATATCTCATGCACCAAGTGCCAGAAGACAACATTGCTGAAGCCACGCACTCAACTTGATATTACTTTCTGCCGCCCACGTTTTCTGCGCTTAGTGAGAGCGTCGCCACCAACAGATTGAGCCTTTTACATCTTGAAAGTCTGGTACTGCGCATTGCTGGTCCGTTGACCGGACCAGAACCAGTGTCACAGCAGAGTTAATGTGCTGACCAACGATGCACCAATATGCATAAGGAGTGAACAACATAAAGCTGGGGCAGGCCGCCCGCAGGTGCCGGTGGAGGTGGCATGCCAGACCATAACAACTCTAATTAATATTTACCAGAGAACCGACGAGGCATAGCGGAATGTAATGCAGCGGCTGCTCTCAACGACTAGCGGCAAGTATGTAATCACGTGCCACTCAACTGATGAGTGCTGGTGATGAGTAATAATACAAGCCCACATTCCATCAGTGGAGTCAAAGGCATGGAACATGTGTCCGGGTCAACAGCGGGAGTCAGAGTCGGAGTTCTTACGGTCGGAGGAGTGTCAATAACCAAATTTAAAGCGCTACATCATAAATTGAGGCAGGCAGGAAAGCCTGGCGCATTGTCTGAAGAAGTATTGACATTCTTACATCTGTTTTTCAGTGCTGGTTCCAGAACGATTTCCACCCTGCACCGCGCTTGCGGGCTGGCCTTTGTTACACTGTTACTGCATGCCAATCGTTTCAGTCCGAAGTCGATATGCCCGCCTGCTGTTGTTACCCTGGCCTGCAGCCTGCAGCATCACATTTCGCAACGTCCCCCGCCTGCTGACCGTCAGTTCAAGTTTCAGCTGAATAACTGGCCTTTTGCGTGGCGCCCAGCATTATCGGCGTACGGCGACCAGCTAAAATGCTGTTGTTAATGAGACAGTCATCACAGCACCACGCTACTCGCAGGCGGGCTGACGGGCATATGCATTTTGTTTTCCCAATTACTGCAATCTACGCCAAAGCCGCTGAAAACTTCACAATGTTGAACGAGCGATCAACCAGCTAGCAGATGTACAATGCGATGCCTTCAATAAGCTGCCAGTGACGCCAGTGCATTACAGTGACTGCCTTGCACCTGCGCCACCAGCTTGATACAAGCGACACGAGTTCTTGCCGTGAATAGTCATTTCAGACCCCCCGTGCCACTAGCAACACAATTTAGGCTGCTGGTGCAACAAGAGCAAGCCGTGTCACTACCAACACAATGTACATAGGCTGCTAGTGCAACAAAAGCAAGCAGTGATAACGGCTACTCACCGCGGTTGTGAGGCTGCCATGCATTCGCAGTAGAGCCTGTGAGGTTGCAATGTCGCCCTTGCCGCGGTCTGGGAATCTGTCTGGAGCATAAACACAGTGAAAAATGCACCCGCAAATGCCAGCATTAAAAGCATCCCCATCACCACGAGCAGGTTGCGACTACAAGGCTATGGCCACTGCAGCCCGGCATAGCGCACCAGCAGCCTTTTCAGGCAGTTGCGACATTACCTGTTGTCATAGGGCTCGATCTACTGTAATTGGTTGTGGAACGCTGCTTTCAAGCTCACAATCTACTAGTTCGGCTCCGAATTAGAACCTCACCTTGTGATGCCCGCGCTTCGAGCACAGGTCGGATCTTCAACTAGTACTCTGCCTGAAAGGACCGGACCGGGTGCTGTTGAGTGGAAGAGAACACAAAAGAAGACGCAACACAAGCAATGGAGAACATCAATCGGAAGGCCGCTGCATCTGTAGGGTGTCGTGGGACAGCAAGGAGCTGGCGTGCTGAAATTGGTTGCAAGCTGACATGCCGCACCATATAATCATGGAATCTATGACTTCACAACTATACTATAGCGTATGCGGACTGCACAAGCCTAGTGCCCACAGCAGGAAAACCACGTAGCACTGCCTACCTGAACAGCGGAGCGATCACTGCTGCATCGATTATGTGGGCGTGGTGCGTGGTGCATTTTGCCTTTTTATTCCAAGTTGAACTTGCGCGAACACCAGCGTGTTTTTTGCCTACGCCGTTAGGCGTAGCGCTGTCCTGGAGCAATTAGTCTGCTGCGGTGTTATTTCTTGCCTTTTATTCCAAGTTGAACTTGCTTGACGGTGCCAGCGTTGAGGCGTTAGGCGTAGCGCAATTCTGGAGCAATCAGTCGGCAAGCGCGTTGCAAGATCTCCAGTGTCGTTCGAACTGAGTCACGTACGGCGAGGCCGCCACCTGAATTTGACGTAGACAATGCTGTGGGATGGTTTTCGATTGAATTTGCGTGAGATCGTTCGCACGCAGCACCAGCGCGGGAGTCCTGCAGCAATCTGCAAGCGTGTTGAAGGACCTCAAGCACTGAAGCTATCATACGAAAATTTGTAGCACACTGAAGTGCAGCAGTCGAGTCACACTGAAAATGTAGACTGAACCGTTCCTGATAAAAATGTGATGTAGACCTGTCGCCAATCTGTGAGATTGTTGGTGATGTAGACCTGTCACCAATCTGTGAGATTGTTGCCGGACATAGGATTGTAAGCGCGGCAGCGTAATGTGCACACTGACGTAACGTGTGCGGCAGTACGCGCCATTATTGTAACAGGCCAGCGCAGCGCCGCGGCGTGGTGCGTTTGTCGTTGTCGTCGTCATCGCTGTTGTTGTGCTCGTGGTCATAGTCGTTGTTGTAGCTGCTGGCGGTAGTCGGGGTTGTGTTGCTGCCATCAAGTATGAAGTGGAAGCACAAGTGGTCAAATGCACCGCCACATGCAACCAGCAGCAGCAGCGACACGGCCACCGTCGTTTGCGTGACCTGAGCGCGCTCCCACCACTGCCACGGTGCTGCAGGCGAGCCTGCTGCTGTTGCTCATCTGTAAGCATTGTCGCTGGTGACGACGTCAGGACTGCAATTTCCTTGCCGCCCTGCCATTTGCCTTTGCTTCTTCCGCCATGGGAGAAGCATTCAACAACAGCGTCGCAATGCTGCTGCTGCCGCTGCTCCTGTTGACGAGGTTTCACTTCAGCAAGCTCACTCACGTGCTTCTACACCACTTGTCATTACCCAACAATTATGATATGGCACTGTGCAAAATGCAGGCGGCAAATGCAAAAGCTCGGTCTGCCATAAACAGTTTCTGCACCCAAATTATATTTGGTTACCATGTACACAGCTGAGCAGTACAAGCAGTACAAGTGTCGCGCTTCACGCTGCATGCGCACATACATTGATACAACCGGAAATTTCTGGGCATCTGTTACGATGAGCATGGCGGCCAGGCGCAAGACGCAAGAAGTAAGAAAACGCACTGCGGTGCTGACATGAACACTTGCATTTATGTTCACCGCCAGCGCCACTGGCCGCTAATGCCCTGCCATCGATATGCCCTGCCATCCCCCCCCCTCCCCCAAGGGCAGCAGCAAGCGCCGCTGCAGCCGGCAGCAAACAGCAGCGGCACACACTGGCATTCGAGAACCTCAGAGGACGTACATCAACTTGTGTGGAAACTTTGAATGTATGGCCGCCGCATTGCCGCCACGCAATGCGACGGCAACAGCAGCGGTCCCAGCTGGCGCTTGCGCATTGTCAGCGACGTTGCGTAGTGTTCCCGGTTCGATCGCACATCCCCCGCCCATTTCCCCCTCCCACACACTTTGCCGACTGCTGGAGTCAGTAGGCGGCACTTTGTCGGAGCTCGCCGCCTGCTGCTGCAATGTGCGCATCAACTACAGTGGTGGGCTGAAGCCCGCATGCCATGTACCCTGGAAAGCATCACGTGCATAAAGTCCTGCCCTCCCTGGGTGTGCGCCCCTGCATAACGCACACATGCACGCAACACCGGCATCAGCTGAGCCCACCTGTGTGCGTGGGTGTGCCGTTGTTTGCTGAAGGGCGACCATGTCACGCAAGAAACCTGCCGCTCATGTGGTGGGAACAAGGTAAGGGTACTGTAGGCAGCAGCATGGGCATACTGTTGAAGTGGTGGTGCCATAGCTGCTGAACTCAACAGTGTTCACGGCAATGCTGCAGCAGCAGACAAGAACAACACCAAAATGGAGTTTGTTGGAGATTTGAGAGTATTTCACGATCCCATCGGGGCCCCACCAGCATACCGACAAGCCGTGTAGAGGCAGGGCACGCTGGTTTAAAGTAGCAGCCGCTGACTAGCGCATCGAATATATTAAATGATAATTGAGACTAACAGAAAAGGTTACGTTGAAAGACACATCACATTCACCTGCAACTACCGGTGATGTTGCTTGATCACTGCTGATGCTGCCGGTGATTCCTTAGGCACGCCGGGCAACTGTGCAGACAAAGAATGAACGGACATTTTACATTGAGTGACATAAGTGCAGCAAAACTGCACAGCAAACAAGAGTTTGAGTGTTGGTGAACGAGAGGTATGGCAACAAGCATCACATTTCTTATCAATGGTTTGGAGTCTGTACACACTGGTGCGATGCTCTGGTGCTGCGAGTGGTTGCCATATGTGGTGCATGCTCACAGCAGATTACCAGAGGGGCGAGGCCTGCGCAGTCGTTAATGAGCACTACAATTTCAGCTGTGGCAGCGGCTGCCACGACTCACTTGCATCATTGTCGACCGCAGGGCTGCAAAACTGAGTTTGTTGCAACGCCCCAATGCAACAAATTTCTGCTAACAACACCTTGCCACGCAAAACGTTCATTCTTGTGATTCAGTGCCAACCGTGCTGTTCATGAAATGCACAAACCTTGCATGCCACACACACACTGAAGCTATACAGCACAACCTACTGCAAACCTGCAACTGCAGCTTAGCTCAGGGCCATGCAACATCATTGCGGCAGCAGAGTCCAGCACAAGCATCGCCGCCGGCAATGCACGGCAGACCTGATGGTGTAACATAAAGCGCGTTTTGGTCAGCTGCGGACGCTGTTGTTGAAACACGCCTGCATGCACTGCTGCGCCAGGATCTTCAGGACTCCGTGAGGTAGCAGGTTGCCAGATCCTCCCGGCCCAGGTGCTTCAACAGGCCGACAATGCGATTGTCCAGGAACTCTCCCAATTGTCCTATCTCGTTCTCAAGCCGTTCTACGTGGTTGTCCAACCTCTCCGACCTTTGTCGCATGAAAGCGTTGTGTTCGTCGAGTTCTTGGACTATCATGTCCAAGCGCTCCCTCAAGGCCTTCAAGCCCTCGGAATGCAGCGGTAGGTTGGGTGCAGTGGAAACGGCTGTCTCTGCTGGTGGGGCGTCCGTGAACTGGGCAACGGGAGCCAGCTCGTCAGTGACTGATGGTGACTCTGCACCAGCCGCGGGCGGGAATTGCTCGATTCTCTCTGCAGCACTCGCTGGGGACGGTGCGGACGGTGGCCCAGATGATTTTGCACCTCTACCGAGGCGCCTCCAAATCCTCATAGCGCTACCCTTCGGCCGGCTTGTTGGCCCTGCATATAGAGCGCAGAACGGCAATCGTAAGGCCGATGAGTCTGTAGGTTTCGTGTGGCAGAGCAAGGAGCTGCACGCGTGCTGAAACTGGTTGAAAGCAGTACCTGGATGGCGATGGCGATGGCCTGGCTGGCCAACATATTTTTTCATTATATGAAGTTTTACCCACACCTTTAACATGTAAACTATAGCGTATGAAGACTGCACAACCTTAAAGCCCACTAGCAGAAGAACCACGTAGCGCTGCGCGTACCTGAACAGCTGAGCGGTCAATGCTGCTGCGCAATGTGTCGGTGTGTGTTCTCTCTCCGCGTTTTATTCCAAGTTGAACTTGCGTGATCGACGATGGTAAAGTCGTTAGGCGTACCGCAGTCCTGGGGCAATCAGTCTGCAAGCGCTTTGAAGGAGTGTCAAATGTCACACAAACTGAGCCACGTACGGAGAGGCCGCCACCTGAATCTGAAGTAGGCATGCTGTGACTGTGGGATGGTTTGGGTTTTCGATTGAACTTGCGTGAAATCTTCATGCGAAGCGCGCACGGGAGTCTTGTAGCAAACTGCAAGCATGCTCAAGGACCTTAAACTCTTAAGCTATCACACGAAACCCTGTAGCTAACTAAATGCAGCAATGCGAGTCACACTCTGACCGAAAAGTGAACCAAAACGTTCCTGATGGTATGAATGCTGGTGGCGTGAGTCGACCTGTCACCAAGCGAGTATTGCCTTCAGGTGGTAAGAGTGGCAGCCTAAAGTACACACTGAAGTGGCGTGCGCGGCAGCACGCGCTATTATTGTATCAAGCCAGCGCCGCGCCGCGGCTTGGTGGATGTGTTAATCTCTGCTGTTGTGCTCGTGGTCGCCGTCGCTGTCTTAGCTGTTGGCGATACTCGTGTTCGTTGTTGCTGCCTTCAGAGTTGAGATGGAAGCGCAGGGACTCAAATGCACAGCCGTGCGCGACCAGCAGCAGCAGCGACACAGCCACCGCCGCAGCGCCCGCCAGCCGCCGCCGCGCTGCTGCCACCGAGCCTGCCCACTGTTGCTCATCTGTAGCACCTTTGCTGGCGACAGTGGCAGAACCAGGTCGTCCTCGCCGTTGATGTGCAGGAAGTTGAACGGCGGCAGCGATGGTGCTGGTGGCAGTGACGATACACAAGCAGACAGAGCTTGCGGACTGTAGTGCTGGAAGAGTAGCCATCATGGCCTGAGCGGCTCGCAACTGTGCGTTTTCGATACATATGTCCCGAGGTAGAATCATAAAGCCCTCATTGATGGAGGGGCCAATCAACAAGATCAAGTCATACAACTTCCCCATCGATAGGGCTTACAGTGCAGATGTAAACAAGAGCCCAATTGAACTCACACGGGATGTACATGGGCAGACTCCCACCATGCTGCTGCATCAGATGCCTGTATATGTTCACCTGGCTGCCAGTACTGTTGTGGTATGCCACCATGTAAGCTTATCAGTTGCAATGTCAGGCAGCGCGCAGCATGTCACTCTCTGCTAAGCAGCCTCGCACTCCCATCCGAAAGTCCAAGGCACTTTCATCAGAAGAACAAAATGCACCAGCACACACAGCAACATCCAGCAAGCATTGAGCAAAGGGGCTGCTGGTGTGCACACAGCTGGACCGCTTGCGCCACAATGCATTGCTGCATCACGGGAAGGCAGTCGCCAGGGGTGGGCCTGCCGGCGAGAGTCAGGGACATGGATGGTGACATCATACTTTAAAGTGTTGACATATTGCCAGCGAGCTGCGCACAGTCATGCTGCGCAAGATCCTCGGTATGCCTCGGCGGTGCAACAAGCGAGTGCGTCTCAGCGTTGCCGGCAGCAGTATCTGTAAACCAGCAGTGAAGCCGGGCAGCGGCTCTTGCACTTCATAAATTGCGCATCACGCTGCTGAGGCGACTGCTCAGCGAAGCTGGTGTCCGTTTGCCGTGCTCTTCCTGGCTCCTGTGTCAACTGCACCAAGTGCAGCTGGTGAACACTGGCATGCCAGGATCATGGTCTCATGGCCGCGGCATCAAGTGCTGTCGTGACGCAGTCTCAAAGAGGGCACTTGCACTACACCGTGGTGAGCTTTGCGTTCATGCAGTACGGTCCGTCAGGACGCACGCATCCGCGGTGACACGTCTGAACTGCGGCGAGCACTGTCACGCTTTGGCGTGCTTGCGGCAATGACCCTGATGGTCGTGGCGCTGCCCACGAAGCGGATAGACTCGCGCAGGCTGACCGCGATTGTGCATCCCAAAGCTGCACCTAATGCATAGCCGACCCTGCACGGATCTAAGTCGGCAAAGGCCGTCTTCTACGTGTTCGTGGCGATGAAGGCGTTCTGAACGCCGCTGAACGCCGCGTTCATCACTTGTTCTTCAATCGCGGCTGTAACGGAAGCGGACACGCAGGCGCAGCCCGCTCGTGGCCACAGAACGAGCAGTGGCCCAAAGCGGTGCCCATGACCCCACGCACAAGCTATGCCATCGCAGCACTCGCAAAAGCGGCCGGCGAGCAGTACTGTAGAGCGCTGCCACAGGCTGAGCGGCGTCACGCCACGACGACATCCTGCACGATGACCGCGCCGTCCGCGTGGACGAATAATAGGCGCAGGCCGTCAAAGACGCACTCGTACGCCGCGCCGCCGCAGCCGCCGCCGTCGGACGCGCTGCCGCGCCCTTGGTGCACGCCGCGGATGTCCTGCGCGAGCACCTGCGCGGCGGCCTCGCTGAGCGCTGCGCGCGGTCGCAGGGGTATGTATGTTCAGGCTAGGGTTAGGGCGCTGCGCTGCGGGGCCAGAGATCGGTAACACCTCAGCGTGCTGTGCAGGGTTTAGGTTGCAGGCGATGCACTGGCAACAACGTAGACGAAGGAGCAGAGGATTTTGACCCTCTGTGCAATGTCATGCACAGAGTGTATGTACTGTCATTGGCGGCCGTTCTGTGGGACGCGTAAACCACCTTCAAGTTGGTGTAGAGAGGAAATATGACGCCCGTGCACTCGCAATTTGCGCATTCACACCGCCAAATCTGCGAGTGGTTCAGGTTCCATGCACTTGAGGCGGACCAGAAGGTGCCCACGACCGCTTGGTGCATGTGTATGTATCCATGTACTACTATGTGCATCCAGGTATGTGAAGCTCGGTCACAAACACATTTACTTGCAATCTGATTGTGCCTCCGCTGCGCTGCCGGGTGCCTGGCACACACTGCAGCCTCCGCAAGGGTTGCAAGGTGTATAGAGCTTGGGGACATAAGTGGGTGTCTCTCGCAGCATAGTGTCAGACAGTACGATGGCATGCGCACCGAACAGCTCATCAGCAACACTACTCATTTCTTACACACCTTCAGCATGCTGTCAGTGATGTCCCTCCCTTGCAGGGGGTGTTTTGATGCATGCATGTATGAGAACAGGCCATTATAGCCGTTACCATACAGACTGGCTAGCGTCCAGACCATGCCACCACCGGCGCGTAACGCGGCACATAAGAGCACTTGCTTGCGTGCGCGACCCATTCCTGCACACAGTACGTCAAAGCACCTTGCCCATGCAACCACAGTCATACACGTAAAACAAGACGCACCTTGAGGGTTGTCGAAGAAGCGGCTAGCGCGCGCGCCGCGGCGCTCGAACAGTACGTAACGCGCAAAAGAGCGCTTGCTTGCGTGCCCGACCTGCCTGTGCACACCACACGTCCAAGTACCTGGCACGTGCAACCACATTCATACTTGACGTACGTAGACGCACCTTGAGGGTTGTCGTAGAAGCGACTAGCGCGCGCGCCGCGGCGCTCGAACAGCGCGTGCAGCGCCAGCTGCGCGGCGCGCGACCACGTCACGCGGCGCCGCTCCTTGTCGCCCTCCAGCACCCACTCTGGCACCGCGAGGCCGTCGGGCACGTCGTAGGGGACGACAGGCTTCACGTCGAGCACTGGGGTGCCGTCTGCATCGGGCGAGGGGGCAGTGGGGGGGGAGAAGGGGTGGGGTGGGGGGGGGGGGGTCAGGAGAATGGCAATCAGGAAGGCTCGTCAATGAAGAGTGCAAGGCAGGGCTCGGGGGGCGGGAAGGGGGAAAGGGCATTGAAGCAGCACTATGTGTCAGGCGTGCGAGGCACGGCTTGACCAGCAAGGGACACCACCACTTCTGGGTGGAGCGTCGAAATTTTGTACTTTTAGGGAAAGGCGGCATGGCGCATGTGAGGGGCGGGGGGCGGGAAATGGGGGTCGACGGTAGTGTTGCCATCAAGTAATGTATCAACTGCAAGAGAAGACTGGTAGACTCGTGCAGAAAGCACTGGAGGCACATCGAAGTGCCGAATGTGTGGAAGGGAATGGGGTGCCACGCCCCGGGTCAAGACCCCTCCCCGTTCGCGCTGAAGTGCAGCAATTCTGGCGCAGGCTAGCTCTGTTGGAGACGCACAATGCTCACTGCATTATCAGTGGGTATTTGATAATATTTACAATGATTTCATGCGCTATGCAGCATGTTGGTTCAAATCGAGCCTTGCTCAGCCCTTCTTTCTGCCTTGATCAATGTTTTAACGTGTGTGCCTGTTCCCCTAGCCACCGCGCCACAACGGTTCAGCGCAAGACAAGGCGTGGCCGCACAACCCCCTTGTGACGTAGCCGCACTGCCGCACACGCGACCGTGTGAGTATGCAAGTGTGGGTGAGGAATACAATCACTCCTAGCACCTACTCCCACTAAGTCCAGCCCCCGCTGGCCTGCAGGTGAACGCCCAAGATGCGCACCATGGTGAGGGCCAGTGGCAGCATTGGGCGCATGAGGAGGAAGGCGCGGCATTGGGGGGTAACATGTTCATGAGCACCCACCTACAAGATCCAGGCCGCTGACGTGCAGGTGATGGCCCTGAACGCCAAGGATGCGCACCATAGTGAGGCCAATGGGGTTGGGGCGGTGCGGCGAGCGCGTGCTGAAGACGCCCACCTTGGGCCCCCCCAGGCGCGGCGGGCTGGCGTCAACAAGGGGGGGGGGGGGGGGGGGGCACACGTGCAAGCATGGTGGAGCGTAGGTCAGGCAACGGCGAGAAGAGCTGCATGACGTACGTGAAATGACGTGTTGCTGATGAGATGCAGCGCTAGATTGCTGCCCGGTGCACTCCTGATTCTGGCCCGGTCGGCCTAATTAAGCACATGGCGCTAGAAATACGCGTGTATGCTAAAAAATACATGGAAGTGGCGTGGGGGCGTCGCGCTGAAATAACATATTCAGGCTGATGCAAGTCAAACCATCCGTGAGGCGAACCAGACATCTTATGGCACAGCGGGTCTAGTGCTGGCATCACCTAGTGTTGCATAAAAGCAGACAATCATCAAGGCAAGGAAACACGCATGATGCGCTCTGAGGCGTGAGGACTGTGTACAGTCGAGGATCTGTGACATGACTGGTGAAGTGCCGAGCCTCCCTGCTGTGCGTTGATAGCTGCCGCGGGTCCAGACACATTTCAAAAGGAGCGCACGACAACGGGCAGCGGTTCGGCGACGCACTCTGCTTAGGGTTAGGGTTAGGGTTAGGGTTTACGGTTAGACACAATCATCCCTAAGCACGTGTTTGTGACACCAACTCTACTTGCTGCACACGCAAAACGTCAACAATCACTGTGGCAATCGGTCCCTGCTGCCACTGGCAGGGCCGTCATGTGCCAGTTTGGCTCCCCGATGTCGACCACCAGGCACAGCAACAACTGCAGCAGAGCGTGCCTCTCTGTGTTCAAGTGCAGGCCCGTTGAGCACCACGTATACTTTGACGTCACATTGCTGCGCCCCGCGTTGGTAGCAGGGGGTAGAAAGAGAACAGCACAACCAGCTGACACCATTCCAGTCGTCGTGACGCGGCGCCCGTATGTATTGGACGGGCTCCAGCGAGCAATGCCAATGCCACGCTGAGTGAGACCGCCACGAAGCCCACTGAAGCTCACCGCTGTGATTGTTGAGACGCGCAAATACTTCATAGAGGGGCACCGTACCTTATTTTCGCGCGGAAAGTGGTGGGCCTCCCGGCCCCCTTCTTCCCCTCCAGACCGCGCGCATTCGTGTTCTCGTGGAACACAAAGAGGACCCACGCGTGGCTGAACTGCTGGAGGTTGTCGAGCGCCGCGGGGCTGACGATGTGGGGGTGGAAGACCACTGTGCCACGGCTCAGCGGGGCCACGCTGCCCTGCCGGTTGCAACGGATAATCAGCGCTCAGCACCCAGATGTGACTATCAACGAGGCAGGACAATGGGGGTGCAACGTAATCTGACTTGCACTTGTTGTGAACACGCATGTCATTGCGCGATAGGTCTATTGATGATATGGCCAGCGGTGCCGCGTTCGTCGGACAGCCGGAGTGACTGGAGAGGAGCAGGCAGGTGGCGAGACATGATAGGTGTGCTCTGCTGCTACTCCTCGGTGCCACGTACAGCACACATGGCGGTATGAGACCAGCGCCAACTGACGCTAGAGATACACGGTGCATGCAGCCGCCGTGGTATGGCTTAGCGGAGCTGCACTGCCCTGTGGATTACGGTCAGCAGTACAAAGACATCGATGCCCATTTCTTTTACTCTGTGCAAAGCACTGTGACTGTTGCAACGCCTGTTAAAGTGGGCACTTCCTGCAGTGACGTGCAATGATGCGGTGGTGCCGTTTGTCCTGGCTGAGCACGGTCGTAGCGAAGGCGCGCCGAAGCCCCACTCGCGCAGCGCTGCACACCCAATCCTGTTCTGCCTGAAGCCGTCATGAACTCGCATGATGCTGCGCTCACAGTGTGCAGGAAGATAATGTGCCATGCCAGCAGTGCAAGGCTGAGCACCAGGCAACAGAGGATGATAAAACCGTGTCCTCATTCAAGCATACAGCGAGCAATACGCGCGATCGGGGCCCGCTGACCTCTAAACACACGGTAGCCATGCGTAAGCATGATGCACACGTCAAGTGACAGCAGATAGTAGCTCATAGCCTTCACATGACGGTGAGGCAAATCAGGCTGTACACCCTTCAAGTACGCTGTCATACATACATGCCCGGAGGCGTAAGCGGCAGCCGCTTACCTGTCTAGGGGTCCCCCTCCTGTCGCGGAAGGGCGTCTGAACGGTGGCGACGGAGACAAAGTTGAAAATGGACTGAGGCGCGTCGTTTGCAGCAACTTCGCCGCCGCTGCTGCTCCCCGTTGGCGCCGCTACGTGCCCTGCATGGCGTGCTCGCAATGAAGACTCTGTGTCAAGCGGCATTGTGCGGAGCTGGTGATTCTCATTTACTCGTACGAGCACTTCAGCAGAAGGCTGAAGTGGCAAGTACAGAACATATAGCATGAGCGTGCTGCAGACTTGATGTTGTGGCGCTGCAAGCTCTAGGCATAACAGGAGTCATGTACTGGTGCACTGAAGAGCGGTTTGCATGCATAAGCTGCCCACAGGGGCACTGCAGGCACAGGCCTGCATGTGCTTTCTTTCAAACTTCAACAAGCACCTGCGGCCCTCGCATGCCAACAAAGTTTTGGCAACGGACGTGCAGTGGTGCGCTGTTGTGCGTCATTTGCGTGACATAGCGATGACACTTCGCTGTACTTGCCTACAGTACGTTGAGGGCTGCTTTGCAGCAGTATGCTGCCTTGCTCTGCATTATCAGCAGGTTGATGACCATCAACTTGCTTGTCAGTATATATGCTGTTTGCACAGGGCCTCACTTGTGCTGGTATGTGGCGTGATAGGTGCTTATGACAGCGCGGGCCTCAGATCACGAATAAACACTGAACATTTGCGTTGAGCGGCAGCGGCACAGTTGCCAAGCGAAAGCGCGGCGTGCTCAGCAGCCCATTAGAAACTCACCATTGCTAGAATGCTGCTGCTGGACAAGCCTCAACTCCCTCTCAGCGGCAGTGCGGCCCTTTCTTTCCTCATCACGCAATGCCTTCGACTTGCGCAGCTGAGCCCTCGCTTCTCTCAGCCGGGCGTTGCAGTATAGCACAGACACAGCAGCAGCTGCTGCAGTAGCTGCTGCGATAAGTACGGGAACGGAAGGCACCTGATGCATATGCAAGCAAGCTTCCCTTTCAAAGCAACCGCGATTCTCAAAGAAAATCAACTCAATTGGATCTTCAACTCTTGGCTTGAAGTTGAAGGGGGGAAGTTTCAGCTTTTGGGCACGATCTGCATCGCAATCTTACGAGCAAAACAACGTATCGCCTGGACTCAGTAGAAACACGACTTCAATTGCACAGCATGAAAGCTGAGGTCTGAGTTGCTAATTTGAAGGGTGACCGGTGTGGCTGCTGAGTAAGCAGCTGTGGAAGCAAACAACATGCAGCAATTTTCTCAGCTATACGTTAAGCATGGACGACCTGCTAGAAATGGAGCAGTCTCACAAGATGCACAAGTCCATAACATCTGACAATGCGGTGTACCTCTGCAATGGCTACAATGCAACAGCCACGAAGAGAGGGCCTCACCTGCGGATGCACCGCTGGACATGCGCGGTAGAGTCAGATTTATGTCAATTATGTTGCAAGCTGGCAATACGTGGCAGGCACGCAGCAGCGCAACTCCCGCAAAGCATTTCGTTCTCGATATCATGTGTTGTTATGTGCTCACATCGCCTGGGGTCTGCAGTCTTGGCGCAAAACGGAGAGAAAAATGGGCTCCGCACGGATCAGGGCACTGCTTCAACAGGCACCCTGCTTCCAGGCCAGAGCCTTCACCACTACACCTCAACTACAACCAACAATCATAGCGCCAGACATGAAAGTGCCCTGCATCAGCCCCTATACTTCACCACGCACACGGCCTCGATCGGAAATGGCCACAATGTCGCTTGCCCCTGCGGACAGCTTGCGACCGACTCACCAGAGTCACTTGCGCGCCCCCCTGCCCCCCTCCCGGTTGTTCCTGCAAATTGTGGCACGCAAGGCTGAAGACCAACCCCCCCCCCCCGGCTCACCTGGTTACAGATGGCATGCGCCGCCTGAGCTGCCCACAGCCGAGCACTGCGGCACGGCAGCAGCAGTCCTGAGCAGCAGCGATCCACACACTACCCCGCAGCAGCGCATGCACGTGGCACGTCACAGGCCGCGCGTACAGGCAGCGGCGGCTGTCACGGCGCGCTCAGCACACGACACAGCAGCCGCCTCCGCTGGAAGCCGGTGCTGAATCGGTGCCCTCCGCCGCAGCAGGCGCCGGTGCTGCCGCAGGCGGCTTGGTATCGGCAGCGAAATGAACAGCAGGGGCCGCCGCACGAACCGCATCTGTGCCAGCGGCCTGCGGGCCTGCAGGCGACGCCGCAGCTGCGCCAACAGCAGCGGCGGCGGCGGCGCCGCCAGGCGCAGCAGCAGCAGCTGCAGCGTGCGCGGCGTCGGCAGGCACGGGCGACACCATGACGAAACCTTCCACATCGCTGCCGGTAGGCTTGGCATCATCTGACTGGCCGCCTGCTGGTGGCGCAGCTGCCGTAGCTGTCGCACCGCCATCGGTGATGCCCCCAGCAACAACCTCGCGCTCCCCACCCTGCACCCCCTGCGTCGCCGGTTGCGCCGCCGCTGCTGGCACCGCAGCCGGTGCAGGTGCCGCCGCCGCTGCCGGTGACAACGGTGGTGCTGCTGTTGCAGCTGCACCTGCTGCTGCTGCTGCTGTGGATGCGGCTGCCACAGCTTCCTTCGCTGCTGGTGCGTCATTTGCGGCAGGTGCTGCCTCGTTTGCAGGCTGTTGAGGTGCTTGTGCCGGCTCCAGTGCCGCTGCCTGAGAGCTGGTCGGCTGCGGCGCGGTGGCTCCACTGCTGCCGCTCCCTGCTACAGCGGTCACCCGTGCAGCAGCAGCTGGAGCTCTCGACGCGGCCTCCGCCACCGCTGACTCTTTTTCATCGCCAATGGCCTGCACTCCTGTCGAGTCATTGAATACCACGGCGGCCTCACGCAGCAATCCACCTGATGAGCCACCGTCGTCACTACCGCTGCGCCCTGCGATCAGCCGCTGCGCCGCCAGGCACTCTGCAGCAGCTAACCTGTCTTGCAATTGGGCGAGCCTCTGTTGGTCATCTGGACCGAGCCCAGCCGTCGCGGGCTGCTGCAGCTGGCGCTCTGCAGCATCCAGCCTAGCGAAGGCCTGGCTTATCCTGGCTTCCAGGGCACCCGTCGCCATGTTTGGTACTGTAGCTTTGCCCATGAGCTTCTTGAAGTTACCAATGTAACCGCCTGAACCCACAACTTCAAAAGTCCTAAGCGATGATGACTGTGTAGCAAAGCAGATGGCTATGCCATGGAACAGGTCTGCTGATGTCAAGACAGAGACGATAGGGGCCCGTCCGACTACCAACATGACTTAGGCCACCGGCAGCTGTAGGGCTGGAGGTGCGCCGAGGCAAGCAGGATGACTCACGCAGCTCACCTGGGCAAGGGCATGGACAGGACGGGGTCAGACATCAGCCACCGTTACAGCGCCAGCACCTCGAGCGCGATGCAGAAGAGCGCGCACATGCCCGACAGCACCTCCCGCACCCGCCGCAGGACCTCCCAGCAGTCGTCCGACTCCGATGTGTCAGCGAGGCGGACAGGCGCAGGACACCACTCCACTCGCGACAGCGGCAACAGCCATGCCGCCATGTCGCCTGTGCCCAGGAGCAGCATGCACAGCCACTCCGGCGCGGGAGAGAGAGGAGCGGAGGAGCCCCTGCCCGCCGAGGTGCATGGCAGATACGAGAAGATGAGGGTGCTCGGGAGGGGCGCATTCGGAGCTGTCACTCTGGTCAAGGACATTCGGGACTCGCGGCTGTACGCCATCAAGACGCTGCCGTGGGGGGACAGGGAGGACCTGAGGACGGCGGCGCTGGCGGAGGTCTCGCTCATGAGGCAGCTGCGCCACCCGTTTCTGGTGACCCTGGTGGATGCTTTCATTAGCGTGGATGGGAGGCTCGTGTGCCTGGCGATGACGTATTGCGAGAGCGGAGACCTCGCCAAGGTGAGCAGTTGACTACAATTGTGACCAGACCACTACAATAATGACCATGTGTCACAAGCGTGCACGTGAAGCTGGCTCTATGTCTGCAGTGTCTGGCCTGTGCATCGCATTTTCGGTGAACGAATCCAGGAGCGACTGCAGCTTTTTCAGAGTAGACGGCGCAAGGCATCATTCATGTCAACAGAGCAGGACCCTCACAGCACATGAAAGACACGCACTGAGGTGCAACATCACGCTGGTGTGGGCTATGCTGACATAGTATCTACCCCTGCAAACATTGGCAGTGAGGCCTGCAATCACGTTCGTGAAACTGGCAAGCCCCTGTTGTCAGCCACATTGCTGGTCTGTGCATTGTTGGCGTCTTCTAACATTGAACCTCTTCCAGACAACGCGACGTAGATCATTGGCGCAGCAGGCGCATGCATGCAGCAAGTCCGCAGTACTCTCGCTGTAGGTAGCGCGAAACTACCTTAGGGTGATGCCCTCATAGAAGGCGTCGGCGAGGCCAGTGATCAAGTGCAATCGCACCCACGAACTGTGGTCTCTGAGCAACCAATAGTCGTGATGTGGGCGAGGCCGGTGATCAAGTGCAATGGCCACACAAGAATGTGATCTTTGAGCAATCAATAGTCGTGATGTAGGCTACACACAACATATGGTACATGTTTCACAAGTGCACTCTGCAAGTCACTTGACTCACTTGATTCACTTTGTTGGTGTGTTCTCAACCAGTACCTCAAGTGGTGCACTCTCGTGCAAAATCAACTGCAGCTGTGCATACCGGTGCACCATACTGCTGGTGGTGCATGTATGCAGTGAGACGCTTCCTCAATTGTCAAGGCAAACTGTGACGGTGTGAGGGACTCTCTACTCTCACATGCCTGCGAGTAGTCATGGTAGGCGTACACCCAACCCCCCCCCCCCGGCTTGCCTCGCCTCGTGGCTCAGCTGATGACTCTTCTCTCTGAGGCCACTTCACGACTCCCTCATCAAGACACGGCATAGGGCTTGCTGCAATGTCGCCTCCTGCAATAATCGGCTCGTGTTGTAGAGCATGTTGTCAGGCCATGTGCTGCAGAGCATATCGTCGCATGCAGCTCTGTGCGTGTGCAGATGCAGTGCCGTAATTGCAACGCGCCATGGACAATGTCCAAAGCACCAATCTTCAAGACGAACATGTATCTTGGTCCATGAACACAGGAGTGGACTGGCGAGCATCTGGGGGGTATGTATGTATAGGCACGCCACTGAGGACGCGCACAGGCGCTCCACACGACTGCCGCTTGTCATTTAGAAAGTGACGGCTCACCCTATCACGTGAAGCTAGATGCCAAAGGCAGCGGGTGCCAATTGGTACACATCGTGGCGAAAGATGCGCACGCAAAGCTAACAGACGCTTTGTTGCGCTGCTTGTCGCACAACAGACCGGTGATGCGTTTCTCTTTACACGTGTATACGTACACACTTCAGATGTATTGATGAAGTAATGCATGAAGTAAACTTTTCACTGGTAACATGCATCGTGTACATCAGTGCTCTGCGCTGCTCGCGGAGACGCAGCCGGTCTCCTCGCCCCGCGCCCTATTCGCGCACGCAAGCGCCATGCACCCCTTATCCTCTGACCACAACCGGGGCGCTTTCAACAATTGAGCGCACGCTCGCAAGCACGCCATCGTCCGCAGCATCATACCGCCACCGGTCATTGCGTACAAGCACGACATCACAGGCGTTGTGCGACCATGCTTTTTGCCGTGGAGGGCGCCAACTTCACCCCTAGCTTCAATTCCTCTTTAAGTTAGGTCATTGGCCGCGGAGGATGCTGTCTCCTGAGCCACCATCCCTGGCTGTGCATATTCGGAGTGTGCTGCACTACCTCACGTCACACCATCACCTCCTGCGGTGGCTGTGTGCCGGATAATGGATCTATGGAGCGGCCCTTGCCAAGCTTTCATCGTCAACTGCCAAAAGTTGACGCGCGCTCAGAATTCGAATCACTCACATATCATTGCTCTTGTGAAAGTATACACTTTGCAGTATCATCACGATGCAGTGGCTCCGCCATCGTGAAGCGAGGTACCGTGCCTTGCCGCCGCCGCTCGATGCCGCCTGCGGGGGCGCGTGAGTGTAGCACGCGAACGGTCTGACAAGTAGAGTGCTGCTTTCCTCAGCCACATATCGCAAGGAGCATAGGCTGCCCATGCCCAAAGGAGCGCCCGAAACTGTACTCTTGTGCAATTCATGGTGGGGTTTCAAAAGGGTTGTATCATCATCGAACACACCGAACAATCTGTGTAATGCAGTGATTTCAGGAGAGTCAACTTCAACCTGCATGCACTGCGCAACCCTCGTTCATTCCGTGTCCGCGCTGGTCATCGGCCATGCGCCAGCACTCTGCGCGCCTCTCGCGGTGCAGCAGTTGGTTTCCTTATCCTGCCGTGCATTCCTCAGCGGTCGCTGATTGGCGAGCCTTTCTCACCAGTGTCGCCCTCGAGCATCGGGCTGCCGCCATCATCTCTGCGTTGTGCGAGCACGCGTCGAGTGCGTGTGCGCAAGCGCTCCGCGCGCCGCTCACCGAGAAGCCAGTCATCTCGTGGTTCTGCCCATGTGCGTGCCTGGACGCTTGCAACTGACAGTCCAACCTCTTCTGCGAGCCTGAGCCTTCAAGCATCGCACCACCGCCACCACGCCCTCGACCGTATCGCGCAGGTCATTGAGCACGCACGCAAGCGCTCCGCGCCGCTCGCCGAGAACCCAGTCACCTTGTGGTTTCGCCGAGAAGCAGGTCGTCTCGTGGTTCTGCCCCATGTGTGTGCCTTAAAGGCTGTTAAAGCTGTTCCGCAAGCGTCAACCGGGTTAATCCTCAAGCACTGCGCCGCGATTATCCGCGCAGGTTATCGAGCACGCGCGCAAGCGCTCCGCGCCGCTCGCCGAGAAGCAGGTCGTATCGTGGTTCTGCCAGGCGTGCCTCGGCATCGCGCACCTGCACGCGCGCCACCAGCTGCTGCACCGCGACATCAAGCCCGCCAACCTGCTGCTGACCGAGTCGAGCCGCCTCCTGCGCATCGGCGACTTTGGGCTCGCCAAGACGCTCGGCAGCCACGGCCAGGTACATGCGTATGCGTATGGTGCATGTGTGTAGTCACCCAAGTAGTACAGCGAAGCTCGTGCGCATCGGCGACTTTGGGCTCGCTTAGATGTTGGGGAACCACGGGCATGTGCATACGATGTACTTCTTCTTCGAAGTGCACAAGTACCCACTCAAGTAGCCAGCTAGCATGATGCTGAGAGCACCGAGGCTGGCCTTGAAGGTGCTCTGGCTGAGGCCTCCTGCCACCGCCCCCGTCCCCCCCCCGCTTCCTCTGACCCCCCCCCCCCCCCCCCCCCCTTTTCCTGCCCCTTCCGCCAACCGCCCCAGACGGTGAAGACGGAGGTCGGCACCCCCTACTACACGTCGCCCGAGATGTGCAGCGGCGCGGCGTACGGCTACCCGAGCGACGTGTGGAGCCTGGGCGTCGTGCTGCACGAGATGCTCGCGCTCGACGTGCCGTTCCGCGGCCGCGACACGGTGGAGCTCGTGAGCAGGGTCGCGTGCGCCGCGCCGCCCGCGCTGCCGGCGCGCTACGGCACCGAGGTGCGTGACGAGCGGCGCGCGCTGTGTTGCACTGCTGCTGTGTGCGCAGGCTCGGCTCGGTGAGGGGTTGAAAGAAGGTCAAAGAACCACCAGCCGTGTCTCGGACGCGCGCGCCGCGCCGCCCGCGCTGCCGGCGCGCTACGGCGCCGAGGTGCGTGCGCGCGGTCAAATCCTGCTCTCGCTATTATTATCTTAGTTTTCTGGTGTTTGTTAAGAGTGTTAAGAGTATACAGAGCTTGAGAGTTCAGGCTTTTAATGGGAGCCCCCGTAAATGGTGGCCGCAGCTTTGATTAAAAGCATAATCATATTTGATTTCTGGGAGCGGCGCACGTTGCGTCGCGCTGGTGGTGAGTGTACAGAACCGGGTGTTGGTGAGGGTCGAAGGAGCCCACCAGCTGTGCCTCGCCTGCGGCACCGCAGCGCGCCTACGCGCGTACGAGCGTGCAATGCGTCGCACTGATGTCGCGTGCGCAGGATGGGGTGTTGGTTGAAGGAACCCACTGGCTGCGTCTCGCGAGCGTGGTATGGTCGTGCTGGCGTGAAGGCGCCATAAGCGCGACAAAGTCGCTGGTGTTTCAGCCCTTTGAGAGCGCGTCTTCGAGATGCGCCGCTTGTGCGCGGCACCGTCTGCACTTGGTGCAGTTCCCAGTTCACACCGCGGGCTGTATGTCGGCGTTCAGCACGACCTGCCGCGGGCGCAGCACCATGCAGCTGGCCAGCAAGGACGGAGACGCGGTGCCGTGTCGCTCCATCCCCATTGCGGGTGTGCCGCGGCGCTCTCAAGCACCATTTGCTGCCCATGATGGCGATAGTTTTTGAGTCCTTGCAGCGCTTCTGAGGGGCGTGCAGTCCGCGTGAGGCGCGCAGTCATCGAGACGTCAGTGCGGCTGGGGCGGCGCGCATTGCGTGCATGCCTCGACGGGTCAGGAAAGTGGCGTGCGGCAGCGGGGGCAGAAGCGCTGCGGGGGCAGAAGCGCTGCGGCCCGTGCGATGCAAACCCTCACACCTCCACTCCAGAAATGCCAACCCTCCTTGCCTTCACTTACCGTCTGCGCTAAGAGTCACCAATCCCACCCCACCCCCAAGCCTACGTCCCGCCACCCCAGACGAGCAGAGGCACTCATTGACGTCCTGTAATGCTTGCATGAGTCTTCCACGCTTCCACGCCGCATTGGTCGCCGTCGCAACGGGTGGCACGCCCCGTGCAGTGGCGCTTGCAGAAGGACCCCCCCCCCCCCCCCCCCACCCCCAATCCTACAGCCCGCCACTTTTGACAAGCAGAGGCACGCATTGACGTCCTCTAAGTAGCACTCGCGTGAGTCTTCCACGCCGCGTCGAGGCACTGACACCGTCACTGTTACACTGTTCATTGCTGTTGCCGTCGCGACAGGTTGCGCGCCTCGTGCAGTGGCTCCTGCAGAAGGACCCCGCGCGGCGGCCCCAGCTCGGCGAGGCGCTGTGCGTGCCACTCACGCGCAAGCCCGCGCTCGCCGTGGTCGCCGCCTACAAGCCCATCGCCATGCCGGAGCGGCAGCGGCGCGCCGAGGGGCGTGAGCTGTCGGAGCAGGTGAGCGCGTCAATGAAGTTGAAGTTGACAAATTGAAGTTGAAGCTGACAAGTTGAAGTTGAAGGTGAAACCCGAGGGCTGCTCTCGCAAAACGCCCCTTGTTGGCTACGTCGGGCGAGGCCGCGCTCGCTGTGGTCGCTGCGTACAAGCCCATAGCCATGCCCAAGCGGCAGCGGCGCGCCAAGGGGCGCGAGCTGTCGGAGCAGATGCGCATGAAACGTTGAAGTTGAAGTTGATAAGTTGAAGTTGAAGTTGCACCCGTGCTCGCCGTGGTCGCCGCGTAGAAGCCCATCGCCATGCAGGAGCGGCAGCGGCGCGCCGAGGGGCGCGAGCTGTCGGAGCAGGTAAGCGGGTCAATGAGGTTGAAATTGACAAATTGAAGTTGAAGCTGACAAGTTGAAGTTGAAGATGAAACTCGAGGGCTGCTCTTTGCAAAACGCCCGTTGTCGGCTACGTCGGGCAAGGCCGCGCTCGCTGTGGTCGCTGCGTACAAGCCCATCGCCATGCCAGAGCGGCAGCGGCAAGTCGAGGGGCGCGAGCAGCCGGAGCACGTGAGCCCGTCGCTGCTGTGACGAGACAATATTGAGGCTGCATACGAGGGCTGCTTTGTGCAACCACCTCTTCAAGCCTGGCGGCCGCTGTTGAGGAATGCCGTGCAGGCCGGTGGTGGGCGCGCACGAGCGTACGTACTGCCGCACCTGATTGACGGCGGCGGCGAGCAGACAGCATCGGTGCTGAGCGCTGCTGCTCTCGGAACTCAAAATGCGCGAAGTGCGCTGCAGTGCAACCTTGCGGCATGACTCGGAAGGCACAAACAGTGTCTCGCATAGATTGAGCTCCTTGTTGCGTGGGGAGGAGCTGTACTTTTGAGCACGGCCGATGACCCTTCGCCGCGCCCTTGCGCACAGAGTCTCATCACCCGTGCACGCAATGAGGCACTGCGGTGTTGTCACATCACCATTCAACATGCGCTGCTGATAGCCTCGGCCACCTTGATGCATCATGAATCGGCGCTACCGCCGCAGTACTTGACAGCGACGGCGTGAGGATTGCAAGCTGACAGCATCGCAGACAGCACTTGCACGCGTGATCGCAGGGTCTGCGCCCTGCCTTGCGCGCGTGACACCGCGTCCAACTTGCCTGCGCACCAAAGAAATGCGCAGCGGATGACACGCAGCAGCAGCGATCAGCGGATGGCACTGCAGCCACTGACCCCCTGCACCCCCTCGACTGCCCCCACCCTACCTACCTACCCCACCGCAGCTGGCAGCGCTCACCGCCGCGCACGGCGCCGTGACGATCCCCGACGACGTCCACGCCGGCTGCGGCGCGCAGAACGCGGCTGAGCCGCTGCTGCCCTCCCCCGCCGCCGCCGCCGCCGCGCCGGGCAGAGACAACGACTCCAGCCGCCGCTCCAAGGACAACAGCTCCTCCGGTGTTAGGCCTACGCTGGCGGTGTCGGTGCGCGGCGGCGGCACGAAGCGCATGATGTCCTGGGCGCCGGACGATGCCAGCGCCACCAGCGACGGCGGCGGCGGCGGCGGCGGCGGCGGCGGCGGCGGCGGCAGCGGCGGCGGCAGCCTGGCCAGCAGCCGCGGCAGCGTGAGCGGCGGCATGCGCAGCAGCTTCAGCAGCGCCGGCAGCGGCACGTCGCACTCCAGCACGAGCGCCGCCGCCGACAGCGCCGCGGACGCTGCGTCGCCCGCGCGCATCTCTGCCGAGCCAGGCGCCGGTGCGTCGCGCGTACCGTCTGTCGGTGACCGCAGCAGCGGTGACGGCGGCGGCAGCGGCGGCGGCAGCGGCAGCGGTGACGGCGACAACGGCGGTGATGGCAATGCTGGCGGCAGTCACAGCGGTCACGAAGCCGTGGGGCATGAGGTGCCGGCGCCAGAGCAGGGCGAGGCGGCGCCGCTGCTGCTGACGGCGCGCGGCGCGCACGCGCACGTGGTGCAGCGGCTGCACACGCTGCACAGCGCCGCTGCCACCGACGGCGGCGGCGGCAGCCACATCGACGGCGACTCCCTGCACTGCGACTCGTACCACGAGGACGCTACCGCCTTCCACGAGCCCGAGCCATTGTTACTGCCCTCGCCACTGGCAAGCGGTGGCGTTCAGAGGGTTCCGTCGCCGCCGTCGCAGCCAGCGCCGGAGGGCAGCGGCGGCGGCACCTCGCCGCAGTTCAGCGCGCGCCTGCAGGGCAGCTTCAAGCTGGCGTCCCAGGCGAGGGCGGTGACGCCGCCGAGCTGCGCCAGCAGCAGCGCGCCGCTGCTGCCGCTGCTGCCGGGCAGTGAGTCGCCGTCGCCAGCGGCAGCAGCGACGCCGGCGGCTGCAGTGCAGACAGAGCTGTTCTCTGCGCCCGCGGCGGCGGCTGTTACAACAGGCATGCCTCGTACGGATGCGCCAGTGCCGCCGCTGTCGCCGGCAAGCATCGCCAGCAGCCGCATGAGCGCAGCGCCGTCTGCCGCCAGCGACGGCGTCGCCGCCGCGGCGCGCAGCGGTGCCGCTGCCGCGGCCAGCGCCGCCGCCGCCGCGGCCGGCGGCAGCGGCGCCGGCAACGGCGCGCTCGCCAACGGGCGGCGCTTCAGCCGGCAGCCGCCGTGGCTGCAGCAGCAGCTGAGTGCGTCCAAGCTGCTGCAGCCGCAGCGGCCGCTGCAGCAGGCGCAGCTGTCACCGCGGGCGTCCGTGGCAGCGGCGGCGGCGGCGCTGGCGGCGGAGGCGCCGGTGGCGTCGCTGTCGCACGCGGGGCGCTCGCGCACGCGCAGCCTGTCGGTGTCGGCGCGGCGGCGGCAGCAGCGGCAGAGCAGCAGCGCGGACGTGACGGGCGGCGTGGAGCGCGCGGCGGCGGTGCTGCCGCACGTGCCGCAGGAGGCGCGCATGAGCTCGCACGCGCAGGCGTCGCCGACCAAGCGCGCGTCGTCGGTGCGCGCCCTGGGCACAGGTACGATGCAATCTTCTGTACACTGTAACGCACGAACAAATGCTGCCATCCGAAAGTGGTGAACAAGAGGGTTGCACCGAATTGTGTGGTTCGCCAACACACGCCCCAGGGCAGACACATGTAGCTTGCTGCGCGTTCACTATGAAGTCTGTGGCTCCGTGCTGCCACTCCAACACTGTCAAAGGGCGTGTACATGCATCCTCCCTTGGCCAAGCTAGCAGTCTGTAGGCATGTAGCCAGCGAACCACATTTGTACACCAGCCTAATCCATGATGCACTCCACCTCCACGCCTGACTGCTGGCCAACAACCACTGTTCGCTTCTTCACAGGTGACAGCGCAGAAGTATCTCAGCCGCACAACAGCCTCCAAAGCTCAGTCTCCCCAAGGCTGTCGCGCGCAGCGGAGGCAGGTCTGCCAACGGCAGCGGCGGCGGCAGCGGCGGCGGCGGCGGCAGCGGCGTCCACTGCAGACCGCAAAGCAGCGCAGCGACTGTCGCAGGCGCTGACGTTCTCGCACGAGTCCGGCACCACGCCATCGCTGCTGTCGACGTACGCCGGCAGCGGCGGCGGCGGCGGCGCCGCCGCTGCCGAGACGCGGCGGCACAGAGCTTCCGCCACCATGCCTGGCTGAACCCGCGGGTATTGGAGAGTCGATTGCTTTTTGTAGAGGGCTCGAGGGGAGCAACCATGTAGGGATGCTCAGCGCTAGGGAACATGCCAGTGAGCGGCGTGAGGCGCGGACTCCATTTCCTTCGTATGCAGCACAGGGCAGCAACCGCGTGTGGTCGCCCTGCAATAGGCGCTTCATACAAGCGCGCGCACGGCATCCGTTCTGTCTGGCAGCGGCGCTGCATCGAGGAGCCGTTCACCAGCATAGGCGAGGCCCCCGTGTGCACCACAGCTGCCACCCCCACAGAAGCTGCTGCATGAGGATGGCGGCAGCGCAGCAGGGACAGAAGACGCTGCCCCCGCACCAACGGATCAATGGACAGGCGCAGGCACCACTGCAGATGCAGCTGGCACGCAGGCGAGCTGGCGGAGCGGTGCGCTGGGTACGGCAGCAAAGAGATGGACTCAGCGGCAGCCACCTAGGTCACAGCAAGAGACTTTGGCTTGGTTTGAATGGCAGCAGTTGCTATGGCGCAAATCTCACGGCGCTTGGCAAATTACACACGAGCGCCCCCCGACGTCGAAAACATGTTGATAGGGGCCGCATCAGCTGCTTGCAGCACCTTCACAGCACGTACATGCAAGGTTTTGAAAGCTGATGGAAAGCTGACTGCCATCAAAGAGCCCTGCCATGAATGTTGTTGTTTCCATTCAGAAACTCTGTGACAGAGACACTGAATTGTAAGAGCTGCCACAGGGTGTTCTTTGTTGATGTCTGCTGACACCTGCAAGTACTTGTGGACTGTAGGCATGTGCTCTTTGGCGTTGTTTGGCAAATATCATGCATGACAACAGACACTGCACACGCACCAACTGCAGCCTGCCATTCTGTGGCTCTGCAAGCAGGCAGGTGCTTACATTGCCCGGCTTTCATAAAGTGCATGTTGACACACACACACAGAGGGGCAAAGGGTAGGCTGCCACCAAACACAGCAATGACAGCGTCATGAGTTCTTGCATGTGTATAATGACTGTCATTGAAGAATGCATCTAGGAAAACATGGTGTATACATATGGAACACACCGCATCGTAGCGCGCTGGGAGACCAGTCAGTTGTGGCGCTGGCTCAGGTTGCACAAAAACGCATACCCTGTGTAGCAGCAGCCCCCATCGGTTGAGGTGCATGACTCCCCCCCCGATGCCCCCCTCTGCAGTCGGTAAGCATGCTGTCGACGCAGGCACACGTAGGCCAAAAGGGCAAAGAGGCACTCAAGCACTTCGTCCGAGAGTTCATGAGCGGATGTGAAGCCCCTAGCCAGGAATGCCTGGGGTGCACTATACCCCCCCCCCCCCTCCCCCATGCAGCAGGCCCATTTAACCTGCACCCTGATGCTCTAGTACACACGCGCAGTTGCGGCTTGTGGCGTGCGGAACAGCGCACGCGCCTCTACTTCAAGTATCGTACACATCCGGCCTACTGCCAGGGCTGACTGCCCACGCACATGAAACATTACAGCCCCCTTCAATGCTCAGTGAGTTGGCCATCACAGCACTGCTGCGGCCATGCTCTGCGCTCTTTGGTGTGCGATCGATACTTGAGCTGCCGTGCTATATAAGACAGATGAAACGGTCACTGGAGCTCAATACCATCAACTTCTCAGCGCTGGCAGCTGCCTGTTGAAACTGGTGCCAATCGAGCAGGTCGTGGGAGCTGAGCTGACAGCAGCGCGGCTGCGGCTGCTGCTGCTGCCAGCACTGCTCAATGACCGTGTTGCAAACAGTGGGTGGAGATGTTGACACTAACACAGCCCCCGCAGATGGCAGTGTTGCACCTCAGGCGCTGTGCCTAAGCTAACGTTGCCTCGCGCGTCCGGGGCGCGGCCTGCATCATGGGCGTTGCTGCTGCTGCTGCTGCTGCTGGCGCCGCTGGTGGTGGATGCTGCTGCGGGGGCGCAGCAGCAGCCGGCGCAGTCAGCTGCGCCGCCGCTGCTGCTGCTGCTGCCGATGCTCCTGTGGCCCGCTGCTGCATGCCGCTCGACTCTTGATGCTGCTGCGCTGCGGCGTGGCGGCGGCGCGCGCGGCGCGCGCTGATGCGCGACGTTGTGAGCAGGTCGCCTGCGCAGCCGTTGTGGAGCACTGCTGGGTCGTACGCGTCGTGGCGCGCCCCCGCCACCACGTGGTGGCGCCACCTGTCAGCGGCAGGCGCGCCACAGGAGCGGCTGTGATGACGCAATGCACAAGTTCTAGGCGACGAATCTACCTCAAATGCTCAAGTAGCAGTGCAAAAGAAGTGCACATATAGCGTGTACTTTCGTGCTTTTCAGGTGCCCAGTACCCGCAACCTCACTGCGGCAAGCGCTGACATTACTGAGTGACAAGTGCAGGCGCCACATGCAGTGCCATTGCAGTACTTCTTGCTACCACCGCACACATGCCATCGCGGTATCCGCCGGATGCCATTGCTATGTACAGCAGTGCCGCAATTGTGACCACAAAGGGGCAATTGAGGCATGCACACGATGTCAACGGTCATGGGTGGTGCAACATCATGCCTGCCAAAGGGCTTGGCTAATGCTCGTGTTCATGAGGCACCCAAAAGGGACTGCCAAGTTCGCTGTCTCTGGCATACGCAGCTGCGTGCATGCAACCCACGTACTTCAAGTACTTGAGGGTTATGAAATTGCCCTTTGGCAGGACCATCGTCGCAATTGCAACAGTCGGCGGCCTACCACACTACGAAGCCCACACATCAACAGACGAGCGCCGATGGCTCACACCAATACCAACGCAAATCGCTGTCCAGATTCTCCTGCGGGCTGCAGCGACTTAGCAGATGTGCCCTGCGTCGGGAAGCACCCACTCGCTGCTGCGGCCGCGCGCGCCTGCCACACAACGCAGCCCACGCAACAGTGAACGCGCGCTCGCACCTACACTAAGCACATCGCGGCATCCAGTTTCTCGCAAGGGCTGCAGCGACTCACCAGATGTGCCCTGCGTCGGGAAGCACCCACTCGCTGCTGCGGCTGCGCGCGAGCGCCGGAGGCTGGTCAACGGTTGCCGGACGCGCAGAGTCGTCAGCTGCAGGTCCGGCGCCGTTTGTGTGCGCGTCCTGTCGTGCACGCGCGAGCAGGGGGCAGACTTCGGCTTACTTTCTCCACAGTTCGGAGAACAAGTCAGATGTAGGTGGGCGGGAAACAGCTTGGCCGTTGGCGTTCGGGTTAGCTGCGTAGCTGGCGGGGCGGCGGATAGGCTCAGTCCCTGCAGAGCGTTGGATATCGCCTCCAAGCGTCAAGAGATCTCCGGTTACAGTGTATGAGGGCTGACATAGGTAAAGTCTGGACTGGGAAAGCCTGCAGCGTTCCTGCTATCAGTGAAACCTCGGCCACCAGGGATGGCTATGTATGGATCTGCTGAAGTTTAAATCATGTGGCACACTCGTCCCGCATTCATGCTGTGCACCGCCATCAGCTTTATCATAGCACTATCAACTAGCTGACGACAGTAAGGCCTTAGTCTTTGTGTCGAAGCTGGAAAAAACAGTGTCTGTAAAAAAAAAAACAGTGTCTGTCAACAGGCCAGGTTCTGGGTGGTGATAGCAGGGCTTGTATTGCTGCAGCTCAAACTTGTTGCCATTGAACTTAGAGTCACACAGAGCAGCCCCGATCAGGAGCCTGCGCAAAGTACTGGTACGCACACAGCAGCCAACGTTTCATGCAAAAACGCGTCCTGTCTTGTCAGTCACGTTCAGCTTCTCCAAGCATCAGTCCAGCACAAACTGCACACCTCCATAACATGCCACTGACCTGGGTCGCGGTGCGTCCCCGATGGTAGGGCGTGCCCTGCTGCTGCCCGCTGCCGCTGGCAACGCCTCTGCGCCCCGACGGCGGCAGCACCTTGTGCGGCAGCGCCGGCGATGCCTGTGCGGGGGTCTGAAACGCGCGCCCCGTTATCCACGGGTGCCGCAGAACCTGCACAAAGGGGGTCGACTGGGGTACGTCAAGACAAGTGCTGGTCACAGGTGTGGGAGTGGTGACACAGAAATGTCACCTGTCGGCGCTCGTGTGGGCTTTGACGCCCCCGCCCGGTGCTCCAGGGCAGCTGCGCGCTGAGATCAGCCTACAGCAAATTCCTTGGAGCCGCCTATCGTGTAAACTGTTGCAGTATGATATCCAGGTGATCAAATGGAAAGCTCCTTAGGGTTAGGGTTAGGGTTAGGCAGCACAGGCCACGCGCACGGGGGCGGAGGCTGCTAAGCTCAAGCTGCACACCTTGCGCAAGGAGACGTGACGCTGCACAAGCTTCACACATTCACAGAGCGTTCGATGAGCTGATGCGCAGTGTTCGCACCTGCCACAGCTAGCCCCAGAGGGCTCACTCCGCAGTGCACTGAGCAATACACTCAGCCGCCGCAGTCCCCTGAACGGCAAATTGGGCCTAGCGGCAGGTGGAGCAACTCCCTGCAAAACCTGCAGCAAGTTTGGTGGTGCTGTCCAGCCCTCTTCGCGTTGTACTGCCTGCAAGACATTGTTGAAAGGAGTTTCACCTGTTGCGCTGTCCATCTTCGCATCGGGTCCACGTCCAGCATGTGCCGCAGCAAATCCTTCACTGCGGGACTGGCGTACAGAGAATCAAGGTAAAGTGGCACGTCACACGCCATTCGCGCCTCTTGTTGGTTCAGGAACTTCAAGGGTGGAGTGAACATGTTGCACGCCGGCCGCCGCTGACGAACAGGCGTCAGTGTGTACTTCAAGGCGCACTGAAAGTGACCGGGCATGGCTGCTGTCTGGCTGCGCATCAGCAAAGCCAGCCAGCCGCCGGCACTGGTGCTGCACCTTTGAACATCATTATGCAAGATCGAGAGCTGTCAGTCAAGCATGGAAGCAAACACATCGAACGAAAGGCATCCTCCTGTGCAATTGGGCACGCAGTGGCGATGCGGGGCACAACCGTCGTCACACGCGTGAGCCTGCAAGGCCAGAAGCAGTGCTCAGCACTATGACTCGTTGCGCACCTGCGCTTCTTCCACTGCGCGTCCGGGAATTTGAGGACATACCTGTGGCGACAGCATACAGCGAGAGCAAAAAGAGTACTCAGCGAGAGCAAAGTACTACGCCACACAGCACACAGCAAGAGCAAAACGAGTACTCAGCGAGAGCGAAGAGTGCTGATTGGATATGTTGTGGTGCAGCTAGGCGGCATGGCAGCAGTGTGTATGCCGGCGGCAGACCGCATAGTACTATATATGATTATGTAATGCTCGGAGAAATCAGCATTTCGTAGACCTAAAATGTCAGCGAGCTTCTGGAGGACACAACATCCTTCTTAGAGCTTCGGCTTTACTTTGTTTACGATATAATTTTCTTTGGTTTCCCCTCAGACGGGCCACGGCGTTAGCATAACACTCGCTAACAAAACAAGAGTCAGTTTTGAGTCAGTTTTTTGTTCACGATTGAACACGGCGTGCGCACACATCGAGATAGAGCGCGCGTGATGGCTTCAGAGACTGCCGAGCAGTAGCAAAGAACAACCATGTAGTCAGCCCATGCGTTGAGTGTATGCGGCGTCTATCGCGGCTTATTCAGCTGCACACAGAAAAAGTTAGCACGTCGAAAGCAGAACAAAGCGTGCACATCCAGGTAGAGCGCACGCAATGGCTTCAGAGACTGCTGAGCAGTAGCAGAGAACAGCCATGCAGTCAGCCCTGGCGTTGACTGTGTGCAGCGCGTGCTAAGGATAACCTAACAGAATTTTCAACTTCAAACTTCAAAACATTCGGAGGTTCGTTTTCCTTCAGTGTGTGCCCACGCTGCATGAGATGAGATACAACGCCATTGCCTACACCATGACTTCGCGCAGCGGATAGCTTGTTGATGCCTTTCGTTCGTGTAATACATGGCTGCTCTTGAGTGTCAACGCAGACAACTGATGGCGCTCACTGCAGCATGCAAGCGTTATCACCGATATAATTGCCGGCACGGCCGGCCTCGAGCTGTTGTCATAAGCTCAATTTAATTGTCATTGGCTCAATTTAAGGAGTATCATAACGGCAGCGACATCCTAGATTCAGTGCGGATGCGAATAGGACAATGCAATGTATGCGCTTCAATGATCTGTGCGCCTGGTCGGGCTTTTGAGTCCACGTAAACTGGGCCAGCACAGAAAAGGCCAGGAGCTTTTGGCGCTGCCGAGTTTGTCAAGCCACAAACCACGATGGGACTCAGCTTTCACATGTCCTGCAGCGTGCATGACAACTTCAGCAGGCCAGGTTTGATGTTCTCCGCGTGTACCGCTCTCCTCAGTTAGAGCTTCAAACGGATGACCTCACCAGCCTTTTCAGCTGTCAGAACCTGATCGGTGCGCACGACGTTGGTGGCGACGGAGTCACTGCATGTGCCAAAGCACAACTGTCGACAAGTGAGCCGCGGGAGCGATGGGCGCGGCTGCCGTATGTCAACATTTGGTGTGTGAACTGGGATCCGTGTCGCCGGCACACTGCGCCAGCAAAATAGTCCAGCAAGTAAGTTTTTTCTTCGCTGAGGTCAGTATTTTGCGGGGGGGAAAAAAAACTTCCTGCGCCTGCATATATCAAAATTGAAGTATGAAGGGCGTCTGGGATCAATTCAACTCTCAGTGGTGCCACTCGGCCTCAAACAGCAAGTGCAGCTACCGCATCCATTATTCAACCCGCTCACCGCTTTGCGGCCAACTGCATCCCCGGTGGTAGCAGCTCCAGATCGGCGTCGAACGGTAACCGCCGCGAGTTCAGCAAGTAGATGAGCACGCCACACGCCCAGATGTCCACGCTCTGCGCACTCATCATCAATACATTAATGGTTTAGTAATGGTTGGTGCTCTTACACATGGAGCAATGTTCCTTCAGGCGGCGGCGACCGCCGCGAGTTCAGCAGATAGATGAGCACACCGCGCGCCCAGATGTCCACCTCTGCGCACTCATCACCAATAAATTAACGGATTTGTGATGATTGGCACTTTTGCACATGGAGCAATGTTCTTTCAGTCAGCGGAGGTCGCCACTAGTTCAGCAAATAGATGGAGCAAGGAGCACGCACATGTTCACGCTCTGTGAGGCGGCGGCGCCGATTTGTGCCAGAGGCTTTTCATGCGGCCACTGAATGAATTCTAGAGTGAAGCGAGGGAGAGGCCTCCAGCGTGCATTCACAGAAGTGAATGTTTCTCGTGGCATCCGATCCTGGCACCATGTGATGCAGGTGTGTGCAATGAAATGCAAGTAGGCAACACAAAATTTCTGTTTGAAGGAAAATGCTTTTATGAAGTGAGGTGCTTCTTGCTGCTTTGGCACCCTGCCACTATGTTATGCGAATCCGTGCTTGACCTGGACGTGGGCAGCACGATTGTGGTAGTACTCAAGGGACAGCACTCGAGAGGAGACGCGCTGATACACACAGGCAGATGCAATAGCTGCACAGCACAAGGCTACAGATGCCACTAGAATGTCCACAATCACTGCAGCTCACACGCAAGCGTTTTTTCAAGGAAAGTCCTGATATATTCCTGTGAACATCCGAGCGTGCGCAATTCAACGCTGATGCTTCAGCCTCTGGCGTCCTGCACAGCTACGCAGCCCGGCATGCGTTCCGCGGCCTATCACACTAGTGGACTGCCGCACACGCCGTTGATGCTTGTCATGTCTGCGGTAGTCAGCTCTGCTTTCCCAAAACAACTTGGCATGACTGACAGTGTCGCGGTGCACTACAACACCACAAGGCGAATGCTGCACTGTGTGTGAAACCAGATCTGACTGGTTGTGGGGACTCATAGACCATACGCCCGGAAACGAATGATGTTGATGACTGTGCAATGTTTCAACAGCGCTGACCAAGAAACAATCTCGACTCCATACTTGTGATCGTTGACTTCTAACGCACACCGGCAACACAAGCAACAGGCCGCAGCGTGTAACATCACGCCGCAGGCTTTGACCCTCACCTGGCTGTAGCTGCGCTGCTGCCGTATCTCGGGCGCAATGTAGCCGCCCGTGCCCAGGAAGCTGCCGGTGAGGTTGTAGCGCAGCGTTGTGCTGAAGCCAAAGTCTATGAGCTTGGCCTGCGGCCACTGCGCATACCGGTCCACCAGAAGCAGGTTTTCCGCCTGAAATTGTAGCATAGCACGAGTTTTTACGCTGAGGTTATTGAGGTCCGAGATGTTCGAGCACTTGCGTTGTCCCGTGCCCAGTGTGGCACAGCTGTCAGGGCCTGGTTGGAACCCTTTCATAAAAAGACTTGTGGTGACAGTGCAGTAGAACATTGATATCGCAGACCTCCCCCCACATCTACACATAGGAGGATGATAATATAACCAGTGGAGACACCACGAAAAAAGCGCGCACCAATGCACAAAGACTTGATGGTTGACACAATAAAAGCAGCGCACCAATAAACATTGACTTGCCGGTTGGAAGTGCTCGGCAATGAGCAATGCAGGTTGTGTGGCTCCACATATGCCACAATGCCGCAGCTGAAGCAGCTTCGCATGCCGACTGCCTGGACAGTGTCTTATGGTTTGATCGCAGTGCCAGGGGCCACCGCTTGCGCATGAGGCCCATGCACACAGCACAGATCCCATGCTGCGCAAACGTCGCCGCCGAGCCAGACGAATAGACACATCTCAATGCCAAGTGACAATGTATTGTGTGATAAGCTTCTATACTGGAAGGTGTTGATTGCGTGCTTGAGGTCTCCGTGAGGGATGCCAGACAACAACATGTGAACTCGATTTCATCCACAATGCCATGCCCACGAATGTGCATGATTTTTGCTACTGCGCAGAGTAAGCTGCCTGATGGCAGCACATTACTAGCCATGAACTGAGGTTACAGCATGTCTCACTTCTGCAATTATTCTTGTCACCTGATGTTGGACAAAATTTCCAGCACCGTCATCATGGTGCAGTACACACGCCGCGCTTCCTCGGGTGCAGCTTTAGTCTGGAGCGCAGGCACTTCACAATCATTGGCACGTTCTCATAGGCACGAGCGTGCTGGTGCGCAGCGGCGTCAATGACGCCGCGCATGAGGGCTTCGCCCTGCTGCACTTGTATCAGTCATGGCACCTTTTCATGAACACAGTTTGAAAGGGATACCATGAATGAACACGTTTTGTCGTGCCAATGCCCGCAGCGGCGCACCCTCAGGTCCATGTGGGCGATGCCGCGCGAGTGCATGTATGCGACGGCGCCCATGACGCCGTGCATGAGGTGCGCCCTGGTGCAAACATATACTTTTGTTGAAGTGCATGGCACTTCTTTGCCAAAACAGTATTGAGAGGGATACCGTACATGGCGCATTTGTCGTGCCGACCCCCGCAGTGACGCACCTTCAGGTCCCTGTGGATGATGCCGCGCGAGTGCATGTACGCGATGGCACTTTTGCATCAATACAGTTCGAAAAAGATAACGTACATAGCGCATTTGTCGCGCAGACACCCGCAGTGGCGCACCTTCAGGTCCCTGTGGACGATGCCGCGCGAGTGCATGTACGCAATCGCGCCCACGACGCCGTGCATGAGGTGCGCGGCGCGCTGCTCCTCCATGCAGCCGTTCTCAATGAGGTAGTCGAACAGCTCGCCGCCGGTGACCAGCTCCATGACAACCTGCGCCATGAGTTTGATGCGTACAAATTCACGCTCTGCGGGCTCAGAACTGAGCGGAGCACTTGAACAAGGCCCGAGCGCAGGCTCTAACGTTGCGCAGAGTCGCAGGTGCAAACACGCAAGAAGACCACAATGCGCACAAGGTAATGCACAGAGGTTGCTGCGACAGGGGCTACTAGTAGACGTGCCCATTGCGTCCAGGGGTCTTCAGCCCAGACAAAAAGGAATACAACAAGCCTCCTGAGGTCGGGACAAAGGCTATTGCTGGCCCATGTGGGATCCTGGTCAGGGGCAAAGTTGGTGGTGGGTCCAAAGCTATCAGAGCCTGGGGCTATCAACATCGCAAGGCAGCTTCGGCCCGACACCAGGTAGGCGACACTCAAGGAGGTCAGATATTCAGTGACATCAAATTGGTGGGCAGTGCACAAGGCTTCAATAGTGCAGTGGCCAGGCTGCGGGATGTTGCAGACAGGCAGTCCAAGACGCATGCCCACAACGAGCTCAATCAGCGCCGACTTGAGCGCGTTGACGCCGTGCCGCCAGCATCAGGCACACAGATGTGAAAATGGCGCGATGCTCGAGACTGCGCAGCGCGCAGTCTCCAAATAAACGATCAAACCGCCTCGATGTTCGTTTGAACTCTCGCTTTGCTTGAGCATAACAAAAACAGCTGTTGCGGCACAGGAGCATGCTTTCCACGCCCGCAGTTCGCCCAGGAACACCTCCAAGACATTACTGCGAGTACAGTGCTTCCACTTCCACGTCCCGTGAGGGCTCCCCACGGGGCACGACGACTGCATGCAAGCGCCCGTGTGCTTGCGCAAACTGGTGCGCAGACAAATCAGGCTGGCGCACAGCAAGTCAGGCGGCGCGCGACGGTGCGCGCCTGCTGTTCAGGCTGTCAGTTCGGGTTTGAAGTTTAGAGCACTCACGTAGATGGTGTCGGCCGTCTCCACAAAGTCCTGGAACTTGACGATGTTGGGGTGCTCGAGCTTGCGCAGCGTGTCTATCTCGCGCCGCAGCTGCGCCAGCAGGCGCTCGCCGCCCTCGCCGGGCTCCAGGTTGAGCCGCCGCTTGTCGATGACCTTGCACGCGAGGCGCTCGCCCGTGGACCGGCGCACGCACATGAACACCTGGCGCGCCGGACGAGAGCGTGCGTGTCTTTCAGTCGTTTTTCAAGGACCTGGCCTTGTGCGCTTGGATAGGGAGTCAAACGGCAACAGGTAGGGAGCTGAACAGCAGACGACAGCATGCGTACGCTCCGTGTGTGTTGGAGGACCTGGCCTCGTGCGCTTAGTTACGTAGTACGTGCATCGAGTTGCGCATGAGCTCTTGCGGATCGTGCATCATGACGCTCAAGCAGCGGCGCAAGGCGCGAGAGAGTAGCTCAAGCCAGTTCATTCATGTGCAGGCCTGACGCGGGCCGTGTGCGCTCTAGCGTCAGCAGCTGTGCACGCCACACACAGGCGAATACACGGACCAATGCAGTCAGTTTCTGCCCATTGCAGACGCGAACCTCGCCTCAAATTTCCTGTCCCGCACACTGCGACTTTGCAGCTCTGCCAACGCGTTGCTTATAACGCCAACACCAGCATCAGTGCATGATTGTAGCGGACACCAGGTCTTGCAGCACCTTTGCGGATGTGCCGTGCCCGATGAGCTCGCGCAGCTCGTACAGCTTTGCAAGCTCCTCCGGTGCATGGTGCCGTTCTCTGTCGTGCAGTATGCCCTCGCTGTACGAGCCCTGCAGCGGCTGACGCCGCCGCCGCTCCGACCCCCGAGACTGCAAGATTTGCAACAAAATATCCACAACAGGTTGAAGTCAGCAAAAAAGACTTTACACCACCACAACAGAAAAACTCGAACAACGATGGCGAAACATAGTAGTGAACTTCAACAACAAATCATCACAAATCATAGGTGTCATGTCGGCTGGTGCAATAGCACTGGTGGCGCAACTGCGACGCTCCACAGGACTGCCGACTTCAACAATGGGCACATCCCAGAATAATCGGCACCCCATCGCCAAGCCACCAGAGCAGCACTACAGTCAAAATTGGACATTCACAGTCGTGACCGCAAATGCGGTGTGATTGACATTTGCGATGCAAGCTGTCACGTGACGCTTACATAGCAGGACGATGATGCACGCACAGGGCAGGCAGGTAATGTAGTCACCACCCGCACGCCACGAGGCATCTCTGAGGACACTCGGTCGCCTTCTTGTGCCTTACTTCATCGACCTCCCCAACAGGGCCCGAGCTTTGGCCACTGTGGGGTGAACCGCTGCAAGAATGATGTTTGTGCCGCACAAACACCTACTTGCCCACAGTCGCATCCCCCCCCTGCCTCGGCTACTTCCTCCCCACCTGTGCACAGCACGAGTGTAAGTCTGCAGTACTTTCATGCTGCTCATTGGTTGCTCCAAATGGCCATGAAATCTGTGTCAACAATAATGTCGTGAGTGCACCTGCCGCACGTTATCCGAGTCCTTGCAAGAGGCACCGCACGTTATCCAAGTCCTTGCAAGAGGCACCGCCTGCCCCCCCCCCCCCCCCCTCCCCACTCTCCCCCACACACTCTAGCAGTGCAACATACTCACCTCTTCCTTCGCGGTCACCACCAACACTGCTGGCTCACCATTGCCGGCGCCAGGTGGTGCTGCAGCAACACTTTCATGCAGCGCCGTTTTCCCCACCGTACTCAGCACTCTGCCGACGACGCAGATGTGCAATCATTAGCTGCTTGCGCGAGGGACCCTTTGTCCCCAGCGCCATTGCAGCAACCGTATCAAGCACTGACCTCCCAGCAACTCCGCTCCAGTACTGTCCATGTAGACATCTCAGTCGTAAATCAGTTCGCAGCGCCGCTGCCGCAAGCCGCCCTGGTACCGCACTTCCACCACCCCCGTTTCAGCACTCTCCAGACCTCTGTCGTGAGAACGTCGCCTGCTTGCGCGGCGCGCCATTTGCTTGCCGCGCCATTGCGGCAGCCATATACATATAACCATATCCAGCACTGCCCTCCCGCTGACGCTGTATGCAGTACGCTCTAGACCTTTCATTGATCAGATATTCACCTGCTTGCGCGGCGCGCCATACGCTTGCCGCGCCACTGCGGCAGCCATATTGAGCACTGCCCTTGCACGGACATTTATCCAGTACGCGCTGGACCTCTTGAGACTCGGAGTGTTCAAATTTCCACCTGCTTGCGCGCAGCGCCATTCGCTTGCCGCGCCACTGTAAAAATCAAATCGAGCACTGCCCTTCCGCAAACATTCTCCCAATACGCTCTGGACCGCTCATTGCTCAAATCTTCACCTGCTTGCGCGAGCCGCCATTCGCTTGCCGCGCCTCCTCCCCCGCCAGCGGTGCGTGAAATGACCCTCCCTTCTCCGTGCCCGTCACCGCCACCGCCGCGCGCTTGCCGCTGCTAGTGCGGCCGCCATTGTGGTACGCCTCGGATGCAGGCGCCGCCGCTGCGTTGCCCGGGCTGGCTACGTCTTTGCGGGGCTCGCAGAAGGGGCTGCGCCACCCGCTGAGCGCTGATGCGAACTGGTGTGCGGGGGCGCATGGGAAACAAAACACAGGAGTTGAAGTGCGGGCTCAAGTAGAAGTACTGAACGCTGCCACTGGAGGGCTAGCTGCAGGCGACGCAAGCGGTTGGCGACGGCGCTGCAGGACGCTCACACGTCCGCTCATATGAAGCGCGCATGCGACGTGTTCTGCAATGCTGTGCCATGAGCCAAGTGCTGATATAATGTATTCAACCATGACTAAGAGTCTGTCCCGCAACAGCCAAGAGCTTAGAGTTTGTCGTTCACTGCAGGCGTGCATGGCGCTTCAAGTTCTGGACCAACTTACACATGGCACATTTGAGTTACTGTAGAACATTGTTTGACCATATTATGAGCAAGGAGCAGGCATGCACTGTGATGCGGTTCATACCCAATGAATGCTCTGCGTGCTTCCACGCCTCCATATAAATTTGCGTGATATGCCATGGCTCTGCAAGCAAGTTCACAATTGAAGTTTGCACTTGAATCATCATAGTAGCCCTGAGCGCTGCTTCTGATGTCATGCGCATTCGTCGCACTTGACTCAGCCACCATTCCGACAACTGTCGCACTTGCGTGCGTGCGTTGAGATCAGGCACCAAAATTTACACAAATACCTGTTCGCAAAACTGGCTTGCCAACTTTTTATACCTGACTGCAAAATTGGCATGTGACCTCCTCCTGCGCCACCTCGCCGTTAGCATAGCCGCTGTCTGGCACACTGTCGGCATTCAGGGCAGGCATACACAATATGTTGCTGAGTGGAGAAACAGCAATAAGCTGCTGCAAAGCAACAGGAAAACGTGGCATGATGTTTTGCAATAGGTATTGCAACATCACATGACAGGTGTTGTGAAAACGAAGAATCTGCAGACGCTATACAGGTGTGCTAAGCAGCCAATGGCTGCGTGAGACAGCCAGTCTCACCAGGACATGTTGCAGAGCCACAAATGACGTTCAGGGCAGCACAAGCAGACACTACTCAGCATGATCTCACTGGCGAGCATGATCTCATTGGTGTGCTAGTGCACCTGCGACCAGCGCCCATGCTTGCTTTTCCAATTAGCCGCACCACCCGCACCACCCAGCTCCTACACGGTGTCCATCGCCTCCATCAGTGACCTCCCTTCGACACCGGCATTTACATCCGAGCACACATGTTCTGCGTCAAACTGCAACGAACTGCAACTGCAACTTGAACATTCCTCCTGAACTTCAAGCGTGGCGGTATGTCCATCGTCTTCAAGTGCTCGAAGGAGAGAACAGATCTGGCGCACAGTGTCGGCACATTGGCACCACCAGCAGCGAGGCGCAGCGCCGACATACACGTTCCGCGTCGGGCAATTTTCAGCTACCAGCGATACAGCAAAATGAAGAAAATTGGCGCGCTACTACTTGATTGCGGCCAAACCGACTGCATCAGCACCGTGACGGGCCTCAAGCCCACCAACACCAGGATCTTGACGCAGAAAGTCAGTATCAGGCCCGCAGATTCCTGCTCAGTGACACTTCAAGTTGATGGGGCTTCAGCTCTGCCCACATCGCTGTACCCCTAGGGGCTGGGGTGCCACGCGCGAGGCATACACCACAAGGCTGCTGCCAGTGAGCAGTGCGCGCATATGGCACGTCACAATCTGAGGTAGAACCGGGCCATGGCACTCACCTTGGGGTGGTTGGAATCGCTGCACTCATGCCGGTGGGATCACCCATGTTTGCACATGGTCGGCGGCAAAATTTTGGCCTTGCAGAACAACGAGTGCGCAGACTGCTCAACCCTTGTGCTGTATACGACAAGCATGGCATATCATGGGCGCCGGCGGCATATACTGCCACATATGTATGTCCATAGCTGAGGCCATGGCATCAATCTGCGGTGAGCAAGAAATTTGCGGTCCAACTCATCGACTGACAGATCTGCACCAACATCCTGCCGGTGGGCCTGAAGTCCATCACGTCGCCGATGCAGGTCCGAAAGCGGCACCGTCCGCTCGGCTGACTAGGGGCATGCATGGCCATGATGATTCAATCCAAGCTGTCCACTGTTAGAGGTCATCCTCCCTAGGGAGTTCCCAGCATGCTGCACCAGCTACAAACCAATCAAAAAAGAATCGGTCAAAGCCCGTTGCTACGCCCCACTCCCTGCTTACATATTTGCTATGTGGGCACTTCAGAGGAGGGTGCCTGCACAACCGCCACGCTCGGCGAGCTTGCCGAAGAACGGAGGCTGGCGTGGCTGGCGCAGTGCCAGTGGACGGAGTGTGTCTTCCGCAGCGGCAAGGCGCCGCCGCCGGAGCCCCCTCCCGTACACCGAGAAATAGAAGACACACAGCAACTCAGGCCGCAAGCCCGCGCGCGCCGTTCTCTGCTGCCTCCCTTCATGCCTGCTGCACAATGCTGCCTGCTAAACTCGCCTCTTCGAAGCTTGTGCCTATATCAAAAGGCAGACTGTGCCCACTGGCACAGGCTTCAGCTCAGGGCCTACCAGGAAGGTACGCATCACTGTGACGGTATATGAAGTAGATGCGTCATGACAAGAACCTGTCCTCCTTTGCACTACAAAGAACACGCAGACTGTGAGTGTGCCTGCTGTTCACGCTTTTCGTGGTCGCTGTGAGGCTTCAGCTCCCATCAGCAGATCAAGTTCAGATTGACACCGCCACCGAGAGATAGAGCCAAAACAAGCTGCAGCTCCAATTCTCATCTACGATCGTCGTCCCACCAAAATCGTCCCCCCAAAATCGGCCACCTGTTGTGCCACAGCTACGAAACGCGCGGCTCGCCGGGCCGGCCAACCCACCGGCCGGCACCCGGCCGAACACACACCCGCCAAACAGTCGATGAGGCGCCCCTTCGACTGGCCCAGAGCACACAGCCCGCCGTTGCCAACTGCGCCACAAACGGCGTGCGCGCTGCACCGCCGTCCAAGTCCAAAACGTTACCTACAAACGACACTTTCCTCAAACTTGAACTTCCTGCAGGCTATACACTTGGAGGCGAATCAACACACGTGTGCACACAGCCTGAACAAAATGAGCTGCAACCACTGTTTGCAGACGAAGCCGCTGACGACAAGAACATCCTGTGCCCCGCCTGCGAGGGCACGCTCAAGAAGAGCAAGGCGGGTACGGCACAATGTCATGAAGGCCAAGCCCCTCCCCATCGCCCAGGGACGCAAAATGCGACATCTGCAAGCAGACGGTGACTCGGAGCTGCCCACCCGCTTCCCTCGCTCGCCTCACTCCGACACAAAGTCTGCACTGTCTGTACTGCTCCGTTGACGACCCCATCGAGTGTTCTCGAGGCATCACCTGCAGGCGCGGTGACCTACACGTTCAACAAGTTGCAGTTTTTCGAAGCATCATCTGCAGGGACCGGTGAGTATATGATTTCTCCGTTGACGAATACCCTGCACCCTTTCCGCATAGGGCTCTAACTTCGCTGCTCTGAATTCGTCATTCCGCACAGATCACCGCTCAAGCGGAGGTTCTGCTGCTCTACATGAGCGTCAAAGGTGCGCCCCACAACATGCGTGCGGGCAGGACAACCTGCCTGCCCGACGCCGCCGACATCACGGACACAAAGTGCGGCAACGTGCAATGCGAGAAAATGATCGCCAAGGGCGAGCCGCGCGCCGCCTTGCGCGGCGGCACACTGTGGCACTCTGCGCCGCCTGCACACACGGCGCGTACAAGAGCAGACTGAAGATATTCATCGCTGCCATCACTGACACTGAGAAGGAGCTGCGCAAGAAGCGCAAGCTGTAAGTCCTGCCGCACCGACGCAGCATGAATACTCGACCCCCCCCCCCCCCTCCCCAACCCCACCCCCCCACGCGAGCAGGTATATACTGTACACTTCCCCCCCCCCCCAATCCCGACCCCGCCCCTCACGGGGCACCATATACACTGTATCATGCACCAACATCGGCACCGATTCTCCGGCACCTGCAATGCACAAACTGAGGTGTAGCAACATGAGTACCGGCAGCTAGGCCTTGCATTTATGCCCGCAGTCAAGCGCGCACTTGCGCACAGGTCGCCCGCCGACTGCCAGTATGTACCACTGCCCACCCTGTGTGCCAGCTCCATGCGTACGTATAGGTTGGACTGCTCAGCAAGTGCCGCCGTACACGCAAGCCCGGCTCGTCGTGCCCCCCGGGCCTGCGTCTGGATCGCAGCGCTATGCACTTCGTACCCTGAGCACAGCTCAGCTCGCACGCCTACCTTTGCGCATCGTCCACATGCAGTCAAGGCTACAAACCATAAGCCGCTGAGGGGCGGGGTGGGGACAGGGGGGGCGGGTAATACAGTATATACCTGCCCGCGTGGTGGGGTGGGGGGGGGGGGGGGGGGTTGAGTGCTGCATCGCTGCTGCTCGATGCGGCAGGACTTACAGCTTGCGCTTTTTGCGCGGCTCCTTCTCAGTGTCGGTCATGGCGGCGATGAATGTCTTGAGTCTGCTGTCGTAAGCGCCGTGTGTGCAGGCGACGCAGAGTGTGCCGCCCCGCCAGGCGGCGTGCGGCTCGCCCTTGGCAATCATTTTCATGCGTTGCATTTTGTCGCACTTGGCGTCCGTGGCGTCGGCGGTCTCGGGCAGGCAGGTCGTCCTGACTGCGTGCATGTTGTGGGGCGCACCTTTGACGCTCATGTAAAACAGCGGAACATCCGCTTTAGCGGCGATCTGTGCAGAATGAAGAATTCAGAGCAGCGAAGTTAGATCCCTGTGCAGAAACGGTGCAGGGTGTTCGTCAACGGAGAGATTATATGAGTGCCAGCAGCATGCTGCTTTCTTGCACGTTGGTCACCGCGCATGCAGGTGATGCTGCGAGATGAACCCTGCGCGGATAAAGCTTCGGTTACTATGCAAGTGGCTGTACGCGGGAGAAAGAGGTGTAGAGCACCCATGTTTGGCAGCAGAGAGACGAACTATGTGGACGCACTTGAGGTCAGTCGAGGTCAGTATATCTGAGGGGCCCTACGCGGAAAAAAGAGGTACAGGGTATTTATCAGCGGATTGTATGAGTGCGAGGAGCACGCCGCTTTCCTCATCTCCACCACAACGCTGTGGTTCATGCAGGGGCCCCAGGTGAGGGCCAGCGTTTGATGACCTCTGATGGGCACCGCAGCCAAAGAACGGCTGCCACAGCTGTCCTAGAAGACTGCAGTACGAACAATGGCACCACTATTGCCTGCCAAGCCTTCTTGATCCTCCGTGAAGATGCACCCTGCAGCACCTTGTTGAAAATACATCTAATGGTGAACAACATGATGGCTGAACGGGGGGGGGGGGGGGGGGGGGGGGGGTACCCATTATTACAGCGTAACCCCTGTCTTGCATGCGCTGGACGTTGAAAAAAAAAAAAGACAACAACACCATGAGCACAGCTCGTGCCAGATGAGGTCAGCTCCGAGCTACTGAAGTGCGACTCAGCTCTGCACACTGCACTTGCAAACTTCTTTATAAGTACATCTACAGTACTGCAAATCTCGCATAAGTACGTCAGAGAAGGAGACATGTCTGCAGCTTCGTAGCCATACCACCTCTGCATCATGTCTGTCCAGACAAGCACCTGCTGCAAGTCATCCTGCTACTGCAGCTTGCGCAAGGGACGTGCGTGCCAGAACTTGAGCTTCTCAAGCTTTAAAGGCTGTGTGCTCACGATCAGCATCAATGTTTCAAACGCTGCTACACTTTTGTTCTTCTTCTATGCGGGCCCGCCCCCACGTAACCCTGCATATGACCATCCTTATACAAAGGCATACATTTATGGTGCAGCCGAAGGGGGGTCTGGTGCCACAATGGCCTTTGCGTCAGTGGCATCGGTGCACTGCGAGGCCATTGCAAGCTCTGACCTCATCGCATCGATGGCCAACCAGCTGATGCCAACATATGCTCCAAAATGCACTGCTCAGGGCCCTATCAAACGTGTCACACTTACGCACAAGCGACAACAGAGATCCATAGCAACAGAAAATCATCACATTGGAGCGACATTGCGGGGTGCGCCGTAGCACCCTCGTGCAGAACGTTCAGTACGGCAAATGTCGTACCCATGCTTCAAAGCAGATAAAACTGACACATGCGGACGAGACGCACACATCACGTTGTTCACAAACATTGGAGGTCGCCATGTCCGTCTGCAATAAGTGCTGCAGTGCGCCAACATTTGCCACAACGGAAGCATAATGATCCCCAGGCTGTTGTGCCAATCCGAAAGCAAAAACTTGACATGGCTGATATGGCCAACAATCAATTCGGCAAACCAATGGTTGACGGGATGCAAGTTGAAAGTAAAATGTTCAGCAGCAGTATCATGTGCATTCAAGCCGTGCCAGTGACTTTGATGCAGTGAAACTGTATTGTGAGCAGTCTGTGGCTTGTGCTGACGCTGACAGTACGAGTTCGATCCGTGCCTCGACCCGGGTAGCAGGCGGAGCTGCTGCTATAGATTGTCTGACTGTCAATACCTTTGCTGCATCACTGGTGGACCACAACAACCTGCTGCACAATCACGCGCCAGCTTTTTCTGGAATGCAGCTCATCGGCACGCCAGCAGCAGGATGCAGTTGCACCTGCCTGGGCGCAGCCATCTGAGCATGCTACTCTTGATACTGCGGGCAGCGGCAGAGCCACTACAGTTCTTTTCTTGTCATGGCACAGTGGCAGCAAGCTGAGCAGTGCTGCTGGTGCATGCGTGAGCAGGGGATGCGTGCGCACGCCAGCTACACCCCCGCTTTCCCACGTGTGTATTGCGCAGCGCTGCTGCGGCGCGGCGCGCGCGAGCGATCGCCCAGCCCGAATCCTGAGCGCTGGCCATGCTGGCGTGCATGCAGCACCGCAACCACGAGTGCACGCAGCGCTGTCGCCATCACCTCTCCCTCCCTCAGCGTTGCAGCATTTGCAAAAGATGCTTGTAGCCATTGCAGGTACCTCGTCCAGCGTCAGGTCAACCAGCGACACGCACTGGCCCTGGTCAGCAGCCCCATTGGCAAGTCACACTCAGCCGAAGGCCGCTGCGCACACGGGGTATGGCGGCAGCGCTCAGACAAAGGGGCCCTACCGCTGCGAGGCCCTGCGCCTGCCGCGCGGCGCCTGCGAGGCGTGCTCGTTCCACATCTCCTCCGCGCGCCGCTCCTCGCGCTCCAGCTGTGGATGTACAATTAATAAGAAGGGCAACGAATTGCAGCGTCGGTGTTCAAGCTGCCAGGTCGCAGTGCAGAGACTAGGGAGCAAACTTCGCGATTGCATTGGACACCCGGCCTCCCTTGAGGCCTATGCAACTACAAGTCCATAAGAATAACAAATGGCGTGCTTGTAATTGAAGAAAAATAGGCATGCGTTCAGGCTGAAGACTTAAGGACCACCACGCGCGCGCATTTTACCGGGCGTCGCATCCGTGAGATTGATGAGGCATAGAGAAAAACAGGTGTCAAGCAACTCAGATGTAGAATTGATTGCGCTGATGGGCAGATGCGATCCTGGTCTGCGCTTTCAAGAGAGGCCGCGTGCTCGCTCGCTACCACTGCTTTCTCCTGCATCGCTGTAGCAACAGTCATGTGGTCAAAGGAGAAAGCGCAGAACAAGCAAAACATATGGTTGCCGGGCGACTAATCGCGGTCGTAATAGAGGGTGCAATTTGCGCACCACGTGCTCTTACATATGCATGTATCAACGAGAGCAACTACCCATCCAAGTCAAGCCACAAATTGGCCACACTTACTTCTCAAACAGCCTGCAAGCACACGCAGCAGCTTGTCTACAGCTAGCAAACAACAATCAACACAGTACTTGCACACTTATGGCGCGCTTCAGCGTGTTTTACAATACATGGTGTGCTATGAAGCACATGGATGCACTTCATCATGATCACTTCGGGCAAGTGCTACACACATAAGCGGGTGTTCCAACGCAAGGTACACCAACAGCTCGGAGGTACACTTCAGAAGCTTTTGAGCTTATTCGATCCTGTTAAAGTGCGCGTGTGAAGCAGCACAAACACGACCCTGGCACTAACCTCTGCCTGCTCCTCCAGCAAGTCCTGGTCCATGCGCATGTCGTTTGGGAGACGGATCTGCATGTCGCGCAGCCTGTACATGGGCGCCGGCAGCCCCTTGCGGCCGCCGTCGCGCCTCCTGTTGAAGCGCTTGTAGTTCGGGAACTTGCTCTTCCCGTTCCTGCGATTTGGCACAATGAACAATCTCATTATTGTTGCCCTCAGCAGTAAATATACAATGGCGGTATGCCTCGTGTACGTTCACACACAAATAGAAGGCATCATTGTTGGGACGCGGTGATAAACCTGACTGGGAATGTATTGAGTAAAGGTGCAGCCTTGGCCTTCATGAACGGCATGGTGTAGTTGGTCCACTCCCAGATCCCTCTGTAGATGAACTTGCGGGTGCAACAAGGCATAAGGATGATGGGTACACAGCGGTTGGATTTTGGGCAGTGCGGCACCATTGCCCTTCTTTGTTGAAGTACGACTGTTGCTGTGCCTGTTGAAGTACATGCAGCTGCGCAGCTTCCACTCGACTAGCACTTGCATGAGCAAACACAGTCGCTGACATTGCAGCTCACTGCAGATGCAAATTCTGTGTTGAAGTACGCCTGTTGCTGTGCCTGTTGAAGTACATGCAGCTGCGCAGCTTCCACTCGATTAGTACGTGCATGAGCAAACACAGTCGCAGAATTTTCAGCTCACTGCAGATGCAAAGGGGGTTTGATTTTCCAACTGAAACCCAGACACTGTTGTTGCCGGTCTGAGTGCAGATTCGTGTCTGCAGCAGGGAAGGGCATGCAGTCGTCCCTCTGGCGTGCGTTTGCGCGCGCAGCTCGACCAGCAGCAGCAGCAGCAGCGACATCTGCAGTGCCGCATGCTTGAGATTGTGCACGCACTCCAAGAGCAGCAAGTGCATCGCAGAAGCGCTGCACCACAAAAATTGGCACAGCTACTTACTGCAACTTCATACTTGAAGTGAATTGATTAGTACCTGGGCTGCGGCTGCGGCGCCGCGCGGCCGCCCCTTTGGCGAGCGCTCTCGGCCAGCTGCTCTGGCGTCAGCAGCAGCGCCGTCGTGAACACGGTCACCGCGGGCGGCAGGTCGCGCAGCTCATTCTCCTCCTGCGCGCGTGCATTGTGTGACCATGACATTGAGGGCAGTGTGAATGCGCAACAGTATAAAGGATTGCGTCGGCATGATATTGGGCGCAGTGACGTGCGCTATCGCGTCGGTCGCAGATGCCTCTGGAGGGCGTGAACAGCCCAGCGGGAGCGGCTGCTGAGAGTGCGATGTGAGAAGGTAGCCTCTGCACGCTCCAGAAGACCGGGGTGCGCTTGAAATGCGTGCCATGCTACAAGATGTCCACACGTTGTGAGCACGGAGCAAATGGCATTTGGAGCGCCCACACAAATACAATATCTAATGAACCGTTTCAAATGAGTTTTAAAAGAATATCTAGATGTAGGTTTTTACAACAAAATTTATAACCCATATCAACAAGAGTTTTTATTTGGTGAAAGTTTTGCAAGGTTGTTGTCTATAATTATACCACAACTAGCTATTGTTGGAGATGTTGAAAACAATGCCAACGCTGCAAAGAAAGGAGTATGACGACCCCAAACTTTCATACTTCTAAGTACCAAGAATTATATTAATGAATTGTTGGGGCCGTTTTATAAGACCACTTGATGCGTATCAAACGGCTGTTCTTGCACACGTACAACATAATAATGTTCAACAGCAGGAAGAGTGAAAGTGTTTTGGCATTTCTGGTTCATAATGTTTGAGCTCTGGCTAATTGTTGATGTTTTAATTTTGTCGAAAGTGCTTTGTTGAAGCAAAGATAACAGCCTTCGTGTCGCCGCACGTTTGGTTCAAAACCCGCTTACCACCTTTTACACTCCGTGCATTCAAGAGCGCTGATAGCTGCTGCACCTCCTGTGTTGGGCTACCAGCTGGAGCTGGCCAACTGAACACGTGAGACTTTTCCATACTGAACACTCATGCCCTCGAACGCTAGAAAGCTTGCACACAGAAGTCTTCTGACTACTGTGGATATGATGGCACTGATTGACTCGTGGCCAATGACTGCAGCAGCGGCGACCACGGTTGTTGGTGGAAGGCACTCGCGGCTAACCATCCTTTGTCACCCTAGAGCTCTACGATCTGTTGATTCGTTTCCACCTTGTAATTGAAAAATTCTCTAGTGCCTGCTCGTCGGTCATCAAGGGAAAAAAAGCAACAGTAATGTTTGGAAACCAACCTAAAATAAATCGTAATGTAAAGATTAAATTATATCCTTGTAAATAAATTAAAAGACAATCTTTCAAATAATTTAGGACACGTTGAAGCAGACATACTAATGGCTCAGTCATGGCAATTGTCCGGCCCTTGAGCGTGCCCCATCGAATACAGCATACCTCCTGCCGATTGTCCAGCAAAGATAACATCCCCTTTATCGCAGTGCCTGGGCACTCGCAGTGCTCAGCACGCACCGACGCTTTGGCGCCTAGCTGGCGATGGTTACCTAGACGTGCGAGCGCTATGGCGCTCCTGGCCCTCGTCAGCGGCAGGCCCACGCCCCGCTCGCTGCGAGCACCTACTGCGCCTGCGCCTCGCACATCGCACTGCAATAAAGGTCCAGTTCGAACTCGGCGAGAACTGAAACCCACGACCGTACTGCGATAAAGGCGCCGTTCATGCTGAGCAAGGCTGCGCACCCACGGCCCCCTGATGCCAAGCAGGACAACGCTCATACGGTTGATGACACGAAGCTGGCAGAGCTCCGCCCCTTGGTCTCACCTCGATCAGCTGCTGCACCTGCGCCTGCACGTTGTAGCGCGTCTCCTCCAGCAGCTCCTGCCGGACGTCGGGGCGCTGCGACACCGCGCCGCCGCTGCCGCCGCTCGCCGAGGACACGCCGCTGCCGCGGTGCCGCGGCCCAATGCCTATCCAGCCGTCTGCGGCGCCAATGCAACGGTAGCGCGGGGTGAGGCGGACGCACAGTGTTCCGGCGCGGGTTTGGCCGCCTGCAGTGGGGGCATGCTGTTGCGTGCACTGGCAGCGCGCAGTGCCGCCACTCTCTGATGCCCCTGCACCGGTTTGTGATGACGCTGCTTGTGTCAGTGTCAGGGGGACACCGACCTACTTCCATACCAGTGCTAGTGTAGTCTAGATCAGGAATCCCAGGTCAGGATGCAGCTTTGAGCACAATCCCTTCCCAGTGTTGAGCGCAGAGCTGCGACGCTGTTGCTCACGCGGCGCAAGGCTGATGGCATCTCGCCGCCACAATGCTGCATGCAGCCCGATGCCTACATACCCAGTCACCCAGTCACAGTACACGATACAGTTGCGGTTCTGCCTGATGGCTGACCGCTTACTGCACGGGGTCGTCAGTTGGTAATACCATCTGCCAAAGCGCTCGTGATGACGGCGGGCATGCAGGAAGAAGGGCACTAACACCGTAGTGCACTGATACAATGAGCGCATGGGCCACACTGGATGTTGTGCACTTACATTTGAGGTTTTACTTTGAATCTTGTTGTTTTGGATCTGACGGACCAACTGTGGATCATCACGATATTTTGCAGTGTTGTTGCATAAACATAAATTCTGAGCTGCGTGGCCCGACTTGCTGTCAAGTCGACATCCTTTTTTTTTTTCACGAGCACGCAAAGTGGCGCCATGCATGCAATTCTGCTGCCTTTTAACAATGCATAGGTTTCCTATTGCGACTCTGCACTCTCGACCCAGCAGCTGACTGCAGCGAGCAGCGAGTTGCAGTCAACCTTTGGTGGTGACGCATTTTAATACGAAAAAAAACACAGCTCCAATAAGGCGGTAGACAGCCAGTGACGGCAAAAAAAAACAATGTACACCTGTGAAGCTCTCGTGCCGTGGCGTTGTGACTGCTGCAAAGGTGCCAAGCGGTCGGCTGCGCTGCGCGCCTTGCATGGTCATTCGCATCTCTCGCAGCCACCCCCATCTGTGTCTGCCTAGTCTCAGTGGCCATATACATGCACGTGGATTCCCTGAAGTCTACCAGGCCACGAGGTAGTCCCACACTGAAACCACATTGTCATCCAATGGGACGCGCTCGCTGCAGCGCAATTTTGCGGCGATAAGCTGCTCGACGATGCCAGTCAGACAGCCGTGCTGCGCGCGTGCAGCGTGGCCCGTGCTGCTTCTGCTCCACGTCTGCAAACACAACATGCGTACACCAGGGGGGTTCCATCTAGGCTAGCTGCGCTCAGGTAACCTCCGGCTGCTTCTACTTGACGTCTGCGATTTACGCACAACATGCGTACACAGCAGGGGGAGCGCAGTCCATCTAGGCTAGCTGCACTCGCATGGCATTCAACCGTACGTTCCGTGGCACAACGTGCATACACAGCTGGGAAATCCCAGTCCATCTGGGCTATGTAGCTGCGCTCGTGTGGCATTCGGCGGTACGTCCTGTATACACACCTGTGGAACCGCCGTTAGCCACGGCGGGCTTCTTCTTGGCGGAGCCCAGCGGGCGGCTGCGCTGCGTGCCCTGCGTCGAGGCCTCGCCCTGCGTCTGCGACTGCGACGCCTGCGTGGTGGTGGCCTGCGTGAGGCTGGGAGGGGGCCCCAGCTGCGACTGCGAAGCCCTGCACGGGGACCGAAGACGAGTGTCTTGCTGTCAGCGCGTAGCGAAGACTGCGGATCAGGGGGAAGTGGCGAATCGAATAAGATGTGGGTCAATGGTGCTGCGCGGCCCACCACCAGGGCAGAGTGACGGCTGGTGACCGCGTTCGTGTGCATCTGAGGCTGATGGCACTATGGCTGGACACGCGACGGCCCGCTGCGCATATGTACGACTCTCAGGAAATTATTGCAACCGGAACCACCTGAAGGTAATGCCGATGGCACATGCCCAGTCTGATGCACCTCACGATGGCCGCAGCCGCCGCATTTGTTTTTCTTTGGTCATTTCACTGACAGCAGTCACATAATTTCGCGACATCACAGTGGAGGTGGCAGCTTCCATCCCTTGCATATAGCCCCTTGGCCAGCGCAACAGGTCTTTAAGCGTATCTCACGCAAGGGTGTGCAGGCGGAAGAGCCACAAGTGCGCATGCCTGAGAGCTCTCAATGCCAGCAATCATCCAGGATGCAGCGGGAGCAACCAGTGCTCATCAAAGAATTGCATGTTGGCTAGCAATTTCACCTCTTCGTCAGGAACTTGCCTCAGTATCGGGAAGGCGGGTCGCCAGCGACATGTGCTGAGCGTTGCTGCTTGCACAAGGCTCGGAGCAAAATCAGCTGCAACCGTGACTACACTACCACACCATTCAGCCACGAGGCTACACATCATTCAACACTCAGAAGACAGGTGCACGCACAGCCGAAAGCAACAGGGCCCATGACAATCATCATCTGGCGTGAGCAAGGCAAAAGGCGTGAGCGACGCCATGGGGGCTTCAACCATCATCCATGCCCCCGTACCCCGCGCCATGCGCGTACCAGCAGCCAATTGTGACTGCACACCAACGCATGAAGTGTACTGCTCACGGGAGTTTCTCACCCTGGTGTTAGCCCGGTAAAGGGCGTGAGCGACGCAGGGGGGAGGCTCGCCATCCCCCGCCCCGCTTGCGTGTCGGCGCCGCAGCCCCTCTGCCCATCGTCCCCTACTCTGCGCCGCTGCGGCGGCGGCGGCGGCTCCATGTCGCCCGCTGCGCGCTTGCGGCCAGTCAGCCCTGTGGTCATCGGTGCCTCTGCTGCGTCAGCTGCCGCTGCGGCTGCTGCTGGTGTGGCGGCGGCGGCTGGGTGGCGTGGCGGCCGGCCCTGCTTCGTGTCACGGGACATGAATGCGAGGCGTTGATGAAACAGCGCGGTGCCGTGCAGAGGGCGCATTGGCATGAGACGCGAAAAGAGAATTCGCTGTTGCTGTGTCACACTTTCGACGGCATTGGGGGCTTGCGATGTCGACCAGAACAAGCACGCTGCGCGCTTTGTGTGGCGCGTTGCTGCGGCATGCCAGCTGCCTGTGCTGCGCCTGCAGGGGCTTGTCACTGTCAGTGCAGCGGCGGCCAACGCCTTCAGACATATCTGCCTTTCCCATTCTGCCCCCTCACACATGAGCACCGTGGCACGCAGAACAGAAGGAACATCATCGAGTATTTTGTATCGTGCATTGGCAGCAACGTAACCGGTTGAGGGCACCGATGTTGGAATATGGGTAGCTGAGTGTTTAGCCTGAGTTCTATGGGTCATGCCTATTGGCAGTGTCAGTTGCAGCAGTCATGAAACCGCCATGACAATGCTTGTTCATTGGGGTAAACGCACACTTGTTTCTTTGGGCAGCACAGACAACTTTGGCGTTATGCTGCTGTTGCTGTCATGTCATCTCATGGCAATGATGAGTACAAATATCCGCTTGAGGGACAAAGCCTGGCTGAGGTAGCTTCCAATCAATTCCATCCTGCCTGCAGCGCATTCATTAAATGTCACTACCAGCAAGGTGCAGTGCGTGAGCTCAAGATGCGGTAGGCGATTGCAATCCGCTGCGCTACAGTTGGCCTGTCTATGCGCCAACAGACCAACAGCTAGACTTGCCAGCGCTTCAGCCACGTCTACGGACTCCTCAGGTCTGACGGCCACGACGTTGTGCTTGCATCTACAGTGTCCTGTATTTCACATTATGAGGCACTAACTGTTTTTTTTTATTTTAACATTTGGACAGAAAGTGCACATGCGACGCACCATGGCTGCTCCATCGGCGGCGGACGGCGCGGCAGCCGTTGCGGGCGCAGCAGCTGCAGCGGCGGCCTTCTGAGCGCTGCCCTCGTCCTCGAGCGCTCCCTTGTAAGGGTGGAGCCGCGGCGCCTGAGCCAATGCTGCCGCAGCAGGCTGCAGCGCATCACCTGCACATGTGACATGATGGACATTGCGCATTCACCGACAAAGTGAGGCAAGAAAGTGAGGCAAGAGGATTTATGGAGTTGCGGATGCGGCTGAGCGCACGCGGCAAAGTCCGACCTGGCAGCGCACAGCGATGAACATGTCGTCACCCAGAGTTGTAGCCCTGTCTCGTGCAGCGCAGCTCGCCGCAGCCGACTCTGTCATGCGCGACCCCAGCCTGACGCGCCTTCTTCGATGGTCTCAAGCGCAACTCATGCAAGCAGCAAAAGCGCATGTGTACGACGCAGGAGAACGAGATGCCATTCCATTCAAGCATCACCTGCCGCAGCCGTCGGCGGTCGAGCGGGCGGCAGCGCGCGCGCCCTCTGCGTGTGCGGAGCCTGCGAGGCGGACAGGTACGACTGGGGGACCTGCGTGTCGGCTGACCCGTCCCAGGTGTCCTCGGGGCTGGCCATGACGGCGACAGTTTGGACCTGCAGAAAGACATGCGAGCGATGAGGGCTGGGCGCCGTATTTAGAGAGAGCGCAATGGTGATGATGCTGTATGTGCGACGGCGGTATTTGGCGCGGTACAACGCGCACCTCTGCGCTGCCTGAAGGCCCCTTTAGACCTGGGGGGGGGGGGGGGGGATGCAGGCCATGAGGGCTGGGCGCCGTTACTCTGAGGGAGTGCAATGGTGGTGATGCTCCGTCTACGACGGCGACCTTCGGCGCGGTAGAAACGAGCACATCTGTGCTGTGTACACGCACAGCAGCGATGCGCTGACACAATGCTCGAAGTGACTCAGAAGTTGGTGAAGCAGAGGTTCCCCAAAGCTCACATTGGTGCATGAGGGCGTGCAATGACCACCACGTGGAGAGTTCAGTGGACACAGGCAAGCACGCTGTGCCTTACCCCTGACACCGTGCGCCCAGCGTATCCTCCGCTCCAGTGACAAGCCTTGTTTTCCTAGTACTGCTACATTCACTGTTGTGACTATCGTCCTTGCCTTGCTTACCAGCAATGAGGCACAGCAAGCCCTCATGCACAGCTGCTCTCTCAGCAGCACTCGCTGCTATCTCAAGGCCAAGAGTCACGCGTAACAGTGTGCACAACCAGCGCGAAGTTGCGGTCAGATGTGGCGAGTTTGTTCAAAACAAACATGTACACAGCATGCGCCAGTGCAGGCATCATCAGCAAGCCAGCAGTGAACAAACAGCGATTTCCACAAGTTTGACGTGTAGCAAACTTGAAGTATACCATCGCTGTGGGGACGCACCAGCCTGGGCATGGTCGTGGGCAGCACTCCCAGCTCCTGCACCTGCGCCAGCAGGCGCATTTGACGTTCGGCATGACCCGTGTCGACGGTGCGCATGGCCAGCGGAACGCGCTTCATCTCCTGAGCAGCAGAGGCAGCAGGATGGGACAGCACACGCTCAGCAGCGTTGACATTGTGCTCTGTTGTCACAGTTGTGCAGCATCTTGATGCTTTGATGCAAGTCTAAAGCCGAGCTCTGGTTACAAAGCGAGCAGTACTGTTATCCACAGTGCTCCGTGGCCTGGATGCATTAGATATACTTCGAAGTAGAAAGCATTACTGCATGATTGGACAGCTTCGATATGGTGAGTGCAAAATGCAGTACTATCCATCACTGTCACAGTCCTTCTGAAGCGCTTGTAGGTACAAACATGTGTTTGTCAGCGTAAATGTCAGATGCAAACACACACATAACCTCACTATTGAATTTATGAATGAAGTACACCTGAAAACGCACGTTTGCTGCTTCCATTCTTCGACGAAGTACTTGCAGGGTTCAGCCTCAGAGCATCTCTTGTCCCCTAATTACACTCGTTAACACCGTTGCGTACCAGCCGTGTGCATGAAGGTTAGCGGATATGACGACAGTAGGACGTTGCAACTCTGATTTCTGAAGCAGAGGAACGTGGAGCCCAATAACAATGCCCCTCATAACCTAAGTGCACAGAGGCCATCAAGGTCCTTGCCACACTATGATGAGTGACAATGAGCCAAAGTAGTTCGGTGGTCAGTGTCTCATGACCTAATGCGCGTATTCATGGTGCGCACAAAGATGACAACGATGGATCTTTCGTGACCCTCCATCACTCTGCTGTATGATTTTTAGGCCTGCAATGGGGTCGCGCGTCACCCTTCTGATGATAGCCGCACACACTTTTGATGTGAAATACTTTGATATGGTGATCAAATGAAGTGATTGATGTACTTCCTACTGAAGTGCTGTGCAATCAATGCATCAAGATCACACTCATCGAAACGTGAAGCACATCGACGGCATGACTGGCGTACTGAGGGAATAGGTAGCGCAGGTTTACCAGTTTCGGGCCAAGGCCAGTGCGGTGTAAGCATCGTGTGGCTGTGTCTTATCAGCAGTCAAATCAGCGTAGCGACGTGAAATCATGCTCCGGCTCGAGCAGCAGAGGAGGCTGTGTTACGAGCTAGCGATGCAAGAAGCGACACGCAGATACATCTCACATCGCGCTGCAATGCACACCACCAGCAAGTGCAGCACAGATTTGACTATGAGCCATGTGTGATGTACCTTCCATGGCTCCCTGGCGATCGCTGCCTCATCCAGCTCATGCAGTCGCAGCACTTCGGCCCCTGTCAGGCGCAGCAGTTGCTGCACACATGATACGGACAACATCAAGGACGGGACAGCATGGACACGGTCAGCATGTTAATGTGGTGAGGCACCTGATGTGAATTCATTCTTCTATTTCATCAAATTTTGGGTTAAGGCTGGGGTTAGGGCTGACCCTAACCCTAATTCTAACCTAATTCTAAACCTCAACCTAACCCTAAGCTCATCTCTATTTATAAGAGGTTGCGTCGCTGCCGATCGCCGCGCTTCTGAACAAGCGTGCGTGCACGTCAACTTCAAATGTGCCTGCAGGAGGCTGCAAAGATCCGCAACGTACAGCGCCCAGCACATGCAATCGGCGCAAGCGCAGAGCCGCAACGTGACCATGAATGCCAGCCGTGACACTTGCAGTCGAAATGCTCGCCAAGCACTTCACCGCACCATCGCGGTGCACTCAAAAAAACTCCATTGGTTGGAAAGCTTATGGCTCTCACAACGGCGGTTCTCGCTCATGGCTGTCACAACATGGGGGTTCTCGCACTACTGCTCACCTCCAAATCTGCCGCCACAGGCGCGCACAGCAGGACAACGTACTTGGACAGCAGCGTCCTGCGCGCAGGATCGGGCAGCAAATTGCACCTGCCCAGCTTGGTGGCCGTTGGCAGGAAGGACTGCGGCGGCGGCAGCGGATCCGCCAGATTGGTGCGCGCGAGCGCCGCCTGTGGCGTCGCGCATTGCAACAGAACAGGATGCATAGGCAAAGCGGCAACCGCAAGTGAGCCGCACAATGGCTGCATGGCGGCGGCAAGGTGCTCGGGGCTTTCCCGAGCGTGTGGCGCACATGCTGTTGGACCTCAGTTAACAGGGTTAAAGTTGAAGTCGCGGCTGCAGCCACGGCACTGGCTCTGATGGCCTGCGCGCTCAAGTACGTTCCGCGAAAGCGTGCGCAGTGCGCTATGCAGAACAGTGCTAGGTGAGTTCAGGGCAGTGCGGGTACGAGCAGGTTGACACGCCCTTGGCGCACAATGGCAGAGCACCCACACTTCAGCAGTAATGGTATGGAATCATCCACGAGTCGTTCAACAAGCACTCCTGGTCACCTGTGACAGAGCTACAGTATACTCGAGGCCTTGTCAAGGCACAGGAGATGGAGGTTTTGTATATCCATCTTTTGCCAAAGGAAGTGACAGTACACCATGGTTGTAGTTGTGACGCACAACCCTGATGCGCATAAAGTCAAGTTTGGCCCCTTCACGGCCTCACAAGCTTGTGATGGCTCATGCAGATGCGCGCACATCAGCTGTATTGATACGTTTGTGTCACATGAACACACCTGCAGGCGCTCCTGGTCACCAGTGACAGCGCCGCACCATCCTGAAGACCTTTTCAAGGCACGCAGTAATGGAAGCCTGGCACCCATCTCATGCTAAAAAATGTGTCGGTACACCATAGCTTGAGTTGCAACGCACGAGCCTGATGCGCGCAAGTTAAGTTTGCCCCCCTCACAGCCGTGTCCAACCAGAATTTGATGGCTCATGCAGACGCGCGCACATGAGCTGTATTGGCATGTGTGTGCTGCATGAACGCACGAGCAGGAGTTGTGGCAGTGCTACAATGCTTGTTGCTGAAATCGAGGCTTGAGGCCAACCCTAAACAACCTTACATGCCAAAGAGTGCAGGATCTGTTGATGCTGATGTCACCATTCACACTGAGCAATGCCGCCAATGTCAACAAAGCCTTTGCCGAATCAGACAAGCATGCTTACACAGCTACCAAGGCACTGCTCATTGTGGAAGTAGTCATCATCTCAACTTCAGCAGTTTTGAAGGATCACAAACCGCGTTTTTTTGCCCTGTCACGGCGTGTTCTCACAGAGGCACAATTGCACTGCCATTGCGTCACCAGGCAGTGACCACATAGCAGCACACATCGATGCTCACAGAGAGGGTGCTCCACTACGGCGGTGCCGTTCAAGGCGCGCTCCGTACCTGGATCCAGCCCGCTGTGACCACTGCCGCTCCCGCTGCGAGCGCGCACACCATCTGCGCGCGTCATGCGGCGCAAGAGAACGACGCGACAAGGTCAACTGCCCGAGCCATCGCACACTGCATGAAAGCGATCGTGGCACGCACAGCCATGCATGAGCATATGACAGAAAAATGAGAGCCCGCGTGGCGGGAATCTGCAGCGCACCTCCAAAGTGTGTTCTGTACATGGTGCATACATAGACACTGGTACAATTCAACCTACGCAAATCGGCAAGCAGTCGGCCTGGTCGATGGAACTGCGTTTCATACGTGGCGTGGAGGCGCTGGTGGTGCAGAAAATAAACACTTAGAACGGCAACCAGGCGGCGCGACGAGCCGTTCTGTGGACTCCAGCGTCCACCAGTGCCTGAACTATGCGCAGCGCGTGATGCACTGCGACACGCTGACCTTGGTGTTGAAGTCCGCCAAGCCAGTGGTGATGCAGTCCACACGTGTGTAAAGCGTGTGAGCACGTGATGCACTGTGAGACATCAACGGTGAGGACCCTCCACGAGTGCGTGCGGTGTGTGAAGCACACTTGCACTGTGACACACAAACACGTTTTTTTCAAAAAAATTGGTGGTCAAGACACAAATCACGTACTGACCTTGGTGGTGAAGTCGGCGACGTCGGTGGTGATGAGGTGCGTGCAGTCCTCCGTAAACGCGTCGCGCGTCGACGCGCCCAGCTTTGCCAGGTCCGCCTTCACGGTCTTTTTCTGCATTGCAATGCACCATATCCGTTGCCACCAGCACGTTTGTCCGTCATTCGGTGATGGCGCCGTACTGTGGCAATAAATTTGCGCAGGCTGCACCACGGTCGTGTGCAGGGAAGCATTTGGATACGCGTGGTCGTTGCAACGCAGGGTATGCGTATTGAAACCTTTAATACAGGCATGCAGCAGAGAATACCTTCTGTTTGAACTTCTACTTGACACATGCTGCCTTCTGGTGTAGGGACTCGTCAGAGTATGCACCTGCAGCAATCTGGGTCACTGGCGCGTGTTGATGGTGCACCTAGCACCTAACTGAGGGGCTTCAAAACTACTTCTTCTGCAATTTGTACGCCATGATACTGTAGGATGTGGCAGGCGCACCCACAGTTCAACTTGAAGTTGACGCACGAAAGCAACAGAATTTTCAAATTACTTTACAGTAAATATACAACAATATGCGATGAGCGCGAGGTAGGCTCATAATCTGTACGCGGAAAGGAGCGGCGCCAGGCAGTCCGACACAACGCTCGGTTCGGCCAGCCTGTTCCTGCGCATAATCTGACGCTATTCATCACATGTGTATAGGTCAAGTAAAGAGTGCTCCCTCACCTCATCATCATCAACGCCAGCATTCACCAAAGGGGTACTTGTATAAGATCCCATGAACCGCGCAAGCAACTGCTGCCGCCACCGGCGATCATGCTGCGTTCCAAGGCAACAAATGCATCGACTCTGCAGCGTGCACAAGTACCATTACTTGTCAACAGATTCTGGCCCAAAGCACAACGCTCAGCACGGTGCGCCAATGTGGCATCGGCGCACTGAACACACCGCTCTCTCATACAGACTGCGCAAACACTACATACATTCATCTGCTTCAGTCGCGAGCAGCACGCGATCAGCGGCTCCGTGGCCACCCTCAGCTGCGTGGCGCCGTTGCCCATGATCACCAGCTGCCCCTCCCTGAGCTCTCTCTCCGCATTGGCCTCCAGCCGCTCGCCGTCGACCAGCGTATGGAAGCGCGAGGCCAGGTCCTGCGCCGTGCACGCGTCGCCATTCGAGATGTAGGCCTTCTCAGATATTTCAAGCACACGGGTAAATGCGGATGCACTCATATGCGGAAGCACGCAGCAAGGTCCTTCACGAAATGCGTGCAAGGTCCTTCGAAACGCATCCGTCTGGTGGACTGAGACGTGAAGGTACGGGCTGCACCCTCACGCGCTCAGCGCTTTGATATAGGATTGGCGCGAAGAGGACTGCACCGTGCACGCGTGCCATGCAGGATGTGGGCACCCTCAGACCACCGCCAAGCACACTGGGCAATGCACATGCACTCATGTGCGGGAGCACAAACCAAAGTCCTTAACATCGCGTGCCAAGTCGTTCAAAATGCAGCACTTCAACTTTGGGTTGGCGTGAACAGAGCTGCTTCGAGCAGAGCCATCAGGTGTGGCAATGCGGCCGGCACGCACCTAACCTTTTCACGGGCTAACACGAAACTGAACCTCATGTACCTAAGGGTACATCTGACATTGATGGTTAGCCAAACCCAGGCTTGCGCTCAGGCTTGCAATGTCGTAAATCAGCTTGCGCTCAGGCTTGCAATGTCGTAAATCAGTTTCAAATGGCAGCCTCCATCTCCTTGAGTTGCCGCCCTGACAGCCGATACTGTACATGCGGCATAATCACCCTGAACAGGAGCACGTGAGCGCAGTACAACCGCGTGTCGTTGCAGCGCATGCACTGGTCACCATCATATCACTATGAACCTCCAATGTTGCCATATGTTGGAGCCTATCAGGCCTTGTTGTTGAGTCGGCGATAGGTCACCATGGCAAACAACTGTGCATGCAATGCACCTCAGAGCTGGCACTTGAACATTTGATGACCAGCCCTTGAATGGCAATTGGCCAGCTCATGTCGTGCATGCATATCGATGCAGCTGACTAGATCAGCTCCGCGCAGCAGCAATCCTCACGCTCTTCACCAAATTGTGTCAACTGGACAGAAAAACAGACCAATTGCAGAAACCATGTTGTAGCACTGCGTGCCTGAGACAATTAGAGTTTGCTCTCTCACCGTAATGAACAGTCGTTGCGGAACGCCGTCATCTATCCGGAACTGCGCGTGGCTCCTGCTCACAGAGGCATCCTCCGCCAGGTGTATTGGCAGCCCGACTTTCCTGCCAGCGTGGAAGGTTCCCGCCACCAAGCGAAAGCGTCTCACCACCTCTGCAGAAGTAAGAGGGGATTGCAGCGAGTTATCAACAAGGATGGCTTGCCCACGGCTCAGAAGCAGCAGTGCTAGTCCAGCAGCAGCGGTTTGCGGTGGAATAACGCAATGAGACATGCTGCAGCAGACGGAACTTGCTCAGAAGCAAGTTTGCGGGTGTCAGAGCAGCTCACGTAGAGAAGCACTGTGAGGCCTGTATTTATTACTTATTGGCACAAGACAGAAACAGTATGGTCACTGTTTCAGACGAAGTACGCAAAGTGCATATGCTTACATGACATCCATGACATGGCATTCATGTCGTGGTAAGCATGGATGCCATCAGCATCCGTGTCATGGCAAGCATCGGCAGTAATTTTTTGCATTTTTCACTTGCACAGCAGGTGTTGACCAAGCAAACCCGGCGAACAGGTGCTCAGGTGCACGCCAGCTGAAGTTGCAGACAATGAAATGTCACCAGCACACAAACTCAGCAACGTTTACACACTGCAAGTGTGCAGTTTTGTTCGAAGTGGATTTTGGTTATTTGCACAGGCGACAGGATGAACAGAGGGAATCATCCGCGTTCTTGTCGTGTTCCGCCAGTGGCGATACAGGAAGCATCGACAAGGCCGGCAAAAGAGATGCAACCAAACTTCATGTCAAACTGATGCTGGATCGCTTGTACAGTCAACTCGTCCTAGGCGACAGAAACGTGGCACGAAGGGCAGCAGATCGAATGGCTCACCAGAAGATGCTCCCAACGCCTCCAGCACAAACATTGGAGCCAACCTGCACACACACTTCTCCTTTTCGCAGCTGTTCCCGCCAATTAGACTTGAAGTAGGAAAAAAACTGAAGTTCAGTTCAAAGTTGAAGTTTAAAACGTCGGCTCTCATCAGTGTGTGTGTGTGTGTGTGTGTGTGTGTGTGTGTGTGTGTGTGTGTGTGTGTGTGTGTGTGTGTGTGTATGTGCGTGTGTGTGTGTGTGTGTGTGTGTGTGTGTGGTCTATGTGTGCGCCTGTATGTGGGTGAGTATTGGCCTGACAGCTTTTTGTGTGTTTCAACCCTTGACCGCATAAATAATAAAGGGGAGCACACCTGATGACTCACCAAGAAGATGCTCCCAACGCCTCCAGCAAAAAAGGAACAGAGGCGGCTAAGATCAATGCAGTACTGCAGGGACGCAGTGCAGACTACTAGTAGTACTGTAAGCTGCTGCATAGGAGTAAAACCCTAGGAATGCATAGGATACCCGGTCTTCCGGGCCGGTGGGGCCTCTGTAGATGCAAGTCCATAAGTGCTGCAAGTAGAACATGAACGTGTGTTGATCATGGAAGCCCCAAGGGAGGCCAGGATGTCCTGTGAGTGCCTAGGGTATACAAGAGAAAAACAATTGTTCTGTCTGATGCAGAAAGCCATTTGTGCCATGTGGATATATCTTCTGAACGGCCTGCAGGGCTCCTCTAGATCGATGCTTTGAAGTACCACAATCAGTTCATACCGCGATGTTGTGTGGAGAAGCACTTTCACAATGAGCACAAGGCAATCTGGCGGCGAACGTATTTGCGCATAGCTTACACGAGCATGAAATAGTGGGTTGTACTTGAAGTGCAAAATAATCTGGGCTCCAAGCAAGATTTGATAAAAACATGGCACCTGGCAGGTGTTTTTGAGATTGAAACTTTGCTGCTGCTTCACACCAACTGGCTGCAGCATGCTGACCCTTCATGCTGATCACACAGTGCCAATATGTCTGGTGTTTGCCAACGCATGCCAGTGGCCACATGACCTGTCATCCAACTGACCCAGAAATACTGCGAGTGTCATGCGCACCAATGACAGATCCAATGTTGCGGCACAACCAATGCAGCATGTGCTTTGAAAACATGACACAAAAGTATATGCTTCAAGCACCTGATGAAGTATAGTGACTCTTTAAAAATTTTGGTAGCCTTGATCTGCTTAGAAGCCCACGACCACAGAATGTGCATTTGCATTGACAAATCCATTTGCAGCGACAAGAACACAATTTTAGCGAGCTAATATCATTGAGACCTGCATTGCCAGTCTACATAGTCAGCTGCAACCACCACCATTGATCATGCACAATCTCACCTATCTTAAGGACTTTGACTGTTTTGGCAGGGCTTGAACCAGGCACCAACTTCTCACAACTAACTCTAATACATGTTGCAGGTATCCAGGTATCAAATGTACAAGTCGGCACCGTTGCACCGGCATTGTCGAGGCTAATTACGGCTCCGGAGCAGCGCTGACGGGCCCTTTGTGGTTGCTGATGATGAAGGGCTATAGGAAGATGACGCGGAAGTAACCGCATGAAAGCAGTAGTCACCCACGTACCCAGCTTCGCACGCGCACTTGAAGCCGCGCCCGCCGCCGCCCTTGGGCACGCAAGCGCCGTGGCCGTTGCACTTGACCTTGCGCGGATCCGCGCTGCTGCTGGAGGTGGAGGAGGCGCGGTGGAATCTCGGATTCCCCGTAAGGTACCTGTTGTCATCACTCATTGAAGAACCGGAAAAGGACTCCGCCGTGGAGTCCAGCTCGATGCAGTCGGCGTCCCACTGGCAGAACTCGCCGCCGTACCCCGGCGCGCAGTGGCACTCGAACCCCGACACCCTGCGCGGGTCGATGAACTGCGCCGACGTGGACGTCATCCACGTCGGATTGCACGCGCCGTGCGGCCCGCACGTCGCCGCGGTGCACGCCTTCGCGCACGCCGTCTGCGTGTAGGCGCCGAGCGACACCTGCGCTTTGCAGAACTCGTCGTCCGCGCAGCAGACGGCGTCGCCGCCGGTGCTGATCACAGGCCAGCGCGTGGGACCACCGGCGGCGACAGCGGCAAACGGCGACACGGCACTGCGGCCGCATGGCTGTTGCTGCGGACCACAGTGTAGACCAGCAGGGGATTCCGGTGCTGCAACAGCAGCCAAGAGAGAGAGAGGGCGGAGATTGCAAGCCCGGCATGAGCTGCGTGTGGCCATAATTGCTTGATCGAGTGCTGCGCAATGCATTGTCTACATGAAAGTTCTGGGCGTAGGACATCAATTTTTGAGCCAGCCGCTGGTCCGTTCGAACCGATGGAGCAGGAACTGTGGATGTGCAACTGAGGCTATTGAGTTTGACCAGTGCGCTTAGTAGCGGAAAAACGCTTTGCTTCGAGGCGACTGTGTCAGGGAGGTTCTGGTTGATTTTAATCTCCCCAGCAAGGACCGAAACAAACTGTTGGGTGCAGCAGCCGCAGGCAAGAGGCAGCTGCTGCGCCGCTCGCAACACCTGTTTTCCATGCCTTCGGTAATGGGCGAAGATGCCAGCGGCAGCAGGGGAGCCAGACAAGGTACAGCATATGGCAGGTCAAGAAACAACACATCCTCACATCAGGCATGAAGCAGCTGCCTGAAGAAAACTCACCCATAGGCACAGCGAGTGCGTCCAGCTCTTTGAGTGCTGGCGCCATCGCTGCTCCTTGTGCCTCGGAAGCTGTGCCTCTGAGATATGCCTCCGCGTAGATGCACAATGGCAGCCACCACCGACGCCGCCGCCGCCGCCGAGTAGTTGAAGCAAAGCCTACAGTAAAGCTGGAGTCGCAAGATTGTCGCCGTCAAAATGGCGAGCCTGCTGGCTATTGCCTGAGCACTGATCGCGTTCAGTGGCCTGCAGGACAGCCAGCGTGATGAGTTCCTACTAGCCTAGTCCAAGCTTCAACTCTGGCTCGGCAAATCTCTGTGAAAAATTACCGACGAGAGATCAGATCAGCTCAGAGACGCTACAGACCTACGCGATGGTACTTGGCATACGTTCACGAGCAAAGTTTCGGCCTTGCTAGACGCCATGTGCGCGCACCACGCCACCAGCATCATCTCCTTCGCCCTCCTCCTTGGCCTGCAAGGTAACATGCCTGCAGCTTAAGCGGGATACCACGACGCAGTGGTGAGCACGCTGGCCATCAATTGCGCGCATGATGACATCACAGTGCCCATCGGCACTAGACCCTGCCTACCTAATGCACACTCGCTTCGCACACCACTGTAGTTGAAGCGACAAAAAGGCGCATCTCCAACGAATTGCAGTTGTGAGCAGGGTTGTATTGTGTGCCATGTCCCGTATGGCATACGTCACGCCTGTTGCGCGGTGTATGTCCATTCACAAGCATAGCTTTCAATGACTGGGCCGCTTTCCCACATCATGACGCTTTGGCAAAAAAAGATACTTCGAAGCAGCACGGTTTCCCTTGCACATTTGCTTGTTGCAGAAAGCAATTCAATTGCAGCTTTGCGGTGACACTTCGATGTAATACAGGTCGCTGCCACGAGACATGACACACCTCTGTAAACCTCCGCTGCCATTACCCACGATGATGTAATTGAACATTAACTGATCGTTTCAACACCTACTGTGTAACACAATGGGTACAACCAGTATGACAGACGCCGCACTGCTACTGGCCGCGTGTCAACGGCTGCTGTGAACTTGTTGAAGGTGGTTGGACTCCTTGCATGCGCAATACAGACATAACGCCAAACACCGGGCAAAGCCACCCTACGGTAAATGTCCTCTGCGCTGTGAACTATACACTGGACATAATTCACCACAGCAGTTTCCTGCCATGTCAGTCCCCCCCTATGCGGCAAACACTCGAGGGGCGTTTGCCGTGTGTATACTTTGAAGTACGCATACGCGACATGCGTGCCACTGATTGCCACAGTGTGCGCTGTGAGGTTAAGCGGGTGCTTTACACAAAATGAACTTCAAGGCCGAATGATAAGGTCTCAAACAGATACTTCGAAGTATATTGGTTCATACCTGCAGGTTGGCTGTAAGTGCCTCGTAATGCTGCAAGTCTTAGAGCAGCACGTGTGCGATTTCAGCTGCCATAAGGAATGAATCATGATGGTGAGTTCAACCGAGATCTTGGAAGTACTTTTGATACTTTTGAGATGGATGTTCAGGCAGCATGTAGGCCTGCAGGCTACAGTGGAGCTCAGTACAGGCCCTGTACCGTGTCTTACAAACAGCCGAAACATTTGCCATGCACATATTGTCCCAGCCTTCTACAATAAACAAGCCCTGCGTTCAGCCTGTAAACGACTCGTCAGAGCCCCGGCACGCGCAACTCTTGAATACTGTGATGCTATTTTTTTTTCCGGCGGCCACACTTCGGAGCCAGCTGCCTAGACTAAGCCATCTGACCATGTACTAACTGCTATGCTTTGCTGTGCCCTCCCTCCCAATGGCATGTCGGGCTTTGCCATCGCGTGTCATGGCACCTCAGGCTCAATCAAGTTCAAGTCCTGGACAGGCTCAACGTGCTGCTTCGGCCCCTCATGAAGCGGCTGCCGGTGACACGTCCTTGCAAACAACAGGTGAGTGTCGATGCTCGAATGGTGGTGCCACACCCAACTAGCAGAGGCGTGCCAACCACTGTGACAGTGAATCTTACAAGCGGCTCTTGCTCAGCATGGTATACTTGAACAAGCAGAGTTTGGCTAATGTCACATGCGCAGCAATCACCAGGGCTCTTCTTATACGCAGTATGCATGCAGCACTGACTGGCATTCACCTACAGTTTTGTTTTTTAGCCCGTTCAATTTAGTTAACACTTGACGTTATGGAGTTGGAAGCTGTGACGTCTTGCCACATGCTGGCGCACCAGGCCAACATGATCACTGCTGCTGTTTACTTGAATCGACAATGGTAAGGGTCGTGATGCTTTAATATAGCCATTGTGCGCCCAGCTCCTGACAGTGTCTGATACTGATCTTCTGCTGAATCAGATGTAGCATGCCAAAATGACCACTCATCCAGCATTGAACACTGTGACAATAGTGAAGGTCATGGTAGCCTTTGTCCTCCCACAAATTGTAAAATGATGTACTGACGGAGGCATTTGCGAGTCCAGTGTGCAATGCGCAACTCCTAGCCACTACATGTTTCTTATTGTGCAGCTTTTGAGGAGCAAGCACACCACAACGGCCGCAACATGAAAGGCCAGGCTAACTGCAAAGGCATAGTCAATGAGGACCTTGGGATTTGCTGCAAATCAACGTGAGTGACTGCTGGTGATGCAGAGTGCCCTGAGTCAATTGCTGCAGCTATTGCTCATTTTCTTGTGCTCGCAAGAGATGAGTCCTCAACGTATAATTACATCTAGCACTAAGGCTGTGTTGTACCATAATGGCGCACTATTTCAGCAACATTGCGTGACAGAGCAGTATTTTTACTTGCCGTTCCAATCAATGAACGTGGTGCAGCAGACAACAAAAAACGATAGAAAGTGCATCACGCAGGGTACGCGAGACTCAGCGTGTGAGTTTGAGTTGGATTGCCGAGAGTTAGCATACCCTCATGTTGCTGTACCATGGCAGTCACCTGTGCAGTCTTGGTGCTGAAATCTTATGTGCCAATAGTCGATGTTTGAGTTTATGTCTCCTCAGTACCTCCTGTAGTGCAAGCCTTGACCGAGTGCACCATCCTGGGGCACTCAGTCTCTACTGGCAACGTACGGTTTGCTCGCAATATTTAGTGATTTATCAGAGGCAGTTTCATATGCTGCACGGTCCGAAACACCCTCGTGACTATCAGCAAGTAGTAGAATATACAATCTCAAATCTGTATCGAATTGACTGATGCAGGCCGGATCTCTTGGTAGCCCCATGCAGTATGCGTGCTCAATAGCAAAAGTGAACTGTGTATACATATATGCTCCAATTTCGAGTATTTATCACACTCGAGAGCCATTGTTGCCATCTGCATGCTGACAGGCTCGACATCGCGAAACGAGACACTTTCAAGAAGGTCACAAGAAACATGTTAATGCTGGTAGCAAGCTGGACATCAGGTTGAAGAAGCTTCAGCATGATGCAGATGGGATGCTTGGCTCATGTTTTCACTGGTCCCTGAATACCCTAGTTTTGTGCCTTCTTTGTGCACAGGTGCGCCGTCTGTGGGCAACTGCTGGATTGTGAAAAGCTTACTGCATCATCATCATGGCCAGCAAATGAAAACTATGCTAGTACCTTTGAATCCGGACACGGGGACTTGGGGTCAGGGTGCTGTGAGCGATCCATCAGGTCAGTGCTACAGACTCTTGGAGGTGCCAGTATTGTATTTTTCAGGAAATGCTGTGTTCTAAATGGTTGAAGTGGACGACTGTCGCAATTTTTACAAGAGTGTGCTCACAACTAGGTACCTGACGGCTGCCAGCATAATGGCTGCAGCGTGCTTTTCTTACTGCAGCAGGGATAATGCAGGATGACTCAGGCCTACTAGACTAGTGGTGGCACAACTACCGTATCAGAGCAGTATCATACATGGCTGCGCTGAAGTTTCTAAGATGTTCAAGCCATGGCAAGTCCAGAGTTACTGTAAAGCCGATGCCCTATAGTCGCTGCCATGTAGTCTCCAACTGGTGAGGAACATGCTCTTCCAATGCAATGCAACGTCTGACGTGGATCACATTTGCATGAAGTATGGTACCAGATTCCGAGAACTATTGGGCCATGGCATCACTTCCATAGCGTGATGTGTAGATTGATCAATGCCCAGAATATAGAGCGCGGTGACTGAGGTTTGTTATTTGGTGTGCCTTACCACTGGCAAGCAAGCATCCGAAACGAGTTGAGTACAAACATCTCAAGTACACTCCCATCAGCGCAAAGACCATTTGCATCGCGCGGTAGCTTAAAATATAATTGCTCTTTTTGTTCCAGACCAAAGGCTTCAAGGCTGTCGTTACTACTGTAGTACTTGTCCACAATGCTACTGTTGTAGATGGGGTCTTCAGCATGTCAGTGACTTCTGTTTTAGCCCGTAGCATGTGAGTCCATCTCTAGTCCATCTCCATCACACGGGCTGTGTTTTGTAATATATTCACATCATACAGCAAGGTACGGCGCCGAGTTCTCACATTTTCAGCACCTCGCGGGCGAAGAGGTCGCCAAACATCATGGTGCACATGCAGGCGGGCAAGGCTATGAAGGCAGGCGGCAAGACCAGCCTCCACCGCCTTGCTCAGATACAGCGCGGTCGAAGTGCACTTACATTTTCCGGCTGTGCTACGCATGCAGAATTATGGCCTCCTTAGTGCTGTGGTCAGGATCCTTACCCCAGCCCGTACGTCTCTCCTTTATGCAACCAATAAATGTGGAAGTAGAAATGGCGTGGGCGTTTCACTCTTGACCTGGTTCTAGAATGGCGCAGTGCGCTGACTTCATTTTATCAGTACCACCCAGTGAAACGATCGTCATGCAAGAGTGGCATTTCCGGAGTCCGACATGGCTGGCAGGCAACGCCTGAACACTTGCACCTGATAATAACACATGAGCTCCAGTTGCGCCGAAGCTGACAGAGTGCAACCCAGTTCGTAGGCGCTGTTATAGCCCCCCTGCCAGGTTCCAAATATCATGGCAAGCAATCACTTTCAAGACTGCAGCGCATCCATCTAGTCGGTTTCTTCCCTAACACGCGAGAACACAGGAAGACTCTTGTCAACCGAGCTATGCTTCACAGTTTGAAAGCAAGGCATATGCTCGCAACAATCGTCACCATTCAACGCCTTCTACCACGTGCACTTCCTCTTTATGCAAGTTGTCAATGAGGTGGTGTAACAACATCGCTGGCAAACCCCCCTGCATGCAACAAAGCCGCCCCAGTGACCACACAACTTCAATTCAATCAAAGACGTGCCATCATGACTGCAGTGAAGGCATTGCTCTTAGACTAGTCTTTGGAAACTCTTACCTGATCAACCTTCTGCGAGCTGTTGGATGCTCGTATCTGCTGCCACAGTTCACAACACTGACAGCGGTAATTCCCACTGTGCATCCTGTGTTGTAGGCTGGCAGACAAGTGGTGTGACAGCACAGACGGCAAGCCCCCCTGTCTGCTCGTGAGACCCGGTGTTGACCTTCAATGTCAGCCTGGCGAAACGCCGTGCAATTTTGAGGTCAGCCAATACTCGAGCGGCTCCGATGCCGGAACGACAGATTGCTGCAGCGTTGAGGAAGTCTGTCTGGTGTCCGTCCTACTTGCCAACGCACGGCGGGGTCGGCCCTGTATATGGCATGTGTTTCCCGAAGTGCGAGGACGCCATGTGCGGCGCCGCGACGGGCAATGGCAAATGCAACCCCGCATTTGTCGCGGAGTCGTTCCCCAATGACTCGGGCACGTGGTCGAACGAAAGCATGACCAACGTCTTCGACGCATTCGAGTTGTACGGCACGCCGTACTGCCTGTGCGCTGAGGGCTATGCGGGGCCCTTCTGCAGCACGGCTGCGACTGCCGTGCCATCGTCAGCGCCGTCCGCAGCACCCACTGCTGCGCCGACGCTTGCGCCGGCGAGCGCCGATGGACCTGTGATCACAGTGCGCCGCATGCTGCGTGGCACGAGCTGACGGCTGCCGCAGCGCTGCGGTGTGTAGAGTGCAACCTTGGCAAGTGCAGTCTGTGTACTCCCTGCCAGTGGGTTCATGTGCGCCGGCGGGTTGCGTCCCTGTGAGACATCACTGAAGCGCCGATGCTCCCGTCCCGTGCATCCGTCCATGACTCAGAGTCAAGAGTTTGGATGTGACTGCGATGTTGGTGCACACCATGCGTGGAATTGTGGCGCGCGCTCCGTGAAGTGAACTTTAAAGCAGTGCTCCACCCGGGTTAAGCCGTTGCAGCTGGCAATCATGCCATAGCAGCAAGTGCGCACATGCCATACAATGTAGCGTACTACCAGTAGTGCCTCGAGAGGAACGCTGATTGCATGCACCTCGTATGCCCAGGGAGAGCACTGATGTCACGGAGTCCAGCGGCGTTGAAAGGAAGCTGCTGCTGCTAGGTTTTTAGATGCGCCTGCATTGATTTTGAATACGCGCACGCCTCACAGCCTGCTCAAGGGGAGACGCATGCACAAGGGATGTAACGGACCATGAGGAAGGAATGTGGCAAGTATGTGCTGGCAAGCGCCTACCGAGTGTTGCACGGTGACCTCCTTCTCAAGTCACGCCCTGCATGAAGTGAGCAGTAGCCAAGGGATTTCGAGAGTTTTGATGTGGCAAAATCTCAATAATGTATGATCAGTGCTGGACCATGTGCACATGTTTGCAGCAACATAATGTGTCAGGGGGCTGTCACCTGGATACAGAGGTTGCATGGCTTCTGCTTGCTGCATTGGCTTAACTTGGTGTAACGTAATTTACAGCAGTATTGGCAAGAACGCAAGGATCCTCTGTGCTTGTGTCCAAGTTCTTGAGAGCTACGCGGCTGGCACTTGGCTGCAGTCATGACACCTACGTTGTGCCTACATTGCTGATCATCGCTTTGCGCTTTTGCCGGCTGTTGCAAATACTGCGTTGCCTGGCAGTGTCAAAAATGACAAGCATATTGAAGCGCAGTGCCACAATCCGGGAGCGGTGTAAACAATGCATAAACATCATACAGTGTAGGGCAGCAACGGATGTGCTTTGCGACCGCTGCAGCAGCCCTACCAGTCGGATTTTGTTGTGGACCAGGTGAAGTTACCACTTGACAGCAAAGTGCATTGACAGACCGCAACTGATGACAACATGCACGCGCTGTTCTAGCGTGGTTGCAGCCACAGCAAATGCCAGGCAACGACAAGAGCTGACATTGTTTTCTTGGTCAGAAAGCGCCTGGCCTGTTGCAGTACACCGCGACTGCCCTTTAATACAAGTCCACAAGTACACTGCCTTTTTTTCCGAGGCCAATGTGATCATGCAGCAAAGCGCATCAATGTTCATGAAGCAGCCACCCCGTGCCCCCAACACTGACGGGTCCCTGACATGCTGCGTAGTAGCTAGTGACTATAGTCGAGTCGATGTTGTGAGTGCACCTGCTTGACTGCCGCTGATGAACGGGTATTGAGGTACGCCATCAAATCTCACATGCCACATCTGCTGCTGTAATACGAATGTTGCGTGAAACAGCTGTGAGCAAAAACGCTTGTTGGGCTCTGATGGCACAGTCAACATGCTTTGCAGGCACCCTGACGAGCCGCAGTGTGAGGCATGACAGCACCAAACGCAAGGCATTGAGCAATGTACCAGAACTCGCCGAAGGTCATGAACGGCAGTCAATTGGCGCTCTGCGGGACGCTCACTGAAACTGCTGCACATTAATTCAGATATATGCCAGCCATTGCATTATTGGCCTCAATATATAGCCCGCCTATGCGCGCGAGCTGGAGCTGCTTCTCACATGATTTTCTTTAGCGTCGCACATTCGCTGAGCTCAATGTCACCTATGCCGATGCCGGTTTCCTGCGGATGAGCAGCAGCTCCAATATTAAGCCCAGAAAATTTATTTCCTATCCAGTGAAGTGCTGCTGGCACCCACAAGAGGCTGTAGCTGCTTCGTGCAGCAGGGTGGTGGGAAGGGGGAGAAGGTGGAGCCACGATGATGGCTGCAGGGTCTGCAAGCAACAGTGAACGCGACATCAGCAACAGGGAGAGTAAATGACTGCTAATGACGGCTTGCCTCAACGAACTGCAAGCATGAGTGACGATGGTGTCAACGAAGGCAGCACAACCACATGCCGTACAAGATTTGAGCAGGGCAGTGTCAGTATTGTATCTGATACCTAGACGGCATGGCTTTGCAAGCACCAAGGTTTAGCATCGTTTATGAAATATGCATCGACAGAAAGGCGAGCCTGATTACAGTACCTTCACAAGAGTGGGCAGAAGCACATTGTGATTTGCTCATTTGCGTTGCAATGCAGCTTCAAAGCCCTTCCGTTCACATAGAAAGCACAAGTGGGCATGCTGTACAATCTTCTAAAAATGTACCGGTCTCTCTCATGAGGCTGTTGATGGCAGGAAATTGAGTCAATCCTCAAACCAGTGCACGGCTACCAGAGGCTGACCTGTGCATAAAACCGCATGGATCGCTCAACAGGCCAAACTGCTCACCCGGGCCAAAGCGGCGCTCTACCTCCTGTATTGATTGCAGGAGGCGCGCGATCAGCGCGCCTGGCATATCCCTCAGGGTTGCCGATCTGCGATGCAGTGCTTTGGCAGTTTGCCATGTGGTGACGCCGCGATATGCAAGATAAGAGTTGAAGAAACGCCAGAGGTCCGGTTCCTTGCAGCATACATACAAAAGCCTCTCAGCAGCATGGTCCAAATGCGGCACTCTATCAACCAGCCACTTCTGCGAGGCTGCGAGGTGGGGCGCAACAGAATAGATCAGTGCAATGAGAGAACGCAGTCGGTGTTGCTATATATTTGTATCAGAGAACTTGCAGTCATATCACTAGCGGAATGGGTAAAACAGGCTGCAGCAAGCAGCACCCGCTTCGCTTCCGCGCGTGGCATTTCACGGTGTTTTAGTTGTGCCGGCGCAGTCAGGGTGCGCTGCACTCACCGCTCATAAGAAACGCTGTCCTCGCTTTCTGTGACCGGCACACAGGGCCAGCAAGCTATCAGGAGGTGCTTCCGCCACTTGATCTCATCCTCCATTCTCTCTGCTCTCTCTGAGGCTAGTGCCTTCGCAACATCGTCGCCCTCTGGTAGCAGCAGCGGACGTAAAAATATCTACCTGCTCGTAACATAAGCCGCGCAGGTGTTCCATTTGTACGCCACCTGCCTGGCAAACACTGGGTCATCAGCGAAAGCACACTTGCTCAATCTTGCTTTTTGCTTTCTGCTGACTTGACAACTTGAAGTATTTACTTTATTCTGCCCCCAAGCAGCTCTCACACATGCATCAGTCAGGCGGAGGGCTGAGACCCATCCTCTGCTTCCTCGCTGCTCGCACTCTGCGCACTCCTTTCCCCCTTTCAAATGCAAGAGGAATGGTGGGGAGGCAAGTTGGAGTTGCTTTCGCTCTCTGACGCCTTGCTGGGAGGAGAGCTGGGGGCCGGAGCGCGATGTGGAGTCGCCAGCAGCAACGATCGCTGCAGCATCAGCAGTCGCAGCAGCAGCAGCAGCAGCAGCAGCAGCAGCATCAGCAGGTTTGTGCTGCTGCGTGCGGAGTCACACTCCTGGGCTTGTCACCATGGCGCCCATGATTCAAGCTGCTACAGCCATTCCACTCCAGGACCATTGGCGTTATTGTCTTAGCAATTGCTCGCACCAGATGCAGTCAGGGTCTGGCCCAGCGCGTTTGGCCTAACATGCTCGCCAGCAGCAGCTTGCTGCAGCTGCAGTGCAGCCTGCTTTGCCGGACCGGTGGTCACCTGTGATGACACTGTCATAATCACTGTGAGACTTGATGGCGCCCACAGCCTGAGTGTTGGCAATTGCTACGCTTATTACTCTGGTCCAGGAGTATGCCTGCAGTGCAAGCTGGGGAGGCATCCAATGGCATGGAGTTGACAACTTGAATGTGTGCTCAGGCTGAAGCACCTCGGAGCACATGGCGTCCCGGGGACGTCCCATGGGACGTCCCCGGCTCAGCCTGAGAGTCTGCGGCAGGCTGGCGTTGTTGGTGCGGCAACGCTTGATGCACCTGAGTGTTTTGCCACACAGGGCTGGCCGCACCTACATGGGCGGTATTGCCTCATCACAAACAACTTGAAGTGACATATCTTGTGGTGTGACACGCCGGCGGGCCCGGCGGCCCGTTATCATGCCGTACTCACTCTGTTTGAACACGATCGTATGTTGTCGTGACCGTCTGTCTGACTTCGGAAGTGAGGGCCCAGGTAACCTACTAGTACTGAGAGTGCCAACTGGGCTTTCTCACGCCAACTTGAAGCAAGAATTATCAACTTGAACACAAAGTACAGTAACTGACTCGGAGCCTCTGAGAGTCTGAGAGTGCACTCGACGTACTACGCTGCAGCTGCTGGGGACTCGGGAATCTCGTGCCACAGTGATCCACTCCCACAATTCCAGTCCCCCCCGCGTGTGTGATCTCACATGCGCTCTGCAAGCACAGACTTCTGAAGTATGGCATATTATGCCAGTGACACGCTTTCAGAATCGCTCATTATAAGTATATATACTGGCAGGCCCTAGGGCTGCTGCCAGTGGGGCTGACCCTTCATTATGATAGATACATCATGATTCTGATGCAGTTGGGGCTGGGCAGGGCCGACGGCGTACCACGTAGTAAGGGCTGCAAGCAATTGCGGACTTGCAGCAGCAGCAGCAGCTGCTGCAGCAGGTTCTCCAGACCCACCTGTGAGGGCACTCAGTGGCTATCATAGCCACTGAGTGCATGATTGTGGGGTCTGATGGCGCCCAAGAATGCTACAACCACTAGAGTGTCGCCTGCAAGCTGGAGACGGACATGAGTGCTGGAGCTGGTTGCAGTCAACTTGAAGCATGCAGCTAGCTGCGGCAGCTGCGGCCATGAGGGGTTCCGCAGCAGCTGGAAAAGGCAGTACTACCGTACAGCACCCACATCACGGCTCCGAGTCGGACACAGCCCCGTACTGCGCTGCAGTTGCCACAGCAGCCTGAGCCACTGAGGTGTCCTTTATGCACACTGGCATTTTGGCAGCTTGGTCAGAAAGAGGACAGCAAACAGCGAGGCAAACTGTCAGCTGCGAGCCGCATGGCACCGGTAGTGGCCCACTTCAACGGTGGTAGCTGCACGAGGTCGATGCTGAACCCTGAGGCGAGCACATCACACTGTCAGCAAAATCTGGCGGCAGCATACGCCAAGGGCATCCGGCAGCAGGTTGATCACGACCCATCCGGTGACCGTGCCCCTTCAGGCAGCAGTACCTGCAACACTGGGGCACACCATGCCAAGCGTGTGCAGGAGATGAGCACCATGTATGGTTGCACGGCAGAAGACTTCCTACGGGCGGTAAGGAAGCTGAGTGCATGCACAGGTGCCTGCGGTCTGGTCCATATGTCAGCCAGCGCGGGGCAGAGGCAATGCGCGCTGACCTCGCCATGCCACACGTGTCGACGGAATGGAAGCGCCCCCACGCGCGCACGCCCGGCAGTACCCCCGGGCCAGTCCGAGGGCGGGGGTGCGGGTAGCGACGGCGCGGCCGCGGCGGCGGGGGCTGCCGCAGCGACACCTCCAAAGCCACCGGCGGTGCCGGCTAGTGGCGCTGCCAACTCAAAGTCCAGCAAGAAACGCCCGGCGGCCACGGCAACCGGCGCGCAACGCCGGCGCCGAACGGCAGCTGCTGCAGCACCGCCTGGCAGCGCCGGCAGCCGCACTCAGTCTAACAGCCTAAGGCTGCAGGACAGCAGCCCCCCCCACGGGACGGCCGTGGGATGGGCGGACATGGACTTGGACCCGCCGGACGATGCCGCGTCACCGCCCCCCCCGACCACCACCACCAGTGGCAGGCCCTCAAAGCCCCAGTCACGAGCATCCCTGGCTTGGGACCTCTCGACGCCCTCGGTCGTCCACGCACTTGACCAGACCAATGAGGCGGATCTACTGCTGCTACGGTTCACCACGACTGCCAACCCCTTCCGCACTCAGCTGCAGTGCACCCAGTGGGCACGGCTAGTGGAGCACGCCACACGACTACTGGCGGACGCCACAGACAGTGCACGTGAGGCGGCACGGGTGCGCCTCCACCATGGTGCCGGGGCGTTTGCTCATCAGGTTTCTCAGACTCTAGTGCAGCGCGGCTACAGGCTGCTGCACCTGCTAGCAGCAATGGCCTTTGGTAGGCAACCGGAGGGAACCGGTATGCCGCCTGCGGCCCGGCTGGCAGCGTTGCTGTCTGGCGACTTTGCGGAGCTACTGAGAAAGACGCTGTCAGCAGCAGCGGCGCTGCGGGCCCCCAAACCAAACAACGCAGCTACGGCGTCGGCACAAACGAACTTCGATGCCGACTGGACGGAGGCTGACTCCAGGCAGCAAACAGCATGCGCTGCCCTCTCAGGCAAGCGACGGGGGGTAGGCCTGGCTGCCGCACGACTAGAGGCGCGTGAAGCATGCGCCCCAGCAGACGAGGTCACGGCACAGGTGCTGGCAGCAAAGCACCCTGAAACTGGCACCCGGCCCGGGGTAGTCGATACGCCAATGGAGCAAGTGCGCGGCCTGGTACGCGACGCCCGGCGGCACTGCTTGCACGGCGCAGGGGTGGCAACGACCGCCGGGCCCGCTGGCAGCGGCAGTCCCGTCTTCGAATCGGGTCAGGCGCATGATCGCAGCGATAGGCCTGAGGATGCTGCCAGCGCAGCCGGACGGCGCCTCGAGGTGGAGGCGACAGACATACTGTCGACCTTGTCCGCAGCAGGGGCGGGGAAGGCAGGAGGGCTGGACGGCCTACGCTATGAACACCTCTTGATGGCCGCTGGGCCTGGTGCACCAGTGAAAGCAGCCACCCGCCCCGTGGGCAGTGCCTCGCCAGGACTAGCTGGTGATTCAGAATCGGATGTGATGGAACCGGCATTCGCCCATCACCTGGCCAAGGTGTTCACGACGCTGCTTGTTGAGCCCGAACTGCTGCCGGAGCAATCGCAACGGCTTCTCCGCGCCGCGGCCCTCTCAGGCATAGGACAGAAGCGGCGTCCGATCGCCTGCTCCAGTGTCTGGCGCAGACTCCTCGGGTCCACAGCGGCACGGGGTGTCAAGGGCAAAATATCGGGGCTGCTGGCCTCCATGTCGCAGTTTGGCGTAGGATACCGGTCTGGCGTCGAGCATGTGGCAGCGCGCGCGCGCGTGTGGCACGAGCTGTATGGCACCACAATCCAGCTGGACTGTGAGAACGCATTTAACAGTGTGGATCGCGCCGCCATTGTGCGGGGACTTATGCTCTTCTGTCCGGAGCTGCTCCCGCACTTTGAGTCCGTATACTGTGGTGACACTGCCCCAGAGATGCGAGTGGAGGTGAACGGTGAAGCTCGCATTATCTGCTCCCACCTAGGGTGCCAGCAAGGGGACCCTCTAGGGCCGCTGTACTTTGCAGTGGCAGCGGCATTCCTACTCTTCTACCCTGATGGAGTGAGTGCGACGCCCGGCAGTATGCCGGCCTACGGCCACAGCACAGCGGAACCGCCAGCCCCGCACTGCGCTTTCCTGGATGACCTCAACGTGCTGCAAGCTGCCTACTTCGACGATGCAGCGGCCGCTGGGGTGGCAGAGGTGATCCGTCGGCTTGCGGCAGGGGGCCTACGCGTTCGACCAGACAAGTCGCTGGCCATTGCCATGCGCGGCACAGTGTTTGATGAAGCGGCCAGAGCACGCCTGCGCGCCCTTGACATACCGTTTGTGGACGCCACCATGCCAGAATCCAGTCAGGGCTTTACGTCGGTCGGGGTACCGGTAGGGCACCCAGCCTATGTGCATGCTGCCATGAGCAAGCATCTTGTTGACGCAGGGACATGGCGATTGTCGTGGCAGCTAGCTGGGATGGCGCGGCATCACCTACAGGCAGCACAATTCATTCTGCGCAGGTCACTGACAAAGCGCATGGGCTTCTTAGCTCGGGTCGTTGACACGGCTTTGAGTGAGACATGGCTGCACGCATTTGACGGGTTCTGTGCATGGACGCTTGAACGCATGCTGCACCTGCACGGCTGCGCTACCGCGGCAGTCATGAAGTCACACCTGCTGGCCGCCTGCACTGCTGGTGACAATGAGGTAGCCAGCAGTGGCAGCGTGCTGGTATTGCCGCGCTTGGGCCCGCCAGAACTCACGGACATCGCAGTGCCACTGCGGGCGTCACGGTTGCCGGAGCGACGAGGCGGTCTGGGCATGCCGCTTTTGGGGCTACTGGCACCAGCCGCATACACGGCCCAGGCATGCACAACACTGCGGCCTGCAATAATTCATGCCACTGTGGCAGCAGGGGCCCTGAGGCTCGGCACTGACGAACACGGCGCAGTCACCTGGTTCGCGCAGCACTCATGCGCAATACGCGAGGACCAGGGACTGCCGCCAATCATCGAGGCCGTGCGACGCTCTACGCGAGCGCTGACAGCTGATGGCGGCGAAAAATCACGCACAGCTGTGGCCGAGCAGCTCCCAGCATCGTTGCTACGGTGGGCAGCGGATACAACGGCCGCAGCGTCGACGCTCCCCACTGCGGTGCAAGCGATCTACGCCGCAACTGCCGTCACGGAGACGGGGACCACTGAGCCAGCCCCACACACCCACGGCATTGTGCCTGGCGCCGAGGCGGCCGCTGCGGCGGCGACCGTACCTGGCCCTCAAGCCGCTGCCGCGGCTGCCTCTTCCACGCCCGCTAAAACACAAACTAGCGCGGAAGAAAGCAGCTGCAGCGGCGGGCAGGAGGACGACGACGACGACTGGGAGGCCTATGCTGACGAGATCTGCAGAAAGGTAGTGCCCCGCCGCCGGCGCGGTCACTTCACGCACGGACTACAAGCCGGCCTTTCAAATGTTCTTCGACGTCAATACGAGGACTGCCTGGTGGAGGACCTAGAGGCTGCCTCGGCTGGTGCCGTGGGCAAGCCGACGCAGGCTACACTTATTGGTGACTTGCGTGACACCAGCCGCCGCCGCCAACAGGCTAGCGCGCGGGTCCTGGCGCAGCTGCGCAGCCAGCGTGCGTCCGGGGCAATGGCGTGGATGAGCGTGCCACCCGCTGCCAATGACCGCCCGGGTGCGGCGCCCATGTCCAGTATGGCAGCAGCCACGATGATTATGGTTGCGATCTTTATAGACGGGTGGGGCATACAGGGCGAGGTGTGCCCATGGCGGTGCAGTGACGTGAGCCCCACCTCCACGCATGCGATCAGCTGCCCCAGCCAGCACATACGGGGGCACAACGCGACACACACTGCCCAAAAGCGGTGCCTACAGCGCATCTTGAGACAGCACCATGTCTCTATTGTCCGCAATGAGGACGCTAGCGTCTTCAAGGTACCGGGGTATCGGGCGGACACAGTCATTGACCCAGGGTGTCTGCACTTTAGCAGTGCATACCGTAACAAGGGAATAGTGCTAGACACAAGTGTGCGCGCACCCACAGCGAGCTCGTACCTGACAGGCAAAACAAATGCCTCGAACACGGACGGCTATGCTGCTGGGGTGGGGGAGGACGCGAAGGTCAAGCACCACACCGGCACCTTGACGTCATCTTGGGCTTTTGTGCCATTCGTGCAGGAGTCGTACGGACGGCTGGGCAAGCAGACAAGCCTTTTTGTTAAGGAGTTGGCAATGCACTCAGCACTGTGCTCAGGGGGGGGGAAGGCAGATGTGTTACGCAAGGCCGGGTTAGCTAAGCGTCAGATCCACATTGAGCTGAGCATATCGCTGGCGCGGGAGTTGGCGGAGCGCGTCATGGCATACACACGTGGAGCGCGAATGCTGGGCTGTGTTGCGGCGCCGGTATCCAAACTCCTAGGGCACAGCGCAGACTAGGCTGCTGCGTTGACGCAAGCTTTTCGATTGCATAGGCAACCCGGCCTCCCTTGGGCCTTTATAAATACAAGTCCATACGTACTACCGTACAGTGACTGAGTGATAGTCACTGTGGTAGGAATAGTGGTAGTGGCAGGCAGGATGCGCTTGTCCCTGGGCCCCTCTCCTGAACCCTTTTTGGCCCTGGGGAGGTATGTGTGAGAAGCCTTGACGTCCCGTACTGGTAGGCTAAACCCTGGTTACGAACATATTGTAGGTTATATGATACCCCCTAACTCCGCGGGCCCTGATGACCCCCTTCGATCGTCGGTCAAAATAACCGACAACCAAGACGGGCACGCACGTGCGAGTGCTAGCCAGAGAGACAATGCAGGCGCCGACACCCAAGGCACCAGACAAGCCAAGGCGAAGCCCCAGCCCGCCCCCTCCTCTCACCATCACTGGGGTAAGTAAATATAGTGTAGCGCCGCCGCTACTCATCTTATTCTGTGCCGTATAAAAATACACCGAGCACGCTGTGTCAAACAAAGACACGCCTGCCCACCCCATGATGTGTTTAAACTTATTCAAGCTCGGTGCTCCAGGCATGCGCCAGATACAGGTGCGAGGCCGTGGAGGGCTGGGATCAGCTGGGAGTCGTTTTTGCCACAACTGCGACAGGCAGGCTGGCAGTTGCAGAGGTGCATCCCGATGGCGAGGCTGCAGCGTTCCAGTCGGAGAGGGGAGGCATAGAAAGCGGCGATCTGCTCTGGGGTATCAACGGCATCAAGGTATATCAATCTCGGTGCCGCGCTGCGAGTGAACGTCGAGTGACGGCATACATACGTAGCCCCAGCATAACAAGTCTACCCATGCAGCACGATCCATAGAAACTGTAGTCAGTGCACTACTGTAGTTCACCGTTGCAAGATGCGACGTCTAGTACGTCATTATGTCATTGTGTCATCAAGACTTTTGCTGAGTCGAGCAGGTGGCAGACGAGACCTCACACACTCGGTGTCTGCTTTGTTGAAAGCAGCGGCCGACATACGTGAAATGTGTACAACAACTCCCTGAAAGATCTCTGACTACAGGCGTTAGTCCATTGCCTCCAGAGATGACGGAACCACCTTTGACTCTGGCACATTTCTTAGAGAAATAGTGATCTTGTAAGTGATGCAACATGCACAAGGTGCTGCACAAGCGGGGAAGGACAAAGCTGCAACTCCTCAACATAATGAGGTAACTCAACAATGGGATTCGGATCCAGAGAAGTTGATGCAGCAGTCATCAAGAATCGGTCCGACTTGCAGATTGTATAGCCACCACAACTTTCAAGAAGCACAGGGTGACTGCTCTGACACCAGTGTATTTTGCGCTGCTGTGGGGACCTACTAATGTGACAGTCTCGCTGCTGCTGCCATCAGCAGTAGGTATACTGACGTCATTGCCATGCTTCCTGCTATACTCGCCAGAACACTGATGGCTGTAAAAGCCAGGTTTTCAGCCACCGCATTCCCAGCAACAAACACAACACATGCACGGATGGCGGAGGCATATGCTCTGATGCTTTGCAACCATGCGTGCAAACAAAGAACGGTCCACCAAACTCTGACCGCGACCCACAGAGCGACGGGCCAATCGCACCGCAACACGACTGTCTGCCTGCGCGTCTGACCGAGCGAACTTCCTTTCATGACGATCCAGCATCGAGCTAAGAAGCCTTGTGCGCCGCAAAGCTCATGAGCACACGTCATCAGAAGCGCTCCAGCCTGCCACCACCCCAGCCGAATGGACCTGTGCCCTGCAGCAAGTTGACTTATTGAGTGCTCGCCATCTGCGTCTGCTGCTGGGTGTCATCGTCAGGTCCACCCCGCCATCATGCCGGCGGAGAAGCAGCTTGAGCAGCTGAGGACGCTGCCGTATCCGATCACGCTGGTCTTCAAGCGCCCCAATGAGAGCGGCACGTGCACTCCGGGAACGGTACGTGTGATGCTATTGCACGCGTAGGGTCGATTGTAGTAGCTGGGAGTGTACTGCGGCGCCACCACTGAAAAACACAAACTTATGAGACTCTTTTGTGGACAGAGTGTGTGCATGCTGAAGTGATGATACACTGACGCAATTCAGGCGCTTTGCAGTTTGTGTGATGGCCAGCACGCTCGGCCGTTGTTGACAGCTAGCGCCATTACATATTCTCTTGTGCGATGCACACTTTATTCAAGGAAGGCGCCACTGCACAGTTGCACGGATGCATCAGCGTGCACAACCTATGCGTCGACACATTCATGTCATGGGGCATCACCACAGAGGGCCAGATGGCGCTTACTGTGGCCATCATGCATGGCACACCCGCCGGCCTGTGGGCCGCAAGCCACGCAGGGAACTTTGCCAGCGCGACCGTGCGCGCACGCAACAGCGGCGCACTCGCGCAAGCAGCAGACCAACAAGCTCAAGCTGCGGCGGCAGCGAAAGCCCTGGCTTGTGGTGAGTCATGCCACTGACTCAGCACGCCGCCCGCCCACTACGACGCAGGACCGGAGCATGGCGTCGGTTGACGGCCGCATGCTCAGCTGGAAGTCTAGCGCCGCGAGCATCGCGGGCAGCGCGATGGGCAACAGCAGCCACCACCGCAGCAGCTTCCACTCCAACTGCTCCAACGGCGGCAGCGGGCGGTGCAGCCCACGCCACAGGCCGGCGGCGGCGGCGGCGGCGGCGGCGGCGGCGGGAGCAGCGGCAGGCACGGCGGCAGCAGCGCCGGCGGCGGCAGCGGCGCTGGGGGAAGCGGCGGATGTCTCGGCAGGGGCTGAGGATGGATGGCAAGAAAGTGTGGAGCAGCAGGTGAGCGTGTTTGCGAGGCAGCTTTGCGGGGACTCTAGCGTCAACGATTGAAGATTGCAGAAGTAGCAGATGGGATGAAGATGCGCCACGCTGAGGGTGGTGGTGTTGATCCGGACTCTGCAGCTTGCTGCAAAGTGTGCCGAATCGGCGGCAGATGCAGGGGTGTGTTAATGCGCTGTGGCGCTGCGGATGCGCACCGCATCAGACACCACGAGCAGTTGCTATGTATGGCCTCAGAGCGGATAAAGCCTGCGGTAACTGAGTGACCCGAGGACCACACTCGGGATCACCATATTCATCGTCATCTCAGCATTGACTGCTGTCATACGGAAAGCGGCGGCATCTGATGCTGCTGCTCAGAACCAGCGAGTTGTGGCAGCGCACAACAGTCAATGTGTACTGTGGCGCAATCTCACTGACTAAAAGTAATGCAAATGTTACAGTGCCGCCAATCCGTGGATTCATCCTGCATGCACCCTCATTCACACCATTCTGCCCCTGGACTCTGTACAGCAGGGCGCAGCGGACGCCGACGCAGCTGCAGCAGCGCTCTCCGGCAGCGCGTCTCAGCACGGCTGGGAGGACAGCGTGCGGCGCCAGCTGTGCGCCCAGACGCTGCGGCAGCATTGCGGCAGCGGCGGCGGCGGCGACGGTAGCAATGACGACGGCGACGGCGGCGCTGCTTGCGCGCGCTGCGGCAGCTGCACCGGCAGCATGGGGCGAGACAGTATCGGCAGCAGCGTCGGCGGCGGTGGCGGCAGCAGGCTGCGGCGCAGCTGGGGGGGCGGCAGTAAGAGCGGCAGCAACGGTGGCACGCCTCGGCACCGCGACCGCGCCGGCTCCGTCCTGCGATGGTGAGCGCTGTGCAAACTTTCGAGTACTACAGTACACGCGTTGCAAGCTTCTGGTGGCATGCTTGTGGCAGTGGAGTTGCGTCCGCACTTGCTGGCACTGCAGTTTCGTTTATCGCATCGCGCGCTCGGTGATGGCTTTGCATGCGCCAAGACATATATGTGTTCAAAACACGCGAAGGTGGTGTTCTCGATGTATGCACAGTGACGCGCTGTGGCACCACGAACGTCTCATCTACCCTGCCCTGGTGATGCACGTGCATTTGCGCCCAGGTTTTTGTTGCACAATACTTTGTGCACTTGCATGTTGTCTGACAGGCATAGTATTCTCGTGTCACTTAGGCGGAGGCATTAAGAGTGCACTTGTACACACAGTGCTGGCATATTTCAACTGCCTTCTTTGGCAGAATCTCAGGCTACCCTCCTGCACTGCTGCTGCCGTCTTGGCTTCATGCACTGCCATCTACTTCACTGTCGTTTACTTCCACAGTTGGCGGTACTTCCAAACCCTGTTTCAGAGCACTGACACAGGAGGAAAATGTCTGTTTCATCTGCCGCCTGCAGGCTGGAAGCGGAGGACTCTGATGACGACAGCATATGCCTGGATACATACGCAGCGCCGCCGCGGAGGCTCAGCGCTGGCATAGCTAGCAAGCCGCCAGGCGCCGCCGCCGCTGCCGCTGCTGCCGCTGCTGCTGCTGCTGCTGGTGGTGGTGGTGGTGCTGCTGCTGCTGCTGCTGCCAGCACCGGCAGCACTACAGGTACGAACCAGCTGAGCTACGCTTTGTTGTGTAGTTGTTGAAAGTGTAGCCTACCAGCGCATACCATGAATGACTGCTTGCAGCAGCACACTGTCCGTGAGTCTGCAATGCCGCGGCTGCCTCATGCAAACGCCAGCTGTGTCGTGAGCTGGTTGCATCACGAGGCAAGACAGCAGATGCAGTTCAATGTTTGCACTAGTTGTGTGTATTGGCCTGTAACGCCTGGCAGGCAGATGGTAGTTGGCGTTCAGATTTCACCGCCGCGTGCGCTTCACTGCCCAGCCTTCCAGTCTAGTGCCAACTGTAAAGACACCTACCTCAACTACAACGCCACTATTCTCCACCATTTTCCGCGCTGCAAGAAAAGTGGCAACCGCATCTGCCAATCTTGCACTTCCTCGGCTCAACTGTAAGAAATAATTCTTGCCGTCGTCTGCAGCTGGCGCCAGCAGCGGCAAGCTGCGGCCCTACGTCAACCCGCGCGCGATGAACACGCGCCCCATAGAGGGCGCGGCAGCGGCTCCGCAGGGGCGTGAAGCGGGGGGGGCGAGAGCGTCCCCCGCCCCCCCCTCGGCGCCCACCCGGGAGCGCAATACGGACATGTCATCCGAGTGCATCCATTACGCGGAGGAGGAGGTGTGTTGAGCTTGGGCTGACTGGACTTGAAGTTGGGAACTTTGTGCTACGACTTGACGTGTGACTCAACGGTAAGGCCGGCGCCTCTTGGTGTATTGGCACTTGACTGAGCCGCAGCGCACACCACCGCTGCTCAAACCTCAGGTTCGCGGTAGACCACCAGACCACTGCAGTGTGCAAACGCCAGCTGACGCACAGCTATGTACCGCTCCGTGTCGTACCTTAACCCTAACCCTACGTCTGACCCCCACCGCGCAGGGCGAGGACAGCGGCGACGACAGCGACGCCCTCGGCGGCCGCGAGCTCAGTGAGGAGCGCCGCGCGATGCTGCGCGCGCTGCAGGACCTGCTGCCCGGCGCCGCCGCGGCGTCGCCCTACAGCAGCGCCGCCAGCTCGCGCAGCCGCCTGACCAGCGGCTACGACAGCGCCACCAGCAGCGCGTCGTCCGTGTACCCGTACAACAACGCTGCCGCCGCCGCCGCCGCCGCCGCCATCATGCGCAGCAGAGCCAGCGGCGGCACCTCCAGCGCCAACAGGCCCTCCGTCAGCGGCGCCAGCACCCCCCGCGGCAGCGACTGCGTCGCCGCGCCGGTGCTGGCGAGCGCTGCGGCTGCCGCCGCGCCCGCCCCTGCTGCTGACGGCAGCAGCAGCGGCGGCGGCGGCACCGGCGGTGGCAGCATGGGCCGCGACGGCGCGCGCGCGAGGGGACCGCGGAAGGGGCGGGGCGTGCGCCTCACGGCATCCGCGCCGGGCCTCGGCACCATCGCCAGCAAGATCAGCAACTACAAGCCGTTCTGCGGGGCGGTGGACGCGCCGCCCCCTGCACCAGGCGGCGGCGGCAGCGGCGCGCTTCCCCCCCCTGCTGCCCCGCTGCGGCCGATGTCAGCGGGGGCCGTGCCGCCGTGCGTGCGCCCCCCGCGCGGCGTGCGCATCACCATCGGCGGCAGCAGCATTGCCGGCAGCGGCGCATGCCTTGGCAGCGGCGCAGGCGGCAGCGGCTGCGGGCTGCCTGCGGCGCACGCCACTGTCGCCGGCGCCGCTGGTGCCGCTGGCAGCGGCAGCGCCGTCAGCGCTGGCAACAACGGCGGCGGCTGCAGCGGCGGCGGCGGCGGTGGTGCGAGTGGCGGCGAGGAGGTGGTGCCGCTTGGCATGGGCAAGCCGCGGCCGGGCGCGGTCAGCGTGCGCGCGATGCTGGCGCCGAGCTGCACGCCGCGCGCGTCCGGCGGCCGCGCCGCCAGCGAAAGCGCGCTGCGGCGGGGGGGACCGGAGAAGCGCACGGCGGCGGCGGCGGCGCGGCGCGCGCCTGCTGCGGCAGCGGCGCCGTCCGCTGCCGCTGCTGCTGACGCCGCGGAGGAGAGTGCTGGCACTACTGCTGCCGCCGCTGCGGCAGAGCGCGCTGTGCCGCTGGGCATGGGGAAGGCGCGCGCGGGCGCGGTGAACGTGCGAGGTCTGGCGATGGCGGGGCCGCGAGCCGCAGCCTGAGCGTGCTGTGCGTGCGCGCCGCTGCCGACGCGTGCGTACGAGCGCGTGAGCACTGCGGTGCACAGAGTGCGCCTCGGCCACTGCGCTCTGCTGTGGCTATGGCGCCATCGTATGTTGAGGCCTACAGCCGGCAGCGTGCGGAAGTCCTGCGGGAAGCTGCCGTGGGCTACATGTGCCCCTGCTGTGCTTCGCTGTGTGTTGTGTGAAATTGGTGAATGCCGCTTCCTCTTCCGCAGCCACTGTTTTCAAGGGTTTACGGTACACGAAAAAGGCGCAGAACAAACCGGGGCCTCCCACGGGAGGTGCCGCAGGTGTTCAAAACTGTGGTGGTGTTGGGTGAGGGACGGGCAGACGGGGGGGGGGGGGGGGGTATGGGGGGGGGTTATGTTCGTGCAAGCATGGTCCTCATGCCAAGTATATTGTGGATACGTCCTGTTTGGACATGCGAGCGACGTACGCACACGTCGTAACATGCACACAACACACGTATTGCCTGTGTAGCGGCTGGTGCCCCCTAAGGGCCAGCACACTGGGCAATCTCATACAACTTGAAGTCGCTGCACTGTGGCAGCGCTGGTGGAATACTTCATGTGCCTACAAATACAGCAAACCCGCATCATTGTTCGAGTATGTTTCACCTTGACCTGCCCCTTGTCATTTGCTGGCGGTGAGCATCGCTTGCATGCAGATTCGTCCAGAAACTCAAGAGATATTCGCCCAGTGTGGTTCTCAAATGCAACGTATGCACTGCACAGGTGACGGGACTGGTGCTGTTCTCGCTGGCACCCATGCAGCCCGCATAACCGGAGCGCCCATGATGCGCCCCAGGTTTGTTGCATTGACAAAGTACATACTGTCGTTGAGACACTTTCAGAAGTCACACGACATGCAGATTCCGTACAGCAGCATCAAGTTATTTAGACCATCATCTGGGCTTTTTCGCGCCCTGAGCGAGAATTAATAAAAAGTACATACTGCTGATGGACATCGTGCTGCCTGCCGACGCCTTCCCGGTGACCGGCTACGACGACCCAACACGTCACCTACCGCTCATGGTGGACGTCACCTGCTTCAAGGCACAGGTGGCGTCGCGGGCGGCGAAGACTGCAGCAGACCCCGAGCGCTGCTGCCGCGACCAAGAGGCCGCCAAATTATCCCACTATTCTGGTCATTATGACCAGAATTGCTACAAACTTGCCACTTTGGCAATCGGGTCTTTTGGCAGCATCGGGGAGCAGGGGCGGAAGCTGCTGGAGGCTGTGGCGACGGAGTATGCCAGCAGGATGTCAGTGCCCGGAGGAGCGCGCCCTAAAGCTCTTAAGGGCATCGCCCTGGCGCGCTTACGCTCGGCACTGTCGGCAGCGCTCCACATGGCGTACTCTGGCCGTGTCATGACACACATGGCAGAATCCAGGGGGGGGGGGCACATGGAGGAGGACGTAGGGGAGGATCCCGAGATGCCATTTGGCGGCGGCGGCGTTTGACTGGTTGTCGTTGAGACACTTTCAGAAGTCACACGACATGCAGATTCCGTACAGCAGCATCAAGTTAGGCCATCATCTGGCTTTTTCGCGCCCTGAGCGAGAATTAATAAAAAGTACATGGGCTTTTTCGCGCCCTGAGCGAGAATTAATAAAAAGTACATAGCACCAGGACATGCCTGAGTAAGTGCCATCATCACGCTGCCCCCTTTTCACCACAGTTTGCCATGCGCTGACGACAGGCCATGCAGTGGTGATGTATACGCTGCCTCTCGCATGCATGCCATCTCATAGGTGTTGTAGCAGCAGATGCAGAACCCTCGCCCTACAGCTCTGTGGCTACTGATGCACCCCAAGTCCATGGCGTTGGTGGAATGACACCAATGCAGCCTGTAGCTGAAAGGACGGACATCAAAGCCAATGCTGACTTGCGTAGGAGCAAGTACCTGAGCGACAATTGGCGGCGCCGGCGTTTGAGTGGTTGCCGTTGAGACACTTTCAGAAGTCACACGACATGCAGATTCCGTACAGCAGCATCAAGTTGGAATCATCTGGGCTTTTTCGCGCCCTGAGCGAGAATTAATAAAAAGTACATGGGCAACTTTTTGTGAATGGCGTTGAGCTTGCAGGGGCTGTCAGCACACATATGATGATGTGAGAAGTCGTGGGCTCTGTTCGTCGCCCTGCGTCTCCGGGCAACACGCGCTTTCGTGGAAGTGTAGCCATTGGGAAATGTCCCAGTGCATCGGGCATGAACACTCATCATGCGCTCTGAGTGCAAGCACAGCATCTCAGGAGGGGGTGTGTTTCAATGCAAAGCAGAATTTCACTATCAGGTTGCACGTACCTGCACATTTTCTTGTGAACCTGTGCCCTGACAGCTCTGAGCCTGCCCAAGTGCAAGGAATGATCATCTTGATGTCAAAAAATGGTAAAAATCCCAGGGCAACAGTAGGCATTAGGCCTTGCAGAATGTGGTCTGTTCAGATGCATGCACGCAAGGTGCGCAACACCGCAGCGCTTCAAAATTTCAACAAGTGAACCTGGGCGGCCTAGGCATGTAGGCTTGCTCTTGCTCCTCTTGGTTGCTTGCCTTACAGCTTTTTTTTTGTCGTGTGTGCCCGAATAAAAAAGGCGCTAAAATCAAACCCCGTTGGCCCGGAGCACTCGCATTGCTCACATATGCCAGGGAGAGGATGAGTCGAGCAAACAAGAAGGCGAGGGAGTCATTGGTGGTGATCGAGAGGAAGTCGGCAGCTGGCGGGAAGGGCGTCACCAACTGGGTGTCCCAGTTCAGCAAAGGGGAGCTTGTAAAAAAGCTTTCCTCCTTCCATGGCATACTAAAAGCGCTAGGCCAGGTGACTGCCAGACTATGGCAATGCTCCATTTGTACAAATTCTTTCCTGTTCTGTAGCCGCTTTGCTTTATGCGTCAGTGGTGTGGGGTGCGGTTATGCTCAAATCCATGCAAGAGAGAGTATCGCAAAAAAGAGAATGCCGGGACCCTGCGCCAGTGTATATATGAGCTGTGCTGACCTAATGTAGGCATGTGCATTGTTGACAGCTACATCTTATAGTTGCCGTTGCAGATGTTGCGGCCCTCAGTTGCATGTCAGGCGGAAGGCAACACGCCAAGTTGGCAGTTCGGTGTGCCAGGTTGCGCGTTCTCCAGTTGCAGCATGTTGCTCTAGTTCATCTGCACCAGCACACAAAATGTAATTTGCAACGGTCATGTGGCTTGTTTGATGTTGCTGAACTGCGAATGTGAATGAATTAGAGACAGCATGAAGTTGAGGTTAGGTATTTTCCTGGTGCGCTCGCCCTGCGCACAGGATGACCGGCCTGATGGATTGCGGGAGACAGCGGCGGATCTGGCGAGCCCGGAGCTTCTCAGCCATAAAGACAGGCAAGGCTTCACCATAATGTACATGCATCGCAAGTTGACACCACTCCCGTCAGCTGAGACTGCACCACATATGAGCTGCTTCAACAAGCGGTGCTTGCCAGCTCGCAGAGCACAGCCTTATACTTGAGAAATGCATATTGATGCCGTCTGTGGGCATCCACAAATTGCAACGAATTGGCTGCGACGCAACTTTGTTGACATGACAAGGATTTCACTTCAGTACAGGTCATTGTAGCTTATTGCTTCGCGAGCATGTAATTTGTAACTTGTGCGTATTCTCAATCATATGAACTGAACGTATAGGAGGTAGTGACAATTTCACAACACTATTACTCTGTCTACACATCGAGCTGCAGTGATTCTGGCGCCTATGTATACAATGCAGCTTTGGAGTTGCAAACTTCACAGCACCTGACACTGCGTTTAGCAGAATCTGTTGTGCTCATGGACGTCTGACTGTGCTCTGTATTCTCAGGGATGTGCGCCAGCTAGTGGCATGCTGCCTGGTGGATATCCTGCGCGTCTATGCGCCGCAGGTAAGAGCATAGGGCATGTCAACTTCAACTTTGCACTCTGTAACTTCATATCGTACATGAGGAGATGGTCATCAATCAGTCAGCCAGATCGAGTTCTGCGGGTCAAGATGTGGCTTGCTTTGCTTCTGCTGGATCTTGGAGTTGCTGCTCGCCTGTCATTTTGCACAACCTACATTCTGTGCGTGCCGCACATCACCGCGACGCGCGGAACCGTCACACAGCGGCGTATATGTACGGTCTCCCAAAGCAGCGCTCACATCTGCGCGGTGCCCGCATGCGCTTCAGCGGCTGCGAATGCTGCTGCTCGCGTGCCGCGCGCTGTCCCATGCCTGCAACCTACGCCTGCAAGGATGCCGCTGTTAGTTCAGCTCCAGCTATACACGAGATGGTGCTGCTTGTCCCTGCCATGACGCACGCATACCCGCACTGCGACACACCTACACGCGCAGGCTCCGTACAAGCCGGAGGAGCTGCAGTCCATCTTCGCGCTGCTCACGCAGCAGCTGAGGGGGCTCAGCCAGGCGGTGGACGCGAACGACCCGCGCACGGCACGCACACACTACATCCTGCAGAGGTGCGTCACCGTTGAGGATACGTGCAGAGTTCACATTGCCTCAAGTGCATACACGCGAACACGATTGTATACACCGCAGAGACCGTGGTGGCTGAGAATGTGCCTTGTTGTACGGCAGCATTGCAATATTGTTTTGCCACCCGACAACTGAGCCGCAACAGTGCCATGGCACTCAGCGCATTCATCGCTCCCTGCGCTGCGATACATACATGCCCTCACGCCTTCGCGACGCGCGCGCTGCCACGGCCGCCCGCAGCCTGGCGTCCTGCAAGTCGTGCGTGATCCTGGTGGACCTGGCGCGGGAGCGGGTGGAAGGGGGGGAGGATGCGCTGGTGGACTTTTTCGAGTGCCTGCTGACGGGCATACGCGCGGAGCACCTGCAGGTGCGTCTGACGAAATGCATCATGTATGTAGAGGCGAAGTGGTGCGGGAAGAATATGGTTGATTTTTTTAAATTTCATTCACAAATGCAGTTTTCAGTCATGCCAAAAAAAAAATTTGGACATTTTTGGACCTACATTTGTGGTGTACCATTAGAAAATGCAGCAGCAGACCTGGGAAATAGAGCAAAGGGCATCAGAAATGCATTGCCTATGCATTTGCCTCTTGCAAAACGCATGTGAATATACATAGTCTATGCTATGAAGTGAGAACAGTTTCAAGTAAGTTCAGTCCGCCGTACGATCCCGCTTAGACGTGGGCCACTGCCATGCTGCGCTCACCATGCCACACCACATGACATCCATGTCTGGGGTGGGCGGCGGTTCTTAAGTTTGCAGATAATACTCTTGATAGTTCATGTTAGTTGCTGCGATGCTGCCAAGATACACCACATGGCCATGTCTCGTGCGAACAGGTTGCGTTGCGTTGGGTGGTGAGACGCGCTTGAAACAGCAGTGCTCATGCAGGAAATCAAGGGAATAAAGGCATATCAAAGAAATTGCTGTAGTGTTGCTTGATGTTTCTTAAGAATTCTGGAAGGCGAAGGCTTTCACTTGGCTGGCACGGCATACACTCAGCACAGCGCGTGTATTATGTTTCAAACATGGTACCGCACATCCTGTACTGTAGATGATCAACTCATTATTTGAAGCGTGCTTTGTCATGGGTACCACGTTAAATGGCAACACTGTGTGATCGACACTGTATGCAATAAATGGACAAGTCATGGAGGTGTTGGCTCGCATCTGGTGTCGGGTGCATGCTTCAATGGGGACAGCAAACCTCTTCATTGCGCATTTGGTTACTAGAAGGTTGCTGACAAACTGCCGTCGTTGTAGCAGATAATATAATGTCTTGGTGTAGGTATCGCGATCCGAGGAGTTTTTCACACACAACCTGTAGAAATCTGCATTTCTCTCAAAGCATGTCCAGCACGTCAGCTATTTGAAGCTCTTCACTGTGGGGCAAAATCAGCCATCGACTTGCATCACACGACCACCTTGTACTTGATACCCATTGCCGCAGGGAGTGGTGGACCACAAGCCGCTGTCATTGCAGAAACTGTTGGCGTGGATGCTGCATGTCAACGCACCATGCGCACAACCTGAAAATCCTTATTCACAGCACAGCACTTCCAATACTTCAGGCACTCGAACACCTTTGCCGTGAGCGCAAAGCCCTTCCGCCACCGACTTCAACTTTAACTACAACACCGCCCCGTGCGCCATACCCATCGTTGCAGGAAGTCGTGGACAACATTCAGGAGGCCCTCGCCGTGTGCCTGGAGGAGCTGCAATCACAACACTGCCTCGCCTTTACTGTACAAGTGAAAAGCCTTTCCGCCACTGACTTCAACTTCAACTACAACACCGCCCCGTGCGCCATACCCATCGTCGCAGGAAGTCGTGGACAACATACAGGAGGCCTCGCTGTGTGCCTGGAGGAGCTGCAATCACAACATCGCCTCGCCTTTACTACAAGCGAAACGCCCTTACGTCATTGACTTCAACTTGCATCACAACGCCGCCCCGTGCGCCATGATCATCGTCACAGGAAGTTGTGGACAACATACAGGAGGCCCTCGCCGTGTGCCTGGAGGAGCTGGAGGAGGACGCGCTGACGCAGCCGCTGCTGGATGCGCTGCTCATGGGGCTGCTGCCGGTGACGCGCTCGGAGAACCCCAAGTCGTACCAGCTCGCACAGGTACGTAGGTATGCAGTACTTTAACGGCATATACATACCAGCCGCTGCTGGACGCGCTGCTCATGGGGCTGCTGCCAGTGACGCGCTCAGAGAACCCCAAGTCGTACCAGCTTGCACAGGTATGTAGGTATGCTTTGTTGATGTCACATACATACCAGCCGCTGCTTGACGCGCTGCTCATGGGGCTGCTGCCGGTGACGCGCTCAGAGAACCCCAAGTCGTACCAGCTCGTGCAGGTCAATCCTTCTTCTTGAAGTGGGCTATAGTATATTGACTTTTTTGTTTAGAATGCGAGCTTGAACCATTTACGCAGAATCAACAAGAGCTCAACAGCGCGCTCGGAGAGCCCCAAGTCGTACCAGCTTGCACAGGTACGTAGGTTTACTTCTTTGCCGTCATATATATACCAGCCTGCTGCTGTTCGATCATGGTGCTGCTGCCGATGACGTGCTCGGAGAACCCCAAGTCGTACCAGCTCGAACAGGTACGTGGGCTAGGGTGAGGGTTAGGGGTTATAGGGGTTTGGGTTCGGGGTAGTTTATACTTATTTGACGCCACATACCCGCCTGCTGCTATATGATAATGGTGCTGCTGCCAGTGACGCGCTCGAATAACCTCAAATTACACCACCTCGCACAGGTACGTAGGTATAGACTACAGTACTTTGTAGACGTCGTGTACATACCAGCCTGCTGCTCGTAGATCATGGTGTAAGCCCAGCTCTTCAGTCATGTAAGATGGCTGCTGCGTATCGCCCCATGTACTTCATGTCTCAGCGTAGCGCAGCGCCCGGCGTGCTCCTCCAATATTCAATGTCGTTGCTAATTGTCACCTCAAGGTCGCAGTTCGTTTTGCGGACGTGTTTCTGAAAAAACAGTACAGCAGTATACAAACGCCACCTGGACGTTGCCGCAGTACAGTACCAGCTGTTTGAATTCGACTACTTTGCGGCAAACAGCCTGGCGGCCCACGGACTCGTTTCCAAGTGTAGCGCATGCAGCCCAGAGACGGCGGGCAAACTATCATATGTTTGGCCAGGTTTGCAGGTGCACGAGCTACCACTAGGACTGCTGCAGGTGGTGCCGCTGTGGCCACCACATGGGGGCAGCGCTGCAGCTTGAAGCGCGTTGGGGCGTGCGGCCGTCCCCAGCGCGAGCCATTCACGGAACATGCCATAGCGAGCGGCGCGTCAGGGCACGCATCACAGGCCCGCTTTACATGCATGCACACATTAGGCCATGCACACCAACCATGTGGGAGCACTGTCAGTTTGGTGTGCAGCTTCCACATTCCGCAAGGTCTAGGGTTAGGATTAGGGCTGGGGGGGGGGGGGGGGGGGACTGCCGCCTGTTCACCCTCCGTGTTTGCTGCCCGCTGACGCTCGACACTGCTCCGCTGCGCCGCGCCACCGCCTCCGCGCGCCGCTGCTGATGCGCTCGCCGCATCCGCCCGCGTCTGACGCGCAACGCTGCTCCGCTGCGCCGTGCTGCCTCCGCCCGCTGCCGCCGCCGCCGCAGTCGCTGCTGCGGCGCTGCTTCAACCGCGTGTTCATGCCCATCACGCAGTTCGTGACGAGTGTGCTGACGGGCAACGGCAAGGGCGTGCGCAACGCACAGAGCGAGCTCACGGAGCATGTGCGCCTGCTGGTGCTGGAGCTGCACCAGGTGCGTACATACACACCCGGCCTCTTTGAGGCCTCTATCACTAGAAGTACATGAGCACGAAAACCGCGTCCAGCGTACACTGTGCTGCACATGACGACGAGCGGCCCAAATGACACATTCATGATGTTGAAGATGATGTCATCATTGTGCCCTCGACAGAGACAGAAAATAATGTATGCGCACGCTGCGCGCCGTGCCGCAGACCACAACGGGCGGCCCCGACAGCTCCGTATCAATGACCTTCAACATGACATTACTATACCCCTCACCAGAGAAAAAAATGTATGCACGTGATGATTGCTGCTGCACACCACATGATGTTCAGCACGATATCATCATATACCCTCAGCAAAGAAAAAATGTATGCGCATGCTACGCTCTGCCGCAGACCACAACGGGCGGCTTCGACAGCTCCGTATCAATGATCTCCAGCAACATGTCACTACCAAAACATAAAAGGGGTTGATTATTATTAAAATTACAAAAAGTAAGAACACATGTAAAAAAAAAGAGCTCGTGGAGCACGTACGCTGCTGGTGCTGAAGCTGCGCCAGGTATGTTTCCATGGGTAGCTTGGCGAAGTATTCATGTATGCTCGAGGTATCCCGCGGGGAAAGCATGCACACGCTCACTAGGGCATACGTTTTGTGTACGATGTGGGCACAGGGTGTCCGCGCCTCAAGCGAAAGTGAATAGAGTATAGTTCCAGCCTCTTTGTGAGACCACTATTGATACAAGTGCGTGAGCACATTTGCGGTGCCGTGAAGATCGATGACTGCCAATTTGGAAGGCTCTTTGGAGTGAGTGGCATTTTTGGCATCTTTTTTTTTAGCATCTAGAGCATGTAGTGCAATTATTGCAGCAACTTGGCGGTTACAGTAGTTACCGGACGTGCGATGTCGCACGCTTGCACTTGAAGTTACTGGTATACTTCAACATCACGGTGTGTATGGTACTGTTGAAGTTTGGCCACAGCCCCCCCCCCCCCCCCCCCCCCCCCGCCCCACCATCGTCCCCCATGTGTGCACCTTCCAGTTTTTTGCAAACATGAGTCGCTGAGCACTGAACTGGAGGAGCTGTTGAGTGGTGTGGAGGAGCTGTTGGGCGTTGGGCGTATCTCTGCCGGCACTGCAAATGTACACGTACGCCTCGCCCTCACCTCTTGCTCACAAGAGCCCGCGCCTCCCCGCTCTCTAGGTGAACCCCCAGTTCCTACTGTACATCATGCCGGTGCTGAGCCAGCAGCTGCTGAGCACTGAGACGGAGGTGCGGCTCGACGCGGCGCTGCTGCTGGGGCGCCTGTTCGCGTCGCAGCACGCCGAGTACGGCGAGCAGTTTGCGCCCACGTGGGCGGACTTCATGACGCGCTTCAAAGACGTCGACGCAAAGGTGAGCTGAATAAGCGGCGACCACGGCTATTGGTGGAAGGCTCTTGCAGCTAACCATCCCTTGTCACCTAGAGTTCTACGAGCTCTTGATTTGTTTTCATACAGCGGCACCGAGATTCTCAGGCCAGGCACATCCACATGAAGTAGCAATAGTCGTTCAGCCCAACAGAGCTCTCAGCATGCAGTGTTGGGATGAATGCGGCGGAGAGACAAGGTGAGCTGCATTTGTAGTGGCGCAGTGATTTGCGACCGGTTGCCGGCACTGTAGTGGAATGGCCGTGGTTTGCGGGCTTGCGGACTGCGAAGGCCGTGCTTGTGTGTGGGCGGGTTTGTGCCCACGTGGGCGGACTTCGTGGCGTGCTTCAAAGACGTCGACGCGAAGGCGAGCTGCATCTGTAGTGGCGCAGTGATACGTGGCCTGCTGCCAGCACAGAAGCGGAGCAGGTGCAACTGCTAAGTCGCCTTCATGCACAAGCAGTCAGTTCAAGGACACAGCGCATACTGCATGTGATTAAGTCCAAACATGGGACCTGACGATGAATGCGCGGCAGGCGCGAGATGTGCGGCGGTGCTGCGCGCAAGCGTTACGTCGCCGCCGCAGGCGCACGGACGCGCGGCGGACTCCGTGCACACGCAGCTGCAGGGTAGGCAGGGTATGCCGAGCAATGGAGTAGGCGCGCGCGTGCAAGGGGGTGGACATGGCGAACCGCTGCTGCATCAACTATAGACGGCGTATCATCGTGTCATCAGCAGTCGCACCAGCGCGCGTGCCGCGACGTGTTTGCGTGGCGGCATCACGCTGCGCTGCGCGCGTCCGGCGACGCTGCGGCGAGTGCACGCGGCAGGTGGCTCATGCAGTGCGCGCCTGCATGTGCTGCGCGGCTTTGCGGTAGAGGGCGCATCGTGCGCCAACGCTCACCGCGTGTCTTGAGCAGCTCCGCGCAGTGGCTTTTCGCATCCGGATCGATCGGGTCTTCGGGCAGCTTGAAAGCAGGCACTGAACGACCAACATTTTTGCGCTCATGTGACAGATGTCGACCTTTGCAGATAACCGTGTACACGGTTATCACGAGAACACGGCAAAGGCGATGGTGGAAACATGCCTGTAAACACGCCGCAAACCAGCGGTGTCGTGAGCTCACACGCCCCACGGCGCTTGCGCCCGATCGCAGGTGCGCAAGCTCATGGTGACGCGCGGCACGGAGATTCTGCAGCGCAAGCCCGCGCTGCGGCCGGCGCTGCAGGACGCGCTGGCGAGCCGCCTCGTCGACCCTGAGTCCGAGGTGAGCGCTGCCGCGCGTATGCCCACTCCAAGTGCCTACTTCAAGTCATGCTGTGTGTCACCTTCAACTTTAAGTTCAAGCTGCCCCGCAGGCCCGCTTCGAGTCACATCACGTGTCAGGTTCAAGTCAAATTGAAGCCAGAGGTGGGCGCCGCCTTGTATGCTTGACTTCGAGTCAACACGATCCTAAGTGGCCCACTTCAAGTCACATCGTGTGTCAAATTCAAGTCAGAGTTCAAGCCAGAGGTGGGCGCCGCCTCGTGTGTTTTGACGTTAAGTGAACATTGTGTGTAAACTTCAAGTCAAAATTCAAGCAGAGGTGGGCGCTTCCTCGTATGTTTTGACGTCGAGTCAACTCGCATGTCAGCCGTGGACTCGATGATGTTGTGTTCCCCCCCCGTTGTCGCAGCCGCTGACCGATTGGCCTTGTCCTTCACATTTTTGCCAGCCTTGAGACAACTTGGTCGCATGTGTCTGCCGCAGCTACTGACTCACGTGCTCCCCACTGCAACCGCATGTGTGAACGGAGACAGTGCACAGCGCTCTGCGACTGCGCACGCTGCAGCCCAGTGCGTATTCTCACGTTGTACAGTAATGGCTTCACGACGATCATTGAACCGGTGCATTCCAGCTTCTGCAATAAATTGCATACTTTGTCGCTTGCAAAGCTCGCCGATGTGAAGGCTCTGTGCGGGGCTGGCGCGTGTCTATGCATTCAGGTCGTTTGATATGAATGCATATTTCTTGAAGCTGTTGTCCAACGAACGCACCACGCGATTCAGCCGTTGATCAGTGAAATTGCCAGTGCAACTGGCGTTTGATGAAACTGATGTTGTTCAACGTGATTGCAGTTGCAGACGGAGGCGGTGCACGTGATGTGCGACTGCGCGTATAACTGCCTGGAATTGAAACTGTTACTTACTGTAAAGTCTGACATATAATTGAAGTGTCGTTCAATGCAACTGCGGTTACGACCCTGTCATCAACGCATCGCTGGCATTCGGCAAAACTGATGCTTTGCTCAATGTAACTGCAGGTGCGGACAGAGGCGGTGCACGCCGTGTGCGACTGCGCGTCCAACTGCCTGGAGGCGGTCTCCGAGGCGCTGCTGCGCGCCGTCGGCGAGAGGCTGCGCGACAAGAAGGCGCAGATACGCAAGGACGCGGCGACGGGCCTCGCGCAGGTCTTCGCGAAGCACGTCAGCCGGCGCTGGTCGGACGTCGCGCCGCCGCAGGTATGTAGACTAAATCTTTGGAGTTTGCAAAGAGAATGCTGAACTAGGCACTTGAGAAGTGTTGCGTGTGCCATTTGCGCAACTGTAGGTCGTAAATTGTGCGGATGAGGAGAACTCTGGTCTGAGCCGTGATATACATGAGGACGGCGTATGCAAGTGCAGCTGAGGCGACTGTAGGCGGCATGACAGCAACTGACCAATTGTCAAAAATGTCTCAAGGACTGCTGTTCACATAGCACCATGCTGAGGTGTACCACCAGCATATACTGCTTGATTGATTTTCCGACACCTGGGAGAGCTGAATTCACAAGCGGCCTGCATACCTACTCCGCAGTAGCTCACCCGCATAGACCAGCGCGTGCGCCACCCTACCGTCACTCAAAACATCAACACCAGCCACCATCACAACGCACCCCCCCCACACACCCCGCACCCCCCCTCCCGCACCCCCCACTCCCCCCGCCCCACACACCCACCCCCGCCCCCCCCATGTCCCCCCTCCTCGCTGCTCGCAGCTGCGCCAGCCGCCCGCGGACGTGGAGGCGAAGCTGTCGTGGGTGCCGGCGTCCGTCGTCAAGTCGTACTCGCTGCGCGACGCGGAGCTGCAGTCGCGCCTGTTGCAGCTCGTCGACGACATACTGCTGCCGACGCGCGAGACGCCCGCCGTGCGCGCCGCGGGCGCCGTCGCGCTGTGGCGCGGCTTCGACGCCGCCGCGCGCACCGGCGTGCAGCGGATGCTGGAGGACCGGCGGCGCTGCCGTGGTGAGTGACACGGCCGATGCTAGGGTTGAGGTTATGGTTAAGGTTGGGGTTAGGCTAGGTTAGGGTTAGGGTCAGGGCTGAGATCAACGCTCCAAGTTTACTATCGATGACCGTGCTTGCCCGATGCCGACTGAACTCAAGAATGGCGGTGATGGCTGGTCTGTCATTAGTACGCTGCGGTTCGGGGTTCGGACTGATTGAAGCACTAGAAACACATCTGCCGCTCACTTCGCACGCAGCGCTCCTGCAGTGCATCACCCTACATGAGCACCATACTTTCAAAATACAGTGCTCACAGCAATAGCGGTCTTCAAACTGAACCGCCGCTCTCGTGTGTACAATGTATAGCACTCTCATGGCGATAGCGGCCTTCAAACTGATCTGCTGCCGCAAATGTACTCCTCGTCTTCTCTGTGACCTGCAGAGGCAGTGCTCAGGTATCTGGTGCTGCGCGACACCGCCAAGAAAACGGCCGCGGCGGCCAAGGCGGAGCGCGAGGAGCAGGTTGAGGAGGCGTTCCGCGCGATCGCGGCGCTCGTGCCGACGCCGGACGGGCAGACGGACGTGCTGCACCGCCTGCACGAGCAGCGCGACAAGAAGGTATGCATGTATGTATGGCTGATGTATGGGGGATGTATGGCTGATGTATGACTGATATGGCTGATGTATCGCCTATGTATGGCCGATGTATGGCTGTTGTATGGCCAATGTATGTATGCATGTATGGCCGATGTCTGGCCTATGTATCGCCGACGTATGGCCCATGTATGGCCTATGTATGGGTTATGCGTGGCCTGCCTCTCTTGGTTTCTCATTGCGGCACTCGTGACCTTGAAGTTGGGGTCATGTAGGATGCGTGTCGACTGCCTGCCGCCGCGTCGTCGGCACCGCGAGCGCGAAGCGGCAGTGGTCGGCAGTCACAGGAAAGCGCAGGCGGCGCGAGCAGGAGGTTGTGCGCATCATGCTTGTCCTTTGATCCCGCTTGCAACTGCTAGAAGAATTTGTATCTGGCAGTAGGTCTGGCTGCGCCGTCGCAGCGCTCAACCACCGCACCACCCGATAACGCGCCGTCTGGCCCGCCAGTCTCGGCCCTAAGCTTAGGGCCCGCCAAAGTCGACGGCGACGACCTCTCGTGCGCCCCTGTTGCATCTCTTGACGCGTGCGACGCAATGCTCACGACACTGCCCAGTCCCGGCACGCCAGCGCGCAAACGCAGCAACCTTCAATGTCGCATGGTGCTCTCACGCGTGCGCAGATCTTCGATGCTCTTGACAGCGTCCAGTCCTGGTACGTCGCGTGAAAGCGCACCATGCCGCTGACACTGCCAACTTCCAGCAAACTCGCGGTGACGAGGCGGCAGTCCTCAACGTCGCATGAATTTCCACATGCGCGCAGATCTTCCAGCTGCTGCGTTCCCTCTGCGAGGACGGCGAGGCGGCGGCGGCAACAGCGGCGGCGCCGGCGGCTGCGCGCGAGGACCTGGTGAAACGCGTTGGCAGCAAGACGGCGCTGGGCGACTACCTCATGGCGCTCACGCGGCGGTGCGCGCTGTTCAGCTTCGGCGCGGGCATGTTTCAGGAGGTGAGTCTCAGCACTTTTCTCCCTCTATGCTCCTGCGGCACTTGGATGTTTTACGTACGTGCCTACGAGCATTGGCTTGTCGGGGTCTGCTAGCGGCGTGAGGCGACTACTGTACCTCACGGCGCTCACGCGGCGGTGCGCGCTGTTCAGCTTCGGCGTGGGCATGCTGCACGAGGCAAGTCTCAGCTTTGTGTCCCCCTGTGGCGGTAACTGCAGTTGCATTCACCTCAACTGTACCATTTACTCTGCAGGTGGTGCAGGTGTGCCGCGTTGCACTTGAGGAGCGCGACGAAGAGCTGTACGCACCCCCGCGCTGAAAAATCTGGCAGTACTCTGTGTGCAGCGCGTCACCTACAAACACCCATGAACGCCCGCCTCACACACTTGGCCTGTCACTGAAGCGCTGCACCCAGTTTACCTCAACTGTATCATGTACTCTGCAGGTGGTCCAGGTGTGCCGCGTCGGACTCGAGGAGCGCGATGAAGAGCTGTACGCGCCCAGCCCTAAAAATGGTCAATACTCTGTGTGCCAGCCAGCGATGGCGCCTCGCTTGCGCAACACAACCAACAGCTGCCTTGTCGATGAAGCTGTCGCTGACGCAACGCGCCTGTGTGTGCCTCTCAGGTGGTGCAGGTGTGCCGCGTCGGTCTCGAGGAGCGCGACGAAGAGCTCTACACGCCCGCACTGGAGGTTATGGCGATGCAGGCGGGGGTGTTCCCGGCGCACCTGCGGGCGCAGCTGGGGGGGCTCCTTCCGCTGTACAAGGAGGCCGGCGAGCTGGCAGACGCGCCAGAGGTGCAGACGGCAATCATGAAGGTGTGTGTTACGCTGTTATTCCTGTACTGATTTGGATGTACCTCAAGGTGCGCGCTACGCTGTTGTTCCTGTACTGGTTGGAATGTGCTGGCATGCGCTCGACTTGCGCTCTGCGATCGCGAAGTTGTTTTTGCGGCATCAGCATGCCTCGCCCTTGTGATCCATCAGCTTGCGCGCGAGCTCACCCTCTGCGATCTAAAGTTGACACCGCGTCGTCAGCGTGCGTCGCTGCCAGGATGATTACCATGATGATAAGTTGGCGCCATCATTGTCATCAGCAATCATAACATTATCATTATGGTCAGCATCCCCTCTGCGGCGTTGATATCACTCGCCAGCATATGCCTCGACACCAGCATCAATGTCATCATCAGTGATACTTCGAAGAGCATACACCAGCGAAAGCAGGCATTGAACTTGCAGTTTTCTCATGGTTACGGTGAACGTACCATCGCCCGCCGCGTGCGCAGCTCATGTCGCACATGCCGCGCCGCGACGGCGGCGGCAGCGGCAGCGGCGCAGGCGACGCGGTGCCGGCAGCCTTCAAGCGCCAGCTGCAGGTGGCCATCACATCGACGGGCGCCGCAGAGCACGCGGAAGCCGCCGTGCGCGCAATGGGCGCGCTTCTGCCGGAGGTAAGCATGGCTCAGCGTGAGCAGAATGGAGCCTTTGTTGATGCTGCTGTGCTGCGCAGTTGCCACCATCTGAGGCTGCCGCTTTCACTTGCATGTAGTGCGCGAACCCTGAGCCTGATGTAGGTGATCGGGGCTCGGCGCGATGCTGTTGCGCTGCGCAGCTGCCGCCGTCTGAGGCTGCAGCTTGCACTTGAATGTGGTGCACGCGCGTGAGCCTGATGCGCCGGTGCGCAAGCGTGCACGCGCCGATGGCACGCCTCAGCGGCAGTGGAACCAGGAGCATCGATGATGGTGTCAGGCTTGCCAACGCTGTCAGAGTAGCTCGGTGCTGGTGGCTCGCCAACCTTTTTGCTGTTCAAGTGCGTCCTCCGCATGCGTGAAGACTTCGGCAACGCGCCACACACCTCGATGCCTTGTGCTGTCATCACATACCTCTACAGGATTCGACTGCAAGGCCACAGCCCCCATGACACACCGCCAACCATCATTTTGAGTTGATCACACAACGTGCACGCGCGTGAGCCTGATGCGCCGGTGCGCAAGCGTGCACGCGCCGATGGCACGCCTCAGCGGCAGTGGAACAAGGAGCATCGATGATGGTGTCAGGCTTGCCAACGCTGTCAGAGTAGCTCGGTGCTGGTGGCTCGCCAACCTTTTTGCTGTTCAAGTGCGTCCTCCGCATGTGTGAAGACTTCGGCAACGCGCCACACACCTCGATGCCTTGTGCTGTCATCACATACCTCTACAGGATTCGACTGCAAGGCCACAGCCCCCATGACACACCGCCAACCATCATTTTGAGTTGATCACACCCCCCCCCCCCCCCCCCCCTTCTTCTCTCCCCCCTTTTGCGACACAGGACAACCCCCTCATTGCGGCAACGCTCAAAGAGCTGGCCTCGCCGCGCCTGCTGGCGCCGCACGGCGAGCGTCTCGGGCCCACGCTGGCAGCGCTCAGGGTCTTTGCGCTGCGCCACGCGCGCGCGTTTGCGCCGCACGCGGACGCCGTCGCGCGCTTCGTCGAGGAGCACGTCGTGGGGCCGGTACGTTGTTCAACTCAAAAATTAATTAAGATAACAACAACAGTCGCGCACGCCACACGCGCACGGAGCGGTGCTGCGCCGTAAGTGCGCATTATAACGGTAGCTGTCATGCGCGCGCGTTCGCGCCGCACGCGGACGCCGTCGCGCGCTTCGTCGAAGAGCACGTTGTGGGTCCGGTACCTTGCTACGCGCACCACATGCGCGGAGCGGTGCTGCATCGTTAGCATGCGCGTCAGAGCGGCAGTAGTCGTGAGCGCGCGCGCATTCCGTTTCAGGCGCATGTGGACGCCGTTGCGTGCTTCGTCGAGGAGCACATTGTAGGCCCGGTACGTTGCTACGCGCACGCCACATAAGCGCGGAGGGGTGCAGCGTCGTCAGCGCGAGCAGTCCACTGTTACAGTTTACTGCTACTACTTCTTGAAGTAGACCGTATCGCTGAGCTACTGCTGTGTTCGTCGGGTGCCCGCTCTCCGGGCCAGCGGAGATGGCGGGCCATCTGCACGCGCCAGCAGATAACAAATGCAGAAGTGTGCTATCAATGCTGATTTGTGTCGATGTTGTCCACTCCAGAAGTGCGCTGATAGTGCTGAGATGTGCTGTTTGCCACCCCTTGACAAGCGCGGCGCGCCAACTGCGCGTGGAGGGTGCCCACCTGAGCAATGATGCTGCAACCAACTTCAACTGGCCACTGACGGAGCGCCATGTGGCCTTTCGCTGCTGCTGCTGCTGCTGCTGATGCTGATGCTGCTGTGCAGAAGGCAGCGCAGGCGGCGGCGGACGAGCCAAGTCCTGCGCCGGCAAAAGGCGGCCGGGGCAAGAAGGCAAAAGCGGCGGCGGCGGCGGCTGCCTCCAAGGGGTATGTGTTGATTCACTTTACATACAGTAGTGGTTTGTGAGTGTGGCAGTATCATCTTTTTCTGATGGCAAAGCGGTGGGGGTAAAGCCTGGCCTAGCCAAAGGCAATGTGGCGTGCTGGCGAAAGCGGCTGTGGCTGTTTCTGAGGGGATATGTTGTGATTGCGCGCAAAAGCAGGCTCTGTCTTTATCACAGACATGGACGTTGCAGCTCTTTGTCGATCAAAACATCACCTTCGATTTGCAGATTGGTGCTTGCATGGAATATAAGCGGCAAAAAGGGAAAGGCGACCGCTGCTTGCAAGGGAAGTTCAAAAGTGAATTTCTTGGCACAGTGAGGCACCGCCTGGCAGGTGCAGTGTCATGACAATTGGAGAGCCAAGTGCGGCGCCAGTGAGACAAGCTTGCTGCCACGTTCACAGCATGTAACAGCCGCCAGTTTGAAGGGGTATGTGCTGATGGCATGTGAAAAATGGTATTCTGAGTGTAATTTTTGAAATAATCTAATGTGTCAGCAATGCAATTATCATAAGTGGTAACCTCAGTCAAAAGCAAACCGGCACGACCGCGCCTGACAGTGGTTACTACCACTGCTGACATGTTTAGGTTCTTGAGAGAAGACAGAGAAGTGTCGAGTCTAGCATCAGTGCAGGCGGCTGTGGCAGGGGGGGAACGACATCTGCCCCCTTCCCCCCCCCCCCCCCTCCCTGGATTAATGCAACTAGCGGCGACTTCAGCAGCGCACCACAAGCTGGCCATGATCCCGTCAGCAGCGCTTCATCCCTCACGCACGTACGCAAGCAACTTGTCATACAACGCGATGCCCTTCAAGAGCAGACACACGCCAACAAATGAAAGTTACACCGGCAGCTGATTCCATTTTCGCATTGTCAATCGACGACGACGGCGGCGCCCGCAGGCGCGCCGCCGCCGCCGCGCAGCTCATCGCGCCGGGCCTGCGCCTCCTCTCGGCGCGCCTGCTGCCGCTGCCGCTGCCGCGCGCGCCGGCCGCGGACGCGGACGGCGACGCCAGCGACGCCAGCAGCAGCGGCAGCGGCGGCAGCACAGCAGTGCTCAGCACCAAGGCGGTGAAGGAGCGCGCCGCCAAGTTGCTGGGGCTGCTGCTGGCAGCGCTCGACGACGGGGGCGCGCCGCCCGGCTGGACGACGCTGGACGATGAGAGCAAGGTATGTATGTAGTTCAGATTTAATCATGTAAAATGGTGGGGGGGGCGCAGTGGTGCGCTGCAGGGCGGAGCCGGTTCAGCAGCATGAGTAACAGGGTGTCATTGATGCACGGGCGTGTTATCAGGCTGACAGTGCTGCCCTTTTGCGCTGCTGAATGGGTAGAGCGCATGGGTAGAGCGCACCGCCCGAGCTGATGACTGTGGATTATGGCAGGTGGACAGTGCTCAATGCCCATGAAGTGTGCCACACTTTTACTTCGTTTCGAATTTTTGTTTTGCCATGCCAGAGGGATCATTGGGGGACAGCACTGATGTTGTATGCAATGGGGCACGCCGCTGCGCTGCATCACCCGCCCTGTCTTCAAGAGTACAGCTAGTCCCTGTGCTAATGAGTTTCGCACGTGTTCGCTGCCGATGCAGGCGGAGGTGCGATTGGCCGCCGCCACGTGCATCCTGGAGCTCATGTGCAGGAGCCACCTGCAGCCACTGCTGTCAGCGCAGCGCTGGCACACGCTGGCGTATACCCTGTGCGATGAGGTATGTACGTATGTATGCATCAAGACAGCGCACAGCTCAGTTCAAGTTGAGGTTGGGTCCTGTCGGGCGCTGACGTGGCTGTTCATGTGTTTGCCTCCTGGTTGTCGATGATCACTTGTGGCGAAACACGCCCGAGCCGCGGGTCTTGTGTCCGTTTGGATCCCCTTGGTTGTACACCTCTGACACGGTGGTGAGCTATATGCTCTCACATAGATGCAGGAGTGAACTGCCATGGGCTTCTCGGTGAAGCTCCGAAATTGTTGTTACCGACTGCCGCAGCTGTTCAAGTTGCAATTGCGCACTTCTGAAGACGGCGGTGCCGCCACGGTGGCAGCACGCTGCGGCAGGCGCTCCCTTCAATGAAGGTGTGGCTTCTCTTAGTGCCTACTCATGCAGGATCGGCCTTGGGTTAGGGTTAGGGTTTGGGGGGGACACTGCAGTCAGCAGGCGCTCTCATCAGCATTGCACGTTCGGCACGCAAAGCTGTGATATTGCGCGCACAGGAGCGGTAATGATCTTGCGCAGCAACGCTCAACCAGTAGCGTGCCGAGCACGCGCGTGTCAATGCACGCGCACGCCTCAACATAGTCTCAGGCTCAAATCTTGCTCTCCGTTATTGCTAGTTAAAATGATCTGGTGTATATCACAAATACAAATGTATTCAAGCATATCATAAATACTTCACGCCTTTTTATTGGAAATACATTTCAGCGATTGTAAAATATAAACAACAATTTCTTACGCGAAAAAATATGTATATATATTATCTGGCCGCGCGCGCGCAGGACGCATCGGTGCGCGAGCGCTTTGCGCAGGAGCTCGCGCGCGCCGTCAACAACCGCATGGCGACGCACCGCTACGCCGCCATGCTGTGCCTCGTCGGCGCGGAGCCGGAGGCCGCAAGGCGCGAGGCACGCGCAGCGCTGGCGGCGTGGCTGCGGCACATGCGCTCGCACCACGCCGCGCAGAGCGCTGCTGCCAAGAGCGCGGAGGTGAGGTTGCTGGCTGAGCCGTGGTGACCATTGGCTGTGCCGTGGTGAGCATTTGCTTGCTGGCATGTGAACTTCAACTACTTGAAGTACACAACTGGTGTGTCCATGCGGCACATGCGCGCGCACCACGCCGCGCAGAGCGCTGCTGCCAAGAGTGCCGAGGTGAGGACGCTGGCTGAGCCGTGGTGAGCATGTCAACTTCAACTGTACAATGCCGGTGGTTCAGCAGGGTGTGCGGATGCAGGGAGCGGCTCATGGCCGTTTATGTTTATCATTTCTCGTGCTGTTGTTACTTCTCATGCCGTTGACATTGCATGCCAGCGCTGGGGCGCTGTGCATGACAAGGTCAGATCAGCGCTCGGACGTTGCGCCGGATTCTGCCATCACCTGCTCAGGGCGCTGTACCTCAAAGCCGTGTTGATATACGTGCTTCGTGGCGCAAATTACGTGCATGCCAACTGCATTGCGAACCTGCGCAAGTGTTCATGTCAGAAAGACACAGCTGCTGGTTTTGATGGCACGATACCGTTGGATCACCGCCGCTACAGATTGCTCACCCCCTTCCCCCTCCCCCCCCTCACCCCCCTTCCCCCTGCCCCGCCGCATCCGCGCTCAGGAGCGTGAAGCCCTGTCGGTGCTGCTGCCGGAGTACGTGCTGCCGTGCGCGCTGCACATGCTGGCGCACCTGCCCGGTAAGCGCGGCGCTCAGGCTCGATGACGACGCAGCGTTGTGCGTACACACATACTCTAGGAGTGTCAAAAATAAGTACATACTCATGGTCATTTTTCATATATGCACATACATGGTAGCGCGCTGCGTTGTAGCTCAGGCGCATGAATTGGTCGACGGAGGGACGGAGGCTCCTTTCCTTGTATTGGAGTGCTTTGCAGTAGTGATTGTTTATTTGCGCTGTGCCTGCCCATGAGCGTGGTGATATGCGTGATCCGGGTGGGGTACGCGGTCCTGGTGCCTGTAGCTCTCGCCTTGTCAGTGCAACGAGGGCTTGTAATCACTGCGTGGACAGGCGCACGCATGGATTCAATCTACACTGCTTATTTTTTTGTGGCTGTCTTTGTACAGTTGTCGTTTGCTTGATTTTCTTGGGGGTGCTTATCCCTTACTGTTTTCTAACCGCACATTTCTGCCATGGGTCTTCGGAAGAATGGGCCTTTCTGTCGCCCGCTTCACCCAGCAGACTTGATGTTGACCTCACCTTTGCCGAAGTCGCTGTGGTTGCAAAGGGTACAAACCAGTCGGTCGCCGCACGCAGCCTGGCGCGTATCCTTGTCGACCATCCAGTCTCGGCAACATGAGACCAATCATATCGCCTCTTCGGGCAGAGACTGTTACGTGCGTTGCCCTCACGTGCGCGAGCGCCTGACCTTCACGCCTCTGCAGGGCTCGGCAACCTGGCGGAGGAGGGCCCCGGCGCGCACAAGATGCAGAAGTGCCTGGCGTTCCTGCTGCAGTGCCTCATGGAGGGGCAGGACTGCGGCGGCGACGCCGACAACCTGTCATTCCTGCTGCAGATGATCAACACCATCAGGACCAGGTAGGACAGTGGTCACACACTTCAACCCTGAAGTAGGTACAGAGTAAGAGCGAGGTAGTGGACTAATGAGCTGTGTTTGCGCTGGGAGGCTTGTGGAGAGGCAGGACGGCGGCGGCGACGCCGACAACCTTTCATTCCTGCTGCAGATGATCAATACGATCAGGACAAGGTAGATTTGTAATCAGGTACATCAATCGTGAAGTAACAAGAAGTATGAACCTTGAGGTGGTAGGTCAAATGAGTGCTGTTTGCGCTCAAGGGCGGCGGCGGCGGCGACGCAGACAACCCATCGTTTCTGTTGCAGATGATGAACACCATCAGGACCAGGTACGAGTTGTCACATACTTCATCCTTGTGGTAACTACTGTAGGTATTGCTGAGGTAGTAGACCAATGAGGTTTGCGGCCAGTCAAGCGTGACATCAATCAACCCACAGAAGCATTATGTGCTCGTGGAGTCCACCTCGTCTGCGCAGGCCTCACAGGCGGCCAGATGTGCGATGTACTTCTGTTGTCACTTGCGTTTGTTGTTATTTGTTGTCTGTATTTGAGTGTGTCGTGCTGGAACGAAGACCACGGTGAGTAGCACAGGGTCCTCTTCGACGTCTCGGCGTCACGACGGACAGCGCTGACCGCTCCTCCCTCGCTGCTCCGCCGCTGCTCGCCCGCGCTGCCACCGCCGCCGTCGCTTGCAGCTACTGCGACGCGATGGCGCCGGACTCCGGCCAGCTGCACGTGGTGGCGGACGCCGCGCGCGCCTTCCTGCTCTCGCGCGTCAAGGTGGGGGCACAGTGATACTTACATACCCCCCTTGCGCTGGCGCAAAAGTGCTTTGTTCTACATATTCTCGACGGGCTGTCATGATGCATGCTGACGGTCTGCTTTGCAGGACGCCGCGCGCGCCTTCCTGCTCTCGCGTGTCAAGGTGGGGGCACAGGGATACTGACATACCCCCCTTTCACTGACGCAGAAGTCTTGTGTATACCGCGCTCGACGGGCTGACATCATGCATGCCAGCTACGTGCTTCGCAGTAGTTGCGGTGGACGCCGTGTGCGCCTTCGTGCTCTCGCGCGTCAAGGTGGGGGCACAGCAATACCCATCCTGTCATGCTGCTGCAAAGAGTGCTTTCATGTGAGTACCTCGCTTGAGGGGCTGAAAATCTATCATCCCTCATGCTAACGATGTTCTTTGAAGTTGTGCTGGGGGCACAGTGATGCTTATCCCCCTCACGCTGCTGCAGAAGCTCCTTTATCTGCTGTCCTTGACGGGCTGGAAGTTTATCGTCATGCATGCTGACAATGTGATGAAGTAGTGGCAAAAGCCGCGCGCCCATCCTGCTCTCGCTCGCAAAGGTGGGGCCCTCGACCCGCAATGCGCGCGCGCTGCTGCAAAAGTGCTTCCATCAGGGTAGCGGCCGTTATGACAGCAATGCTTGCAACAAGCACAGTGTGCAACCCACTGACAAACACACTGCAAGGCACGTCGCAAAATGCAAGGCCACGTAAGTGTAGTGTTTGCAGCTCTTGGCTACAACACAACAGAACCACGGCACGCTAGTGTGTGGCACACGAAGCCGTGCCCGTGCCCTGTCGTCGGTGTTCGCTGTCATTGATGGTGTTGTCCGGCACATGCGACAGTAGCATCAAGCTCAGGCTCCAGCAAAGGGCTGCATGTTGGTGCACGCTTTGGAGCACAACGCACTGAGCTATGCCACCATAGCACATCCCGTGCTCTGACCGCTGCAAGTACGCACCACAAAATGCTAAGCGCAGCCCCCCCCCCCCCCTCCCCCGCCCCCCACGTTTCAAGCGCTGCTGCTCAACAAGGAGAACCCTCAAGAATAGCTTTGTATGTGCTTTTTTTTCGCCAGGTGCTCCGGCTGCTGCTGCTGACGTCCCTGCGTCCCGCGGTTGTGCCCGCTGCAGCTCCGCCGAACCGACAGACTTGTGTGCGCATCATGTTGTGCATCCCCCGTGGCCTCCTATCTGCAGCGCCGCAGGGTCGCCCTGCGCAGCAGCAGCGCCGCTTTTGAGTCACTCACTCACTCGCGGACGCACTCATCAATCCGCGCTGCCTTTTACTCCACCCCCCCCTCCTTCCCCCTAGGGCCGCTCGCAGGTCACTCACTCACTCAAGAATGCACTCGCCAATCAGCACACTGCTTTTTGTGCCCCCCCCCCCCCCCCACACACACACACTCACTTGAAGGCGCACTCACCAATTAACACTGCTTCTTCTTACCCCCCCCCCTCCCCCGCCGCCGCAGACCCCCGAGAACCTCCAGCCGTACCCCGTGCAGATCTTCCTCCCCACGGACATGTTCGCGCACCGCGTGCCTTCCGCCACGAAGCGCGCAGCGGCGACGCTCACCATGGACCCCGCACGCGCAGAGAGCGCGCTGCGCGGAGTGCTGGCTACGCCCATGACAAAGGTCGGCCCCTCGCGGGGGGGGGCGGGGGGGAGCAAGAGGTCCGGCGGCGGCGGCAGCGGCGCGGCGCGGGGGGGGGCGCCGCCTCGCCTGCCGGACTGGGGGAGCCCCATCGTCAGGTATGTGTGTATGCAGTGCGCTATACGTATCCTCAGGCATGTGCTCACTTCAACAGAATGGAAGGCAGTTCCTATTGGAACCCTCAGTCATGTACGTCTTCAGCAGGCGCTTCAACAGAATGGAAGGCAGTTTTTATAGGAACCCTCTGTCATCTACGTCTTCAGCAGGATACAAGGCAAGTCTGGCCGCCGCGGAGTGTGTCATGGGGTGCTGACGTGCCAGGGCGGGGCAGTGCAGCCGCTGTCTGCATGTGCCGGGGGGCGGGAGCAGCACGAGGGGGCTGCGTAGATGCTGGTTTTGCTCGCGTGCATCCAAAAACTAAGCTTCTGTGGCAATCATGCTCACCAACATTGAAAGGGAGTGCGTTTTGAGTCTGAAATGCTTGCTTGTTGCGTTTTGTGGCTTCATTTGTGTATTCAGTTCAGCTGCAGCTGCCGGCATGCTGCCGTGCTCCGTTTTCGTGTGCCGCAATGCAAACACCGCCGCTCCACAGTGGGAGCAGCCATGCTGCACTGACCGCATAGAAATGCAACACCACGACTTGGCGACTGGGAGGGCCTTTGATACTCACTGCAGCATGCCACATCAACTGACCGCTGCAGTTCTGATATGCATAAGCACGTACCGCACGCGTGCAGCGCCAACGGCAGCGCCAAGCGCCCCGCCGCGCGCCCAGAGAGCGGCTCGAGCGGCACGGACGGCGACGCTTCGGAGAGCGAAACTGACGAGCCGCCTGCGAAGGCCAATGGGAAGCGGGCCAAGGGCACCGCCGCAGCGGCAGCCGCGCCAACGGCCTATGGCAAGAAGGCGAAGCGCGCGGACGCGGCTGGCAAGAAGCGGTCGCCGCAGAAGGCGGCCAAGGCGCAGCAGCAGCGGCCGCGGCCGCGGCGCGCGGCGCGCACGAGCACGTCCATGGAGGAGGTGCGCGGAATTCATGGAATTGCATTATTTGAATGTGCTGAGCTTTAATTAAGGTGCGGGGGGCACAGCGGTTTGCGTTGGCGGCCAATTTGTGATAGTGGCGATCTGCAAAGTTGCGGCAGCAGCCCTCGGCTTGAAGTAGACTGTAAGGAGGCCGCCTCTTCAGCTGGAAAGAGCGAGTGACGCAGCGCACTTCGGCATGCCTACGCGTTGATGCCATGCTGACACCAAGCGCTCGTGCGTGGTAAGTAATGTGCGTGTTTGCGTGTTTGGATGCGAAAGAATTGACCGACCTCATTTTTTTTTTCACAATTTTGCAGGAGCCATCTGCCAGCGACGCTGAATCAGCACACAGCACTCCAGAGGCAGCGGAGGAGTCTGCTGAAGAGGAAGAGGTGCTGCAGCCCAAGGCAGCAGCGAGCCGTGGCGATGCTGGCAAGCCCCAGAGGGGTAGGGGCAGGGGCAGAGGCAGGGGGGGGAGGGGGGCAGCAACCGCAGGGAAGCGCGCCGCTGCCTCATCTCCACCACCAGCCAAGGTACTGCACTTGCATGCTTCCCCTGCACCTTGCGTCAAACGCGTCAGCTGATGCCGTGGTGCCTTGTGCGTGCAGCAGCGCGCATGTATATATATATATAGATGCGTATTATCAACTGCTACTGCACCTCGCCGTGATGGCTGAGTGTAGCGGCGCTGCGCTGTCTTCGATTGCCTGCGCAGAAGCAAAAACGGCGTGCTCCGACGCCAGAGCCAGAGCAGCGCTCAGAATCGGAGCCAGAGGCGGCGCCCCCTGCAGCAGCGGCTAGCGGCGGCATCAGCAGCGATGAGGATTCGGACGCCCAGGAGCTCGCGGCAGCAGCGCGGCGGCGGCGCGCCATGCGCGGCCTGTAGTTCGACGCAGGCGCTCTAGATAGGCGGCGGACGCGCCCGCGCAGATTTTCGTGCTTGGACTGTATGGCACGTGAAGGTTTGAGGCACCTGCGCGACCCCCGCCCTTGGTGGCAGCAGAGGGCGGGCAGTCGCACACGGGCGCCGCTGACCTGCTTCAGGCAGGCAGGCAGGCGGGTTCGCTGATGACACATGCTTGGTCATGCTCGCAGCGCCCCGATGGCTGCTCGCGGTGAGCACAGCTCGCCCCACAACGGGCCATTCATTCTGCTTGTCCCCCACGCGAATCAGAACAGCACTACACGGCAGCGGCAGGGGAGAGGGGGGCCCGCAGAGGCGGAGGCGTCCAGAGCAAGTGCAAAGGCTGGCAGCTTGACCAGCAATGCACTGTTTGATGCCCATTCATTGACAGCGACATACTTTGTTGCGTGAGCTATCGCAGTCGCCAAGGTCAGGTGCCCTGCGCACCACTGCATGCCATTGGAACGCACAGCGCAGCCGCGCGAGACACAAGCCGACACAGATATGATGTGTACATGGGAGACGGCCAGGGGGAGAGGGGGCGCCACCACAGTGATACGATGCATTGAACAAAAGTGCACACAGCAACTGGCGGCAATGCGCGCTAGCGCCCCTTGCGGGCGCGCGACCGCAGCGCTGCTGCACCCACACACGACCGACTGAATGACACACCTCTGCCCTCGCCGCAGCTGCGTGTGCGCCGTACTCGTGGACTGCCCGTGCCGTGCGCATGTGCTTTGCAGTAGGTGCGGGTGACTGGCACTGTAGGTGAACGCTGGCTGCGCTGTGTGCACCTTCATCCCCAGCAACTGCGCGTCTGTGAAAGCCTGCTACATGTTGCTGTTGAGTGATGGCATGTATGTGCCTGCTTGTTGAACAACAGGTTGAAACAAAAGGTTGACAGAACCCGCCCCATGGCAAATGTTCACAGCTCGCTCACAAATGCATTGTGCCTGGCAATGACAGCCACCATGCACGGTTATTCCATGAGCGCACGCGCAAATGTCTGCATAGAGGATGTCAGCGCTCAACATCAACCGGGCAACACCTCCGCCAAAAAGGCACGCAAATAACATCAGGCACAATGTTCACACCATGAGTTTTCGAACATGCGTCTTGCGAAGTTTTTGTGAAAGCAGGCAACGCTGCAGTGCAATTCCATTCAACGTACACTACCTAACACTTCTTGAAGCATCACAGAGAACCTGGCAATACTCAGACGTTCGCAGGCTGCACGCCCTCTGGAATCAGACACCGTTACTTTTTAAGCACACCCATGAGTGAGCAGAGATTGAGCAGCAAAATAGTTCAGTTGGCCGCACTACATTGCACGGCTTGAGAGCATGACTTAATCTTGTTCCAGCTGCTCTCAGCCCTGATTTTGGGGGAAAAATAATGCTCAAAATTCACTCGTTCAACAACTCGCAATAGCGTGATTTTTACATGGTAAGCAGTACATGCGACGCCACAATTGAATGTGCATGCACGCAATTCTACTAGTAGTATGCACAGCGGCTAGTCCACGTACCTGCAGCAAGCCTTATGGCTAGGGTTCAATTTGCAACAAGGGTTAGCAAAAGGGTCAGGGCCATGGGGTATGCATTGTCAGCAGCATTATGGAGCCAGGGACTGTCACAGCTGCTGCCGCCTCAGCAAAATGGCAGCGTTGAGCGGCTCGGTGACTTGTGAAATTCAGCGACTCCTATAGCTGGAGCTTGCAATTAGCACGGATGACACATGTAGGGTTCAACCCTACATGGCGTACGTGTGTGCCTTCGTATCCTCACCACAATTGTTACCAGCGCTGCCCCCAAGCTGGATGAGGACAATGATCTCGTACTGAGAGCCCTACGCGCGCGTTCACATATCACCTGGTCAGACAGAGTCATACTCTTAGGATATTGCATTGGCAAGGACACTCAATGATTCGCGGCTCGTGGTTTGTGCACCTGGCAGAGGTGGCGCCAAGCGTTGGCAAGATAGTATACTTCGAAGTATACATATCTGTCATGCAGTATGGTCTGCTGCAGCTTAAAAGGCCTGAGGCTTCCACATGCGCCAAGGCTGACGGTGGCAATTGTATCAAGATGCTGCAGACAGTTGTCCGGCTCCACCTGTGCCCCGAGCGCGCAGTGGAGACTTCAAGTGGCCATCAATGTGTGGTGATCTTCATACAACTATCATTACAAGCATGATGCACTCACTGGACCAGGTTTGTTTGCGATAACTTGAAGCGTGCATGGGGTTGGGGGGGCGGGGGGGGGGGGCTGCACGACGCACCGTTGAGCTGAACCAGCATTCCCGTCAGTGCGCACTCACATGCCTGACAGGATCCCCTCAGGATGGGCAGTGAGCCCCCCTCAATTGTCTGCACCGCAGCAGCCACGCGTATGGCACTGCTTCTGGCATAACGTACTGCTGCCCCCTGTCCGTTAAGGGGTGCCAAACTCTTGACACCGTAGAACACTGTCTTCACAGGCATATGAACTGAACTCTGTGGCATATGCGCCTCATCTACAATGCGGCCTACAGTGACTGCAGGACCACTGTTGAATCAACGCAGAGCTGAATGGTGATGAAGGGGGCTGCAAAATGGCCTACTTCCACGCAGATGCCAAGCGTCAGCCCAGATACAGGTTGAGCTGCTCACACTTATCTCACTCTGCAGCCTATGCGCCTGCAGCGCTCCTGCTCGGCACTCTGGCGTGCAGAAGCGCCTGTTGTGCCATCCTTGTCGTTGATTCCACGCCACGAACAGAACAGGGCCTTTGCTGTTGCCCTTGCCTTGTCGGTAACATTGGTTACATTTCAGTTATTGGGTTAAGAGTTGAAGGATCTCATGCTGGCATCATGCAGACACGTGGTGCGCGTCTGTCTGCGCGACAGGTGGGGGAGGATTGGGACCCAGACGCGCACATCAACGAGGACCAGGTCATGGACATGTTCATCAAATTTGCCTGTTGTGGGCGGCGTGCGGCGCGGAACTGGCCACCGCCTGCAGGCGACCTCTCTATGGTACCTGCTCCACTCGCGCAGCAGCAGTCGACGCCAATGACGACGACGATGACGACGACGACGACGACGCGCAGCGTCCGGCAGCCGGGCCGGTGCGGGTGCAGGCGCCCGCAGCGGCGATGGTGTGGATGGCAAATGGTGATCCCTATGCTGCTGGCGTGCCGAAACGTAAGGGCCTTCTTGACAGTGTGCAGCGCCCCCCCTAGCAGGACCCTGCAGCCTACAAGAAGTTGCGCCGCAGATACTGCATGGTGTCCGCTCAGCATGGAGTCCTCGCTATCGTGGCTGGTGCCACGGAAGTATATGGTCATGGGGGCGTCAGGACAGCGGAAGGTGACTTCCTGGACTCGTACAGCGTAACGTTGAACGGTTGTACTTGTTGAGTGGCACATAGGCGACGGGCATGTGCTGTCCACAGTCGCCGCTCGCAGCAGCACCCAGCATGGCTGTGGCAATGAGTGCCACGCCATCGACAAGTACAACGCTGTAAGAGTTCCGGGAGTCACCGTCCGCAGCAGCACCCAGCATGGCTGTGGCAATGAGCGCCACGCCATGTGGCAATGAGCGCCACGCCATCGACAAGTACACGCCGTACGAGTCCCGGAAGTCACCGTCCGCTGTCCTGACGCCCCCGTGACCACAATCGTCCGCGGCACCCGCCACGGTGGCGAGGAGTCAACTTGAATGCTGAGCGGACACCATGCATTATCTGCGACGCAACTTCGTGTAGTCTGCAGGGTCCTGCCAGGGAGGGCACAGGAAGGTTTCGGCATGCCGGCAGCATAGGGTTCACCATTTGCCGTCCACCCCATCGTCGCTGCCACCGTCCGCATCCGCACCGGCTGCTGGACGCTGCGCGTCGTGGTCAGTGGAGCCGACTGTTCTGTTGCTGCGCGAGCGGAGCTGGTGCCATGGAGAGGTCGGCTGTAGCCAGTTTCGTGCCACACGTCGCCCACAACGGACAAATTCGATGAATGTGTTCATGTCTTGGTCCTTGGCGATATCCGCGTCTGGGTCTTACTACTTCCTCCCGTCGCAGAAACCAATTTTCAACTCCCAACCTCAACACATAATATACAACCTCAACACCTGAAGTTTGAACCGTGGCATGGTACCTGCATGGGGGCCCGGTCCGAATGGCGCACACAAGCATCGCTCCGACGTCCTTGTGCGCCTGTCATGCGCGCTCCCGCTTTGCTGCGTCCTCCTCCGCCTCCAGCTGCTCCCACTTTGATATCACATCCGCCGCCCCGCCGTCCAGCATGCCGCCAGTCGATCTGAGCGTTTGCTGCTGCGCCCCCCCCGCCCGCCACAGAACATCCACCTGGCAGACCGCGGCGCTCTGCAGCCTACAGCCGCTGCGCCAGCGCGGAGGTCGCGGCCTGCAGCTTGGCTGCCTCGTGCAGCCCACTCGGGCGCCCTTCACCTCGTCGTTGATAGTAACATCAATTCCTTCAGCTTCTTTCACCGCCTTCCATTCCGGCAACACCACCGAGTGTGTGTGTCGCCTTGTGGCTGCCTCCGTTTGCCTGTGCGCTATGCATTGGTGCGGTGTGGCGTGCTAGCCTGCACGCGTGATTTTCTTCATAAGCCCACGCTAACGCCGCCTGTGAGGTAGGTACATGTGAGGCACCTGCTTATCTGGTTTGGAAAGTCTGATCAGATAGCGCGCATACCTGTTGGCACTGTTGAAAGTGAAAGTGCCGCTGTCTTGACAGTTGGAGGAATCTGAGGGAACCCGATGCCCAGTTGCCTCGAGTGCATCCCGACTAGTATTTCACATGCACGGCTATCGATTGACATGCTTAACGGGCCGCCCAACCAGGACCACAACCGAGAACTGCAATGTCACCGACACATACGCCATATGCACAGCAGCACAATTTCGCAAGCATGCAGAAATTCAAAGGTGGCATTTTTCACAGCGTAGCACGACCATTGCATATACAGCAGCATCTGATGATTCAACCAGCACCAGGCAACGGGAACCAACGGCTGGCAGAACATGACTCTGTCCATGCAGTGGGTTGGTTCTAACATTAACGCTAACATGGGCAGGGCATGCGCGCCAGACGCGTGCAATGTGGGGCATGATCACAACGTCTTTAAATGTACATATGTTCATTAATGCTCGCTCGAGCTGATCAGGGCTCGCAACAGCCCAGATGGTAGATGTCCAGCTTGCTACCAGCATCTACATGTGCCTTGTGAAACTTGAATGTGTCTCAATGCGCAATGATGATCGCTTCCGAACGACATCGCCAAATGACATATTCCCCCCTCCCCCCCAAGTCCTGCTCCCCCCGGCTTCGCCGTATGCATCACAACATGGACACAGTACATCTTTTTAAAATTATACCTGGTTGCTGCAAGTGCTAGGATAGCGCTGCAGTTGACTACCAGTCGTCAAAGTCATCCTCGCTGCCGTCTGACTCACCGGACCCGCTGCTGCCCGGTGCGTATGGGCATCCATTCTCGCGCACCCACCGCAGCACGCGCCACCGTCGCTGTCGGGCCGCAGCAGCGCTCGTCGCCTCGCTCCACGGGCAGCCGTGGGCACGCGCCCACTGCAGCACCTTGAGATGCCCGAATTCCGCCGCGCCGCTGCATACGTCCTCATTCCAAGGGCAGCCGTTGGCGTGAGCCCACTGCAACACCTCGAGACTCCGGCACCGTGCGGCGCACCTGCACGTGTCCGCGTTCCACGGGCAGCCGTTGGCGCGGGCCCACTGCAGCACAGGCAGAGAGCCGCGCGACGCCGCGGCGCTGCACGTGCTCTCGTCCCAGCGGCACCCGTTGCGGCGGGCCCACTGCAGCAGCTCGAGGTGACCGTGCTGCGCCGCGCTGCTGCACACGATCTCGTTCCAGGGGCAGCCGTTGGCGCGCGCCCACTGCAGCAGCTCGAGGTGACCGTTCCGCGCCGCGTCGCTGCACATGCCCTCGTTCCAGGGGCACCCATTGGCGCGCGCCCACTGCAGCACGTGGAGGTGGCCGCCTCGCGCCGCGCCGGCGCACGTCGACTCGTCCCAGGGGCACCCGTTGTGCCTGAGCCACTGCAGCAGCTCGAGGCGACCGCCTGCCGCAGCGCGATTGCATGCCTCTGCGCTCCACGGGCAGCCGTGTGCCCTGGCCCACTGCAAGACAGCGAAGTGCCCGTTCCCGGCAGCAAAGCTGCACACGTGCTCGGACCACGGGGCCCCGTTGGCGCGGGCCCACTGCAGCACCTCCAGGTACCCGTGCGAGGCGGCCATCTTGCACGTGGTCTCGTCCCAGGGGCAACCGTAAGCGCGCAGCCACTGAAGCGCCTCGAGCCTTCCGGTCCATGCAGCATCGCTGCACGTCTCCTCGTCCCACGGGGCTCCGTTGGCGTGCGCTGCAGCATCTCGAGGTCCCCTCTGTAGGCGGCTCCGCGGCCAGTGGCCCTGCCCCATGGGCATCCATTGGCGCGCGCCCACTTGAGCATATCTAGGTTCCCGGTCCGCAGCCTCGCGGCATGTCTCTTTGTTCCAGCGACACCCGTTGGCATGCGCCCACTGCAACACCTCCATGTGCCCTCCTCGGGCGGCGAGGCTGCACGTGTCTTCGCTCCAACGGCACCCCTGCCGTCGCAGCCACTGTAACACCGCTAGATGTCCCCTCCCGGCCGCTGTTTGTGAGTATCCGCTATGTAGCGGAAAGTGGAATAGGGCGTAGAGGAGCCGTAGCCCTTCGAGTTCGCCTCGCTTGACGCAAGACCACGTCGCTTTTCGAATATCCAGGCCGATGCCTACAGCCCAATGAATGAGGCTCGTGCTCGCTACAGCGTCCGCAGCTACCGTCGCGTGCTTCTCCCCTGCGGCTCGCAGATCTATGGCGCTGTTAAAGGTGCGGCTAGTGCTTCTCAGCATTAAAGACGCACGCAGGAACGCCAGAATACATGAGACGAGCACTGGGTCCAATAACGTGTGCTCAGCCGTCCTCGAGTGCGCCATCTTCGGCTTTGCGGCAAGCCTTTGCCTAGCTATGGGGCCACTCCTTACAAAACTGCAAGTTCTGGTGGCTCGTGTTGAAGTTGTATGTAGTTGAGGTTGCATGTGAATGTTAAGTGCTTTCATCTGAACCAAAACTGAAACCTCATCGCGAAGCGCCAGACATGAGCGAAGCGGACAACGATGGAGGAGCTCTGCCGGCAACGTGAGTCTGCAGCAGTAAAAGCAGCTAGGAAGCCAGTGTGCTGTATTATCTATGGCATATATAGGGTTAGGGTAAGACGAGGGGTAGGCTAGGGTTAAAGGGTATGCGTGATGCAGCTGACCATCCTTGTTGTGATGTCATTGTTCAGGCAGTGTGAGCGCTGCAACTTGAATTTAATTTGGGCAAGACGTGCGCGCATTCTACATGGCCCGATAAGTGTTCCGTGTGCACGGTGTGCTATGGGCAGCGAGCGCACCACTTGCAAAAACTGCGCACTGCTATACACACAGCAGCCATTAGGCATGCGGACGCCAAACGCAGCAGCCCTTGGTCCTACAAACCATTATGTGCGTCCACCTATTGAGTAACTACCGTATATGCCCCAGTAAACGCCCCCCCGGGCGTGCGGATCTGGGACTTTGCACAGCACGCCCATGGGCGTATACAGGGGGGGGGGGGCTTAGCTGCTCCATTCTGAATTGCCAGCTAGCAGAGGGGGCATTTACAAGGGGGGGGGGGGGGGGGGCGTTTACTAGGGCCCGGAGGGCGTTTACAAGGTGCGAGCACAAAAGTTGTGAGGGGCGACAGCTGCCATCTCTGATACCGGCAATGGCGGTGCTGGCGAAGCTGCTGCAGCTACGACAGCTCTTGTCAAGCGAGCATTGTGCCTGTGTGACCATCCGTCGGCATCAGAGAAGCACTCAGATCGATTATGAGTTCAAGTTCGGCTTAAAGTTCGGCTTAATTAGGGGCTGTTTTTGCGAGGCCGCGTGCCAACCTTGCAGCATTTTGGTTGCTAGGGGGCGTTTACAAGGGGGGGGTGGGCGTTGTTGCCCACTTTGCCCTGGCAAGCACGCCCATGGGCGTTTTTACGAGGGGGGGGGGGCTGTACAAGGGGGGGGCGTTTACTGGGGCATATACGGTACCGTATAAAAGTGTCCTAAATAATGTAATGATAACATAGTCGGGCATGCCCACGGCAACAAGGTCATTCTCACACGACTCTCAGTCCTCCACGCCGCAAGTGCGTCTCGTACAGCTATATATAGATATTTATGAAGTGCATCTGATGGTGTCTTTTAAGTATTGTTACAATTGTTCAAAGTGGCAACCTCGAGCCACGTGAGCGCCATGCGAGGTGAAGGTGCCACAGTGTGGTCATTCCGTGAGCCTTCAAGTTGCGCGCGCGCGGTCACATATTACGCGATCAGACTGACTCATAGGACACCACATATGTTCAAGCATACGCGATCATCATTTACGGCTCATCGTGATTTCTTTGTTTGCCTGGCCAAGGTGGCGCCAAGCGCTGCAGTCATGCCAAGCTACTTTGCCATGCATCATGGTCTGTTGCAACTCGAAAAGGCTCACACAAAGTGCCAACTTGAAGGCCTTCGTTTTGCACTTGCATATGCAGATATCATGATTCTGCAGGCTAGTTGTCCGGCTCCACCTGACAGTGTGCCCCGAGCGGCGCCGTGGGGACTTCAAGTTGGCATCAGGCGTGGTGCCCTGTATGCATGTTTGCCACCAAGCACAGTGCACTGGACCATAGTGGAGGTTGCTTGCTGCTGGCATGCTCTCAACAAGTGGCGGCGGGGTGGGGGAGTGGGTCATGAACGCCGTCGAACTGAACCAGCATTCCTGTCAGTGCATGCGCACCCGGGGCCCTCACTCCTTAAAAGTTTCAAACAGCCCTTCAGGATACTGTGCAGAGAGCCGCCATGGCACCCCCTGGGCCCCCAATGTGTCCGCACGTTACCGCAGCGGCCACTGGCATGCATGTGAGCACTGCTTCTGACATAATGTACTGCTGACTGCCCTGGCCATCAAGGGCGGGTCGACTCTGATATATCATGGATGATCACGGTTTGAGACACTGTACTACTGTAGAAGTAAAAGAACAGCACCGGCAAATGATTGCACCGTGACTCTATGAAACGGCCTCATCCATGATGCGGTCGACTGTAGGACTATTTTGTGGACCAACGCAGGGCTTAATGGTGATCATGGGGGCTGCAGAGCCACGAATGGCCTATGTTAACCTAGATGCCAAGCGCCAGCCCAAATACACACAAGTTGACGATCGGCCCGGGTGGCTCAGTCGGTAGAGCGCACGACTCTTAATCATGTGGTCGTGGGGCAGTAGCAGCCTGAGGCCGCTGTAGTAAGCACGTACAGGACCAGGTGCTGCATTGTGATGTGTGGCTCGATGCATTGATATTAGATCATTCACAATCATGGATTAACATTGCGCTCACGACCATGATGCTTCTTTCGCGTGGCCAGCATTCTGGGTTAGTACCTGTCCTTCAAGTTGTCTTGACACCCAAGCGCTTCAGAGGTTATATTCATGAAGTGCATGTGTGTGACATGAGTCGCAAGCTGCACGTCAGCGGATGCAGCAACGCCCTGACATTGTCATTGCAATGATGTGAAGGCTATGTGGTGGGCACAGATACTGCAGCATAGAAGTATTACTGGTATAATGGTTGATGACTACAGCTTGAAGGCTTCAAGGCCGCGTGTGACTGCAGGTCTGTATGGCCAAGGCTCCAGCATCCGAGTGGCAAGACCTCCAGGTATGACCGTCAAACATCACCCTGTGAGATGATCTCTTGATGACTTTCTTTCTGCGGCAGGTCGCAAATTGCTTAGTTTAGCTGTAAGCACATGCGCGCTACTAATGACAAGACTTCCTGGATATCTCTCAAGGAGTTAAAAATTGCCACACCAGTGCCTGAGACAAGGTTGGATTCAAAGCCAGTGCTCATCAACTGAGCCATTACGCCCGACGGCGTGTGGATCAGTCAGAGCCTGGCGGCTCCCAGCGCGGGACATTAGCCCTCACGCCATCACTTTGGACAGAGAGACGTTGAGTGTGCTCTGCACACATCAACTGGCGGTGATTCACGCTAGACGCCCCTTTCAGGCGCGTGGCCGAATGCCGCTTTCAACTTGCTGCACCCACACAACGACCGACTGAATGACACACCTCTGCCCTCATCACAGCTGCTTGAGCTGCACTCCTGGACTGCCTGTGTCATGCATATATGATGTGCAGTAGGTGCCGGTCATTGGCAGTGTAGGCGGATGCGGCTGCACTCGATGCACCTTCATCCCCAGCGCCTGTGCTCGGTTCCAAACTTGAGCTTGTTGTGGCCATTGTGTGATGACAAGACTGCATTTTGAAGAGAACCGGTTGACAGCACCCACCCAATAGCAAATTTCCCTCTGTCGCTCACAGTTGCTCAGCATTTTGCGTGACAGTGACAGCCATCATGCACGGTTATACATTTTGTCAGTGAGCCCTGTCATGACATAGCCAGAGATGCACTTTTGTAGGGGCGGGCCCCTGGCGTGAACAAATGCCTGACACCACAGACAGTAAGTTGAAGTTGGAGCATCCCATCGGGAGCATCCCATCGGCGCCTGCCAAAGTCCATATATACGATATTCTTGCAAACCGCGGATGTGGCTTGCCGATTGTCTGTGTAGGTGACATGTGAGCGCGCGCAAATGACGGCATAGAGGATGTCAGCGCTCGACTCGGCAACACCTCCGCAGTCCGGTGAAGAGGCCCACAATTTAAGGCACAAAATTCACACCATGAATTTGGAAATGAATGCGTCCATAAAAGCATGTAAAGCTGCATTCCAATTCAACGTACACAACACTTCTTGAAGTATCACAAAGCCAGTACTTGCAAGCCCTCTGGAATCCGATACTCTTCTGAATTCACATTTGAGGCCCACGAGTGAGCAAAGCTACTAGTATGTAGAACAACAATTAGGGTTGCAAAAAAACGTATTTGGCCACACAAATACGGCGTATTTGGGGCGTATTTGGCAACCAGGAATATGTCGTCAGCAAACTTCAACATGATAGTATGCTGCGTGAAGGGCGTATTTTTGGGGCATGCAATGAGTCTGCTCAATTCCGAGCATACAGTCTGCCACAAAAGGGGCACTTGAACTCCAAAATAAACTTCAAAATACGCTTTTTTGCAACCCTAACGACAATGCATGCGCGCGCATGCAATTTTGCGCACAGTGGCTAGTTCATCATGTACCTGCAGCAAGGGTTAGGGTAAACAGATTCGGTCTAGAGGTAGGGTTAGCGGTAGGGTCAGCGCCACGGTTTATGCATTGTCAGCAGCATTATGGTTCCAGGGACATGTCTGCAGCTGCTGCTGCGGCATCCGCGTCAGCAAAATGGCAGTGTCGAGCGGCTCAGTGACTCGTGAAATGCAAAGACACCTAGTAGCTGGAAGTTGCGGTTAGCACGGATGGCATGAAAAGGTTTGACGTACGCATGTGCCTCTGCATAACCCCCACAATTGGTGCCGGCGCTGCGCCAGCTAGGCAACGGCCGGGCCACTGGCAGCCCTTAAGTATTCACATCCCTCGAGCCTTGCGCGCGCGCGCATTCATGAACATCGTGGTCAGGCCACTTCATCCCATTCTCGCGTAACGTTAGTGGCTGATTGTCATCACAAAGAGGTTTTTTTTCGCCTGGATCAGGTGGCGTGGCCGACCCGGGCCGTTGATAGAGTGCTTTGCCATGCAGTATGGTCTGCTGCAATTTGAAAAGGCTCACGCAAGTGCCAAGGCGAATTGCATTTGCATCATGATGATGATTCTGCAGGCTACTGGTAGATGTCCGGCTCCACAGCTGTGCCCTGAGCGGCGCAGTGGACACACTTCAAGATGGCGTCAGGCGTGGCCACATTGTTCTGTATACATGTATGCCTCCAAGCACAGTGCACTGGACCATGGTGCAGGTTGCTTAAGCAATTGCTGTTGGCATGCTCTCAACAACTTGAAGGGGCGGCAGGGGAGGGGGGGGGGGGAGGGGCGATGAACGAACGCCGTCACACTGAACTGGCGTTCTCGTCAGTGCATGCGCACCCTCACTGCTTGTAACAAGTTTCAAACAGCCCCTCAGGATACTAGTAGGTGGGCAGAGAGCCACCCCCGCCACCCCGATGTATCCGCACGCTACCGCAGCAGCCATACATACATGCGTGTGTTGTGAGCACTGCTTCTGACACAACGTACTGCTTACTGCCCTGGCCATCAAGGGCGGGCCGACTCTGACATATCATGGATGATCACGGTTTGAGACACTGTACTACTGTTGAAGTAGAACAGCACCGGCAAATGATTGCACCGTGACTCTATGAAACGGCCTCATTTATGATGCGGTCGACTGCCAGTGTAGGACTATTTTGTGGACCAACGCGGCGCTGAATAGTGATCAGGGGGCCTGCAGAGCCGCAAAATGTCTTTCTTCCAACTAGATGCCAAGCGCCAGCCCAAATACACACAAGTTGACGATCGGCCCGGGTGGCTCAGTCGGTAGAGCGCACGACTCTTAATCGTGTGGTCGTGGGTTCGAGCCCCACCTCGGGTGCATTTTTGGCCGCGGAACTTGCATCATCTCGAGATGACTCAGATTTCTGAAGTTTGGTACTTTTTATTAATTCTCGCTCAGGGCGCGAAAAAGCCCAGATGATTGGCATCTAGCTGTAAGGAATCTACATGTCGTATGACAGTCTGAAAGTGTCGCAACGACAACCACTCAAACGCCGCCGCCGCCAAATGGCATCTCGGGGTCCTCCCCTACGTCCTCCTCCATGTGCCCCCCCCCCCTGGATTCTGCCATGTGTGTCATGACACGGCCAGAGTACGCCATGTGGAGCGCTGCCGACAGTGCCGAGCGTAAGCGCGCCAGGGCGATGCCCTTGAGAGCTTTAGGGCGCGCTCCTCCGGGCACTGACATCCTGCTGGCATACTCCGTCGAGTTTGGTACTTTTTATTTTAATAAAATTTAAAGTTCTCGCTGGCGCGAGAAAGCCCAGATGATTGGCATCTAGCTGTACGGAATCTACATGTCGTATGACACTCTGAAAGTGTCGTAACGACAACCACTCAAACGCCGCTGCCGCCAAATGGCATCTCGGGATCCTCCCCTACGTCCTCCTCCATACGCCCCCCCCCCCTGGGTTCTGCCATGTGTGTCATCACACGGCCAGAGTACGCCATGTGGAGCGCTGCCGACAGAGCCGAGCGTAAGCGCGCCAGGGCGATGCCCTTGAGAGCTTTAAGGCGCGCTCCTCCGGGCACTGACATCCTGCTGGCATACTCCGTCGCCACAGCCTCCAGCAGCTTCCGCCCCTGCTCCCCGATGCTGCAAATGACCCTATTGCCAAAGTGGCAAGTTTCTAGCAATTCTGATCATAATGACCAGAATAGTGGGTAGTCTTGGCGGCCTCTTGGTCGCAACAGCAGCGCTCGGGGTCTGCTGCAGTCTTCTGCGCCCGTGACGCCACCTGTGCCTCGAAGCAGGTGACGTCCACCATGAGCGGCAGTTGACATGTCGGGTCGTCACCGGTTTGTTTCGTACATGGCTCAGGACTCACACACAGACACACAGCACACCCAGATGCTGTCGATGTTTATGCCAGTGCATGTCCTGTGATCAGCTGGCCCTTCAAAAGGTCATCGCCTGCATATCACAGTTGGTCATGTGCACTGCCAGAAAAAACTTCTCCACGGCGGCGACGGTGTGGAGCAAACAGGTGTCGTACGACGTACCTATGTACAGTTTCATATTGTGGTGCACGAGATGCCACTCAGCAAAAAACTCCATGTCGACCATGAACCGCTCCGTCTTCGTATGCGACCACCGTTTCACAACAGCCACGGGCTGGCAGTAAGCAGCCCTGCAAACCTCTCATGATGCCTGGCTTCACGTACTCATCTATCACATACCGTATGTATGCATCTGTAACTGGCAGTTCGGTTTGATTTTGATCGATCTTCGACGATGGGGTGATTGTTCATTGTGGATGTGCTGGCAGGATGTAGGTGTAGAAATCGCGAGGCTCAGTGCGTAGTAGCTGCACTGGTGTGGACCAGCTACAGCCAACGAATCACCACACCTGCAGCGCAGCAGCGTGCACCATGGGTCATGGTGCCAGCAGCATGGCGAAGGCCAGCAGCGCTGTGGCTGCTGCCAAGCACACGGCACCAGCGCATGGGAGCAAGGAGAAGAAGGCGGGGCGCGTGATAGAGGTGAAGAACAAGAAGAAAAAGGGCAAGGGCTCAGGCAGACGAAAGCATCGCAAGCACAAGCGATCGCGCTCCCGCAGCAGCAGCAGTAGCAGTAGCAGCAGTGGCAGTAGCAGCAGCAGCAGTAGCAGCAGCAGCAGCAGTAGCAGCAGCAGCAGCGCGGCCGCTCACAACAAGCACGGCAAGGCCCACGGCAAAGCGGACGCTCTGGACAAGAGCGGCGGCGGCTCCGTCGCCAGCGCCGGCGCGGACAGCAGAACCAAGGATCCAGTGTCCGACTTCTACATGCCCGCGCCCGTGGAGAGGGGCGCCAACAACGGCGGCGCAGGCGCCAATGGCCTATACCACTCCTCCAGCAGCGATTCAAGCAGCAGCCCCCAGGCGTCGCCGCGCTCCCGCAAGCGATCGCGCGACGGGTCCCCCGCTTCGGGGGCCGCTGCCGCCGCCGCGCGCCCGCGCGACGACGGCCTGTGCGCGCTCTTCGAGCTGCTGCCGCTGTGCGGCGACGGCGACGGCGGCGGCAGCGGCGGCAACGCTGCGGCGCGCGCCGGCGCGCGCGCCGCTGCGCGCGCGGCGCTCGCCACCCTCCGTCCCACCGCCATCGACACGCGCGACGAGGGCGGCGGCACGCTGCTCACGCGCGCGTGCCAGCACCACTGCTGGGACCTGGTGGCGCCGCTGCTGGCGCGCGGCGCGGCGGCGGCGGCGGCGGACGGCGCGGGCGCGGCGCCGCTGCACTACGCGGCGTACGCGGGCGCGGCGGGCGCGCCGGCGGTGCGTGCGCTGCTGCGCGCGGGCGCCGACCCCGCGGCGCGCGAGCCCGCGTACGGCTGCGCGCCGCTGCACTACGCGGCGGGGGCGGGGTGCGCGGAGGCGTGCGCGCTGCTGCTGGCGCACGGCGCGGAGGCGGGGCTGCGCGACGACTACCAGTACAGGTGCGCGCGCAGCACTTGCTGCTGAGCAGTAGGCGTGGGGGCGTTGCCGACGGCACGCGTTGTCGGGTCGGCGGGTGTAGGTGGAGTGTCTGGTGCTGCTAGACCAGTTGGTGCGGGATGAGGTGTTGGTTTGGTGCGCTGTTGAGAGTGTCTTTAGCTATGCGCCATGTCAGGCATGTGCCTGCAAAGATGCAGGAGGAGGAGCTGTGCAGCCAGGCTGGTGGCAGTGAGGTTTCCAGTGCGGCATAATCAGAGTGCAGTGGCGCTGCTGCCGGGTGGTGTGCACTTGCTGGCCGGTGTGCTGCTGCTGGCCTCCTTTGCCAGCTCATCTCACATCGCGGCGGAGCACTTGGTCTGGCAAGACTTGCGGTGCGACTTCGCACACCGCTGCCTGCTGTCTGCCAACTACTGTACACTGCTATCTGCCCTGCTTGCCACCCCCGTACCAACGCGCCCGCAGCGCCGCGCAGTACGCGCACGAGGCCGGCCACGCCGACGTCGCTGCGCAGCTCTCCGCGGCGGAGGAGGCGGCGGCAGCGGCGGCAGCGGCGGAAGGCGGCGGCAGCGGCGGCGGCGCGGAAGGCTCCTGGGTCCGGCACATCGACCCCGCGTCGGGGCACGCGTACTGGCTGAACAGTCTCACGGGGGAGAGCTGGTGGGAGTCGGAGGGGATGGGGGGGGGGGGGGGGGGGGGGGGGGGGGGGGGGGGAGGGGGAGGGGGGCAGGGTACCGCTGCGGCGGCGGCTGCGGGGGCGTCGTGGCTCCCGGATCTGGCGGCGATGTCGCCCGCGCAGCTACAAGAGTGGGCGCGGGCGCAGGCGATCCGGTGAGAGTGAGACGCTGAGGTTGCGCAGCGCCAGTAATGCGGTTCGTCGCACACCTAAGCGTTTATGGTTTGGGGAGGCCTTGAGTCATTTAGATGCCTTGGGGGCAGCAGAAAATCACGGTTTTGCAGCAGAGCACTGAAAACGGCACACACTGGGGGCTGCAATGAAAATGCGTTTCTAACTGATACACAAGTTGTGGGTTTCTTTGAAGTTCACTGACGGTAGAGCGCATGTGATGAAGTTCCTTGACTGGAAGCAAAGTGCCAGGCAATGATGTGGGGGGGAGATTAGACATGATACACTAAGGCATCCTGAGAGTCTCGATGAGACATAATATTATCACCATTCGGGTACTGCCACAGGTGGTTTCAGGGGGTAGTTGGCTGGTACTGCGGGGTTTCTCAGCAGGATCTAATGTAATGCGATTTGGCTACATGGATGCATATGTGACGCAGTTGGCGTTGCGGACCATTTGGCGGTAACTGCATCAATGCAATTATCAATACCATTAAACCCAAGTGGAAGTGCTACTTGAAGTAGCTCAGGCAGCATGATTGACACACACATGAAGATTGCTGAATATCACCCACTGTCACACCGCAGTGAAAGAAATTCCCACATCTCAACACTGAGTCAACAGTGCGCTGATGCGCAACTTGCATGGGGCAGCGGCTTGAGTGGCATTCCACATATACGTGCATCAGCCTCGTGCAGGCACCTCGCAGATGGGTCATGTGCCAAGAGGGGTGACTGGCTACTGTGGGAAGCCGGTGGATGTTATACATGACGTTCATTCCACAGCAGGTGCTTGGCATTGCTACGCTCTCATATCTTATTTCTCACACACAGCAGCATCCCAGCGGGCTTTAAAGCATTGATGACGCACACCTACCACTTCAGAAGGACAAAACAATGTCAATTTGCATCCGTTGCTGGCGTGCGCCAGCCAGCAAACAATTGCTGGCAATCACGTTTTGTTTTTTCACCGTAGCTTTGTGTGTCTACACGCAATGGCTGCTTGGCCAACTACGCATGCAGCATACCATGCTAACTTTCGGCACGCCAGTGCCTGATACTACTTGCTGGCCAGCATTTTATTAATGGGGGGAGGATATCGTCAGATGGAAGGTGGCGGACGCTCCGCAACTGCAAGGCCCAGTGGTCCTGAGCATGAGAACCGCAAACGCGAATTTAGATATGACCTACGCCCGCCGCATGTCTCATCTGGTGGTGCACTTGTGCCACGAAGCCCCCTTGTCCACACTTACATGATACACGCACCATACCTCAACGTATGACAGTGGAGCGCCCATCACGATGCCCCCTGCGGCCGCTCCCCCCCCAGGTCCCAGCTCATAACCCTGCTGAGCCACGTGGACCCCCTGCGCGCGCTCGAAGTCGACACCCTCCTCGAGGACGCCGCCCCCGATGCCTACGCCGCGCTCTTCGCGGGCCTCTACGTCGAGCACTGCCTCGACACCGTGGCGGAAGTCTCCGCGGCGCTCGGCGGCGCCGCGCCGCTGTTTCCGCCCGACGCCGCCACCGCCGCCGCCGCTGCTGCCAAGCGCCACTCTGACGATGTTTCCAGAAGTGGCGGCGGTGGCGGCGGCGGCGGCAGCGCCGATGAAGAAGAGGCAGTGCAGACGCTGGACATAGACGGCATCGACACGGCGCTGCAGCAGCGGGCGAGCGCAGCCGGGGGGGCGCCGCGGTCGCCGAAGGGCGCGGACCGGCGCAGCACCGCGACCATGGCTGCTACGGCCGCCGCGCACGGGTGAGCGCTGTCACTGCTGCCGCAACCTGTCAAAGTTGTCGCGCGTTGTTGGGACGGTGTCATGTGCTGCTTGTCATGCAACGCATCATCAACCAGAGCACCGATTTGTCCTGATGCATGCGCTGCTGCATGCATTGCCTGCTGGACGCTGTCAAGCAAATTGCGACCGGTGCCGCTTGTGTGTCGATTGCGCTTTCAAAGTCGTGCTGTGCGCGAGAATCGCCGCGCGCCGGTGGACTGCTGCTGCCGTGTCAGTGCTGATGCTGCTCCCAGTTGAGCGCTGCCAGTGGTGTTGTGATTTTCCGCTCTGTGACTGCGGTGGTCAAATATTGTCCACATGTGAAGTCCACACTATGGCACACAACAGCAAGCCTGCAGGAGGATCAGCCAGCCAGCAGTTTTGGGCCTCCTCATTTCAGTACTGTGGGGCTTCATCACTTCAGTGTGCATGTTGTGTAAGGCTTAGTGCATCGTGCGCTACGGTCCTTTTTGGCTTGTGCAAACTTCGCGGTAGTAGTAGCAGCGGCTGTCGAACGCTCTGGCACGGAAGCACAGGTGACTATCGCTAATTTGACAATTAGGATTTGAATCAGAATCGTGCACTGGCGTGGCAGTACAGCTGACCGCGCGCGTGCGCTGTCCACGGCAGTAGCATAGCAACACGCCATTCATAGCACCTGTTGCATATATGACGGAAAACACATCAGGTACAGAGTGTAACCCGCAAGCGCTGCGCCCGCTCGCTTGCTGCGCAGTACAGCGTGCCCCATCAGCAGCGTCGGCAAGACGCCAATGCCATTGGTACTCGCTGCACATGGAACGAAAACATGTCAGGCTCGACCAGCAATCCACTTACTGCATCCAATCGCTTTACAGCACGACGCGCCCCGTCGGCAGCATCGGCAAGACGCCAACGCCACTGATACTTGCTTGGTACTCGCTGCATGCATGTAGTCAAAAACATTTCAGGTATAAACACCAACCAACATTGTATCCTCTCGCTGCGCAGCACGACGCGCCCCATCAGCAGCGTGGGCAAGACGCTGGCGCGCCCGCCCAGCGCCTTTGGCATCATGCGCACCGCGGCGAGCTTCCGCACCCTCGGCGGCACCGGGGGGCCGGCGTGGGCCGGCACCGGCCTCGACGCAGCACTGGCCGCGGCAGCAGCGGCCGAGAAGGTGAGTGCTGCGGGGTCATTCATCTTCACGCTTGTTTCGCTATGTTTTATTGTGTGTTTGCCCATTACTGAGTTGCTCTGACGGCACCGGCCTGGACGCAGCACTGGCCGCAGCTGCAGCGGCAGAGAAGGTGAGTGCTGGGTCGCTGATATTCACACTACTTCCGTGCTGTGGCCCCGTGTTTTGGGTTGCCCCGCCGGAGAGTCTCGCATGCACGTTCGCACTGGCACCGGCCTGGACGCGGCGCTGGCCACAGCGGCAGCGGTTGGGAAGGTGGGTGCTGTGGGGTCACTCATACTCACACTCAGTATGTAGTTGCGCTGTGTCTTCTGCCGTGTTTTGTGTCGCACCATTTCTATGGTGGTTTCGGCCGCGTTTTGTGCTGCTCTGGCGGAAAGTCTCAAGCGCCGTGCAGTTGCTCAAGTTTTTGTATTGTAGCTGCTTGAGCCACTCTGCGCCTGGCGTCCGGAGCGCGATGCACTCGCGTCAGCGTTGCCAGTGGTTCTGCTGCAGAGCTTCAATTAATGGGCAGTAGATACGGTACTTCGCAGTACATATAGGAGTATATACCCTCTCGAGGCGGGCGAAGCACACTGCGGCAGCAAAAGTGGCTGGAACCCCCTTTGGGGGTCTCCGCAGCAGGGCCGGATGGACTCGTCGCTGGTGTAGTGCGCTGTGGCATGCCGTGCGCAGGATGACAAGGCGCTGCTGTTGTCGCCGATTCACCTGCGCCTGCAAGGTCGTTACCTAGTGTAGTACTGTACAACATGCTGCTGCGCATGCTGGTGCAGCAACTGCCAATAATTTGTGTTGCGATCTGTGTTTTAAAATGTTCATTTGCGGTACTGTTCAAATTGGCCGGTGGCGTTTTGTGCCATTTGAGTGACGGCACTCAGCTTTTGGCTGCAATCATACCACAGTCAGGACGAGTATGAGTACTTGCAAGGAGTAAGGAGTAGGAGTGCTAATCGTTGCAAGCCAAGAAGTAGCATTCTATCACTCGTGTAGATTTTCAATATTCACAGGAGTAGTACCCTCTTACTCGTGTGTGAAGTTTCAATTTCACCGGGACTAGTACTCAAGTACTCGTGCATCAATTTAATTTCAAATGATTATTTTACGAGCACTATGTACCCTCGTGCATAATTTTGAAATTTCAAAGGAGTACTTTGAAGGAACAACTTGTCCTGGGGAATTACTTCAAGTGCTGTAGCTTGCCAAGCACGATGCACTCTCGTTCCAGGAAGACAACATGCTTAAAATAAAGCTAAATCAAGCTTGTTTGGACATTCAAGCACTCTTGGCTCTCTTTGCTCATGGGACTTGTGGACTGCTCTAGTAATTGTCAAGTACTCGAGTGCAGCACTCGCACTCATTTGAATTTCCAAGTGTAAGAGGGATAACACTGCAGTACTTCTGTACATTTTTTATTTGAGCTAGAGCATAACTCGAGTGCTCGTGTAAATTTTAAATTTATCGGGAGTAAGTAGTTCTTGAGTACTCGTTGATCGTACTCATCGTGACTGTGAATCATACGACATAAATGAGGCCTGTGAATTAGTGTCGAGCTCACGTCATCTAAGTTGCTGCTCGAAGTACCTTTCAACAAGTCCGCCCACACATTCGGATCGGATGTACTCACCATTTATTTTGGGCTGATTTTTCATAATTTTATGCACTACAAGCACTTGCATGTCACATGTATGTTGAAGTGCATGGGCAGGTGCTCCACAGTTCATCACTGGCAGTTCAGGGCATTCATCGAGTGTGAATGGTCTTTGTCGAGCAAGCAGTCTCAAGCGTCGGTTTCATCTGCTTCTGTGTATGCTCCTGCCTGCCATCGCAGAAACTGGAAAGCCAGCTAGAAGATACAGAGGCTTCCCACAAGGAAGCCATGACGGCTGCAGACGCGGCACACAGTGCGGCGCTGTCAGAGCGCAAGGCTGCCGCTGACAAGCTCAAGGTGCACAACACCCCCCAAACGGGTACAGAAATTGACAGTACATGTACTTTCGGTTGCGCACTGCAATTAACTTCCATAATTCTATAAATGGGTGCTGCAGGAGTGTCACCAGGGCCGTACTGCTGCACACCAGCAGTACGGTCTAACATAACCTCGCGTACACTTTAAGACGCGATCCACGGCTCAAACAGGGCGGGGGGGCGGCACTTCAAGATAACGAACACCTACATGACACAGGAGTTGGATGCGTATGGCAGATGGCAAGGAATACCTTGTCGTTGGTACATTCAAGTGAGGCGGCCAGCTCACTCACATTGCATGGCACCCAATTGCGGCTTAGGACTGGGCTTTGATTCATGAAATTTTGGACACGGTGGTAGTTCTCAGAAACGACGACTCAGCACACACAGTTCCCAGCATAAGCAGTTGCTGCTACTGTTCTGCATGATGGCCTTCAGGAGTAGGCCCGAGTGTGGCATATTTGCAGTTATCATGCTGTAACTGTCACTACGATGTGAGCATTTAAATTTCGAACTTGCAACACTATAACGAATCTGGCAGCAAACAGCGATGCTGGGGCACTTCGTATCTGCATGCTGACTTGCGCCATATGTGGCAGACAGCCCTCCTACTGCCTGTTTGTAAGAGGATGCTGAATCAGTTACAACGGTTCATATGAATTCCCTGACAGCCGCTGATAATCAGCGTGACGTTGCGTAGCACTGCGCCGCCGCGCCGCTGGTCGTGCCTGTCTGACCAGCAGACCTATGAGAGCCTGTCGGAAATAGCAGGCTCTCGTAGGAAATAGCAGGCTTCTATAAATCTGCTGTTCCGACAGTGCCTCCACACAGTTGTTTGGTGTGACTGTGTGCTCCACGGCCGCTGGTCGTGCCTGCACATAATATTGTTGGTGCGACTTTGTGCTCCACCGCCGCTGGTCGTGCCTCCACATCATATTTTTGGCGTGGCTTTGTGCTCGGCCGTCGCTGGACGTGCCTCCGCAGAGAGACCTCGAAACGGCGCGGGCCGACTTGGTGAAAGCGGAGGCAGCTGCCGCGTCCGCAGCGGCGCAGCAGGAGCGCATGCAGCAGAGCCTCGGCGATCCGCTCGCGTGGAAGCGGGAGCGCGAGGGCCTGGAGTCGCGCGTCGCCAAGCTCAGAGCAGAGGTGATCGAGCAGCTGAAGCATGCTGCACAGAAAGTTGAAGGTCTTGTATGCAACGATGCGCTGCAGATTTCAGCGGTGTTCTGCGCGAGGGGTGGTTATCGTATGGTTCTGCTTTCGCCATTGAAATTACTGCTGCTTCTGGCGGCTTGCTGCAGTTAACATTTGCACATGGTGGTGCGCCCGTGCGCAGCGCCCTCACGCGCCTCAGGTGGGGCCCCGCAAGGAGCCCCCTTGGCATCAAGCGCCACAGAAAATCTGCTGCCCCCAGCACATGGGCAAAATGACATGCCGTGCGTCTGTCTGCAGTCGGTTCACATTTTCTAATGCCCGACGTAGCGCGACATGCTGTCGGGAACACTGACCGGTCATGCATGGCTTTCAATGTTTGCTGGCATATTGCCGCGGAGAAGTGCCTCAGGTCGAATCGCGCAACGCGCCCCCCGCTTTTGCAGGCGACACCAATCTTGCTGCCTGCTGCACGCTCTCAAAGCGCTACCGACAACCTCTATGACCAATTACTCAATCACGGCTTTCATTGCTTGCTGGCTGATCGCGGCGAAGAAGGCGCGCATTGCGCACCTCGGCCAAGCCCTCGGGGCCTCAGAGAATCTGCTGCCTTCACGTAGGCAGAATGGTCAAGTCAATGCGTCTGATCCCTTGTCAATTTACAGTTCCCAATGCCTGGCATAACGCAGCATGGTGCTGACACGCGTTTCGACCGGTCCTGACTTCCAATGCTCGATGGCAGATCGCTGCGGAGAAGGCGCGCATCGCGCACCTCGGCGAAGCCCTCGATGGCCTCAGGGGGACGCACGAGGAGGCCCTGGGCAAGCGCAAGGCTGCGGACACCGAGAGGCGCGCGCGGCTCGAGAAACTGCGGGAGGATTCCGCCGCGGAAGCCAAGCGCATACGCGAGGGCTTTGAGCAGGTGGGTTCTTGGTTGGTGGACAGCAGTCCAGACAGGCTGTGTTTCTTGCATAGATACATGTACAACTAAAAGTGTGTAGTCCGCTTGCAGTACTGTGACGCCTGTTGGGGGTGCACCAGGCTGCAGGTCATATCAGTTTCACTAAATATGTGATTGTTATGGTCTGGTCAGGGCACAGGAGCTTCAAAATTGCGGGAAGCAGCAATTTGAGGTGCTGCACACATGTGAGGGCTACCAACAACAGGCCTTGGTCGTTCTCAGTACATGGCACCACTCAAGACCTTGTTTGAAAGGTGCTTCTAGCAGACTGTAACATGTCAACTAACACAAGACAAGATTTGTGCAGTAGCTCAAAAGGGCCTTTGCAAAATTGTACAAACCGCATGTCTGCTGTACAGCCACCAAGCCCCCGTTAGGGATAACAGGCCTCGCAGTGGTGTTTGCTTAGGGCTAGGGTTAGGGCTAGTTAAACCTAAACCTAATGTTAGGGTCGAACCCTAACCCCAGGTTGGGGTTAACCCTAACCTAACCCTAACCCAAGGGTTAGCCAACCCTAACCTTAACCCTCTCCGCAACACCACCCCCACCAGTCAACCACTCTCAGACTGCAATCACCGCCAAACGCGCTCCCTTCAGGCTCAGGCAACTGCCACAGTAGAGCGCTGGCAAACCCGCATACCTAAGCACTGCGCAGCAACAGTTAATCTTGTGCCAAGCCTCGTCAGGGCTCGATTTGCAAGCGTCACATGGTGCTACCCCCCCCCCCCCCTTCAACGATGCGCCGCTCTTACGGTACCACTCCCGTCGCATGCTGTCCGCCACAATTAATGACTATTTCAAACTGCAGACAGTTTATAAATAGTGCAACAATTCCCTTTTGCTCAAGAGCCTTGTGAAGGCTCGATGCGCAAGCGTCACGTGATGCTGCACCCGCGCTCCAAAAATGCACCGCTCTCACACAGCTACTCTTGTCGCGCACTGCCCCCCCCCCCCATCGCAGTCGCACGCGGAGGCGAAGCGCGCGTGGGACGTAGAGCTCGCCGCCATGCAGGCGGACGCCAAGGCGCAGGTCGACGCCGCCGCGCAGCAGCTGCGCGAGGTGAGTAAGGCAGCGCTCGGATTGGCTTCTAAGAGTGGTCAGAGACCGATGCTGCCGCTGCCGCAGCTGCGCACCTGTACGAGCCACAGCGCACACTGTCTGTGCATGTCCTAGGCGCAGGTCGACGCCGCCGCGCAGCAGCTGCGCGAGGTGAGTGCGGCAGTGCTCAGCCTGGCTGCATGCGTGACCAGTGTCGCTGACCGCTGCCGCAGTTGCGTGCCTGTACGAGCCACAGCGCTCACTGTCTATGCAGTCCTAGGCGCAGGTCGACGCCGCCGCGCAGCAGCTGCGCGAGGTGAGTGCAGCATCGCTCAGACGGGCTCCCAAGAGTGGCCAGAGACCGCTGCTGCCGCCGCTGCTGCAAAGGCGTTTCGGGAGGGTCGTTTCTGCTGGTCGTTGCTGCCGCTGCGCAGCTGTGCAAGCCACCGAGCGCTCGCCTTGCTGTCTTGCGGAGGTGCTGTGAAGGGCGCAGCTACACACTGCTGACGCTTGTATCACGATGCAGCAAGATTGATGCCTGGCCGCACGGGCAGAGGTCCTAACCCTAACCCTAACCCTAATTTAACCCTAACTCTAACCCTAAGGGGGATGACCGCCGCGCGCGCTGAGTAGCTACACTGCATCTCCGATGCACCGGCGCTAGCTGCGGCTGCGCTCCCCTCTCCCCAAGACTGGGAACTGCGTCCGTGGTTCTACCATACGCGTTTTTCGGTGTTTGTGAATTATATTCAACGATGTTTGTCAGCAGTGCAAATGGTTGTCATGCACAGCATGTACCTCTCAGTCTCTCATAACGTGGCCATCATTCGCCGCATGTCATCGCTTCTGCACGCGTGGCGCAGCAGCTGAACGAGGCGCTGGCGTCTGTCTGCCCTGCCATGTGCGCTTCTTGGTGTTTACAAAATGATGTGTAACGATGTTCTCAGTTCAACTCTCAGTGCCGCATATCATCGCTGCGGCATGCAGCCGCACGTTCCCGTATGACTCCTTGTTACGACTCCATTCCAGTCATCTGTATCTCTCCGTAATTGCGCGCGCAGCTCACGGCGGAGTCGGAGCAGCAGCTGACGAGGCGTGTGCTTTTTCAGCAGCTCAAGTGTCTCCTACGCACAGCATCTACCTGTACGGCTTCCTCTCGACCTCTCCTGAGAATCATTTGCCACATGTCATCGCTTCGGCACGCAGCCAGCCGCACGTTCCCTTGTAACGACTTCATCCCAGTCATCTATGACATTTCACCGTAATTGCGTGCGCAGTTTGAGGCGGAGTCGGAGCAGCAGCTGACCGAGGCGCTGCAGGAGGAGAGGGCCCTGCGCACCGCCATCGCTCAGGACACTGCCGAGACGGAGGCGAGTGCTGCATACCTACATGCCCCACACAGAAATGTAACCGTCATGTAACGGCCATAACCAAAAAGGGGTCGCAAGTACGCTATCGCGTTCAAGACAACTGATGATTGCTGATGCTGAATCAGACACTGGAGCGTGAGTGAAGTCCATATTCTGACACACACACCCTGTATTGGGAGGGCTGCGTTGTCAGGGTCTGCTCGCGCCTGCCATGACCTGCACATGGACGCTGGCCAAGAACACAAACTGCAAGCCAGCAAAGACTAGCTGGTCAGCGCTGTACGTGCCAGTTGGGCTGACCTGCACGTTGCATGGAACTTCAACTGCCGTACATGGCAAAATCTTCAAGCAATTACGGTGTCCTGGAGAGTCGTGCACGCATAACCTGGTACTGTGGATGCTCTAGGGTTAGGGTTGGGGTTAGGGTTGGCATCAGCTTCACAGCGGCATCCTTCTCGCATTTGTGCGGCACAGGGCCGCATGCGCGCGGTGCGCAAGCCATTGAGCGCATGCTCACAACATGTGTCAGCAGCGGTTATGCCAAGCGCTCCGCATCGCAGCTCACCGCGTCGTTTATTCTGAGCCTCGACCTGCGCGCCGCCGTTTCGTCGTATGCACGCCCAACCGCGACCGCCTACTGTGTCGACCGTTTCCGCGCTGCACGTGACTGCGTGCGCGAATCGACCGCGCGCGCGTGGATCAAGGCGCACCAGGACTCGATGTATGCCCTGCTCCGCAGCTTCTTGCACGATCCATACTTCCTCAAGTACACAGCCTCTGCCAGCGCGGCGGCGCGAAGACTGCGCAGCCAGCCCTGACCTCCCGTCATCCGCTCTGCTTTGCGCCTTGCGTCGCGCGCGACTGCAGACCGCGCGCGCGTGGATCAAGGCGCACCAGGACGAGCTCGCGGACGCGCACAAGGCGGAGGCCGCCAACGCCGCGCTGCACGCCGCCGTCAAGCGCGAGTCCGACAGGGCCGCGCAGCTGCACAACCAGGTTGGTATTCGCGCGTCGAGCTTTGAGCGGGGCTGCTGAGGACTTCTGTTTTGTGCAAACAATTGATTTTGGAGCTGGTCTGGTTTTGATCATAGAGCTGCCCAGCCACTGTCGAGTGGTCGACGTCACGCGCGGTAGAACACGCAGAAACGAGGGCATATGCGGATACGCTGCGCGCCGCCGCGAAGCGCGAGTCCGACAGGGCAGCGCAGCTGCACAACCAGGTAGGTATGTAGGCATGCGTCGAGCTCGGGCGGGCCTGCTCAGAGCTGCCGAGTTGCTCATACAAGTGACATACAAAGCTACCCTCCAAACGATGAAGACAGTTTTTAAAAAACCTGCTGCACGGGGACCTCAAACATGGAGGTGTTGACCTGGTGGCAAATATTGCTTGGGTGGAGCTGTACATCGGCTGTGATTGCTGATGGGTCAGCATCAAGCGCACTGCAACATGCGACATCTAAGTAGGGGGTGTGGACATGCGAGTGCAGAGCAATGCCATTCTTTAAATCAGCCGAGGGGCGCTGTAGCGTACACATGAGCGCTGGCACCGGGGGTTTGGCGGGGCGGTGCGGCGGGTGAGAAGCAGCTGCGGGCTCAACATATTTCAAGGAGTGTGTCGATGTGACGCACTTGTGTAGGGGGGGAAGGGGGGGAGTCGGCAGGTGCTCGTGCGCTGTGCGTGCGAGCTGCCCAATTAGGCAGAGCCAGAAAGTGTCACCTCAACATCAGGGTGCGTATCCTCGTGGGAGGGGTCTGAAGAAGGCTGCCGCCCGGAAGGTGTGCGCCGGTGCAGATGCAGCTGCTCGGCGTACACTGGTGTCCTGCATGCAGTCGACACCGCTAGTATGACACAGCGCAGCGGGCGTCACCACTTGAACTTGTGCACGCTTCAGTGCCGCTACCAACTTCATGCTGGTGCCGCATGCACGATGCACTTCAAGTGCCCATTGCAGATTCTCCTCACGCTTACCTTTCAAGTAAACGCGCGCACACCCTTGCCCTCGCCTTGAAACTCCCCTCCCCGACCTCCTCGCCGACCGCAAATCCCACCCACATACCCCCGCCCCCCCCCTCCCCCCCAAAAAAACTCCCACCCCACCCGTAGGTCGAGGACATGAGGGGGCAGAGCCGGCTGATGGCGCGGCTGCGGCCGCTCACGGCGTCGGAGCGCGCGGATGGGCGCGAGGCGTGCGTGCGCGACGGCCGCCACGCCGTGGCGCTGCTCGACGGCGCCCACAGCGGCGGCGGCGGCAAGCGCGCCTGGGAGGTCGACCTCGTCGTGCAGGTAGGAAGTTTTACCAACTGATTCACAATCAGCCACCATTAAGCCGTGCGTGCACGACGGCCGCCATGCCGTGGCGCTGCTCGACAGAGCCCACAGCGGCGGCGGCGGAGGCGGCAAGCGCGCGTGGGAGGTCGACCTGGTTTTGCAGGTGGGCGTTGCCGTGATGTGCTGTAGTGAGGCACTTGTGGGTGCATATCACAACACTGCGTCGCTGTCGTGGGTCACGTCAGCGGTGTTCCGCGAGTACTGCGGCGCCGCTCGACAGCGCGCACGGCGGCGGCGGCAAGCGCGCCTGGGAGGTCGACCTCATCATGCAGGTAGGAAGTGTTGCCAACTGATTTACAATCAGCCACCATTGCGACTCGGTCGCTTCATCTTTGAAGCAATACAATGTGCTAGCTATCAATTGTCGAGACTAATTGATAGTTCAAGTGTTATCGTGGTGTGCTGCGGCGAATCGCTTGCGGGTGCACGCGCCAATCTGCATTGCTGTTGAGCGTTGGTGCAGTCATGTACGGCGAGTGCTGCGGCGCCACTGGACAGCGCGCATGGCGGCGGCGGCGGCGGCGGCAGCGCCGGCGCCTGGGATGTCGGCCCCTGGCCGTGCAGACAGCACTGCTGTGACCTGCCATGACGCACGCGGCAGTGGCGAGATTGCGCCTTGCCGCACTGTGTCATGGCAGTGCAGATTGCGCTGCATGCATCGTAGCGCTGCTGATGTGCACCTTGCAGCGCGGCAGCAATCATACGTACCGCTGATAGCGCAGCAGCACCGATTATGCACCGCTGACAGCGCAGCGGAGAACGGCACGTCGGCCCCGGCGCCCTAAGCAGCAGCCTCGCGATCGGCACCGCACTTGCGCCGCACGCCTGCGGAGTCCACGCACGCGCGCATCCACTTACACCCCAGTGCCCAGCCCGCACTCCACATCATGCAGTGAAGCCCGCTACTACAACATCCACCTCTCCTCCCTCGCGCCGCGCTGTCGCGATTATAGGCCGGCGACGACGTGGGCGCTGCGCAGCGCGAGCACGCGCGCATCCATTTGTGCGCATCCCTGTGCCCAGCCCTCACTCCACGTCATGCAGCGAAGCTCACTACAACACCCACCGGCTCTACACCCACCGCCTACACGCCGGCGACGACGTGGGCGCCGCGCAGCGCGAGCTGTACGCGGAGCTGCACGCCTGCGCCTTCCACGCACGTGCGCATCCGTTTACACCCCAGTGCCCAGCCCGCACTCCATGTCATGCAGTGAAGCCCGCCGCTGCAACACACCCACCTCTCCCGGCCCCCGCTGTGCTGTCTCAAACATAGGCCGGCGACGACGTGGGCGCCGCGCAGCGCGAGCTGTACGCGGAGCTGAGCGGCCTGGGCGCGAGCCTCGCGGACGGTCACAACGCGTGCGTCGTCGTCGCCGCCGGCACGGACGGCGCGGGGCGGCGCACGGCGGCACTCGGCGACAGCGCGACCGTCGCCGCCGGCCTGTTTGCGGTGAGTGGTTGGCGCCGCCGTTGAAAGAGCGTCGCGCGGTTGTGTGCGCTGTTCGCGCAGCGGTAGTCGCAGCGCAGTGGGAGCGGCGTGCGCACGCGCGATGCTCAGGAGGAGAGCGTTGCGTGTTTTGCGCGCTGCTTGTGGTTGCGATTGCAGTGCAGTGGGAGCCGCGCGTCGGCTGCTGGCATGCGCGCTGCGTGCGATGCGGTCTAGCGTGGATATTCTGCGTTGTGAGCGTGCGCGGGCGCTGCCACGTGTGTCGCGCACGCCGAACCAGCAACCGTGCTCCGGGGTTTGTGAGAGTGATGATGATGTCACGGCGCGCTGCCAGGCGCGACGCGGTTTTCAGGGTCGACCGCCACTGTCATTGGTAGCAGTCTTCTTTCGATTTGAGCTGACAACGTGTTGCTCCCCACCCTCTACGCACAGCCGGCATAACGCGGTTTCCACCCTCTCCGCACAGCCGGCATAACGCGGTTCCGAGGGTCGAATGCCACTGTTATTGGCAGTTTTATTCTTTCAATGTGAGCTGACGAGCTCCTGCTCCCCGCCCCCTACATGCAGCCGGCGGACTCGGGGGCCCCTTCTCCCAAGCCAAAAGGCAAGGACGCAGCCGCAGCGCCGGCGCCCGACGCGCCGGCAGCGTTCCCCGCCCTCAAGCCGGGGGCGGGGCTTCTGCCGCGGCTGTTCAGAGACGTGTTTCAGATTGTGCAGGACAGGTGAGAGACGGGATAGGGTAAAGACTTGATATGAGGATGAGAAACGAAGTGTGGGCAGGTAGGTACATGGTAAGCAAGATGTAAACAAGGTGTGGAGACACGGTGGCGTGCGATGTGCGCCCGCCTCGGAGCGAGTCTCCTCTGTTGCTGGCTGCTGCGTTGCTAGTACTGGTGCTACTGCTGGTGCTGGTGCTGCTGCGGTGAGTGCTCAGGCGCCAGCAGCAGTGCTCTTTGCTGATGAGGCGGGTGGCGGGGTTGCCTGTAAGGTCTGTGGCTGGCCCTTCACTGCATGCCTCGCTTTCGTTCAGGACATGCTTGATCACGTATTGCTGAAGAATGAGTACAGTGACGCTGAGCACGCGGGGGCCGCTCAGATTGGCCTTCCGACGCAGCGTGTACCTCCTGCAACAGCCGCATGCCAAAGTGAACTTGTGCTGACAAACCTCACCCCCCCCCCCACCCCCCCCCGCCCTCACACCTGCCCTGCCTTCCCGTTCTTCGCAGAGATGCGCAGTGTTGCAGCACCATATCGCTTTCAGTCACAGCCCTGTCATCGTCGGGTGCGCCACCAGTAGATCTGCTGCCGCCGCCTGCGCCGCCAGAGCCGGATCAGATGCCGCCGCCGGCTGATGCGGCAGCAGCGCTGGGGGGTGCGCCCCCGCCAGCTTCCACCGAGCAGAGCGGCTCGCCTCCAGGTATGTATGTACAAGCCTAGCGCTTGATGATCTGATGCAATGATGATCATGTGCGATTGCGAATACTTTGGTAATGTAAATGCATTTTGGCAGGGATAAGGAAGAGTGCCCCCGGGTGTGAAGCAAGTGATTTATTTACTTCCGCTTGCGGGGCGGACACCTTACGTATGAAAAACGCAGGAGATGCAGCTCTTGTGCTCGTGTCGAGCGCCTGCTCACACGCATTGACATGTGCGAGCAACTCACGTACCCAATTGCGCTTGCATTCATACTGTGGTCGGCTCCCTGGTCTGATGCGCAATTCAGACGCCGCAGCACCAGGCGCCTCATTGACTGCCGCAAGCCCCGCCGATGCTTTCGCAAGCTGGCGGTGAGTTGAGGATCACACACCACTGTTCAGCTGCTCTCATGTGTGCGAGTCTTAAACCCAACGCTGCACCCGCAATCTGCCGATGCTCTGCCACATACGTCAAGCAATCGCGATGCTGGGAGGCCGAGCTCAGGCCCTGAGGGCTGCCCCGTGCTGCTCATATGCAGAAGCCATACGCCCGGGCACGTGCTGCTCTGGCAATTACTTGTACCTCATCGCACACACAGTCCGCGTGGCGTAGGGCCCGGCCTACGCCCTGAGCGCTGCATTCAAAGTCACAACCTCAACCCTGCCCATGCCAGATTGTTTGTTGTCCATCATGTACTGCTACGAGCCAATTTACAGCATCTCGCGGTGTACGCACAGCTTTGCCAGCCCCGGCTCCTCCTGCGTTGTGCATTGCGAATGCGCTGCCAAACATCCGGCGCGCCGCGCGGCTGAGCACTGCCCTTCGACTCACCTCCAGCACGCGTTTGGGGACAGCAGCGAGAGGCCACACCGCTGCAAACCGCCCATCGCGCGCGTCTCCTGCCCTAGTCTCCGCGACTCATCCCCCCCCTCCCACCCCCTCCTTACCCTCTGCACGCTCTGAGTCTCAGGCCCCTGGCGCGCCTTCCAGACGCCGCAAGGCGCGGTTCAGGCGCTGAGCGCTGCCCTCGCGAGCCTCAAAGCAGGCGCCGACCACGCGCTCGTGCGGCTGCGCTGCGAGAGCGTCAACAGGGGGTCCGGCGAGGCGCGCGCGGGGACGCTCGCGTGCGCGCTGCTGGCGCCGCCGCCGCCGCAGGTACGTACTTCGCGGAGTATGTATACTTGAGGTATGTTTGCGGCTGCGCTGCAAGAGCACTGCTGGCGCCGCCGCCGCCGCCGCAGGTATGTATATGTACACCTGAAGTATTTTTCGGCTTCAACAGGGGGTCCGGCGAGGCACGCGCGGGGACCCTCGCGAGCGCGCTGCTGGCGCCGCCGCCGCCGCAGGTATATAGAAGTATATACCTTGTGTACTTCTATCTGTTGGCGGGAATCAAGGGGCGTGCCAGCAATGGCAGCAACTCGTATCGATGTACTTCGTGTGCTGGAACGCTGTGCGAGGCGCGCACGGGGACGCTCGCGTGCGCGCTGCTGGCGCCGCCGCCGCCGCAGGTATGCATGTACTTGCGGATCTATGAGCAGGGTTCAAGGGGCGTGCCAGCAATGGCAGCAACTTATACTGTTGCACGTCGCGCGTCGAAAGTATCGCGCTCTCATCGTGCCACTGTCGCGATGTGCCACCTCGATCTTGGTAACCTTCTGTCTGGCTCGTCTCGCTGGAAACTGCTGCATGATGTCATGGATATTGTGTTGTATGGGCACGTAATCACATTGCCGCCTTGCCCATGTACGTGCCCCATTTGTGCGCACTCATGCAACCTCCATTTATAACAGCATAACTCCCACGTGCCCTTTGCTCCGGCCCTGAACCGCGTCATTACCCATTGCCTTACCAATGCGCTGTCGGCTGCAGTCGGAGCGATGGGGGGGGGCCCTGTCGCGCATCATCAGCGCGCACGCGGCAGCAGCAACAGAGCTGCCGCGCGTAGACGAAGAGAGCGGCGTTGGCGCTGACGACGCCGCGGTGGGCGTCGCGCGCGCGCTGCGCGAGTTCCTCACGGAAACAGCAAAGGTGCGCGCATGGAACAGTTTTGTGTGTGTGTGTGTGTGTGTGTGTGTGTGTGTGTGTGTGTGTGTGTGTGGCGCATGCCAAACAGAGGTGCACACTCTCTTTGCGTTGTAGACGGGGCGTAGTGGTCAGCGCTGCGGCTGCCGTTGTAGATTGGGGGTAAGATTCGCGGTCTGCTCACCAATGAGGTATCATTTCCGCACAGCAGCAGGCCTGTGCGCGTTAGTACAGCTACATCCTTCGAGTGAATCTGCCGGACTGTTTTGGAGCATGTACATCCCCCTTGTCGCACTGTAGACGGCAGCACTCCTCATCACAGCACCTCGGCGCTTGCACATCCACAATTCTCGACTCCCTCACAACACGCGCGGCACAGCACCTCAGCGCTCAGCATCAAACCGCTCTCGCCCCACCCTCGCGTGTCGCAGGTGGTGACGCTCATCTGCATCAGCCCCGCCGCCTCGCACACGCTCGCCACGGAGCGCGCGCTGCGCCTCGGCGAGGCGTGCCGCGCGGCCGGCGGCGGCGGCAGCAGCGAGGCAGCGCTCCGCGAGCTCAAGCGCGAGCTGGCGCGCCTCAAGAAGGAGGCCAAGGGGGGGGGGGGCGCGGGGGGCGGCGGCGCAGCGTCCAAGTCCCCCGCCGGGGCGGGGGGGCTGCCGCGGCCGCAGGCGGGGGGGCTGGGGCGCCCGGGGGGGCGCTGAGCAGGGCAGCTGAGCCCTAACCCTAAGTAAGCGTGGTGGCGGCCTGGGGCAAATGCGCCGCACTGCTGCGCCCGCTGCGCTCACGCAGCTGCCGTCGGCGATGCCGCGGCGACGGCAATTGAAGCAATACCGGGTGCGTAGCGTCGTGCCTGTGCCTGAGCCGCTGGCGACGTCAGTGCTCTGCGATTGCCACGCGTCCAGCTCCATCGGCGACGCTTGTGGCCTTGCCCCACGTTCCACCGTCATACCGGTGGTCGTCGCTGTGGCGCGCTTTGCGCAGCTCCGCCGCGGCCGGTGCTGGCGACTGAAGCCACCAAGCACATCGACATGCTGCTTGAATGCATGCTCGCATGCTAGCTGTTCGGCGCCCATTGCGGGTGCAGCACCCTGCTGGTACGCTGGTCCAGCATTGGCAAGAGCATCGGAAGCGCAGACTGCACACTCTGCCGCCGGCCTCATACGAGCCCGACAGGGCTCCTGTGCCCCTAGCTTGCAAGGGCACCGCGCCCCCAATGCACCTGGCCAACAGCCGCAGTCGCCTGCTTAAGTGCCATGCATGTGTGCAGGCGCTGCCGGACAAGCACAAAACTTGTTCGCAGCCAGAGCTGCAGTGGCAATTATTTGCGTAAAGCGCATGCGGTAGCCACAGTGCTTGCGGGGGAGGGGAGCGGACAAAACGAAACAACAAGCACAAGCACAGCTGTTGCATCAGTGCAAGGCCGCATCAAGCACGGCGCTGTTGTCCTCCTGTATCCTTCTCTCAGCACCACGCAGAGTGCTGAGCTCGCTCAGGGCAAAGCGTCGCCTGCCTGGTCCTCCTGATCAGAAGTGATCAAAATCGCTTTTGCCTGTTGAGCGTGCGCGCACAGAGCCGGCCCATGTTTGCTCTGGTTTAATCAATGGAGTGCTTCATTCCAACTCCGGCTTGTCCTCTTCTGCACTGTGGTGTTGGATTGGCTATGCAGGGACAAGCCATTCTTGCATCGCTGTCCCTTTGGTCACAACACTAAGTGACTTCACTTTGAGATGAACAAATGCAGAATCAAAATTGACATCACCTGTCCACCTGAGGGAAAACCCGATTGTACTTGACAGCACAGACAAGACGACGTGCAGCAAATGCAGACTTGTACGGCATTTCCTGTGTGGCTTTGCGAAGCTGTGTTGGGGAGGCATATCTCAAGGTGTCTTGGGTTAGGGTTAGGGTTAGGATTACCCTAACCCTAACCCTCACGTTGTACCCAGGACCCAGCCAGCTCAGGAGTGGGTGCAATCGCATGCAGTGCATTCTCAAAAATCGCATTGCCAATCTCGCCAAGGACGATCAAGCCGTGCATGGTCTGTAATCGCGCAGAGAGTTCTGCATGTCTTCTGGTCATACGACGACTCATGATTTTTTGGCACGCACCACACCAGCAGATCAGTGACTTGAAACCAGGGAACACCAGACCTCATGAGGTTGCACCAAGGATGGCATGACCAACTACCATGAACACCGACTTTTCATGAGCGACAGTAGCGGTACAACACAAGAGGGTCCGAACGGAGCCCAGCGGGACAATCACAAGCACGTGTCAGAGCCATGCTTTAATCATTGAAGGCAACGCACTGTGTAAACTATAGCCGCAAACATGCGGTTCGTTACCAAAGAAGACAAGAGACTGAAGAAAACAAAGTGTTCAGGCGACGTGCAGGTCAACCTCAACTGCCGCCTGCGCCGCATCTTGATGCCATCAGCTCTACAGGGAGTATCTGGCCCATCGCTAATCTGGCGCTCTGTACAGCCAAAGAGGCGCACAGGCCAGCTGGCGCATCAGCATCGATTCGATGCCCCTGAACTGACAAAACAAATTACGCTACGTCTAAAAGGGCGGCCTGAAGGCAGTGCTGCAGCTCTTGCACTTCATTGACTCTTACATAGACTGCCCCTAGTCTACAGCAAATCCGCGCGCACCGCGGAGCAGTGAGGACGCCATCTTGTTCCCCAGAAGTACAGGCGCTGCGGCCAGATGGGCCTCTGAGCTCACTGCCTTCTTACCCTGGCCCTAGCCCTAGCCGTAAACCTGCCCGAGGCCTGGCGCTTCCTATGCAGCTCTAGCCATCGCAAGAGCACTTGCGCCGCGTGCCGCCGCAGCGGGGCGCGCGGTCAGAGTGCTGCACACATGAGGCGATCCAGCCTGACCCCGACCCCCTTGCGATGTGTGGCATTGGCACGGCGCTGCCGCACAGCAGCGCTCCACACCGCCGCCGCCGCACTCTAGAAGAACAGGTGCGGCATATTGGCGGCGTCGGCGCCGCGCACGCCCATGCGCTTCATGGCGCGCACCTTGTCGACGGCGTCGAACGCCGTCGTCGCGAAGAACGCGAGCGTGTCGCGCAGCTCCTTGTGCCCGAGGCGCGGCGTCCAGAGGCTCGTGTCCTGGCTCTCGTGCGAAGTGCTGGGGCCGTCTACCGAGTCGTAACTGCTGAGCACTCGCGGCGGCTCCGCGCGAACGACGACGGCGGGGCCGCGCACACTGCGCGGGTCGCGCCGCTGCAGGCGCGCGACGGGGTTCGCGGGCCCCCTGGCTCTGGTGCGATCGTAGTAGAAGAAGAGGTCCGGCTAGGAGGCGTACTGGCTGTAGCAGAACTGGCCGCAGGAGGTGACCTGGGACCAGCCAAGCTTGCGCTTGATGCAGGCCATCTCTTGCGCTTCCCTGCCCATGGGGCAGTCGAACTCAAAGCGCTTCACGGTGACGCCGCCTCCTGCTGTCGGCGTGACGAGCAGAGCGTAGCTGGACTCCAGCTCCTCCAGGTTTGGTGGACGTATGAGCTTTCGCAGGTCCTTCATCTCGTCGCGCTCGCTGATGCGCATGTCGTCCACTCGCAGGTTGAATAGCCTTACTCCAAAGCGGCCATTCTCGTTCTGAGCAGCGTAGATGAAGCCCTCGCGGCCATTTAGCTGCGGATTGTTCTGCAGGCCTTGAAGCCTCACTATAGATCCCTCCTGTTTGGGCATTGCTCCCACTCTGAATCTGCCTGCCGAATCGCCAGAGCGAACGCCTCTAAGGTTGTGTACTTAAGTTCAGAGGCTCAGGCTCATGAGGCTCAGGCTCTCGAGCGTGAAATATCAAATCACAACTTCAACCTTTAAGTTGAAACGTGTAACGGAAGAAAAAAAAAGTGGATAGGTCAAGGATCCATCATACGCACGGGTAAACAAGCACCGCCACAGTCATGCCTCTTGAAGTCAACTCCATAGTGAGAGTAAAGGGTCTGGAGAAGTGCCCCCAGCTTAACGGCCGGGAGGGCTTCATCTTCGCCGCACTCAACGAGAATGGACGCTTTGGCGTGATGCTCTTCAATCAAAGAGTTGACGACATGTCTTACACTGTTCACGATGCACGGAAAGACTTGCGGAAGCTGATACGGCCACACAACCTGGAGGAGTTGGAGTCCAGCAAGGCGCTGGTGGTCACTCCGACAGCAGCAGGCAGCGTCACATTAGAGCCGTTCGAATTCGACTGCAAGCTGGGCGATATGGATATGGACGCAGAGATGGCCTGCATCAGGCGGAAGCTGGGGTGGACCGAGGTCACCTCCTGCAACCAAACAAGCTACAGCAAAAACTGTTCTTACCCGGACATCTTCTACTACCACGACGGCAGCAAGAAGCAGGCCCTCCCCAACCCCATCGCGCGACTGCAGCACCGCGATCCCAAGAGCGTGCGTGGCCCCGTTGTCGTTGTGCGCGCGGAGCCGCCCCGGGTGCGCGACTCCTTTGGCACCGCCACACACACGATAATCAGCGGCCTGAGTCAAGACACCAGCCTCTGGACGCCGCGCCTGGGGCACAAGGAGGTGCTGGACACGCTCGCGTTCTTTACGACGACGACGTTCCCCGAAGTTGACAAGATACGCGCCATGAAGCGCATGGGCGTGTGCGGCGCCGCCGCTGCCAGCATGCCGCACTTTTTCTTCTAGAAGGTCGCGCTGGAGGGCAGCCTGGAGAGCAGCAGCCCCGAGGGGGCTGGGGGCGGGGGGGGGGGGGGGGATGGGAGGTGGGCATAGGTGCAGTGCTTGAGGTGACAGCATGATTGTCTGCTGTCTTTGTGATGCTGCACTGAGTACATGGCAGTGCGGGTGCACTGGTATGTGCGCAGTCGTGTGTGGCGTGTGACTGTGCGCGGCGGGATGTGCGTTGTGTGTGAAGGGGGTATCTATAGACCGCGGCTTGCAGACCGGTAGCAAGCCTGAAGATTGAAGCAGTCAAGGCAGTCTGCTGACTTGTCGTTGGGCGCCTCCACCGCTGATGTGTGGTGAGATTCTGAGAGACTGTATGTAAAAACTGCGTTGTGCATGCTATCTGGCGTGAATTGCCCTTGGGGTTATTGTGTTGGTTGTATGCACGTCACGACCTAATGTCAGCGCAGGTGTTGGACTGTGTGGGCTGCTTGTCATGCGCACCGTTGACAGCTGTGCAGCAGGAGCTGTCTGCCTGTGTAGGGCTTGTGAGCAACAACCTTAAGGTTGTGACAGAGCTATCTGGTGTGCCAGCGCAAGCAATATGTACACTGGAGTCCTGCATCATGATTTGCGCTTCTTTTTTATCTTTTGCGCATTCGCCATTTGATAACATTGACTCATATAGGTGCCTCAGTTTCCATCAAAGCACTTGTGTTGTTCATGGTGATGGTGCCAGCGTTACTGTTGCAGGTCAGTTCCTGTGTGTTTGCACCTCGCGTTTTGCAAGAGGGGCGCTGCTCCCCTTTTCCAGACAGGCTTGGGTCAATGACTGCCTTGTTGTGTACTGCCACACATTGCTTGCGATGCCCCTCATCAAGGTTACCAGTGGCTGAGAACCGCACTGGTTGAAATGTCGGCGCCGAAGGATCATCAACATGCCTGCACAGTCGCTTGTACGCATGGACTTGCATTTATGATACGGCTTAGGGGCGGATCAGGTTTACAATGCTCCAGTTAGACTTCAGTACTGAGTGGCAGTTAAAGCCTCAGTGAAGTGCCAGTTCCTAATTGCGTGTGAAGAGCAACACTGAGGCCTAAAGCTTTTTGCCCAACGTCAGAACCTCCCCTACAAGCAGCAAGCCCGAGCCTTGCTGCACCAGCCATCGTCCAGCCCAAGCCTTCCGTCCCTCAGCAGCAGAATAAGATATCCGGTGAGCGCATCGCGTTTCCTTTCGCATAACATTTCATTTGAGTTCTCTGAAGCGTGTCTACTTGTTTTGCTCTTCCAGCTTGCTTGTTTGCATTCATGACAGCATCACAAGGTAAGCTGCTTCAATTTGGCACCCGTCGACAGTCCTTATTACCTCGTACTAACCCCGCTCGCAAGGGCAGCAGCGCGGTGATAGCTGTTAATGTATCGCCACTCGAATCGTGTCAAAGCCTTTCGAGATGCCCAGTCACGTAAAGAACGTAAAGAATTACGTGGAAGAAATCGGGTGAGGTGCGAGTTAATCACGCCGTATTCCTGCACGAGAGTGTCTATACGACGGGGCAACGTAGTGCTGCAGCGCTGCGTCGTGACCCGCCCCCTTGATGTCAAGATACCGCAGTGCGTGCTGCACGAGTCTGAGCGGCGTTGATTGTGCAACTTTCATCAAGCCGACCTTATTCTGCGACTCATCTGTGGTTGATGAACGTAGTCATGTGGACTCATAGAGAGTCATCAAGGGCAGTATTGTACGGTAGCGAGCTGCGTGCGCCACCTACGCGCCGTACACTATCACGATTCGCACAGGAGCCTCCCGGGAAGACAGCGACGCCTTTTAGGGAGAGGCACGTCGTAGAAAGCGCAAAGTAGTCGTTCAGTATACGACTAGTCATAAACAGTGCAAGTGATTTTCGCCCGAACAGGTCGGGCACAAGCGCAAGAGGGTATGCGCTGTCACTTTCTGGCTGTAACGAATTGCCTATGACGTTGACGTTAGTTTAATCCCTACCGCATGCTCTCCTTTAGTAATGCTCTAAAGCTGATATGACTAGCTTTTTTGCAAAGAAGGGGGAGAGGAGTTCTAGCTTTAGAGCAAAGCGATGCAATTCTGCCTCACGATTGTTGGCCGCGATCGTGTTGCAAATTTGACAACGCGGTCGATCTGTACAACTGCTATGTCAAACAGGCTTGCAGTTCAGAGTGCCTTAGTAGCACGAGTGTGCGGGGCATAGACGGCTCTTGCGTGGGCATTTCAAGACACGGTCTTGTCAACGTACCCGGCTTCATGCGCGACAGTAATTGCAGGATACACCTTATGGTCGATAGTAGACCATGGCTCTGAGAGCCATCTAGTGGGTAAAGCCGTGATGGACAAGGTAGTGGCAGAACCAGGCCTGAGGCTACTGGCAGCACTGCTTCTACCGCACGAGTAGTAAACGCGCAGTGCGTCCCTCGTGTAGTTTGGGTGACAAGTCGTCAAAACCCCAGTCATGGTTCGCGGCAGCGCCCGCGCAACCCAGCCAGGTCGGTGCCAGCTAGCGTGCCCGACGGCAGAAGCAGTTTTTGCGCAGGCACAGTCTCCAAGAACCAGTTGCTACTGGTGCTGTGCCTAAGTTATCCATAGCTTAACGGAGTGCAATGCCGAACCCGGCGGTGGTGGCTCCGGGGCTGATACAATTAGAAGACAGCCTGCACGGATAAGCTGGTATGAACAGTTCGCGTAGCTAGGTGCAAACTGACCCCGGCTCTAATCGCGGAGTTCGAGGGCGGCCTACGCGCGCGGCGTCCAGCGTCACAGTAGAGTACTCGCGAAAATCCCTCACCCAGTGCCTCGTGCAGCGGCGCTCGCCACTCCAGTTGAGTCGGTTTGAGTCGCGCCAACAGGGGCAACTCGGGTCCCAATTGCTGCCGTGGATTTCCCATAGTCGGTCACAACAGTTGTGCCCTCGCGCATTGCGCTAGCCCCGGTGCAACAGTAGCGCCGGTGGCCCCGTCGTTAGAGGACGGCAGTCGCGCGCAGTGCGCAGGCCCTGGTTGCGCCTGAGGTGGCACCAGTGGCCCCCGTCTCAAACCCCGTGCCAGTGTGCCGGTGAGACAGTGCCGAGCGCGCCAAGTGAGGCTGCGCGGCACATTATACCCCGTGCCAGTGTGCCGGTGAGACAGTGCCGAGCGCGCCAAGTGAGGCTGCGCGGCACATTACAGTCAGCTATGCCATAGCGAGCGCGCCAACTGAGGCAGCGCGGTGCAAGGGGCACCAGTGGCAATGCTGTCATCAAACACCGTGCCAAAGTGTGCTGGCGGTGTAAGCTGCAATGCCTTTTTGCGCAAGTGGCGGAGGCAGTTGTGCCCGAGTGACCGCGCGCACCAAACTTGTCAACCCAGACTGGGCATTACTAGAATACAGTGGTCCAAGTTGCACCAGTTGTGCAGCAAGCGGCACGAAGTGTGCAGCAAAACGATACAGACTCATGGCACAACAGTCGTCACTTAGTCTAGTGACAGTTGCCGAAGCATGCTACAGTAGCTGCATACATGAGAACCTGATATGGCAGGACCAAAGCGTGACAGTACGCTTGCCATCTTTGGGAGCGCAGTCTGACTGAGTCATGCAAGTAAATGCAAGCCAATGCAATACAAGACTCTGCTGACTATAGCGCTAATACATTGCAATGATGAGAACCCACACTCACTTTGCACATGTATACAGAGGCCCGGTGGTGAGTCTGAACTGGTGAAGCACGTGAGCTGAGTCCAGTCTGTCCCACTGTAATTAGTAGAGGACGCGTAAAAAGCAACAGTTCGAGTTGCTTTCCCCCTCTAGAGTGCCTACAGTAGGCACCGATGCGCAAAGTGCGCACAGGACGTGCAGTACGTCAGCTCACTTCTGGTGAGTAAGCAGGGTTAGTAGTGATACCCACCCTGCCAGTTGCAACTTCAAGTTCAACACCCATTACACTGCAAAACTAGCAGCCTGAGGCTCCAGTGGTGATGGTGTGGGGTTGTGACCCAGGATAGCAGACTTGAAGCCTCAGTCAGGACTTCTGAACGCGGCTGCAGTGCGGCGCGCAGCTTGCTGAAGTCGGCTTCCACAGAGAGACTTCTGCAGAGTTTGAAATGACGGCAGCACCGCTAAAGTATGCATGTGCTGACCTCATTCGCGAAGTCCCCGGCGAGCACATGGGTATTCTGGAGGCCCATGTGTTCAGTCATTTGTCATAAGCGCAGATGGTGTATTGGCTCACCAATGCGTATAACCATGCTTCTGCAAGACTAGTTGATCTGCAAAAGCATCAGAGACTCACGAGAAACTTCTGGTACTAAACCCTGAAGATTTGGGGCAGGCAAGTACTAGCCGTTACACAGGCTACGCAGACAGTCTACAGCAGCAGCTGCTGCTTCTGCGTATGAAGTTCGTGGAAGAATACATCCTATGCTGCTGTCAAAAAGACGTGCACCAGCATGATAGTATTAGATGAAACCTGGAACTTGGAGAACATAGGTACCAAGTATATATAGGCCTCCACGAGATGCGGATAGGTATGTAGCTGTAGCATGTAGCACCATGGCGTAGCAGAGATCATGAAAAGAATATCATGGCGGCGGCGGGAGGCCCGTATTGCCAACTCTGAATCAGCGCAGAAATGCAAGGAATCCGATCTAGCGTGCGCACAAGCGCAGGATATTAGCACCAGTGCTGCAGATGGCAATGGCGCTTGTCAACAGGACGATGGCACGAGTGGCAGCAGCAGAGCAACTGGAGACGGACGCGCAGCGCACAAACGCAAGAGGGTACAGAATGACGGTTGGTCAATTTCCGATCAAACAGGCGAAGGGGAGCACACGGGCGGGCAAAGTGCAGTCAAGCGCTCTAGAACAGGTCATAACAGTCTGGAACAGCAACGTCTGATGCTAGACGACGAAGCTGGAGGTGGAGGCAGTGCGGACCCGGAGTACAAGTGCAACTTATGCGACCTCGTGGTGAAGAAGGGCATGTCGCTGCTCTCGTTACAGCAGAGGTTAAACGCCCACATCGCGGCGAAGCACCAGCGCAAACACCACAGTGGGACAGCAACAACGTTCCTGGAGCGCTCCGACCTCAGCACGTCGCACTTGCAAACCATCTACACCGAGTGTGCCTTGTGCAAAAACCTGTTTCATGCCAACAAGACATTCAGAGTGGACAGCAGCGATGCCAGCGCGGGCAAGCACTGCCGCAAATGCAGGCCTATCACTTCACCCGCTGCAGTGGCGGCAACATTGTCAACAACAGCATCAGCAGCACCGCTAGCACCTGATGCATCGACGGCAACAGCTACCACGTCGCTGCCACAGCAGCAACCGGCGTGCACACCCATCGGCAACCCCTACGCAAAGGGACCAGCGCACGCGCAGCAGGCACCTGCTGCTCAGGCTGGTGGCAGCAGCTCCTCCGGCAGCTCAAAGAGGCCGGAACGCGGGGGCAGCAGTGCTACACGAGGGGGTCGGGGTCGCAGTGGAGGGCGCGGACGTGGCAATGGAGGACGCGTTCGCAGCGGCAGCAATGATGCAGACATCAGCAGTAGCAGAGCGACTAGCGGCAGCAGAACCGGAGGCGGCAGTAGCAGCGGTGCCGGCGGCGGCAGTGCAGCCGGTACTAAGGACAGCGGCGCTGGCAACGGCCGCAGCAGTGATGCCAGCAGCCGCAGCGGCGGTGCTAGCAACAGCGGCAGTGGCGCGCGAACTCAAAACGGCCGCGGTGGCCGTGGCAGCGGTCGCAGCAGCGACAGCGGCGGACGAGGCTGTGGTCGTGGCGGCCGCGGCGGCGGCGGAGGGGGCCCCAGAGCGGCAGGTGCGGCGACAGCAGCGGCAGCGCCAGGCCCTGCAGGCGCAGCAGGTGGGGCAGGTGGGCTTTTCACGTGGACCATCTCAACCCCCGCAGTCGCAGCAGTGCTTGACAGCATCAGCCTCGATGAGCTGTGCAAGCTGCAGTTCGCGACAACTAGAAGCCTTGCTAGACCACGCAATCGTCGCTATGTGGGAGCTGCACTGGAGAACGCAGCAACACATCTGTTGGCACACACAATGACGATGTTCGTCAATGCGGCGCGGGAGCCAGATTCCGCAGGGCGGGTGCAGCGACTGCAAAGATCCACGATTCTACACCACCTCATGCCATCACTCATCACCTCCACCGATGGCGCACCTGGCATCACTCGCTCCGACAGAATCAGAATGTTGGCACGAGGTGAGCTTGACCGGTTGGTGCCAGCGCTCCTCGCACACGCGCGTGCGCACCGGCGCTGGCGCGCGCGCCAGCAAACGGAGGCAGCGATCAACGCCTACGTCCTACAGTGCATGGGCACACGGGGGGGGCTACAGCAGGCAGCGCGTTTCCTTCAGCCCAAAACGGTGGCGATACCTGATGATGACTGCTTTGCCGCCATGCAGTCCAAACACCCCCCCGCTGCGCCAGGGGAACAACTCCATGAGCTATCCGGCATGGTTGATCAGCTTGTGGCGAAAGCAGCCGACATGCCAGCAGAACTCAGCCTGTTACAGGGGGAGGGAATTGAGCCAGAGACGGTTGCCAAGCTCATCCAGCGAGCAAGCCCTTACAGTGGAGCAGGCCCATCGGGGCTGCGCTACAGCCACCTGCAGGATGCGCTACGCACAAGCTGGGGACGGCATGAGTTTGCTGCTGTCCTCACACGGTGGCTTCAGACCGTTATGCGGGAGGCTGCGCGGCTGCCGGATGCCTTCTGGCAGTTGCATGGCGCGGGGCGCCTGACGCCACTTGCAGAACAACAGGAAGATGGTACAGCTAAGCAGCGGCCCATCGTTTGCGGCGAGGTGCTGCAGCGACTATGCACTTCGGTGTACGTGGCAGACCGCAAAGACTTCCTGGCGGAGCTCCTTGAGCCAGACGGGCAGTATGGGGTAGCCGTCTCAGCAGGAGCGGAGAAAGCGGCCATGGCCGGCAAACTCGCGTATGAGCTCGGTCACTGGCAGTTCATGCTGGACCTCAAGAATGCCTTCAACATGGTGTTCGTCCTGGCGGCAGCGGAATGGGTAGCAGCACAGCTGCCGGACTTCCTCGACTACTTCATCGGCACATACGTTCGCACTCGGCCACGCCTGCTGTTCCAGCACGTTGACGGCTCCACGCGCATCATCATGTCTCAGCGCGGGTTTAAGCAGGGGGACCCCGCGGCACCGATGCTCTTCTGCGGCGCCATTGCTCAGTGCTTGAAACGGTTCAATGAGGCGGCGGCTGCGCAGCGCGCGCGGAGGCGGATGGGCGCCTACATGGACGATGCCAACGTCCGAACAGGCGCTTGCACGCTGACTCAGGATGACATACAGGCGGTGGCGCAGCTCAAACAACACTTTGCGGAGGTGGGGCTGGAGCTAAACCTCACCAAGTCACGCGCGCTGCCTGGCAGGGGGCATGTGGTGACAGACCACGAGCGGCAACTGCTGCAGCAGCTGGGCGTTCAGCTAGTGGGGGATACGGATGAAAATCAGAACCGTGGAGCTGTGTTGCTGGGGGTGCCGGTGGGCCACAGCAGCTTTGTGGACGCATGGCTGCGCAGGGAAGCGGGTGCAGGCGGGGCAGGGGCTCGATTTGCAGAGCGATGCGCGCGCCTGACATCTCCGAGGGCTATGTTCAGGTTACTGCGCTACTGCGTGGTGCCTCGCATGACGTACTGCCTGCGCACCATTCCCACTACGCAGACAGCGCCAGCCGCCAAGGAGTGGGATCGGGTCACGCAGTGGGTGCTTGAGCACTCAATGGGCCTGCAGCCACCAGGCCAGACCTGGCGCCAGTTTGAGCAAAGTGGGGCCCACTTCCATCTGGCAGCGCACGGCCCAGCCTTACAGCAAGCGCGACTCCCAACACGGCATGGCGGCCTTGGCATTACCAGCGCCTGCGACATCGCTGATGCTGCGTATGTGGCGGGCACGTTGCAAGCGCTGCAACCAGCACTCTCTGGATGGGCGGGGGTGCTGCAGCAGGCGGCTCCTCAAGCGGCTGCAGACAACGCTGCTGAGGATGCGGCAACACAAGCGACACCGGCAGCAGCGGCAGCAGCACCAGCACCAGCAGCATCAGCAGCGGCAACTGTTACAGCGGCAGCGGCGGTTGCCAGTGGAGGCGCGACCGCTCCGGCAGTGGCAACTGCATCAGCGGCTGGCCGCGCTTATGGCGCAGCCATTCCGGTAGCACACGACGCAGCTGCCGCTGGATCAGGGGCCGCGGCGGCAGCACAGGCGGCACCAGCGGCAGCAGCAGCAGCGGCGGCGCACGGCGCAACTACTCCGGCGGCAGCAGCAGCGGCGGCAGCAGCAGCTGCTCCAGCATCAGAGGCTGCTGCAGCAGCGGCAGCACATGTTGCACCTCAAGTGGCCTCGGCGGCATCACTAACTGCAGCATCAACAGCAGCGGCTGCGGGCATAGGCAATACAGCTGCTACAGGCCCTACTAGCCTAAGGGCTGCTGCAGCACCTGCAACAGGAGCAGCGTCGGCAGGCGGCGCCGCAACCGTGCCGGCTGCGACAGCGGCAATGGCGGTGGCAGCGGCCAATGCGGCAGGTGCTGCACCAACACCTGCGGCAGCAGCAACACCACTGGCAGCAGCAGCAACGGCAGGCGGCACAGCTGCAGCACCAGCGCACGCAGCAGCGGCAGCCGTCAATGCAGGCGCTGCGCGTTCCACACCAGCAATGCTACAAGGCGCAGCAGCAGCAGAGGTGGCGCGCCTGCCCCTCATGCGGACGATCGCCACAGCTGCCACATCTCTACGTGCAGCAACAGGTGACAAGCTGGAACATATACTGCCACCAGCGCTAACGCCACTGCAGCAGCAACCACCTACGCAGCAGCCGCCGCTGCGGCCGACAGCAGGTGGTGGCACTGGTGCGGATGCTGCTTGCGTACTTGACGCCAGTGCTCTGCAGTTGCAGTGTAGCCTGAAGCGCCCCAATCAGAGTGCGCTTGCAGATGCCGTCGCTACCGAGCTTGCAGATAAGGTGGAGGCGGACCTGCAACAGCTGCCGCAGGGCACGCAACGCACGCAAGCACTTGCTCGATTCCGGTCGCAGCGCCACATGCACTCGATCGGCATGGCATTCCTCAACGAGCCCATGTACTCCACAACGGCTTCGTTCGATGGCCTATCCTGGCAGCTGGCCGTCAAACGCGCCATCGGAGTAGAGGAGCAGACGGCAGGCTGCAAGCTGTGCGGGAAGTCGCCGGGCGGCACCCTGCATGCACGGCTGTGTCAAGCGCCACGCGTCAAGGCGCACGACACCATTGTCCACAATAGCGTCAAGAGGGCCACGCAGCGCCTCCTGCGGCAATACCTCAAAACGGGACTGGTGGACGAGGACTACACGCCGTTTCTGGGGTCCGCCGGGCCGCCGGGGAGTCGCAGGATGGACATCGTGCTGCCTGCCGACGCCTTCCCGGTGACCGGCTACGACGACCCGACACGCCACCTACCGCTCATGGTGGACGTTACCTGCTTCGAGGCACAGGTGGCGTCGCGGGCGGCGAAGACTGCAGCAGACCCCGAGCGATGCTGCCGCGACCAAGAGGCCGCCAAGACTACCCACTATTCTGGTCATTATGATCAGAATTGCTACAAACTTGCCACATTGGCAATAGGGTCATTTGGCAGCATCGGGGAGCAGGGGCGGAAGCTGCTGGAGGCTGTGGCGACGGAGTATGCCAGCAGGATGTCAGTGCCCGGAGGAGCGCGCCCTAAAGCTCTCAAGGGCATCGCCCTGGCGCGCTTACGCTCGGCACTGTCGGCAGCGCTCCACATGGCGTACTCTGGCCGTGTCATGACACACATGGCAGAATCCAGGGGGGGGGGGCACATGGAGGAGGACGTAGGGGAGGACCCCGAGATGCCATTTGGCGGCGGCGGCGTTTGAGTGGTTGTCGTTGCGACACTTTCAGACTGTCATACGACATGTAGATTCCTTACAGCTAGATGCCAATCATCTGGGCTTTTTCGCGCCCTGAGCGAGAATTAATAAAAAGTACCAAGTAACCTGGAACTTGGAGAACATAGGTACCAAGTCGCCCAAGGCCGTAGCCACCGCTCTGCGGGAGTTGCAGGCCTTAAGAAGGTCGTGCATAGCAAGCCGACCAAGATGTCAGTCGCGCGCAGTGCGCAGGCCCTGAGTGCGCCTGAGGTGGCACCAGTGGCTAGTACGTCTAAGAGCTCCGCGCCGCCAGCTAGTAGGCCGGAGGCTCCGACACAACTATACCGCACCAGCGAAGGCCAAGAAAGCCCCAGCTAAGTCGCTCGTGGCGCCGCCGCGTCAGGGTGCAGATAGTCAAGTTGCGCCGCGTGTGCCAGTCGTGCCACGTACAGCGCCCGTCGCGTCACAAGTGCCAGTAGTGCAAAGTGGCAAGGAGCGATGCAAGGTAGCGCGTATGCTACCCAAACACATGTGTAAGTCAACCTTGATGGGCAATGCCTGAATTTGCCCAAGATATACAGAGATATATCGCAGAATCGTCGTCAAAAGGCTAGCATTGCAAGTGTTAACGGCCATGACAAGCCTTAGGCTTCCGAAACACCATGACTGCACGGACGACGAGTACTGCGTTAGCCGCACATCAGAGTCGATGTTGCAGCATTCAGTTGACTGCCCGCCCCCGTCTTGGTTGGCTGGTCAGAGTGGTTCGCTGGTGCAGGCCGCTACTGCGGTACACGCAGCGCCCACGTCAAGTGCACACTGCTCAGCAGCGGTTGCGCATAGCATACATGCAAAGGCGCATGATGCGGGGTATGCAGAGGTATTCATAATTCCAATGCGCAGTGCATGGGAAGAGCCAGAGGTAGACTTGGCCGTGGTGCAGCCCGGCATGGCTGACATCATGGAAGTTGATGACTCTGACTCAGGTTCTGACTCTGAGTGGGACTCACAGTCAGTTGTGAGCGTTTGCAGTAGCGCAGACGACATGGACATTGACACAGAAATCAGTGCTCCACCCATTGCGGCCGCAGCGGCTCGCAAGAAGCTCGGCGGCGGTACAGACCCGTGCCTGGCTCCAGGTGGGTTGAAGGCAGCGCTCAGGCGCGCTGGCCTTGATGCTCAGTCTCTAGGCATATTAGACCATGTGCCAGGTGTCAGCAAGTTAGACACAGCCCCACCAGTGAGTGTGGCCGAGACCATTAAGAATCTCACAGAAGAGATCACAAAGCAGAGGGAACCAGTCAAGTTACCTCATGTGGACCTTGCAGTAGGGTCCAGCGAGCCTAGCTCGGTAGAGCGCTCCAAGTCGGAGGCTCACGTGGAGTACATACGCCCAGTAGCCGGTGTTGTGCCTCCAGGGCAGATGTTTGTGTCCGCGTCGTTACGCGTACAAAGCAACTCACAGACGCCCAAAGAGCTTTATGTGCGCGCAATGGTGGACTGCGGTGCAACCGTGACTATCATGGGCAAACGCATTGCAGACAAGCTCCCGAACAGCTATGTATGTGCACCTCAGCAAGGTGACTACACTGAGATCCTCTTGGCAGACGGCAAGACGTCGCTGCAGATCAGTGGTGTGGTTAATGCATGGCTACGGTTTAAGAACAAGATGTTCTTGACAAGTTCTATGTGGTGAACGCACCCATGGACGTGCTCTTAGGCACGGATTTCTTTGCCCCACACGGCTCAGTCATCTCGTATCACGGCGGTAGCCCAGCCTTCTTCTCAGGGGGACTAAAAGGTGTGGCCATACGCCCCATGCACGACAAGAATCGCGCAGACAATGCGAGTGCGCGTGCAGCAGCACTGGCCAGTTGCAAGGGCAATGGCAGCGCTGAGAGCACTGAGGCACCAGACAAACCTCAGCAGTGCTCAGCTAGGATGGCATACAACACTGTACTGGCACCATCGTCGGAGACGATTGTGGAGCTCACGCTGCTACCAAAGCCAAAGCGCGTGCAGCCCTATGAGGCATTGCTCATACCAGAAGAAACAGTGACTACAGAAATGATGAGAAGCAAAGGTGTTAAGGCAAATATCACCGCTCTCACTGTAAATCCCAGCGGCACGATATACGCTACATTGAGCAACACTTCAATGTACCCGGTGTACGTGCGCCGCAACACGTATTGGGGAAAGGTAGCCGGATCCCATATTTGGGCCGCTGGCCCAATTAATATTTGGCCAGGGGGGTTGAACACCCCCCAGCAAGTGCACATTTGAAGTGTGCGTGTTCGCAGCAGTCGCCCTTTGCAGTTCTGGCGCTACGCACAGTGCGGAGGCCGTGTTGACCGAGTAAGCAGCTAAGACAGCAATCAGTGGGCTTGGTGACGCACAGATGGAGGGGCTCGCCTCCGGCGAGCTAGCTGCAACCGCTGGAGATGTCGAGGTGACTATGAAGCAACTGCAAATTTCATTCATAACTTGCCATCTGCAGCGGTAGACCAATGTCCATGAGGGAGTCAGGTTCATGTTCCAAGCCATTTTGACATCGGCCTTGTAAGCTTCACAGCTTGAGTGGACCAGTCGCACTGACATGTTGCGTACTCAACACTCAAAGACACACACCAACGGACAGCAGCGCTACGCGGGCATGGCCAGTTTGGCTCAAGTTTGACTGTACTGTTAGCTCTCGCACTGCATGGCCACTGCGTTTTCTGAGTGGCACGGCACAGCTCGACCTTAGATAGCAGATCGTGTCAAGCTGATCGCATTGTGCCCTGTTCGTTTTGCATGCAGTTCGGTGCTGAGCTTCAGGGAGGGCTGTTTGGGTCACCAAACGATAGCTTTGGAGGTCGTGCAGATGCCAAGCTTCCACTGCTGGTTTTAAGGTGTACCTGAAGAAAAAAAACAGCTCGCTATACTGGCTAGTCTGCCATTGTGCAGGTGCCCCTCCTCAGAAGGCCTCTGCACTGAAGCCCGATGCTGCACCACGGACAGTGGTAAATCAGTGCATCAAATGCAACTGCAGCTGGCGTGCAGTTCTAAAGCCTCACATGCCATCAGCGCGTCAGCCTCTTGCTGCGATCACTGATAGCCTGGAGCATACGGTCACTGCCACACCAGTGCCATGGACTCTGATCAGTGTCCCCTCGTCATTCAGCGGGGTCACAACCATGCAATGGCTGTGAAGCAGCTACCTCGGCCTGATGGCATCGGCCGCCTCATTGCCAAGAGCGAGCTCACAGCAGAAATCTTAGCTGATGTCAGGAGCTGGTGCGTGCGCGCCAGCATGTGTGGAAAGATGCTGCGACAAACTGTCCTCGCTCACCACTTCGGCGGGGACCTGAAGGCTGTCTTCGATGAGCAGGCAATCAATCAGCTCAACAATGTAGCGGCGGCTGTCAGGGCGAAGCTTGCATTCGTTGCTGGCGACAGCAAAGAGTTCATTGCTGAGCTCAACAATGTGGTGGCGACAGGAGGGTATGCTGCTCATGACCTTTCGGAGGACAGCACGTTTAAGCGAGCATTCTGGGCCACACGCGAGCAGGTGGAGCTGGCCATGGAGTTTGGTCTGGATGTCATTCAACAGGTGACCCACAGTCGCTGAGCTCGCTTACTGCACGTAAGTTTGCTTTTGCCACAACTGTCGGTCGGTCTGCACTGAGGTGACAAAGGGTGATGCATGCAAAGCACGCAGTTGTCAGCTATCAGTGTGTGTGCTGAGGCCGGCCAACGCTTCCGTAGTGAGTGAACGTGCAGTCACAAACCTGTCAATGTGCCATCCTTGCGTCCTTGGGGTATATTTTTGCATTTAGGTCAGCTTGCAGGCTTTGTCATGATTGTGTCGTCGTGCCAATGCCTCAACTGCCGCTGGAGTGATCACTGTTGCATTTTCTGAAGCACCACTAATCTGAATCGTCTCTGTTGTCCACTTGCTTGGGTGTTTCACAGGACTGCACATTTGGCACAAACAAGTATGGCCTGCCGCTCAGCATTATCATTGGCGTGAACGGCGAGAGCAAGTGAGTCATGTCGCTGTTGCAGGAATGTCTGATGGTGATGAAGTACTGTATGCGCGAATGCATGGTTCTGATATGCGTATACCGTATACTGTCATGCTAATGGCTTCTATGCTATTGATTGCTGAGCATGTATCAGTCAAGTTTAAATCACAGCGGGCCATGAAACACAGATGTCTGACTCAGACTGTGCGAATCTCTCTGCAATATGTGCAGGACAAGACTGTTCTGCCAGGCAGTGTTGGATGGAGAGGGCACTGAAGAGTTCACGTGGTTCTTCGACCATTATGTGAAAATGGTGGACGGGCGATTCCCTCGAGTGTGCTTCACAGACAGGTATGAAGGCTTGCAGCATATCCTGTTTCTGCAAGAGTATCCTGTTTAACAAAACTGATATACATGTTGGTTATTAAATACTATAGCATATACATATACGCCAACTCAAGTATCCTACCCGCTCTATATGCGTTATAAAGACGGCAGTTTAGCCATTGTGGCATGCGGCATACGGCGTACATGTCATGATCCTTTCTCACTAAGCAACAAGGTTTGCTTTCAGCTTGATTTCAGGGACATGAGCGAACAGCTGAAGGTAGTCACCCAGACATATGTACATAAACTGTTGTTGAGCAGCTGCCACCATCGGCCCGCACGTGCTTGCAGTGTTATGCTTGTGGTTGTGGTGTCATCAAATGCACAACTGCCTGCTGTCTGCAATAGCGCTACACTGCTGAACGAGAAATTGAAAGAAGTTGAAGTTCAGGTATCACCTACGTGGTATGTACGAAGAAGAAGCGAGGCTCTTAGTCATCCCTTGCACAGCCGTATATGTACGGTGCTATACGCTAGCGCACATCCCTTATCCTGTTACACATGGCATCACTGTCAGGCTGGTGACCCAATCTTATCCTTACTTGTGTTATTGTGCAGAGATGCAGCTGCAGAGGCGGCCATGGAGTTGTCATGGCCGGGAACGGTGCACCTGATCTGCGAGTGGCATTTCATCAAGAACGTGAAGGAGAAGTTGAAATCAAGACTGGGGACTGCATGGAAGGCAAGTGCAACCCCGACGCCACGGAAGTTGACTGTCAAATGTATGTCTACAGCTGTTGGAAATTAGTAGCATGGCCCTTGTTTGCATGTGTAGAGCACCTAGCCATGAGTGCATGCCCCTTGTTTGCATGTGTAGAGCACCTAGCCATGAGTGCATCACGTGAACAAAAATGACGTTGACAGGAACAATCTGATTGCAATGTTGTCAGCCAGCATTGCTGTGCATCCCTATCTTGGCAAGCGAACTTCCGTGGCATTTTTTTTAGTCATCCGCTGCCAAATGCACGTTGTGAGACATTGCATGTCAGGCTTGCACAAGTCTTTGGTGTTGAGCGCTGGCTAATCTGCAGTGATCATGATGGTATTTTTCCAGAATGTGCCAGCTGACACCCAAAGGTGACAAAAATGACGTTGACAGGAACAATCTGATCGCAATGTTGTCAGCCAGCATTGCTGTGCATCCCTATCTTGGCAAGCCAACTTCCGTGGCATTTTTTTTAGTCATCCGCTGCCAAATGCACGTTGTGAGACATTGCATGTCAGGCTTGCACAAGTCTTTGGTGTTGAGCGCTGGCTAGTCTGCAGTGATCAAGATGGTATTTTTCCAGAATGTGCCAGCTGACACCCAAAGGTGACATGTATGAAGCAACCATGATCTTCGTGCACTGCGTGTTCTGCGCCATCTTAAACAGTGATGCTGCAACTCGCATACTCAGCCAGGGAAGTGCTGGGCAGCTGAATCACGTGCACAATGTTTTAACTCAAAAACAATTGATCTGACAGAATGCGCATATAGGGTTGCAAAGTGCAGAGATGTGCTTGATACACTTACATCAGCTTGATAATGTGCGCGATTTACTAGGGTTTGCCTGGCAACAAGCAGCGATGGCAGAAAAATGTACTACTACAAGAGAACTACAAGAGAAGTGAGAGCCTCATGTACTGTTTGTACCTTCCTGTATTTCATGTGCTTATTGGCCTGTGGACATGGCCAGGCTCGTCCGTGTATGCTAATGTTTATGCCAAGCATATCCATCACCGGTACTGTCCATTCTTGTTGACTGACAGGACTTCAAGCGGCATCTGCGGCTGGCGTCCAGAGCGCCCACGGAGCGCTGCTTCGAATCAGCGTGGCAAGCAATGCACCATTGCCTTGCACACGCTGGAAAAGCTGAGGCCGAGGTGGTGACATACCTCAACCGGACCATCTACGCAATCCGCAGGCGGTGGGCTTTCTGTTTCCGGCTTGGCATCCTCACCCTCGGCATCAACTCTACCCAGCGCTGCGAGGGCTACTTTGCCAAGCTGAAGGCAGAGCTGGAGAAAATGGGCACGCTGTGCTCCCTCACCACTTCCATCAGCCGCATCACTGCAAGATACAGCGCGGAAGACCAGCTATACATGGAGGCCAGCACCCGCGCATTGGACGTGGCTGTGAAGGGCGTCGATGCAGGGCTGCGCAGCATCTACGGGGCATTGCTGGAGGTAGCGAAGCATCATGGCACTTTGCATTGCCTGAAGCACATCGCCCAGGAGGTGGTCGCTGCAGCGCGGTATCATGTGGCGGTTGCGGATGAAGGTCTCAATTCCAGTCCAGGTACGTTTTCTTGCGAAGTTCATCATGCACATGTAGCACACGCACCTGGTGACCTTACCGTACCGCTGTTGAATAATGACTTACTGCCCCCCCATTCTAGACGCCCCCTCTCTTTGTGTGAGACCACGGGCGTCATTGCAAAGTCATAGCCCCCCTTTTGCCAAACGGCGACAACACCCACCTACAGAAATGTCGACAACAGCAACAGTGCTGCAGCAAATATTGCTGTTCCCATTATAGTACTGCATGTCCATGTGCCAAGCAAGTCGAGTACACTAAAGCCAGTAAGGTAACGGCATCCTCGATACCCTCAGCCTTTCTTATGCCCCTGCCCCCCCTCCCTCTCGACCCACTCGCCTGCCTCCTGGTTTATTCGGCTTGCCAATCTTGGACCTCTGCCCCCCCCCCCCCCCCCCCCCGCCCTGGTAAATCCCCGGCCCCCCCCCCCTCAAAGGGGTGCTGTCAGACTCGCCTGACTGAGGGATCATGATCATCCGATGTAATTTAGTATATGCATACCCTGTATGAGTCCGTGCACTGCCGAATGAAGGCTAATGTCCACCAGTTCTTCAGCTTCATGTCCTCAGTGGTACACGTTTCCACTGCTGAGCTGGACTTGAAGTTCGATTGCATGCATTTTTCTCACCCCCTCTCACCTGTTCAGCCCGCTGCAACCACCACCAGAGCCTCGTTGAGACGCCGCACCTGCCTTCTTCTCAATCTTCAGGTTGTCTGCCTGTGCAGCCCTGTACAATCAACGTGAGGTTCTCAATGAGGCGCCGTGCACTGCGGACTGCTGGGTGGTGGCAGCCCTGATGCGAGAGTCACCTGCACTTTCTTCTCATGTCTGGACGCATTCAAGCCCTTTCTAAAGCACCCTCTGACTTGATGCGCGTGTGTTGCTGCTTTCAGGACCAACCCCGGAGGACGACCCTGACGCAACATTAGATGACAATGATAGTCGGAGGGCAAGTGAGGGCATGTTGCAAGCGATCACGCGCAGCGCCCCAGTGTTTGCAAATCAGGAGTGGTTTGCAGCGACGGCTACTTCAGGGTGCTCGCAGCACTCGGTGGTGGTGGCGGCCTCAGGCGCTGCCCTGTGCAGCTGCCTGAACCCCATACGGACAGGCATGCTCTGCCGTCACATCATCGCTTGCCTGCCGCGAGTGACAGTCATCCCCGCTGGGGGGGTGGCAGAGGCGGCGGGGCCGGCGGCGGGGGAGGGACAGGGGGTGGGGGGGACAGCGGATAGCGAGCAGGGCTCTGGAGAATGCGCAGCTGGCACCGCCGCTGCCGATACAAGCGGTGCGGCGTCAGCAGCTCCGGCGTACGGCATGTTCGACGTGACGCTGCGCATGCGCAAGGGCGAGAGCCTCGGCGTCAAGCTCAAATTCGGCAACCGCATGGTCGTCGTACAAGCGTTCACGCGCGCGGAGGACGGTGGCATGCTTGCTGCCGAGGCATCAGAGCTTGTAGCCATTGGCGACATCATCACTGCCATAGATGGTTGCACTCTGCAAGGGCTGCCGCAGAGCACAGCAGAGCGGGTGCTCAAGGCTGCTCGCAAAGCAAGCCCTATGCAGAACACACTTACTCTGCGGAATGGTAAGGAGGGGGGGGGTGGGGCGGGCACAAGTGCGCAGCAAATGGTGGCTGATGTACCTCTTCCATCAAATCCTGCAGCGCCTGGCCGGCCACAATGCTTACGTGTCGCCATTGCAGCTGCCAATGCTGTATTCCGCAACACCAACCCTAGGTGGCTGCGTCCTTCCTCAGCCCAGGCAGCAGCTTGCGTCACCACTAGTGCTGGTCAGCAGGTAGCACTGGCCAAAGTGTTGGCTCTTGCTGCAATGCACTATGCTGCTGGCACAGATGTCACTCAACACGCATTCGACGGTGATTGGGCAGGGGCAGCAGCATTAGATGAGCCATTGCAGACTAATGTTGAGAAGGCTCATGCTGAGGTATGGGCGATTGCCAAGACCATTGTCGCAGACGCTAAGTCATTGCCACCACAGCAGGCAGTAGACAAAATGAGGTATCTGGCTGAGGTAATGCGCGACATGGTTGCTGGCAATGTCCATGACCCTTTTGTCAGGAAACGGCGTACGCAGAACACGGTGGGAAAACGCATTAAGGGCAGCACAGGCGGAGCCCGCAAGAAGCCCAAATCGTAGACATCAGCAGCCAGTTGTGATGCCTAATGTGTGTTTAAATCACAAGATTATTCATGATGCATGTTGAAGTTCTACTGCTCCTGCTTTCGGCGTTCAGATCACACATCCTGACAACTTTATGCATGTACAAAAGTAAGCCGCTTGCAAGCATACATTGCGTTGTCATCTGCTGTGTAAGGTCAGCCTTGTCCTGCATAGTGAAAACTAAAGCCGCTCTGCTATTGTGACCGTGCTGCGGTGAGCCGCTTCACCTACTCTTGTAATGCAGATAATGACATGTCATGCTAGTACTTGTAAAGCAGAGTATGTATGCTTGTCTAGTGCTGTTGTTGCAACACGACATAACAGTGCATGGCATCTTGAGCGACGGATGATGACTTCACGAGCCAAGTGTTGTCAAGCTGGCTCTGCCAGAGCCACCTGATGTCGAATTCTGACAAAGTCATCTACCTTTATAATTTTTGCATACAGACCTGGATTGCAATTCCATGGCATGTGCTTGCCAGCTATATGGCATGTCTTTTGACATCAGGTTCACGAGGACAACTCCAAGGTGCGTGCATGTACATGTGCCTGATGTACTGTTGATGCTTCACCACTGACAGGACCACAACTCAAACATGATGCATGCATGCATGTGTGTTCACACTAAGGTCATGCGCGTAGGATCACAGCACCAACTGTAATGCGAGAAATACTGAAAGATGATCGAATCAGGTGTAGCAGAGCACCCGTTCTCCAAACAACCTGCTGAACGGGCATGCACCCTCTCTTGCAGCCGCCTGTGCGTGTATGTGATGTTGGCCTCACAGTTTGAAACCGGTCAAGTGTGTCGCAAATTGAAATGGTAACACAAACTAATACTCAACACGGGGACGCACAACTCAGAAATGCATTTGTGCAGAAAAGAAAAGAAAGAGGGGCATTGATGAGGTGCCTGTTGTAAAAAACGGTGTGCCTTGACATAACAGTGCGTGTGTACACATCTGGGCGCAATGCGCAAATCCGCTGTGCTGTAATCGCACGTTGCAGGTGGTATAAGTACTTGGGCGGATGGTTGCCTGGCACCATGCAGAATATGCAGCTGCAAAACACGCCATCTTGCTGCTGGAATCTCCACGACATCTGCGACGTCAGATAGAGATAACATCGATCAGGTAATTTGCTAAATGATCATGGTTCCTGCTTGCAGCACACGAATACTGATAATGCTACGAACCTGAAACACTCTAAAATCAGGCTGTGTGCTGGTGCTCGTATGGAAAGGACGCAGTTTGTGCCTGCAGCGTACTTGTACCACCTTCACTAGCACAGACCGCAGAGGTTCAGGACTTGTGCATCAGTCACAGAAAAACATCTCATCCGCAGCATACTCACATCAGGGGCCAGTGATGCCCTCTTCGCAAGCAGCGGCCATGCATGCACGCACCTCATGCTAACTAGATCAACAGCAGCAGTTGAATAGCCTGATCATTTCAACAGCATGAATTTGATGGTCAGGACAAGGCATCGATTGCAATGCATATATCATGACAGCAACTACTGCTGAATCATAAGCCTTGCAGTTGAGCTGTATTGATGGGCATAGCATAATGCTTATCCACCCTGCACTTCTGCAGGTGCATAAATCAAGCTCACCATTTGCAATGATGCCTTCAGCATGCGCAACATAAGCAACACCTGCCAGTGTTTATAATACACACAGGACAAAGGCTCCGGATAACTAACTTTGCAAGCAACATGAGCAGTTTCAAAACCACCTGCCTGTCTTGGAGCCAAGCATATAGCCAGGCCTGCTCGCTGCAAGTGGCGCACACCAGCTGCTTGGTACTAGGGCGATTTGACAGTTCGTGAGGGTGCCTGCAGCTGTGCCTCGCTTGGAGCCGATCTCAGATGGTGGGCCTGCATAAGATTGCAATAGGATGGCCGTGAGGTGATAATGCGAACATGTTTTGAACACTGCATTGAGAACGCTATTGTGTTGTAAGACATTTAACAGTGCAACAAGTTCTTGAGTAGCGTATAGTGATTGCATTTGCCTGAGTCGCAAATGTTGCTCGTTGCGCCGCTGCGATGTGTGGACAAGTCCAGTTATCCATTTGTGTTCATGCTGACGACAGCAATTTCAGCTGCCTGCAAGCATTTCACCATCTTCCAGCATTCCTTGACACTAGGCACAGTATACTACCACAACACATGATGGTCATTGTCACTTTCTTCGACGTTGGTTAACATCAATGCACATTGGAACATTTCAAGCATTTCACCTCAACGGGCATGCGCATTCAGCTTAGGATTGACTGAGGCAGGTGGGAATGTTTGACCGTCTCCAGCATGCGCAATCCTGTCAAACCCAACGGTCTCCGTGCAAATCAGTGGTCCTTCATCTTTCTATTGCTCGGGAGCGTGTCCAATCACATCAACATGCACATGCATGACGCCACAACTCAGCCGCTCTGGCCTGCATTGATACATTTGAATTTTGCAGTATCTCTGGCACTTTTCAGCTTTGTCTTCACGTGTGGGATACGCTTTCCAAAAAATCGTTTGTTGCTGTACCCCTAAATAACGACACGTGGTGTAGACTTGTACTAGATAATTGCCTTACGGTATGGTAGACCGCGTTGACGGTAGTGACTGAACACATTAACAGTGGAACCATAACATTTAGTGGAACCATAACATGCAGTAAACGGAAGGTGCGTGTGTAAGCTGTCTCAATCACACTCTTCAACAGATAGCATCAGAACATCTGCCATGTGCCACCTTGAATGAGCACATGTGGTCGTCAGAATATTGCACTGAAGTCGAAAAAAACCATGCGTTCCTATATTTATTTTGGCCCGCGCTTTCACTCTATTGTTGTACCGTATCCAGTGACCGTTGCGCTGCTACTGCTGCGACTCCTGCAGAGCAACTGCTAGTGCGCTTGGCATGCACTTGCGGGCGACTAAGGCCAGGAGCATATGGGAATTGCGCAGCAACCACAAAAAAACCTGCATGTAGCATGCTAACATCAGCAGCAGCACGCACCAGCGGCTGCGTTTCAATTGCTGCTGTTGCTGCTGCTGCTGGTGGTGAGCCGATGCTTGCATCATTGCCTCCTTGTCTGCTTGACGTGGTAAACCAACTCTGTTTGGAGCCTGGTTCAATGCAATGTTGCGCGAACGGAGAGGTATTCACACAGCGCCTCAGTAAAGCACACAAGCGAAAAAAGCCAGTTTGAGAGCCTTTAGTATACCGCTTTACCTGATCACTACACAACGCCGCTGTAATGCCGTTGGAGCGCTTTCGCCATTGCAACCAGTCTCCATGCCGCCATTGGCCTCCATTCGCCGCCCGCGCTTGTCTACAAAGTCCTTCTACTGCCTGTGAGACTGGGGCTGTCGCAGCAGCGGCCTCCCTTTGCCGCCAGCGCCTGCCACAGAGCCAGCCCTCCTACTGCCTGTTAGTTCTGGCGCTCACGTAGCAGCAGCAGCGAGGCGGCAGTGCTGAATGAATGGATGACGTGGCTCTGAGGCCTCAACATTGAATGGGTGAGGCTGGCCCATATGCGGGATCCAACAAGTATGGGACAAGCACTCGCGCCGTGCACAAGCAGTAGCTCAGTCTCAAGTCATATCAAGGCAAGAGCCACAAAGCCTACAGCCTACAGGTCAGGTGCACATATGCTGCAGTTGTAAGCAGCTTTGAGCAACCACAGCTGCGTCACTGGCAGTGGTAAAGCAGCAACACACGAACGGCAAGCGCAACCTGAGCACAGCAGCCTGCTGCAGAAAGCTATCGTCGCCCTACAATGTCGCCAGCGATAATAACCATAGCCACTGGTCTCGCAGTTGTGGCAGTAATAGCAGCACCGCCAGCAGCAATAGCAACAGCGGCAGCAGCAGCAGCAGCAGCAGCAGCAACAGTGAGTGCTTGCTCTTTGTGCTGACTGCCAAATCTGGTTGCTGCTGCCGTGTATGCCGGTGCAGATTTCTGCATGTTGACTGAAATACTCCAAATTCTTGCAAACCAAGCACTGCATTCGCCACAGCATAGACAGCGCACGAAGGATAAGAGCAACAGTTGCAGACTTTCGCTTCGAAACACTTGCCTATGACAGCTGCCCGCACCAGCCACGCCATTGCATCGCCAGACCACAGACCGCTGGTGTTTTACAACAGAATGAGCCGTCAACACGGCCTCCGCACTGTGCGTAGCGCCAGAAACGCAAGGGCGACTGCTGCGAACACGCACACTTCAAATGTGCACTTGCTGGGGGGTGTTCAACCCCCCTGGCCCAAATAGTTAATTGGGCCAGGCTGGCCCAAATATGGGATCCGGTCAATGCCTGCAGTGTTTGGCGCCTGCTGTTCCGTCGGGGTAAGGACAGGCTGTGTTGTGCCCTCGGAATTGGTGTTGTGCGGCTGCATGTGTTTTAGGAGAGCTCAGCAGTGTGCTACAGCATGCTAACTTACCTTGTTGTTGGTGGAGACCTGTGGAGGTGGGGGTGTCCTCAGCTATAGCTGTCTTGTGCCAGGAGGGAGAGATGGAGAGAGAGTGATTGTGCAGCTGCCTTTTTGGCAAGTTGCAATTGGACCCTCGGCACAATCCAGGGGATCTGACTCAGGAGTAACTTGTATGAAACCCTGCATCATCACCCGACATACCAGGGGTATGCCCTAATAATGGCATCATCAGACACGGATACCACAATGTACAATCCGTAACAGCTCCCCCTTCTTCGATTCGTCGTCGTCCTCGACGGCGGTCTCAGGGATCAGCGCTGCAAACAGAGGCACATTGGGCCCACAGGACTCGCACTCTAAGACTGTATGTTGACACATGAGTGGCTGGTGTCAAAAAGCTGTTCGAGTCAGAGCGGTAAAAGGGATGGCGAGCCCCACAGGGTGAATCCGGGGGCGGCTAAAGCACAGCACGGACGTAAGCCAAGGAACTCTCAATGGACACGGGTGTGTCGGCTTGGTGGTCGACGATGAGGTTCCAAGTGCTATGGGGGGGATCCGTCAGCGGAGCGTTGGCGTCTTGCTCGTTGACTTTGTAGTACCCCTCACGCAAGCGCAGGCGCCGTGGCCGTGCTTCGCCTGTGAACAGCACATCGAAGGTGTGCCGTGAATGGCGAGGGTGGTACGCTACAAGGCGGCCGCGAGACCAACCAGGCAGCTGCTGTAGTACCGGATCACATCACCGACGTTGTCTGCACCGAAGTTGCGAGGTAGCAGAGGGCTGGTGACAAGAGTGATCTGCGGCTTGCTCTGATCACCTCGCTGTGAATGCCGAGTCAAGGAGTTGTGGCACCAACTGTGGGCCAGTGGCACCACACCACTAGTGCAGCTGTGTTGGCTGCTGGCTATGTTACAAATTCCATTGATTTGGGCATGTACACGCGTGGGATATCCATAAACATAATATTGATGTCTCAAGGCTTGAAAATGGTGAGGGGTGTAGTTCTAGCAGTACGCCGTTAGCAGTACGCCATTGGCAGTGAGCACAATAAATTACTAATAGTGTGCGTCCAGGTGTTGTCGACACATGTGCCATGCACGTGTCTCGGTACCTGTATGACATCGCCCCCAGACACTACAATGCTGAGCTTGTACCGAAGCAGTGTGGTGTCTTACACGTACAGGCCCAGAACTAGACCTGCAAACGCCTCCTGTCATGCCATTGCTAACGTGCAATATGCCAAGCGCTCTCATATGTGTAACTGACCGAGCTGAGCAGGCCCAGCTACTCAAGGTGTATCTGTAAGACACATGGCACAGAGGAGAGCTGCTGCTGCGTGTGTCTCACAAACATCAGCGCAATATGCGCTATGATGAGGAGCCAGATTGCTGCGGAGCGCCACAGCTGCGCTTAAGTGTGCGCCGCTGTGCGCACCTGCTGCTGCCAAGTCTGGCGGCAGCTGCGCGCCATCGCTGCCTCCCGCCTTGCTGACGCAGCGCGTGAGCATCACCTTGCGCCTCGCCTTGTGATCGCGCAGATGCTGCTGCTCCTCAGGCGTGTAAGCCGCCCAATACTCCCTCCTTTTCTGCTGCCGCCGTGTGAGCGGCCGCCCGACACTGCTGCCGGCCGCCGCACTGTACGTCCGCCTTATGCTGCGTCCTCTCGCGTGCGCCGGAACGTGCAGCGCTGGCGTGCTGTTGTTGCGCGGAGCGCTGCCATAGTAAGCATGAGTTGCCTCACTGCTGTGTTTATGAACTCCTGCTAGAACTACACACCTTACGACTCCTGAGACGTCACTTCCACATGCCCATGTGCTGTGTGCAAACCCATATCAAATGAGAGCATAGCCAAGCGGCGAAAGGCAGTGGAGAGAAGTCCTGTCAGGAAGTCATGGTGTTGGGATCTTATATATAGCACACAAGGCATGTCGCGCACCGGCGGTTACGCAACCCTACTTCAACAACGGCTCCACCTAGGGTCGCCTCACCACAATAGCTCATGATGCTCAATGAGCATATTTAACACAGTATACCAAGACATGTGCATGCATGGCAATTGTTGACAATGCCTGGACGCAAATCCAGAGTGTGAAGGATATAGTGCTGCGCAGTGCATATACCTCATCAGCGGATACCCTCAAAAAGAACATGAGCTCTGTTCGGCCACTAAGCAGGTCAACGTCACAGTAGCAGTGGAAGGCCACTCCGCTCTGACAGCACACCTTAAGTAGTTCCCAACAGTGTCACACGGTGCTGTGGCAGCATGTCCTGTGTGTGTAGTACTATCAATTACGGTAGTAGATGTGGGCACAATTTGGACATATGATGCCATTCACATTGTATCATTACCGTATGGCTTTGCACAACACGCAGCGCAAGCATGCCCGATCATGTGCAGTCACAGGGGACAGTCGCTGTGTCATACAGGAAACAGTGAACAATGATGAGCCAATACAATTGACATTGAGCGGTGATACCTACACAAGTGGCAGAGCAAGATCACTGCCAGTGGGCCAGGCTAAGCATCATTGGCCAACTTGAATGTGTGGCATTGAGCGACAGCAAGGGCACACAGAGTGAGGCAGGCAAGAACTATATGTACTTCAAAGTACAATGTTGGTCTTGCTTGCTTGAATTGGTTGCAGCCTAGGCATATCATGGCGCCACACCCACTTGGCACATCACGCACAGCCTGAGTGACTTGCTCAAGGACAATCTGCCAGTCTGAGCGATCAATAAGCTTAAGAATTTACAAGTGTTGCTTCCACAAACACACACTTTCTGTACGAGCGCCAGTTGACTTCCTCTCAATTTGCCCACGTCTTGCAGGCATGCCGCACACAGTCGGACGTGCTAGAGCAGCTTCTGTTAACAATTGTGACTCTCAGGTCTCTGATTGCGCACAAGTTGAGGCAACGTTGGAAGCAGCCGGGTTCTGCTCCCTGGCAACTGTGATTAACTGTGATGCTGTGGGCGCGCAAATGGCAAAACCATGTGCCTCACACAGGTGCTGCTCCACTGCGCTTTGGTGTGCCACCCCGACCAACAGCACAGCAGATCGAGCCTTGTGACTGCCCATGAAATGCCGCACTGCCTCTGCGGTGTACACCCCCTGCTCTGTAACAAATGCCTCATACAACAGTGGGTTGTCGGCTTTGAACACGTCATGATACTCGCGCTGCAACACATTACGAGATCGCCAGCGCGATATCTGCAATGTGTAGTCCAGAAACTGCTGGTGTTGTGCTTTATGCTCATCGCGGCGCTTCATGTCCTCATCAATATTGCAAGTCGGCACGAATTTCCTGGCGTCGCGGCGTTTCCGCACTGCGGCTGGCTCAAGCACCAGCATGCCTGCCACAGCTGGAACAAGTTGGCGCCGGATGACTCTGCAATAGCTCTGGCCATGGCTCGAACCGTGTCCGCATGGGGCCTCCCTACGCTGACCAGTGGCACTTTGTACTGCTCTGCCAGAACCTTCACGGGCACGGCGAAGTAGGTTGCCGACATGCTGTTGCTGACCTTCTCATCCCAGTATGAGTGCGTCGTGTCCGATGTATGCTGCACACAGTGAACAAATACATGGAATAACATCTAGTTCACTTACAAGGCATCAAAACCACTGGCGCTGACAGCTCAGATTCTGAACTCCGGCGCAGGCATGCAGATCTAGGGCGAGTCCTTGCGGTGATTGTATGCATCCATGACAATCTGCAACGGCCCACACGCATGCTCAAGCGTCAGAGAGAAGTTGCCTGAGATATTGGTACCTCTGGTATGTTTGCATGTGCGCCCAACGGGCACTACACTCTGCGCTTGGCAGCATTTGTAGTCCATATTGCTGCATGTATATACTGTTTAGTTCAAACCCCTATACATACTTCGCAGTAGCACTGCATTGTGTGATTGCTGTCAAAATGCGTGGCATTAATAATATGCAGTCATGTGAGCGCCTACAGGCATCACAGATGACATGTGAGTGCCACATCATTGACTGAGCCAAATGCTCATACAGTATTTATTTTGCGTTGAATGTAGTTCACTACATGTGCAGCACTCACAGTTGTGCCATGTATACATGCAGGCGACCGACCATTCAATGGTTTGAGTGCGTGCATTTGCTCAAAGTGCTGCTGACTGTTGGGATTGGTCAAAGCATATGTTCTGGGTTTGCGCACCTGTGCCCACTCCAGGATGGATGTAGCCATGCAGGTCATTGCATAGCCTTTCACATAACGCAGTGCATCCAACACACTGCGCAGGTCTGGCTGGATCCTTGGTGCCTGCTGACAGGCCTCCGATAATGTTACAGGATTGGGCCTGACAAGGCCTTCAGTCTCAAACTCAAACGTGTCGCTGGCATCGGTGTGTTTCATTAACACATGGTAGCCAATGCGTCCGCGGCCCTGGCCTGTGATACCACTCGAGGAATCATGGAGCATGGCATCTGGCTGCATCAGCAAAAAGGCCACGTGCATGTGTACGCGTTTGATGTCAGACAATGATGTAGCTTCTGCAGCCTCTTGTGTCTGACAAGTAGCCCATGGGCCCACTGGCAAAGGCATGCAGTGTGGGAATGAAGCATGATGGATGATCCAATAAATACAATGCTGTACTCGGAGACAACTCTTTTTTTGGCAGATGACCGGACATGCGCACACATCAGCCTGAGTTAGCAACCTTTCTGGCGCGTTGGAAGATGTACAGCCAGTCAGGATTTATATAATATGGGTGGCAAAGCATTTGAAACTTGTCAATGCTAAGCAAGCTTGAATACACTGACAGAAGCCAAGTCCCGGCAAATGTGAGCATCACAACATGTAATTTGCACATGACATTTGCAGGTCTGAGACCCAGATCTGACAGTGTCCCTATGCACTTCAGAAATTTGTAATTCTTGAACTAATCGAACACTGCGTAGTGGTGAAGCCCATTTGCACACCATACTTCAAAGTATATGAATTTATAAGCTAGGCGTTGTGCTCTGCAGTGCAAGGGATGTGTTCAGAGGACGTGAGGTTTCAGCACTCAGTCTGGCACACGATGCTTGGCGGCACTATTTCTGCATCAAAGTGTATGGCGCTTGGGGGCATATTCTTGTCAGTGACGGTGCTTGATGCCAAAGTTCCTGCGCCAACTTGAAGTTTGGTAACTGCAGCTGTTGTGGATTCCTTGGTCACCAATAGCCTCAGGTTCTGGAGTAGAATGCAAGAACCTCAGTCCATCCGTTGCACTGCCATGTGGATCTGCTGAATACCCCTACGCAGCTACGTCTGTTTTTGGCCTGCAAGTTGCTTAATAAGATTCAATTGGCATGCCTATGAGGGTGGCGTCCAACACTACCTCTGACAGTGGCCTGGCCCATGCATGGGTTCAAGTTCATTCATGCCAATTGATAGAAGCTGCACAAAGCTACACTGACTCAAAGTTTGGAAGATCATATGAAGTGCATCGTGATCTCAGATTCGGTCTTGGAACTCACCTGCAGCAAAGGGTTTCCCCCAGCACACTGCAGTTTGGATGGAACGCCTTACACATTGACAGTAAAGCATGCAGGTCTGTGGCAATTGTAGCTGACATGTACATACTGTAACGGGCAGAAGTGTTACGGTACACTAGCTTGCTTCTGTAGTACTGAACAGCTTGAAAACCCATCATGATGGCAGGTTAAGCCTTGCGGCTTGAAGCCTTACTGAGTGGTGCATGGATTTGTTCAATGCCGCTCGCCGGCATCCATGCTACCGTTCGTGATGCTAGTCAGTGCCCGAGAATCCTGCAGCGCCATTGCAATGGCAAACGTTTCAGCTGCAAGGATTGCAATTGCTTGAAAGCCCGGCCGTTCATGCAATGTATACATTTGCCTCTGCAGCAGCTCAAATTGAGTGCAGTGACTCAATGATCACAATGTGTTGCCCACTGGCAGTTCGCTTACACAAGCAATATTCGAAGCCAGACAACTACTGTTATTGCCAGTAGTGTTGTCAGTACTGTTAAATCACTGACCTTGAGCCAGGTTGCTATCTTGAAAATTTCCACTCTGTCATTGGTGCTGCGGGCAACAGCAAGATCAGTCAACCGGTTCACTAGTCGGATCAGCATGTATTACTGTCGCCATTGCAACCACGAAATGGAAGACGGCATACTCAGGGCCTAATAGGCCTTGCACAGGCATGAGAAGCATGGCCTGTACAGGCCACTTCACTGCGGATGAAGTGCTACAGGTGTACAGTGAGACTCATGCTGCTTGGCGAGTCTACATGTCAACAATACTTGGTGAGCCAACTGCAGCAAATATATGCCATCAATGCGCCTGCACAGGTATTGTAATATTGAATGCTTCCAAAGTGTCTGTGAAGATCTGTTTCGAATCAACAGCAGAACGCACGGTGACACGTTTGCCTGTGTAAGGGCTCACGATATTAATCAATAATATGTGTACTAGGAGCGTGCACCAGCTCCTCCTGCCGACTCTGGCAGCCATAGCACGTCTGATCATATGAAACAGGCATTTGTAAGCAAGACGGGAGTGCATATATACTTCTGACAGATAGAATTCTTAAGTACAATGTCATGATGCTATTTTGCTGTACTTTGAAGTAGGAATGAGGTGTAGTGCATATTCAGGCACATGCCTTCCCTTCGTGCAAGCCTCGGCATATTCAGGCACATACATTCCCTTCGTGCAAGCCTCGGTCTTGCAGAAGACTGTCGCAGCTATCCTGCTTTGAGTTCTTTATATCGAATTCAATGGAACCGAATCAAAAGACGATCATAGAGCTCTCTGTGACAAGGTGTGGTTTTAGCTTGAAATATTATCATCTGCAACATCACACTCAGAGGCTCATGGAATAACTGTAAGGCCGTCAGGGTGCCTGGTCGGATGTTTGTGGTGACGTCACGTTTGTGCAGTAATTGACCTAGTCTGACCTATGCCATTCAGTCAGGCTGCACAGCGGACGCCGACGCTTGCTTCTGGTTTTTTGACAAAACCAATTAGTTTAATGTAGGGCCTGCATGTATCATTCTGCATTTACCCGATGGAGTCAAATTTCGGACAACTTGAAGCCCAACATAGGTACACTGGGAAACGGCTGTGGGCTGCTGGTCAGAGTGCATATCTAAGACAAACTGCAAATGAAATCACACAAATTGCTCCAAGGTTTTAGCAGGTGCACATGTTTGCGCCCTAGGGATTGCCAATGGCCTTACTAAGCTTGATTGGGGCCTTAGCCCGGGCCACGGCACGCGCAGTACTGTGTTGTTCAGTAGTACAGATGTCATAGAACCACCTTGATCGCGGCTTTCACCCACTTCAATTGTATAATAATCAGCCACGGTGGATTGCAAATTTTATTGCTTCCAAAAAGTCCCTCCCCCTTGTGAAACGTTTAATTTGCTGCAAGCAAACAAGACAGCCCGAATGCGGCCATTCAGGTCGATAATCATGATGTGCTGGCCCGGGGGGCCCCCAAGTATGAAGCACTGCGGCACGCCATGTAATACTTGAGCAAAGGCTACATCACTGCTTAAGCCATAAACTTCGTTGAACAATTAATAGGCTCACCATCCCTGAACCACTCCAATGATGTAGAGTGTCCTGTCGCCATCTGTGAGTCGTGAAACAGTGTCACGCGGGAGCCGAGGAAGCCTGTGCGCACATCAAAAATAAGTGGCATTCAATTTGTTGGACCGGTCATAGCTGTGCCTCATTCTGCATGGCGTTCAACAGTCACTGTGAGAGCCTGAAATTCTTGGTGAGCGAGCTCCAAGAGCAGCCTGAAGTCAGCATCACATTCTGTGATAATATGTTGATAGCGATGAAGTCTGAATGAGGTGAGGCCATGCCCGTGTGGAAGACATTAGATGCTTCCTGAAGTCAACCAGAACCAGCAGCTGGCTATCAGCCATTACTATAGCATAGTACTTGGATGGCCGTGTGGCGATCTGCGCAGACCCGGGTGCGCCACTGATGACAGAAGGTGGCAGAGAGTTGCAGTTACTGCGACTACAGTAACTGGGTCAGCCCTGCACGCAGTCGATACCGTGCTGGACGCAGTGGCGGCCGCTGCCGCGGCGCCTGCACCTGGCCCTCAAGCTGCAGACGCCGATGCAGCCGCTTCATTCACGCCCACTCAATCACATAACACAAAGCGGGTCCAAGACCTGAGCAACTAACACGTCCTTGAAGAATTCTTCATCAGTCTCCAGGCTGAGTCCATCAGCCTCAGATGCTTTGGTCGGGCTCGAAGCGGCATCGGTAGTAGCTGCGGAAGTCCTGACATGGCGAACAGCGCCAGCAGTTGTGCTTGCGGGCACAAAGGGTTGGAAAGCGGCTGCTGCCTGCTTTGACTTGAAGCTTCCGACAGGCTGAGCGAATCGTGTCAAATGGCGGGCAGGAGTTCGGCTTCGCAGGGTCCCACCAGCGCGTTGGCTTGAGAAAGAAGCACCCGGCAGTCGTAAATGACGCATGCCGAGGACCGGCACCGCCAGTAGTCGCTGCATTGTTGAATGAGGGCAGCAGGCACTGAGTTTTTTTTTCACTCGTATCGACACCCCGCAGCGTCTGGTCAGAAAGTTGACGTTCATGCCGAACATTCCTGGCGTGTCTGGAATGCGTTGAGGTGATTGCTCTCATCAGCATAGACACTAAGTTCTTGAATGCGAAGGCTGGGACGCTGATTTCAATGAAGTTTGAAATCTATGTACTCAGTTTGCTACACTCTGGTTTTTTTAGTTGCCCTGCTCTAGAGCTAGTTGATGCAGTTGATTGACTTCAATCTTTCTTCTGAGCAGTTATGGTGACTTTGTGAACTGAGTGCAGAACAGCAGGTTATGCTGCATGTTTATCTTTCAAGGAGCAGCTGCAGCAACGGTGACTGGCGTACTGTACTGGTTTGCAGGACAGCAGTTTGATGTGCAGAAGCAATAGACAAAAGCAACATTCAGGCATACTTGAAGTATATTTGGCGTGGCAGGGGTACCGGGCGTAGCAAAGTTTTCGATGCCTCTGGCGAACGCGCTACACTTCATGTCGATCAGCACCACAGCCACCATTGCGCTCTGCAAAACACTGAATCAGCCGCTCGGTCAGTTGGCCTTCGCTATAGGTTGTGATGAAGTGGCGCAGTGCCACGTATGTAACTTGCAAATGCTCACTGGGCAGACTCATCATGTCCCATCATGTGCCACCGCTGCTGCTGACAGCAACGCTCATGCCTGCACACTGCACGAGACAGTGCTGTGCGCCAGGCCGGCACACCAAGTCAACGCACGCAACAGCACACGCCAGTGACAGCAGGGAGGGATACAAGGGACGGAACTGGGGCCTGTGTGAGTATAATCACTTTGTGGTGCTCAAAAAAAATCTTTTTGATAATGTGTGTGTCACACGGTGACTGAGAACAGCATTAAATGCAGCCGCCGTCGTGCTTGTGCTGTTCTGACGGTCTCCGCGATCTCCATCGCGAGCTTCAGCGTCGCGCAACAGAGCACGCTGTCGCCCAACAAGTTGGACGGCTGTCCCTCAACGCTCAGCATTGTGGCGCCGGCCTGCGCACGAGGGCAGCACACGCGCCGCATTGAGTCAGTCAGGTGCAGAGGTGGCATACGCGATGCACATTGTGATGCAGGGGCACTCACACGCGCTGACGTCTGGCGAACGCGCGGCACCGCTTTGGTCTCTCATGCATGTACTGCAAGTCGGCAATCTAGTAGGACCGCATGGTGGCATACCCCTCTGAATATTAGCCTGACAGGTCTCCCACTCCAGGACCTGCTGCCGCAGGCTCAACGTAGCGCGTGCGCCGTGCGAGGATCATGATGCTGCACTCCGCGCGATGCTGGCTCGCAGGCGCTGATGGGTCCAAGTCACACTGTGGCATATGACCACTGCTGTAACGCGCACCGTAAGTCTGTACACTCTGACTCCAAGCTGAAAATATGATGCAGGCACTGCACTGGCAGCAAGGTCCGGACGCTGGGCGACATGTAGCCAGCTGCACGCAGCAGTGGCGCTCGGGCCTACTCAATACACTCAGTCTGTAGACTTCAGGTCAAGTCTGATTCTCAGAGTACTTTGGCGGTTTTGTTGTGAGCAGGAGCACTCACATAGAATATCTTTATTAAAATCATGAAAATGATGAAATCCCCGCCACAGGCGATGCGGCTTTTGACAAACACCCTCTGACTACATACAGGACCTGGTACTGATGGCTTGGCTGTGAGCATCTCTTGCGGATCAATCACTTGCCTTTGGTAATAAAATATCTCTTGCGGATCATCTGGCATACATGAACGGAGTACAGCAACTGTTACAGAAGTACTTTGACCAAGTCGGGAGCGCTGAACTCCCGCTCGCATGCCCTGTGGCATCTGACAGATACCCTTTAAGTTAGACGGCAGGAACTGATACACTTTCCAACTTCTTGCCAGCTTTGCAGTACTGTTGATGTATACACATGAACATCGGTAGAGACTCACGGGCCCAATGCACGATGGATGCTGGTACACATGATTGCAACAGTAATTGAACAGGACATGTATGCGCAGTTTTAAATCTTCTAGTACTACACCACTAGTAGGCTTTCAGGCATGATGATTGCGTCAATGGTCCTGCAAATCATATTTTGCAGCATTTTGTGGCCTCAGCATCCCTGCACCACTCCGAAGATGTAGAGCATCCTCAGGCTGTTGCCAGCCGTAAGCCGCGACACTGCGTCACGTGGGAGCCGAAGGCCACAGGCTCGGAACCTACTTCAAAGTATATACATTGATCAGTGGGTGATGGCTTGCACATAGGCAGACACGGATGAACGCTTTCTGGAGCGGCAGCTGGTCAGCGATTTTGAGCATTCTCAGGTGAGAGCAGGCCATTTTTCAAGTGCAGATGAGTTGGATCTAAAGCCTGTATAGCGCACAGCTTCATAGCAACTGCAGTTGCAACGACACAACAAAAAATGCAAGCTAGCTTTCCAAAAGATTGTGCATGTCTGTGTTGCCAAAGGAGCTGGAACTGCCCAATGCCCAGTAAAGTTGATCCAGATCTCAGGCTCTTGGTCCACGGACGCACACCCGACACCCGACGGCATAGACATTCCTAAGCTGCAAAGTGCGCATCTTTGATCAACTGTGACCTGGTGGGCATACCCATGGCATAACCGTGCGCGTCACACAGGTGCTGCTCGACCGCGCTCTGGTGTGCCACCCCCACCACCAGCATGGCAGTCTGCGCCTTGCGAGCGCGCATGAAGCGCTGCGCTGCCTCTGCTGTGTACATGCCCTGCTCCGTGATGAAAGCCTCATACAACATAGGGTTGTTGGCTTTGAAGACATCGTGATACTCACGCTGCAGCACGTCCCGCGACCGCCAGCGTGACTTGTGCAAAATGCTGTCCAAAAGCTGCCGGTGCTGTGCATTGTGCACCTCACGCTGTTTGTAGCCATCCTCCTTGTTGCTATATGATACGAATTCTCTCCAGGACCGGTCGTGGAGTCTGCGGTGTGGAGTGCCGCACTGCGGCTGGTCCAAGCAATAGCATGCCTGCCAGAGCTGAAACACGTTGACGCCGGATGACTCCGCAATAGCTCTGGCCATGGCCTGGACTGTATCCGCATATGGCCTCCCTACGTTGACCAGTGGCCTTCTGGTCTGCGTTGCCAAAGCCCAAACGTATGGGGTGAAGTCGTTTGACGACTTGCTTGAGCTGACCTTCTCGTCCCAGTATGAGTGCTGCATCGTGTTCGGCGTATTACGAAGCTGCACAAAGCAAATAAACACGTTGCATGTTGTCTGGTTCAGTTACAAGCGCCAACACACTGGCACTCAGTCTGGCAGCTCAGATTCAGAACTTTGGCGCTGGCACGCAGAATCTAAGTGCCACAGTGAGTCCTGACTGGTGGTGTATGCATATGTAACGGCCAATGTGGCTCATACACACAGCTCAAGCATCAGACAGCGTAGCCTGACATGCCATTCAATTCTATGCCTTTTGCACGTTTGCACGTTTGCATATGCACCCGACAGGCGTCACGCTTTGGCGCATTAACATCCATATCATTGCCTACAAATTAGTACTGCGTGGTGTGATTTCAACTGTTTTACAAACGCGTGACATGATGTACTCACTGGCAGGTGAGCGTCTTTAGGCATCACAGATGACATGTGAGTGCACACATTGCTGACAGAGCCAAACATTTAGCCAGTGTCTACGTTGCGTGGACACAGCTCATCTACATATGCAGCACTCACAAGCTACATGCCAGTAACCGACCTTTCAACGGTTTGTGTGCATGTTTGCTCAAATGTGAGTTCTGGTTATGTATTGGTCACACCATATATGTTCTGGGTTTGAGCACCTGCCAGTATGCCCACTCCAGAATGAATGCAGCCATGCAGGTCATTGCATAGCCTTCCATATAAAGCAGTGCGTCCAAAATGCTCAGGTCGAGCTGGATCGTTGGTGCATACCAGCGAGCCTCCGACAACGTTACAGGATTGGGCCAGAAAAAGCCGTCAGTCTCGAACTCAAATGTGTTGCTGGCATCTGTGTGTATCGGGCGATCGCGCGGCGAGAACCATGACGCATGATAGCCGACGCGCCCGCGGCACTGGTCCGTGACACCACTCGAGGTATCATGGAGCATGGCATCTGGCTGCATCAACAAAAGGGCTACGTGCATGTGTACATCATGTTGGCAAAGTCAGGCGATGAGGTAACGACTTTAGCAACTATAGTATTTAAGCACTGACCCAACGGCATGATGCAATAGGTATCAGTGTCAGAGCAGGTATTTGTAAAAAGCAGACCTGCGCGGCCACGTCAGCGCTCGCGGGGTAGATAACTTGTGTTGGGGGGGGGGGGGGGCATGTTGTCAGTTCAGGGCATGTATTGTTGTCAGCCCTAGCCTGAGGGTATGCGTGATCAAGCAGCGCCTACTAGTAGTACTCGCAGACCTGCGTGGCCACGTTGGTGCTCGCGAGGTAGAAGCCCTGTTGTTGGGAGGGGGGGGGGGGGGGGGAGGGGGAGGGGGAAGTGTCACCCACGGTGGGGAGGTATGTATCATCGCAAGGGCAGGTATTGTTGTCAGCGTAAGCATTATCACGCAGTCGGACCTGCGCAGCGACGTCGGCGCCGCGGGGTATAAGCCCTGCTGCGGGAAAGGGGGGTACGTACTAGCTTCAGGGCAAGTTTGGTCAGAGTGCAGTAAGCATGACTGAGTCTCGCCTACCCAGTGTAGCGCCTGCATAAGTATATCAAAAAAAGGAGCCATGCCGGTGCTCGACGATGGCTGAGTCATTATTTAAATTCCGGCACACCATCATGTGCGCCTGCATGATTGCAAACTGTGCTGCACACACGGACTGCCAGGACAGCAGCCGCCTGTGGTAGCATTGCACACATCTGCAAGCATTTGCCGCTGGCACATGACGCTTGAATACCGCATCTTCAAGAGCACCTGCCAGCGCTGGACCAGATGCTGCATGTAGAGGACGCGGCGGTTCTCAATGGCACGAGGGTGCCGGCAGTTCGCTGGAGCCTTCGCAATGTGTGTGCGCAATAGATGCTGCACACGGCCGCCATCTTAGGGCTAGGGTCAGGGTTTGCAGTACGTCAAACCCTGGATCAAGATAACCCTCGGCTACAAAAAAATCAATAATTGAATTTGTTATTTTTTTGAGTCACAAGTTGATTGGAAGAACTTCTCCGGTTCTCGTTGTGCCTCAGCAGAAGCACATTTGGAGTGCATGTGCCTACCAGTAAATCATGATGTCACTACCACTGGCAGTTAGGATATACAGGTGCCGTTGAACGCCAGACAATTGCTGTTGTTGCCAGTAGTGTTGTTTGCAATAGGTCCAAGTTTGAATCAACTGAATCAACTGACCTTGAGCCAGGTTGCTGTCTTAATAATTTCCATTCCGTCATCGGTGCTGCCGATAACAGCAAGATCAGTCAACCAGTTCAGTAGTTGGATCAGCATGTATTGCTGCAGTCATTACAACCACAAAATGGAAGACAGCCTAGGCCTTGCATAGGTACGAGAAGCATGGCCTGTCACAGGCCACTTCACTGCGGATGAAGCATACCAGCTGCACAGTGAGACTCATCCTGACTAGCAAGTCGACATGTCAACATCGCTTGGTGAGTCAATTGCAGCATATATATGCCATCAATGCACCTGCACAGGTATTGCTTATATCTATAGTGTTGAATCCGCAGTGTTTGATAACATCTGTAGAACGCACGGTGACAAGTTCGCCTGTGTACGAGGCCAAGATAGCGTGTGTACTAGGAGCACCAGCTTCTCCTGCCAAATCTGGCAGCCATAGCATGTCTGATCATAAGAAGCAGCCTCGGCATTTGCCGGCATTCAAAAATTGGATTTCCCTCAACTAGTAGTATGGAATGCTACAATTCAAAGCATGTATGGTGCAGATTCAGGCACATGCCTTCCCTGCATGCAAACCTCGGCCTTGAAGAAGACTGTGGCAGCTGATGCTGCTCAAATTACTTTATATTCTGATAGTGCCCATTGAGGTATTGCACCCACAACATGCACCACCCACTTCAGGGTGCCCGGCCAAATTGCCGTTGTGGTGACGTCATGCGCAGCAATATACTTAGTCTACATGACACCGCTCGGTCAGGCTGCGCAGCTGGCACATGCTTCTACTTGGTCCTTCAATTAAAAAAGTGGCAAACAACAATTGGTTAGTTATAGTGGCTGCGCGTATCAATTCAAAAATTTGACATGAATGGAACCGAATTTCGGAGGTGTCACAGGTACACACGGTGTCTCAACTGAGGGCTGCTGGTAAACGTGGATTTTTCTAGACAGACCACGGATGAAACCACACGCTCCGAGGCTTTAGCAGGTGTTCGCGCCCTGGGGAATCGCCCACAGCTTTAATTGGGCCTCGCCCATTGCAACCATCCAAAATAAGCCACAACAACCATGTTGGAAGGTCTTGAGCAGGGCCTCACCCATTTTGACAAACCTGAATTGCTTGCTTCTCATAACTTTCCCCCTTGTGACAGGTTCAACTTACTGCGAGCGAACAAACTAGCCTGAACATGCTATTAGCTATTCAGACTTGTGGGAGCCTTATGTTGTGAGCATACCATGTACGTAAAGGGCACAGAACTACTCAAGTCATTGATAATTGGTAAGCTCACCATCCTTGAACCACTCCAATGATGTAGAGTGTCCTGTTGCCATCTGTGAGTCGTGACACGGTGTTGCGTGGGAGTTGAGGAAGCCTGTGCACACATTACAAATACGTAGCATGATTGCCATCCCCAATCAGAGCCATACGTCGCATTCCGCATGGCATGCCACAGTCACTGCGAGAGCTGGAATTTTATTGGTGATTAAGCTCAAAGTGGAGGCCTGAGGCGCGCTCAGCGGCTGCTTTACACAGCCTGAAGGCAGCATCAAACATTGTGATGTGATGATATTGAAGAAGTCTGACTGAGGCGAGGCCATGCCTGTCACGGTGCGGAAGCCGTCTTGATGCACAACTACGTCAGATCCATTTGCTAGCAGCTATTACTAGTCTATAGCATAGTACTTGGGTGGCCGTGCGGCGCACTGTGCATACACTAACGGTAGACAGAGGCAAAAAGTTACAGCACCGCGACTTCAGTAGCTGGGTCAGCTGCGCACACTCGGTACTGCGCCTGAGGCAATCTTGTAGCGCCTTCAGCAACACCGTGTGACTCTGGTGGCAGGCTCCGCACAAAGCACTTGATTTTGACGGTCACGACGCGGTTTCAGGCTGAGAAACTCACGTTTCCTTGTGAAGTGCCTCCTCAATCACGAGGTTCGCCGAAGTCCTCAAACGTCGAGCGAAGCCCGCCACCAGGCTGAGTTTATCAGCACCAAACGATCCTGTGGGGCTCGAGGCGGCGTCGGCGTCGGTGGTAGCTGCGGAAACCTCGACATGGCGGACAGCGCCAGCAGTAGTGCTTGCGGGCGTTAAAGGATGGACAGCTGTCTGCTTTGCCTCGAATCGTGTCAAATTGCGGGCGAGAGTTGGGCTTCGCAAGGTCCACTTAGCGCGTTGGCTCGGACAAGAAGCACCTCGTATACAACGCATGCCGAGGGCCGGTACCGCCAGTACTCGCTGGGTGGATGGATGAGTTTTCACACCCCGCTGCATCTGGTCAGAAAGTTGACGTTCAGGCCGAACGTTTCTTTACTACCCGACCGACTGTAAACTTGATCACATCGGCACACGCAATCTGCTTGCATTATGCATATGAGCTGTTGCGTTGCAACGTAAACTACACGGAGCTATAATGAGCATCGCTGCCTGTGATGAGTATGGCTGAGCATCAATTGCTTATGCTACGCATCTGCACACCCACACTGAGCTTCAAGTTCCGAGATCTTCAGGATCCTTAACATCTAGCACACTCGCTGCAGCATCGACACTAAGTTCTTGAAAGCGAAGGCTGGGACGCTGATTTAAATGAAGTACACGTGTAAAATCTACTCAATTTTCTATGCCCTGATTGTTTGAATTGCCCTAGGACAGCTGCTTTGTAAAATCATGTTGGCTGCACATTACATGCATCTTTCGCCTGAGCAGATGTAGTCATGGTGCCTTCATGTATGAGTGCAGAACAGCAAATTGAAGTTTAATGCAGATTGACGCTTCAAAATTAAATTTTTCAGAGGAGTGGCTGCAGCAACGGCGAGTTGCGTTCTGCACTGGTTTGCAGAACAGCAGGCTGATGCACAGGCAATTGACAAGCAATAACACAAAAGCGACAAGCAGGCATATGTTGGGCAGTGGCAGGGTGTGGCAAAGCTTTCAATGTGTCTGGCAAGCAGGCTACATGTAGTACTTGTAGATCAGCCTGAGCAAACAGCTACTAGTAGTACAACGGCATATGGCATTCTGCAAAACACTGAATCCGCCGGTAGGTCAGCGGGTCGGTTGCTGATTTCCTTACCTGGTGGCACGCATGACTCGCAAATTGCACACAGGCAGACTCCTCATGTCACATGATATGCCATCGCTGCCAGCACAGCAACGCTCATGCCTGCGCACTGCACCGCATTAGCACTGTGCGCGCTGCTGGCACACCAGGTAAAATCAACGCAAGTACACGCCAGTGACAGCAGGGAGGGGTGCACGGGCCAACAGCCGGGCCTGTTTGAATAAAGTCACTTTTATGTTTTTTTGAAGAAGATGTGCATGTGAGCGAGAAAAGCAGCAAGTGCTGCCACCGTCATGCTTGTGCGGTTCTGACGATCTCTGCAATCTCCATTGCAAGCTCCCGCGTCGCGCAGCAGAGCACGCTGTCACCAAACAGGTCAAACGGCTGTCCCTCAACGCTCAGCATCGTGGCGCCAGCCTGCGCACGATGGCAGCACACGCGCGCCTTGGGTCAGCCAAGTAAGTGCAGAGTGGCATGCGCGATGCACTGTGTGATGCTGTGTAAAATTCGCGTGCGCAGGCGTTTGGTGAACGCGCGGCACCACTGTAGTCGCTCTCGCATGTGCCGTAAAGTACCGGGTAAACGACCCCCAGGTCTTGGCTGGCAGAGGGCTCTGATGTCATAGACCCAGGGGTCGTTTACAGCGCAGGGCGCGTTTGCCAAGAGGGGGGGGCTGAAGCTGGCACAGATGCGCGCTGGCAAGCTGCGCCTGGCAAAACACCCGGGCTGTTTGCCATGCACAGGCTATTTGCCGATTGCATCTCCGCAGAAAGTACTCACAGCATAGCCTGCAGCGCTGCGCTTTGGTGTTCAAGGGACCTACAAGGGATCTAACCATTCAGCAGTAGCATCATCAAAATAACTTGTTACAACTACATGAAACATTGAACTCCCAACAAGAGACCAGGCATTTTCTGTTGAACCCCCTCGGGCTTAGGTCACGACGCTTTATCGAATGTATTGCTGATGTTGAGAAAATCACACCTCTTCTGTCATGACGAGGCCTGCAGCATAGTCCCATGGCTTCCAGCCCCCGCCTGCAACGCCGGAGTAAACTATTCAAAGTATATTATACAACAACACACTCCAACCACAGGCCATGCAGCTTCTATCAAACCCCCTTGCTTTATCGTATTTATTACTGATTTGGAGGAAATGGCACCTCTTCTGCCATGACAAGGCCGGCGGCATAGTCCTGTCGGAATAGCAGCCTCTCATAAGGTCTGCAGTACTATTAGCCATGCAGGTCATGACTGGTCACAGTTATACAGCACGGGGGGCACAGCAAGTGACTCGTCAGTTCAGGGTATATCGCACATGTTCTGGTCTCTCCAGAACTTTCCTTTGGCACTTTCTCGCCTTTCCTTCTATAGGCTTGCGACCTACACAGAATATCACTCTCGCTCTACACGCAACGCGCGGCTTCTCTTCCTCTGCATCGTGCTTGCCGCGATCCTCATTTCCGACAAGTCCCATGGCTTCCAGCCCTCGCCTGCAACGCCGGAGTAAACTATTCACACTATTGTACTTCTATACAGTAACATACTCCAACCATAGGCCATGCAGCTTCTATCGAACCCCCTTAGACTCAGGTACCGTCGCTTTATCGAATTTAGTACTGATTTTGAGGATATCACACCTCTTCCGCCATTATGAGGCAGGCGGCGTCTAAACAAACTAGTACCCTCAGACTGCCCACTGCCAACTTCTTGCCAGTTTTGCCAATTTTGATAAACCAACTTCTTGCCAGTTTTGCCAGTTTTGAGAAAGCACACCTCTTCTGCCATGACGAGGCCGGCGGCGTAGTCCCATGGCTTCCAGCCCTCGCCTGCAACGCCGAAGTAAACTATTTGTACTATGATATACAGTGACATACTCCAACCATAGGCCATGCAGCTTCTGTCAAACCCCCTCAGACTTAGGTACCAACGCATTATCGAATTTATTACTATTTTTTAGGAAATGGCACCTCTTCTGCCATGACGAGGCCGGCAGCGTAGTCCCATGGCTTCCAGCCCTCGCCAGCAACGCCGGAGTAGACGGCGTCGAACCGCCCGCACGCGACAAACGCGAGATCTAACGCCCCGCTGCCGACCTGCGTGCGGGGCAACGACAGTGCTATGTTGAGCAACAGGGTTTTGCATGCACCCGCCAGTGAGCGCCTGATGATCAATGTAAACGATTCATAAGATCGTGGTATTAATATGTTATAATTGCAGGCGGCAATTGCAAAAACCGACGCCCCACTGCCGAACTGTGCAGGGCATTTGAAATCGGACATTGAAATAAACCCTGAACAGTCATGTATGCAGGCAGCATGTGTGTGCATGTGAGCACATTCGAAGCATATTTTGATGGCCACAAATGACTGTTGACAGGCCCGTGCAGGGCACGGCACTAATCTACTGACATGCTACAGTACCAACCCGCATGCACAGTGTCAGAGTACATGTGAAAAATGTAGCTTGTTGAGCTACAGTACTTTTGCAGCATAAGAGCAGTTCCCCACCTGTCGCAGGTTGCGGCATGTGCACAGGAGGGCCCGTGTGCAGTTTGTCATCACCAGCCAACACCCTGAAAACCCTACGCCTAACTACCCTCAAAACCCAACTCTAATTATAACACAACGGTCCAGCCTCGCCACGCACTTCAGATAACGAGTACTTCAATTTCATTGTCAAAACGTCAATGGCTTCCTGTCGCAGATTGCGGCGTTTTGCGCAGGACGGCGCGCGTGCAGTCTATTGTCGCTACCCCTTACTTCAACCCTGACCCTAACTTAAACCCCAACCCTGCACAATGGGACAGCCCCACCACCTGCCTCAGTATCGCATTCAAAAAAAGACAACCCTACCTGTCGCAGATTGCGGCACTTGCGCAGGACGGCGCGCGTGCAGTCCATCATGCGCGTCATCGCCGCTTCCTCGCGCTGACATCCGTACTCGCTGCGGGGCGCGGGGGGGGCGCGCAGAGGGGGGGGGGGGGGGGGGGGGGGGGGGGGGCGTCAGACAAGGCGCATGCGAGGTTACAGGTGCGTGCTGACCATGCAGCATGCGCATGCGCGCACGCTTGGATGCTGAGAGACGAGCAGGGCATCCTAACCCTAACCCTAACTCTGACCCTAAGAGCGTTTTGCGCTGATGCGCGCGCACTGCGCAGCGCCTGGACGTGCACCAGACAACGAAATACGATCGTCTGCAGCTGACATGTGTAGTCCCTGCCAAGCAGGCGCGCACGGGGAGCGGTGGGGCAGCGCTCATCTGTCTGCGTGATCCAGTTGCGGCGCTGGTGCACTGGAGCAACCGTAACGCAAGTGCGTTTGCGCGCACAGTCCTCGGGTGCATGAAATTCAGGTACATGCGTCAAAAAGCTTTGGCGTCAGATGAAGAACTGCCATTTTGAGCCGCACGCTGCAGGACACAATACACTGTACTGCAAGTATGAGAGTTGCTGCGGTCTCACTCAATTCACAACCGATGCCCGGTGACAGTGAGCACATGGGACCATCGAACCAACACATGCATGATTAGGTCATACACCGATTGCTGCTAAATACTTCTACACAAATTTATGTGCCGCTACATTGCTGAGCCACATTGCACACTTTGAAAAAGTACCATGTAATGTACAGATGCGATGGTTCTCTGCTAGACTGACAGCGCATGTGTAGCTGCACCCTCCGTGTGGACGGGCGGACGGCTGCTTGCTGAGCACTGCCGCAGTACATACATGTATGCATAATATATACACTAAACACCTGCTTGCTGAGCGCTGTTGCCATTTGCACATGTACGCATACATACATACACAAATACCTGCTTGCTGAGCGCTGTGGCAATGCGCATATACATGTATGCTGCATACATACATGTGCGCTACACGTACTTGCTGAGCACTGTCGCAAAGCGCACATACGTCCACAAGCGCTGTGGCGATGCGCACATACGCACACTTACATTCTTGCAAGTACATACACGCATACACCAGCACTCACGTGATGACCAAGCTGCCCGCCAGAGTCGTTGACCCCGATGCACGTATGCGCTTGCCGTTCAGCCACGCGCCGTGCCCCCGTATTGCCTGTTCAGAGCAACAATGCAAACATGAGTGCCTCGAGTGGTGACATTGCCCCGCCCGGAAGGGGGGGCTGCCCTGCTAAGTGTTCACGAGCCTCCAGCTGACTAGTAAACCATTTCGGGTGCCCTAGACAACAGCCTGTAAGCAATTTCAATCCGTGATTGGAAGCATTTTGAGCCATTCCCTGGCAACTTTACGAGCAGGCCATTGACAGCACTGACGTCCCCCGAGGCACTGATGGGGGGGCCCGCCACCTGACCGGCGGGGCGGTTGGAGAAGTGCACGTCCAACCACGGCTCGTGTCGCGCATACATAGTATCGCAGTGACCCGCACGCTGTGCGCAGCCTAGTGCTTACACACCCTGAACCCTATACCCTTACATACCCTCGCCCTTGGCTGCACGACACGCACGCAGCGCCGACGCCCCTTCCACGCCACACCGGCGCGGCCAAACGCAACAAGTGAACATACACTTCAAGTGCGTAATTTGAAAGCGTGTACTCTTGAAACTATCGTGCCGCTGCCCCCTGGTACATGGCGCCACTGCCTGCGCGGGTCGTTCGTGGTGTCAAAAAAAAACGAAAGGCAATGAGTGTACTCCTGCAATGCTCGTGCCCTCCCACCCCTGACAGAATATAATTTTGGTGTATGAGACCCCTCCCAGCAACATGTACGGTTTCTGATAGCCACCTGATGCATCTCGCCACTGCACGGATTGTGGGTGGCGCCCACATGCTCCGCAACCATGTGAAGCGCATGTGCTTCTGAAATTCTCATGCCCCCCCGTCCCCTCCTCCCCCAAGCAACATAACTTTAAGTATAACGTATGACCCACCTGGTACATCTCGCTGCTGCATGGGTTGTCAATGACGTCGAGGTGCACGAACACCCCTCTTCCCCCAGCAAATTAGATTTTTAAGTACCGCCGAGGTCCACGACCCCCCCCCCCCCCCCCCTTCCCTCTTCACCCAGCACATGGAATTTTTTTCAAGTATGATACATGATACCCACCTGGCGTATTTCGCCGCTGCAGGGGTTGTATATGACGCCGCGATCCACAAAAAATCCCCCCCCTTTTGCTCAGCAAAGTAGATTGAAGTGCTTCAAGTGCAACATCTGATACACACCTGGTGCATCTCGCCGCTGCATGGGTTGTTGATGCCACTGAAGTCCACGAAGACCCCCCCTCCCCCCTCCCCCCCCACTTCCCCCAGCCAATACATACAAGTGCCGTCGAGTTCCACGACCCCCCCCCCCCCCCCCCTCCCCTCTTCCCCCAGCAAAACAGGCTCTTTTTAAGAAAAAAGTATGATGTATGATACCTACCTGGTACATCTCGCCGCTGCAGGGATTGTAGATAACGCCAAGGTCCACGCGGCCGCCACGCGCGAACCCAATGCTGACGCACGTCATGGGGAAGCCGTGGACAAAGTTCGTTGTGCCCTGCGGCAGCGCAGCGGTTGCAGAGGGTGGTTCTGTAAGCGATTGTTGGCGTCGATAACACTGTAGCAGACAGCATTTTCTCAGATGCTGAATGATCTGGCTCGACAAAGAAAAGCTCAAGAGAGGAGCTCGTGCAGGAGTGTAGGTGACAGCTTGAAGCTGGTGGCCCGCCCTGCATCACAAGTAGTTGCAAAAGACGACCGATGTCTTCCACTTCTTGGACGTTGTGTTATGTGCGTCACCACAACTGGAGTCACTTGTGCACTAGCAGCGCCAGTGGGATTTGGGAGGCGTCCATGCCACCGGTGCCAGACATGTCGACATGAGCTGTAAGAATGTTGGCAATGCTCACGTGTTTCCAAAGGCGGCCATGCCCTGCTGGGCGCGCTGACGGCGACACCTTTCCTTACTTCACCGCTTGAAGTACTTGGGCTTTGTAGGATTGACAGCATGTGATACAGCTCGTGAGCGCACGCCCGGGCGGATGCGATGAGCAGGCTGCGAGGCGCTGGTGCCGCGTCAGTGCACACATTCACGCACGTGGTAGCGCTCAGCATTTGGAAGACTCAGAAGACTCAGCCCGAAGCGACTGCGTGGCGTGATATTTGTCTGAAAGCAGTACATTGCGGCATGACGTGATGCGGGTGCTTGGTGTCTCTTGTAGCCGTTAAAGCAAAGCGGCTGTACACAACGCCGGACGCGCTCCCGGTGTGTTGCCATACATCAAAAAACTTGCCAAGGCATCAGGGCTGGCGTTGGCACAAGCGGCCGCCGTGAGCGATGAGCAGGCTGCTCATGCGAGGCGCTGCTGCCGCGTCAGCGCACGCACAATGGCAGCGCCCAGCATTGAGAAGACTCATATTCAGACTCAGCCTGAAGCAATCGCGTCACGTAATGTTCATCTTAAAGAAGTACAGTGTGTTGCCATACATCACAAAACTTGTTGAGGCATCAGGGTTGGTGTTGCGAGGAGCACAAGCGGCCGCCGTGAGCCACTGCGGCCGCAGACAGGGCGGATCACTAAGAGCTGAAGTGTCTACACCACGCAGTGGCTCCCTCAGATTTGCATCACACCACAGCCACACCGCGGAATATTCACGGCCGCCCGCAGGATTGGCCGCCCCGGTGTCAGCCCCAGTGCCGCGAGTACTGATGCACACTTGATGTTTGTCCTTGACGACGAATCGAGCAGCGGCAATGCACTAAAGAGGGGCGCACGGCACGTTCTTCAACTCCATGCATGGGAGGTGAGATTGAGTTGCGCGGCAGTCGCTCACATCCACCGGGTCCACAATCCATGTGGGTGCGGCCGTGACCGCGGTGATCTCGCCCGCCACAGTACTACAACTTCCTCCGCCAGAAAAAATATCCACAATTCATACTTCGAAGAAGTGTATACATGTATATATACTTCAAAGTATATATAGAAAGTGTACAGTTTGGACATGAATGAGGTCACTCACGTCAACAGGGTCAACAATCCATGTGGGTGCGGCCGTGAGCGCGGCGATCTCGCCCGCCGCCGCGCTGCTCTCCTCGCCAATGAACTCGTCGCCGGGGAACGCGCGCCGCAGGCCCTGGAAGATCAGCTCCTCATTGGCCTGGCCAGGGGGGAGGGGGGAGGGAAGTGAGGTCATACACAAAAGCTTCCGCTTCAGGCACAAGAACACAGACGAACCCTAACCCTAACTCTGATGCTAGAGCAGGGCGTTGCCTGCGTGATGCTGCCATGGCGCCGTGCCGCTCCGCAGCGCAATGTCACATGACATGCATACAGGCTCCCGATCGTCTAAGTAGCTGCGACGCGAGCAGAAGTGGAGCCTTCGGACTTGGCCGAACTGCAGAGCACTTCACGGCATCGCATCAGATAACCATTGCGATGTCCTTTTTTTTACCAACTGAGCATCGCCACCCCCCTTCAAACAACCGTTGCACTTCACGAACATCGCATCAAATAACCGTTGCAATGTCCTGACCAACTGAGCATCACCACCCCCCACACGTCAGCGACCAGCAAGTCAGCCACCTCGCCTTTTCAGTGGCGGCGACGAGGTCGGTGTCAAGTAATGCGCACCAACCCTGAACACCGCGTCTCGCAGCCGCGTGCACTCATGCGTCATTTGATTCTCATGTGAGTCATTTCACCCTGGCAGCGGACCTCACCTTGTCAGTGGCGGTTACAAGTTCGTTGGCGCCCTTGTTCTCAAGTAATACATACATACCCAAAACAACACAACGCGTTTCTCACTTATCGGTGGCGGCGATGAGGTCTGGTTCTCAAGTTATACATGAGTATTACTGTAAGTTATACGTGCAAACCCTGAACAAACGCATTTAAGCAGAGCAGCAGACCTCACCTTGTCAGTGGCGGTAACAAGGTCGTTGGCGCCCTTGTTCTCAATGTCCTTGGCCTGGTCTATGACCAGCTTGATGGCCTCGCCTGCGGCAAGCGCCAGCTCCGTCGCCGTCTGCGCGCATCGGCGAGCGTCACACTTAAGGTTCATCAAACTTCATGCATGGCAGCACCCTTGCGCAGCCATTGCCACTGGACACGCACAATACGAGTGGAGCACTTGGAAAAAACGTTTACTTGCAGTGGTAGATAGCACGATTTAGAATGGATTGCCGCCGCCGCAGCCGATAAGGGGCCTACTGAAGACTGCTTGGGGGTAATCGCGCCCTTGAGGTTCATATGCGGGAGCATCTATCTGCGCAAGCGCAATGAACGTCACTCTTGAAGTTTGAGCACAGAAGGTTGCCTCTGTTCACAGAGGGCGTGTCCTTGCTCGGTTGCGGCGGGCATCAGGAAATGCGTCGACACCAGCCAACAGGCGCGCCAGGGCAGCCGTGTGGTAGTACTCGCTGCTGTCCACGTTGCAGCTGCGGCGCAGCGCGGCGCAGCTGAGGACCCTAACCCTAACCCTTACCAGCCGCGGTCCCCCCCAGACACAAGCCCCCTGGCGATCATGACGCGCGCGAGCGTACACGCGCTGCGCGTGTGTTGCCGCATCAGGTGCTCGACAACAGCTCTGCACATGTATGTGGCCATTGGCGGCTCTTTGGCCGTAGTGGAGCACTTCATGACTGCAGCGCAGGGGGCACACAACTAAATGCGTTTTGTGACAAGGCACTGCAACTGGCTCTGCTCAAGTTCTGTACACGAGGTGTCAGCGACGTCGCGGCAACTGCCGTAACCAATTCGAATATGACATGCGCGGGCTTGCACGCGCTCCGCTGCGCGCCATTGCAGAGAGGCGGAGCGAGGCAGCCGCTGCAGCTCTGACGCAGCGTGCAGAGCGCCCCGAGACGGTCGCAATAGCGCGAGCGCAGACAGGGCGGGTGCATTCCGCAGGCGCTCGCTGTCTCGGTGACCGCTGCGAGTACACCGGTGTACAGCGGTGTACTTCAGAGCGAGACGCAGGTGCGCCAGAGTACACAGGGGTACAGCCGTTGGCGCGCGCCGCAAGGACCCGTAGGCAGCGCAATCGCAGGCGGCAGGCGCCGCAAGCGCGTGCTGCCACGACGGTCTGCAACGGCCGTAGAGCGCAGGCACAAGCCGTGCTGTGGCTCACCCACGCTTGCTGGAGGCCGCTCCGCGCCGAGTCGTGGCTGCGCATGCGGCTCACAGAGGCATTGGGCTCGTCGCTGCGTCTGCGAGCGCCGCAGCATTGCTGAACTAAGTAGTGTCGGCGAGGGCCGCGCAATCGCTGACCTCAGCTGCAGTTGTGCGCGCTGCGTGTGGCTGTGCCACATCTGTCTGGGCTGTTGTCTGGCGCAGCAGCGCTCAGCAGGCGGCTGCACGTGCGTGGTGCTTATGGTGCTGCTCCTGACCGGAAGCCTGCTCTCCGCGCGTAGGGTGAGAGTTCGGGTTAGGATGTAGACCTACGGCTACTCCTCGCATCCTGACCACGAGTTGAGCTTTTGTCACACATTGGAGAGTTGAAGTTTGTTTTTGTGGTTTGTACGTGTATACGTGTGCATGTGTGCACTTGACTGATGCGCCACTCGCGCGTTGGGGTTTGGGTGGCATCCGGCCAGCGCAGTGTGTTGTCCGAGGCTGAGCAAGCCAGCAAGTATTGCCAACAAGGTACTTTGAAGGGAGTACGACAGACCATTGCGAAACCTGTGCGGCTGCATGGGCGCCGCCCTTCAGATTCTCTACTGTTTGAGTATGAGAGTCTCCCTTGAATGAACAAATAACCACCACCGCTCGTTTCCCGCGCCCGACTAACGCTCAGGTGTCGTGCAGTTAAATTCAACTTACAGAAACGGTCTACCAATCACAGCTTTTTTGGTGGGCCCTTGTGCGATGCACCTGCGAAATGCACGCCTTCATGCACGCTGCCAGCCCCGCCTCCACGCCTCAACCATCAAACACATTCATGAAGGGATCGTATTTAATCAGTCAGTGAATAGACGCAAATGCGAACAGTGAACGCGCTCAGTTCGCCCTGCACACGTGCACCTTAGCGACATGTTACTAAAAGTGTCCAGAAATAAAGCATGGCAATCAATGAGTGCGCACCCCCATGCGGTCTGCCAGCCTTGTCTGCACGATGCTCTATGTAGCAACGTACACAGTCAGCAATGTTCATGAAATGAGGGCTCATGAATGAAGAATGTTCATGAATGAATTGACGACTTTCAATGTAGCAATATGTGTGTGTGTTGCACAGTCAGCCACGTTCCATGAATAGAGGGTGTGGGTGACTTCACGACTCGCTAGGTAGAAAAATACACAGTCAGCCATGTTCATGAACGATTCTCCACCGAGATCACGAACGATGCTCTACATAGCCACATACACAGTCAGCATGGATCATAAAAGGAGGATCTTTGATTCATGAGCCCTCCCGACTCATGAATGAATCATGTTCATGAACGTGAATGCGCACCTCCATGCGCTCCGCCAGCCCCGCCTCCACGCCCCCCAGCCGCTGTGTCAGCGCCTCCGGGACCTTCCTGTGTCTTTTCCGCGACAGCCCATCCGCCATTATTGCCTGCGCAAATAAAGCCCAACAAGTGATGCAATGGTCAATTTCAAATCATGCTTGAAGTATCCGAGGGACTGCCATGATCAGCAAGCAGTCAGTGGCGGGTGAGAGAGCCAGAGTTCTGTGACTGTCACGGCTTCGGCTTGGGCTTGTGGTAATCATGGTAATCATGTTTGACCGTCACCTTTCATGATAGTCACGTGATGCATCAGTAGATGCTGTACTGGTGGCTTCTAACGGCAGTGGCATCTCGCGCGTTGCCAACATGTAGTCAGCAACGCACTCACAAACGTTACATGCGCTGAGGGTGCCTCTTGACAATTTTTGTAGAGCAAAACTGTAAGGAGAAATTGCTGCACTCCTTGCTCAATTGCCGCTCCTGGCATGCATGACACTACTGCTGCGCTTGCGGCTTGAATGCAGGTAATAAATGCACAGGTGCAGGACAACAGTGGCTTCGGTGGCTTCATACAGTAGCTCAGGTGGCGAATGTGCGCGACAATTGCATTCAAAAGAGTGACAGCATTAAGTTATCAGGATCAGTTGCGTCGCAACAGTGCATATTCACTTCTCAGGTTCCTGTTGGTGGACTCAACCAGCACAAGCTGCACAGGTTGTAAGGGAGCTGATGTTTTCCGAATCGAGAGTTGACGCGTCAAAGCTGGCGACTTCGACAGATTCATGACTAGCATGTGCTTATGTATGACAGGCTGCCATATGCATTGTTCCAATGCAAGGCAACGGTAAGCTCAGACGACAGAATCAGTTTCATCGCACGGCCGACACACACAGTGCGACAAGGATTGCTGGCTGACCTACACTGACGATGAGTACACTTTGAATATGAGAGATAAGCTGTATGAACTTTGACCAGATCTTGCTTAAGGAATGAGTAACGCTCAGCAGGCAACAGCGACTGCAATGCAGCCGGTCGCCTGGAACGCGAACTGCCACACTTCCAAGATTTGATCATGGTTTCAGGTATGTTTTCGCTTACCTCCGCTCCCCTGATCATGAGCACGGCAGCTCCAGCGGCGCACAACACCAGCGCGGCGGTGTGCGCAGGGCACTTCGCATTAAAAAGGGACGCCATGCTGCGCTGCTGGGTTGCCTCCCGGCCTAGCCAAGCCACATCCACGCGCATATGCGCGCACATGGATGACGCATCCAACAGTTGAACTTCCTGGAATAGTTGAACTTCATACAGTTTTGTTGTTGTTGTTGTCTGCAGACACGAGAGAGACCATGCGGTACAGCAGCGGCGGCGGCGCGCGAGGGCGCTGCTGCCAGCTGCTGCTCGCGCTGGCGGCCTGCTGCAGCCCGGTGCGGTGCTTCGTGACTCCCAGCTTCTCTGTTGCGACGCGTTTCCGATGCATGCCGGCAGCAGCGCCGCCAACATCCAGTGCACCGTGCAGCAGGAGCGCCAGAAGTCCGCTTGCGGCGTCGCCTCTTTTTGGGCAGCGAGACGGAGCCGGCGACATGCCAGCAGACCAGAACAACAAGCACATGAGGCGCATGGTCAAATCAAATGGGTTTGGCAGGCTGCAGCATAGGCTGCTGCAGTCGAAGGAGACAGTGAAGAAGGGTGTCTTGCGGGGGTTGGCGCGCTACCTGCTGATCGCCGCGCTGCTTTTTGCGCCGTTCTTCGCGGTATGTGAGAAGTTCTCGCCGATTGAGCTCAGCTCCCCACCCGCAATAGAGCTGCACATTCCCTCGGCGGCAGCCAAGGACCTGGGCTCGCTGACCATTCCTCAGGTGTCGGTGAAGATCAACAGCTTGAAAGGTGAGAATACGCTGCACATCGTCTTTGTTGACGTGAAGGTGCGAGACTTTTTGTACGTGTTGCAACGAATCTCTCGCTGCACGAATTTGTTGCATGCAATAAACCTGCTCGTCTGTTGCGACTGCGCCAACTTTGTTTCGCCGTCAAGATTAGCATGCATTGGTCAGCTGCAAGAGCTGCTAGACGTGTGGGGTCGAGTGCAGTATGTGTCAATCCTCAGGTTGATTGTAAAAGGCGGCCATTTCGTGAGCTAAGACTGGCTGGGAGCACCCAATTGTTGACATGGTATTGTATGCAGCCAACATCAGTTTTGACGTAAATGCATGTAGGGACAGGACCTCGTTGAGGAGACTGGTGAATTTAGCGCGTGCGCTGCCGTTCCGTTTTCAGTCACTAAACGCTTGGGTGATGCGTGCTCAGATTCTGTGCAGTTTGAGGGCTTATAGCTGCGCTGCGCCGCTGCCTCCAATTGTGAGCGCACTGTTGCGACGCTGCATGCTGCAGTACGTCCGCGCATACAATGCACGCTAGACTGTAACACACTGTGTACAGTAGGAGCAATGCTGTCACACTGTCGCACCTGTAATATGGGCTCTGCGTTCATGCACGGCGCCTGACAGGGCGCGGTTGCGGACCCGCCGCCCTGGTTGTGAATTGGTGCAATTGCCACGCACAAAACCTATACTCACCTTCTGCAGTGCGGGTGCGCGGTATAGTACCTGGAGGACAGGTGAGTCGCAGCTTGCAGTTCGGTACCAACAACGCAGCGCCGCGCTGCTGCTGAGAGCACGAAGCTGGTGTTGCGCTTGCATTGTATTTCCCTTGGGGCTGTGGAACTGCGGATTTCAGCGCAGGTTGCTGACAACATAACTCTTACCACTCCAAAAAGCAGCATGCACCTAGCGTTGTACCGTCTACTCTCCGCACACGAAGCCGGTGCAGGCGCACTGCGCCAACGCACGTTTCGACCCATGCTCATCGCCCCGAAATTCTATTGCACGCTGCTGCTGTCGTGTGCAGCTTCAGCGCGGCACGTCGCCAGGACGGGAGAGTCACAGCTGACGCTGTCGTCGACGGCGGCGGCGGGCGCGGCGGCGCTGCTGCTCGAGCCCGCAGTTGCCACCGTCGCGGCGGTGGCGACGGGGCTGTCGGAGACGGTCGTTGCGCGCGCCAAGCTGCAGAAGATGCGCAAGGGGGGCGGGAAGCGGCCGCCGCCGTCGAGCTGAGCATTGCCGTCGCCGTGTGAAGGCGTCGGGGCTGTCGGAGACGGTCGTTGCACGCGCCACGCTGCAGAAGATGTGGAAGGAGGGCGGGAAGCGGGCGCCGCTGCCTTCGAGCTGAGCGCTGACGTCGCAGTGTGGAGTTGAAGTTTGTGGGGGGAAGGGGGGGGGGGGAGAGGGTATAATTGATGCAGGCGGTTCACGGGAGAAGGGGAGGGGAGGGGGTATAGTTGAAGTGAGCGGTTTGGGGGAAGGGGAAGGGGATGGGAGAGGAGGGCCGTGGAGGGAGCTTCAGCACATGAATGTGCGCCCGGAGAAGAGCACTGAGATTGCCAATGGATGATTTAAAGACCTGCGGCGAGGCAGCGGGGGCGTCCCGCGTGTATTAGTTTGGTGTTCAAGGGGGGGGGCGGGGGGGGATTTCAGATGGAGAGGGTGTCACGCAGCAGTGCTCCACATCGCCGTGCTCTATGAGTGGCTAAAGCGAAACCTGCGTGTGTATCGAGTGTCTGTGCAGAGAGCGACACAGACCGGCACAGAGAGAGAGACAGAGAGCGCGAAAGCGAGCGAGAGAGCAAAAGAAGCGAGCGTACAATCCGTGACCGCCCGCAAGTATTACAATTGCTTAAGTCGGTTATAGCGTTCCATCAGCGCTCAGCTGCTGGCCAGCGCTCAGGCGCAGGCCAGCGCTCCGCTGCTGATGGACTTGTGTTGTGGTAATGATGTGTTTGTGGCGCCTGCTGGCCGCGGGCGCCGCCGCGGTTACTTGTTGTAGAGAATACTTGAAGTTGATGTATACCGCAATATACCGACATATACCCCAGAGCTTCTCGAAAGTGTCACTGGTCCCAATAGGGCGCGTGGCATTTACTTTTCCGCTGTGTTTAGCGCTGTGCCTGAGTGGTGGGCAGACCGCGCTGTTGAGCACCACCCTGCGTTCAGCAGCGGTTTCACGCTTGCATTTGCCGTATGCCGCAGAAGCTCCTGAGTTCAAACGCTGGTATGTGAAGCATCATCGCCAGAGCCCTGATGTATTCACGGACTTCATGTACTGCAAGTGGGTCTATAGCCTCGCCAGCGAGCACATTGTTCTGGCTATAGCTATGCAGTCGCTCTGAAAATGCAGTACATGTAGCTGCAGCTGTCAAGCTGCACCTTTCTGTGTCTTTCTGATGCTCTGCTGCTGCCTGCAATGCCCATCCACAATGTGAGTAAATGGCAGCCCCTTGTGTCAAGCTTGGCCGTTGTAACCTGCTTTCACGCGCACCATGACATACTTCAAAGTTATATACCATATCCCTGGCGGGGATGCCATGGCACACACTAAGACACCTTGACATTCTCTTCTCATTGAAGCATGCTCATCAACAGACCTACTTGTCGCAACTGCGCAGCTGACGCTGTAAATGACATGATTGCAGCATTTGGCGTTTGCATGCAAACATGGGCACGCAGTCACATGTAAACAAAACACCACATGTGAATAATTTGTACTACTTGATTGTACTTTTTATTAATTCTCGCTCAGGGCGCGAAAAAGCCCAGATGATTGGCATCTAGCTGTAAGGAATCTACATGTCGTATGACAGTCTGAAAGTGTCGCAACGACAACCACTCAAACGCCGCCGCCGCCAAATGGCATCTCGGGGTCCTCCCCTACGTCCTCCTCCATGCGCCCCCCCCCCCTGGATTCTGCCATGTGTGTCATGACACGGCCAGAGTACGCCATGTGGAGCGCTGCCGACAGTGCCGAGCGTAAGCGCGCCAGGGCGATGCCCTTGAGAGCTTTAGGGCGCGCTCCTCCGGGCACTGACATCCTGCTGGCATACTCCGTCGCCACAGCCTCCAGCAGCTTCCGCCCCTGCTCCCCGATGCTGCCAAATGACCCTATTGCCAATGTGGCAAGTTTGTAGCAATTCTGATCATAATGACCAGAATAGTGGGTAGTCTTGGCGGCCTCTTGGTCGCGGCAGCATCGCTCGGGGTCTGCTGCAGTCTTCGCCGCCCGCGACGCCACCTGTGCCTCGAAGCAGGTAACGTCCACCATGAGCGGTAGGTGGCGTGTCGGGTCGTCGTAGCCGGTCACCGGGAAGGCGTCGGCAGGCAGCACGATGTCCATCCTGCGACTCCCCGGCGGCCCGGCGGACCCCAGAAACGGCGTGTAGTCCTCGTCCACCAGTCCCGTTTTGAGGTATTGCCGCAGGAGGCGCTGCGTGGCCCTCTTGACGCTATTGTGGACAATGGTGTCGTGCGCCTTGACGCGTGGCGCTTGACACAGCCGTGCATGCAGGGTGCCGCCCGGCGACTTCCCGCACAGCTTGCAGCCTGCCGTCTGCTCCTCTACTCCGATGGCGCGTTTGACGGCCAGCTGCCAGGATAGGCCATCGAACGAAGCCGTTGTGGAGTACATGGGCTCGTTGAGGAATGCCATGCCGATCGAGTGCATGTGGCGCTGCGACCGGAATCGAGCAAGTGCTTGCGTGCGTTGCGTGCCCTGCGGCAGCTGTTGCAGGTCCGCCTCCACCTTATCTGCAAGCTCCGTAGCGACGGCATCTGCAAGCGCACTCTGATTGGGGCGCTTCAGGCTACACTGCAACTGCAGAGCACTGGCGTCAAGTACGCAAGCAGCATCCGCACCAGTGCCACCACCTGCTGTCGGCCGCAGCGGCGGCTGCTGCGTAGGTGGTTGCTGCTGCAGTGGCGTTAGCGCTGGTGGCAGTATATGTTCCAGCTTGTCACCTGTTGCTGCACGTAGAGATGTGGCAGCTGTGGCGATCGTCCGCATGAGGGGCAGGCGCGCCACCTCTGCTGCTGCTGCGCCTTGTAGCATTGCTGGTGTGGAACGCGCAGCGCCTGCATTGACGGCTGCCGCTGCTGCGTGCGCTGGTGCTGCAGCTGTGCCGCCTGCCGTTGCTGCTGCTGCCAGTGGTGTTGCTGCTGCCGCAGGTGTTGGTGCAGCACCTGCCGCATTGGCCGCTGCCACCGCCATTGCCGCTGTCGCAGCCGGCACGGTTGCGGCGCCGCCTGCCGACGCTGCTCCTGTTGCAGGTGCTGCAGCAGCCCTTAGGCTAGTAGGGCCTGTAGCAGCTGTATTGCCTATGCCCGCAGCCGCTGCTGTTGATGCTGCAGTTAGTGATGCCGCCGAGGCCACTTGAGGTGCAACATGTTCTGCCGCTGCTGCAGCAGCCTCTGATGCTGGAGCAGCTGCTGCTGCCGCCGCTGCTGCTGCCGCCGGAGTAGTTGCGCCGTGCGCCGCCGCTGCTGCTGCTGCCGCTGGTGCCGCCTGTGCTGCCGCCGCGGCCCCTGATCCAGCGGCAGCTGCGTCGTGTGTTGCCAGAATGGCTGCGCCATAAGCGCGGCCAGCCGCTGATGCAGTTGCCGCTGCCGGAGCGGTCGCGCCTCCACTAGCAACCGCCGCTGCCGCTGTAACAGTTGCCGCTGCTGATGCTGCTGGTGCTGGTGCTGCTGCCGCTGCTGCCGGTGCCGCTTGTGTTGCCGCATCCTCAGCAGCGTTGTCTGCAGCCGCTTGAGGAGCCGCCTGCTGCAGCACCCCCGCCCATCCAGAGAGTGCTGGTTGCAGCGCTTGCAACGTGCCCGCCACATACGCAGCATCAGCGATGTCGCAGGCGCTGGTAATGCCAAGGCCGCCATGCCGTGTTGGGAGTCGCGCTTGCTGTAAGGCTGGGCCGTGCGCTGCCAGATGGAAGTGGGCCCCACTTTGCTCAAACTGGCGCCAGGTCTGGCCTGGTGGCTGCAGGCCCATTGAGTGCTCAAGCACCCACTGCGTGACCCGATCCCACTCCTTGGCGGCTGGCGCTGTCTGCGTAGTGGGAATGGTGCGCAGGCAGTACGTCATGCGAGGCACCACGCAGTAGCGCAGTAACCTGAACATAGCCCTCGGAGATGTCAGGCGCGCGCATCGCTCTGCGAATCGAGCCCCTGCCCCGCCTGCACCCGCTTCCCTGCGCAGCCATGCGTCCACAAAGCTGCTGTGGCCCACCGGCACCCCCAGCAACACAGCTCCACGGTTCTGATTTTCATCCGTATCCCCCACTAGCTGAACGCCCAGCTGCTGCAGCAGTTGCCGCTCGTGGTCTGTCACCACATGCCCCCTGCCAGGCAGCGCGCGTGACTTGGTGAGGTTTAGCTCCAGCCCCACCTCCGCAAAGTGTTGTTTGAGCTGCGCCACCGCCTGTATGTCATCCTGAGTCAGCGTGCAAGCGCCTGTTCGGACGTTGGCATCGTCCATGTAGGCGCCCATCCGCCTCCGCGCGCGCTGCGCAGCCGCCGCCTCATTGAACCGTTTCAAGCACTGAGCAATGGCGCCGCAGAAGAGCATCGGTGCCGCGGGGTCCCCTGCTTAAACCCGCGCTGAGACATGATGATGCGCGTGGAGCCGTCAACGTGCTGGAACAGCAGGCGTGGCCGAGTGCGAACGTATGTGCCGATGAAGTAGTCGAGGAAGTCCGGCAGCTGTGCTGCTACCCATTCCGCTGCCGCCAGGACGAACACCATGTTGAAGGCATTCTTGAGGTCCAGCATGAACTGCCAGTGACCGAGCTCATACGCGAGTTTGCCGGCCATGGCCGCTTTCTCCGCTCCTGCTGAGACGGCTACCCCATACTGCCCGTCTGGCTCAAGGAGCTCCGCCAGGAAGTCTTTGCGGTCTGCCACGTACACCGAAGTGCATAGTCGCTGCAGCACCTCGCCGCAAACGATGGGCCGCTGCTTAGCTGTACCATCTTCCTGTTGTTCTGCAAGTGGCGTCAGGCGCCCCGCGCCATGCAACTGCCAGAAGGCATCCGGCAGCCGCGCAGCCTCCTGCATAACGGTCTGAAGCCACCGTGTGAGGACAGCAGCAAACTCATGCCGTCCCCAGCTTGTGCGTAGCGCATCCTGCAGGTGGCTGTAGCGCAGCCCCGATGGGCCTGCTCCACTGTAAGGGCTTGCTCGCTGGATGAGCTTGGCAACCGTCTCTGGCTCAATTCTTGATTGTACTTTTTATTAATTCTCGCTCAGGGCGCGAAAAAGCCCAGATGATTGGCATCTAGCTGTAAGGAATCTACATGTCGTATGACAGTCTGAAAGTGTCGCAACGACAACCACTCAAACGCCGCCGCCGCCAAATGGCATCTCGGGGTCCTCCCCTACGTCCTCCTCCATGTGCCCCCCCCCCCTGGATTCTGCCATGTGTGTCATGACACGGCCAGAGTACGCCATGTGGAGCGCTGCCGACAGTGCCGAGCGTAAGCGCGCCAGGGCGATGCCCTTGAGAGCTTTAGGGCGCGCTCCTCCGGGCACTGACATCCTGCTGGCATACTCCGTCGCCACAGCCTCCAGCAGCTTCCGCCCCTGCTCCCCGATGCTGCCAAATGACCCTATTGCCAATGTGGCAAGTTTGTAGCAATTCTGATCATAATGACCAGAATAGTGGGTAGTTTTGGCGGCCTCTTGGTCGCGGCAGCATCGCTCGGGGTCTGCTGCAGTCTTCGCCGCCCGCGACGCCACCTGTGCCTCGAAGCAGGTAACGTCCACCATGAGCGGTAGGTGGCGTGTCGGGTCGTCGTAGCCGGTCACCGGGAAGGCGTCGGCAGGCAGCACGATGTCCATCCTGCGACTCCCCGGCGGCCCGGCGGACCCCAGAAACGGCGTGTAGTCCTCGTCCACCAGTCCCGTTTTGAGGTATTGCCGCAGGAGGCGCTGCGTGGCCCTCTTGACGCTATTGTGGACAATGGTGTCGTGCGCCTTGACGCGTGGCGCTTGACACAGCCGTGCATGCAGGGTGCCGCCCGGCGACTTCCCGCACAGCTTGCAGCCTGCCGTCTGCTCCTCTACTCCGATGGCGCGTTTGACGGCCAGCTGCCAGGATAGGCCATCGAACGAAGCCGTTGTGGAGTACATGGGCTCGTTGAGGAATGCCATGCCGATCGAGTGCATGTGGCGCTGCGACCGGAATCGAGCAAGTGCTTGCGTGCGTTGCGTGCCCTGCGGCAGCTGTTGCAGGTCCGCCTCCACCTTATCTGCAAGCTCGGTAGCGACGGCATCTGCAAGCGCACTCTGATTGGGGCGCTTCAGGCTACACTGCAACTGCAGAGCACTGGCGTCAAGTACGCAAGCAGCATCCGCACCAGTGCCACCACCTGCTGTCGGCCGCAGCGGCGGCTGCTGCGTAGGTGGTTGCTGCTGCAGTGGCGTTAGCGCTGGTGGCAGTATATGTTCCAGCTTGTCACCTGTTGCTGCACGTAGAGATGTGGCAGCTGTGGCGATCGTCTGCATGAGGGGCAGGCGCGCCACCTCTGCTGCTGCTGCGCCTTGTAGCATTGCTGGTGTGGAACGCGCAGCGCCTGAATTGACGGCTGCCGCTGCTGCGTGCGCTGGTGCTGCAGCTGTGCCGCCTGCCGTTGCTGCTGCTGCCAGTGGTGTTGCTGCTGCCGCAGGTGTTGGTGCAGCACCTGCCGCATTGGCCGCTGCCACCGCCATTGCCGCTGTCGCAGCCGGCACGGTTGCGGCGCCGCCTGCCGACGCTGCTCCTGTTGCAGGTGCTGCAGCAGCCCTTAGGCTAGTAGGGCCTGTAGCAGCTGTATTGCCTATGCCCGCAGCCGCTGCTGTTGATGCTGCAGTTAGTGATGCCGCCGAGGCCACTTGAGGTGCAACATGTGCTGCCGCTGCTGCAGCAGCCTCTGATGCTGGAGCAGCTGCTGCTGCCGCCGCTGCTGCTGCCGCCGGAGTAGTTGCGCCGTGCGCCGCCGCTGCTGCTGCTGCCGCTGGTGCCGCCTGTGCTGCCGCCGCGGCCCCTGATCCAGCGGCAGCTGCGTCGTGTGTTGCCGGAATGGCTGCGCCATAAGCGCGGCCAGCCGCTGATGCAGTTGCCGCTGCCGGGGCGGTCGCGCCTCCACTGGCAACCGCCGCTGCCGCTGTAACAGTTGCCGCTGCTGATGCTGCTGGTGCTGGTGCTGCTGCCGCTGCTGCCGGTGCCGCTTGTGTTGCCGCATCCTCAGCAGCGTTGTCTGCAGCCGCTTGAGGAGCCGCCTGCTGCAGCACCCCCGCCCATCCAGAGAGTGCTGGTTGCAGCGCTTGCAACGTGCCCGCCACATACGCAGCATCAGCGATGTCGCAGGCGCTGGTAATGCCAAGGCCGCCATGCCGTGTTGGGAGTCGCGCTTGCTGTAAGGCTGGGCCGTGCGCTGCCAGATGGAAGTGGGCCCCACTTTGCTCAAACTGGCGCCAGGTCTGGCCTGGTGGCTGCAGGCCCATTGAGTGCTCAAGCACCCACTGCGTGACCCGATCCCACTCCTTGGCGGCTGGCGCTGTCTGCGTAGTGGGAATGGTGCGCAGGCAGTACGTCATGCGAGGCACCACGCAGTAGCGCAGTAACCTGAACATAGCCCTCGGAGATGTCAGGCGCGCGCATCGCTCTGCAAATCGAGCCCCTGCCCCGCCTGCACCCGCTTCCCTGCGCAGCCATGCGTCCACAAAGCTGCTGTGGCCCACCGGCACCCCCAGCAACACAGCTCCACGGTTCTGATTTTCATCCGTATCCCCACTAGCTGAACGCCCAGCTGCTGCAGCAGTTGCCGCTCGTGGTCTGTCACCACATGCCCCCTGCCAGGCAGCGCGCGTGACTTGGTGAGGTTTAGCTCCAGCCCCACCTCCGCAAAGTGTTGTTTGAGCTGCGCCACCGCCTGTATGTCATCCTGAGTCAGCGTGCAAGCGCCTGTTCGGACGTTGGCATCGTCCATGTAGGCGCCCATCCGCCTCCGCGCGCGCTGCGCAGCCGCCGCCTCATTGAACCGTTTCAAGCACTGAGCAATGGCGCCGCAGAAGAGCATCGGTGCCGCGGGGTCCCCCTGCTTAAACCCGCGCTGAGACATGATGATGCGCGTGGAGCCGTCAACGTGCTGGAACAGCAGGCGTGGCCGAGTGCGAACGTATGTGCCGATGAAGTAGTCGAGGAAGTCCGGCAGCTGTGCTGCTACCCATTCCGCTGCCGCCAGGACGAACACCATGTTGAAGGCATTCTTGAGGTCCAGCATGAACTGCCAGTGACCGAGCTCATACGCGAGTTTGCCGGCCATGGCCGCTTTCTCCGCTCCTGCTGAGACGGCTACCCCATACTGCCCGTCTGGCTCAAGGAGCTCCGCCAGGAAGTCTTTGCGGTCTGCCACGTACACCGAAGTGCATAGTCGCTGCAGCACCTCGCCGCAAACGATGGGCCGCTGCTTAGCTGTACCATCTTCCTGTTGTTCTGCAAGTGGCGTCAGGCGCCCCGCGCCATGCAACTGCCAGAAGGCATCCGGCAGCCGCGCAGCCTCCCGCATAACGGTCTGAAGCCACCGTGTGAGGACAGCAGCAAACTCATGCCGTCCCCAGCTTGTGCGTAGCGCATCCTGCAGGTGGCTGTAGCGCAGCCCCGATGGGCCTGCTCCACTGTAAGGGCTTGCTCGCTGGATGAGCTTGGCAACCGTCTCTGGCTCAATTCCCTCCCCCTGTAACAGGCTGAGTTCTGCTGGCATGTCGGCTGCTTTCGCCACAAGCTGATCAACCATGCCGGATAGCTCATGGAGTTGTTCCCCTGGCGCAGCGGGGGGGTGTTTGGACTGCATGGCGGCAAAGCAGTCATCATCAGGTATCGCCACCGTTTTGGGCTGAAGGAAACGCGCTGCCTGCTGTAGCCCCCCCCGTGTGCCCATGCACTGTAGGACGTAGGCGTTGATCGCTGCCTCCGTTTGCTGGCGCGCGCGCCAGCGCCGGTGCGCACGCGCGTGTGCGAGGAGCGCTGGCACCAACCGGTCAAGCTCACCGCGTGCCAACATTCTGATTCTGTCGGAGCGAGTGATGCCAGGTGCGCCATCGGTGGAGGTGATGAGTGATGGCATGAGGTGGTGTAGAATCGTGGATCTTTGCAGTCGCTGCACCCGCCCTGCGGAATCTGGCTCCCGCGCCGCATTGACGAACATCGTCATTGTGTGTGCCAACAGATGTGTTGCTGCGTTCTCCAGTGCAGCTCCCACATAGCGACGATTGCGTGGTCTAGCAAGGCTTCTAGTTGTCGCGAACTGCAGCTTGCACAGCTCATCGAGGCTGATGCTGTCAAGCACTGCTGCGACTGCGGGGGTTGAGATGGTCCACGTGAAAAGCCCACCTGCCCCACCTGCTGCGCCTGCAGGGCCTGGCGCTGCCGCTGCTGTCGCCGCACCTGCCGCTCTGGGGCCCCCTCCGCCGCCGCCGCGGCCGCCACGACCACAGCCTCGTCCGCCGCTGTCGCTGCTGCGACCGCTGCCACGGCCACCGCGGCCGTTTTGAGTTCGCGCGCCACTGCCGCTGTTGCTAGCACCGCCGCTGCGGCTGCTGGCATCACTGCTGCGGCCGTTGCCAGCGCCGCTGTCCTTAGTACCGGCTGCACTGCCGCCGCCGGCACCGCTGCTGCTGCCGCCTCCGGTTCTGCTGCCGCTAGTCGCTCTGCTACTGCTGATGTCTGCATCATTGCTGCCGCTGCGAACGCGTCCTCCATTGCCACGTCCGCGCCCTCCACTGCGACCCCGACCCCCTCGTGTAGCACTGCTGCCCCCACGTTCCGGCCTCTTCGAGCTGCCGGAGGAGCTGCTGCCACCAGCCTGAGCAGCAGGTGCCTGCTGCGCGTGCGCTGGTCCCTTTGCGTAGGGGTTGCCGATGGGTGTGCACGCCGGTTGCTGCTGTGGCAGCGACGTGGTAGCTGTTGCCGTCGATGCATCAGGTGCTAGCGGTGCTGCTGATGCTGTTGTTGACAATGTTGCCGCCACTGCAGCGGGTGAAGTGATAGGCCTGCATTTGCGGCAGTGCTTGCCCGCGCTGGCATCGCTGCTGTCCACTCTGAATGTCTTGTTGGCATGAAACAGGTTTTTGCACAAGGCACACTCGGTGTAGATGGTTTGCAAGTGCGACGTGCTGAGGTCGGAGCGCTCCAGGAACGTTGTTGCTGTCCCACTGTGGTGTTTGCGCTGGTGCTTCGCCGCGATGTGGGCGTTTAACCTCTGCTGTAACGAGAGCAGCGACATGCCCTTCTTCACCACGAGGTCGCATAAGTTGCACTTGTACTCCGGGTCCGCACTGCCTCCACCTCCAGCTTCGTCGTCTAGCATCAGAGGTTGCTGTTCCAGACTGTTATGACCTGTTCTAGAGCGCTTGACTGCACTTTGCCCGCCCGTGTGCTCCCCTTCGCCTGTTTGATCGGAAATTGACCAACCGTCATTCTGTACCCTCTTGCGTTTGTGCGCTGCGCGTCCGTCTCCAGTTGCTCTGCTGCTGCCACTCGTGCCATCGTCCTGTTGACAAGCGCCATTGCCATCTGCAGCACTGGTGCTAATATCCTGCGCTTGTGCGCACGCTAGATCGGATTCCTTGCATTTCTGCGCTGATTCAGAGTTGGCAATACGGGCCTCCCGCCGCCGCCATGATATTCTTTTCATGATCTCTGCTACGCCATGGTGCTACATGCTACAGCTACATACCTATCCGCAAGATTGTACTTTTATTATATTCCACTTGTGGCTGTGGAAATGCCATGTTGTAGGTGTGTCGCCTTGTTCTCACTCTTGGATGTAGCATGCAAAGCTTGCACGCCACACCCCGCCCCCCACATCACCCCCAACAAAGCACCCGCAAGCGACTGTCCCCCACATACTAGCAGGGATACCAAACAAAGCTACAAGACTCTCCCCCCACAGACAGACCCGTCTTAGGGCCACCCAGCTCCACGCAGATTCCATCTCAAAGTTTTCATGCAGGCCAAGGTCACCATAATGGGCCCTGAACTGGAGATTGTGGCTATCTACGTGAACCCCGATATCATAAAGATAAGCAGAGGGAGTCACTGGGCGCCAGGCGCTGACGCTAGAAAGAAAGGCTATATAACTAAGCAAAGCATCGCCTCCTTGATGAGCGGGACGGTGGTTCACCGGGCCTCCCATATCACCCCCAACAAAGCATCCGCAAGCGACTGTCCCCCACACACTAGCAGGGATACCAAAGAAAGCTGCAAGACTCTCCCCCCACAGACAGACCCTTCTAAGGGCCACCCAGCTCCACGCAGACTCCATCTCAAAGTTTTCATGCAGGCCAAGGTCACCATGATGGGCCCTGAACTGGAGATTGTGGCGATCTACGTGAACCCCGATATCATAGAGATAAGCAGAGGGAGTCACTGGGCGCCAGGCGCTGACGCTAGAGAAAAAGGCTATATAACTAAGTAAAGCATCGCCTCCTTGATGAGCGAGGTCACGGCTCACCGCAGGCTGCAAGCCTGACAAGATATTGCCATTTACCGCTGCGAGTAACTTGTGGTTGGTGCCGTGGCGTGCAGCCGACTCCGCTTGCTCTCCAAGCACGCCAAGCCGCTGCCTGTCCCTCCTCCGCACGCCAGCCAGGGCTTCCGAGACACCACCACATGTTTGAAGTTCTCTCGAAGGGGCTACGCACGCTGGCATCACCTGAGGGCCGCTGGTGCTAGCTCCTGCAAGCCCTGCAGCCCAGCCCACCCACCAAACCAGCCGCATTCGCTGCCACGCCTTTCGGCGTTAACGAGCTTGGGACGCTGTTTGTACTTTTTATTAATTCTCGCTCAGGGCGCGAAAAAGCCCAGATGATTGGCATCTAGCTGTAAGGAATCTACATGTCGTATGACAGTCTGAAAGTGTCGCAACGACAACCACTCAAACGCCGCCGCCGCCAAATGGCATCTCGGGGTCCTCCCCTACGTCCTCCTCCATGTGCCCCCCCCCCTGGATTCTGCCATGTGTGTCATGACACGGCCAGAGTACGCCATGTGGAGCGCTGCCGACAGTGCCGAGCGTAAGCGCGCCAGGGCGATGCCCTTGAGTTTGTACTTTTATTATATTCCACTTGTGGCTGTGGAAATGCTGTTTGTACTTTTATTATATTCCACTTGTGGCTGTGGAAATGCCATGTTGTAGGTGTGTCGCCTTGTTCTCACTCTTGGATGTAGCATGCAAAGCTTGCACGCCACACCCCGCCCCCCACATCACCCCCAACAAAGCACCCGCAAGCGACTGTCCCCCACATACTAGCAGTTTGTACTTTTATTATATTCCACTTGTGGCTGTGGAAATGCCATGTTGTAGGTGTGTCGCCTTGTTCTCACTCTTGGATGTAGCATGCAAAGCCTGCACGCCACACCCCGCCCCCCACATCACCCCCAACAAAGCACCCGCAAGCGACTGTCCCCCACATACTAGCAGGGATACCAAACAAAGCTACAAGACTCTCCCCCCACAGACAGACCCGTCTTAGGGCCACCCAGCTCCACGCAGACTCCATCTCAAAGTTTTCATGCAGTTTGTACTTTTGTACCCTAGGGGTACTTGTCAGCAGATTGTCAGCAAGATTGTACTTTTTATTAATTCTCGCTCAGGGCGCGAAAAAGCCCAGATGATTGGCATCTAGCTGTAAGGAATCTACATGTCGTATGACAGTCTGAAAGTGTCGCAACGACAACCACTCAAACGCCGCCGCCGCCAAATGGCATCTCGGGGTCCTCCCCTACGTCCTCCTCCATGTGCCCCCCCCCCCTGGATTCTGCCATGTGTGTCATGACACGGCCAGAGTACGCCATGTGGAGCGCTGCCGACAGTGCCGAGCGTAAGCGCGCCAGGGCGATGCCCTTGAGAGCTTTAGGGCGCGCTCCTCCGGGCACTGACATCCTGCTGGCATACTCCGTCGCCACAGCCTCCAGCAGCTTCCGCCCCTGCTCCCCGATGCTGCCAAATGACCCTATTGCCAATGTGGCAAGTTTGTAGCAATTCTGATCATAATGACCAGAATAGTGGGTAGTTTTGGCGGCCTCTTGGTCGCGGCAGCATCGCTCGGGGTCTGCTGCAGTCTTCGCCGCCCGCGACGCCACCTGTGCCTCGAAGCAGGTAACGTCCACCATGAGCGGTAGGTGGCGTGTCGGGTCGTCGTAGCCGGTCACCGGGAAGGCGTCGGCAGGCAGCACGATGTCCATCCTGCGACTCCCCGGCGGCCCGGCGGACCCCAGAAACGGCGTGTAGTCCTCGTCCACCAGTCCCGTTTTGAGGTATTGCCGCAGGAGGCGCTGCGTGGCCCTCTTGACGCTATTGTGGACAATGGTGTCGTGCGCCTTGACGCGTGGCGCTTGACACAGCCGTGCATGCAGGGTGCCGCCCGGCGACTTCCCGCACAGCTTGCAGCCTGCCGTCTGCTCCTCTACTCCGATGGCGCGTTTGACGGCCAGCTGCCAGGATAGGCCATCGAACGAAGCCGTTGTGGAGTACATGGGCTCGTTGAGGAATGCCATGCCGATCGAGTGCATGTGGCGCTGCGACCGGAATCGAGCAAGTGCTTGCGTGCGTTGCGTGCCCTGCGGCAGCTGTTGCAGGTCCGCCTCCACCTTATCTGCAAGCTCGGTAGCGACGGCATCTGCAAGCGCACTCTGATTGGGGCGCTTCAGGCTACACTGCAACTGCAGAGCACTGGCGTCAAGTACGCAAGCAGCATCCGCACCAGTGCCACCACCTGCTGTCGGCCGCAGCGGCGGCTGCTGCGTAGGTGGTTGCTGCTGCAGTGGCGTTAGCGCTGGTGGCAGTATATGTTCCAGCTTGTCACCTGTTGCTGCACGTAGAGATGTGGCAGCTGTGGCGATCGTCTGCATGAGGGGCAGGCGCGCCACCTCTGCTGCTGCTGCGCCTTGTAGCATTGCTGGTGTGATTGTACTTTTTATTAATTCTCGCTCAGGGCGCGAAAAAGCCCAGATGATTGGCATCTAGCGGCATCTAGCATCAAGATTGTACTTCTGTTCTGAAGTACAACATGGGTACAGGTGATGGTCATATACTAGTAGGCCTCCACGAGATGCGGATAGGTATGTAGCTGTAGCATGTAGCACCATGGCGTAGCAGAGATCATGAAAAGAATATCATGGCGGCGGCGGGAGGCCCGTATTGCCAACTCTGAATCAGCGCAGAAATGCAAGGAATCCGATCTAGCGTGCGCACAAGCGCAGGATATTAGCACCAGTGCTGCAGATGGCAATGGCGCTTGTCAACAGGACGATGGCACGAGTGGCAGCAGCAGAGCAACTGGAGACGGACGCGCAGCGCACAAACGCAAGAGGGTACAGAATGACGGTTGGTCGATTTCCGATCAAACAGGCGAAGGGGAGCACACGGGCGGGCAAAGTGCAGTCAAGCGCTCTAGAACAGGTCATAACAGTCTGGAACAGCAACGTCTGATGCTAGACGACGAAGCTGGAGGTGGAGGCAGTGCGGACCCGGAGTACAAGTGCAACTTATGCGACCTCGTGGTGAAGAAGGGCATGTCGCTGCTCTCGTTACAGCAGAGGTTAAACGCCCACATCGCGGCGAAGCACCAGCGCAAACACCACAGTGGGACAGCAACAACGTTCCTGGAGCGCTCCGACCTCAGCACGTCGCACTTGCAAACCATCTACACCGAGTGTGCCTTGTGCAAAAACCTGTTTCATGCCAACAAGACATTCAGAGTGGACAGCAGCGATGCCAGCGCGGGCAAGCACTGCCGCAAATGCAGGCCTATCACTTCACCCGCTGCAGTGGCGGCAACATTGTCAACAACAGCATCAGCAGCACCGCTAGCACCTGATGCATCGACGGCAACAGCTACCACGTCGCTGCCACAGCAGCAACCGGCGTGCACACCCATCGGCAACCCCTACGCAAAGGGACCAGCGCACGCGCAGCAGGCACCTGCTGCTCAGGCTGGTGGCAGCAGCTCCTCCGGCAGCTCAAAGAGGCCGGAACGCGGGGGCAGCAGTGCTACACGAGGGGGTCGGGGTCGCAGTGGAGGGCGCGGACGTGGCAATGGAGGACGCGTTCGCAGCGGCAGCAATGATGCAGACATCAGCAGTAGCAGAGCGACTAGCGGCAGCAGAACCGGAGGCGGCAGCAGCAGCGGTGCCGGCGGCGGCAGTGCAGCCGGTACTAAGGACAGCGGCGCTGGCAACGGCCGCAGCAGTGATGCCAGCAGCCGCAGCGGCGGTGCTAGCAACAGCGGCAGTGGCGCGCGAACTCAAAACGGCCGCGGTGGCCGTGGCAGCGGTCGCAGCAGCGACAGCGGCGGACGAGGCTGTGGTCGTGGCGGCCGCGGCGGCGGCGGAGGGGGCCCCAGAGCGGCAGGTGCGGCGACAGCAGCGGCAGCGCCAGGCCCTGCAGGCGCAGCAGGTGGGGCAGGTGGGCTTTTCACGTGGACCATCTCAACCCCCGCAGTCGCAGCAGTGCTTGACAGCATCAGCCTCGATGAGCTGTGCAAGCTGCAGTTCGCGACAACTAGAAGCCTTGCTAGACCACGCAATCGTCGCTATGTGGGAGCTGCACTGGAGAACGCAGCAACACATCTGTTGGCACACACAATGACGATGTTCGTCAATGCGGCGCGGGAGCCAGATTCCGCAGGGCGGGTGCAGCGACTGCAAAGATCCACGATTCTACACCACCTCATGCCATCACTCATCACCTCCACCGATGGCGCACCTGGCATCACTCGCTCCGACAGAATCAGAATGTTGGCACGCGGTGAGCTTGACCGGTTGGTGCCAGCGCTCCTCGCACACGCGCGTGCGCACCGGCGCTGGCGCGCGCGCCAGCAAACGGAGGCAGCGATCAACGCCTACGTCCTACAGTGCATGGGCACACGGGGGGGGCTACAGCAGGCAGCGCGTTTCCTTCAGCCCAAAACGGTGGCGATACCTGATGATGACTGCTTTGCCGCCATGCAGTCCAAACACCCCCCCGCTGCGCCAGGGGAACAACTCCATGAGCTATCCGGCATGGTTGATCAGCTTGTGGCGAAAGCAGCCGACATGCCAGCAGAACTCAGCCTGTTACAGGGGGAGGGAATTGAGCCAGAGACGGTTGCCAAGCTCATCCAGCGAGCAAGCCCTTACAGTGGAGCAGGCCCATCGGGGCTGCGCTACAGCCACCTGCAGGATGCGCTACGCACAAGCCGGGGACGGCATGAGTTTGCTGCTGTCCTCACACGGTGGCTTCAGACCGTTATGCGGGAGGCTGCGCGGCTGCCGGATGCCTTCTGGCAGTTGCATGGCGCGGGGCGCCTGACGCCACTTGCAGAACAACAGGAAGATGGTACAGCTAAGCAGCGGCCCATCGTTTGCGGCGAGGTGCTGCAGCGACTATGCACTTCGGTGTACGTGGCAGACCGCAAAGACTTCCTGGCGGAGCTCCTTGAGCCAGACGGGCAGTATGGGGTAGCCGTCTCAGCAGGAGCGGAGAAAGCGGCCATGGCCGGCAAACTCGCGTATGAGCTCGGTCACTGGCAGTTCATGCTGGACCTCAAGAATGCCTTCAACATGGTGTTCGTCCTGGCGGCAGCGGAATGGGTAGCAGCACAGCTGCCGGACTTCCTCGACTACTTCATCGGCACATACGTTCGCACTCGGCCACGCCTGCTGTTCCAGCACGTTGACGGCTCCACGCGCATCATCATGTCTCAGCGCGGGTTTAAGCAGGGGGACCCCGCGGCACCGATGCTCTTCTGCGGCGCCATTGCTCAGTGCTTGAAACGGTTCAATGAGGCGGCGGCTGCGCAGCGCGCGCGGAGGCGGATGGGCGCCTACATGGACGATGCCAACGTCCGAACAGGCGCTTGCACGCTGACTCAGGATGACATACAGGCGGTGGCGCAGCTCAAACAACACTTTGCGGAGGTGGGGCTGGAGCTAAACCTCACCAAGTCACGCGCGCTGCCTGGCAGGGGGCATGTGGTGACAGACCACGAGCGGCAACTGCTGCAGCAGCTGGGCGTTCAGCTAGTGGGGGATACGGATGAAAATCAGAACCGTGGAGCTGTGTTGCTGGGGGTGCCGGTGGGCCACAGCAGCTTTGTGGACGCATGGCTGCGCAGGGAAGCGGGTGCAGGCGGGGCAGGGGCTCGATTCGCAGAGCGATGCGCGCGCCTGACATCTCCGAGGGCTATGTTCAGGTTACTGCGCTACTGCGTGGTGCCTCGCATGACGTACTGCCTGCGCACCATTCCCACTACGCAGACAGCGCCAGCCGCCAAGGAGTGGGATCGGGTCACGCAGTGGGTGCTTGAGCACTCAATGGGCCTGCAGCCACCAGGCCAGACCTGGCGCCAGTTTGAGCAAAGTGGGGCCCACTTCCATCTGGCAGCGCACGGCCCAGCCTTACAGCAAGCGCGACTCCCAACACGGCATGGCGGCCTTGGCATTACCAGCGCCTGCGACATCGCTGATGCTGCGTATGTGGCGGGCACGTTGCAAGCGCTGCAACCAGCACTCTCTGGATGGGCGGGGGTGCTGCAGCAGGCGGCTCCTCAAGCGGCTGCAGACAACGCTGCTGAGGATGCGGCAACACAAGCGGCACCGGCAGCAGCGGCAGCAGCACCAGCACCAGCAGCATCAGCAGCGGCAACTGTTACAGCGGCAGCGGCGGTTGCTAGTGGAGGCGCGACCGCTCCGGCAGCGGCAACTGCATCAGCGGCTGGCCGCGCTTATGGCGCAGCCATTCTGGCAACACACGACGCAGCTGCCGCTGGATCAGGGGCCGCGGCGGCAGCACAGGCGGCACCAGCGGCAGCAGCAGCAGCGGCGGCGCACGGCGCAACTACTCCGGCGGCAGCAGCAGCGGCGGCAGCAGCAGCTGCTCCAGCATCAGAGGCTGCTGCAGCAGCGGCAGAACATGTTGCACCTCAAGTGGCCTCGGCGGCATCACTAACTGCAGCATCAACAGCAGCGGCTGCGGGCATAGGCAATACAGCTGCTACAGGCCCTACTAGCCTAAGGGCTGCTGCAGCACCTGCAACAGGAGCAGCGTCGGCAGGCGGCGCCGCAACCGTGCCGGCTGCGACAGCGGCAATGGCGGTGGCAGCGGCCAATGCGGCAGGTGCTGCACCAACACCTGCGGCAGCAGCAACACCACTGGCAGCAGCAGCAACGGCAGGCGGCACAGCTGCAGCACCAGCGCACGCAGCAGCGGCAGCCGTCAATGCAGGCGCTGCGCGTTCCACACCAGCAATGCTACAAGGCGCAGCAGCAGCAGAGGTGGCGCGCCTGCCCCTCATGCGGACGATCGCCACAGCTGCCACATCTCTACGTGCAGCAACAGGTGACAAGCTGGAACATATACTGCCACCAGCGCTAACGCCACTGCAGCAGCAACCACCTACGCAGCAGCCGCCGCTGCGGCCGACAGCAGGTGGTGGCACTGGTGCGGATGCTGCTTGCGTACTTGACGCCAGTGCTCTGCAGTTGCAGTGTAGCCTGAAGCGCCCCAATCAGAGTGCGCTTGCAGATGCCGTCGCTACGGAGCTTGCAGATAAGGTGGAGGCGGACCTGCAACAGCTGCCGCAGGGCACGCAACGCACGCAAGCACTTGCTCGATTCCGGTCGCAGCGCCACATGCACTCGATCGGCATGGCATTCCTCAACGAGCCCATGTACTCCACAACGGCTTCGTTCGATGGCCTATCCTGGCAGCTGGCCGTCAAACGCGCCATCGGAGTAGAGGAGCAGACGGCAGGCTGCAAGCTGTGCGGGAAGTCGCCGGGCGGCACCCTGCATGCACGGCTGTGTCAAGCGCCACGCGTCAAGGCGCACGACACCATTGTCCACAATAGCGTCAAGAGGGCCACGCAGCGCCTCCTGCGGCAATACCTCAAAACGGGACTGGTGGACGAGGACTACACGCCGTTTCTGGGGTCCGCCGGGCCGCCGGGGAGTCGCAGGATGGACATCGTGCTGCCTGCCGACGCCTTCCCGGTGACCGGCTACGACGACCCGACACGCCACCTACCGCTCATGGTGGACGTTACCTGCTTCGAGGCACAGGTGGCGTCGCGGGCGGCGAAGACTGCAGCAGACCCCGAGCGATGCTGCCGCGACCAAGAGGCCGCCAAGACTACCCACTATTCTGGTCATTATGATCAGAATTGCTACAAACTTGCCACTTTGGCAATAGGGTCATTTGGCAGCATCGGGGAGCAGGGGCGGAAGTTGCTGGAGGCTGTGGCGACGGAGTATGCCAGCAGGATGTCAGTGCCCGGAGGAGCGCGCCCTAAAGCTCTCAAGGGCATCGCCCTGGCGCGCTTACGCTCGGCACTGTCGGCAGCGCTCCACATGGCGTACTCTGGCCGTGTCATGACACACATGGCAGAATCCAGGGGAGGGGGGCACATGGAGGAGGACGTAGGGGAGGACCCCGAGATGCCATTTGGCGGCGGCGGCGTTTGAGTGGTTGTCGTTGCGACACTTTCAGACTGTCATACGACATGTAGATTCCTTACAGCTAGATGCCAATCATCTGGGCTTTTTCGCGCCCTGAGCGAGAATTAATAAAAAGTACTTGATTTTCTTCCGCCTCTGAGGGGTGGAAACCCTCTTTCTACACAATGAAGAGAACTACTGTGTACACTGTGATAGCGAACGTGTGTGCGCACTCTGCTGCGCTGCTGACCCGAAGGTTGTCGACCAGTGGCATGCGCATGTACTTGGCTCGAATGCCGCTCGCGACATGTGTCATGGCACTAATAACACGCGCCCTCGTCAATGATATAAGACCAACCGCTACCCTTCTGTAAAACCTCCTGGTGCACAGCATTGTAACGTGATGATTTGTGCCGCACCTGCTGTTTGCGCATTCGACCTGACTACCCTGGGCAGCCGTTCGCGCGCGCCCACTGCAGCACCTCCATGCGCCCTTGCTTCCTCGCCGCGTAGCACGTCCAGAAGTCCCAGGGGCACCCGTTAGCACGCGCCCACTGCAGTACACTCAGGTGCCCAGACATTGCGGCAAACATGCACGTCGTTGCATCCCATGGGCACCCGTTGGCTCGCAGCCACTGCAACACCTCGAGGTGCCCACTCTCTGCCGCAGCTCTGCAGACCCAGGTGTCCCAGGGGCACCCGTCGGCATGCGCCCACTTCAGCACGGTGAGATGCCCGCCGTGAGCGGCCATGATGCATGTGAGCGCACTCCACGGGCACCCCTGTGCCCGTGCCCACTGCAGCACCTGGAGGTGCCCTCCACTTGCGGCTTCGCTGCAAGTGTCGCTGTCCCAGACGCAGCCGTTGGCATGCGCCCACTGGAGTACTTGAAGGTGCCCCCAGCGTGCGGCGCCGCTGCACGCGCTCCCATCCCAGGCGCAGTTGTTTTGCCGCAGCCACTGCAGCATGGGATGGTGTCCAGCTTGAGCGGCCAGCCATGCGTGCTTCGTGAGGAGGGGCAAGGCGCACAGGATGCAGACATGCTCGAAGCCTGCAATATAGCCATGGCGTAAGCACGCATCTTGAGCCATCACCGGCGACAGGCCATTCTGCAACGACCAGTGGACAAGGCTGGTGCTGGCGACCGCATCCTCCGTCAAGGTCGCCCATCGCTTCTTCCTAGGCTTGTGGACCTTCTCGGCCGCAGCGCGGAGCGCAACGCAAGTGCTTCTGACCATGAGCGAAGGAAGCACAAAGGCTTCAATGTGCTCAGCGAGCACAGGAATGAGCATGGGATGCTCTGGCGCTGCCCTCGTGCGAGGTGTGGCCCCAGTTTGTGGCATCCTCGTGTTGGTATCGCCTAAGTAGATGCGAACGGCTGCATCTGGTGCTCCGTGGAAATGGGCTGCTGACTGACTGACTGACTGACTGTGCGAGAGAGCGTACTTTTCGCTTTCCTCCCTCCCTTCCCTTCCCTTCCTTCCTTCCTTCGATGACAGAACCTCAACTTTTGGCCAACTTCAAGTTCTGGAAAGATTGACTCTCCCGAGTTACACACACATGAGTAGGCATCAATCAGGCTCGGTCGCAGAGATTGTGTGAGTGATGCGGTAGGCATTCAAAGTCAGCACGAGCTTTGAGAGTTTGTCTTAGTGTGACTTATTGAGCTTGCAGAGCACTCACACCTCACGCATATGGGATGTCGAGTAGGTACTACGTGCAGTATAGACGCCATACCATTAACAACTTGCTCCCGCTGAGACACAGGGGTTTGCCTAAGCACATCCCCTCCCCGTTCACGTCCAGGTATTTGGCACCAACTACTCCTAACCACACCGACTACCATTTGATAGGGTGAAACATGGTGTAGTTAGTGTTGGTTCATTGAGGGTGCAACATGTGAAGTTGCATCGCGGTCACGATAAACTGTGCAACACAATAACCCTTCAAAGTACTCGAGTACAGCCAGCCGAGATCTCCTCACACAACCAATGTGAGCGCTCGTGCCAGCCTCAACTCATAGCGTCAATAAATGACATTTGCTGGCCTGCACTCGAAAGTGTCAAAGGCAGCCATCAAGAGTATTGGTGGCCCCTTCGCGACACAAGACATGTCCTCCAGCGCCCGCGAACATGACCTAACCCTAACCCTAACACAGTTTGTACAGGAAACCTGCAGATGGCGCGGTGGTGCACCTGCATGCAATGGGGCAGTTCAAATTGAGTACAGCGCAGACTAGGCTGCTGCGTTGACGCAAGCTTTTCGATTGCATAGGCAACCCGGCCTCCCTTGGGCCTTTATAAATACAAGTCCATACGTACACCAGAGTTGTCTGGTCAGCTAAGAAAGCCTGCCAGTGTTTTCAGGGCTGATGACAGAGCATTCGCGCACAAATGCCATGGGCATGGTTGTCAACTCAGACTATACGCACTGCAGCATCGCACACCACCATCAGAGGTGCACTGTGCTGGGCACAGCTTTCACAAGCACACCTGCTTGGAAGTATGTGTATATACTGCACATGCTTGTGCACAACAATCTGATGATGCACTCAAACCACAGAAAGGCAATGCAACACGCGTTGTCCCCGTGCATTCTCGCTTCAAAATGTCAATCGAGCACATACATCAGCCAGTGATCACAGCGCAGATGCAGCAAATCAGTTGACTCTTCAATGCACGGCGGTAGATGCACAGCAGGCAGTATGTACATGTACATGAAGCATCAGCGTGAATGCAGTTGATCAGCGCGCCACTGTGGTTGCGAACTGCCGTGGTGGACGGGCAGGACCGGTGCTGTAGGTTTTGCCGCCCCTCAAAATTGTCATGTCACTGCTGTAATGGTGTCGCAGTGCGCATCACCTGCAGCTCAAACGGCTTTGCTGATGGATCGCATTGGTCGACCGCTGTCCTGTACATGCGCAGCGTTGCACATTGAAGTGCTTATTGGTTGAACTGCGCTGCTGCGATGTGCCATCCCTAGTATAGTGGGTTGTCATGCTGAAAAATGCCACACACGCGCACACACACAGGCCTCCTCATCCTTGTACCCTATCACTGCTGCCCTGCTGACATCAAGTTACATCACGTTACAGTTACCATGTGCCACAGGCTCCTTGATCGATATCCCTGCTGCTGCTGCTGCTGCTGCTGCTGCTGTCCTGCCAGCGCTATGCTGTAGCCACTGGGTCCGCTGCTGCTGTCCGAATCAAGCATGCCTGCACACAGCCAGCTGCGTCGCACTGCAACTCACGGCCCCTGCTGCTGCTGCCGACGCCGCTGCGCCGCAGCGCCGCCGCCGCTGCTCTGCATGGCAAGCCATGCGGACGCGCCCACGGCGACTGCGCCCGCCGCCCCCCACACCAGTGCACCCAACCCCCCGCCTTCATCTTTGGCAGTCGCAGCAACAGCAGTGCCGTCAGCGGCGCGCACGCTGTCGCCGCGCTCCAATGGCGGCGCTGCGCTGGCGTCCGTTGTTCTGTTGCCCGCTTCGCCAGCTACGACGATACCCGCTGCAGCGCCGGCAGTGGATGGGGTGCGCGCAGCGTCTGCGGCGGCAGCAGCGCTTGACTCGCTGACCGTATCAACACCGCTTGCTGCGCTAACGGCGGCGGAGGCATTGCCCGACTGCAGCAGCTGCTCGTCAGTTGCTCGCTCCAGCGCAACGCCACGATCAGCACTGGCGCTGCCGCTGCCGCCTGTGCTGCTGCTGTCGCTGCCCCTGCCGCCAAACAGCGCGCCAAGGCTGGCGCCGACGATGTTCGCCGCGCCGCCAATCGTGTTCACAGCGCCGCCAACCAGGGACTGCGCGGCGTGCAGCACCGAGTGGCGGTGGTCCTCGCTGCCATCACTGGGCCTGCTGTTGACGGCAGCGGCGCCGCCGTCACTGCCGCACCCGGTGCCGCTGCTGCCGGCGCCGCCATGATCAGTGGCGCCGAGTGCTGCGCGCTGCTCTTCGTCAGCGGCTGCAGACGCGACGGCAGCCGCGGCAGCGAGCGGCAGCAGCACATAAGCAGCATCGCCCTGCTCCGCAGGCGCCGCCACTGCCACGAACCCGTCGGCGTCGTCGCCCGCGCCCGCCGCCGCTGCTGCAGCGACTGCGGCATCAGCGACACATGAATTTGCCGCAGCAGTTGCAGGCGCCTGCCGCAGCGTCAGCGGCAGCGGTGACACCAGCAGCGGCGGGCTCCCCGCGCCGTCCGAGCTGCGCGCCGCTACCGACTCCCAGGCGCTGTCGCAGCTGGATGCCGCCGACAGAGACTGCACAGGGCGCTCGTCTTCGACCGCAGTCGCTACGGCAGCGTTTGCGCCATCGTCGCCTGCCGGATCGCCCCCCGCTGCAGCGGCGGCGTCGGCCGCGATCATCGCGGCCGCCAGCAGCGACGCTGGTGTTGCCGCTTCGTCTGTGCCTGTGGGTGCAGTCGATAGCGCTGGCAGCAACGCTCCGTCCGCTGCCTCCGCATCACCGACAGCGCCTGCGGGAGGCGTCATCGCAGCGGCACCTGCTGTGGCAGCACTCGCGGCATCGTTCCGCCATTGTTGTGGCGACTGCGACGGTGGCGGCGCCTGTAGCTGGGCTAGGTCTGACGCTGATGCTGACCTCGGAGACTCTCCTTGGCTGTCGGAGGTTAAAAGCACCTGACGCGGCATGCCTGATGACGGCACCACGAAATCTTTGCTGTCGAAGTGCTCTGTGGCCGGCTGTGTACTCGTCTGCGGCAGCGCCGCAGCCGCCGCCTGCGCCGCCGCACCTGATGCAACTAGTGCTGCAGTGCTTGCCACAGCGTCACCAGCAGCTGTCGGAGCGGCCACATCTAATGACACTCGGTCGCCGATAGAACTGTCAGCGGCTGTCGGCGCTCCGTGCAGCGGCTGTGCTGGCAGCGCCTCCGATGCTGCTGCGATCGACGTTGCGTCATTGCCGGCCGCAGCGTGCATCCCGGCACCAGCTTCTGATGGCGGCGGGGCTGAGGGCGATGCCAGCAGCACATTTGCCGCAGCAACGGCATATGGCTCATCCTCCCCACCATGCGATGCCCCCATGATACCCCAAACCGCTGCCGCTGGCGGCGGCACAGCTGATGTCGGCAATGCTGACGGCGGGCGCACCGGTTGCGCCATCGCAGGCAGACTCTCAGTCGTCGCTGTGTCGAGTGTCTGCTGCGTCACCGCCAGTGCCTCCATCTCTGCCGCCGACGCGCGTGACGTTGCAGGCGCCGCCGGCTCCGCCGCTGTCGACACTGCCCATTCTGCTGCCTCCTCCGCCACTGCTGCTGCCGCCGGCTCGCCAGGCTGAATGTCCTGTTGCGCACCTGCTGCAGGAGCCTGAAGTTCACCCACAGCGGCTGCGTGAGCACTGGAGTGCATCTCAACCCTTGCTGGCTCGACTAACGGTGCTGAGTCAAGCAGCTGCGGAGTCTCAACGTTTTCAGCTGCCTGAGTCTGTTGCTGCGCCGGCAGTGGTGGCGGCGGCTGTTGTGAGGCCTGCTGCCGCTGCTGCGGAGCGCTGTCATCGAGCACCTGCGCCGCACGCTGCACAGCGGCATCCGCACCACCGTCGACAGCGCCAGCAGCAGCTGGCTGCGCATCAGCTGTTGCAGGCGCCGCGCTCACAATACTGGAGCTTCCAGAGATGTCGGCGGCAGCGCCGTCACTGGCTGCCGCTGGCGCTGCTGCCGCACTCTGCCTGCGCTTCGCGAGCGCGCCATGCAGCCAGCCTGCTGACGTGTCCGCGAGGCCCCAGGCGGCGTGCCACGCTCCGTCTGCTGCCCCCGAGACAGCGCTCCAAGTGTCACTCCTCCCCCCCTCTGACGCCTGAGCAGCAGCGGCGCTCGACCGAGCGGCGACCGGCGCTGCCTCTGACGTGCGGTTCACGCCTGCTTGTGAGCCGGCGGCGTCGCCCGTGCCGGCACCGCTGGGCGCTGCGCGGTCGGCGCTGCCGTCAGCGGCGCTCGCCGCAGCAGCAGCGGCAGCAGCGCGAGGAGCAGCAGCCATCGTTTCACCGGCGGCGCGCGCCACGCCGGCTGTAGAGCCGCTGCTCAGAGCATCAGCGTCAGCAGCAGCGCTCGACTCCGTCGCCGTCGCCGCCCTGCCGAGCCTGCGCTGCACCAGCTGCTGCGACCACGCCAGCGCGCCAGCGGCCGCCGCGGCGACCGGCGCCGCCGCCGCCGCTGCCGCCGAAGTGACCGGCGCTGCTGCCGCCGCCGCTGCTGCTGCTGCCGCTCGCACCCCCTCGTGCCCGCCCACGCTGCGCGCCAGCCCACGCGCATCCGAGTACATGCTCAGCAGCAGGCTGTCACTGGCAATGTCACCGCCGCCGCCGCCGCCGCTGCTGCCGCCGGCGCTGCCGCCGCCGCGCAGCGCAACGACCGTGGTGCTGGCGGTGTCGTCGGCGGCGGCGCTGTTGTACGCCTGGAAGGCGCGCCACAGCGCTGCCGCTTCGTGCAGCGCCCACGTCACCAGCGCCTCATTGCTCGCGCCGCCGCCGCCGCCACTGCCGCCGAGCGCGCCCGAACTGCTTTGGTTGAGCAGCGTGGCCAGCGTGGTCATCTGCATCCCGTGAGCAATGAGAGCCATGATCGATGTGAGAAGCACACCGAGACGTCAATTATGCCGGATCATCCATCCCTGCGGGTGAAGTACACTATGAACACAGCTGCTGCATACCATGGCGAAAGTCTCTGAGACACAGCTGCTACATACAATGGCAAAAGAGTTTGCGAAGTCTGGCATCTGAGCACCGCATGCAGACACTCGCGCCGCTGCAATCTTAGGACGTTTGAGCTGCTCTCTACAACAAGCGAGACGTGCGTACTTCAAGATGAAGTACATGTAACTGTGACGCACCTTGAACACCAGCCGCGCGGCGCGCGTGGTGGCCTGAGCGGCGCGCAGCGCACGCACGCCGCCGTGCATCATGGCTGCCGCGCGGCCCGCATTTGCCTGTTAGGAGCGCGTTTGCAATGGCAGCAGCAGCAGCAGCAGCAGCAGCAGCAGCAGCAGAGAAAGGCAGCGGCCGCGTCAGCCGCAGCGCAGTCACGATTGCATACCACGTGACCAAAGGTGGAGTTTACAGCGAAATTCAAACTGCGCACAGCAGCATATCCTCGCAGAGCGTTTTACAGAAGCCGCACAAACAGGGTCGTTCCAGATGTACTGACGCGTGGCCTGGCGCCAATGCCGTCGTGAACTACGCAACAGCCGTTCCAGACTTTCGCTCTGCGTACAGACTGCACTGTGCGTGCATGTATGTTACACCTGTATGTGAGCGGCCATTTACATATAAGAAAGACAAAAAACGCAGTGCTCCGGCCCATGCTGAGGACCAGAAACCGCAGCTTTACACCTACAGGTGCTCGTAAAGACCTAACCCATCCCCCAAGCCTAAACTTGAGTGTTGAATGCATGCAAGCAAGCCGCGATCGTTTGCATTGGCTGCAATCACAACGACAATATTCGCAAGCGCCGACTAGGCTGTATGTATGCACGAGATGGGCACGCCGCGCTTGCCAAGCAGAAGCGTGAGCGATAGCGTCGCCGCCGCCCCTGATGCTGAGCGATGCGGCATCGGCCCGCGCGCTCAGTACACGCTGCCTCAGTGCATGCTGCCTACAGTGCCGAGCAGTACACTGCGTGCCTGATTGAGCATGCAATCGGCACGTTTGAATATGCAATCGGCGTGCTGCTGAGCGCTGCTGCATCGGCCCGCACGCTCAGGACTCAGCGAACCGCCGGCCCAGAGGCTGCGCATGCAGTCGAGCACACCGGCGTATTGCCCACGGCATCAGCTGCGCACACCATGCGTTGTATGCATGGAGTATAGTATGACATCAACTACTCTACTCCTGTATGCGTGCGCTTTTCACTGCTACTACCTTCCAAGGCGCACTGCCGGCGCCAGCGGCTGCGCGTCCAGACGACTGTACCAACCAGCATTGTGCCGGCGCCAGAGGAGGCCTACAGTACCGAGCAGTACACCAGGTCCCTGCATATGCAATCGGCATGATCTGTTCAACTCACTTGGCGCCAGCGAAGGGGCCTGCAATACCAAGACCAGTACACCGAGTGCCTGCATATGCACTTTGCAAACGATGTTCAACTCACCCACACGCGCGCGAGCGACGGGCTGCACTCGGCCAGCAGCAGCGCCAGCCCGTCGCCGCCGCCGCCGCCGCCGCGCTGCCCCGCCTGCGCCAGCGGTCCGTGCGGCGCCGCCACGCCAGCGCTCCCCCCTGCGCCGCCGCCATCGCCGCCGCTGCTGAGCTCTGCTGCAGCGGCGCCACCGCCGACGCGCAGCGCGCGCCGCACGCCGCGCGCCTCCAGCAGCGCCGGCAGCAGCAGCGGCAGCGCCGCGAGCGCAGCGCGGCGGTGCGGCGGCAGCAGCAGCGCGGCGGCCAGCGCGCCCGCGCAGGGGCCGGCGAAGAGCGCCAGCAGCGCTCGCGCGGCGCGGCGCGACGGCGGCAGCGCTCCGAGGGCGGCGTCGACGGCGTCGGTTGCTGGTTGCGCCTGTGAGCGTGTGCGGGGGAGGGGGGGGGGAGGTGATGGCTTATCACTGTGATGCGGGGTGGCTGTTGATGACGAAGCAGCGATGCGGGTGAAAGTCTGCAGGGTAGGATGTGTGTGACCTGCGACGGCGGCAGCACGAGTCCGCCGCCGGCTGCGCCTGTGAGCGCGCAGGCGGGGGCGGGGGGGGGCGGGCGCTGCGATGGCTTGGCGATGTGGTGTGGGGTTGTGCAGCAGTCTACGCCTCCGCCGCTGGCTGCGCCTGTGAGCGCATGCGGGGGGAGGGGGTGGGGGGGGGGGCGCTGCGGTGGCTGAGCGCTGTGATGGAGGGCGACTGATGACGGTGCAGCATATGTGAGAAGGTCCGATGGGAAGAGCGCAATGTGCACACGAACAAAGGGCGCGGCAGCGAGAGGGCAGCAGCACTAGGGGCGGTGCATGCCCACCTCTTGCTTCCCTCAGTGTCGTGCGGCTGCAAGAAACGGCGGTGGCGCCGGTGCCTGACTTGTGTGCAGACGCGCGTAGGTATTGTGGCGACGCTCAACCGCTACTTGGAGCTTACTGGCGGCGGTGGCAACAGCAGGCGTGCAGCGCGGACGGCGAGCGCGAGTGCAGTCTGTGCAAAGGCTCCGCGGCTGAGGTGACTCGCCAACTTCGCTAGACCGCAATGCTGATACTTCTATGTTGTCTTCAAGAAGGTCTCATGCACGTGTTGTGCGGGTGCGAGCAAGTGCCAACACTGAGAGAGTCACCACCCCTATGCGTGGCGTCCGCCTAAGGTCAGCGCTGGAGTGACGGCAGCGCAGCGGCCCACGGTGACGCACTGGCCACTGGCAGTGCACAGAGGTGAAGTCATGAGGAAAGAAGCGCAGTGCTGTAGCACTTGCAGCGATCCAGTGCTGATGGCATCCGCCGGCATCAGCAGCGCCTGCAGGTGCAGACGTGAGCTCGGCAGATGTTGAGCATTGCTGCACGTGGTGGAGAGGTGATGTTGTTGTTGTGCCACTTGCGCCTCGTGAACAGCTTCTGGTGCAAAATGGTTTGTCGTACATAGCGCCCCCATGAACAGCTTCAGGTTCATAACGATTCGGAAAAAGACGCACATGTTGTCGAAAAATGCAAGCGTGAAGGCGACATTGCAGCGGAGGTTTGCTTGGTGTTCGCCTTGCAGAATCACAATGGGTCGGCTGACCTAGACGTCGGAGGCAATGGTGCCTTTCGAAGTCAGCTTGAGTGTGTCGCACCACGTTTCTTGAGTGACTCCAGCCCTCTCAGCGCGACGACAAAGCATCAGGGTTAGGGTTTGGGGTAGCAAGAAAACACGCCCTTTCGCAGTTCAGCACCCCACCAACCTGTGTGTCGACGTCGAGCTGGTCCAGCCGTTGCCATGTGGCCTCCACTGCGGGCAGCAGTCGCGAGTCCACCACCTGCGTGCAAGAGGGCGCAGTCACGACGCAGATGGTCGTGGAAACGTTGGCTATGTACTACTGCTGCTTTCTCAGTGGGTCTCGTGAGCTCACACTGGACAGGTGATCATTGGTTGTTCAGCACCGCAGGACAGCAGACACGCTACATACAACACATGCATATAGGCATGGTCGCTGCGCAGAAGGGCAGGCAGGCTATGATAAGACGCCACTCGTCTGCAGCGGCAGCGTTCAGCAACAACGGCAGCGCTCCACCTTTGCCCGCACAGTGTCCACAGCCCACGCAAGCATGGCGCTTATGTCGCAAATACAGTGGACACCGCTCGCCTGCAGCAGCAGCGCTCAGCGGCAGCAGCAGTGCTCACGTCTGCCCGCACGGTATCCACAGCCCGTGCGAGCATGGCGCTTATGTCGCAAATACAATACATAGACGCTGCTCGCCTGCAGCAGCAGTGCTCAGCAGCAGCAGCAGCAGCAGCGCTCACCTCTGTGCGCACGGTGTCCACGGCCTGCGCGAGCATGGCCCGCATGTCGTCCCAGCTGAACTCCTCCGGCGCCGCCCAGAAGTCCACCAGCCACCTGGCGGGGGGGCAGGGGCCGGAGGAAGGGGGGGGGGGGGCAGTGAGGTCAAGACGGGGGGGGGGGGGCGGGAGGGGGGGAGGTTGGAGCGCGGGGGGGGGGAGGCGGGGGGGCAGCCAACACGCCTGCCAGAAGAGGGCGCTGCATGCGCTGCACTACGCTCTAACTTGCAAAGATAATTTGAGTTCGCGTTGATGCCGTCACTGTAAGGTTGAAAACCTGGCCCAGTCACTGCGCCAGCGCATACTAATGTAGTGATGCACTCTGTGGCGCGCCCCCCGATGGCAAGCAACCGATGGTCCCCCTCTCGCAGGTACCGCAAGAGCAAGCACTCCGCGGCGCCCGTCACATCGTAGCATTGACCCAAATCAGAATTGCAGTCATGTTTTACAACTAGAGGTGTAGAATGAATTTCAAGAACTATCGTAGTATCTATAATTAAGCCCATGGGGCGAGTTTTTTATGAGAGCGAAAAAAGGGGGGTGGGGCGCCATTAAATATTTGGAGAAAAAAAGGGTGGGGTGATTTAATGTTTGAGCCATTTTAGCTCATCTGACACCATCATGAGGTGCCAGCATGCTTCTGAGCCGCTCCTGAAACCAGTTCAACTTTCGGAAAGCCAGCTGCTGCCTCTCGGAGCCTTTTTGTGGGTCTGGCTACATTGTTGGCTGCCTTTATGTCTGCTCTGCACGTTGCTGACAGCGCATGCAGGCGCACACATAATGTGGTCATGTAGCATGAGTCACTGAGTGTGCATAGTACACGTACGCAGAGGGTACATGCTGCGTATGCATGTGAGAATGAAGGGGGGGGGCATATTTATATGAGCGAAAATTAAGGGTGGGGCGTCAATTCATGAGGGCTCGGAAACTCATAAAAAACTCGCCCCATGGGCTTAATTATAGATAATACGGTATGTCAATTTCAATGCGAAACCATAGACGACTGGCCGCGTTGGGCGCCGCGATCGCAGCACCTGAGCGAGCAGGGCGTTGCCATCACCAAACTCTTCGCAATGACGAGCGCCAGCTGCAGCAGCGCGTCCGCCGGCAGCTGCTCGCGCACGCTCGTGAAGGCTTCATCGAGTGCGCGGGCGAGGGCGCGCCGCGCGGCAGCCGTAGCATTGGCCCAAATCAACATTGCACAACATCTTCTTAATAAGGTACAACCTAAAGCTCTACAGCAACGTGTAGTCCTACAGTGTGAGGCCATAGGTGACTGGGCACGTCACATGTGCACTCGCGATACCACCACCACGCGGGGCGGGGCGTCGGAGAGCACGAAGCCGCCATCGACTGACATCTCTCACCTGACGAGCGCCAGCTGCAGCAGCGCGTCCGCCATCAGCTGCTCGCGCACGCCGGTGAACGCATCATCGAGCGCACGCGCGAGGCCGCGGCGCGCGGCGTATCGCAGCATCGACCTTTAATCACAATTGTACATCAAGTACCTGGAAGTACTGCAGATGTCACCATCTCTCACCTGACGAGCGCCAGCTGCAGCAGCGCATCCGCCGTCAGCTGCTCGCGCACGCCCGTGAACGCGTCATCGAGCGCGCGCGCGAGGCCGCGGCGCGCGGCGCCCGTCGCGGCGCCCTGCGGCAGCGCCGCGAGCGCGTGGTGCGCGCCGGTGAGGAGCGCTGACACGGCGAAGCGGCGCGCAATGGCCCAGTCCCATGCGTGCAGGTGGCCGTGGCCGAGGGCTAGCGCGATGAGGGCGCTGGTGAGGAGGATGGCGTACCAGGAGAGCTGGGGGGGGGGGGGGGGGGGGGGGGGGGGGGGGGGGGGGGGAGGGGGGGGGGGGGGGGGGTGAGACTGTAGTCGCGAGCGCGTGATGCGCGCCTGTGAGGAGCGCTGACACGGCGAAGCGGCGCGCAACGGCCCAGTCCCACGCGTGCAGGTGGCCGTGGCCGAGGACTAGGGCGATGAGGGCGCTGGTGAGGAGGATGGCGTACCAGGCCAGCTGCGCGCGGGAAGGGGGGGGGGGGGGGGCAGTGAGGTGGTGCTTGGAATACTCCGGAGTATGCGTCATTCCGGGGAGTGAGGGCGCTGGTGAGGGGGGTGGCGTACCAGGACAGCTGCCGGGGGGGGGGGGGGGGGGGGGAGGGAAAGGGGAGGGGAGGGGGGCTGAGACTGTATTCAGCGCTGCAGAGGGATGCTGTTACACGTGGCCGCGGCCGAGCGCGACCGCCGCGAGGGCGCTGATGAGGGTTAGGGTTAGGGTTAGGCGCGTACCAGGACAGCTGCGGAGCACCAGGGCGGTTTGGCGGGCACAGTGAGATAGTGCTCAGAATACTTTGTAGTGTGGGTCATGCCAGGCATGCACGTGTCCGTGCCCGAGTGCTAGGGCGCTGATGAGGAGTACCAGGACAGCTGCCTGGAAGGGGGGGGGGGGGGGGAGACTGTGTTCAGCGCTGCAGAGGAATGCTGTGCCACGCGGGCACGAGGCCGCGTGTTGAGCACTTATAGTGTCACGCCCGCAACTGCACATGTGCACGCAGCAGTGTCGTACGAAGGTCTGAGCGGAACTTTGCGCGTGGCGCAAGGTGGTAGTTACGGAAGCACTGCTGGCGTGCTGATGCCAGCCTATTCTGAGCAACTATGCCGCAAGTGCCACGGCAAATCACGGCGTGCAGTTGGCGCCGCCTGCCGGCTGAGCGCTGTGCATGACGATTCGGGACAAGCGCGCTGGAAGGAGAGTGAGAGTGTCCAGCACAGTGAGCATGCGCAGATAGACGGCCCAGGCGCCATGTGCGATCGCCGCATCAATGTCAGTGATGGGTAGAGGAGATATGTCTGGCACAGCGTATGGTAGGGTGCGACAAGATGCATCACTTCTGAAGGAGTGTTGCATCCAGTACCTTCAGAATGCGCTGGTAGAGGGGCGAGGCCGCGCCGCGTTCGACCGCCGCGCCAACACAAGTATAGCATAGGGGGTACTTCAAGTACAACATATGTTTGGCACAGCATGTGGTAGCGGGCGTCACGAAATGCATAGCATGTGCCCAGTACCTTGAGCGTGCCCAGGTAGAGGGAGTGCGCCGTGTTCGATCACTGCGCCAACACAGGTGAAGTATAGCGTAGGGAGTACGGCGCATGTCTGGTACAGCGTATGGTAGAGGGTGTGATGAAACGCATACATGGTGAGTACTTCAAGAAGTATCCAGCACCTTGAACATGCCCAGGAAGAGGCCCAGGCGCTGCGTTCGACTGCCGCGCCAGTGCTAATGAAGGATAAAATACAGGGTATGAAGTATGTTCAGCAAAGCGCATGGTAGAGGATGACACGGAACGCATGCTTTTCAAAGAGCATTGCATCCAGTACCTTCAGAATGCGCAGGTGAAGCGAGTGGGGACCGGGCGGTGCATTCAATCGCCGTGCTGCCGCGCATGCCGCGACGCAGTACGCCAGCGCCGCCAGCGTCATGGCGGCGGACACAGCGGCCGCCGCTGATGCCGAACCTGCGCATGCGCATACAAACCATGGCTGTATTGAGCAAATATGACAAGCTGAAATATCTCGCTCACAGTGTTGTCAGGTCAAGCATTGTGAGCACGACTGTAAAACAATCAAAAACAAGAACTGCAAGTCCGTGAGTGCGCATTGTCAGGTCAAGCATTGTGAGCACGACTGTAAAACAATCAAAAACAAGAACTGCAAGTCCGTGAGTGCGCATTGACATCATGCAGGCGGTGTGTGCTACAGAGCACAGCAGCGCTGGCGATGCTGTGAGCGACGGGGTGCGCATGCACCCACAATTCGGCAGTCACGCAGGCATGCGTTCTGTGCTGCCACTGCGCATGCAGACAACGCGCAGAGCACTGCAGCCAGCGCAAGCACGTGAAATGTACTGAAGCCAGAGCTGGCAGTGGCAGTAGCGGTGGTAGTTCACAGAGCAGGTCAACCGCAGAGGCTTAGGTCAAGGGTACATTACATGCTGTACCTACTTCAGTGAAGTATTTCAAGCAACATAATGCAATGGTGTGATGCAGGATTGTGTCTGCAGTTAGGGTTAGGGCGGCGGCGCGCACGTATGAGGTCAGTGGTACCCGCCAGCATGAACGTGCCAATATCAATGCAAGATGGCGAACTCGGTGTGTTGAACAATCGCAACATTTACGCAATGCGCGTGGAGGAGGCCAATGGTGTTCACGCGGGTTTGCACACCACAACTAGCACACCACACTAGTTCACAAAATGCGCAGTACTTCGAAAGTGACGCGCAGAACAACATCATTGTAGTCGCAGCAGTGCCAGTATGGTTCATGAGCGCATGAGCATCACCATGGTGGCGATGCTCAACAGTGTCGGCTTACAAGCACTAATGCATGCTGCCTACTTCATGTAGTATGAAAGACTGCCTGTGCAAGCCATAAGGCCCAGAATGTTCATTAGCGTCACCATGCCAATGCACAGCACATCTGGTTCAAAAGATATGCAGCACTCTGAAAATGGCAGTTTTCAACACGATGTGCGCCACGACAGTATCAGCAATACGGCCATCATCTCAGCAGTGCGCACCCGCGAACCTAGGAGTTCATGAGCATCATCATGCCAGTAACGCTCAGCGGCATGACCACTGATGACGGAAAAAAGAAGTTTTCTTCAGTATTCACAAATACGCAGTACTCCAAACATAACATTTTTATGTTGGGCTGCCGGCTGGAGCTGGCCTACCAAACACGTGAGACCTGTCCATACTGAACACCCATGCCTCGAACGCTAAAAAGCTTGCACACAGCAGTCTTTTTGCCTACTGTGGTTATGGTGGCACTGTTTGACTCGTGGCCAATGCCTGCAGCAGCGGCGACCACGCTTATTGGTGGAAGGCACTTGCGGCTAACCATCCTTTGTCACTTAGAGCTCAACGATCTTTTTGATTTGTTTTTCATTTTTACAAACGGCGCGCGGCACACCAGCATCATTGTCTGGGCAGTGCGCACCTATGAGTTCAATGGCGTTCATTGAGCATGACCGTGCCGGCAACGCTCAGCAGCATGAGGGTAAACGCAAGTCACATGACGATCAAAGCACGGTTGCCAGTGGCCTCTTTCCCACTTCATGGGTATGCAAGACTGCACACGACAGTGACAAACAATGGCATGCACACCTATAAGGCCCACGCGCAGCCATAAGGCCAATGGTGTTCACGAGCAAGACAAATGCTGCCCCTACTCTACTTGATGTAGTATGTGGTACTGCACGTAATGGTGAAACATGCAGCAGCGGCAACCACGGTTATTGGTGAGAGGCATTTGCGGCTAATCACACCTTGTCACCTAGCGCTCTACGATCTTTTGATCCGTTTCCATGTGAGTGCGCACCTATGAGGCCAATGGTGTCCATGAGCGTCACCATGCCAGCAATGCTCAGCAGCGTGGGCGCGGCGGCGAGCGCCATGGCCGCACGCCGAGTAGCGCGCAGCGAGTTCAGGTCCACGTCCTTGCCTGTCGTCATTGTGTTCGCAGCAAACCGGCGCAGAGATCAGCATTGTGAACATCATCCTTGCCTGCAAACGTCGCATGCGCACCATATGCATTCTCAATGTCATCATTGAGTCTACTATTACTGTTGTTCGCAATGTGTACAGCGCACCACAATGGCAAGGCCGCAGGACTCATGCGTAAGCCAGCAGCATGATATGACATGGTTGAAGCGGCAATAGGCGAGAGTTCAGATCCACACGTCCTTGCCTGCAAATATGGCACCGTACATAACGCTCAACATTTCGTCAATACCATCATTGAAACTTCTTCTACTGTTGGTATGTTGAGTGTCATGCACCGCGGCGACATCAATGACACTCGTACTACCGTTCTTCCAATGCATGCCGCGCACCACAGTGCCACAGCCGCAGGCACGTGAGTGATGCACCAGCAGCATGAGATGACATGGTTGACCCGGTTATTAGGGACAGAGAGAGTTCAGGTCCAGGTCCTTGCCTGCAACCGCCGCAGGTGCATACACACATACATGCATACAGACACAGTGCTCAGCACCTTAGTGAGGTCAGCATCACAGTCCACTGCTGCATTGCAAATAGGCAGCAGAAAGTGTCGCTCTCGCCCTCTGCTGCTGCGGAATTGCGCGCTGCGCGCAGGCGCGCTCAGGGCTGACATGCGCGGCCTCAGTGCGTGATGAGATGCTTGCAGTGAATGGGTATGTATCCCATGGGCCGACCATGCATGCGTGAAAGAAGCAGCAGCCATTCAACCCAGACAGCGCTCCACTTTTTTCGCGCCGCCAGCACTGCACGCGCGCGCTTCCTTCACTGCCACGCCGCATTGAACGGGCAGCGCCAAGTTTTACCTGGCACAGCAGAGTTGCGGCTGCCTGAAAATGCCTCATTGCCAATACATTTGCGAACATAATAGTATTCAGCATACAAGGTACACTGAATTACGTGCCCACGCCGTACTCATTGCCCTAACACACATCGGCATCAAGCCGTGCAAGAGGGAGATGAGCCCAATCCTGTGCGCCGCGCGCGCGTCTGCGCCCCGCCGCCGTCAGCCCCCCCCCCCCCCCCCCCCCCCCCCGGCCACTAGCGGCCCCTCACCCACGCGCAACTACACACATATACTGAGCAACTACCCTCAATTCAACATGCTTCGAGGTACATTGTAGCTACAATACTGCGTGAAGCGCATACTCCAAGCATGTACATCGAAGCACATATGCCTGCGGTACACACGGCAGTACGCTTATCAATGGCTCTCAGCATCGCAACTTCAGCCAGGGCGATAAGCGCTGCTTCCACAGCCCACTCTCGCACACTACGCGCGTGCCCCCGCCCCACCACCAGCAGCAGCGCGGCAGCGTGCAACTGCGCGCATCTACTGAGCGATCGTCCGCACCTCAACGTGCCCTGTAAATTCCACATACAGAATGAAGCACACGGTGCACTGAAGCGCATGGCTACAGCACCATGACACCGTAGTGTGTACTCTGAAGTACACTCAAGTCTTCACATGCTTCTTACCTCGCGTCAGGGCGTTGAGCACTGCCTCCACGTCCCCGTTCTGCGCGCCGCGCGCCCCGCCGCCAACAGCGCCCCCCCCGCGACCGCCAGCAGCCCCTCATTATGAACGTACCCATATCGGCCGAGCGAACACTTCAACGCCGTTCAACGTATACTTCAAGTAGTGAACTGTGAAGCATCTATTCTGAGTACGTGCGTCAGAAGTACAAGCCTGCGATAGCCCCGGCAGTACACTCTTCTGTGTACCCCCCAACATCCCACCTCGCGTCAGGGTGTTAAGCAGCACTGCCTCAACGGCCCGTTCCTGCGCGCCGAGCCCGCACCCCGCCGCCGCCAAATCAAAGTGCACGGCTGCGGCACACATTACAGCACGCTTGTGAATCCTGGCCCATCATACCTCGCGTCAGGGCGTTGAGCACTGCCTCAACAGCCCAATCCTGCGCTCCGCGTGCGTGCCCGCGCCCCGCCGCCACCAGCACCCCCCCCGCGGCCACCAGCAGCAGCGCCGCCACGCTCGGGTGCCCCCACGCCCAGATCGCCGCCGCCGCCGCCGCCATTCCCGCCGCGCGGCGCACCTGCGTACGCGCACCAACGATACAGAGACGGTCAATACCATTAGTGGATATGGTGGCACTGATTGACTCGTGGCCGATGGCTGCAGCAGCGGCGACCCCGGTCATTGTGGAAGGCACTTACGGCTAACCACACCTTGTCACCTAGGGCTCTATGGTCTTTTGGATCAGTTCCATTAGTAACTTTTATTAATTCTCGCTCAGGGCGCGAAAAAGCCCAGCTGTTGGTACTTCCGTACGGATGAATGTTGTGCGCAGCGCATCAGTGACGATACATATATGCTCGGTGCTATTCAATTGATGATTCTGCATGGACGACTGTTGTGCGCAGTTGTGCGTGGCCCCGTCCGCATGCGCATGCGGGAGAGACTGCAAGAGCGCCGCCGCCGTGGGAGGGTGGCGCGCCTGCGCGCGCGTGCGCTTTCGCTCGTTGCAGCGCTCAGCCTTTTGTGCATTGAGCGACGCGAGCAAGTCCAGTACACAGTGTTGCAAAGGGCCCGAGGCGTGCATGTGCCTGTGTTTTTCGATTGAGACGAGCGCGGCCGCCGCTGCGGCCGCCGCTGAGCCCGCCAGTGTGAAGCCACCATGCGCATGTCTCAGTGCGCCTTCCTCAGGCTGTCAGAAACGAGCGCCGCGCGGTGGCGCAGGGCCGCGCATGTCAGGCTGGGCGGGCGCGCGACGCTGCGACGGCATCCGTCTCGCACCGCCAGCAAAGTCATATGACGTCACCAACATGATATCATGATCAAGGGCGCGGTGCATTGCGGCGGATGTGCGGGCGTCACCGCGCGCCAGCGGTATGTACGCAAGTTTTGATAGCTAAGACTGGTCCACGCCGCGCTCGCGCTGCGCTGCCCACGCGGCAGACACTCTTCATGCTCACATGTACCTGATGCAGAGCCTCGTCGAGCGCTCACGTGCGCGTCAATCGCGCGACTACAACAAAATTCCAGCAGACTCTATGTATGCGCCTACCACACACGCTACTACCAGCAGAGAAGACACCGCAGCGCGCACGCGAAAGCGCGCACGCGAAAGCGCTCACCGCGAGGTCGCCGAGCGCGTGGAGCCCTGACGCACAGACACGTGCGGTCCATCGTGCTACATCAGCAAAATCTCAGCAGACTCTTCGCCGAGCACACACACTGCTGTGAGCACAAAACAGCGCAGCACGCACGCGACAGCGCACTCATGCCTGAGGCAGCGCCGCGAGGTCGCCGCATGGAGCGCTGACTGTGCGGGTCAAGTTCGCTACATCAACAAGATTTCAGCAGAACTCTACGCCTACCACACGCTACTGCCAGCAGAACACAACGTGACAGCGTTCATACCTGAGGCAGCGCCGCGAGGTCGCCGAGCGCGTGGAGCGCTGCCGCGCGGATGATCGCCGGCAGGTCCACGGACGCGCGCACGGCCGCGTGGAACGCACTGAGGCGCTGCTCGTGCACGCGACGCTGGCCGCTGCGCGGCGCCAGCTGGCTGCTGAGCGCTGTTGTAAAGTGCGTCACAGCGAACGCGTCTGATCCGTGAGCATGTTGTGAAGAGCGACCTGTGACGCTTGTTCAAGAATAGAGCATATGCACTGCGCGTGGAGCGCGCTGAGGTGCTGGTCCTGCACGCAAAACTGGCCGCGCGCATTATTGCCCCCGCGCGTGACGTCAGATGGCTGTTGAGCGCTGCTGATAGCGGTGTGGACGCACAGCGAACGTGTCTGGCGCGAGCACGTGCGTTGGACCTAAGCGTTCCATCGACACAATGCTCTGCTGTTGTGTGCCAGTTCTCCCATGCCACAACAGTGCACAGTAATGACATGATGCATGGCAGAGGCTGGCAGTGCAGCGTTCACGCCTTCAATGCTCCTGGAGAGTGTTCATCGCCACAGCAACATGTCTGCCTGATGTTGTCAAATGTCACTGGCACTTCAACTTTGCCTAGCATTGCTCAGGGACATAGTATTGGCCGCAATCCGTCTTTTTTGTCTAGTATGTATGACATATGTGTAATCAACTGTCAATAACAAAACCTCTGACAATAAACTAATTCGCAACGTCTCGGTAAACCCCAAATAGAAGCCACGCAGCAGCTGTTGTTTGGTAATCCGTGAGCGACGTGCTGGAATACTGGACTTAGTTGACTTCAAAGCACGTAAAAACGCGCACTCAAAATAAAAATTTGCGTCCGAGGCATACTGCAACTGATCCACAGCTGTCACTTGCTGCCAAGCAGCTGTGTTTCTTGGTGTGTGTCATGTCAGAATGACCGTGAGACATGCAGTCTTGAGATTTTCTGATGTGCCGAGCACAACACCGACCTGGTGTTCGCGCTGTGAAAGAAGTTGAGGAAATCAGCTGTGATGATCCCGACGCTTCCTCCCTGTCGCTCAGCAGCAGCGGCCGCGGCTCCCGAGCAGTTCGCGAGCGTAGCTCCCAAGGATCCACCATCAGCGCACCACCGGCATCCTCAGCGTCAGACGCCCGAGTCACTGCCTGTCGTGGGAGCAGCACCACCCGGCGAGGACAGTCGTCCTCGTGGTGCGGCCCTCCGCAGGACCAGCACTCCACCATCTCTGTTCTCTTCATTCTGCTCTCACTTGATGTTGATGAAAAGGCTTAATGAGGCGTGCTCCGCAGCTGCTCACAGCGGCACCGTCACCACCCCACGATGAGTGACAGAGTGCCAGGACACCGCACACGCACTTTCACTCCACTGCCCTCTAGTCCGAACACCTTTTCCAAGTAGCAGTTGTTGAAGTAGATGCATGAACTTCAACAAGCGTTGCTCCTTTTCACAGAGTTACCTGCCTGCAGCTGTGCTGCGGCGGAAGACGCCGCGGCGGCCTTTGCACAGTTCCTGCCCTCGGCCTGGTACCGGCACTGACGCCAGGACGACTGTGCATGGCGGGCGCTGCGCGATCTGCTGCAACGGGCGGGGAGCGCGGGGCGGGACTGGGACGCGCGCGCCGGCGGCCGCCGCCGCACCACCAGCGGTAGCGCGCGAGCCAGGCTCTGCCCAGCCCCCCCCCGCCACCGTGCTGCCGCGGGGTCAAGCGGCGCTCTCGCTTGTGCTAGACGCAGCGCTCGCCGCCACGCAGCTGCGCCGGCTGGAGGCAGCAAATGTGCTGGAAGCAGTCGCGGTTTGGCGCAGCGGCGCATCTAAGGGGGGCATAGGTTTCTCGGCACAATGACCAAGCACCCACCCAGTGGAGACTTGTCGCCGTCTGCATTTTGCAAGACGCTGCGGCGCCACCTGGGCTTGAAGCGCCCCGCCCCGCTGCCGCGCGGTGCCCCAAGTGCCATAAACTAATGGACTCAGGCGCGCACCTGCGCCACTGCACACAAGTGCTTCATGTCACGCGACACAACTTGCTTGCGGACGATTTCTTTCAGCTGCTCAATCAGGTGGCCCACCTCCGCGGTTTCAACCAGGACACCCTTGCCCCCTTCCGCCGCTACGCGGCGCGCCACGGGTTCAACAAGTTCATGGACATCGTCTTCGGCAGCAACCACTGCCAGTGGCAGGTCTGCCTCCCGGTCTCAAAAGTGCAGCCAGCCGAGTGCAGAAGCAGTAGCGGCAGGGCAGTGCACTAGGCTGCGCGGCGGCTTTGAAGCAGCCTGTTGCATAGATGTCATGTAGATGACAGTTCTTGCCCTTTCCAACTCCGTCAGGCTCAGGGGGGCGCGCGCAATGTGCAGTGTGTGCTTGACCTGGCTTCGTAGGAAAATATAGACACATACATAGCCTCAAGGGCCCACTACTGCACACACCCTAATCATTTTTGCCGCCTTTGACCACTTCGGCGGCATGTCACGCCACACCCAGGCGCTGCTATGCGCACTCGCACAGCTCCCAGGGCAGCTACACTCTTGCGCAGCGCATTGCCTTCTGGCACCGCCGCACCTCCTTCGCGCTCAGCTACAGCGCGCGCTCACACGTGTTGTGATTGACAACTGGAACGCAGTTATAACCCCTGATGGCGATGTCAGCGCTTATCGCTGCATTGCACTGGTGCAGGCGCCATGGCCCTCGCCTGCCAGCGCCAATCTGCCGCCGCTCCCCCGTAGATATAGTAACCGCAAAGCCCGTTTTATCATGTGCTCTGCCCATGCGGTCCAAGACATAAAAGAAACCATCAACAAAAAATGAGGCCAAATTCACGAAAATGAAATGCAGGCAGATACATGATGCATTGCATGCACATCACCGTCAAGACAACTTGAATGCAACTTTCCTGCAACTCTGATTCACCATCTGACATCCCATACACTGTTTGCAATGGCCAACCGCGACCATGTGCAAGTGAGCTGTGGTATACCAATGGCAATAGTTCTGCTGTGATTCATCACGCATCCTGATTGTATGCAAACAAAGCCCAGAAAGTCATACATATTTTGCGTGATGTCAGCATGCACTTGCATCATGCAGCATGCACTTAAGGCTCTGCATGCAGTTCTAACTTCGCTCGATGTGCAGCTTCAAGTGGCTCGAGAGAGACTACTACTAAGCTTTGCACTGCACTTGCGAGCAGCTCATCACGGTGCTATGTGGCTCAGGCAGCCAGCTGAGCATGCATGCATGCCCAGGACTTCAACTGATGGTTGTGGTTAGAGTGCATGCTGTAGCTTCATCCATGCACCTGCCAGTGCCAGTGCATGCACATATATTGTGTTGCCTGCGGCTCTGCGCCATGCACTGATGCCAGACGCAACACCAACTTGAACCTGGCACAGCCGGTGTGTCATGCTACCTGCTTTGCAGCACAAGCTGCCAAACGTCCCCTTTGACTTACTCAAGCGGCAAGTCTGCATATCATGTGTACCATATCTGTAATCAGCCAGAGAGCGCTCATGCAGTTTCTACTGCGTGCTCTAGTGTGCACCATAGAGCAATGGCATTTGTGCCCTGCAGTTTTCTTGTAATGGTGGAGTAGTAACAGGACTTGCGCACACGGGTAAGTATCTGAGCTCTCAAGCTAGCATGACCATGCTGGCAAATGCTCCAACATGCAGAGCGTAGCGTACGAGCATGGCAGAATTGTAAGTAGCAGGGCCATGATGATGTAATCACATCAAGATCATGATGCGTGTGGGTCAGGTCAGCAGCTCGATTAAGGGTCGACTATCGCCTGACCACGCTATCTGATAACATTGAACGCCACTAAACATATCACACCAGCCAAGAATGGCATGTTGCACACTGCAGACCAAGGCATGAGCGAACGCCAAACAAAGTGCACGTAATTTTGAATTGCTTGTGATCATTCAACGTGGCAGTCCTCAGGCTTGTGTACATCAAGCAGCGTCTGCCATCCCGGAGCCAGGCCCCAGTGTGCCTGTACTGCCCATGTGACGCAGTATACAGGACATGAAGTTGTGAGGCACAATGTCAGCATGCAGCAGCCGCCAGTATACATGTACTTTTTGGAGCAGCCTCTTCGGTCATAAAAGTATATACGCATCATGCATGCAGCATGATGGTCATGACGCATCGATGCTCAAAGTGTGGAGCGTATATGCATACACCAATCGGCCCCCACATTTGTGAGCTTCCCGTGACATTAACTGCGCAACAACACATGCTACACTGTACGGGCTGTCATTGCCTGCGCACTCTTTGAAGTCAATCAAGCTCCAATGACGACGATATGCCCTGCATGAACAAGTACGCGCACGCCGCGTAACCAACAAAATAGATCACCGAGATCAACAGCGGCAGATCCTCCGAGAACCACCACACTACGGCGAGGACCGCGCCCAAGACCCCTGCATCGTCAATTCTGGTTGGCAAAACTCCGTTGCTGTGTGCAACATTGAAGCTGCCAATCACAATGCCCATCATCAACACTTCCTTGCAGCGCCTGAGGAAACGCACTGGTGGGGCCAGAGACGTAGCATGCGCCAGCTCGCCTATGAGCACAGCCACTGCCCCCCCGCTTACCGCTGCAAGAAGCCCGGTTCCGTTGGTGAGACCCATGGCTTGAACGTAGAGGCTGGGGAGCGGTTGCGTCATGTCGATGGGCTGGATTGGCACAACAATGGCCCATGCAGCCACAGTTGACACGATCCTGCCAAGGATCGCGGAGACAGCGAAGCTTCCAGCTGCTCCGTCAGGTCTCCACTCCAGCGAGTGAGCGCAGAGGGCGTCCATGCCAAGGCAGCTTGCGATGTTGACGACGATGGCCCGGTACACGGCGACTCGAAACATTTTGGCCACAGCTTGCACAGCGGCATGCTCAAACGAATGTTTGGGCTGACATTTTTTGCTGGCGACACTGCTGCGGCCACCACCACCTCCAGCAAGCGATTTGACTGTTCGTAGCATGTTAGCTCGTTGCGAGCTGCTGTTCACGATGCAGGGCCCGGCTTGGGCCTCAGTGAGCCTGCGCCACGTGCACCACTGCTGCGATCGCTGTGAGGAGCAGCGGGGTGTATGACACACGCATGATGCCTCTGGGCGCCTGAAATCTCCTGTCCCTCCACAGTGATGACACGATGACTGCTCTTGCTTAGGCACACGTTAACGACACGCAGAGTCGAAACCTCAACCTCAACTCCTAAGGTAACTTCAACCTGGCGCCGCCGCACCAGGCGGGCGCGCGATGCAGACTTGTCTCGGGCACCGCTTTCAGTGAACACCATAAGGAGAGACAAGGGGGTTACGATGGTGATTGCTTTCTGGCTTCTGGTAATTCAGCTGTGGCCCGGGAGCCGATAGTGCCGGAGCTGACCTATTGCCTGCACTGCATGAGACACATAGGATGATGGAGGTGAGTGCCACTATTCACCTCTGCTCCTCTGGCGCTTGTGTCAGTTGACAGTCCATTAGAACATTGCATCTGGTGTTGAAGTTGTATATTATGTCCTGGACCGCATGGGCTGAGCACACGATAAATCGGGCTTGCAATGACTAAATCTACGGATCTCGAGGGGCCGGCGGTTCGGCGCTGGCCGGCGCCGGCGGGGGCCGCGGCACGTGCAACAGTGCGATGCGGCGATAAGCGCTGACGACGCCATCAGGGGCAATGACTGCATTCCAGTTGTCGATCATGACACGTGTGAGCGCGCGCTGCAGCGCGAGGGAGGTGCGGCGGCGCCAGAAGGCAACGCGCTGCGCGATATTGTAGCTGCCCTGCGAGCTCTGCTCGGCGAGTGCGTGTAGCAGCGCTTGGGTGTCGCGTGACAATAGCGCCGAAGTGGTCAAAGGCTGCCGAAAATAGGGTGTGTGTAGTGGGGTCCAGGGCCCCTGAGACTACGGATGTGTCTATCTTTTCCTGCGAAGCCGATTCAAGCACGCGCTGCACATCGCGTGCGCCCCCCTGAGCCTGACGGAGGCGGGACGGGCATGAGCTGTCACGTATGGTGACGTCTATGCAACAAGCTACTTCAAAGCCGCCGCGCAGTCTAGTGCACCGGCCTGCCGCTACCACGTCTGCGCTCGGCTGCACTCTAGGGACCGGAAGGCAAACCTGGTTGCTGCCGAAGATGATGTCCATGAACTTGTTGAACCCGTGGCGCGCCGCATAGCGGCGGAAGGGGGCAAGGGTGTCCCGGTCGAGACCGCGGAGGTGGGCCACCTGCTTGAGCAGCTGAAAGAGCGCGTCTGCGAGCAAGTTGTGTCGCGTGACGTTAAGCCCTTGTGTGCAGCGGCGCAGGTGGGCGCCCGAGTCCACTGGTTTATGGCACTTGGGGCACCGCGCCCCAGCGGGGGCGGGGCGCTCCACGCCCAGGTGGCGCCGCAGCGTCTCGCGGAATTCTGGCGGCGACATGGTCTCCGCTGGGTCAGTGCTCGGCAATTGCGCCAAGAAACCCATGGCCCCCTTAGAGGCGCCGCTGCGCCACGCCGCGACTGCTTCCAACGGTCCTGCCGAGATCGCCATATTTAGCATGAGTTTCCTCACTGCTGTGTAGATGATCTACTGCTACAAAACTACACACCTCAGCACTCCTGAGACCTTAGTTCCACACGCCCATGTACTGTGTGCAAGCCCATATGAAATGGAAGCAATGCCAGCAGCCAAGGCAGTGGAAAGAAGTCCAGTCAGGAGGTCATGGTGTCAGGTGTCTTATATATAGCACAAAAGGCATTCGCACTGCAAGCCCTACTTCAACTACTGCTCCACCTAGGGTTGCCTCACTACGCAACGCATTTGCTGCTTCAAGCCGGCGCAGCTGCGTGGCGTCGAGCGCTGCGTCTAGCACCCGCGATAGCGCCGCTTGATGCCGCGGCAGCACGGCGGCCGGCGGGGCCTGGGCAGAGCCTGGCTCGTGCGCCATTGCTGGCGCAGCACGGCGCGCGCCGGAGCGAGTCCGCATGCCCAGCCCCGCAGCTCCGCCTGCCCGTTGCAGCAGATCGCGCAGCGCCCGCCATGCGCCGTCGTCCTGGCGCCAGTTCCGGTACCAGACCGAGGGCAGGAGCAGTGCGAGGGCCGCTGCGGCGTCATCGCTGCTGCGTGTGTTGAAGTTCATGATGGCTGCACGTCAGCTTGACGATGATGATAATCGACAGGGGCATCTGCTTCGTTGCTTCAAACATATGCATGCACCCAACTGCGTCACTATGCCAAGTCATCTTGATATCCTGTGTCTCGCAGCTTTGCATAACGTGCGCTTTAGGAACTTCGAAAACGCGCTCCCTAACCAATCGCATTCCGCTGCAGCTATGCCCTGCAACTCATGTCATTAGCGAAGCATGCCATGCGATGGTCGAAGCAATTGCACCTTTTTATGCTACCATCATGGTTACAACGGTCACCGTGCCAGTCTGCAAGCGCGGCAAGAACTCATTTGGGTTGGGAGCTGGTGGTCCCGCCAAGCAATTCTTTTTTCTCGACAAGTGCACATGGCGCGTGATACAACAGCTTGAAGTGCCAGATGCACTCATGTGCTCATCGCATGATTGCATATGTACAACACAAGCTCAGAGTTTCTTTGTGGTGCAAGCATGATGGGCTGATACCTTATGATGTACATGGCCTCTCATGCCATGTTAGTGACAGCATATGATGCTGGTCACCATTATTGCCTTGTTAAGTGCATGACCTTAGCACACTTGTTCAAATCCTCATAATCTGCCGTCCTCATGCATTCAGCCGAGGCTCTCGCCATGAAAAAAAATGCCGCGGTGCGATGCGATGCCTCAGCATGACCTGGAATTTTTGATGACACTTGAAGTTTGGGGCTGCTCTAATCGTGTTCTTCATGACGCATGGCAGGCTAATCTGGCAGCATCGGTTCACGAGTGGCAAGCAAACATTTATTAACCTTTGTAGCTGCACGACCAAGGCGGTGTTGCCCTCAAAACCTGGTTTCACCTCCTTTCCCCAAAGGCACCCCACCATGCCATATCTCTGATGATGTCGTTTAGTACCGTTGCACAACTTCACCTGCCACACCTCACTTCACCTCACCCATTGAGAGGTAGTCTGCTCGGAAGACCTGTAGCCTTTACACAACAGCAGCAGTGCATGCAGTTTCCGAGCCACGGATAACACTGCAATATCATTGGCGACCCCCACTGCAGCTTCAGGACATGACGGCGGACGAGTGCTTGCGACTTCTGATGAACAACCGGATGGGAGTACTACACAGTGATCCATTCGCAAATGACCCGGTACGCACAAAAACGGACTCTCTGTATGCAGTACATCTGCAACGCATTCAGCATATTCATGGATGGTGTGACAACAGGATGACAATTGCTTAATGGCAATCACTGACTTAGAGCTGCTGTCTACAACTTGAACAGCAGCGCGGCTGGGTCGTCCTTATATGCACTGCCTCTGGCATGTCATAGAGACTTACAGCAGCATCTGACGTACACAACTCACCTCAAAAGGTAAGAAAGTAAGCTGTGCGGAGATCTGGCTTGTGAGAGTGTACTAGACTTAATGTAGCATACAAAGTACATCAACCTGGGGCCTGTATCTCACCGCCCCTTAGCACGCGTGTTCTCTGCTGCCGCAGGCCTGCTAACTGGCAAGTAGATCACGTGCCACCGGTGACCGCTCAAGCATTTGATTTGTTTGCACACTCTGCCTGGTCAACTTTACAATCAGTTGCACCGGCTTTTGCGTGCTGAGCATGTCAGTGCCTCAGGGCCCTGCAGGGTTCATACCAGGAATGGTGGTTCTGAACAAACACTCAACTTGAAGGCAGCAGGCAAGGACATTGCTGCCCTGCATAGTAGAGCACCGAAGGGGTTGTGCATTAATTTAGAATTGCCACTTCTTGGTTGCAAATCCTGGTTGCCCGGCCCATTCCCATGCCATGCTTACAAACACTTGTCGGACACGATATCCGGGAGAGCGTGCATTCCGTGTGCCATTTAGTGCTTGCCAATCAATTCTAAGCTGGAAGCCCGGCCAGTGGCCACAGAGGCAATGACATTTGATTGACGGTGCCCACTTGGTGTATCTGGACAACATGTTAACAAGAATTCCGTGCAAAATGGAGGCGTACATTACAAAAATTGTCACCTGGTGCACTTTCGGAGGTGTACACGCATAGCTGAATCGTCACGAGTAAGCTATAGCTACATCCGTTGCCTTCTCTTATGAGCAGGACTTGCTGGCCGCCTTCGAGCACACACACAGGCCAAGAGTATGGAGGATGACGAGGACGACGAGGCCGATTAATGGAAGGACGAAGAGGACGGGCGTGACACAAGAAAATCTGGGTGACTGCATGACGCATCAGCCCTCAGCGGTGCCATCATAACTTAACTTTCACCAGACTGAGTGCGTGTCAGAGAAAACGCAGGTCTCAAGCTCCACAAATATATGTAGTAAGAACACTTAGCGACCGTCCAAGCAGCACGGACTGTGTTCAAGTTGATGCGCCAGACCCTTGCCTGTCAGTATCCATGCTATGCAGTGCATGATGGATTTTCTATCAGTACGTCGCGCAGCAAGGACATCATTTACGCCATCATGCAGCTATTATGCATGCCGTTTCTTCTTGTACAGCCGGTCGTCGTAGTACAAGTAGCTGCCTACGACTACCACAGACCCTTTTCATTTCACACCAGGTCGTTTAATGTCATGACCTCAGCGACATCATGATAGTCACTGGCCTCTCGGAGGGCTGCTGGCGATCCACATACACCGCAGTCAGCACTGTGACACCCTTTAAATGCGACATACCACTTGACATCAGATTCTGTACATTCCAGGTGGACGCCTGCAGTAGCACTGTCCGACTGCAAGGCATCAGCTCAGTGCTCCATGCCTGTCAACTTCAACCAATACATACTGTACATCATTGCAATGCCCAGTGACAGATCCATGTGCTCTCATGCTGTGCAACCGTTGTGACACCATTGACGCGAGGCCCATAGTCAGTTGTTCCATGCTTATCATCTTGAGTGCGAGTGAGCCAATGGAACAGAGTGGCGACGCGTTGACGCTCCATGAATGCATTGTGCACCAAGTCTTGGCATCCTGAATGTGCATCATCACTTTATGCGAAACACGTTTTGCTATATATGCACGTACACAGAGCAAAATTATGATCCAGCAGTTGCATGCCAAGTAAACCTGTGTGCAGCCAGGCTGAGCTATGTTGTACTTTTGCTTGCAAGCCTTACTGAGTAAACATTGCCACAACAATGTATGGCAGGTGCGATTACGCAGCAGAGGTGCCATAGTCACTGTGCAATTCATCTCCACAACAGCCTATCACTGACAGTGTGTCATGACGTAAATGGATGCATTCTGCGAAGTCAATCGCATGCCGCAGTCCACACCTTAACAGGAGTGCACCTGCCCATAAGTGCTTTCAAATTGCAATGGCTGCTGCATCATGTAATCATCGCAAATGCTCATGCTGCAGCAGATTAAAGCAAATATACCAGTATAATGTGCATTGCAATTAGTATTTGTGACCGGTCATGACCAACACTGTTGGGTGGCATTGCCGACACCGGCACTGTGACATGACAAGGGAATGATGTTCGACGGCGGGCGTCACACGTAACCGAAACCTAACCCATGACAGGGCAAACTGCGGTCAATGCTGCAGCCTGAGGGTATCGATGGCAATGCAGCAGTGTGTGAAGGGCACAAGCCTGCTCGAGGCCATGACCTTCGGTCAATCAAGAAAAGATTGACGTAGGATTCACCAGTGTCAAAATCAGCAGGGATGTATTGTGAATAATACGAAAGTTGAAACAAGGCATCTCCATCTCTGGGCCAGCAGAACTGCGCTGCAAGAAGCAGTACACCACACACCACCAAATCCATGCAAGAGTGATTCATTGTGCAAGTGCAGTGCATGCAAGGCAGGCGACGCTCCCACATGTCGCTGCTCAGCAAGCCCTAAGCATAGGGTACACGCGATGCCACCTTATGCCCCCACCCCCGGCTCCTAGCGAGTCGCGCCGGACCAGCGAGTTGCATAGGGGACGCTCAAACCAGTTATTGTGCCAAAGGCCTGAATGCGCTATGCTGGGCTGCTAGCATGCAAAAGGAAACCGGCAAGTATAGGCCTACCTGGAGCACGTCCAGAACACCCACATCGGCCAGCTGTCACTACCAACGCCGACCAGCAGCGCGTGCGCGCGCCGCCGCTCGCTGCATGGGCAGCGACGCGTGAGCGCGCCGCCGCCTGCTGCGTGCGCAGCGACGCGCAGGCGCGCCGCTGCACAGGGGGGGCAACGACGTGTGCGCACGCCGCCGCCTCCTGCATACGCAGCGTTGGACGCGTAGGCGTGCCGCCGTGAAGGGAGCAGCGACGCGTGCGCGCGCTGCCGCCAAATTCCAAGGGCTCCAGAAGCAGCGCCTAGTTTTGGGCCATGTGAGCGCCGCTTCGAAACCTGCACCGCATCCAGTCATAGAACCGCTGTGTGCGAGGGAGCGCTGGCAAGTTGTTCAGCTCTGGGTATTTTTACACGGCCTGTCGCCAGTTCTGGGGGTTTAAGCTCTCTGGAGAGTCGAGCCACCAGTGGTCGCCTGTGTGGCCACAGTTGTGGCAGAGAACTGGATTATCGTCTGTAGGTGAATCCAGCTTGCTTTGTCTCCAAACCAAAATCTCCTTGAAGCGCTGCTGCCTGTGACCTGGTTCTGCCGATTCTGCTGCCAGTGCCTCCCCCGCCGGGCCAGAGTCAGGTCCGCTGCTGCTGCATCTGCTGTGCCGGCTGTTACCGCTGCCAAACCGGGTAGGGATTACTGCTGCCGCAGCGGCACGTTTCTCGCGCTTGCGCAGCTCGACGGTGCGTTCCACGCCCTTAAGCACGGTGCGCATCTCCTTCCTATAGGTCAAACCGCGGCACATTAAAAAGGTGGTACTGCTGCTTGAAGAACCCCGCGAAGCCGCGCTCCAGCAGCGTGATGGCTACGCATTTGATCAGGTCCGGTAGCTTCCGCCCTTTGTCGCGCGCCTGTGCCACTGCTTGCCAGTAGAGCATTTTTACAGCCTGCACGTGGCGGCGCGGGCGCACCATGTAGTTGCCGATGTTTATGTTAGGCTGCTGCTGAAATTTGATGAGCTCCTGCAGCGCAGCGTCGAAGCTGGTAGGCGGCGTGAATTGATGAGTAATCTTCATGACCGCCTCAGCGAAGTCCCCCGACCACGCGTTGTCGCGCCGCAAAGCTGTGATGACGCTGGCAGCTTCGCCCTCCGCGACCCGCTCCATCATGTAGTGGAGGAAGTCGCTGTGCTCAGTGACCTTGTTGCTGACAAAGAATTGGTGAAGCTCCCCCACCCACTGAGCGATATCTTGGCACTGCGGTTGGCGCCGACACCCTTGGCACCCCATAGCTTGGGTGCTTCAAGGCTTGCGCCAGCTTCTTGGTGTCCAGCATGCGGTGGACAGCCTGAGTAGCCGTCAAGGGGCCGGCCTATGCGCCAGGCGTCCTAGAGGCGCATGAGGAACTGTGGCGCGTTGGCATCGGCATTGGCTCCTTGCGACTGCCGCGCAGACCGCCAGAGCTGTTGTGGCCAGAACTGCCAGTGTGGCGCTCCTCGGTACCCCGGGAAGAGTGACTGCTCCAGCTACTGCTGTCGCTGCTGCTGTCGCCGCTGTCATCTCCACCGTCGCCACCGCCGTCGCCGCCGCTGTTGCTGCCGCCACCGCCATTGCTGCCGCCGCCACCGTTGCCGCGACCGCCGCTGCTTTCGCGGCCGCTGCCGTCGCTGTCGTGGCGGCCGCCGCCGCCGCCGAGCTCATCAGTATACTGGCTGCGGCGCGTGCGGCGGCTGCTTCCGTGGCCATGCTGCTGCCGTTGTCGCCGCCATGGCCACTGCGTAGCTCGCTGTTCCTGCCGAGCGTCCGTGCAAAGTGTGCGAGAGGCGCTCCTCGCGTTCCAGCTGTGCCGCTACCAGGTACTGCTCACGCTCGCGTTGTTCTGCAATCATGCGCTGCTCACGCTCGCGTTAATTTACGGCCATGCGTGCTTGCGCTGCCGCGACTAGGCGTTCCTTGCGTTCCAATTGCTGTGCTGCGAGGCGGTCCAGCAGCTCGCGTTGTGTTGCTGCTGATTGCGCCAGTTGTGTCACCATCTGTGGTGCAAGCTGCGAGCCCATTCATTCTGCGATCTCGCATTTCTCCAACGGTGTGTCCCGGATGCAGACTCCCGGCTGGTGGGGTGGCGTGAGGCGCCGTAAGCCTCAGACTCCTCCAATGTTGAAAAAAGGCCTCAGGCGCTCTGGGCCAGCAAAACCGCGCTGTGCAAGCAGCAGGACACCGCGCACCACCAGATCCACCCAAAAGTGATCATTTCATGCCCACCGTAAGAGAAGTCATACCTGCGATGGGGCACAGCGCACGGATTGATCGGTGAAAAGCAATGCAGTGACACTCCATCTTCACTGCTTTACAACCCTGACCCTGGACTCCATCTTCACTGCTTTACAACCCTGACCCTGGGGCAACAGGCAACTTGAACTACCACACAATGCCCAGGAAATAATAATGTGGGCAATGCAGCAAATAGCAAAGTATACAGCAATCCTGTTGCCGTGTGAGAGCGTATGGCATAGCAGTGAGCAGACCATGGCAACATAATGCAATGCATCACGACGCACACATGACCTAAGAGTCTTACTAATAGGAATACAAACGGTCATACAAAACCTTCAAGTTTGCCAAGTTGAACCCTAAAGCACGAGGACTCTAGACCAAATCTGCATGTGGTGGCAGCCCACCCGGTAATCCTCCTGTAGCTGTTGCCCACGTGGCAACTGCAAATGTGCAGTCCTAAGCTCCGCACGTTATAAATTACCAGGACTGAATGCGTCCTCGGGGTGAGCCGCTCGGCCCAGGCATTCACTGACGCATTCGTGTCACATATGCTGCGACAACCTGCAATGGTTGCAGCTCTTTGATTGGATTGCCTCTTGCGTTCAGCCGTCACCCTCTGTGCATGTTGCTTCAGAGAAGCATGACTAGTAGCAACTCTACGAACAGCCGCCTTGGCACAATCTGCAGGCAAGTCGCTGCTCACGCTGCCGTGGAGTCTCTCACGCACGAGCATCAGCCTGCCTAGCACGATCTGCAGCGAGTCGTTGCCTATGTTGCTCTGGTGTCTCTCGCACAGATCACCTAGCACTGTGAACAGCACATCGCTGCTCACGCTGCGCTGGTGTCTCTCGCGTAGACCGCCTGTACGGTCAACAGCAGTTGCTCCCGATGCTCTATCCACGACTAGCCATTCTTGTTACCTCCTCGCTTGCGACCTCGCTGCTCTGATGCGACGGCCGAAGTGCTACTGCTGCTCGCTGCGGCTGCTGCTACTGCTACTGTCGCTCGGTTGGTTTTCGGTTTCGAAGTTGTATATTATGTCCTGGACCGCATGGGCTGCGCGCACGATAAATTGGGCTTGCAATAAGTAAATCTACGGAGGGGCCGGCGGTTCGGCGCTGGCCGGCGAGGGCCGCGGCACTTGCAACAGTGCGATGCGGCGGTAAGCGCTGACGTCGCCATCAGGGGCAATGACTGCGTTCCAGTTGTCGATCACGACACGTGTGAGCGCGCGCTGTAGCGCGAGGGAGGTGCGGCGGCGCCAGAAGGCAACGCGCTGCGCGAGATTGTAGCTGCCCTGCGAGCTCTGCTCGGCGAGTGCGTGTAGCAGCGCTTGGGTGTCGCGTGACATAGCGCCGAAGTGGTCAAAGGCTGCGGAAAATAGGGTGTGTGTAGTGGGGTCCAGGGCCCCTGAGACTACGTATGTGTCTATCTTTTCCTGCGAAGCCGATTCAAGCACGCGCTGCACATCGCGTGCGCCCCCCTGAGCCTGACGGAGGCGGGAGGGACATGAGCTGTCACGTATGGTGACGTCTATGCAACAAGCTACTTCAAAGCCGCCGCGCAGTTTAGTGCACCGGCCTGCTGCTACCGCGTCGGCGCTCGGCTGCACTTTAGGGACTGGAAGGCAGACCTTGTTGCTGCCAAAGACGATGTCCATGAACTTGTTGAACCCGTGGCGCGCCGCGTAGCGGCGGAAGGGGGCAAGGGTGTCCCGGTCGAGACCGCGGAGGTGGGCCACCTGCTTGAGCAGCTGAAAGAGCGCATCTGCGAGCAAGTTGTGTCGCGTGACGTTAAGCCCTTGTGTGCAGCGGCGCAGGTGGGCACCCGAGTCCACTGGTCTATGGCACTTGGGGCACCGCGCCGCAGCGGGGGCGGGGCGCTCCACGCCCAGGTGGCGCCGCAGCGTCTCGCGGAATTCCGGCGGGGACATGGTCTCCGCTGGGTCAGTGCTCGGCAATTGCGCCAAGAAACCCATGGCCCCCTTAGAGGCGCCGCTGCGCCACGCCGCGACTGCTTCCAACGCATTTGCTGCTTCAAGCCGACGCAGCTGCGTGGCGGCGAGCACTGCGTCTAGCACCCGTGATAGCGCCGCTTGACGCCGCGGCAGCACGGCGGCCGGCGGGGCCTGGGCAGAGCCTGGCTCGCGCGCCACCGCTGGCGCAGCAGCGCGGCGCGCGCCGGCGCGAGTCCGCATGCCCGGCCCCGCAGCTCCGCCTGCCCGTTGCAGCAGATCGCGCAGCGCCCGCCATGCGCCGTCGTCCTGGCGCCAGTCCTGGTACCAGACCGTGAACAGGAGCAGCGCGAGGGTCGCTGCAGCCTCATCGCTGCCGCTGCGCAGCTGCTGCAGGCAGGTAGCTATCTGGGTGAAGGTGAAGCCATAGCGGGCATGCTCTAGGACGCGGCTGCGTGCCGCGACTGGAAATGCCGCCAGTGCCGGCCCCATGCACTCGAGGGAACGTGCAGCAAATGCGGCACATGCACGGGGCGCCGCGCCCAGCACGCCAAAGCCACCACTCCCCAGCCGCAGATGCACGCGTACCTGCTGATGTGCTGGTAGCGTCACTGGGGCCTCGCCACCCCAGTCGGCGCCGCGTACCCATGCCACTGCCGCCGCCCACAGAGAGGGCGGCGCCGCCGCCGCCGAAACCGCCGGCGGGCCGCGGCAATCGTCACCCGCCGCCGGCGCGCCCTGGTGGGCCGGCGGCGTAAGACCCGCCGATGGCTCCTGCGCCAGCGCGGCCACGGCCGCTAGCGTGATGGCGTCGAAGCGCCGTAGCTCCTCGTGCGTGAGGGATGGCGCTGTATTGCGCGAGACATGCCCTGCGCGGGCGGGGACGGCAAGACGCAGAATGGAGAAGGCAGCCTGCACATCCTCCATCTGCACAAGCTCCGCAACCAGGCGGTCGGTGCCGGGGGCACGAAGGGTCGCCGCCACTTGCGCGCGCACGAAGCCCTCGGTGCCGACCGGCACCCCCATCAGCGTGATGCCGTCGTCACATACTGGTACGGGGACATTGGCGGCGGCAAAGACGGCGGCGGCGCGCTCGCGGGCGCCGCCTGAGGCCGGCACCAGCGCCGCGCATTTCGTGACGTTGACCTGAATGTTGAGCTCGCTCAGCGCCTGTTGTATGAAGCAGAACGCGCGGCCAACGTGGCCGAGCACTGGCGCGTCACAGCTGGGCGTCATGATGGTGAGGTCATCGAGGTAGCCCGGAAGCGCCAGTTGCGGGAACTTGGCGCGGGCAGCCACCATGGTGCCGCGCAGTGCCAGCGCGAACAGCAGCGGCCCCAATGGGTCGCCCTGCTGCACGCCCTGTTGGGAGAGGATGATGGCGGCGTCGGCGTGCCCATCTAGGCCAAATTGTAGCCAAGGGGCCCGGCCGGGGCCCTAGATGTGCTCGACGTAGCCGTACAGGCCAGGCAGATGCTCGGCCACCGCGGTGAGGACTGCCGAGCGCGACAGCGCGTTGAAGGCGTTGCTGCCGTCAATGGCAAGCAGCACGCCGCCGCACTCATGCGTGAGCTGCGCCATGAGCGCCACTCTCTCTGCGCCCCCCCGCGCGCCGACCCCAAACTGGCCAATTGGTTCCAGCAGCGCGGAGACGCGGTCCCGGGTGTCCGTGCAGAAGGTGCGCGCGAACAGGCGGCGGATGGTGTCGCCGCACGCGATGGGACGCGCCTTCTCGCCCACAGCGCTGAGGCGCGCGGCCGCGTGAAGGCGCCAAAAGGGGGCGGGCAGCGCGGCGGGGGTGGAGTACACCGCGGTACCCAGCCACGCCAGCAGCTCAAGGAGCCAGTCAACCGTGCGCCCCGACGTGTGCGCCGTGTGCCGGACGCACTGCTGGAGGTGGGAGTTGCGCAGCCCAGAGGGACCGGCGGCCGAGCCAGGGTTGGCGGCGAGGATGGCCTCGCGTACTACTACCCCGTCCGCCGTGAATGAAGCGCAGTTGAGTGGTGCCGGCGCCGCCAGCGCCGCCGCCGCCACCAAGCTGCGCGCCCGCGATGCCGCGGCATCCAGCTTCGCAGACGCATCGCCAGCTGGGTGTTTAGCCTGCAGTTTATGCAAGGTAGCGGAGTCGCGGGGGGCAGATGTGTCAGCACCCTCCGCCAGCAGCCGCGCGGCGCGCCCGACGCCGCCCGGCTGCCGCGCCGTCGCCGCCGCGCGCTCCCGCACTGCCGCCGCCGCCTCCGTCATAGACCTAGCGCGGCGCGTGCACGCACGGGCGGCGCCGCGGCGGCAGAAGGCCAGCGCTGTGCGCGTGAGCAGGTCCAGGTCGCCTGCCACGAAGGCCGCAAAACGGTGCGCCCGCGGCAGGGAGCCGTCGGGTACAAGCAGCAGGCACGGCAGCAGATGCAGCAGCTTGCACCATGCACTGGCTGTGGCGGACGCCTCTGCCGCTGCCTCAACCCCGTGTGCCTGCGCTACCGCCGTCTGCGCTTCCCGGAGGCCCGCCAGCGTGGCCGTCATGGCGGCTGTGAAGTCCGAGCGGTGCTCCAGCCGAATGCGGCGGCCGACCACCAGTTGCTGCTGCAGAACATAGTCAAAGGAGAGGTCGTCAAGCGCTGCGCGCGCGGGCGAGAGCGGCGCCAGCGTCCAGAGCGGAAGCGCGCTGCGCCATGTTGGCCCTGCCGCAGCCACAGCGGCAGCTGCGCGGGCGCCGGGGCCGCGCGCGCCGCCTTGAGTGTTCCAGGCTGACTCAAGATACAGTGCAGTGTGTGCACTCACAGAGGTGCACCATGGCTGAATGTGAAGGCTTGCCCCCCTCCCCCTCTGACAACGCACAGCGGCAACTTGCTATGAGCTGCCGCTTAAGTCAATTGACCAAAGTCTACCTGTCAGTGATATTAAAAGCAGATCTGTACGCTCATGATACAGTCTCCAGGCCCCTGCCAGTGCACCCTGCAGCACCCTGTTGCAGTCATTCGCAAAATCATTGGCCCGCTACCCACAACAGCTGCTGACTAGCCAGCTTGCACAACAGTCACATTCATAAGCAAGGTTGGCAACTTGAAATAGATGAAAGACAACACCAGGTCAATTGGTCAGAATCTGCAAAAGCTCAGCAGGCTGGCGCAGTGACTGCTGGCAGGGTGTAAGCTATGATGTTAGTAGTAGTCTTTTATTGAGCGCGCCCATGAGATGGTCCGCCCCCAGCACCGATTGACCAGATTTGTGCAGTTACAGCTGCACGTGCAGGCACTCTCGGTGTCTTACTGCCTTTCTGCAAAGCAGCCTGCAGGCGTGCCAATTGACGTCAATTGATTGCTACAGTACAAGCTTGGACAAGTGTCTGACATGTCATCTAGACTACACCATGCGCTCATGGAACTCTTGAAGTTCAGACGGACTTCATGATTGAACTTGTTGATGGCACTGCTGCGGTGTGGCCAATTCAAACAAGAAGCTGAGGCAGCGCCATTGCTGTGGCGCTTACTTAACAAAATGATTTCTGCCTGGGCCTCGAACAGATTCTGAGCTATCATGATATGGTGACAGTGTGAGAATATGGAAGCATACTGAGCGCTTTAAGCTTGTATAGGACCCGCAGGCTGGCATTATATCTGTCAGCCTGATAGCCAGGCTGGTAGGGACATGAATCAAGCTGCAGCACGTCATGTGGCGACCACTTGGCCAGCTGAATTCTGAACAAAGTTCGAAGAAGGATACAAGAATCACATTTGACCAATCTTGCAATGGTCTCTTATGGTACGAGCATATGCAGCTGCCAGCGTATTGTATGCCGAGCATCGCATAGCATTGCATCTTTCCTCCCACAAAAGCGGTGGGTGCCCAGTGCCCCGCGTCGTTGAGAGTTGCGTACTTGTTCAGTCGGCGGTTTCACTTATCCGCAGCGAAATTCACAGGCAATTTGACATGCAGCAGCACGTCTACCTCCCGTCAGTTCAGCAATCAAGTGTGTGCTGCAGCCCGTGATCACGTCGAGAGGCGCAGACTTCAACTTTCTCACCAACGCATGAGCAGACGGAAGGCATGGCGCCAATGTAGTTTTTGCTGCCCTGCTGATGCTGGATCAGTATGTGTGTGGCGCGCAGTTAAACTGATTGAGGCAGTCGCCTCTAGCAGGCAGTCACGTTTTTTTTCTACCTCTTCCGGCTGCGTGTCATCCGCGAAAGTTGCGTTCAAAAAAACTGCTGCAACATCAACTTTCTCACCTGAACGCAAGGGTCTACAACATGAAAAAAACAAAAGTTGAACTAGCTGATAGCCATACTTCACACCACCAGTGATGCAGAGCTTAATGGCTGTGCCATGCTTCCGCATGCGTATCATACAAAACGCAAGCCAGTTGGCCTACGCGAGGCTGCACATTGGCCGGACTTTGCAGGGCCCAAGTCGTGGCCAATTGATACGATTGATGTCTCTGGCAGCAGCAGACCTCGCCAAGCAGACAGTCCCCGCGTGGCGTGCGGTTGCTCCTGCAAGTGCTATTGCTGGCTCTGTGCGCCATATCACAACTGCTGCGGACGCCGGTTCAAGAAGTGCAGGAGCTTCCGGGGCTGAAGCTGCTGATCATGAAGATGCCAGAAGACATGTGTTGGATGAGCACTGGCGCCTGGACAAGTGAGTGCTTGGTTCAAGATGTGTCAAACGTATTGTATGTAACGTTAAATGCCAGGCATTTGGGCTTACAGTCATGGATGCCGGCACAAGCAGTGTCTGCCAGACTAGCACTAAGCATAAAGTTAAACAACGGACAATCATTCCATTAAAGACTACTAGTACGTATGGACTTGCATTTATAAAGGCCCAAGGGAGGCCGGGTTGCCTATGCAATCGAAAAGCTTGCGTCAACGCAGCAGCCTAGTCTGCGCTGTGCCCTAGGAGTTTGGATACCGGCGCCGCAACACAGCCCAGCATTCGCGCTCCACGTGTGTATGCCATGACGCGCTCCGCCAACTCCCGCGCCAGCGATATGCTCAGCTCAATGTGGATCTGACGCTTAGCTAACCCGGCCTTGCGTAACACATCTGCCTTCCCCCCCCCGAGCACAGTGCTGAGTGCATTGCCAACTCCTTAACAAAAAGGCTTGTCTGCTTGCCCAGCCGTCCGTACGACTCCTGCACGAATGGCACAAAAGCCCAACTACTAGTACTGATCATCGTAGTACTAACTTATACATTCTGCGTAATGACGCAACCATCTAGGCATGCAACAGAGGTGACACCTGCTTTCCAGCGATGGAGCATTGTTACATCAGACAGAGGGAACCGCCATTGCACAATTGTAATGGTCCCTGGATCGTCGATGGAGCCCGAGGCTCTGAGTTGTCGACACCAGTGACTGGTGGCAATTGTCAACTTCAAGTTACAATAGTGAGGTAGCGCTACAACGCACTGCGTGCCATCTATTTTAATGATTAGCTCTTGAAAACACCACATGTACTGCTGCAGCATCACCATCAGCGGTTTATGAACACATATATGCGTACTACCGCAGTAGCACTTCTAAAGTTACAGTAACTTTAGGTGCACATACATGTGTAATACTATGCATCAGCATATTACAGCTGTTGCCAGTTGGCATCACAAATGTTTTACTTATGCCTGGAATTCTCAAGTGTTGATATCACCATGAATGGGTAGACCTCTGCTGCACCATGCCTCAGCTGCTTTCTAATTATAATATTATAATTAATCACTCAAGTGCACGTACACATTGATTTTGCTCATGCGTGCTTTGCATGCAGGCTTCCCCGGCTCCCACGTGACACTGTGTTGCGGCTCACAGATGGCAACAGGACACTCTACATCTTCGGTGTGGTGCAGGGATGGTAAGCTTCCCCTCATCGAAAGTGTAATCATCTTTGATGACCAACATGCTTTGCAAGGTTGCGACTGTCGGTGACTTTCGAGTTTTAAATAAAGCAATCTTCGTGGGCGACCCATACTGTAGTTAGAACGCCTCTTTAGATATCGCTGGGATTAATTCTAGAGATAGGGCACTGTGCAAATAGCCCAGATGTTTAATGTCAATTGACTTGAGCTTAATTGCTAAGGGTGTACGTATACCTTATAATAAAGTACTTTAAGTTTAAGCAAATTGCAGCATCATGATGATGATCTTAATGTCACCGACAACTGAACTTTCAAAATGTATCGCATTAATATAGTCTACACTTTTGCATGCGCACACACAATTATGTCCCATCAAATGCTGGGTACACACAGTGGTCCTTGGATATTCAGATCAGATGTATGCCTATGCCTTCGGTGTAGTAAGGGGCGCATTCATGTTCTAGCGAAGGGTGTCCAGTAATCAAAAACCGCACGCAGTTTTGGTCTCAACACTATCCAGAGACTTGATGCTGCTGTCAACTCGTTTTTTGCACTTGTGTCAAACATGAAGTTGCAGATTGCCAGCTGTGCAAGCATATGTAGGCATAGGCTTTGTATGTTTTTGGTGGGAGAACTTTGCATAAAGCGTCCACCAAGTATTCAAAAATATGCTCTTCCCATGATTTGAAGGCATGTGCCACCGCAGCACGTATGCGTACGTGATGCATGCATGCCGCCGGATACGGTACACACAACGCACACAATATGTGTTGTTTTTTAGCAGTGGGTTGTGCGTTCCACTTGATCTACTGTATGAAAACGTATAGCTTTACTTTCTGTATCAAGGTGTTTGGCAACTTCCGTACAACGTGGACCATAACCCAGGACGTCATGCACAGTAACGGAGAGGAAAACACAAATGTCACATGCCTCATAGTCATTCCGTTTCTCCGTTGATTGCACAATGCATACTATTAGGCTCACTGACACAACCATTAGTGATCACAGTTGTTAAAGAAACATCGGACACTTGTTTGCTGCCTAATCAGACCTTCAAAAGTCTTTTTCAAACACACACGCATGCATGCATGCATGCATAAACCTCCAATTTCATACATCACTCTGGATCTGCCGTTGACAATTGTCTTAAGATAAAAATCCAGACCGGCAGCACTGCTTCAATTGAAACATCGTGGCCTGCCAGTGCGACAAGTGACTGCTTTGTGCGGCGATGCAAATCTACTGGTAGTACATTATGTGCCGCTTTGTGGACAGGATAGCAATGCGCATTACTTGGCTACATGTTGGACTTTGGCTGCCTTAATTGCTGGTGCAGCATACAAGACAAGTGGGAAATCTTCAAGATGGGGCTCTTCCTCAAGGTGAGTCATCTCTGGGAGAGGCTTCACGCGTGCACATCAGCAACGTCTGCTCAATTCCTGGTATGCAGGTCTGACCGGCCGTGACAACCACGCAGATACAGTTCACCCGTGGGCCATAGTATAGTACTTCGAGTATCATATTCAAGTTGTATGACTCGTTACCTTTGGTTTTAAGAGGTCTGGCGATCAGTTGTACAAGTAGCTTTGGGTGTGCGCACCTCAATTCAGAGGGTAGTTTCCGAACACTTAATGCTTTCCCATATAATCATAGTATGCTGTTGCACAATGTGCCACTTTTTATATGAAATAAATGTTGCTGCGCAGTTTGAACCCTAGACAGCCGTAGTAGTAGGCCAAAGCAGGAACTGCTGCTAAGTATTACTAACACCGTCCTACAGCCTGCTGGCGCACATTTGGGCAAAGCCAGCCGCAAAGCAGTCGATCCTGTGCAGTAAGGCGGCACGGATTCCGCTGTTGACAGTACAAACACATGTGATATCTGTCAGACTTAAGTTGTCTTAGGCACAAGGAGTGCGCCCTCTCATTGAAGTTCAGTGTAGCACTCAGTCTGCAAGGATCTCATAGTATAATATTATGCCTATAGCTACTTAGGTGCTTGAATTCAACCATCATGGTGCACGCCTTGGAGTTGAGCCTGGATATTATCTTACCTACTGCTCGTATGACGCATCACCCCTCAGAGTGCTTCACATCAAGCCAGCTCGCGCAGCCTATGAGAAAGTTGCCGTCAGCATCAGCACCAGGGATGTTGTCTCCGTAATGCACTGTAACAGTACTCTGAGGTCTTTGTTGGCAACATGGCAATGCCATGCTTTCACAGCCTTGGAAGCTTACATGCTAATAGTAAGTGCCTCTTGCAGCTTGACCTATTGCTGCTTGACCTTCGCAGCATCACTCTACTTTGAACGTCGTCCACATCAGAGTGCATGCCATGTTTTAGAGACATTATGCCTCCCCACAATTCCATAGCATGTGAGTGCTGCTTGATTCATGCGATAAAATGCACCTCCCCATGAGCTTTGGAACGAGCACTCGGGCTCACGCTCGAGCACAGCACAAGACATTGTGCATTGACGCAGTGAAGATTGGTTAGATTTCTTGTTTCTTCCTGAACACAGTGTTTAGCTCCGATGATGTTAACAATTGTGTGCACAAGACGATGCAGTGTCTGATGATGCTCAGCGATGCAACTCTGCAGCAAATCTTCAGTCTTATGAGGTGGAGCCTTGCAAGTGCCAGAAAGTCTTTCAACCGGCATCACTAGCTGTCACAAAAAGTGCCCGGCAAAATATGACTGCCGTGTGCAAACATATGGATACTATCCATTACAATGTATGTGCACACAGCTGCGTGTTGAGGCCGAAAGGTTGTCAGAGTGCTCTTTACCAGCTGCACTCTCGCATGACAAAAATAAGGTATAGTCAGATTCTGTGTCATTTCAACAAGGTGTGGATAGAAATTCATTCAAACATCATTGTAAAGTTACCGTAGTCATGCCTCAGCTGAGCTGAGGTCTCAAGCTGCTGAAGGGTGCTGGTCTCCGAAGTGGCGTCGGCTGCAAGCCGCAAACGCCTGGCTGATGTTGCCTGTATTTGAATGTGTGCCCTCTGTTGGCGCAGCCAGGTGCAGTATTATGCGACGATGCAAGCGACGCCATTCCTGGCACCCAGACCTCAGGCTGGTACCAGGGACGCATTGGGTATGTATGGACTTGTATTTATAAAGGCCCAAGGGAGGCCGCATTGGGTACTGCGTGTTGAAAGTTTCAAGCCAGGAGGGGGGCAAGATTCACGTTAATGACGCTGATGTCTGGAGATCGGAGGTGACAGGACTTATCAGGCCCGACCCTGTCACATTCCGGGATGCTTACAACAACGCGCCAGGGACCAAGCCAGGCCATTGTCCTGACGTCACGCTGGAAACGCTGCGGTACATGGCGAAGTATGCACTTACTCGCATGACCGCAGTCATCCTAGACATTGCACAGGTGCGCCAACTTGAAGGCAGACCTGTTACATACAACACACATTATTATGTTACGTGCACAGCATAATATTTCAGCTGTAACTCAGTTGCATTCACAGCATTGTTATGGCAGTAGCATCACAAGTGACTCATGGATACAAAACCAGCATCATGGTTCACAATATCTTAAGGTACCAATTGTGTGTCATTGATGCCCGTTATGTTCGGGCTGATCAGTCAGCCTCGGCTGGTGTAACGTGAGTCTCCTATATTTGGACAGAAATCAGAACTTCAAGGCACTGTACATATGGGTGTTTGACACAAGACACAGCGCAAAGTGCGTCCTAATGCAAACATATGTCAGGCTAAAAGTTTTGAAGTCACAAGTCATATACTTCGAAGTACATGTATACACAGAGAGGAGCAGAAATGCCGGTGTTCATAGCGCAGCCGCTGCCAGCAACTTGAAGGCAGCCAGTGTCAAGCATGCTTGCAGCTGCAGGCATTTTGTGCAGATCGTGACACATGATCACAAGACAGTTGCTTAAGCATGTTGTTCATTCCTTTGGGCCCTTGCTTGTTCAAGTTAGCAGCTCTAGACTGTAAGACTGCCAAACCCATTTGCTGAGCCAAGCAGCAACTCACCAATGCACAGGTGTTCAGGCTCATGTGCTGCCTGCTGCACCTGTATACCTACCCCCGGGCCGGGGCCCACCCCCCCCCCTTGTGTGCAGTTCGGATCAAATGCAACACGCTTGTACTGGGACGAGAAGGTCAACAATAACGCGGCAATAACAACGAGTGCCTTCGCCCAAGGCGCATCTGCAGCGGCAGCCTTTCTCCATCGACCGCTAGTGTACGTGGGGAGACCTTATATGCATACGGCTCAGGCAATGGCCAGGGCAATTGTGGAGTCTTCTAATGCCAACTTGTTCCAGCTGCTGCAGGCGTGCTGGTGCAGGAACCAGGCGCCGTGTGGCACCCACACAAGAGACTTGATCAAGCAGCGGAGTATGTGTGGGTGGAAAAATCGAAGGAAGGAAAACATATTGAGTGGCAGGAGCGTCTGGCGCTGTGGGCACAGCACCGGCGGCATCTGGGCCGCACGTTGCAGATATCGCGCTGGCTGTCGCGCGATGTGCTGCAGCGGGACTACCACACCGTGTTCAAAGCCACCAACCCGCTGTTGTACAGGGCGTTTGTTACCGAGCAGGGCGTGTACGCAGCTGAGGCAACGCAGCATTTCATGCGCAATCACGCGAATCAGACTGCCATGCTGGTGGTGGCGTGGCACACCAAAGCACGGTGGAGCAGCACCTGTGTGCAGCACACGGTTATACCCTAAGCATGCCCACGACGGAACAGTTCCTCATGGATGCATTGGAGGCACATGCTCCTTCTGATCATGAGCCTCAGCCTGAGGGCACTGGGCAGTCAGACTCTCAGACCAAGTTGTGACTCATGGCACGAAAACTTGAAGGTGTCTGAGCATGGACCTTGAAGAGCACAAGTAATACATATATGAACAAGAAAATGAAGGCGTGAAGCCGATCTCGGTTGATTCGAGGGTACTGCTATGCGTGTGCACACGATGTATGCTTTCTAAAGTCCGAGCGTGAATTCAGCATCATGATGACCTCAGGCCACTGGCAGATTGTGTGCCACTTCAGTCATGACTGCAGTCTGCACATTAAGTATTTTGTAGACGCCAGAAGCCTGCTACTGCAATGGCCTCAACGCATCAGGCAGCTGCTGCGCAGTGGCTTCAGGCACCTCCCCGACTTAGTCTGCACATGTTTCAAAGTTTTGCGTGCAACCACTCAGGTGATCATTGCCAATGCCATGTACTTGTTTAAGTTACTATACTTCGAAGTAGTATGGTTACTTGTACCTAAGTCATGACATCGCAATGGCTTCATAGTTGTTGTTATGGCAGTGCTGTGGAGTAGTCATGCACGCAACTGGCAGCCAACAACACTCGAGTTCTCTCATTGCAGTTGATGTGCAAACTCATGAGCATATGTAGGCCTAATTGCTACTGTAACATAGCAAGCTTGTAACATAGCAAATGCCTGTTGCACTGCACAACACGGCCCCTGTTGACTGCACCGGGTCCCTCAGCACACGTAGAAACAAGTGTGGCACGTCAACTGCAAACTCATGAGCATATGCTACAGTAGGTGATTGACTGTAACATTGCAAGCCTGCAACGTAGCAACATGCCTGTTGCACTGCGCAACACGGCCCCTGTTGACTGCACCGGGTCCCTCAGCACACGTAGAAACAAGTGTGCCGCAACGCCACTTGAACAATTGTCCTACACATGCCAATCATTACGACAAGGCACAATGCCGCAATAGCTATTAGTAGATACTCTGCCGCCTTTGTTGCAAACCAGTGGGCCAGCAATACCGTGTGTCAGATCACGCGTGCGCCAGCATCATGAATGCTAATATTAAGTACCGCAGGCGCAACATGTTTGTCACACCAGGCGCACAGCACCATAGTCGCACGCCAGACATCGCATAGTACATTGATGCCGCCAACAAACTACTACAGTGCACATACAGATCTCTGGTAGAGTCTTGTTTTTGAGTGCGACATTATGAGCACAGTGCACAGTGACTTCAGAAATGCGCTAGTGAGATGCCACAGGCAAGGTTGCAGATGTGACAACTGCAGGAACACATTGCACACAAGACAGATGGGTGGGCGTTGAAAAATGAAAATGCACATGTTCAACATCAAAAACATATACTTCAAAACTACAGTACTTATAGTCGGGAGTTGATCTGTAGGAGCTGGGAAAACAGGATTCTGATAAGTGCATGATAAAAGTGTGTTCTCCAGTGTACATGCAGAGAGCAGAGGAGTTGGCACCAGGACACTTGCATGCTGTCGGTCACAAGTAAAATGCGGGAGGGAAATTCAATTTAATGAGTGAAGCTGTCATCGCTCGCTACTAAAACTGGAAGGACACGCTGTGCTGGGGTGAATTGAACCGCTAGTAATCAAAACTCAATATGCCACTCCATTGCGCTCACAACAGATTGCACTCAGGAGCCCTGCGCTTTAATCGTCTCCATGGGTTTCTGTACAACTGTCTGTCCTAATGTGTATTGCTGCTACCAGCGCGCCCAGCACCATGGCGCGAGCGACACCAGCTAGGTCCCTGGAAGTTTGAAACGCCTCATGTGTGTCGATGTGTGAGGCATTTACATGACCAAAGATGTGGTGCGTTGTAGTGTGCTGCTTCAGTACAGGCGCCAGAGGAAGAAGCACCAGAGTCCTGCACCCAGCCTTATTGTTACTGTTCTTCTGAAGCCTAGGCTGCTTCTTCTCGTTTTCTTGTACACGTCCCTTGATACCGCTCTTGGCGCTGACGCCCATGCGATTGTTCAAAAGTAGTCCGGGCGTGTATGTCCTGCTCGAAGCGAGAGCGGTGGCAGCCACAGTGTCGGCAACAACGTTATTGGTTGACACAATTGAAATTTGCACAAGTGCCAATGCCGGCAGGTAAAGGAGCCTGTATGCATCACGGCGTCATGCTCTAATGGAATGATGTGTCTGCTAATTGTGCTACCGTAGGTAATCTGCTCCAGCCTTTATGCCTTGTTGCTCAGGTAGGTATATAGAAGTATAGAGGTATAGCAATGTAGATGGCGTAACTCTGCAACACCCCGGGATTTCATACGTTGATGACAGCAACAGAGCTACTACCATACAATGAGTACATACTACAAGTGTTACACTGATACTGAGAACTACGGTTGAATACCTAAGGCTGTGAGATCGGCTAGATAAAGTATGGCCAATCATGATGGCGTCAGAGATAAATAATGTGCCACTTCAACCTTGAACAAAGTCACGCAAAGCATAACGCACTCAGGGCTTGCAGCTGGTGATGACCGTCTGTGAAAGGTGTGTAGAGGGGCCGTATTGTGTAGACTATGTACTCCCTGTGACAATGGCTCTTTCAGATAATAATAAGCAGCGATGACAGCCACTCCATCGTGGCTGCACGCCACAGTGTGTGCGATATCCACATGGCATTTTGTTGTCGAACAGCATCCGGTTGTTCAATAGTATACCTTGTAAATTGATGAGCCTTGCAGTCAACGCCACTTGAAGTTTAGGCGTAAATACTTCTTCTGGTGCTCGCTCAAAGGCGAGGGGTCTGGTTTAATGTTGGTTCCGAAAAAGTTCGATCCCGTTGCGGGCGTAATTGCAACAAACACGCGCGTCTGCTGGTCCTGCACGAGGCTTCAGCATACAATGGCTTCTAGAAAATGATGCAGGTTGAAAAATTGCTTTTGCCTGTATGTTCATCATACTCTTTGATATGTTCATCATACTCTTCGAATAGAGCTAGCTGTGGGCTGGACGACGGGATGCGATGTGAAGCGCACATAATCAATTTTGCGCGAGCACTATTAGGCAGCAGCACAAGTGCAACAGACAGCTTAACAACTGTGTGGTGGGGGGAAAACCATCCTCACAGGGAACGCATGGTCGCAACCGCGCAATGGGTTGCCACACAAAACGCCCGGGTGGGTAGGAGGATTTTGCAATCAGTCTCCGCCTAAGCTGCAAGCTCCACGTGCCACCTTGGGCCACGTTGGTGCGACTGCTGCATGTCAGCCAGAGACTGCGCCGCGTGTGACTGCACACCAAGACCATCACCCCCCTCCTCCTCATGCCCCTTGCTGATTCCTGATTTTTGGCTTCATTTTGTGCCAAAATTGCCGAAAACTTTGAAATTATCCTGAAGGTGGAGGGTGTGTGCACTGGATATGACTTTGGTGTACATCGACAGTGAAGTTCGGTCTGTTCAACAATAATAGCGTACTGCAGATACAAAGATGTTGTGCTCGCGCCTTTACTGTGGCCTGCCTTGGCATTGAAGGTGGCAGTAAAACAAGCTGAATTGCTCATCGGGTCTTCATTCATGAAGTTGGGCAACAGATGGTGTACTCAAGAACTGTACCAGCTGCACTCTAACAGTACACTGGTACAGGAGGGCAGACGCTATCATGTCAAGACGTTCTGGCTGGATGTATTGAAATCAATAAGGACGTGTCTTACCATTGATGTGCTGCGCCAAATCCTTGAATAATCGTGTCCCTCCTCCTGAAGCACGGCCTGGCCTCCACGTTGCCGTACAGGCCATACCACCATCGCGCTCTGATTTCGCTCCCTGACCATGAGCTGGTAGCGTCGGAGGCGTTCTTGAAGACAAGCGCAGCCGCCCTGAAAGCAAAGGTTTTGCGGTGTTGGCGCCCGTACTTGCGCCCCACAGCGGGCCGGATGGCAGGGTACACTGACGCCAGTAATGTGGACGTGAGCATGAAGTGTCAGCTACTGGGTTGAGAGTGTCAATTAAATGCTCTCGCTGTGAGAGAGGTGCGCTCGGTCATTTTCGTTGCACGAGACATCAGCACAGTAATTGGCTGGCTCGCAGCCTCGGCGACCTCAGCTGTGTGGGACCTAGGGCCGCCCTCGGGTAAACTGCAGACCGTTCGAGCTTCAAGTTCAAGTTCAAATTCAACTGGAGGAGCGGGCTCTGCGTTAGGCTACTACACACACACTCAAAGTATATTTGCCCATATGCACCATGTGACAGCTGCTGACATTGCCGAAGCTCATGTGGTTCCACTGGCGGTCCAGCGCGCACGGCGGGCATGACCGCGGGCGGCACGTCCTCAACTTCAACATCAAACTTCAGGCTAAAGAGGCCAGGAAGGGTGTGTGTGTGGGGGGGGGGAGCAGAGTAGTTGAAGTGCTGTCAACAGCAAAAAGCACTGTCTTTCCCATAGCATCACTGTGCCTGTGCACTACCGACACGCCTTCATGTGGCGTCACAAATAAGGCAACGGCAGTGCCGTCTCAAACAAGCCTGTTGGTTTCAACTTTTGAAAAAATGAAGCTTGGACCTCTTCTTGCAGCCTCACTGAATTGTGAAAAAAGAGGCAGCATGTGCAAGAAGCAGCAACGCTCCATGTGTCGCATGAATTAATGACAGCACACACAATATGCACCAAGCTGTATGCAAATGCGTTGCGACTTTGCAGAGCTGCTCCGCCGGGTCTTCTGCAACCTGGGTCACCAGCAGCTGCGCTTGTGTCTTGAAATGGTGATGTACAGGTAAAGCCTGGGGCCTTGCAGCCAACAGGAGGCCCCCACTGGAAAACAAAATAAACACGCCACCAGAATCCGTGCAAGAGTGATTCATGTTTTCAAGGCAAGTGCGGTGACGCTCCGACTTCAGCAAACCTAAGCATGTGCGACACTGCCACAGCACACGGTGTGTATACGTATGCCAACACAATTGGTTGGTGCCAGTGGGTGGCATGGTGCCGAAGAAGCAATTATCAACCATGAAGCATGCAAGGAATGATGACTGCACGATGGGCAAGTGCATGAGTACATTTCCTGGCAGCAAATAGTGCGCCATAGTTTCAGTTCACCGATGGAGACTATGCATTGGTTATGATTGTCTATGCTGAACAGTTAGTGTGAGCAACTGTTGCCCAAAGCCCGTGGTGCCTAACGCGCCGCCATTGCAAATGCTCACTGAGTGCTCAGCAGCATTCAAGCAAACAGGGCCCAAAAGCATCAGTCATCTGGCGTCCTGTAGGGATGGGTCGACTGTATAACTTCACTCAAGTCTAGTTGCTGCACTGCATGGCTCGTCTGTTTCCCTGTCAAACATTATGACAATGGAACTGTAAAGTGTTGGTGGCATGGCACCGCTGAATTGGATGCGATGCATCACTTTTTCGCCCCAGTTTTTTTGTTTTTTGCTGCTGCGCCCCCCTCCCCTTCCTCCTCTTTGTCGTCTTTCTCCTCCTTTGTGTCCTTGGCCTGTGCGTTTGCCTGAATGGTCGCCAGCATGTCCTGCTCACAACGGAAGCCAATAGCACCAAGTGTTTCGTCACATCAGTCTCATATGCCTCTAAGTTGGCGCTGACTGAGGTTTGTATGATAGGCGTTGGAGACTTGCAAGGCACTATCACGTGTGCTCAAGACGGCCACCAGTTCTTGACGTGCGAAACGGAACGACAGGAAGTGGCAGCGACTTGGAGGGGAAAAGGACCTGGGTCTATGCGTTCGCCTGTATGGTCGCCAGCATGTCCTGCTCTTATGAGAAGACAATTGCATCAAGTCTTCAGCCACATCTAGCGTGCCAAGCGTTTCTGAAGTTTGTGTGAGGCATTGGAGTGCTGCAAGGGATTACAACGGTTGCTCGTATGCTGACGTGCAGCTCGAAATGACAGGAAGTAGCAAAGTGTTTATGCGTAATGTTGTGCATGTTGCGCATGCACACAACGCCTGCATGCAAATCGCCCCTACACACTTGCTATGTACGATTGGGGCTGACTTGCTGGAATGACTGCCAGCTGATGCTGACGGGAGTCCAAGCTGCCCACACAGGCATAATACACTGCTTCATAAAAGTCCGCGAGCAAAGGACAGCTGAATGCCCAGAAGTCGCCGCCTTACTCATGGCCGTTTTAGCGCTACGTGCGCTGCTGCGCTGCTGCGGCTAATCATTGATTTTTGCCATCGTCATGTGTCCGATCACGACACTGCCCATCATATGCCCAGTATATGACAAGCAAAGACTGCACGCCCAACAACTGCAAGTAACGACACACACTTCAAGGCAGCAGCACCAGGTAGTTGAACTCATGTGGCCGTAAGTTAAATTTGCACTGTGGCTTTAATGCCCAAAATTGGGAGCTCCACTGCAACACGAATCTTACTTAAGCAGGTGATGACAAGCAGTGCGCGTGGTCGCGCTGCATCACGTCATGCAGCATAATCTGCTGCACGAACACAAAGCGCACGTCAATGATGAATGCACTCAATTTTTATGCGGCAGCACACGCGCCTTGCAACTCCCTTGCCAACACGAAACGATGAGGAGCGCTACAGGTTTGAGGCATTCACAACGTTGCCTGCATCATCAGCGTGCACGCGCAGCACATGCCCTCCTGCATTGCCACATCTGGCAATGCGTATGGCATGCAAATCAACCGCCTCGTGCCACATGCGCCTGCAACCGCATGAGCAACTTGGCGCTGCAGACGCCGCAGAGTGACGCACATGCACCATGACGCCCATTGTTGCCAGACCATGCAAGTCAGCGTTGCCTTTGCCTGCTGGGGTGAGCATCGCGCGCAGGCACCCTTCGTGATGTCACGTTCCGTGCTTAGCACTCGACGAGCGCCAGCGCACCCTTTGGCCCAGAGCTTGTGCAACACGCGCGCCTGCGTTTGTTGTACTACCTAGTGCGCATACCGCAGCAGCACTGCACATGCATGCAGTGAGCCGGGTCCTAGGGGTTTCACGTACAGACACTACACTCTCACACGGTAGAGCACATGATTCACTTGGTAAATCTCATACCCCCGGCGGGGAGCTGCGTGCTCAGCCGACACAGCAATCCCTATTGTAAAACAGGTGCACTTTATATGGCCTGCTGTTGCAAACAGCAGCTCAGTATTTGGCGCAAATGCCCCTCTTTTCTCACACCATCCAGAATCATGCTCCGCATTTGCAAATGGCTGCAAAGATGTAAGGTCATTCTGCAGATAGGGTGTCAGCTTTGTGCGCACCATGTCGTTTCCGAAGAGCCCGCCGCCTGCTCCCTCCCCCGGCTTGCCCCCTATCACCAGCCCGTAGTGCGTCTCCACCTTCATGTCCCGCTTGATTCCCTGACATGGAGATTGCAGCGGGAACGCTGTACATGTCACAGTGTGATCCACACTGAAAAAGAAAAGGCTGTGTACATACTGCAGTACACAGAGTGGTTCAGCGAGACAAAGTGAATCAACTTGTGGCCAGTGAGGATGTGCAATCTGATGCACATCTCATCAATCACAGTGGCGTGGCTAGTCGCAGGGCACAGACTGAAGGTAAAATGTGCTTTATTTTAGAGAAGCGCCAGAATTGCAGACACTGTAATGTTGACCTTCGACCATCTGCAGATAATCATGTTCGCACTGTGGTAGTGCTCATGCTGCTCGTGAGCAGCTTTTGACAGCCCCCTTGAGCTGCCCAGGTGGGCTGATGCAACACGACGCATATCTATACCATCGCGCACAGACAGAGGGGGGTTACCAGATGTATGAGGCCAAGTAAGTACCTGTAGCGCTGTGCTGGAACGGCATGGGCTCGGAACGACAAACGCTTGCGCTGCAGCCAGCAGTTGTAAGATCTGCAGGAGCTGCATGTTCGCCACGCTGTATACACACAGCCTGGTGATCAACTTCAACCTGTGAAGTTCTGATTGAAGTTGATGTTGAACTTAGCTTCAGAAAGCGCGCTTGTGTGCAGCTGTAGGCCGATGTCGCAGCTTTGGTGCTGTTGCCTTATCTTTCTGATGACTGCTGTACTACTGCGCACCGCTGCTTCTGCGCACATGGGGAGGATGATGCAGCTGAACATGCCCCACGGGATCATTGCGCGGCTTGGGCCGTGTACTTCGAGACTTCACATGGCAGCTGGAGCTAAAGGTGTGTCTTATTATCTTGCAAAGGACGTACTTGAAGCGTCAGCAAAAAGTCACGCCTTGCCACGCAGTACTGCATTGCAGTGATGCATTAGATAGCTTCATATGATCTGCCTATTTGCATGACGAGCCAGCAATTTGTCCAAGCATACCAAGTACTGCAATGGGCCTTGATTTGCCGTCGCCTAGCGAGTCACCTGATCTACGCAAGCATCGCTTCATAGTCTTTAGCATAAAATAACAAATAAATTTGCGCCGCATGCGCACTTTCACCTGCTGTCGACAACACGACACTGCTAATGGTCATGACAAGTATGATTGTACTGCGGTCAGATATAACAACGCATGCTCAATATTTGAGCGTATCTTGAATCGCTGCTGGCGCGTGGACATATTTGAGGTTGCATGCGCCGCGTTCACGTACATACCCACACGTGCAGTCGGCCACGCCAAAGCTGCAGCAGCGTACGAGAACTGGCAATGCACTCCAGAGTGTGTCCATTCAGGCTGGCAGCACTGGGTGTGCCATGGTGTTGTTGTGAGGGTAAAGCGCATCTGGAGCTCTCCTAGCTTGTAGTTCTCTGCTGTTGCCTCCACTTATTCTATGAGATCGCTTGCCTCTAGCCCCCACGTCAGTGCATTCAAACAGGATGTATGATGCTCTCAGGCGCTGCGCCGACGGTGCTCGCCATTACAGTTGACATCTCATTGCCGCCACTACCTTCTTGTTCTGCAGGCGCTTCGGCAGCAGTGCAGCAGAAAATTCCGCAGTTCAAGGACCATGCGGAGATGACAGCGGCGCTGCTGGCGCTGACAGGGGACCCCCTGGAGCCGGCAGGGGGGCGCATTGTGGTGTACAGGGGGGACCCACAGGCGAAGCTCATGGTCGTTGGCGAGGCACCCGGGGCCATGGAGGATGAAACTGGCAAGCCTTTTGTGGGGCGGTCAGGGCAGGTATGTGATTTGAGATACACGTGTGTGAAGCACAGGGGATGTCGATGACGTGATCGTTCATGTGAGGTGCTGAACTGTGCGTCCACGCACGCGGACGGCAGCAGCGTATACAGAAAACCTTGTAGTCGAAGCTCATGAACCTTGACAACCAAGGCGTCGGGTTACATGTGTGAAGCAGGGGCAACATCAGTGACTTGATCATTCATATCGTTTGCTGAATCCTGCATCGGCGCAGGCAGGCGGCGATGCAGTACACAGGTAATTTTGTAGCTGCAGTTCATGAATTTGGCATGCAAGGCTGCTGAGCCGTTGGAGCATGAAATTGGAAGGGCAAATGCATTAGGTTTCACAGCAGGTGCATGTGGTTTAGAGGCCGTCAGATCTCACGGCATTTGATCACTTCATCCAGTCACTGACCCTACAGTCACTGACCCTACTACCCAGCAAGACTGCTATGGCGCATGCGCACACACAGAGAGGCTCACAGCGAACAGTGGGGACCCAGAGTTAAACTTGATCAGTGCGGCGAAGTAGACGGCAGATAGCGAGTCAGCTGTGAGGTGCAGATGGATTCTTCGATCACATACATTTCAGCATCCAAGTGGGACCCGCACGTTTCGCGTGGCAGTGTTTGCACTGCAGCAGCGTTGGTGGGCCAGTGGCGGGGCCGCAAGCTGCTCGTAGGGCGCTGACTAGCCGCTGAGGGCAGGCGCTCAAAGCGCAGCGCAATTGCACGCCATCCATGACTGGCCCGTTGCCGCCAGGTTCGCTCAAATGTAGTTGTGTGGCGTGGCGCACGTTTATAAGTGGCAAACATTGGAGACCATGGAGAGAGGCATCGCGACTGTGGCTGCGCAGCACATGCAGTGTCTATCACGGCTCAACTATCAACTCCTGTGGCGCCATGGCGTGTGCCGCCCGTGGCATCTTATTGCCCCTGCAAGAATCTGTGACCCAACTCAAACACAATTGTCCACGCCGGCAATACAGGCTGCTGCTAGGGAGCAGGAACGCCGCTCTGTGAAAGTAGCATACAATCGCATGCTGCATCAGTACTCACCACTCTCGCCTTGTGACGCCACGCGCACCACCCGTGCTCCCGTCGCCCCCGCAGCTTACAATCACATGCTGCATCAACACTCACCGCTCTTGTCTTGTGACGCCACGCGCGCCACCCTGCTCCTGTCGCCCCTGCAGCTGCTGGATGCCATTTTAAAGGCAGCGGGCTTCGATCCGGAAACCGACCTGTATGTGAGCAACATCGTGCGCAGGCGGCCCCCGGAGAACAGGGACCCCACAACTGCAGAGATTGCGTACTACCGGCCGTGGCTGCTGGAGGAGATTCGGCTGGTAAATCCTGCCATCATAATTACAACGGGCAGGTATGTAGTCATCGGCAAAGCGTGTTAGGTATGTCAGAACCTGCTGGCAGGAAACCATACTTCGAAGTATGCATTTAAAATGTTGCTTTGATTCTGTTAAGGCGGTTGGTGAACCGCGCATGCACTTCATTGGCTGGTGAATTCTGCCATCATCATCACCACGGGAACATAGGGATAAGTGCATAGAGTGTTCTGGAGATGCGCGTGCTGCGCGCACGTTGGCAGGTGGTTGGAAGTAAAGCCTCACACTCAGAAAATTCCTAGAACTGGGGCCGCAGTGTTTTGAAAGGCATGGTGCTTCCAAGGTGTCATACCAGCAGGTTTGGGGCCTGTGCATGCATGATGTGCTGCAGCAGATTCTGACTGCATGCGGATGTTTTGCAACTGTCACCAGTGAGTCTATACTTTAAGTGTATCACTGTCTACTTAAGGTCTGCTCATGTGTTCGATGCCATCACATACTGGAAGCCAGAACATGTATATGAGTTGGTGTCATCTTCTTGCTCCACTACTCATACAAGCGCACGATGCAACCCATCTCTCAGTGGTACATTTTGGTTCAACATCCCACAACCTACATGAGGAAGTCACTTGTCAGCTGCAGCCTCAGCAACGCTTCTTATGGGTCTGTACCGCTCGTGCACATGGCAAGTGGAGCATTTCGGTGCGACATCCCACAACCTGCCCGAGGAAGCCACTGGTTATTTGCAGCCTTGGCGATGCATCTTCATATGCGCCTGCACCGCTCGTGCACGTGGCAGGTGGAGCATGTCAGTGCATCTTTGTGAGTTGCATCCCTATAGCAATGCGTCTGACTACAGTATGCGTATGTACCACTCATGCACGGGACAGGTGGAGCATTTCGGTGCCACATCCCACAGCCTGCTTGAGGAAGGCACTTGTCAGTGGCAGCCCTGTAGCAGTGCGTCTTACTACTAGTATGCGCGTGTGCCGCTCATGCACGTGGCAGGTGGAGCATTTCGGTGCAACTCCCCACAAACCGCTTGAGGAAGCCACATAATAGCTGCAGCCTGAGCAATGCGTCTTATGCGTCTGTACCGCTTGTGCACGTGGCAGGTGCAGCATCTCAGTGCGGGATGTTGATGAATGTACTTCAAGTTGTTAGTTGCAGCCCTACGGCGCCTTTGCGTCATTGCGTCTTACTATAGTATGCGTATCTACGCTTGTGCACGTGGCAGGTGGAGCATGCGAGCAGTGCTCAACGAGCGGCGCGGGATCACCAAGGTGCGCGGCCAGTGGTACGCGCCGGGCACCACGCCCGATCTGCCCGCGGCCACGTGGGCGATGCCGTGGTTTCACCCCTCCTACCTTCTGCGAAATCCCACCAAGGTACGTGAGACCGCCAGCAACGGATTTGCCTAGAAATAACAATGAAGAAGATTCTGACTGGCAGCCAGGGAGTTGCAGGTGTCGGTCGAGTGCGCTACAAACACCGGCTGCCCGTGCGTTTGCCCTGCAGCCACCTTATGGCAGGGCCTTGGTGAAAGGTTTGCCACCACACAGAAGGACATTTGGAAAGGCAAAGTACTGTCCAGAGGGAGCCCAGAACCGCTGATGCGTTGAGGGTCTTCCGTGTGTTCCGCCAAGCCAAGAAACCGCAGTCCTACAGCCATGTGAATCCTGCACTTGTCCCATCACTTGTACCTTCTGCGCAACCCCACCAACGGAAAGTAGTCCCAAGGATGCACTGCCTCCAACATTTCAAAGTACTTCACACCCACTTCTGCTACTGGAGAGTTTGAAGTCGGACCTTGCCCAGCGTGATTCTTGGAGCCCCCGTTCTGAAATACTCCCTCAATTGCTGCTTGGAGCAGAGTTTGGCCACATTTATTCTCGTTCATTGCGCAAGGATCACCTTTGATGCGGCCTCTTGCTTTGTTGCAGCCTGTGCCGTTAGAAGGATGAGCTCAGCAGGTTCTCCGTGCTTCAGGGCTGCCCGCACTTTAGTGGCCTACCAGCAGACGGCAATTTTTTTTCTTGTGTCCTTGTGCTTCAAAGTGCACTGTCTGAGTCAAGCATGACGGTGCAAGAGCACTTCAGGCTTGACGTATTGCGGTCACAGTGCGTGCGCCCGGCATTAACAATGAGTACATTGGCTAACTTTATTATACATTTGCCCTGCCTTGGTGCTCTATTGTTCCTTTTGCTGAGCAGGATGAGGGCGGCCCCAAGTGGCTGACGTGGGTAGACGCGCAGGAGGTTCGGCGAAAATATGATGAGCTGCTCGGTGCGTCGTTCTTAGCGGTTGATGACAGTGCATCATAAAGCTCTCATGTACATTGCAATGCCGAAATATGTAAATACAGCACATATCAATATCTTTCTTTAAGTACTTGCACGTGGGGCAAGCATGACCTGACTGCTCTTGACGACTGTGCAGGTGATAGGCTGCAACCGCAAATTGAGAATTCAGTGGTGCATTTGTGGATGGTGAGTAGGAGCGCATGGCCTGCATCCCAATGCTGCACATGATGACATCTCCGTGCGCAATGTACGTACGGTACGTGCGCAGCGTACATTACATGGTAATGAAGAGACAACACCAACTTATGGCTTCATGGTTGCATGTTGGGGCAAACCAGCACACTGCGGGTACTCAGTGCCATTTGGCTACATGGACCCTATAAACAGCTGAGGATAACAGCCAGTGACCATTTCTCAGAACATGGGTTGTGTGCTGTTCACGCCCTGGCTGCTGCAAGCCAACGCACCTGCACCAGCACATAGTGCTGCTTAATATGTGCGGTGTGCTGCAGGCTGGCAGATGGTAGCCCTGTGGTAACATCAATGAATGTCCGTTGTGAGACGAGGAAAAGCGCCATCACCGATTGTACACACTGCTCAGAAACCACAACACCGCTGTGCGCACACTCACTTCGAAGCAACCCAGGCATCAAGTGCGCAGGGAGCACAGTGCACATTGCATGCAGTGGTGGACATGGTGTACCAGCTTGCTGCAGAATGTATCCGCAGGCAGGCGATTGCCATGTGGTTATAGTCAGTAATGTAAGCCAGAAGGCTGCTTGCATGAGCATGAGTAAGCGCGCATGGCCACCACCTAGTGGTGCATTCCTACCTGCATCACACAAGGACTATAGAGAGTCATTTGGGCTCTATGGGGCACAATACCTCCAGCAGTGTGTTCTCAAATGTGAGAAATGGGAATTGGCCATAGCAGAAAGGGGCGCCTGCCGCTGGGCGCTGAACCCGTCGAGTGGTACACTGTACTCTGAACTGCTGGCATTACTGTGTACCCTTTCACCTGCTTATATAAATATATATATATAAGCTACTCCAAGAGACGCCAACTGCATGCTTCTGAGGTACTGTTGGCTGGCTGCTCAGAAATCCGTGCTTTACGAAGTGTAACGCGGTCTCTGAGGTAATGCTATTTAGCAGTAACTATCCAAATTGTTGCACAATGCCAAGCCTATTTAACCGAGCAATCAAGGTGCGGAACAGCGAATGGAAGACACAGCTTTGCAGTAACATAAAAACGGAATCCCCCAAAAAATGTATTTATCCGGCACCTGCCCCCTTGTGTACCCCGATGACAACTGTACCTGCAGTCAAATCTGCGAGGCCAGGAATTATTGCGCATGTGAGGCCACTGCAAGACGCTGCAATGTCGAGCACCTTTCAAGACACGAGGGTAAGATGACCTGCTCTGGCTATGACATGTCTGTAGCCCCCCTCCCGCGCTCCTTGCTGCCATCATGCATCACTTGCGCCATGTGCTGCGGCAATCAGTCTACGCGCGGGGCATGCTGCCCCCAGGACCCTGCACCACGACGCGCTTTGCAGCAGGCAGCTGCTCATCGACGTCTAGAAGCTGCATGGCGTAGCCTTGAGTGCCACACAGGTGACTCTCCACAGCGCCCTGGTGCGCGACGCCGACCACCACCACGGCCGTCTTCGCGCCCGTCTCGCGCAGGTAGTGCTGCAGCGCCTCCGCAGTGTACTGACCCGGCTCTGTAATGAACGCCGCGTACAGCAGCGGGTTGCGCGCCTGGAAGACGTCGTGGTACTCGCGCTGCAGCACGGCGCGCGCCTTCCAGCGCTCCGTGTCCGGCCTGTCGGCGGCGCTCATGTTGAGCGTTGCTATGAAGGGCAGGCCAAAGTGTGGCTGGCCGATGCAGGCGTACAGCAGCAGCGCTTCGTACGCGCTGATGGGCGGCGTGCGTATCGCCCTAGCCATGCGGCGTCTCGTCTCCGTGTAAGGCCGCCCTGCACTCACCGTTGGGATCTGTTGCAAATATCTTGCTGTCTTGATTTCAGCATCGATGTCGCTGAAGTCCCTAGTATCGAGCACCTTCTCGTCCCAGTAGTCGCGCAGAGCAACTGTCACTGGCTAGCCGTTTGTGCAGCAGGCAGCAGCGCAGACGGGAGGGGTGGAAGGGGGGAAGGTGCACCATGGACACAGATGAGAGGATGACGTCTGTTGCAGTCTGCAAGTTCTTTGCACTGCGTGTGATCAGCAATATATTGTGTCTGAGGTGCACTGGTGCAGTGCGGAATCAGACTTGCGTTGCAGCATCTAAACTGTTGCACACTCACGATGTCAGTAGCGTGCGCTGTTGATGTTAAGGAGCTCAGAGGCTCGTGAAGTGCCCATGAACTTCAAGAAATATGTATTGTCTGCGCGTTATTCTGACCATGCATGCTCATGGTACAACGAGGGCAGAATGACGTTATGTATTCTTAGACTATTCCTGCTTTCTGCTTGAGTATTTTTCGTTGCTCCATGCAGCGGCATGCGGGAATTGTTTTCAGCTGCACAAATGGTGAGCAGGCATGATAGGCCGTTGTTGCATTCTAGCCGTCAGAGTGTCAATCAAAGCGCAACCCTTCCTAAAACTGCTGTGTTGGCATATGCAAGTAAAATGAGCACAACATTGGCAATCAGTACGTAGCAACCGTGCATGGGCCAGTTATACATTTACTTGAGTCAAAAAGGCACCACAGCTGGCAGAGCCCCACCTGAAGGATCTGCGACCGACAAAGCTTGATCTGCACGCGTCGATCCCTCGCGCATTATTATCATACTACAGTCAGAAACCACATGCCTATGATTGTCTGCAAGGTGAGGCTACATGTGTCCGCTGTGCCAAGAGCGCTCATGTTCGTATAAACAAGCAGCTGGCCTTCCGATGGCCTAGGCAGTGGGTGTAGCGCCTGAATATCTTAAGTAGTTACCTGCATTGCTACCATCAGGGCGACGCCAAGGTTGTCGAGCACGTAGTCCCGGAAGCCCACTTTGAGTCCGTATACTGTGGTGACACTGCCCCAGAGATGCGAGTGGAGGTGAACGGTGAAGCTCGCATTATCTGCTCCCACCTAGGGTGCCAGCAAGGGGACCCTCTAGGGCCGCTGTACTTTGCAGTGGCAGCGGCCTTCCTACTCTTCTACCCTGATGGAGTGAATGCGACGCCCGGCAGTATGCCGGCCTACGGCCACAGCACAGCGGAACCGCCAGCCCCGCACTGCACTTTCCTGGATGACCTCAACGTGCTGCAAGCTGCCTACTTCGACGATGCAGCGGCCGCTGGGGTGGCAGAGGTGATCCGTCGGCTTGCGGCAGGGGGCCTACGCGTTCGACCAGACAAGTCGCTGGCCATCGCCATGCGCGGCACAGTGTTTGATGAAGCGGCCAGAGCACGCCTGCGCGCCCTTGACATACCGTTTGTGGACGCCACCATGCCAGAATCCAGTCAGGGCTTTACGTCGGTCGGGGTACCGGTAGGGCACCCAGCCTATGTGCATGCTGCCATGAGCAAGCATCTTGTTGACGCAGGGACATGGCGATTGTCGTGGCAGCTAGCTGGAATGGCGCGGCATCACCTACAGGCAGCACAGTTCATTCTGCGCAGGTCACTGACGAAGCGCATGGGCTTCTTAGCTCGGGTCGTTGACACGGCTTTGAGTGAGACATGGCTGCACGCATTTGACGGGTTCTGTGCATGGACGCTTGAACGCATGCTGCACCTGCACGGCTGCGCTACCGCGGCAGTCATGAAGTCACACCTGCTGGCCGCCTGCACTGCTGGTGACAATGAGGAAGCCAGCAGTGGCAGCGTGCTGGTATTGCCGCGCTTGGGCCCGCCAGAACTCACGGACATCGCAGTGCCACTGCGGGCGTCACGGTTGCCGGAGCGACGAGGCGGTCTGGGCATGCCGCTTTTGGGGCTACTGGCACCAGCCGCATACACGGCCCAGGCATGCACAACACTGCGGCCTGCAATAATTCATGCCACTGTGGCAGCAGGGGCCCTGAGGCTCGGCACTGACGAACACGGCGCAGTCACCTAGTTCGCGCAGCACTCATGCGCAATACGCGAGGACCAGGGACTGCCGCCAATCATCGAGGCCGTGCGACGCTCTACGCGAGCGCTGACAGCTGATGGCGGCGAAAAATCACGCACAGCTGTGGCCGAGCAGCTCCCAGCATCATTGCTACGGTGGGCAGCAGATACGACGGCCGCAGCGTCGACGCTCCCCACTGCGGTGCAAGCGATCTACGCCGCAACTGCCGTCACGGAGACGGGGACCACTGAGCCAGACCCCCACACCCACGGCATTGTGCCTGGCGCCGAGGCGGCCGCTGCGGCGGCGACCGTACCTGGCCGTCAAGCCGCTGCCGCGGCTGCCTCTTCCACGCCCGCTAAAACACAAACTAGCGCGGAAGAAAGCAGCTGCAGCGGCGGGCAGGAGGACGACGACGACGACTGGGAGGCCTATGCTGACGAGATTTGCAGGAAGGTAGTGCCCCGCCGCCGGCGCGGTCACTTCACGCACGGACTACAAGCCGGCCATTCTAATGTTCTTCGACGTCAATACGAGGACTGCCTGGTGGAGGACCTAGAGGCTGCCTCGGCTGGTGCCGTGGGCAAGCCGACGCAGGCTACACTTATTGGTGACTCGCGTGACACCAGCCGCCGCCGCCAACAGGCTAGCGCGCGGGTCCTGGCGCAGCTGCGCAGCCAGCGTGCGTCCGGGGCAATGGCGTGGATGAGCGTACCACCCGCTGCCAATGACCGCCCGGGTGCGGCGCCCATGTCCAGTATGGCAGCAGCCACGATGATTTTGGTTGCGATCTTTATAGACGGGTGGGGCATACAGGGCGAGGTGTGCCCATGGCGGTGCAGTGACGTGAGCCCCACCTCCACGCATGCGATCAGCTGCCCCAGCCAGCACATACGGGGGCACAACGCGACACACACTGCCCAAAAGCGGTGCCTACAGCGCATCTTGAGACAGCACCATGTCTCTATTGTCCGCAATGAGGACGCTAGCGTCTTCAAGGTACCGGGGTATCGGGCGGACACAGTCATTGACCCAGGGTGTCTGCACTTTAGCAGTGCATACCGTAACAAGGGAATAGTGCTAGACACAAGTGTGCGCGCGCCCACAGCGAGCTCGTACCTGACAGGCAAAACAAATGCCTCGAACACGGACGGCTATGCTGCTGGGGTGGGGGAGGACGCGAAGGTCAAGCACCACACCGGCACCTTGACGTCATCTTGGGCTTTTGTGCCATTCGTGCAGGAGTCGTACGGACGGCTGGGCAAGCAGACAAGCCTTTTTGTTAAGGAGTTGGCAATGCACTCAGCACTGTGCTCAGGGGGGGGGAAGGCAGATGTGTTACGCAAGGCCGGGTTAGCTAAGCGTCAGATCCACATTGAGCTGAGCATATCGCTGGCGCGGGAGTTGGCGGAGCGCGTCATGGCATACACACGTGGAGCGCGAATGCTGGGCTGTGTTGCGGCGCCGGTATCCAAACTCCTAGGGCACAGCGCAGACTAGGCTGCTGCGTCGACGCAAGCTTTTCGATTGCATAGGCAACCCGGCCTCCCTTGGGCCTTTATAAATACAAGTCCATACGTCCCGGAAGGCCTCAGGCTTGGAGTTCAGGCCCCCCACGCTCTTTATCCAACATGGCACCCTGACAGAACACCTCCGAGTTGGACAGCAGCCTGAGCTGATCTGATGTCACAGGGACAAGCTTCAATGGACCAGGGATGCCAAGCATGCGCAGGCCCTCAGGCTGATCGGCGCTCCAAGGCAGATGAACGATGTAGTCAACCTGGTCGTTGTCCCAGGACTGGTGCAAGTCTAGCCTGTGCGCCCAGTTACCGACGACTGCAACGTCCGGCTGTGCAACACATGTGCACAGGACATGACATGCAGCACTTAAACTATGTAGGCTAAGTGAACAGATTTGTGTGGTCCATCAGTGAACGTGCTGACGTGATGGGGGCAACCTCTTAAGTGGACTTCGCTTCCAAGCAGGTTGCCTGCTCCCGAGACTGAATGAACTTTGCTTTATTACATGTATGCAACAAGCATGTGGTCTCCATCACGCTTTTCTGTGCCCCAGGCAAAGTACGTCAAGGCCAGAAGCATTGAACGACGTATGTTGAAGGCAGCTGCTATCTAAATCTACAATTTATCTGCCAAGGACACGCATGCCACTACTAGTACTTGTGCTGCCCACCAGCAACTGGCGTTGCACTTGAAAACCAGGCACTGCGTGCGTCAGAGCACTAGCATATCACGCTGCATGTTTATATTCATAAAATATCAGTTGTGGATTCTGAAGTACACATGAATGCACCAAACACATGTTTATAGATTTTGAGCCACCATAGGCAGTCCAATGTCGCACATCCCCGTGGGCGTACCTCGACCTGCTTCAGCACGCGCGCAGTCTGCTCGCGACTCCTCTCGCTGCGGGCAGATAAAAAATGACGACTGGTTCACACATGTGCTCTGTCAGCTATTGGGTGTCAGCTTCTGATATGCTTCCGCTTTCAATGTACTACTTGAAGCAATAGTATGATGCGAAAAGCAGCGAGAGGTGTTGCTCCGTGCTACTTGTACCCCAGGGATTTGCACTCCTTGCAGCAACATCAGGATGCATCGTTTGTGTCAAATCATCATAATCAAACAGCAACACCGTCACCATGGTATGCATTTAACGTTTTCTCCAATATTGGTATCTGCTGCAGTGCTCCTGCGGTGCTCTGCAGTCCTGTGATGACCAGTCAGGCCCCATGTTGAGTCAAGAATCGCATGCACACAACCAAAATGGCATCCGGCATAAAGCTTATATTCACGTGCATGCGTGGTACCCCAAGTGCCATCATATGATAACACGTTGCCTTTTTCAGGGGCCATTATCGCCCGCATCAAATTGGCATTGAATATATAGGTGAGAGGAACCTCATTGTTGCAAATTCTTCAAGGCGGACTCCTAGCAACTGCTCAACACTTTCCACAGAGCTTCAATATGAAAGCATGTCGGCGTTTATAGCGCAGCTGACAGTGTGTGCGATGCTCAATAGGCGTTGACTGCGCAGCTGACAGTGTATGCAATGCTCAATGATGTTGATGTTTTAGGGGCATACCGGGTAGACGTTGGCACAACAGCCTGAGGCTGTCCAATGAGGCAGGAATCAGGTGTATGTCAACAAAACAAGTGCTGCTTCAAGCCACTTGCACTGGAAGTTGACTTAGTCTATAGTCAACATATATGCACATGATGGTTAGTCTACTGTACTTTTATTATATTCCACTTGTGGCTGTGGAAATGCCATGTTGTAGGTGTGTCGCCTTGTTCTCACTCTTGGATGTAGCATGCAAAGCTTGCACGCCACTCCGCCCCCCACATCACCCCCAACAAAGCACCCGCAAGCGACTGTCCCCCACATACTAGCAGGGATACCAAACAAAGCTACAAGACTCTCCCCCCACAGACAGACCCGTCTTAGGGCCACCCAGCTCCACGCAGACTCCATCTCAAAGTTTTCATGCAGGCCAAGGTCACCATAATGGGCCCTGAACTGGAGATTGTGGCTATCTACGTAACCCCAATGTCATAAAGATAAGCAGAGGGAGTCACTGGGCGCCAGGCGCTGACGCTAGAAAGAAAGGCTATATAACTAAGCAAAGCATCGCCTCCTTGATGAGCGGGACGGTGGTCTACTGTACTACTATGTAATAGTAGCGTACGCGTGTGCTCAAACTTCAAGCCAAGTTGCAGGGCTGTAGCGCTCAGCTGCATGAAGATGTACAGTACTGTGCAAGAAACGATTCAACCTTTGTCTCCTAGTAGTACAGGCCAAAAAAACAAGTGCTGCATGTGTGGTGCATTCTCCACACAGTGGGCGTGGCTTTCAGGCACACTCTGCTGCAGTAAGGCTACATAGAAGTATGTGCTTGCAAGGCTTGAGTGCAGAAACACACATGCAACGTTGTACATCATCCTGCAGGCTGTGGTCCGGGAACGTATGCTGTAGCTTACAAATAGTAGCCGTGTCGGACGATGGCGCTAAACACTTTTGATGGCACTCCAATGGCTGAAAGGCTGCATGCAACAGCCTAGGCTAGGCATATTATTAGCATATGCATATGCATGTGAAGCAAACACGCGCTCACCTGAACCGCACCACTCTGACAACATAAAGCGTGACATCGCCGTTGGTCAGCCTTAACAGTGTCTCATCAGGATTCCTGCATGCACCAGTATGAGCAGTGCGTGCACAGACGTGGACGTGTGGTCAATAAGTTATTTCGTCGTGACACACAGACATGAGGAGCTTGAGTGCACAGGACCTTGAGCTGAGCTTCACATTGTCTAAATGTACACCAAGATCCGTTAGTGACACCACACCGACGTGTCCATAGAGCCACTTACATGGTTTTCTCGGTTTTCTCGGATGCATGTCCATCATCATCACCGCGTTCCTCACAGTGCGCGAAGCCAGAACACGCAAGACTGCCGCCGGCAACAGCCGTAACTGCTGCTGCAGCTGCAAACGCTTCCCAGCCCCGGCGTCCCTGCTGGTGACCGGGACCGTGCACTGATGGTGCCAGCGCCAGGCATCGTGTCAACTGAGGAGTGACATGGGGTTGAAAGCTCCTGATAGCATGCGCACTGGAGAATAAGGCCTGGCCTGGCCTTCGCAGTGGCTTTGCTAGCAGCGCCCGCTGCGTCACAGTCTTGAGCACGGCTCGCTGCATCGCCCACTCCTTTGCTTCGGCTCGTTCCTTTCAGCGTTCCCTTCACCACGTAGTTGAAGGTGAAGTTGGTCAAAGCCGGCCTTGTGACATGTGTTTGGTCTCGATCATCGGCACACTATGACAGTAATTACTGTTGTCCAGTCTCAGAGGCTCAGGCTACATAGGCCTCGTCCAGTTGTGTTTTTCCTTTAAACTGTCAACACCTGCATCAAACGAGGCGATTGGGGCAACAGAAGCCGGCTTGCATCTGCAAGTGTCTGTGATGGTAGGCTACTGCAGATACTCTGCCCACTTTGGAGTTGCCAGCTGCCGAGTTTCGTGCAGATGACCACAAATGTGTTAAGACTCCTGGTCCTTTCAGCAACTTCAACTATTCAGCAATTTTTTCACCATCATGATGCATGGGAGTGCACACAGCACTTCTACAACACGCCAGCTGCAGGGCAATGCTTCATGAAGCAACAACAGGCATGCAGTCACAACAAGTACATGATCTGAACCAGCATCGGGTCACTGACATGGCATGTGTCGGTCACGCCAGCAAAGAGCTGCATGAATGACCCCGCTTGAAGCAATTGTCCGCAGAAAAAGTCTAGGTACTGTCTCAGCTGCCTTTCTGCGCCTTGCCACAACATCAGCGTCGTTATATGGACACTTTGAAGCCCAATCGTACTTAAATTCAAGTTTGAAGCATAAGCGCCAGGGCTGTGATGTCTTTCAGCATCAACTTCAAGTTGAAGGCTCATGAGCAAGCACGTTTGAGCCTCTGAGACACATGTGCACACTTTAAGTTTTTGGACAGCACTTGTCCATGAGCGCCAGCCTGACAAGTAATTATTACAGATTTGTTCACAGCTCAGCGTATAAGAGGCCACAAAAGCTGGATCCAACTGTGGGGGATCAGCTCTATTTAGCATGACTATGTACATGAAGAAGAGCACTGGCAGCCGACAACAACAGCAAATTGAGTGACTTGCCCGATAACCGTGATTTTTCATGTACCCCAGGGCCCAAGTTAGCCTGATGACAGCCCCGTCTGCACTGCAGATGAGTGTACAAGGCCACACATTCATGAATTTGAAATTCATGAACTTGTGGGGACCGCTGCAAACGTCAGACTGCAAATTTCAAAGTCAAGTGGTGTGAAAGAGGACAGGACATTTGCAGCAAACCTGCCTCTGTCCTTAGGCCCTGCACTTCGTTCCTTGACGCCATGTGCGTCACTTGCGCCAAGCCTGTGGCGGCATGTCTATGCGCAGCACAGGCTGCCCAGGGGGGCCCTTTGCCAGTGTGCGTTGCACAACAGGGAGCTCCTCAGAGGTTCCTAGCAGGCGCATGCTGTAGCCGTAAGTGCCACACAGGTGACTCTCCACAGCGTCCTGGTGCGCGACGCCGACCACCACGACGGCCGTCTTTGCGCCCGTCTCGCGCAGGTAGTGCTGCAGCGCCTCTGCCGTGTACACCCCCGGCTCCGTGATGAACGCCGCGTACAGCAGCGGGTTGCGCGCCCGGAAGGCGTCGTGGTACTCGCGCTGCAGCACGGCGCGTGCCTTCCAGCGCTCCGCGTCGCGCCGGCCGAAAGCGCCCGCCCTCGTGCTCACAAAGTACGGCATGCCGCAGAACGGCTGGCCGATGCACATGAGCGCGGCCAGCTCGTCGATCGGACCTATTGGCGACGCGTGTATCGCCTCGACCATGCGGCGCCGCGTCTCCCTGCGCGGCCGCCCCGCGCTCACAATGGGCGTCACCATGGCCATCTCCATGAAAGCGTCGCCGTCGAGGTGGCTGATGTAGCCGTCCGTGTTGACCTTCTCGTCCCAGTAGTTGCGCAGGGGGACCCACGCGAACTGCGGTGCGGACGACAGACGGGGCAGTGTTGGGCGGAGCGGGTGCCACCAGTGGGTGACTATTCATATGGTGCACGCGTAGACTATAAGCTGTGCGCTGCACGCAGTGCGAGCCTGCAGCCTTCTTGATCAGTGGCATTGCACCCCAGTATTCGGCGGTGTGGGTTAGCATCATTTGATTTGGTGCACGCCTGGTCTATGAGCCATGCACTGCACGCAGTGCAAGCCTGCAGCCTCGTTATTGCGCCCCAGTGTTAAGCGGATGTATGGGTGGGTGGCATTTGGTGCACGCCTAGTCTATGAGCTGTGCGCTGCATGCAGTGCGCGCCTGCAGCCTTGTTATTCAGTGGCATTGCACCCCAGTATTCGGCGGCGTGGGCGAGTATCATTTGATGTGGTGCACACCTAGTCTATGAGCCGTGCGCTGCACGCAGTGTGAGACACCCATGGCGTGTCTGCGCTTGAACAGGCCACTATGCAAGTCTTCTGGTAGTGGCCATGCCTGCACTGGAGCGAACCATGGAATCTTGGCGCTCAGGCTAATCATAACGTGCAGTGCATGCTTGCCGGCGGACATCCAATAAAATAGCCTAGCTGAACTTGCGCCACAGATGTGCACCTGAAATTGATATCATCAAGACCATAGAAGAGCTACTTGAATGGGGCCACACACGCATATGGAGTGCCGTGTGCGCACTGGTGCCAACTGGAGCTTGTTTTACTTCTCATGATGAATATGACTGCATCTGTACTTTGAAGGTAATACAACAAGAAATATATGCATACCATCACACTGTGAGAGTACGTTGTGCCCGTTGAAGGGTCACACAACGGGAAAATCCATCAATCATACTACTAGTAGTAGTATACAGATTTATTTTGAACTCTGGACTGGCAGACTTGAGCATTACAGTACCCTCACGCGCATAGCAGTTGGTTTGCACACAGCATCATCAGAGGTGGAGCAATACAATCCGCTGAATACGCACGCAGTGCTGGTTCATCAGTGTATGCGGCAGGCATCATGTATGTACAATAGGTAGGTCGTTCGAGTATATATAACTTTTGTACTGCGCACCGTGCTGAATGTACAGGGTCACAGACCACATGTGCGCTGCCAGCCTGTGAGCAAGGGAAATGCTTACTGACTCCGCATGCTGTGTTGACACATCATTTTTGGGAGTGAATCGCTACTGACATGGTGTCTGTACTGCACGTAATATATATTAATACAGGATACAGAGCTTTTGTCCCTCGAACAAAGATAGATCAAGTACACAAACATGACGTGATAGCGGGAGGTCATGCCACAGTGTGGCGCGTGACACGCTTAGAAACTCCCAATATCGCCCACTCATCAACTTACATTGCCTACGCGCATCAAGTGAAGTCCAATGCCGTCGAGCAGGTAGTCGGCCAACAGCCACAAGGCCTCCAATGTTGACGTGGCATCCGCTGTGGCCTGGATCTGCGTCACGGGGACGCGCTTGAACAGCCCGCGCGCGTCGAACATGCGGAAGTAGCAGTGGTTGCGGAAGCCGAGCAACTCGACGTTGTAGGCAATCTGGTTGCCGTCCCACGGTGTCAGCTCCCGCGGTTCGATGTGGTGCGACCAATCTCTGTCAATGACCACCGCGTCTGGCTGCGTGTAGTTTGCGTGCGCAGCATCAAGTCTCAGACTGGGTAATGGTCAGATTGAGGGGGTACAGAGGCGCGGATGAAACAAGTCACTGAGATCGAGGCCCTTCAAGCAAATGAATTCAATTAAGCATTTGCAAACGTCTGCCGTGCTCACAGCCCAGCTTTGGGTGCTTTCGAGTTGCACTTGCCTTGTTGGGAGGCATTGTGCAATTACGCTAGTGCGTCTATAGCCTATGCGATGCAACTATGCTGTCAGGGCTGTTGTGATCATACGTCGAAGAACAATGAGATGTAATTTGCACCTGCCTGACGTTTTTGCACACACGGCATGTACAGTCACTCTTGCTGCTCCAAGGAAATTTGCCTCGCAGTAAGAACTGCAGTTCTTCTGCAGAGTGCAAGAATGCGGCTGCTGGGTGTGTTGACTGATTAGCATTGTCATTGGACATAGTTGGTTAAAAGGCGTCACAAGCACAGCCCTTTTCCCAGTCACTGGCAATATGAGTACTTCTGTACTTCAGTCCAAAGTCACCTTCGCATACTCTGTCAATGGAGTGTGGGTCCTCCCGAATCCAGCATCACCAGCCAATTATTTAACAACTCTGCAGCTTGTGCTGCTGCTCATTTTCAACCAAGAAAGCCGGCGGGTGTGTGTGTGTGAACTCTTGCGGCTTGCATGCTAGCAGACGTCATGAATCTTCCTTGCATTTTTTGATGAAGTACATGTGAAGGCAGACAGTCCCATTCACCTTGATCTGACCCGTGACACGCCGAATTTGCTTGCTGCTGCTCTGGCTGCAGGCAGGAACAACAATTGCCCATATGGTGCTCACTGTGAGTTGGAGACATAGGACTACAGGCGTCTGCATAGGTGTCAGTGTACGGGGAGGGGAAGCTGGGCCCTGCAGATGCGCACACTCAACTGTGGCAAGCCATCCTCGCCATAATTGTCATGGCTCTCTGTCATTACTCAGAAACGCTTTTCATGCCCCTGTGTCTGTGTGGCGCCTATGCAAACCCATGATCACCAATTACCATTGCTTGTTGTCATTGATAGATTGCGCTGCAGTAGTCATGGGGTGCTCAATGAACTACATGCCCTTATGGGGCAATATGTGCCTTCTGCATGCATGCAATGCTTGCAGGGCGTCACTGCAGGCGCCGCTGCATGGACCAGCGTGGCAAAGGCGCAGGTGTATGTGCAAGGCACGGTGGACGGCAGCGGCGCATGTGTACTTAAGGTGAGCCCCGATCTCCATCAGGCCAAGTTCACACCTGCACTAACCCTTTGGGTCAGCGTATTGCCACTTGTTCTTCACGGAAGCCAGCTGCCAGTGGTGCATACACATGGCAAACATTTGGCTGCATGCGGAGGTTGTGCGACACTGGGAAATGTTGGCTCTGCCAGGGAGACGCTCCCTCAGACAAACGAGTTAGCTGGCGCAGAGGGCGCAGACTAAGCCTCTGCGGCGCTCCACGCATACGGCTGACAGCCACGCTCCCAGCAGCTGGACTCAGTGTTTAGATTACCTACCTATGTATGTAGTACATATGGTGAGGCAGTGACATATGGTCTCAGATTGCGCACGTTTACCACTCATGTACCGGTCGCGTACGAGCCAGTGCGACAAGCGTCAGTGTCTTGAGTAGCAATGCACGGTGTCGCAGAAAGCTTTGAGTGACATGGCAGCGTTGCGCGCACGGGACCGAACCCGCAATTCATGAATCAGCAGCATCATGATGATGCGCACTGCATGCCAATTGGCAATTGGCTTAAGCAAGCGGGCGTACCTGTTCTTTACTGCGCCAATGATGTACACCGTCACGTCGCCGTGTGTAAGCCGCGAGAGCGTCTCGTCTGGGTACCTGCAGGCAGCATCATGTGCAGCGCATGCACACATGCTCACTTCAAGACACAGAATGGCTGACAGCCTCCACGGATTGGGCGATTGCAAGTACCATGAGCATTGACCACATGTCATCACACTCAAAGTTGCAGTCCGTGCCCCCAATGCTCACTACCAAGTGAAGTAAGTCATGAAGAACGACAATCAATGCTTCTGAAGAGGCAGTTGTCCAACTGTTCATCTGGACTTTGTCGCGCCCTGAGAGAGAATCAATAAAAAGTAAAACTCATATATGGCAAACTCATTTATAAATGATGCCAGCACCAGTAGAGTTTTGTCAGTTTCAGAAAGTCATGGGCCGCAATGTTTTTACACCATTTGAAGCTCGTGTGCACTCCCAACTCTCTCTTTCTGATGATCTATAGATGCGACCTAGTAGTCGGCAATCTCACCCAGTTGTCGCGGGCCCGTGTCCATCAGTCTTGTCGTCCGCAGCACCTTCGACACTCTGCTTCGGGCCTTGTTCACAGTGCGTCGTGCCAGAGCACGCAAGGCTAAGGCAAGAACCAGCAGCAGCAGCTGCTGCAGCTGCAGACTTTATCCAACTCAAGCCTCTCTTCTTGTCGTGGGAGACCGTTGTTGCCAGCGCCAGGCAGCGTGTCAACTGAGGAGCAACATGGGGCAAGCTTCTGCTAGCGTGCAAACTTGAGTATACGGCCTGACCTGGCCCTCGCAATGTTCTTGCGAGCAGCGCCTGACGAGCCACAGTCTTCAGCACGGCTCGCTGCATTGCGGCTTCGCGGCTTCACTCCTCTTCACCGCGCCGTTCTGTGTCGCGTCACGAATTGAAGGTGAAGTCGGTGGCTAGAGTTCCCGGTTCATTATTATTACAAGACAATACATCCTGCAGCGTTCCCTTGATATATTCAGGATGCCTTCAGTGCTGCAATGAACTCTCTCCAGCATTCCTTTGGTGTGTTGCGAAGTGTGTATATTCTACTCAAGCTATGCTGATGAGACATCATCACTGCAGCCTAAACTGTAGCATCTCCATCACTTGGACGTCTTCTGGTTGCTGGCCTTCAAGCTGTTTTTGCAACTGGAATTGTGTCAGGTCTTTGCTACGGGCATCACATTCGCTTACAATCGTGTTTGCGGGCGTTTTGCAGACGACTGTAGTGTACAGTTTCGAAGTTCAAAGAATTATCTGGCTTCAGCCAATATGATATAGAGGCAAAACACAAAGGTACGCCAGTACGCTACAGCTGATAATGTTACTGTTGACATCAAAAGTAATGAATCCCAACAGAAAGCAATATTGCGACAACAATCAGTTCAACGCAATACAAAAGATATCACTTGTGCCTGAAACTTCACGCATTTGGTATGCAGTCTTGCGCTTTTACCTGCAGCATATGCCAAACACGTCTATGCATTGAGCAACACATTGAAACTGTCACCGGCACTCACTTGGCAAGCACCTCCAGTGCTGTCACCTCATCTTACGCATTTGCTGTTCTCACTCAACTGGAGCACAAAGAACGTACTTCATCTTCACTTCATCAACCTCACGTTAGCACCTCAAGCGCTCGACAGACGCTGCCTCAAGAGTGCCTCGAGCACCTGTAACTGAGGATACTGATATTATCTGCGCGATGATGCTGACTCAAGCGAGTGCCTTCCGACCAGCAGTACGCGCCGCTCAATGAACTATTGTGAGCTCTTCAAAAAGCGATACCGCCTCTGCCGACCTGTGCAATGTTGGCGAAAGCTCTTCGCGGTGTTGCAATCGAAGCTCCAGCAGTTGCCGGCAACATGCCACAGCGCAAATGTGAGAGTGCTATGATGGTTGCTGTCAGCCTCTGAGCTGACGCGGCCTCAGGCCAAGGCTGGTGCTGCCTTTGCTTCGACTGCTGTTTTAAACGCCTTTCAAATGCTTACAAAAAAATGCTGCAGGGTTTCAGTCAAAGTCAGCAACGGTTGAAGTAACACTTGAAGTCTTAGCGAAATGAACACATTTTCACATACGGTCAATCTGAAAGGTGAGGCAGGCGCAGTCAGGGCTTCGTTTCGTCCCTCCAGGTTGCCTCTTCTTACACTCAACCTTGAAAAAACCATCACGCCAAAGAGTCAAATACGCCTTGAAACTGAAACGCCTGAAACGACTGCCGCAGCGGCTGCTGCTGTAGGAGCCGGCAGTAGTTGCACAATCATTCACGCCTGATGCCACGCTCGGAGAGGCTTCAGAGGTAATCCTTATACAAACGTCGTGGCACACCGATCATGAAGAAAAATACATGCACCATGACGCCAGAGCGGCTGCCACAGAGCCAGAGGGCAGCCAAACTGTACTGCCGTAACCCTCTGAGCGCCAACAGGCAGAACTCTGAGACCTCCGCCAACGAGCAGATGCCCTCTTGCGCCAGAAGCTGAAGTTTGAAACCGCAGCAGAGCGGTTACGTGTGATGCCACGCTCGGTGAGGCTTCAGAGGTAATCCTTATCATTTCTATTACACCAAGGGGGTCTAGACCCCCTTGATTACACGGATAAATCAGCTGCGCAGGCTCTGCTAGCTGCAGTACTGCTTGCTTTGGCGCCAAATATCACAAGAACTTCAGTACACGCTTACTGGCATGTGCCACTTGCTAGGATTCCTGCGGCATTGCAATGGTGCTGTTGGCTGAAAACAGCACAGTTGATGTAGCGTGAGGCCACTGCCTGGGAGGAGGGTCGGCAGTGCGCAGCCACGCGGCTGTTGCTGGCGCAGACAAGCGTAGCTGCAGAAAAGGCTGCAAGAATGAGCATGCACAGCAGCACTCAGTAACTGCTTGCTTACGAGCGTAGCTATGCACACATGACAATGGCCAGGACTCCAGTCAAACTTCAAGTTATGAAGGTGTCACTGGCAGGCTGCCTGCTGACTGATTCAGAAGTGAGCGCAGCAGTGCCAAAGGTGCCGCCACCTGAGGAACGTGTGGGGCAGACAGGCTTCGCTGGGCGCAGCAGCCTACAATGCCAGGTGGCAGACGCCAATCAGGCGCTGTGATGCGGCCGCGCTCATCCCACCTGGTGGCACATTCAGCAACGTTAGGCTGGCTGAGCACTGTACACTGATGTGCGTCTCCGATTGGTGCAAGTTGATTCAGTGCACCCCCCCCACCATGGCGACGTAGACCGGGCACTAAGGCTTGCACGATTGCTTTGGGGCATGCGCTGCGCATCTGCAGCAATGACGTGCACCATGCTGGTGCAGAAGCTTTGCAGCAACTTGAATGCCTGTGTCACAGTGCACTTAGAAGAACTCTTGAGGGGGCGGTGGTCAACTCCGGTATGCGGTCTGCCCGCACGCCTCTGTGGGCATAAATAAATAAAATCATCAAGCAGTGACCGTGACATATGTTGCAGTAAATGCTGGGCGTATTTGGCCCTTGTGCTCTTGCTCTCTTCAGTAGCAATTGTCATGGCAGTGCACAGCTGTAATAATTTGTCAAACCGCATAGGTGTATGAGCTACGAAAGCAGCAATATTTCACCTGCATAGTGCCTAATATATCATTTCGTTTCTATCAACATGTCACTATGTCCAGACAGAACAACAGGATATGCATTGCAAAACTGCATGGCGTGTACTATCCGCCCCTTGAGCGGCTTAAGTACTGTACAGCAACATACGCCACGATTGCAAGTGTGCTTTACTGGTGTCTTCACACCTTGCCCTTCCGGAGCTCGCTTAGAATCACTGAGTTGATATATCTATAGCTTCATCAGGATTGTATGAGACCGATGAAGGCGCACAGACCCACTCAGGCTGTCTGCAAAGGAACACACTGTGGCATGTCATGTGTGACCTTTGCATCACAGCTGTGTTGCCGCATGCTCAGTCACTGTATGCCTTGGGCAGTTGAGCAGGGCGTCTTTTGGACTTTTCTTGGCTTTCCTTGAAGCTGCTGCCACGCTGCTGGCTTTGGTGCTGCGCTGCACTGACTAGCAGAGGCGAGTGAGGAGTGTGTCACCTAAATACTTCGCTCGCGGTCGGCGTTGAAGCTTTGAACTATGTCCTGGACCGCATGGGCTGAGTACACGATAAATGGGCTTTGCGGTAACTTAATTTGAAAGTAAATATATATCCACGGGGGGCGGCGGATTGGCGGATCGGCGCGGCGAGGGCCGCGTCACCTGCAACAGTGCGATGCTGTGATTGCGCTGACGTCGCCATCAGGGGCTATGACCGCGTTCCAGTCGTCAACCACAACGCGTGAGAGCGTGCGCTGTAGCTGTAGCGCGAGGGAGGTGCGGCGGCGCCAGAAGGCAACGCGCTGCGCAAGATTGTAGCTGCCCCGCGAGCTCTGCTCCGAGCCGGCAAGAGCGTGTAGCAGCTTGCCAGTGGGTCACCGTGTCGCGTGACATAGCGCCGAAGTGGTCAAAGGCTGTGGAAAATACGGTGTGTGTAGTGGGGTCCAAGGCCCCTGAGACTACGCATGTGTCTATTTCTTCCTGCAAAGCCGATTCCAGCACGCGCTGCACATCGCGTGCGCCCCCCTGAGCCTGACGGAGGCGGGAGGGGCATGAGCTGTGAATGGCATGTATGGTGACGCCTATGCAACACGCTACAGTAACTTCAAAGCCGCCACGCAGTTGAGTGCACCGGCCTGCCGCTACCGCTTCCGCGCTCGGCTGCACTTTGGGGACCGGGAGGCAACCTGGTTGCTGCCGAAGACGATGTCCATGAACTTGTTGAACCGTGGCGCGCGCGTCGCCGCGTAGCGGCGGAAGGGGGCAAGGGTGTCCTGGTCGACACTGCGGAGGTGGGCCACCTGCTTGAGCAGCTAAAAGAGCGCGTCTGCGAGCAAGTTGTGTCGCGTGACGTTACTAAGCCCTTGTGTGCAGCGGCGCAGGTGCGTGCCTGAGGCCACTGGTTTATGGCACTTGGGGCACCGCGCCGCAGCGGGGGCGGGGCGTTCTACGCCCAGGTGGCGCCGCAGCGTCTCGCGAAATTCTGGCGGCGACATGGTCTCCGCGGGGTCAGTGCTCGGCAATTGCGCCAAGCAACCTATGGCCCCCTTAGAGGCGCCGCTGCGCCACACCGCGACTGCTTCCAACTCATTTGCTTCAAGCCGGCGCAGCTGCGTGGCGGCGAGCGCTGCGTCTAGCACCCGCGATAGCGCCGCTTGACGCAGCGGCGGCACGGCGGCCGGGGGGGCCTGAGCAGAGCCTGGCTCGCGCGCCACCGCTGGCGCAGCGCGGCGCGCGCCGGCGCGAGTCCGCATGCCAATCCCCGCAGCTCCGCCTGCCCGTTGCAGCAGATCGCGCAGCGCCCGCCACGCGTCGTCGCCCTGGCGCCAGTCGCAGTACCAGACTTGGGGCAGACTCTTCGGGAGCAGTGCGAGGGCCGCCGCGACGTCGTCGCTGCCGCTGCGCACTGGCAGAAGGAGGGATTTTTTGATACAATCCGCGAATTACCAAGACACGCCCCGACCTCAGGTTTCGGCAGGCGTGTGTGCGTCCGGAGTAATTGCCGGTAGGCTCGATCGAGGCCTCACCCATTTCGACTTTATGAAAATCTGCCACCATGGATAACTTCAAAGATTGTGAACTTCAACTTTCATTCCAACTTCAACTTCAACTTGAAGTACACCATTTTCGGATCGCGGAGAGGATGTTGTATTTTACATTTTGAAAAAGTGTTAAAGGTATCAAGCCTTTTTCGGCCTCTGGACCATTTCTCCGAGTGAGTCAGGGCGTGTCCGCCGGCCTCAAACCCGTGGTGCTCTCCGAGAATTGGCGGATTGTATCAAAAAATTCCCTCCTCGCAGCTGCTGCAGGCAGGTAGCTATCTGTGTGAAGGTGAAGCCGTAGCAGGCGTGCTCCAGGACACGGCTGCGCGCCGCGCCTGGAAACGCCGCCAGTGCCAGTCCCATGCACTCGAGGGTGCGTGCAGCAAATGCGGCACAATGTCATGCACGCGGCGCCGCGCCCAGCACGCCAAAGCCACCGCTCCCCAGCCGCAGATGCACGCGTACTACCTGCTGTGACAGTGATGCATTGGTGGCATCACTGGGGCCGCGCCGCCCCTGGGCCAGTCGGCGCCGCGTATCATGCCACCGCCGCCGCCCATGGAGAGGGCGGTGCCGCCGCTGCCGCGACAGCCGGCGGGCCGCGGCGATCGTCACCGGCCGCCGGCGCGCCCTCGTGTCACTGAGTCGGCGGCGTAAGACCCGCCGATGGCTCCTGCGCCAGCCTCCATCTGCACCAGCTCCGCAACCACTGCAGGCGGTCGGTGTCGGGGGCACGAAGCCTTAGGGTCGCCGCTACGTGGGCGCGCACGAAGTCCTCGGTGCCGACTGGCACCCCCATCAGCGTGATGCCGTCGTCGCATACTGGTACAAGGGCCTTGGCAGCGGCGAAGATGGCGGCGGCGCGCTCGCGAGTGCCGCCTGAGGCCGGCACCAGCGCCGCGCATTTCGTGACGTTGACCTGAATGACATTGTTTAACTCGCTCAGCGCCTGTTGTATTCATGAAGCAGAAGGCGCGGCCGACGTGGCCGAGCAGCGGCGCGTCACAGCTGGGCGTCATGATGGTGAGGTCATCGAGGTAGCCCGGAAGTGCCAGCGGCGGGAACTTGCCAGTGGCACGGGCAGCCACCATGGTGCCGCGCAGTGCCAGCGCGAACAGCAGGGCCCCAATGGGTCGCCCTGCTGCATGCGCTCATGAGCAGGCTGTTGAAAGAGGATGATGGCGGCGTCGGCGTGCCCATCTAGGCCAAATTGTAGCCACGGGGCTAGATGTGTTCGACGTACTACTAGCCGTACAGCCCAGGCAGATGCTCGGCCACCGGACTGCCGAGCGCGACAGCGCGTTGAAGGCATGACTGCCGTCAATGGCAAGGAACACGCCGCCGCACTCATGCGTGAGCTGCGCCATGAGCGCCACCCTCTCTGCCCCCCCCCGCGCGCCTGGCCCGGGTGTCTCACGAGTTGAAGTTTTGAAGTTGTATATTATGTCCTGGACCGCATGGGTTGAGCGCACAATAAATCGGGCAATAACTAAATCACGGAGGGGCCAGCGGTTCGGCGCTGGCCGGCGAGGGCCGCGGCACTTGCGATGCGGCGGTAAGCGCTGACGTCGCCATCAGGGGCATTGACTGCGTTCCAGTTGTCGATCACGACACATGTGAGCGCGCGCTGTAGCGCGAGGGAGGTGCGGCGGCGCCAGAAGGCAACGCGCTGCGCGAGATTGTAGCTGCTCTGCGAGCTCTGCTCGGCGAGTGCGTGTAGCAGCGCTTGGGTGTCGCGTGACATAGCGCCGAAGTGGTCAAAGGCTGCGGAAAGTAGGGTGCGTGTAGTGGGGTCCAGGGCCCTGAGACTACGCATGTGTCCATCTTTTCCTGCGAAGCCGATTCAAGCACGCGCTGCACATCGCGCGCGCCCCCCTGAGCCTGACGGAGGCGGGAGGGACATGAGCTGTCACGTATGGTGACGTCTATGCAACAAGCTACTCCAAAGCCGCCGCGCAGTTTAGTGCACCGGCCTGCCGCTACCGCGTCGGCGCTCGGCTGCAGTTTAGGGACTGGAAGGCAGATCTGGTTGCTGCCGAAGACGATGTCCATGAACTTGTTGAACCCGTGGCGCGCCGCGTAGCGGCGGAAGGGGGCAGGCCTTCGCGCCCCTCAAACGTGAGCGCGTGCTCAGGGCGAAAGCTTTTGACGCTGGCAGCTCAATTTGGACGCTTCGTGGAGGGACGTCTGCTTCTACTCTTCGCATCAGCAGCGTTTTCAAGCCAGGAAACCCGTTTGAAGCAGCCGCCCGGTCAGCGATAGCGAAAATGGTTCGAGTGTACTACTACGAGCGCATTGCCCAGGCCGCAGGCGACTACCTTGGTGTGAACCTTCCGTACAGTGCCTCCTTCAAGTGGAAGGCATGCAAAGAAGGCAGGGTCTGCATGGCGACTACTGTTCTTGCCAGGATACTGTCCATGGTGACTGCCTGGGCGATGCTGATGCCGATGCAGCCCCTGGACAGACCGAAGGGTGTCCGAATGACCGCACAGGCGATGGCGACATGGTTTGCCGACATGCTGGGGTTCACCGGCAACAGCGGTCTCTTCACGGCGATTGCGGCGGGGGCGTCGATCGGGCTTGCAGGAGAGCTGCTATCGAGAAAGCCTCTGGCGCCAGGCAGGCTGAGCGCGCTGCAGACTCTGTGTGAGTACAGTGTCCTTACATTTGTTGGTTGTTTATACAACCACAGGTACAGCACCCACGGCACTGCCGTATCTGTTGGTGCAGGTATCCTCGGCATACTCCAGGTGGAGCTTTGGCTGGAGTATGGGCACATGTACACTATACACTTTGCGTACTTGTTGATGGGGTTCTTCGGGGCCCTCTACATGGTTGTCCAGTCCAGCTACTCCCTCTGCCATCGAAAGGCATCTGCAGCTAGTCTGCCTCAACGATCGTAATAGCCCATTTTGCGCAGCAGCATTCAATTTGCAGTGGTTGCAGTGCGCAGTCAGCAGTAGTTCAAGTTTGAGCAGACAGCGGCCGCAGCTCTTGGAAGTATATACACATGTGTCTCAAGGTAGATGCAGTGTACAACGCATCCATAAGCATGCATGGCAACAATCCACAAAAAGACCATGCAGTGACTGCGACACGACTCCAATCGTGTGCCTGTTGCCTCAAAGCTAATTGGACGGCGTCACCTGCAAAGAAGCGCTTTTCAGCCTTATTTCACAGAAATCTGAGTCGCCTGCGTGATCACTGGGTTGTCCTCGCTGGCTTGACTGGTACTGTAGTCTTGACATGCTGCACCTTGCCGCTCAGTAAAGCGCATAAGCGTTTTGTGCATGGCCCAGCACTGCCCATCTTGTACACCGCGATCGAACGCTGGCCGCTGTAGCATTGCGTAGCGCACTTGGCTCCTGACGGTGACACGCACACAGACCCCCAGGGCCGCGGTGCATGAGTCGCACACAAAGTACAGTTTTGCCCTTGTTGTTGATCGTAGTTAACCTGCCCGTGGTGCACTAACTGAGGCAGGCATAAAGCCTAATTGTGGGAGAGGACCCACCGCGAGTGGGCCGAGTCCTGGGTACGTAAATGAACGTGAACACACGTGATTGTAGATGAACTGGTTTGCAGCACCTGCACCTGCAGGGCTGAAATACTTGAACATGACGAATTCGTGATTCACATGCTTGTCAAATGCCCACGTCATGCCAGCAAACATGTTGTCGCAGATCCCGCCCCTGCCCTAGCTAGTAGCTCCCTAGGGAGCTCCCTCGGGGCGTCTACTTGACTGCAAGAATTCATCAACGTGCTGTACGCTTTTACGCTTGGGTGATGTACAAAGAAGCACAACAGATGCTGAGGCTTCATTCGGTCTTGTACATGAACATAAAGAATGTGTGATTTACAGCACCTGCCCACTGATTGCTCCCCCCCCCCGGAGGCGCGCGAGCAGCAAGCCCCCATATTTTACAACTTGACGCCTTTGCAGATTTCGGGTCACATGCCCTAGTTGAGGTGTGCACTTGACCTTGTAGTGCTGAGGCTTCATTCGGTCACATACATGAACATAAAGAATGTGTGATTTACAGCACCTGCCCATTGGTTGGTCCCCCCCCCCGGAGGCGCGCGTTTAGCTTGCCTGCTTTCTTTCAATTTGGCGCTGTTGCAGATTTCGGGTTACATGCCCTAGTTGAGGTTTGCACTTGACCTTGTAGTTGAAGTGCAGTTTTTTTCACAAGCTGCTCCATGTTCGAGTTAAGCTCCAGATCATTCATGGAGGTAACTCATCGGCTGCAGCAACTGATTAATCCTGAGCCAGCTGGAACGCGCAGGTTTGCTGTTCAAGTTAATCATTATATATACTTCTATATCGCTTCCACACTTCCTTCAGCATCTCCGGTGCCACCAAGAAGTGTTTGTGTCGCCTTCGGCCTGCATCCGTCCGCCTCTGCGCTATGCAGTGGTACGGTGTGGCGTGCTAGCCCGGCCGGGCTGCGCGCGTGATTTTCAATCACCCGAGCCTATCGTCCACCAATGTGTGCTTCGCTTGCGTCATGTTCAATAGCAGCATTTGTTGTCTACCACAATCGCTTGAACACATACTGCAGCAAAATGCATAATTGTCAGCTCAAAAAATTAGGTATGCCGTGGCGGGGCCCGCGTAGACCCTGGCCCCCCCCCTTACCCCCCCCCCTGTCCGGGGGAGGGGGCCTCGCTTAGCGCGCAGCCACGATCTGTACAACATGAACACCTGCTTTTATACACAGACCGCTCAAACACCTACAAGAACTACTGGTTATCCCCCCCCCGGGGCCCCCCTCCGCCCCTCAGGCATCATGGCGGCCTCTCGGGGGGGGGGGGGGGAATCCTGCCGTTTCACACGCGGCCGCGGTGTCACAGACTGCGCCTGACACACATCTGCAGTGAGATGAGATGCTTGATGGTCATGGTGCAGCAGGAAGGTTCATTCGTCTGCCGGTGAAATTACTTCAGAAATTACCTGGGCCATTGTGTCACAACAGTTCTATGGTATGTACTACAGTACACGCTTGGATGATCTACAACTTTGAAAGCAGCACCATCATTAGTCTATGAATATGCACATTGACACATGCGTGATGAACACCACCTGCCAATTACATGCACACCCCTTTCGTCCCCTCGGGGGGAGGTATGTTCGCGATTGCGCTCAAAGTTTACTTCAAATACCAACCTCACCAACGTGCCACAGTATTCGTCGCTTGCGAAAGCTTGGGGACTCCGGATATCCCCAGAGCAAAATGTACAAATAGCAGCACCTGCAGCACCTGCTGTCGTCACAAACGTACACGCAAGTGATGCCATGATGTGTGATCTGCACCGCAAGTAATTTGGCCAATGTGCCCCGCGATTCCCCCCTTCCTCAATCTGCCCCCAATCCTCCCCTCCCCCCTACGGGGGCGTCTTGACCACTGACGGCGCAGTAGCATGGACTGAAGGAAGCGGCGAGCAGCAGTACACGCGGTTTTTCTGTGCTAAAGATGGCGTTGTTTTTCGGCTGAGTCAAATATTCTTGGGGACCGATGAGCAACGCCGTAGTCTCAACAAGAAAGCGCGGCAGCGGCGCTGCATCAGCCAGAGGTGGCAACATCATAGTGCAAATCCATCATCAGCGGCTGCGGCAGCTTGTGAGCTTGCCCACTGTCTGCGTGATGTCGTCGAGCTTTTTGTTTTCACAGGCTACTAGTAGTACTAGTAGCATGTACTGGTAGGTGGGGTTCTTGTGCACCTCTCTTGGACATCGCAGTGGCTACAGCACGGCGCTCAACGCCGATTGCGTCATTCGAACGATCGTATTGAGTCCCCCATAGCTCGCGTATACGACTCCACCAGTCGTAGTAGTGGCGGCGCCAGTTGGTGTCCAACGCCTACCATGGCTTCGAACTGCCCCTGGTGGGAGCGTGGTATGTGGATCTCCCGAACTGCCCTCGCCGCCCGCCCGCTCCACGAAGTCGCCTGCTTGCTCAGCACCGTAGCAGTCATTACGCTGCCTACCCCCAGTATGGTAAGCTCCTCCTCCGTGAGCGGCAACCCATCGCCGCCGGCTCTGCAGCAGGCGACGCCGACGTACACGGCCGCTGCAGCGGCAGCTGCGGCTGCAGCGGCCATTTTGGCGATGGTGTCGTCACGCTCGTCGGCGGCGGTAACGCCGCCGCGCCCGCCGGCAGCAGCGGCTGCGCCGCCGCGCCCCGCGGCGGCAGCAAAGACGACGCGCCCGGCGGCAGCAGAGCCGTCGCGCCTGGCAGCAGCAGTGGCATTGCTGCTATGCGCCATCGCCGCGCCGCCGCCAGCACCGGCAGTGCGCGGTGCAGTATCCGCGCCGCTGTCAGCATCGCCAGCGCGCGGTGAGGTAGCACCGCGGTGCCCGGCGGCAGCAGCAGCATCGCCGCCGCGCGCCGCCGCCGCTGCCGCGCCGCTGCTGGCCAGCGTGCGCCTGCCGGGGTTGACAATGCCCTCGTCGATGGCACGCCAGTAGTCGTCCACCACCCAGCGGTAGACGTGTTCCTCGTCCGTCAGCCTCTCGCGCAGCCCGCGCAGCTGTGAGCGCCGCCTCGGCGGCGGCGTTGGCCTTGCGGTTCAGGTTCAACTGATTGCCGCGGCTGCCACAGATCTCGGCTGCTTGCAGAGTGCTGCGCGCATCGTTGAGCCTCTTGGTAGCGGCGCGCAGCCTGTCCTCGTGGAGGGCCGTGATGCGGCGCTGGTCATCCCGTTCCCTCTCGCGCCTGCGCTCCTCACGTGCGTGCAGCAACCGCAAGACTTGGTCCTCATTGTCAAGTTGGAGCCATGGCCTCCACGTAGACTCCGCTCGCTCTGCCAACACCCTCCTCCTTTCGGCCTCAAAGTAAGACGCATTGCTGTTAAGGGTAAGGCGAGCTCCTCCCCCCCGTCACACTCCGCTGCGCGCGTCTGCAGACGCGCCAGCCTCCTGCTGAAGCCGGGCCAAACTGCTGCTGAAGTGTGCCTTTCTGCCGACGCCCGCAGCACGGCGGCGTGTCGCAGCTGCATTCTGCAGCGCAGCTGCCGCTCCGCCATCGGGCTCACCGCTGCCGCGTCCACGTGCTCGCCGCGCTGCCGCCGCTGCGCAGTTGATTGCACGTACACGCGGTAATAGCCCAGCTGCCGCAGCAGCTGCACGACACCACCCTGCGTCTCCTCGACGCGATGAGGTGGTATCTCGCCGCACTGCGGTTCACAGTGTTCTCGTCCACCAGCCAGCCCGTGGCGAGTCCCTCTGGGCTCCAGCGAATCAGGGCTACTCTAAGTAAGTGTCCCCTCATCCCTGTGCTGGCGCGCCCCGCCAGCCGGCGCAAGGGGCACGTCGCTCTGCGGTAGCGCCTCAGGCTGGTACGCCATCAGCTCCGCCGTTTCCCTTTTGTTGAGGTTGATGGGCCCCCAGGAGGCACTGCAACAACCTGCGCGGACACGACCCCAAGTGTCCTCCCCCCTCTCCAGCTCTGGGATGGACTTAAAAGCAGCGCATGCCGCAGCGGCTGATACGAAGCACCCTCGCCGTCAGGTGACGGCGTGCGCCGGTCGCGGCGGCCCCTGCCGCCGCTGCTGACGCCCCCGGCCACTGGCGACGGCGCCTCAAAGCTGCTCCTAGTGGCCTCGCGTTCGGCATCGCGGCCGTTGCTGCGCTCGCTGCGCTCGTGGCGGCGCCTGCGACGCTGGCGCTGCGCGCGCCTCGTGCCGCTGCCGCGGCTGCGGTCATTGTCGCTGCGGCTGCTGCCGTCGTCCGATGACGGTTCGCCGCTCAGGCTGCTGCCGCCATCCCCGCTGTCGCCGTTGCCGCTGCCGGCGAGGTAGCCCACGCCGAGCAGCGCGCTGTCCTCATGAGCGCTGCCTCCCCGTATGGGCGATGCGCTGGCGGCGCCCGCCGCCTGCGGCTCTACGCCCCCCCCCCGGCGCGGTGCGCGCCGCGCCCCCCATGACGGCCTGCAGCGCCTGCAGCAACGTGCGCTGCATCGCCGCGACCCTCGCGGCCTCGCGTTCACGCGCCGCTTGCTCCCGAGCCGCCTCGCGCTCGCGCGCCGCCTGATCTCTGGCGACTGCGGCGTCGCGCGTCGCTTGCTCCTGAGCAGCACCAGCCTTGGCCACACTGCCTGGCTGAAAGTTAAACTTTGCTGCGCTGCATTCACTGGGCAGACCAGGCGAGCGACTCGGAGGCAGAGGCGAGCGGTACTACACACTTCACGCGCATCTGGCGTTGAAGTTGTATATCATGTCCTTGACCGCATGGGCTGAGCACACGATGAAATGGGCTTTGCGATAAGTAAAGTAAAGTAAATATACCTGCTGGGGGGGGGCGGGCGGCGGCGAGGGCCGCGCAACAGTGTGCAGCGATGACGCTGACGTCGCCATCAGGGGCTATGACCGCGTTCCAGTCGTCAACCACAATGCGTGTGGGCATGCGCTGTAGCTGTAGCGCGAGAGAGGTGCGGCGGCGCCAGAAGGCCTTGCGGAAGGCGCTGCGCAAGATTGAGCTGCTCCGAGCTCTGCTCGGCGAGTGCGTGTAGCAGCGCCTGGGTGTCGCGTGACATAGCGCCAAAGTGGTCAAACGCTGCGGAAAGTAGGGTATGTGTAGTGGGGTCCAAGGCCCCTGAGACTACTTGCGTGTCTAACCTTTGCCTAGTGGTACGAAGCCTCAAGCAAGCGCACTGCACACCGCCCCGCGTTGAAGTTGTATATTATGTCCTGGACCGCATGGGGGTTGAGCACACGATAATCGGGCGATAACTAAATCTACGGAGGGGCCGGCGGTTCGGCGCTGGCCGGCGAGGGCCGCGGTACTTGCAACAGTGCGATGCGGCGGTAAGCACTGACGTCGCCATCAGGGGCAATGACTGCGTTCCAGTTGTCGATCACGACACGTGTGAGCGCGCGCTGTAGCGCGAGGGAGGCGCGGCGGCGCCAGAAGGCAACGCGCTGCGCGAGATTGTAGCTGCCCTGCGAGCTCTGCTCGGCGAGTGCGTGTAGCAGCGCTTGGGTGTCGCGTGACATAGCGCCGAAGTGGTCAAAGGCTGCGGAAAATAGGGTGTGTGTAGTGGGGTCCAGGGCCCCTGAGACTACGTATGTGTCTATCTTTTCCTGCGAAGCCGATTCAAGCACGCGCTGCACATCGCGCGCGCCCCCCTGAGCCTGACGGAGGCGGGAGGGACATGAGCTGTCACGTATGGTGACGTCTATGCAACAAGCTACTCCAAAGCCGCCGCGCAGTTTAGTGCACCGGCCTGCCGCTACCGCGTCGGCGCTCGGCTGCACTTTAGGGACTGGAAGGCAGATCTGGTTGCTGCCGAAGACGATGTCCATGAACTTGTTGAACCCGTGGCGCGCCGCGTAGCGGCGGAAGGGGGCAAGGGTGTCCCGGTCGAGACCGCGGAGGTGGGCCACCTGCTTGAGCAGCTGAAAAAGCGCGTCTGCGAGCAAGTTGTGTCGCGTGACGTTGAGCCCTTGTGCGTTGAAGTTGAAGAAGGAGGAAGTTTTTTTGATATGATTATTGAGTTTTTGATTTGACACGCTGGGACGCCACCGCATTCTCTGGAGCCGAAACAGCCACACGTGAGATCAGCTAGTAATAACAATGCGTGCATTCCACAGGCTGGTGCTAGTTGCAGCACTGCTGGACGTGGCGCAAGCAACGCAGGCCTTCGCTCCCCTCAAACATGAGCGCGTGATCAGGGCGAAAGCTGTTGACGCTGGCACCTCAATCTGGATGCTTCGCGGAGGGGCGTCGCCTTCCAACACTCACATCAGCGGCGTGTTCAAGCAAGGAAACCCGTTCGAAGCAGCCGCCGGGTGCGCGTTAGCGAAAATGGCTCGAGTACTAATTACAAGGGCATTGCCGATGGCGCTGCCGAGTACCTTGGTGTGAACCTTCCGTACAGTGCCTCCTTTAAGTGGAAGGCATGTGGAGAAGGCAGGGCCTGCATGGCGACTACTGTTCTCGCCAGGACACTGTCCGCGGTTACTGCTTGGGCTGTGCTCATGCCTATGCAGCCCCTGGACAGACCGAAGGGTGTCCGAATGACCGCACAGGCGATGGCGACATGGTTTGCCGACATGCTGGGGTTCACCGGCAACAGCGGTCTCTTCACGGCGATTGCGGCGGGGGCGTCGATCGGGCTTGCAGGAGAGCTGCTATCGAGAAAGCCTCTGGCGCCAGGCAGGCTGAGCGCGCTGCAGACTCTGTGTGAGTACAGTGTCCTTACATTTGTTGGTTGTTTATACAACCACAGGTACAGCACCCACGGCACTGCCGTATCTGTTGGTGCAGGTATCCTCGGCATACTCCAGGTGGAGCTTTGGCTGGAGTATGGGCACATGTACACTATACACTTTGCGTACTTGTTGATGGGGTTCTTCGGGGCCCTCTACATGGTTGTCCAGTCCAGCTACTCCCTCTGCCATCGAAAGGCATCTGCAGCTAGTCTGCCTCAACGATCGTAATAGCCCATTTTGCGCAGCAGCATTCAATTTGCAGTGGTTGCAGTGCGCAGTCAGCAGTAGTTCAAGTTTGAGCAGACAGCGGCCGCAGCTCTTGGAAGTATATACACATGTGTCTCAAGGTAGATGCAGTGTACAACGCATCCATAAGCATGCATGGCAACAATCCACAAAAAGACCATGCAGTGACTGCGACACGACTCCAATCGTGTGCCTGTTGCCTCAAAGCTAATTGGACGGCGTCACCTGCAAAGAAGCGCTTTTCAGCCTTATTTCACAGAAATCTGAGTCGCCTGCGTGATCACTGGGTTGTCCTCGCTGGCTTGACTGGTACTGTAGTCTTGACATGCTGCACCTTGCCGCTCAGTAAAGCGCATAAGCGTTTTGTGCATGGCCCAGCACTGCCCATCTTGTACACCGCAATCGAACGCTGGCCGCTGTAGCATTGCGTAGCGCACTTGGCTCCTGACGGTGACACGCACACAGACCCCCAGGGCCGCGGTGCATGAGTCGCACACAAAGTACAGTTTTGCCCTTGTTGTTGATCGTAGTTAACCTGCCCGTGGTGCACTAGCTGAGGCAGGCATGAAGCCTAATTGTGGGAGGACCCACCGCGAGCGGGTCAAGTCCTAGGTACGTAAACGAACGTGAACGCACGTGCCTATAGATAGACTGGTTTTCTGGAAAGAGTGTGTGGGTGATAAACAAAAGCAGCACCTGCACCTGCAGCGCTATAGTACTTGAACATGACGACTGCGTGATTCACATGCTTGTCGAATGCCAACGTCATGCCAGCAAACATGTTATCGCAGATCCTGCCGCTGCCCTAGCTAGTAGCTCCCTACCGTGACAGAGCTCCCTCAGGGCGTCTACTAGTACTTGACTGCAAGAATCCATCAATGTGCTTTACGCTTTGGCACTTGGGTGATGTACGAAGCAGCACAACAGGTGCTGAGGCTTTATTCGATCACGTACATGAACATAAAGATTGCGTGATGTAGTACAGCACCTGCCCGCTGATTGCTCCCCCCTCCCGGAGGCGCGCATTAAGCTCGCCTGCTTTTTTAAAATTTGGCGCTGTTGCATATGTTGGGTTACATGCCTTGTTGAGGTTTGCACTTGACCTTGTAGTTGCAGTGCAGAGTTATTCACAAGCTGCTCCATGTTCGAGTTCAGCTCCAGATCATTCATGGGGGTGACTGATCAGCTGCAGCAATTGATGTATCCTGAGCCAGCTGGCAGGCGCAGGTTTGCTGTTGACGTTATACTACATATTACTTCCTCGGCCACACTTCCTTCAGCATCTCCGGTGTCATCACGATGTGTGTGTGTCACCTTCGGCCTGCCCCGTCCGCCTCTGCGCTATGCAGTGGTACGGTGTGGCGTGCTAGCCCGACCTGCGCGTACGCGTGATTTTCAATTACCCGAGCCTATCATCCACCAAGTGTGCTTCGCTTGCGTCATGTTCAAAAACAGCATCTGTTGTCTACCACAATTGCTTGAACACATATTGCAACTAAATGCATAGTTGTCAGTTTACAAAAGTAGGTATGCCATACTGGGGCCCGCGTAGACCCCGGGCCCCCCCCCCCTTACCCCCCCCCTTCGGGGGGGGGGTGTTCTCGCAGACTGCGCCTGACACACATCTGCACTGAGATGAGATGCTCGATGGTCATGGTGCAGCAGGGAGGTTCATTCGTCTACCGGTGAAATTACTAGAGAAACTACCTGGGCCATTGTGTCACAACGGTTATATGGTACTACAGTATACGCTTAAGTGATCTACAACTTTGAAAGCAGCACCATCATGAGTCTATGAATATGCACATCGATACATGCATGATGAACACCACCTGCCGATTACATGCACACTCCTTTCCTCCCCTCGGGGGGAGCTATGTTCGCGATCGCGCTCAAATTTTTCTGCGAAAACCAACCTATGAGCACCCAACGTGCCACAGTGTTTGGCGCTGACAAAAGCTTGGGGATTCGGATATCCCCAGAGCAAAGTGTACAAAAAGCAGCACCTGCAGCACCTGCTGCCGTCACAAACGTACACGCAAGTGATGTGCGATCTACAGCGCAATAATTTAAGCCAAATGTGCCCCGCGACCCTCCCCTTCCCCAACCTGCCCGCAATCCCCCCCCTTCTCCCCCCTGCGGGGGCGTCTTGACCACTGACGGTGCAGTAGGAAGCTTCATTGCTTGCTGCATGGACTGCCAAAGGAGGCGGTCGCGTGTGCAGCAATACGATGACGCGGTTGTCCTGGGCTTGCTTAAGATGGCGTTGTTTTTTGGCTGAGTCAGTTTTTTGTGGAGACCGATGATCAGCGCCGTAGTCTCATCAAGATGGCGGCAGCGGCGGTGCACCAGCTAGAGGTGGCAACATTATAGCGCAAACTGATTATCGACAGCTGCGGCAGCTTGTTTAACTTAGCTTGCCCACTGTCCGCGTTATGTCATTGAGCTCTTTGTTTTCTCAGGCTAGTAGTACTAGTAGCATGTACTGTACTGGTAGGTGGGGTTCTTGTGCACCTCTCTTTGACATTGCTGTGGCTACAGCACGGCGCTCAACGCCGATCACGTCACGCGTTTTTAGTCCCCCATAGATCGCGTGTGCGACTCCAGCAGTCAGTGAGTCGTAGTAGTGGCGGCGCCAGTTGGTGTCTAACGCCTCCATGGCTTCGAACTGCTCCTGGTGGGAGCGTGGTATGTGCTTCAGAATGTGCTTCAGAATCTCCCCAACTCCCGTCGCCGCCCAGCCGCTCCATGAAGCCTGCTCCCTCAGCACCGTAGCGGTCATGACACTGCCTACCCCCAGTATGGTAAGCTCCTCCTCCGTGAGCGGCAACCCGTCACAGCCGGCTCTGCAGCAGGCGGCGCCGCTGTACGCGGCCGCCGCAGCGGCAGCTGCGGCTGCAGCGGCGATTTCGGCGATGGCGTCGCCGCGCTCGTCGGCGGCGTTAACGCCGTCGCCCCCGCCGGCAGCAGCGGCTGCGCCGCTGCGCCCCGCCGCGGCGGCAGCAAAGCCGTCACGCCCGGCGGCAGCAGAGCCGTCGCGCCTTGCAGCAGCAGCGGCATTGCTGCTGTGCGCCATCGCCGCACCGCCGCCAGCATTGCCAGTGCGCGGTGCAGTATAACCGCTGTCAGCATCGTCAGCGCGCGGTGAGGTAGCACCGCGGCACCCAGCAGCAGCAGCAGCAGCAGCATCGTTGCCGCGCGCCGCCGCCGCCGCCGCCGCGCCGCTGCTGGCCAGCGCGGGCCTGCCGGGATTGACAATGCCCTTGTCGATGGCACGCCAGTACTCGTCCTCCACCCGGCGGTAGACGTGTTCCTCTTCCGTCAGCCTCTTGCGCAGCCCGCGCAGCTGCCAGTGAGTGCCGCCTCGGCGACGGCGTTGGCCTTGCGGTTCAGGTTCCACTGACTTGCCGCGGCTGCCACTGATCTCCGCGGCTTGCAGAGACTCAGTGCTGCGCGCGTCATTGAGCCTCCTGGTAGCGGCGCGCAGCCCGTCCATGCAGAGGGCTGTGATGCGACGCTGGTCATCTTGTTCCCTCTCGCGCCTGCGCTCCTCACATGCGTGCAGCACCCGCAAGTCGTCGTCGTCGTCGTCGCCAAGGTGGAGCCATGGCCTCCATGTAGACTCCACTCGCTCCGCCAACGCCCTCCTCCTTTCGCCCTCGTAGTAAGACGCGTTGCTGTTGAGGGCAAGGCGAGCTCCTTCCCCCCGTCACGCTCCGCTGCGCGCGTCTGCAGACGCCCCAGCCTCCTGACGCAGCCGGGACCGAACTGCTGCTGACGTGTGCCTTCAAGTTCTGCCGACGCCTGCAGCACAGCGGCGTGTAGCAGCTGCAATGATTCTGCAGCGCAGCTGCCAGTGCCGCTGCGCTATTGGGCTCACCGCTGCCGCGTCCACGCGCTCGCCGCGCTGCCGCTGCTGCGCCGTTGACCGCACATACGCGCGGTAATAGCCCAGCTGGCGCAGCAGCTGCATGACGCCACCCGGTGTCTCCTCGACGCGCACGAGGTGATCTCTTGCCGCATTGCGGTTCACAGCGTTCTCGTCCACCAGCCAGCCCGTGGCGAGTCCCTCCGGCCTCCAGCGAATCAGGGCTACGGTCCCCTCATCCCTGTGCCGGCGTGCCCCGCCAGCCGGCACTAGGGGCACGTCGCTCCGCGGTAGCGCCTCAGGCTGGTACGCCGTCAGCTCCGCCGTTTCCCTTTTGATGAGGTTAATGGTGCCCCAGGAGGCCACGACCCGTGCGGACACGACCCCATTGGCAAGTGTTCATCGAAGTTCTCCCCCCGCTCCAGCTCCGGATGGAGTTAAAAGCAGCGCATTCGGCTGATACGAAGCACCCTCGCTGTCAGGTGACGGCGTGCGCCGGTTGCGGCGGCATCTGCCGCCGCCGCTGACGCCCCCGGCCACTGGCGACGGCGCCTCAAAGCTGCTCCTAGTGACCTCGCATTCGGCATCGCGGCCGTTGCTGCCCTCGCTGCGCTCGCGGCGGCGCCTGCGACGCTTGCGCTGCGCGCACCTCGCGCCGCTAGAGAGCGAGCTCGCGCCGCTGCCGCCGCTTCAGTCGCTGTCGCTGCAGCTGCTGCCGTGTCGGCGATGGTCAGACAGTGCAATGACGGTTCGCGGCTCAGGCTTCTGCCGCCGTCACTGCCGTCGCCGTCGCCGCTGCCAGCAGTGCCGGCGAGGTAGCCCACGCCAAGCAGCGCTGAGCGCTGCCTCCGCGTATGGGCGATGCGCTGGCGGCGCCCACCGCCTCAGTCAGGCTGCGGCTCTACGCCCCCCCCTGGCGCGGTGCACGCCGCGCTCCCCATGGTGGCCTGCAGCGCCTGCAGCAACATGAGCTGCATTGCCGCGTCCCTCGTGGCTTCGCGCTCGCAGATCGCCTGCTCCCGCGCCGCCGGGGCGCGGGCCATGAGCGCCATCTGGCGCGCCAGATCGCCCATGTTGTTGGAGAGCTGGTTCAAGTACTCAGGCTCCTCCAATCAGCGCGCGAGAGCGCCGACCTCCCCACGCAGTGTGGCTGCATCCTCCGTCGTGGCGGTTCTGAAGTTCGCCGCGTCCGCGGCGAACGTTGCATGCCTGCGCTCGTTACTGCCGTGCATCATCATGGCGGAGAGCGAGTTGGGCATCTCTTCGCGTGTCGCCGCGTTCTCCTAGCGCAGCGCCGCGAGCGTTAGCTTGCTGGGCCGGGCACCGCGCGCCACCTCCGCTGCCCCGGCAGCGGCTCCCCTGCGGGCCGCCTGCGCCGCCGCGGCAGCGCGCTGTGCGGCCGCCTGGCGCGTCGCTTCCGCCACAGCCGCTGCTGCGCGCTGCGCAGGGTCACCGTATACGGTATAGCGACAGGCCTGCCTCCGCGCGCTCCACGGCTCCGGGCAAAGGCAGCCGCCCGGTAGGGCCTCCGAACGTCGCGGGCGGCAGAGACATGCCGCGGGCCACCGCGCGCACGGCGCGTGTCGCCCGCTCCCTGTCACGTGCCTCGGCGGGCTCCCGAAGTCGCTCCTCGCTGCCAGTGGCACTCCTCGATGGGCGCTCCAGGGCCACCGTTACATGGCCAATAGCTGCACCCTGCACCTGCTGCGATGCTTGCTCCTGCATGAGCGCCGCTCCCTCGTGTGCGACCGCAGTCTGTTGCTGCTGGTCCGCCTGCGGCTGCCCACCCGTGGGCGCCGCCCCCTGATCCTGCAACTGCCAGTGCTCCTGTGTGGGCGTCGCACTAAGATCCTCCCCCCCTAGAATGGCGGCAGGCTCCGCCGCCGCCGCCGGGGTCCCCGTGAGGCCGATGGCGATCGCCACCTCCATAACGCCTGTTGGATACACCAAGCCAGCGTTATTGGCACCCATAGGCGCAGCTCCGGCCGCGCCCTCACGGGGCCCCAGGATCCGCTCCGCCCATCCGCGACCCTGAAACCCAAAAAGCAACCGAGCACTTATGCTATAGTGAGGTCAGTCAAGACCCTCAAACTGTTGAAGTTAGATAATAGTAGGTTGTTGGCCTCACTCAGACGCACCAGAGGAGCTCTTGGTTGTTGAAGTTGAGATGGGTGGAGCCGTGCTATTGCACGTTGAGCAGTGATATGACAGTTGAAGTTGGCATGAAGTTGAAGTCTGAATATCACCGTTGAAGTTCAATATCACGTCAGGATCAATATCAACTTCAACAAGTGAGTAGTCAGCAGATGCCCCTGACATAGGGCTACAGCATGCCATAACCCAACTTCAATATCAGTTCTGCCCCTGGAGACTTTACTACTGGACAAGGGCCTCGGTTGCTTCTTGGCTTTCAGGGTCGCCGATGAGCGGAGCGGATCCTGCGCCGCCGGCCCGGCGGCTGAGCCTCATCCGCTCCGGCCTCCGTGGCCGCAGGACCTGCAGCAATTCTGCCGCGACTTGAGCTCCCCGAGCGGGTCGTGGGTCCTGTCCCCTTGATGGTCTTCCCGACCATCGGTGCTCCTGGCACATGTCTGTGCCGCTTGCCTAGTCAGTTTTGCTCCTAGGTCCAGCTGAGCTCCCTGCACTCCACGGGTGTCATTACGTCCAACAAGTTTTCTTTGCTTCTCGCTGAATTCACCTGTGGTTGCGACCCGACAGGCACCCCCTTGACACTGCTAGCCCGCTTGCAGTGACCCTCGATACCTCACTCCATACGCGCCTGTTGCACGCCTGAGGTTCGAAACGCAGACTCCTCCAACTGAAGAGCTAGTCCCACCTCCTGAGGTTCTGCAGCAGCAGCAGTTGGGGCAGGTTGATCAAGCCTGACACCAACAAACCACTGCTGAGCTATGCAGATCCCCCAAGCAGCAAAAGTAGAAGGCAGAGCTTGTCTTCAATCTGAAAACTGTGTCCATTCACCAGATGCTCCCTAGCACCACTAGACTGAACTCAAATCCAACTTCAAAAACTACTTAGCAATGGTCTTCTGGAAGCAAGACAAATCTTCCCACAAATTCCTGCACTCAACAGACACCAAGCAGTTACTGCTGACAACTGTGTCACTGCCAAGCACCATGCAAGACAGCTAGGCTAACTCATAGAATGGCAGGGAACATTGAAAGCAAAATGCACACTCCCCACAAAACCCAACTGCAAAAACTACCAAGGGGGAGCAAGAAGGAACTTCCCACCAACTTGCAGCCAGCCAGACTTTGTGCAGTTACTGCTGACGTCCAAGACAGCTAAACTAACGCATAGAGTTACAGGGACTATTGCAAGCACAATGCACACTCCCCACATCTTGGCTTCCCTGGGAGGTCAAGACCTCGGTCTTGGCCACGCTGCCTGGCTTAAAGTTTGCTGCGCTGCATGCACTGGGCAGACCAGGCGAGCGAGGCAGAGGCGAGCTGTACTACACACTTTGCGTGCATTTGGCGCTGAAGGTGTAAATCATGTCCTGGACCGCATGGGCTGAGCACACGATAAAACGGGCTTTGCGATAAGTAAATACTTCTGAAGTATATCTACGAGGGGGGGGGGGCGGCGGCGGCGGATCGGCGCGGCGAGGGCCGCGCAACATTGTGCAGCGATGACGCTGACGTCGCCATCAGGGGCTATGGCCGCGTTCCTGTCAACCACAACGCGTGTGAGCGTGCGTTGTAGCTGTAGCGCGAGAGAGGTGCGGCGGCGCCAGGCAAGATTGAGCTGCCCGTGCTCTGCTCGGCGAGTGCGTGTAGCAGCGCCTGGGTGTCGCGTGACATAGCGCCAAAGTGGTCAAACGATGCGGAAAGTAGGGTTTTTGTAGTGGGGTCCAAGGCCCATGAGACTACTTACGTGTCTAAATTTTCCTATGCGAAGCAAGCCAACAATGCACCGCCCCGCGTTGAAGATGAAGGAGGAAGTTTTTGATGTGATTTTGATGGACCGAGATGACACGCTGGACGCACACCACGCTCTCTGGCCGAAGCAGCCACACGCGAGATCAGCTCAAATGATGCGTGCATTCCACAACCTGTTGATAGCCGCAGCACTGCTGCTTTTGGCGCAAGCAACGCAGGCCTTCGCGCCCCTCAAACATAAGCGCGTGTTCAGATCGAAAGCTGTTGACACTGGCAGCTCAATTTGGATGCTTCGTGGGGGGGCAATCCGCTTGCTCTTCAGATCAACGGCGCGTTCATGCCAGGAAACCCGTTTGAAGAAGCCGCCCGGTCAGGGATAGCGAAAATGGTTCGAGTGTGGTTCTATAAGGGCATCGCCGATCGCGCTGGCGAGTATCTTGGTGTGGACCCTCTGTACAGTGCCTTCTCCAAACGGAAGGCATGTGGAAAAGGCAGAGCCTGCAAGGCAATAACCGTTCTCGCCAGGATACTGTCCGCGGTGACTGCCTGGGCAATGCTCATGCCGATGCAGCCCCTGGACAGACCGAAGGGTGTCCGAACGACCCGCACACAGGCAATGGCGAGGTGGTTTGCCGACAGTCTGGGGTTCACGGGCAACAGCGGTCTCTTCACAGCGATTGCGGCGGGGACGGTGATCGGGCTTGCAGGAGAGCTGCCATCGCTGGCGCCGGGCAGGCTGCCACTGGCAGTGAGCGCGGCGCTGCAGCCTCAGACTCTCAGACTGTGTAAGTACAGTTTCCTCACATTTTTGGTTTTTTATACAACCACAGGTACAGCACCCACGGCACTGCTGTATCTATTGGTGCAGGTGTCCTCGGCATACTCCAGGCTGCGCTGTGGCTGGAATATAGGCACCTGCAACGCATCAAGCCCACCTTGGGGCTGCTATAAATACAAGATCATAAGTACACGCTATACGCTGTGTACATAGTCAAGTTGATGAGCCGCTTTGGGGCCTTCTACATGATTGCCCAGTCCAGCTTCATTCAAGAAGCAGTTCGCTGCCATTGGCATGAGGAAACATTTGCAACTAGTCTGGCGCAACGCTCGGACTATATCATATACTTTATGATGATATTCTTCATATCACAATAGCCCAAGTTGCCAGCAGTGTTGCAGTGGTTGCAGTGCGCAGTCAGCACTAGTTTGAGCAGACAGCAGCAGCAGCGGTGTGCTTGAAGTATGTGTTTCAAGGTAGATGTAGGGCACAGCGCACCAGTAAGAATCCGTGGTAACAATTCACAAAAAAATGCATGCGATGACCGCGACACGACTCCAGTCATGTGCCTGTTGCATCAAAGCTACTAGTAATTGGACGGTGTCACCTGTGTGAAATGCGCTTTCCGCCTTGTACAAAATTGGGTTGCCTGTGATCACTGGTTTGTCCACGATTGCTTGACTGGTACTGTAGCCTTGACATGATGCCGCATCTCGCCGCTCAGTAAAGGGCACAATTGTTTGGTGCATGGCCCAGCACTGCCCATCTTGAACACTGCGACCGAATGCTCACTGGCAGGCTGGCCGCTGTAGCATTGCGTAGCGCACTTGGCTCCTGACGGTGACACGCACACAACCCCCCAGGGTCACGGTGGATGAGTCGCGCACAAAGTACAGGCTTGCCCTTGATGTTGGTTGTCGTTTACCAGCCAGTGTCGGACGCACCAGCTGAGGTAGCATGAAGCCTAGTTGCGGGTGAGGACTCCCCACTGTGGGTGGGTATACGTGACTGGGTGCGTAAACGAACTTAAACGTGCGTGTTGATAGAACTGGTTTTCTGGAAAGAGCATGTGCGTGATAAACAAAAGCAGCACCTGCACCTGCAAGCGCTTCAGAACATGACTATGACAAATGCGCAATTCACATGCTTGTCAAATGTTTTTCAAACACACATTGCAACTATAGATTTATAAACATATGATTCAAAGCTCAACAAAGTAGGTGTGCCGTGGCGGGGCCTGCCTACGAGTAGATCCCCCGCCTTACCCGGGGACCCCCCTCCGGGGGGGGGTCATCTCGCTTCTCGCACAACCACTGTCTGTACAACCTCAGCACCTGCTTCTGTCCACATACACATATTGCAAATGAATGCGTCGTTGACCGCTCAAACACTCAAATATCCTGTGCCGGCCCGGGGACCCGCCTACTGGTTAACCCCCCCCCTCCCCGGGCCCCCAGGCATCATAGCGGCCTCGGGGGGGGGGGGGGGGGGGTCAAGTTGTCCCGCTTCACACGCAGCCACCGTCTCACAGACTGCGCCTGGCACACATCTGCAGTGAGATATCCTGAGATGCTTGATGGTCACAGTGCAACAAGGTTCATTTGTCTACCTGTGAAACTAGTTCAGATATCACCATTGTGTTGCAATGGTTCTAAGGTATACGCTTGGATGATCTACAACTCTGAAAGCAGCAGCATCATTAATCAGTGAACATGCACATTGATACATGCGTGATGAACACCAGCTGCCGATTGCAAGGGAGAGCCATGATCGTGATCGCGCATAGTAAAGTTTACTTCAAATGCCGACTACTTACCCAATGTGCCACAGTGTTTGTCGCCAACGAAAGCTAGGGGACTCCGGATATCATCAAGGCCAAAGCAGCACCTGCTGTCGTCACAAATGTACACACAAGTGATGTGTGATTTGAGCGCAGAACGTTTCGCCGTGCCCTGCGATCCCCCCCTTCCCCTAGTAGGCCAACATGCCCGCAATCCCGCCCCCCTCTCCCCATGCGGCGGCGTCTTGACCACTGCCAGTGACGGCGTAGAAAGCTTCACTGCTTGCTGCATGGACTGCCAGAAGGAAGCGGTCGCGGCATACGCGGTCTGTTCCTGCAACACATGGCGTTTTTTTCGGCTGAGTCAATTCTTTTTGGAGACTGATGAGCAACGCCGTAGTTTCAACAAGAAAGCGCAGCGGCGCTGCATCAGCCAGAGGGGGCGACATCATAGCGCAAACCGATCATCTTGTGAGCTTACCCACTGACCGCGTGATGTAGTCGAGCTCTTTCTTTGCACAGGTTATGTAGGTAAAATTCTTTGTGCACCTCTCTTGGACACCGCTGTGGCTACAGCACGGTGCTCAACCCGATTGCGCCGCGGTTTCAGAAAAACTTCAACCAGCAGCCCCAGGGTGCGTGTTGGGAAGTTGCTCCCGCTCGCTCGGCGAAGCGCGTCAGTCAGCGTCAGTCAGCCTGCACACACGTCGTCGACCATGCTGTATTCGGTGCGCGCTCAAAGTGAATTGTGGAGCAGAGCGGCGTTGCTGCCGGTGGCCCGCAGCTTCATCTTCCGCCAGGGTCGGGTCTGCAACAGGGTCCAGAGCGAGACGCCACCCATCCCCACGCTTGCACTTGACAAGAGCACCAGCAGCTCGCGGCAGGCTTTGCTCGCAGCCGGACTGCTTGTTGGCAGCGCGGCTTTCATGTTCGTTGCGAGGACCAGCAAGCCTGCGCTGGTCGGCGACGTCTCATCCTGTCAAATGTCAGATTCGAGTCGTGGATCGGCGCGGTGAGAGAAGCACTTGAAGCTGCTCTGGTTGCACCACTCAGGATTGAGAATGCATGCAAGTGTGGCTTCAGAGCATCTTGTGGCATGAATGCTGCTGAAGCTCAGCCCGTCTGTTGTGTGCCCCTCGCACCAGCTGAACAGCGCAATTATGAGGAACGATGCTGGTTCTACAGTGTTGACCAACAAACATCCAGCTGGCAAGATGCTGCACAGGTACGACTAAAATGCTATACATTTTAGCCTCAAATTGAACAGTTCTGAACTGCTCACGTTTGCAGTGAGCAGTTGGCTCGCCCTCGATGCTTCATCATTGGGAATTTTAAGATGCACCACGTTGCCCCAAACTGTGAAATTCTCACTGAGGTTGCAAATATGCGCCAGGTGTTGTGGATGTAAAGCATCTCGGTACCTGGGCGCACACAATGTACGCTGCTAACCATGGCACACAGATAGAAGCCGCAGGTTACCCAATGTCTCTAGCCACAAGCGGTTGCGCATAGCACATGCTGTGATGCATGCTACTGTGTCGAAGTGCATGCACATGAACCTGGCCATGAGCCTTGTGATGCACTTGGTGAACTGGTAGTCTGGTGCCCCAATCATAGGCATATGCCTGTATGCTTATACAAAAATTGGCATGTTACTTCAATGAGAAGTTGTGCATGCGCCGAACTCGCATGCGTGAGAATTCGAGCCAAGTAGTTGTCTGCCTTGATGCCAAGCAGGTGTCTAATCGCATGCGTCAGTCAATCGACAAAGGTGTCCAACAGCAGAAGCATTCCGTGCACTAACAGGACATTTGGTTGGTGTACATGGTCGTCCAATCAATGCATTGGACTCGTGCTTTGAAACTGCTGAAACTTGTCCCTAGTCTGGTGTATTAGAAACAATGACAGAGGTGCTTCATACAATTGTTGTGCACCAGCACTGATCATTTGTTACTGTGCGTGCAATAAGGTCCAGCTGCCCTAATCTGAAGTGCGAAGCACATGCTTAATCATACACATGCAGACTATGTACAGCAAGACAAGTGAATGCTTGAATGCAGTATGCCTTTCAGAGGCCTTGCATGTCGGCCTGAACAACACGACTTGGAAATACACGGTTCTGGCTGCGGGCGTTGGCGAGTACCTTGGCGTGAACCTCCTCTACAAGGATTCTTTCAAGTGGAGCCCATGCGGAGAAGGCAGGAGCTGCCTGGCCACCACCGTTTTCGCCAGGACTGTGTCTGCGGTGACTGCCTGGGCTGTGCTCATGCCGATGCAGCCTGAGCCCCCGGCCACTGGCACGCGGAGTGGCGCAGGAGGTACTGTGCAGGGTATAGTGAGTACATATGCTCGCATCCTGGGTCTCACAGGCAGGAGCGGTCTTTTCACGGTGATTGCTGCGGGGGCGGCGCTCGGGCTTGCGGGAGAGCTGCTTTCGAGATCCTACAGATCCCTCTGGACGACGCGGGTACTAAGGTACTATTTGCCTGAATCTGCCGGGGTAGGCAGCCTGCTGCAGCCACTTGATGAGTACGACGTCATTGCGCTCAGTTTCGTTGTATATGCCCGCAGATACAGCGCCCACAGCACTGCCATATCCGTTGGCGGAGGTATCCTCGGCGCACTCCAGACTGCGCTTTGGCTGGGCAGCGGAGACCTGTACATGCTAGTCAGGGCTTACATGGCAATGGGGGCTGCTGGGGCCTTCTACTTGACGATCCAGCATGTCCGTTTCTCAGATCGTGCCTGCAGGAGTGAGCATGACATTCGTGTTTTACACAGCAGCTCTGCAGCCGCTGAATGACCTAGGTTTGCGCGCCCACCACTGGACCATCAGTAGTAGATCAAGTTGAGAGGACCGCTGCGGCAGCATGCTGCATCTTGTCGTCCAAGCCTCAAGGGGGGCTCAGTGCGCAAATGCTATGTACGGTGCATCATGATTCACGAGCATAGTTGCCATGGCATCAATTCAGCAAAAACCACATGCATGCAGTGAATGCGACACAAGACCGTGCTCATGTCTTGTGATCTTGGCTCTTCTGTCGTTGCCCGTCTCTGTTGTGATGCTTTCGAGTTGCAAGAAGGTGCGATGCACGGCGTTAATTCAACTGCATGTGCTGCGGAAGCAGCCCAATATCGTCAGCTGCTGCGTGGTACTTCTAATTGGTTTGGTTGCACATAATTTTCTCACAGTGCATGCATGCATCACGCAGCGTCGCGAAAATGCGCTTCTTCCAGCATCGATTAAAGTTTAGGGCACACCTGCTCATGGCCTGAAAAACGCCAGCCAGTACGCATCTTTTACAGGAACAGTAGTGCCGCATTCTGTTGGTGTTCATATCAGGGGTGTGCCATGGCCTCCACCGCGGCGCATGCTTTCCTCTCGCGCATTTAGAAATGATCAGTTTTAAAAAAGCTCGCACCTATCGGTCCTTGCACCAGCTTGGTATAGCTTACTCTCAATTTCCGATCGACGCCCGCCCCCTCGTGCACATTGCAGTGCATTCGCAACACCTGCCAGTGGGTGACCAATTTGGCAACTGCAAAGTACGATATCGCGATGACAAACCCAATGGCTTGCACTCATGAAGGCACCAAAGGAGGCCGCAGGTTTGGTATATTCCTGAGATCACATGCGCAGCAAACTTGTGGTCTGCCTTGCACCGCAGAGCTTGTACGTATGGACTTGTATTTATAATGGCCCAAGGGAGGCCGGGTTGCCTATGTAATCGAAAAGCTTCCGTCAACGCAGCAGCCTAGTCTGCGCTGTGTCCTAGGAGCTTATACAGCAGTGCATGCAGGCTATATGTCCACATTTGCGCCAGCCGAATCATTCAGTGCTGGCAGCAGCGGGTCTCAGCCGTCGTTCATCGTGCTCTTTTGCACAAATGTCTCGTTGCTTCTACACATATATGCATACACACGTCAGCATTCACTTTTTCCATGGAGTACATCTGGAGTTCAGGAGTTCAGCTGGAGTACGTATGGACTTGTATTTATAAAGGCCCAAGGGAGGCCGGGTTGCCTATGCAATCGAAAAGCTTGCGTCAACGCAGCAGCCTAGTCTGCGCTGTAGTACCGAATAATAAGGAGCGACAGATCTAGGATTGCGTGGCTCCGCTTTGTGTGATGGTTTCTGCACCTGCCTCCGCGATGCAAGCTCGTGTTTTTGCACTGGATGCCTTATGGCTCTTCAGCAGTGGCGAGCTGGCATCGGAATCCTCTGCGAAGCCTCGCAAGCTGCAGGTTTCAGTCGGTCTGGCTCCGGGAACTGAAAGCGCTGTGCTGGCTCGCAGGAGCACGCTGCCTCTGTCAAAGCCGGCGGCACTACATGTGTCAGCAGCGAATGGCATTGATGCGGCCATCTACGTGGTGCCAGCATCAGTTCCCAATACTTCGACGGTCAGCGATCTTTCTCTGCTAACAAGCAGTCTGCTGGGAGCAGCCATGGCAGCTGCGGGCATGCACCCAGACATCACCTCTCTGCCGCCCGGAGCTCATGTGGTGTGCAGACCTCGCGCCGACGCAGCAGCGTCGAAACTGCCACAGCAGGGCCGCATGTCAGCGGAGGCCTGCGCTCAGGCGGCGCTCGCGCACGCCCCTCTGCCGCAGGATGTCGCTGGCCTGCTGGCGCAGCAGACGCTGTCTTGGGCAGGGCTAGACGCTTCTCTACCCTGGCTTGGCCACAATGCAGCAGCAGCAGCAGCGGTGCCAGCATTAGAGGATGGTGCGGGCATTGCAGAGGGGCTGTGGCTGCACTTGCCCTGGCTGGAAACAGCCACTGACGACGGATCGCATGAAGCACCACCTCCAACAGCAGCCACGGCAGCAGCGGCAGGAGAGGACTCAGGGCAGCAAGCATCGACAGGGCACATAGATGACGGCGCTGCCATCACCATCACCGCCGCCACCGCTGGAGGCATTGCACTTGGACTTGAGCAAGCGCAGGCTGGCAGCAGCGAGCGCGCCGCCACGGATCGCGCGCCGCAGCGGCAGGCAGAAGCGGAGGACGCGCTGGCGCAGCAGCTGGCGCAGGCGCTCTCAGCGCCGGTCGGAGCATTCGCGCAGCTCGCCGCGGCAAGCGCCGGCGCGCCGCCGCAGGCTCTGACCATCGTTGAGCCGCTGCCGCTGCCATCGGCGCTCAGCGACGCAGCGGCGACGCCGCTGTGGCTGCGCTACGCGATGAGCAGCGCGAAGCCGCAGGCGGAGCTGCGGTGGCGGTGCGCGCTGCCGCGTTCCGGCGCGCAGGGGGCGCCGCCGCAGCCGCCGCAGCAGGTCACCTGCGCGGCCAGCGATGGTCTGAATCAGCGCGCCAGCGCCGCCGCCGCTGCCGCTGCCACGCCAGCAGCGCGCAGCGCTTCGGTGTCCTTTGCCGCGGTGCCTGGCGGCGGGCTGCACCGCGCTGTCGCGATGTCCGTCACAGTCGCCGGCGGGGGCGTCTGCGGCAGCGCCGCGTGCGGTGGTGGCGGCGGCAGCAGGGGAGGCGGCGGTGAGGACGACAGCAGCAGCTGCAGCGGCGATGGCGGCGACACGGGCAGCTGCTTGCTGACCCTCGTGCAGGCGCTGCCGCGCGGCGCGTACGTCGACATCGACGAGGCGCGCTCGCGCTGGCGCTACTTCAACTCCACAACTTCCACAGGTGACGCGCTGGTCGCTGTGACGTCGCGCGGCGGCGCGCCGATCGACGTGGAGCTGCCGGCGTCCGCATCCACGCCGCACGTGCTCGCCTTCTCGACCGCTTTCCCCTGCGCCCCCGCCACCGCCGATGCCGCACGCGTGACCTTGTCGCTGCCGGTGCACGTGCGCTACGCGCGCCCGCTCGCGAGCGGCACGCACGCGTCCGTCGCGCTTGCCCCGCCCGCCGCCTACCTGTCCTGCGGCGGAGCGCCCGTTCTCCTACCGCTGCGGCCGATCGCGCCGCCGCCACCGCTGCGGCTGCGCGTGCCGGCTGCGCGCGCGCACGACCGCGCGGCCGTCGCTGCCGCCACCGCCGCCGCGGCGGCGCTCGGCACGCTGGCGGCGCTGTGGGCGATGCTTGCCTGCAGCGGCGGCCGCAGGCGCCGAAGGTCGGTTGCGCGCTCTGCAGGCGGCTCGATTCCGGTTTCACTTGCAAAATCGGGGCTGGGGGCGGGGGCTGGTGAGGCCAAGTCAGCTGGTGAGCCCAGTTCCAGGGATTATGGCGGCAGTGAGGCACAGCAGGGCAGCAGCAGTGGCGGCAGCGGCGGCGGTGGCGGCAGCAGTGGCGGCGGCGGTAGCGGCGGCGGCAGCGGTGGCGGCAGCAGTGGCGGCGGCGGTGGCGGCAGCGGTGGCGGCGGCGGCGGCGGCGGCGGGGGCGCACTGGCCGCGCGGAGGCGCCGCAGCCTGCGCGTGGAATAAAGCCGCTCACTCTGCCGGCATCACGTCATTCAGTTTGGTTTGCTAGCACAAGCATCCGTTCATTGGTGACGCCACGATAGCACACACCAGCAGGCCGCGCTCGTGCCGCCGCCGTGCCGTTGCGGGAGCTTGGCGGACCTGTCCGACAATGTCAGCGTGTGCGTCAGCAGTGTTCGGCGCGTCGTCTGATGCTGTTCTATCTGGCGCACCAGCCAGTCTCAAACAGCCATCGCGCATCAATTGCTGCGGCGCCCTTCGGAACGGCCCGCAGTCAGCGCCGTCCGATGGCGCGCGGCAGCAGTGCAGCACTGCAGCATCTGACGCACGGCGCCGCTGCCACGCCGCAGTGCGGCGGCGCCAGCATTGGTGCTATGAAAGGCGAGCGTGGGCCTGCTAGCCATCCACATCTTGCGCAGTCAACTCCCTGACGGAAACGCCTTCTGGAGGTCGCGGCGCGTTGCATAGAGGCGCACCAGCGGCAGCGGCCGCAGCAGCTGAGCGACGATGCAGCGCTGGCACAGTGCGCGCGTGGCAGGGCGCACGCACGCGTGCGGTGCGATTGAGCGGCTGCCGCGTCTGCAAGGGCACCGACGGCGGCGCTGCGCCCAAGCACGCTGGCAGCGGCAGCAGCACCAGCGCACGGGCAGCGCCACACTGGCGGCCGTGCATTCGCGCGGCGACGCAATTCTGTGTGCGCCGCTCGTGGCGGCACTTGCACTGCCGAGGAGCGGGCGCGTCCATTGCTGCGGCGAGAGGTGGGCGCATGCAGCTGCTGCTGCTGCCGGGACGCGGTTGCGCGAGAGGTGACACGGAGCTGGGGGCATGGCCTCCTCGAGGTGAGCAGCTTCAGGCGCCGCGTTGACCCTGCGGCAGTGCTCTGTCGGGCAGCACTCGTGGCGCAGCGCTGCTGTCGTGGCGCAGTGCTGATGCTGAGGGAGCTTGGGGGGTGGGGGGGGAAGGAGTACCAGCGGCATGAAGGGCGCGCCGAGGGCCCTGCACCGCACACCAGGCGTCTGCATTTGCTCAGGTGTTACATGGCAGTGGTCATGCCCCGGGGGGGGGGGGCAGAGGAAAAAACGCAGGAGAGAGAGAAGTCTCACTACAGCTCAAAATACCCACGCGGTGCAGGCACGCCGTCATCATCATCATCAGCAGCAGCAGCAGCGGCCCTCCCGGAAGCGTGTGCGCTGCCCGCGCCGCGTTGCCCCTCGCAGCGGGTCTGGAGGCAGCCGCATCAGCTGCTCAGCAGCGTGGCAGGGCAAGGGTGGGGGCAGGGGGGAGGGGGCGCTCGGCAGCGGAGGCGGTTTCTAGCGCTGCGCAGGGGACACAACGCCGTGTCATGCGCAGCACGCCGGCGCCGGCGGCGCGCAGGCAGCACGCTGGCGCCGGCGGTGCGCAGCAGTGCAGGCGGGGTGCTCTGGCAGCGTGCGGCGTGGCGGCGGCGCTTGCATCGCACGCGGGCGTGGCAGCGGGAACTCCAGCCGCGAGGCGCCTGTGCAGGCGCAAAGCAGGCTGGTCGGTGCAGCGGCGCTGCTGCGATCGTTGCTGCGGCGTAAGCTGGCACATTTCACCGCCTGCCAGCCAGCCTTTGCGTTGGTCAGTGGCGCTGCTGCCGTCGCATGTCCTGCGCCGCCGGCGCGTTCGCAAGGCAAAGCCATGACGGCCACCGCCTCCGCGCCAGCAGCTGCAGCGGCAGCCGCAGCTATCAATGGAACTACGATGTCAAGCTGCCATTGCTCCTCGTGCGATCGCCCGCCTCCTTTTTGCCTGCTGCGGCGGTTGTTGCGCCGCAGCAGGTGCAGCATCAGTGAGCTGCCCGCCCAAACCGCAATGAATGTCGCTGCTTCTGCACGTGCCACGGCGGCAACTGCCGGGGCCAGCGGCGTTACGGCAGGCACTGCGGAATGGCAGATTTGCCACTCGTATCAGGATGAGCTGAAATGCGGCTATAAAAGATGCTTCTCAAAAGATGATAGTGGAACAGTTTAGTCAAGACGCCACTACATGTACACATTAGACTAATGGGTAGGTGAGTTTCCAGATCAAGATGTAAAATGCTGCCTGGTCTATATGCCATTGCCAAAATGATTCTACGTGCTGGTGAAGTTCACCAGCTTTGTAAACTGTAACCCTCGGTGAATTGAAGAAGCCGAGGCAAGTCTTTCGCGTTGGAAAGCGTCGTCTTCTCTTTAAAGGCAGGCACATGCTCGCATGCTCGCTGCTTCCTGCAACGCTGTTGCAAGGTCTGATCTTGGGGTTCCTTATAGCCAAGGGCTTGAGCGCTCGCTCCTCGGCAAAACCGAATTGAAATGAACGGCCCCACTGAATGTCTTCTAACGTATGAATCCCTGGATCCTCTGACGTATGAATGCATGCCATGCCACCGCAATGAGGACTGACACTTCTGCCAACACCTTTGTGCCAGAAAGAGTCAGCATGGCGTTTCTTGTGTGGTATGGCCATTCGTTGCTGCGTCATTCATGAAGCACTGCAAGTAGGGAAGCTTACTCTAGAGCTGTCTTTGCACTATTGTTGTGTGCTACCACTGCCCATCCAGTTCAAGGGGGTCTAGACCGGTCTTCTTGCTACAATTTGTGAGCAACGCAATGGATTGTGTTCGTATTTTGTCATTTATGATACTTATTGTAGTATCATAAAGTATGATGTGACCTCAGAAACTCAAGTGCTCCAGAGCGCTCGAGCTCTGCCATGCCCATTGCAATCATTGATGTGACATGATCATGATGCAGATACTATTAGATCAAGTGCTGCGGCAGCACATGAGATTGGTAGTTCTGATTGATGCAGTGGCGTGCTTGCTGCTCAGGGTCACTGGCAGTGAAGGTGGTGCAGCCTCAGAGGCTCAGCCTGCCAGTGCCTGCAACACCGCCGGCTCGGCGACTGCGATGCCATGTCACCATATATGCATATGACTGTGCACGCGCCCTGGTGTTCAACGAAGTTCAAGTTGCTGATACAGCTGATGTCGGTACGTGTGTGACGCATACTCAGGCTGTACTCCCTGTACCGATATGCGCTGTACAACTCGAGGGCGCACATGACTATAATTATACTTGTTCACAACAGAAGTCCAGGACTGTAAGCGGTCACGGTGACCACGGCTGTGGACAGCTGGCATTTTGTCAATCGTCATGAAGCGCTGCAGCCTGCAGGGCCCCCAAACTGCAGTGATTGCAACGCTGGTTCTGCCAATGGGATGAAGGGACTGACTGCCCCCACTGACTGTTCGCCACGGCATGTAATTCAAACATGATCATACTGTGTGACCAATAGCACTGACTATCCATGGGTCACTGACAGTCTGAGAGAAAACATAGTCAAGTGAGGGAGACCAACTATACCTATAGCATGCACTCCTGGACCGGTCATCTGCCGTCGCGTTGTCAGGTGTACTGGGCATATACTCAGTATATGCTCCACATCTGCCTCAACGTACACACAAGCTAGCTCATGGTATTAGCCATCAGCTGAACAACATTGCCCACCAGACACGTCACAAACAAGGCACATTACCACGCTCACGAAAGACTTCAAGTGAGGCCAGCCCCCACAGGCAGTGCCAGTAATCTTGCAGACTTCTCTCAATGAATATGTATGTCCTTGCATGTCTTTGGCCACCCCACTATAGGGGCCCAGACGTGGGAGTGCTGTCACCAGGCAGGCACCAGCACAAAGTTGATGTACAGCCTTACGGTCCAGGGTCAGACCTGCCTTGTCCTCGTACGCCTTCAAAAGATTCTCAAACACCGGACTACAGAACTCACAATAGGGCTGCTCGCTGGTCTCATCATCACATCATAGAGTGCTGAGCTCTCTGTGCGCGCCACAGCGGCAACCAACTTTCTGTGCGTTTTTCTCGTTGCCCGGTGTCACAGTCGAGACCAAGTGGCGAGCGCCACCCAGAAAACAAAATACAAAATGCGTGTGGTGGCGCACGAACCTTCGCCTTGCTTGCTTAGCTTTGCGGTCATCATCATCACGTGCCAACAGCTACAGCCATCGTGCCCTTTGGAACTGGAACAAATCGAAGCTCTTCCTTTATCAAGTTTTTTGCAACACGCGCGCGCTGGTGTATGGGAGCAGAGGTGGCGACTGCCACCTGGACTTCGTGCCGACAACATGCGATAGAGGCGTCAGCCCACAGGTGCGACTTTCATTGCACTCCTTCGCTTGCGTTGGTGTGTCACCATTGCGGCTTTGCAACCCGCACCTGCCCAGCACCCGGAACGGCGGGCCATTCACGCTTCATGTACATGGATTTTGTGAGGTATATGACACTAGGCCGGCGCTGTCATCGGATTGATGTGTGCTGCGGTGTGCGCTTGACAGGACGACTTTCAGTGATGATCGCGCGTTCCCCGTCTTTGTGGTAGGCCTCGCGGCCTGGGTCGTGCGTGCACGTATGACAACGCTGGCATCGGGTTGAACAATGTTAGCTTGCGTAACCAAGAGCCTCAGCTGTTGCTGGACGCAAGGTGTGGTGCATCGCAACAACAACAACCGAGTTGTGGGGCAGCCATTGCATCATTCCTCGGCGTGCGTTACTCGCACTGCCACCCTACTGCACTGGCACAGCGTCAGAGCTGGCCAAAGTCATCATCACTGCGTTGGGCCAGGCTTGCGTATGGCTCGGTGTTTTTCCGGGCTTCCATTATTGCCGCCTCGGGGCAGTTGCCTGCAGACGCTACTAGTTGTATACTCATCAGTGCATCACTGCACGTGGACATCGCTTTGAACTCACCTCCTTTCATCGCATGCATCGTCTTTCCGGTGCCCTAGATCACCGGTCCTCTGACACACACAGCGGCTCCCGGCAGCGGCGGCGGAGAGGCGGCGGGTGACGCGCCGCCTGCACAGCGGCAGCGGCGGCGACAGTGGCGGCGGCAGCGGCGGCGGCGGCGGTGCCTCGAGCGGCGGCGGCAGCTGGACAGGTGGTGACGGCGTTGGCGGCGGCGGCGGTGGCGGCGGCGGGGGCGTCGGAGGCGGCCGCTCGCGCGCCATGGCCGCCGGGGGCGGCGGCGGCGGCGCGCGGCGCTGCAGCCACGAGGGCTGCACGAAGCCGTCGACGTACGGGCCCGTCGGCGGGCCGAGCGTCGCGTGCACGCGCCACCGCGACGCATCGCACGTCGACCTCAAGCACAAGCTGTGCGAGGCGGCGGCGTGCCGGCGCCACCCGTACTACGGCGACGAGGGCGACAAGCCGCGCTTCTGCTCCGCGCACCGCAGCGGCACGATGGTGAACCTGCGCAACCGGCGCTGCGAGCACGCGGGCTGCCGCAAGCAGCCGTCGTACGCGCTGCGTGGGCAGAAGCCGCGCCACTGCGCGACGCACCGCGAGCGCGGCATGGTCGACGTCATCTCCAAGCTGTGCGAGGAGCCGGGCTGCGAGGTGCACAGGTGCGTCGCACATTGAAGTTTGCATCCACGCATTTTGAAGTTTGACACGTTCGGTGTCGTCTACTGCAAGTTGTGCGAAGAGGGCGGGCGCGTCGCACATTGAAGTTGAAGTTTGGCATGGTTGACGTCATCTCCAAGCTGTGCGAGGAGCCGGGGTGCGAGGTGCACAGGTGCGTCGCACATTGAACTTGTCTGGCACGGTCGCCGTCATCTTCTGCAACTTGTGCGAGGGACGGGCGGTGGCGCGGTGCGCAGGTGCCTCACACATTGAAGTTGCAGTTTGGCATGTCGACGTCATCTCCCAGCTGTGCGAGGAGCGAGGTGCACAGGTGCGTGACGCGCGCTGCAGTTTCGGCGCTGCGCATCGCGACACGCTCCGCGATGCACGGCGCGGTCGCCGTCATCTACTGCAGGCCGTGCGAGGAGGGTGGGTGCGAGGTGCGCATCGCTGCGGGAGGGGGGGGGGGGGGGCAATCGCCTACGTCAGCCTTCATGTGGGAACACCAGCGCAGCAGCCTGGCGCTCTCGGAGCACCTTGGCGCGCATGGAAGCTCCACTTACGGCGGTATCCTAACCCTAACCCTAAGCTGGGGGTACCTGACTGCGCGCGGTGTGCGGTTGGAGGCGCTCTCACTCGTGGGCGTTTCAACCGCTTCGACGGTGCCCGCGGCCCGCGTTAGTAACTCCGCGGCGCCATGATGCGCATTGGCTGATGGTTTGTGGTCAACTTGAAGCAGGCTCGCTGTCAACTTGAAGAAGGCTGCGCGCCGCCTCCTCCGCCGCCGCCGCGCACGGCAGCGCCGCCTCCCGCAGCAGCGCAGCGATGCAGCGGCGGCGCGCCGTCGCTCCGGCGTGCGCCGCAGAGACCCGCCGGCTTCCGCACATTCACTTGAGGCATGTACGGCAGCGCGTGCAGCACGGGAGCACGCTGCCACCTGCTGCTGCTGCTGCCGCGGTGCGTCCCGCCGGGCCGCGATCGCGCTCCGCGTGCAGCTGATTCGCCCGCGCCCGGACGCTGGTTGGATCGAGGAGTCAATCTGGCATCTCATTGTACGATGCAATTCTGTGCGTGCTGCCGTGGCCCCATTGCACAGTGTTGTAATTTTTAGGCATCCCAGGAGGGATCGGCTAGCCTGCGAAGCGTGCACGAGCTTCTCAGCTCAGCGGCACAGCTGGGGTCGCCACAACACATACGCGCTTGCTTGATGCGTATGCGTGCTCGTTCTCGGCGCCTGCCTCTCCGGTTCAACGAGTTCGCCTTGCTTCTTGCATGCCCCCCCCCCCCCCCCCCCCCCTCCCTCCCCCACCCCCACCCCCCCCGGCGGCCACAGGAACTTTGGGTTCGCGGGCGAGGTCGCGCGCTACTGCGCTGCGCACAAGCTCGTCGGCATGATCAACGTCAAGAACCAGCGCTGCGAGTTCCTGGGGTGCGCGCGGCAGCCGCTCTTCGGCTTTGCGGGCACGCGCCCGCGCCGCTGCGCGGCGCACAAGGCAAGTCTGAGTCACGAGTCATGAGTCACTTGCTGCGAGCTCCTGGGGTGCGCGCGGCAGCCGCTCTTCGGCTTTGCGGGCACGCGCCGCGCTGCTGCGCGGCGCACAAGGCGAGTCTGACTCACAAGTCGTGAGTCACTTGCCTCTGAGTGACTGTGTGTATTGTTATGTTAGTGCCGGTACCGGCGCAGCGGCGCACGAGGCGCGTTCGGGGTGGGAGCCGAGGCGGGGGGGCGGTTCTGCTGCGCGGCGCACAAGGCGAGTCTGAGTCACGAGTCACCGGTCGCGATTGTGAGTCATGGTCCTCTCAGTGACTGCGTGTGTTGTGGGCGCCTACGCTACTGGCGCAGCGGCGCGCAGGGGGCGTCTGAGTCAGGGGGTTGAGGCGGGGGGCGGGTACGCACTCTGAACCTGCCTTGTGCTGTGCGGGGCAGCACAAGGCGAGTCCGAGTCATGAGTCAAGTCAGGCAAGTCATGCATCCCGAAACTGTGTGCGTGGTCGCGCGCGTGCCTGCGGCGGCGCAGCGCTGCGCGGGGCGGGCATGCTGAGGTGAGTTGCGAGTCTAGCCGCCGCGCGAGCGAGGCAGGGCAGTTACGCACTCCGAAAAACTGGGCGTCGCGAGCGGCGCCTGCAGCGCTGGCGACCGGGCGCGCTCTCGCCGACGCGCCAACGTCGGCGGTTCGTGGCTACAGCGGCGGTGCTCGTGGCAGCGCTCTGCGAACCTCTGCCGATGTGCGCGCGTACGACGCGTGCTGCGTTCATCCGCGCGCGCGCGGCCCGCAGATGGAAGGAGCGGCGTTCTTTTGCAATCTGTGTTGCAGCACGTGCGGCATTCCTGTCCGCGCCTTCAGAACGCGCGCGTCGAGACGGCGCCCCCCCCACCTGCATCGCTCGCTCCCCCCGCTGACACGCGTCCGTGCGGTGCGCGTCTGGTTGTCGCCGTCGCTCGCGCGCTGCGCAGACGGACGACATGATGGACATGCGGAGGCAGCGGTGCCGCTACGCGAACTGCGCGCGGCACGTCGCGGTGCGGGCGTCGGGCGAGCACGACGTGCACTGCGCGGTCCACCAGGTGCGCCGCGTGTGTACTGGTCACAGTTCGCCGGTGTACTTTCAGTTTACTGTTGTATTTCCCACAGTTCCGCCGTGTGCTATCCATGGGCACGCGAACTGCGCGCAGTGCAGGCGTTGGGCGAGCACGGCGTGCACTGCGCGGTCCATCAGGTAAGGCGCAGCGCACTGTTTGCAGTTCACCGGTGTAGTGTTCATGGGGATGCGGCGGCGCAGGTGTCGGGGCGAGCATGACGCGTGCTTCACCGCCCCGCGGTGTACTGTTCATAGTTCACTGTTGTACTTCCCACGTTCCGCGGTGTTCTGCTCATGGGCACGCGCAATTTCACCGCCGGCACGTCGCGGTGCAGGCGTCGGGCGAGCACGACGTGCACTGCGCGGTCCACCAGGTAAGGCGCAGCGTACTGTTCACAGTTCAATGGCGTACAATTCACGGGCTGGGCCACGTCGCGGTGCGGGCGGCGGGGCGAGCACGGCGTGCACTGAGGCGCATGTACTGTTCACAGTTTACGGGCGAACTCTTCACGGGCTAGTCGCACATCGCGGTGCGGGCGGCGGGCGAGCATGGTGCGCACTTCACCGGGCATGCCCCGCGTGCGCTGTTCAATGATCACTGGCACTTTTCAGAGTTCACTGGTGTACTCATCACGGGCACGCGCAGTTCGCTGCCGGCTTGTGATGGCGCAGGCGCCGGAAGGGCGTGGCGTGCGCTGCGCGGTGCACCACGCACTGCGTGCACTGTTCACAGCTCACCAGTGAACTGTTCACCGACTCTTGCTTTGTGGGCACCATCATCTCGCCCCGTGACGAAACATGGACGCGCCCATGCAGAAACAGTCCTCCAGATTCCCACCATCCTGACTGCGGCACACCTTCAGCAACAGCGCCCTTGGCCGCCGATGGGCACTCACGACGCGCTGACCGCCACGCTGCGCGACGTTCACCTCCGCTCGTTCCCCCCCCCCACACGCAGCAGGGGCTCGCAGATGGTGACGGCAACGGCGACGACGCACCCGCCGCCGCAGCGGCAGCAGCAGCAGCGGCGGCGCCGCACGCCAACGGCAGCAGCGCGCGGCGCCTCGGCGGCAGCGGTGGGGGCGGCGGCGCGCGCTGGCACGCGGACGACGCCGCCAGCTGCTGGAGCGATGACGTCGGCTCCAGCTCGACATCCACATCGACGCGCTCGCTGACGAGCGCTGACACGGGGAACGGGCGCGCCAGCGCCGCTGCGGGCGGCGGCGGCGCGCCGCCTGCTGCCGCCGGCGTCATCTACGGCGGCGGCGCGGCGGTGGCGGCGGCGCACCGCCACCACCACCACCGCGGCATGCCAGCGGCGGCGTTTGCCGCGGACGGCATCGGCAGCGGCGGCGGCGGCGCCATGATGCCGAACTCCGCGGCAGTCTCGGGCATGATGTTTGGGCAGGTGTACGGCGGCAGCGGCGGCTTGGACGGCGGCGGTGGCGGCGGCGGCGCGCTGTCGCTGGGGGCGCCGGCGTACGCGGTAAAAATGGAGGGCAGCGGCGGCGGCGGCGGCGGCGCGGGGGCGCTCATGGCGCCGCTGCCGCCGCCGCCGCCGCAACAGCAGCAGCAGATGGCCTGGATGAGCTACTCTCCGTGGGTGGACTCTGCGTGGAACGTCGACTTCCGCGTCGATGCCAACGGCGGTGGCGGCGGCAAAGGAGGCGGCGGCGGCGGCGGCATGGGGGGGATGGCAGGGGGGATGATGCCGATGCCGTCGGCGGCGGCGGCGATGCCGCGCACCATGTCGGTGATGGACGCGAGCACGCTGTCGGCGCTACATATGGCGGCAGATGGGCGCAGCGGCAGCGCGGATCCGTCATCTGGCGGCAGCGGGGGTGGCGACGGCAGCGACGGCGGTAGTGGCGGCGGCGGCGGGCAGCTGCGGATGCAGGTGGCGCACGCGCAGGTGCGTGCTCGCGCACTGATGGCGACGGCGGCACGCGCGATCGTTGTCCTTTGAAGTAGCCGCAGGATGTGCGCGGCGGTCCTGATGCACCTCGAAGTTGGCACGTGTGGCGCTTTCTCTCCGATGCCGCGCTGAATGGCCGTGTCCTCGCCTGCGCTGCGTGGTGCGCTTCGAGCTATTTTACCCCGTCATGCACTTTGCAGTGATATGTTTGCGGGGTACAGAATGGCGTGGTAAGTCTGACAGCTGAGTGAGTGGTTTAAGCTGCGCACTCGTGGGGCTGATAAGGCCTTGAACGCGAGTTCAATCCCTACGGGAAGCACATGTGAACAGTAAAAAACAACTGGCTTCAGCAACCTATCACAATATTTGTCTTTATAGGCTGACGGCAGGTGGCTCTGCGTCATTTCGTGCAACGGTCTCTGCGTGAGCCTGCGCAATGCGCTGCGCACAATCGCCACCCCTCCGCACGTCGCTCCCCTTGCGCTCACAACTCTCATCTGCCCACTGCTGCTCCGCCGCCTGCGGCGCTGCACACCGCCGTGCCGCGCGTTGCTCTGCCGCCCGCTGCTCTGCCATGAACCGCTATGCCCGCTCGCCACTCATACAGTAGCTGAGACGTTCACTGTTCTGCCGCCCAGTGCTGTGCCGCCCGCTGCTCTGTCGCCTGTTGCTCGGCCGTCCTCGGCGCTGCCGCCCGCTGCTGCGCTCTCTGCCGCCCACTGCTCTGTCGCCTGCGCCTCTGCCGCCTGCTGCTGCGCTGCCGCCCCGCTGCTGCCGCCGCTCACCACTGTGCCGCTCACCGCCGTCTTGCGTGACGCACGCACGCAGGCGCAGGCAGAGGAGGCGCGCCTGCAGCTGCACCAGAAGGAGGCGATGCTGCGTGAGCTGCAGCGCCAGCACGCGTTCGCGTTCGCCTCGGGCCGCACGCCCGGCGCCGCGCCGCTGCCGCAGCAGCAGCATGCGGCGGCGACGGCGGCAGCGGCGGCGCAGCACCAGTGGCAGCACTCGACGCCGGTGCCGGCGCAGTGGGCGCCGTGGGGGATGGCGTCCGGGGGTATGCAGTATGGGGGTGGCATGCTTGCGGCCACGGCGGTGTCGATGGCAGGCGGCGGCGGCGGCGGCGGCGGCATGGACATGCAGCAGATGGTGTACGCGCCATCTTCGCCGCAGGCGGCGGCGCTGCAGCTGCAGCGGCAGCAGCAGCAGCAGCGGCAGCACTACCGGCAGCAGCAGCAGCAGGGCGGCGGCAGCCCGCATTTTGACGCGGCGCTGCAGTCGCCGCAGCTGGCGCCGTCAGACGCGTTCGGGCAGCTGGGCGACCCGCACGCGCTGCAGGCAGCCGCGGCGGGCAGTAGCGGCGGTGGTGGCGGCGGCATGGCCGCGCAGCACCTGATGCTGCCGCCGAGCCTGCTGCACGCGCACCACGCGATGCTGCCGCCGCCACAGCAGAACCACCTGCGCAAGGTGCCGTCGCCCGTGGACTTCTTTATGCCGCTCGTGGGCGGGCACTCTGGCGGCGGCGGCGGCGGCGGCGGCGACGACGGCTGCGGCGACGGCCGGGCGGTGGGGGTGTATCAGCTGGATGCCGCGCAGCAGCAGCTGCCATTGCCGGCGATGCCGCGCGAGCCGTCGCGCCTGTTCCCGCCGCCGCCGCTGGCGCAGGAGTACGTGCGGCCGAAGCGCCCGCGCATTTGAAGTGTGCCCAAAGCACGCGTTCTGCGCACAGCGCTCGGCGTCGCGTCAGTGCTCAACGGCGCAGCCATGGCAACAGCGGCGGGGGGAGGGGGGGTGGAGCCGATGCCGGCGTGGCAGGGGGGCGGCGGCGCTGCAGCGGCAGCCCTGCAACAGCGGTGCCGCCGCCGCCGCCGCTTGCACCTTCGCTGACGCGGTCGATGGCGACATGCTGATCAGCCACCGCCGCCGCTGCTGCCCTGCCGCCGCGCTTCCGCGGTGCTCTCCGTCAGCTGACCGCGGCGGCGGCAGCAGCAGAAGCGCGGACATGGAGACCGCCAGCGCGGATGCACGCAGCGCTCTGACTTCCAGACCATGCATATTTGCGCGTTCCCGCGGCCGGCGCTCGCGCCCTCGCAGAGCCGTCCCCGAAGCGGCGCGGCGCCTCCCGCCGCTGCAGCAGCGCACTTCAAGTTTGCGGAGAACGAATGAGACGCGCATCAGCAGCGCTTAGCATGTGAAGTGAATCGGGCCTCCGCAGCGGACTTCAGTCAACGTTGCCAGGCACTGCGCTGCGCCACGCTGCGCGCACATTGCAGGGGCGCACCCCAGGCACGGCCGCGGCTACGGCAATCGGCGAGCGGCGCCGGCAGCAGCGCGCCGTACCCCCGCCGCAGCTCTACACGCGAGACGCCCACGGGCGCCTGCGCGCGTCATTCCCCGGCGCGCGTGCGTGTAGGGCGGGGAAGGAGGGGGGGGGGGGGGCGGGGGGGCAGTCACTGTCTCGGCCGCTGCACACGGAAAGCGTTTGGCCACTGCTGAGCGCTGATCTGAGTGACCGCGAGCGCGCGCACCGCTGCAGCGGCTGCGCACGGACCGCAGCGTTGCGGCAGCAGCTGTTGCAGCCGGTAGGTGCTCACAGACAGGCGCGTTATTCAGGAGTGCGCCAACCGCCCCCTGTGAGTACGGTGTACCCCCAACCGCGTTTTCTGCGCTGCGCAGAACCTCAGCGAGTATCATGCGGCGCTACGTATATTTTGTTTAAAGCCCCATCATATCAAGTGGCCATACCCCGAGGCGGAACCCGGTTTGCGCTGGTTCCCGCCCCCCCGTCCCGCGCTTGCGCCTGCCCCCCTCCCCTCCTTTCCTTCCCCTCGGCGGTCGGTCAGGGCTCATTTGGGGTTTATCAGACAGTTTGTGCGTCTGCATATGATGGGTGGACTTGAGGTAGGCTGCACATAGACCGCGCAGCGCACGTTTTGGTTTGTAGGTGACGACGTTGCCAAGTCATACAAACACTCCGTATTACTCTGAATGTTTTTTTTTTTCGTTTGGCTGCCCGGTTGAGCTGCGTGTGCACATGTGCTGTGCAAGAGGACGCCAGTTAGAATTCGCACTCACTGAAGCTGTTGCATTGTTTTCATTATTTTAACGAACATTTTAAATGATAGCTTTTTTATTCTTCTCCTCTATAAATTTGAACAATGGAGACGTACATAGCATGAATGGTAAAGCAGCGGGTTGTCAAGGGTGGTGGCGTCGCTCAGAGGTGCTCATTGATGTTCAAGTACGTGTATGGAGGCCCCATCAGTAATTCAGTAAAACCCAAGTTTCTGGTTGTCACAAATGGGATGGCAACCCGCTTCCCACTTTGTCATTTGGCAGCACACGAGGCAGAGGCGGCAGCTGCTAAACAAGTGGCAATTAAGAAGTTGTCCGTTGTGGCAGACTCTCGAGTTTTAAGGGTGCAGCACAGATGCACATACACCTGCGTCTGCCATGCATGAGGCCTATGCTGAACAAGCTCGATTATTCTCATCACACCATCAGAACATGGTGATATTTAAGGCACCAGTCCTAGCCAGCGTGTTGCAGCTTGTGTGGCATGCGCTCTGACCAACATCCTGCAGTGCATGGCTCAACTGATCATGTGGATACGAAGGTGCCGAGGGATCCCTCAAAGAGGTCTGCCATAAGGCAATCGTGCCAAGGTCAATTGTGGATGCAAAGAGGCGTTGCTGCAGACAGTTCCAGAGAGCGACTGTTCAAGCTGCAAAATCAATGCTCACCCAGTAAAAACCTCAGTCCATACCATGTAGCAGCAAATCGGTGCTTCATGCATGCAGCTCTGTAGTGCCCACCTGTAAGGGAGTTGTACATGGCAACGGCGTGATGCATATATGCGCATGGCAAGTCAGCGGCACAAAGGTGTGCGACGACCCTCAACACAGCACCAGCTTAGATGCCTTGCCCTTACGTTCAGATCGACTAGCTTCAGTATGTAGCAGTTTGAGTTAGGACAGAGGCGCTGTGTGTGCGTGCGGGCTGTATGTTGATGCATTGCTTGCAGTGCGGCCGTACAACATGAAAGTGCTTGCTGTGATTGCGCCACACACGCTGCACCCTCGGACCCCCCCTTGGCGGTACGTACCAGATTTCCAATGCTGCAATGTTCAAGGGCTCATTTGACTACTCCAAGGGGGACACTGCCGTACAGCGCTCGAGGGTGCTGAGCCGGGGTGTGCGAGGTGTGTGTGGGTGGGCGCGGCGATGCATCGTGATCTACGATGTCTAATTATGCAACACAGACAGTGAGCACGCGGGCCAACTGGCGGGCGGTGCATGCTCGGTTCCGCATCTACCAATACGAGTAGTCGTCGTCGTCGTCTTCGACGCTCATCTGCTCCATCAGCTCGTCCGCCACGTCCATCGCGGAATGCACGCCGGAGTCCCAGCTCTGCTCGCGCTCGAACACTGCGCGCAGACACGCCGCCTCCGCTTCGAACGAGCACTCCGAGTACGCTCTGTGCCCCCCCGAGTCAAACAGGTACGCCGTGATGGCCATGACGGCCGCCACCTCCTAACCCTAACCCTAACCCTAACCCTAACCCTCGACGTCAACGGCGCCGCTGATGAACGACGCGCAGAAGTCGGAATCGTCCCTGATTCTCTGGCGCCTCGTGTCCATGGCCGTCTGCAGGAGCGCTCTGCGCGCGGCGGCGTCCCCGCGCGTGCGGTGGAAGGCGGCGATCTTCGCGGCGGTTTCCGTGGTGTCGATGTGGGTGTGCTGCATGAACCGCTTCACGCGACGCGCGCAGGCTGGGTCATCGATCCACTCCGCACTGCCGCCGCTGCTGCACACACCTCGGATAAGGGCCTCCTTGCGATGCGCCAGAGCCGCGTCGAGCCCCGCCTTCAACTCGGGGATGATCTTGCACGCCTTGGGCTTGTCGGCGGCAGTGAGGAACGTCGCAATGCGCACACACTCAAGCGCAATGGCGGCGCCACGCAGCTCCGAGTGCAGCGAGACGAATGCCGCCACATCTGCCGGTGTCTTCAAGGCGGGTCCGCTGAGGCAGATGTCTGCAAGTTGAGATGGGTCCTTGTGAAGAAGCAGCGCGGCCTCCGTCGCGAGTCGAACAACTTTCTGACGCTGCTCCACCATCCTCTTGGAAGCTTTGGGGTGCTTGACGGGACGCAGGAAATCCTCGAACACGTAGTCCCACAAAGATGGCGGCACGTCGTCGACGGAAAAGGCGAGCTGACGCTTGCGCTCCTCGACGATGGCATGCTTGGCCTGTTGTGCTGCCTCGGCGTCCACGTGCCTCAGTGCCATGACCTCTGCCTCCAGGTACAGCCGCATAGGTGCAGCGCGACGGTTTGCGGGGTTTTTCTTCGTCTCACAGCGCAGTCGGTCGAGAGCTGAAGCTGTCACTAGGCGCCGGGCTGCTGTCTTAGTTAATTTCTGCGCCTTCTCCTTTCCCGCCTTGCAGCACGAAGCGCACACCGCCTAACCTTGATACCGTCCACTGATACTCCATCTTTCTCCTCGTTACCACAAGCGCAAACAAACGGCATGTCAGTTGACTGGGCCCAAAGTCTTTCATTTTTTTTTTTAAACTTCCCACGAACTTCAAGTTTGAGGTTGGGTCACACCTTGTGTTCAGTTGTCTCTCTAGAGCTAGAGCAGGCATCCAAAACTTGAGCTTATCTTGTGTGATCAGCATAGGTGCTTGTTGAAGTAACTGAACCACTCCAGATGTGTGATCAGCATATGGTGCTTGTTGAAGTGATTGAACCACTCCAGATTTGGATCTGTGAGCTTGCATGCTGAACGAGCTCGAGAATTCTGCTGTTTGCAGGTTGGGAAGCCCTTCATTTTGTGCGCCATAACCTTGTGGAAGTTGTTGAGCGTGGTGGACAGGGTCAAGGCAGACCACAAGCTACCTATGTATCTGAGCTTCTCGGCATTCTCAGCAAGAGATGACACAGCACACAGTCATCACAGCAGAGTTTACTCATGCTGGCCGAGCTCATCTTTACTTTCAAGGTATGGAGGGACGACTTCCAAAAATCGCTTGAAGTTCATGAACGGTTGAAGTTTAATGTTTTGCTGTGTAAAAAGAAAAAACATGCGTGCACTTGCCGCAGCTGCTGCTGCCTTGCTGGCAGTGCAGCAAGTTGCATGCCTGCTGCCAATCGGCACTGGCATTACAGCGCTGCATCAGCAGCGCGGCTGGGCATGGCGAGCAAGAAGCAGAGCCAGATCGGCGCAGGCTGAGAGAGGGAGACTGCAGTGCGCTGCTGATGGCGTGGACAACCTCAGTGCTGGCTGGCTGAGGCGGCAAGGGGGCTTTGGCGTGGTCATCACAGGCGGTGCGTGTGCTGCATGCGCGGTGTGCGTTCAGCCATGTAGGAACTAGTTGCACGAAACATGAACCGCGGCCCAGTGCATCCTTGGCAAATGCCGCTATCATTACTATTATTGGAACGACTGGTCGTCGGGCCGTCCGCTCACGTGTTCATTATCCCAGCCATATAGTCCAACACATGCGCGCTGCAAGCGGGCTGTAGAAATTAAAGCTGGAAGAATATATTCCCGATTGTGATCCTAACCCTAACCCTAACTCTTCGCGTTCATGATATGGGATGGGCGGAACCCTAAGCGCTTAGCCCCGAGCCTTGAACAATCCAAGTAAACTCCAATCCGTACCACACTCTCAGATTCTGCTACCCTGACGATCATACACGGAGGACCTACTTTACATCACCATACAGAAAATGGCACCTTGGCAGGCAGACTTGTTTGGAATGTTCCAGAACCTCGCAGGCAGCAGGCAGCTAGTAGCTTGCCTTCTTTAGAAGGCAACCCCAACACTTCAGATACGGACTTGAAGTAGATGTCGCCGGGATACTACGCCCCCACATATTGTGAAGTGTACCATCATGTGCATACCCGGGCAGACCGGGGGCAGGGTTGCGAATTGTCACAAGCAGCAGTTGACCACAGACATAGCACGAGCACCAAGCCTAACTAGGACGGTGGTACTCACAAGGGCCATGAGTGGCCGTCAATGCGACCTGCGACGTGCTGCTTGCTGTGCCTGTACGTTGCGTGCACGTCACCCTCTGAAGTCCTTGGAGAACTTAGCGCGCAGAGTGCGTGGGCTGCAAAGGCCAAGCAGGAGGGCGCGCTGCACCCAAGGGCCCAAGGCAACCCCTGACACGAGTCAATGGTATTCACAGCTGCAAGGCTGTGTTGCAGCGCGACTGCTGGGCTGTGTTGCAGTACCTGTGTCCAAGCTGATCGGGGGCAGCGCAGACCTCTTTTCAGGTTTTTCCTCCACAGGGTGTGACCATACGGAACACAGCGCACCTCAGGCCTCACTTGAAACATTCAGTAGTAGATGAAGTCGATCACGAGGACCGAGGGTGGGAACACACCGAACATTGCGAGTTGGTCACGAGTGCCAATGGGGTGTTGCGGAGGGGAAGATACCATAGAGAGACAGTTGAGCGTGGTCGCGCAGCGTGTCATTATGAGACGGTGACCCCTCGCGTTGCGCGCGTCATGTTCATCACTCAGTTGTACCAATGCCTCTGCAACTTCTTGATTAAAATCAATTTTTCTGCCATTTTTTGCGAAAGCCAGTGGGCTCCTGAATTATTATGTATTATCCACTGCTTAAAAAGGCCAGAATGGGGCGCATAGCAAGGCGGGATAATGTGCTGCGGCGAAGAGTCTCGCAACCGGCCCGCCGGGTCCTGTGTTGACAGCGGCAGTTGCATTGGCCTCGGCTTCTGCATGGCACGCGAGTTCCTGCGCCGCGGCGACAGGGTCGCCTCTTGTCGAACTGCTCAGCACAAACCCTAATCCTAGGGCAATAAGCAGCGATACCTACCTACCTCTCTCCTCTGCGACGCCCTCAGGCACGCGTGGCCTCGGCTACTGCATGGCGCGCGAGTTCCTGCGCCGCGGCGACAGGGTCGTCGTGTGCGGCCGCGGCACGCCGCGCGTCGCCGCCGCCGTCGCCGCGCTGCAGCGCGAGTTCAACTTGAACTCCGGCGGCGGCGCCGGCGGCGGCAGCGGCGGCGGCGGCGGCGGCGGCGCGGCCGTGTGGGGCACCGCGTGCGACGTGTCGTCGCCGAACGACGTGCGCGCGCTGGGGGCGTTCGCGCGCAACAAGCTCGCGGCGGGCGGCGGGGTGAGCAACAGTTGCAGCGCTCAATCGCGTTGTGCTCGCATGTCTGTTCGGCCGCTGTCCCCCGCGCGCGCACGTTGGGTCGCCGGCTAGCGCGGTATGCAGCAGGAGCTTAGGATTAGGGTTAGGGTCAAGGTCCGCTCGTATAGTCTGCGTGCTGCAGGTTTCCGTCCAGGGGGAAGTCGTGACAGTGACCAAAGTGGACAGGAGGCACAGCAGCAGCAGCAGCGCGCGCCACACTTCGCTAGCGCCAATTCACCGCGTGCGTGCATTGGTTGAAGGCTGCGCGGAGTGTGTCAGGACCTCGGCCGCTCGTATACGTGCCGCGTATGCTTGTCCAGCGGGAAGTCGTGATAGCGGTGGGCTGAGCAGCAGCGCTCAATGACATATGCCCGCATCTGAGCCGTGAGGTAACGACGGCGGCAGGCGCGCTCGCGCAAGTGGCATTCTGCTCGGTGCAGGGGATGGTGGAGTGTGCAGCAGCAGCGCTCCGCATCTTTCATTTCTCGAAGCGCACTGCAATCTCGGCAACTCGTGACGGTACAAAAGTAAACAGGCCTCACACATGACTGTCGCTGCTGAGCGGTCTGCGTGCGCGTTGCCGTGTGCGCAGCTAAAGTCGGGCTGGCGGCCGGGGGGGGGAAGGAGGGGGGGGTATTGGCAGCACTCAGTGAAGCGATTGTTGAAGCTGATGTTGCTGAGGGTTTGGGGTTTGTCAGGCGCCCCACCGATGCATGCGTGTCATGTTCCAACCAGGAGCATCATGAATTCACTGGATGGATGCAGCTTCATCCGTGGATTAACAACGCGGAGTGCGCCGCGGGGTGTGGAGCGCTGATGGACGCAGACCCCCAGGACATTCTTATAAACTAAGGGCACTGTGAATTCATTCATGAACGAATGCAGGTTCATCTGTGGATCAACAACGCGGGGTGCGCCGCGGGGCGCGGAGCGCTGATGGACGCGGATCCCCAAGACATTGCTGCGGTGGTTGGCACCAACACGCTGGGGACGCTGCTGTGCTGCCGCGAGGTGGGCAACCACTTCAAGTTAAAGAACCGCTTGAACTTCAACTGATGTGCCTGGCGCTGTGGTGCAGTGCACGTCGCACACAGGAGCGTCACCAGGTTATTGTTGCAACCTAGCAGATTAATGCTGACCCAACCCCTAGCTCTAGCGCCACGGGCCAGTAAAGCACGTCGCACACAGTTGCAACGCTGGATCTTGGTTGCTAAGTCGTTGGAGGTTTCAAAGATTTCTAGTTGATAGTGTGGACATCTTGACGCATGTCGTCTAGTGCTGCTGAGCGTTGAGGTTCATAGTTTCAAGGCTCAGTTCTGCTTATGTTGCCTCCATGCACGGTGGTTCGCTCTGTTACCTGCATGCATGGACGTGAACCTCCTAACCCTTAACCACCTCTACGGTAGCAACTTGCACCCCTATCCTAATCCTTACCTGCTTCTACTATAGCTACACTTTGCTGCAAGGCGACAGCAACTCAACCTAAACCTCACTCTCACCTACCCCTGCAATGTGACCCTAACGCTCGCCTACCTGTAACCCTGAATATATCATGACTTTTACGCTACGTTCTAGCGCCCTGCCCCGACAAACCGAGTACAAGTTGATGGACGGCCAACTGCAACGTGACGGACTGCTGCCAGCGCTACGATCCAATACCGCGTTGTGTTTTGGAGTTACAGTATACTTGAAGTAGTATGCTCATAGCACGCGTATCGTCAGTGCGGTCTGATTGGGACCCTCTCCGCCACCGCGCCAGAAGCTGCCTCAGGCTTTCGACGCGCGTCCCTGTCGGCGACGAGCTGCATGGCGGCAATGTCATAGCATAAATCTGCAACGCAACATGTCACTGATGCGTTGCTGCGCGGCAACGCTCAACTCTTGCCCTGATGTGTTGCCCCAACCTATTTTGCGAAGCCAAAAAGCTATGCTTCAGATGAATGGTCTTCTTGCCAGTTTAACATTTTCCACCTACGCTGGAAGCTGCACACACCTCTACCCCAAGCAATGTGTCCAGTGGCATACTCACATCGTGCACTCAGGGCTGGTGACATGGGTGATGGAAGGTGCCCAACCCTCCCAGCTGCTGCGCCGCGAGCCATGGGAACGCTGTCGCGTGCCCACTTCTGTATGCGATGCAACATGTCTGATGCAGATGCAGTGCTGTCCGAGGCAGCGCGAGTCCCCAAGCTGTCGTGTGAACGCTGCCACTGACACCGCGCTTGCTGTGTGCGCACATGCGCACCATGGCCGCGCAGCGGAATGGCTTCCCGGGCAACATCTTCAACGTCAACGGCGCGGGCGTGAACTTCAACTTCAAGGAGACGCATACACAACGCAATACATTTATGATACAGTGGTGGCCCCGCTGCCGCGTAAACGCTGTCGCTGACCACCGTGCTGCATGCGCACACATTGCAGGCGATGCGCACCATGGCTGCGCAGCAGAACGGCTTCCCCGGCAACGTCTTCAACGTCGACGGCGCCGGCGTGAATGGCGGCGCCACCAAGCGCTTCGCTGCGTACGGCGCCACGAAACGCGCCATGCCGCAGCTCACGGCCAGTCTCACTGCGGAGATCAAGGACGCCGGGCTGGAGAAGCGCGTGCAGGTGAAGAAAGACTGCTTCTACATAAACCTGAATTAAAATATACTTCAACTTGGTGATAAGCCTTCAACTCCATGATTCATTTGCGGCGTACGGCACCATGAAACGCGCCATGCCGCAGCTCGTGGCCAGCCTCACTGCGGAGATCAAGGATGCCGGTCTCGAGAAGCGCGTGCAGGTGGAGACTACTCTACTTCAATGTTGAATTTGCATATGCTTCAAAGAGGTGTTTAGGCTTTCAACCCCGCGTGTGATTGCTGGAGTTGGAGTTAGCAAGCGTGCCATGCCGCAGCTCACGGACAGTATTACTGCGGACATCAAGGACGCTGGGCTCGAGAAGCGCGTGCAGGTGAGCGATGAGACAAACTTCGACTTTACATCTGCACACTTACTCATCAAGACTTCAGCTTCATGTGTGATGCTGAATTTGAAGTCAGCAGCGCGCCATGCCGCAGCTCATGGAGAGCCTCGCAGCGCAGATCCAGGACGCCGGCCTGGAGAAGCGCGTGCAGGTGAAATTGATATTACTTCAGCTTTGTATTTGAATACTTCGGAGTATTTGAATACTTCAACTTGGTGGTAAACTTGAGCTTCATGTGTGGTGCTGAACCTAGAGTCCACAAAGCGCCATGCCGCAGCTCACGGCCAGTCTCACTGCGGAGATCAAGGACGCTGGGCTCGAGAAGCGCGTGCAGGTGATCGATGGGACAACTTCAACTTTAAATTTGCACACTTACTCAACAAGACTTCAGCTTCATGTGTGATGCTGAATTTGGAGTCAGCGAGCGCGCCTTGCAGCGCAGATCAAGGATGCCGGCCTGGAGAAGCGCGTGCAGGTGAACAACGATATTACTTCGACTACAAGATGGTTCAGACATCAGTCCTCAGCTTCTGCAGCAAAGTGGCGATGCTCAGCACGCCAATGCCCGGCCGCGCGGTGCCGGTGGACCTGCTGGCCTTCTCAGCCCTTCGCCGCGATGGCGCGTCTCTGCCTGTCGCCGCTGAGGCGCGCGCAATGAGCCCCGGCGTGGTCCTCGCAGACCTGCTGCTGAAAAAAGGCTGATGGTGATGCTCCGCATGTCATTGCTCAGGTGTACACAATGTGCCCCGGCATGGTCCTGACAGAGCCTGCTGATGCTCCCCGTAACCCTCACCGTAACCCCTACTTGCTGCTCCGGGCCGCCCAGGTGCGCACAGCGCACCTGACGCCCCTGCCCTAACACTCAACTTTGAATGCGATGGTGATGCTCCGTGCGCCATCGCTCAGGTGCACACGATGAGCCCCGGCACGGTCCTGACAGAACCTGCTGATCCTAACCATAACCTTACCATGACCCTCATCTCAAACATATGATGATGCCTGCTGACCCGTTATCCTAACTGTAAGCTTTGTGGTGACGCTCCGCGCGCACGCCATCGCGCAGGCGCACACGACGCCGTAACTTCAAGTGAAGCTCCACGCGCATGACCGCAATGCAAATGCTGACCCTACTGTGCCCCTAACGTAAGCCTCGTGATGATGTTGCGTGCGCCAGGTGCACACAATGAGCCCCGGCATGGTCTTGACGGACCTGCTGCTGGAGGGCTCAGAGCCCAACACGCGCAAGCTCTTTAACGCGCTTGCCGAGGAGCCCGACACGGTCGCGGCGGACCTCGTGCCACGGCTCAGGTGCGTTGACCGGCATTGCCGGCAGTTTTGCTTGGAAAGTATGTGTGCATCGGAGCGGTTGCCAACTGCAGTACACGTAATTAAAGTGGAGGCCATGAAGGATCACTGGGTGTAGAGTCTGGGTGAAACGTGCCACCGAGGAGCACTGACGCACTGGCGGCAGACCTCGTGCCACGGCGCAGGTGCATCGGCCCGCTTTGCAGGCAGTAAAACGTACCGTCTAGCCGTGAAGCCGACCCAGAAAAGCTCTCCTGGATTCCTCAACGCTGAACCTGGGTGGCAAGCTCTTGGATGCGCAGGCAACATGTAAATTTGAAACTCGTACTCAGAGCAGCTCCAGAAGCTCTCGCGGAGCGCGTCGCGCGTGTAGCGGCGCCGGCAAGTTGTTCTCGAGCTTATCGGGATCACATGATGAGGGTTAATGAGGGGTGGGGGGGGGGGCAACACATGGTGAGGCAGTGCGATCATGCAGTCGCCGTTCTGAACCTTTGGACCTCAGTCTGAACCTGCTGTACGTTGAAGTGCGCTGTTCACGGCACAGCAGCGTGCGTCCCCCGAGCTAATTGGAACTGCGCACGGGCACGATGATGCCGCACTGCGCCTCTGAGCGCTCTTGCAGTTGCATGACTAGGGTTGGCACATTGCGTATATTTGGATTTTGCATACCCGCATATATACGTATTTTTGGCGTACAATACGTATATACTGCGTATATTAGCGTATCTGACAAAGCCAAATCTCGCTACGACGACTTGTCGTCTTTAGATTTCTCTGAAACCAGGTGCATTCGAACGGGCTCAGGGTGCTGATTACAGACATGCAGACACTAGAAATAATTGCCTTCATAAAGTGTCATCAGAGCAACACTTGAAGTGTGGGATTCTCTTGAAGTTGGCCGAAATGCCAAAAGAAGCTTGGTTACGGCCTGAGTGCGCCGACCGCATGGTGCCGCTGAAAAGCTGCGCCTCGTCAGAGGGCAGCGTGTCTGTCAGCATGTGCAGCGACTCCCTTCCCATCGTCCTCTTCCACATCACCGACAGGACAAGCCGTGAAGGCTCATGCAGGCTCTGCTGGCCAGGTGCGAAGCTGCCTGAGCCACTGAATTGCCAAGTTCAGGCTGTGCAGGCGCCTTCTGTGGCTTGAGACCACCGCTCAGCCCTGCCTTTCCGCTTCTGGCCCCCAGATAGCCCTAGCCACCTTACCCTTGGCATGCGCTGGGCCACGGGCAGCGCTCGTGAGCACCACAGCGGTGCAAAAGCGTATACGCGAATATACGCCCCGTTTCGGCGTCTACGCGTATATATACGCGTATGTACCAATATACCGTATATATACTATCTACGCACGTGCCAACCCTATGCATGACGCAAGTTGAGGTTAGGGGTAGGAGTAGGGTTAGGGTTACGGTCCCGCGTACTTGGATCACACTGCCGTGTGCCATTGGCACACGCTTCTGCGCGCTCTCGCAGCTGTAGGGCGCAAAAGTCAGGGTTAGGGGTAGGGGTTCGGGCTCGGGTTACGGTTACGCGTAATTTGACTGCGTGCCTCCTGAACAAACTGCCTTGTGCCACTGTAACACGCTTCTGCGCGCTCTCGCAGTTGTAGGGCGCAAGTCAGGGGTTAGGGTAGCGTGCGGGGTACTGGTTAGGGCTAGAGTACACGCCGCGGCGTGACTGGTGCCTCCCGAACACACTGCCCGGTGCCGCGCGTAGCTGGCATGTTCCTGCCGTGGGCCAGTCTGAGCTTATGGGGATCACGTGATGAGGGTGAGGGGGGGCGTTGGATGAAGATTGCATGATGAGGCAGCGCTCCATCGGGATCGCGTGGTGAGGGGCAGTGGGGGTAGGGTTCAGGATCACACGACGAGCCAGCGCTCGACAGCGCTATCATGCTGTCGCTGGTCTGAACCTCAGCTCCTGCTGTACGTCGAAGTATGCTGTTGACGGCACACCAGCGTGTTTTCCCCGTGCTGCAGCGCACTCTTGCAGTTGTGTGGCGCAAGTTGAGGTTAGGGTCAGAGTTGGGGTGAGGGTTAGGGGTACGGGTGAGGGTAAGGGTCACACGTACTTCAACGGCGGCGCAAATGATGCCTAACACACTGCATTGTGGGCATTCCGCGCAAAGGTAGCACCAAGGTGCTTCCATGAAATGTAATTCACACATTCCTTGTCAAAAGCTTGCTATGGAGCATCGTGAGTGTCTCCTGAACGCGCTCTGCCTCGCTCCTGCGCGCGTGTGCAGGGAGACGGACGGCGAGAGGGGGTAGGGGTTAGGTTTATGAATATGCGTTATTTGACAGCGTGCCTCCTGAACACACTGCCTTGTGCCCATTTCGCGCCCCTCTGCGCGCAGTTGCAGTTGTATGGCGCAAGTCAAGGGTTAGGAGCAGGTACTGACTAGGGTCAGAGCCATGCTGCGGCGTGACTGTTGCCCCTTACACACACTGCCTTGTGCCACAGCACGCTGCCACTTCACGTGCGCAGAGAGTGGACGGCAAGAAGGGCTAGGGTAGGGGTAGGTAGGGGTTAGGGTTACGGTTATGCATACTTTGACAGCGTGCCTCCTAACCACACTGCCTTGTGCCATTGCATGCTCCCGCTTTACGCACGCAGAGAGGTGGACGGCGAGAAGGGCTCTGCGTACGTCAAGTTCTTGCAGTTCTGTATAGCGTTACGCGTACTTCAAGTGCGGCGCAACCGGTGCCTCCTGAACACATTGCCTTGTGCCATTGCACGCTGCCGCTTTACTCGCGCAGGGAGGTGGACGGCGAGAAGGGCTCTACGTACATCAAGTTCCTGACGACGCCGCAGGCACTCGGGCGCCTCGCGCTTGGCGCCCCGCAGATCCTGGCCGGCGGCCGCTTCTTTGACGGCAAGGTGCGCAGTATATATACACATTATACATGCACATACATCTTTCTACTTATATGTACGTTTTCTGCAAACGAGTGCATCGTGTGGGGCTGCATCCAAGGTCAGGGCCGGGGTCAAGCGCTCAGCCGATCCTGGCCGGCAGCCGCTTCTTTGACGCCAAGGTGTGCACGCACCTTAACTAGCATGCGCCGCATCTTCTTTTGGCGGTTGGACTAGGGTTAGGGTTTGGACGCCTCGCGCTCTGCGCCCCGCAGATCCTGGGTGGCGGCCGCTTCTTTGACGCCAAGGTATGTACTCCGTAAGTAACCTTAAATAACGTGTGCCAATTCTCCCTCTCTGACGCAAAGGTAGGAGCATTACCTTCGATAACGCGCGCCGCATCGGGTGTGTTGCTTGCTTTAAAGTTAGGGTCTAAGTGCCTCGTGTGTGCGGCGCTGCATATGCTGGCCATGCACGTTGCGTAGATCGGACAAGTGCGCTCGGAGCTATACTAGCAAGTAAATGCTCTGCAGTGAATGTACCTTGACTTGTGAGTGTGGTCCACTTGTAGAAGTTAGAAACGGAACGGAACCGAAACGGAAAACGGAATAAAAAGTCCACTTCACATAGGACGCGGATACCTCTGCAGGTCCACTAGCATACTCACATGACATACTCAAAATATCACGTGCTGAAACTGAAATTTAAAAACTGAAAAACCGAAACGGAAATTTTCCAGGAAAACCGTGTTTGAACCGTGTTTAAACGGACCGAAAAACGGAACACGGAACACGGAAAACCGGTTCCGTTTTATGCGGATTTAGCCGCGTTTGCGTGCTTGTGTGGTGCCAGACATCTGTCCTGGTGGGTGCACTGCACATTGTGCAGCAAGGCGATGATTCAGGCATTTGCTCTCTCGTCCAGACACTGCCAGCTTTGCGAAAAAAATTGAACCTCAACTTTCACTTGAACTTGTTTACCGCGTAGGTTTGTCAATTAGTTAATCCTAAAATTAACGCCTATGCCCTGAGACTGCTTGTCAGGGCGTTCCGTGATTGTCGGTCGCCCCTGCAACTAGCTGTCTCAAATGCGCGGTCACCCCCTGTTTTACTGCCGTACTGTGCCGCAAATGCTGGACAGAGTCCATTGTATTGGATAAGACGACATCATGTATGACATGCCATGTAGTTGCAACCTATTTCTCCATGCTTGCCCGGCCAATGGGGCTGAGCAGGACCATAATGTTAGCAGCATTCGTGCATGTCGTGGTGGGCACGGCTGCACACGCTCTGCCACGGCTGCACAGGCTTAAAACGCCACCAAAACGGAACGAAACACGGTTCTGTTTTCCGTGTTCCGTGTTCGGTTCAACACGGAAAACGAAACGGAAACGGAATGCCTGTGGGGCCGAAACACGGAACACGAAACGCAGGCCCCTGAACATTTCGTTTCTAACCTCTATCCACTTGGACAGTAACTCCAGGTATGCGTTGCTTGAAACACACTCAAGTACTCGTGTATGTGCCCAGGTGTGTGCGCAAGCATGCAGTGCCTCTGCCCCTGGAGCTACAACTAGGGTTTAGGGCCCGGTCACTTCCAGTGCGTCTGCCACCGGAGCTACAAGTAGGGCTAGGGCTCGGCCGCCTCGCGCTCGGCGCGCCGCGGATCCTCGCAAACGAGCGCTTCTTTGATGCCAAAGTATTGATGGGATTACAATAAGCATGCACCGCATCCGCTTTGGCGGTTGGACGTGGAGTAAGGTTTGCGTGCCTCGCGCTAAGTAGTCGCGCCGCAAATTTCGGCCAACGGCCGCTTCTTTGATGCCAAGGTGCGTGGCGATGGTTTGAAGTATCGCTGATGTCAGGTTCAGGCTGCCGTTTGCCAAAGCGGTGTCTCAGAGTAACTTTGGCTTATCCACAGGGTAGGGCTAGGGTCTCGACTCACAAGTCACGAGTCACCGCCGTGCTGATCCTCGCCATTTTTCATTGCTGTCAAGGGCCAGTGCATGAAGGATTACGGCGAGAGTTGGGGTTAGGTTTTAGGGTTAAGGGTAGGATTAATCGCACGCGTCTCCGACTCTATGCCATCCCAACAGCTCCTTGGCTCATAGCTGCAGCTGCTAAGGGCTGCGGTCAGGGTTACTCGCGCCGGCCTGCGCTCAGCCAGTAGTGCCGCACACGCTGCTGCTGTACCCTCAACTGTGCACACGAGTAATTCACACTGTGTGTGTTGTTGCGTCCGTCCCCCTTGTGTTACTGCGCAGGGGGTGCGCGTGAAGACCGCAGGTGCCATGTACAAGAGGAACGGCGCGCGCAAGTTCTACGCTGAGGAGGATGAGTGATCCTTCACACTTGTGCTCGAACCCCTCTTCTCTACCTCGCCCGCGCCCCCTTCTCTGTGGGGCTGAGAGAGGGGAGTCGGGGTGGACAAGGGTTGGGGGCTTACGCAATTGCACAAAGGTTCAAGGAGTTGAACAGAGGCAAATGGCGCAGGTGACGACATGCCGGTGCAGCCCTGTGGCATTGCTGAGCTACAGCTAGAATGTAGAGGTAGCTGGCGTGAGGCTGATGCTGGCGCGTCGTCACGCGGCGGGCAGTGCAAGTTGAGGTTGGCATGGTGAAGATATGCGCCGTAGACTCACAAGACTCATACGTACCACACCTGTCTGGCTTCATCTGGTCTGGCGTATTACAGGTACGGCGCACGCGAAGGGTGTTGATCACAGTTAAAAAACAGATTACTGCGCGCTTTGTTTTCTTTAAGAACGTTGCGAAACACAAAAGAATGCGACACCACCACCTTACACTTGAAGTTGTACACAAGCGCCGCATCTTGCATCGTGTGTGCCGTTTTGACATGTTGCTTTGGCGCACGCGTGCAGCACGCGTACATGATCAGCAGCAGTTTTGTGCACGGTGTTTGCAGTGCCACCACACGCGCCTGCCATCCCGCCTCCAATTCTAGGTGGCTTGAGGAATTCCGCTGCTTCAACGCATGCCTCACGTATGACGTGCACCCTGGAAACACACTGCATGTACGGCCTACCTGAGGGCCGTTTCAGTTTCTTTGTCAAAAGTACCTCAGATCTGACGTCATTGGAGGTTGCTGAGCAGTGATATCCATGACAGACGGAACTGTACGCCACCGCTGGCGGTTGGTGCGCAGGCGAGCGCCACTACAGCTGAGTTGACCGCAGAACACTGGGAGACATTTGCACGGTATGTACTGTAGGGGGGGGGGGCACATGGAGGAGGAAGTAGGGGAGGATCCCGAGATGCCGTTTGGCGGCGGCGGCGTTTGAGTGGTTGTCGTTGAGACACTTTCAGACTGTCACACGACATGTAGTTCCGTACAGCAAGCTTCAAGTTGGATGCCATTCATCTGGGCTTTTTCGCGCCCTGAGCGAGAACTAACAAAAAGTACTGTAAGGTTATAGTCAGCTCAATAATCTGCATTGGCGGTAAGCACGTTGCACTCGGCCTCTTGTAGGTCAGTGAGATAGGTATGGATGGGGTGGGGGAGGGTGGGGTATTGTTACGAGGCGAGGCGTGCTTTGGTGAAGGCCCGTCTAGTTGTGTCTCTGTATACAGAGACTCTATGTGAGCACGAAAAAATTTGCTCCATGTATGTACACTATGTACACACACACATCTAGTCAAGATCTATGTCAGCACAGTGTCTGGACTCTAAGTATGTATGCATGAGTTAGCTGAGGGCCGCCTGTATAGATATCCACGGCTGACACATTGTAGAGCAGTTTATCGATAAGGCACCTCCCATCAAATCGTCCGAGGACGTGGATCGGAGGTGCCGTCTCCAGGCCACCGCGAAAGCGCTATACAGGGTGGGTACCCTCACCTCATATGTACAGTTTGTACAGAATAGTTGTTCTTTGCGACTTGGCTTCACCAAAGGCACGTTCCCAACCACAGTGTAATTTCCCACAAGTTTTCGCATGCCCCCCGTGAGCATAACCACTCGCAGGATCAGAGTCAGACACACAGCCCTCGCGAAACCCCTTCCGGCTAAACGGTTCCCATTTGTGAACGCACGTACCTACACGTATACGGGGGCAGGCGGGTTGACTGACAGCATCCATCGGTTCAGTGATGATAGCTGCGCAAGTGTTCAGGTGTGGGACACGATTAATGCAGCCACCGTGACTATGCCCCCTCAGGCACGCGCTGGGAGTCACTGCGGGTGACTGCTGCACAAGTACTAGATGGGCCCAACGGTTGCTGCAGTAGTGCCTCACCTTGCAGTATGGTGCAGTGTGTTGCAGTATGCCCCAAACTCGGGTGGTGCGCGCTCAAATTTTCATTTACTAAAGTTTGTCTTTAAATTTGGATGAGGTTGATCACCTATTATGTAGGTTTAATCTAGGGTTGCCACGTACGCGATCATCGCACCAGGAGCAGGGGCTGTAGCGGCATGGCGGGCACGATGACGCAGCTGGCGCTGCTGGTGGTGGCCCTGCTGGCGCCCAGCTCGCTGGCCTTCGTGCCATCTGCGCTGAGCATTGGCAGCGGCAGCAGCAGACATGCCGTCAGGATGACTGCTGCTGTGGCAGGAGAGCCGCTGGCGCACGCCATGGACGGAGTCAAAGCCACTAGATTGGAGGCCGTGGATGAGGTGGGTATATGTGCGAAGCAGTTTGCTGCCAGCGTGCCGTGCATCGTGGGTCTGATGCATATCTATGAACAAACACCAGCGCAGCAGCCAAACCAAAAAGAGCGATTGGATGCCGTCATATCGCGAGCTTTGCACCGTACCTGGTGATTATGTTAAACTGCAACGCAGATAGAGGCAGTGAGGCACTAGTCAGTTGCACGCAACGTGTGTGAGGCAGATTTGACGGTGGGGCATTGGTCAACTTCAACTTGCTAATGTCAGAGATCGAAAAAGTCCGAATTTAGTACTGACCTAGACCTGTCGTATGGTGTGGGTTTCAAACGGATACAAATGTGGCAAGCGCTGCTGCGAGCTGATGTGCTGGGATACATCACTCAGGTTTGATAAATATCGTTGTCTTGCGTCCCGTAGCAGCACCATTGCAGGATCTTGATCATTGACTGCTGAGTCAACCTCTCAGTTTTCGGTTTGCATGGCCATCAAACAGCCCCTCAGTGCAGCTGCAGCTTCATGAGGACACCCGCAGCTGCATTCAACTGCTGCCGGGCATTCCCCACTGTGTTGTGCAGCAACAATTCGGATGTCTGGCAGTACGCCGATTCGGCTCAGCCGTGCTAACGCCAGTGCTAGCTGGTATGGAGATGTAAGCGTAAGTTAGGCAGGTGTGTGCGTCAGCAGCTCAGCAGACTGCCATCGGCTTCAGCAAGGGACAGTCTCGGGCTGGCTCCAGATAGTCTGTCAGAGACCTAGACTCTGTTCCATTTTGTCATCTGATCATCACCACTTTGCGTCGCGACCATCAGGCGCAACTCCTCCGTGGCTGACCTCATGACACGTAAAACACTAGTAGGCTTCCCTGAAGTAATGGAAGACCTCACAACACGTCACGCTAGTAGGCTTCCCGGCAGTTATTGAAGTTGGTCAACGGTAAGTGCGCCCCGTCTGACTGCGTTGAACAACCATTCCGCTCTCGGCTTTGATGTTGCTAACTTCAAGCATCGGACACCACGCATATCTGGTCTCAAACTACCCTCACCCTGCCTAACGCCAACCCCCCACAGGCTGCGGGAATATACCAATACGAGTTTGAGATTGAGATTCAGGGCGACGTTACGCAGAACATTTACAACGGCATTGAGAAGGAGCTGCGTAAGAAGGCGGCGTTTCCGGGGTTCCGCAAGGGGCAGATCCCCCCCTTTGCGCGAAAACAGGTACGCATACGCGCGAACTACATGTGATTGAGTATACTTCTAAGTGCACGTAACGTAATATGCTTAGATTAATCTTATAAGAGGAGGCGCGCATCATGCAACGTGGGCCAGCATTTGAAGTTGAAGTTTGGCGTGCTGAACGTGCGGCCCGCATTTCCGGGGTTTTGCAAGAGCGACAGCAGCGTGCGCTGCCTGTCGTACATACATGGCCTGTATTGATGGAAACGCATGCGCTAGTGCGAGCGTTGCAACCACACCTTAGCAATGCCTAGCTACTGCATGTGCAAGTCGCCGTTAGGAGTAATGTTCTGACGGGGGGGGAGGGCAGTGAAGTTGAAGTTGGCATGCCAACTTCAGCTTCAAATCATTCAATCATGTGTGATGACGATTACATCTGCAGGGTCATTACCTTCAGCGTGAGGCGGAAGCTGTCGACGTGCCCACTTGAGCTTGAAAAAAACAAGACGTGGCCTACTTGAACTTGAAGTATTTTGCATCACGAGCGTCCGCCGTGCCGCGATGCGTGCAAGTCAACGCCTTCAGCGTGGAGGAGGCTGTGAACGAGAGCCTCATCGGCGCGCGCGCGTCCGCTTCAACTTGAAAAGAGTTTTAACACTTCGAAGTGACCTACTCCAACTTGAAGTAGCTTTGCGCACCGCTCCACGTTCTGCGCAGGTGATCACCTTTGGCGTGGAGGAGGCTGTGAACGAGAGTCGCATCGTGAACTTGATCTTGAAGTAGGTTTATAGATCAGTGACCTACTTCAATTTTCAGATGTTAATCGGCACCTCTGTTCACAGAATATTCGTCATCACAATGGTGCCGCCGTGTGAGAGTTTTTCAGGTCATCGCGCTCGGCAGCATTTCCTTCCTCACATCGACGGCAATGTAGTATTATGTGAACGCCAAGTTCAACCTCTCACATTGCTGCTCCAGGTCTTCATTTCAGCGTAAAGGAGGCTGTGAATGACCTCATCAGCGCGTGTGCTCACTTGAACTCGCAGAAGTTTATTGATCAGAAGTGACTACTTCAACTTGAAGTATTACCCATGTGACAGCGTCTGTTACGCCATATGCGTGCAGGTAATCACCTTACATGTGGGAGAGGCACTGAACAGGAGCCTCATCAGCACGCGCGTCACCTGAACCCAAAGACTTCGTATTGTTCAAAAGTGCCCTACTTCAAGTTGAAGTATAACTCATCATGATAGTGTCTCCTGCGCTATGATGTGTGCAGGTGATCACCTTCAGCGTGGAGGAGGCTGTGAATGAGAGCCTCATCAGCGCGCTCGCGGCGCACGGCCTGGAGAAGCTGGAGGGGAAGGAGGGCAATGCGGAGCTGACGCAGCAGGTGCGGTGTTGACGATGTTGTAGATTGAAGTGTCACTGCCTTCAAGTGTGGGCCATTGATTTGGCAAAGAAGAAGAAATGTGTGCCGCATGCCCGGGGTGGGCATGAAGGCAATACGGAGCTGACGCAGCAGGTTCGATGACTGACGATGTTGAAGAATTGCACGTGTGAAGGCCACGTGCCAACTGCAAGTTTGAGTCGCTGATGTGGAGAAGCTGGAGGGGAAGGAAGGCAATGTTGAAGAATTGCACGTGTAAAGGCCACGTGCCAACTTCAAGTGTGAGTCGTTGATGTGGCGAAGCTGGAGGGGAAGGAAGGCAATTCGGAGCTCACGCAGCAGGTGCGATGATTTGAACATCATAAGATACAAATGTTTTAGGGGCTGTGCGGCGCCTTCATGATGGCTCAAAGGACTTCATTTGCCACACTGCAACTTCAAGTGTGAGCCACTAAACTGGAGAAGCTGGAGGGGAGGGAAGGCAATGCAGAGCTGACACACAGCAGGTGCGATGATTTGATGTTGAAGCATTGCCCGTGTAAAGGCCGCATGCCATCTTCGAGTGTGCGCCACTGAGTCTGGAGAAGCTGGAGGAGAAGGAAGGCAACGCGGAGCTGACGCAGCATGTGCGATGATTGATGTTGAAGAAAAATTAGAAGTATGAAATTATTTTTTACTGGTAGTTCAGTGTGAGCTGGATTTGACGATGTTGAAGAAGAACTCAACGATTACATTCTACATGTAACTTTGTGTGGGCTGAAAAAGTTATAGAACTTGATTGTTTCAGTTTTTCAAATGCAGACACTTTCCATCCAGTACACTCAAGACCAACATGTTCAGAAGTTGTAAAGGCCACGTGCCAACTTCAAGTGCGCGCCATTGATTTGGCAACGAAGAAGAAGAGTTTGCCGCACGCCCAAGAGGATGGGCAGGAAGGCAACGCGGAGCTGACACAGCAGGTGCAGTGCTTTATTGAGACGTGGGGAGTTTTGGGGGGTCTCCATGAGAGTTCAAAAAAGAAAAAAAATGCCGGTAACTTCAAGTGTGAGCCGTTTTTCACGCATGTACCAAGCTTCGCGAAGCAGACAGGTGCCTCGCACCCAGGCGCGCGATACCATACATGCATCCCTACAGAATGGACCGCGCCCGGTAGCCTCATCTACATGCGATTGCTGCAACCAGTCATGGTCGCAGACACACACAGCCATTGTCCCCACAGAGAACACTACGCCCAGTAGCAATCACTGCGCTCGAGTATATGTGTGCGTCTGAACTCCTGTTCTGAAACTGTCATGTTGAAGACCGCGTGGCCGGCTTCGATCTGCGCATTTCCACCGTGTATTGTACTTCAAATTTGAGCTGCAGCACAGCAGCCGAATGAGGCGCCCCAACCAGTCCCGCGATACTCACAGTCATCGTCTCTTTACATAGAGCAAGCACACTACGCCCGGCGCCAGTCCCGTGCTCACGTATGTGTGTGCGTCTACACTTTGATTTGAAAAACTGTCAGGGTGAGGACCTCGCAGCCGCCGTGGTGTCGCGCAGTTGCTACCGCATTTTCCGAATGTGATGCACCCTTGCAGGCAGTTCGCGCTCACCCTTGCAGGCAGTTCGCGCTCACGAGTTGAAGTCTGCACTCCTGGTTGAAGACTGTCAGGTTGGGGACCTCGTGGTCGCCTTCAAGCCGCGCATTTGCACCATGTACCGTACTTCAAGTTTCTGCTGAAGCACGTCAAGCCGAAATGCGATGCCCCACACACACAGTCATTGTCTCAACAGAGTACACTACGCCGGTGGCAGTTCCATGCTTATGTATGTGTCTGAACGCCATGTCAAAAACTTTCAGGTGGAGGACCTCGTTGCCGCGTTTAAGCCGGGGAAGACGCTCAGCATCAACGCCAAGGTCAACGCCAAGGACACCGCTGGCGCGGCCGCAACCGCCGCAAGTGAAGTTGAAGCTGAAGCAGAAGTTGAAGAAGCGGGCGAGGACGCTGCTAGCAGCGATGCCGACGCTGGCGCCGCCGCGGCGCCCGCAGAGGCAGCGGTGAGTCACAGTTTGCGCTTTGATAGCTTCAACATGTATCACTATCCGAGGTTCACGTTAGTGTGGTAATGCCTGAGCGCTGCCTTGCAGCTGAAGAACAGAGGAGGGCTAGATGAGAGCAGGTGGTGTCAGGGTTGGAGTGACTCGCAGCTGAAGGTTTGGTTGTGGAATCACCAAGCCCGTGGTAGCTGAACGCCGCTGCCGATAGCTTTTTTTGTTTTGTCTACCACATCAGGCGGAATTGGGCGAGATGCGTCAGAGGTTGGGTTTCCATCGTCGACAGACACGTGAAAACCGCCAGCAAAGCAAGCATAGCTGCTCCTGACCCTAACTCTAACCCTAACCTAACCCTAATCCTAACCCAACCCCGTGGAGGAATCATCTGCGTTAAGGCTGGCTACGGCCCTGCTGTGCTGAACTCTCAGTCTGTTGCTGTGCGGTGGCAGTTTGCCCAGGTTGTAGGGGGTTGCTGACACAGGATTTGGTGTTGTTCGAAAGTACATTATCATTGTTGTGATGCTGGCGTCCGGCTGAGTGGTTTAAGCTGCGCACTCGTGGGGCTGACAAGGCCTTGAACGCGAGTTCAATTCCTACGGGAAGCACAGTGTGAACAGTCAAAAACAACTAGCTTCGGCAACCTATGAAAAGATGTGTGATGCCACGCGCATCTGTGCCGCCAAGTGCACAAGAAGTGGTTAGGGTTAGGGTTAGGGTTAGGATTAGGGTCAGGTTAGCCACGCAGCAGCCAGCGTCAATGACAGCTGACCTGGCCCATCCACATAGCCTGTGGTCGCTGATCTGGCCGGCGTTCGCGAGGCCAGGCTCACAGCACCCGCGTTTCCGGTCGTCTGTGATCATGCGCACTTCACCATGTAGTCTGTGTAGCCTAGCTTACAGTCTTGTACGCGCACAATGCTGATGTTTGGCGCACTGCTTAAATGTATGCATCGGTGCTGCTGTACACGCAGGAGGACTTTTACAGCTGGCAGACAGTTCGGCGAAGGTGACGTGCCGCCCCGTTGGCGCCCCACGGCAGCGGAAGAGCTCCCGATCGCCACCATCACAAATAGAAACTGCCAATTTCCTTACTTCAAGTAATTGTGTTCTCATGCGCGGACTCGTTTTGGCGCGCCTGCAAGCACGCGCTTGTGCGCATGTGCATAGTACATCTGTATGTGCATGTGTGTGAGCGTGTGTGCGCGCAATCATGTGTACATCTCTGCATCTGTGTGCGTGTGTGTCCGTGTGAGTGTGTGTGTGTGTATGTGCATGTGTTGTGAGAAAGCGTGCGCGAGCGTGCACGTCTGCATGACGTGCTCGCGAGTGCCAGCGTTCATTCATGGTCGTGATCATGAATACTGGCGACATGATCGGTTGTTTTCGGTGAATGTACAGACAAACAAACTCTTTTCATCCCGAATAGACCTTGTATTTTGAGGCTTTGTAATTATAGCGTCATGCAAATTGTCTCCTACAGATCTGATGCATCACCATCATACCTAGTGAGAGTGTGCGCCCTGCACGAGCGCGCAGCCGCGTCTCAACCCCGCGTGCGCACGGCGGACGCCCGTCGTCTGTCTCGCCTGCCCTCAGAACTCGCGCTCAGGCGCTACATGACCAAAGGTATTATAGGTGTCACTTGTCACCAGGCTCGCCAAACTGTACATAGGTATCGTGTGTCAGCGTGCGGACAAAGCCTTGACTTCTCCTGTTTGCGCCTGTGTGCTCGTGGACGCCGCGTTGTGGATCAGATGCCTGCAAGCTCGCGAAACGTCACACCCCGTGTCGTGCGCTCCGCGCGTGTGTCATTGCGGAGACGACGACACCTCCGTTCGATCGCACGTCGCGTTCAAACTCTATACGCTTTGTATTGGGCCATCTGCATCTGCTGCCAGGCTGCGGGTGCACACCATTGGCAGCCATGCTGTTGGTGATGTAAGGCATGCAAGCGATGCAAGAAGACCTTTGCTGCAGCATGATCCATGCAACATGCAGCCAAAGTCATAGGTGCACCTACCATATTCCTGTCACACACGACAATTGGAGTCATATTGAAGCGTCTGTCTGTAGTAAATTATAAGCTTAAAATTACGCAGCATGACACGAACCTTCAAGTAAGCTCATTGCCTGCTCTAACGGGCACCTTGACAGACATGTGGCCACGCGCTGCACGCATGCTAGGCGAAAAGAACTTCCAGTGCCCATTGCTCGCCCCCGTTAAGAGCGCACTTCGGATCGCGCAACGGGCGGGCATCATGCGTGGGATAGGGCCGCGCGGCAGCGGGGTTGCAGCCACCTCTACTTATGCCAGTCTTCTAGGCGGCTTGCGTGCTGTCAGAGGCGCTCTTAGAGCTAGGGTTAGCGCTGCGCGCCTGCCTGAGCTGTGGAGAGGCGTCAGATGTTTGCCTGTGGCGCCCGTGCGCACGCCATGCACTGAATGCGGCACACCTTTAACTTCAAGTTGTGCTGTTGTGGCGCCAATGATGGCAGCGGTCAGCGGTGGAACGGCGTCCGCCGCACGCGCGTCCTCGTTACGCCGCAAGCGCACGCCGACAGGCTCAACCTAAACTTGACGTGCCATCCCGGCACTACGTTGGCACCGCATCGGTGCTCAGCAGTGCAAGGGCGTCGCGCCGCTCGCCGGCGCCGCCCTTCAGTGACGCCTCCTCGTTGCGCCGCACGCCACGCGAAGCTGACAGGCTCAACTTTAACTTGAAGTGATATATGGCACGGGAGCGCAGGCGTCTACGGCGCGTCGGCGCTCAGCAGTGGAACGGCGTCGGCCGCGCGCGCAACTTGCCGGTGGCGCCCACGCGCGCGTCCTTGTACGCTGGGGCCAAGGTTCAACTTCAACTTGAAGTGCTATACGGCACGGGGCACAGCACCAATGATGGCAGCGCTCAGCGGTGGAACGCCGTCGGCCGCGCGCGCAGCTTGCCGGTGGCGCCCACGCGCGCGTCCTCGTACGCCGCGCGCAGCGGGTGGCACACGGGGTCGTAGCCGTTGGGCGCCGGCAGCCAGCGCCCGGACGGCGCGTAGGCGCCCCAGCCGCGCGCGCCGAGGCGCACGCCGCGCAGGCCGTAGTCCTGTGAGCACGGGAGCAACGAAGGGGAAGGGGGGGGGGGAGGGGTGGGGGGAGGGTACTGGCTTTTGTTTCGGTCCTTGAGCGCTAGTGGTTGGAAAAGGCATCAGGAATATGCGCCCCAGCCGGCACGCGCCGCGCGGGCCGTAGTCCTGTGAGCGCAGGAGGAAGGAAGGGGGTGGGGAGGGCGGGGGGGAAGGGTTTTGTGCTTTGTTTCCGTCCTCGAGTGCTAGTACCTCGTGTTTGGAGAAGGCATCAGGGTGGAGCTCTGAGCACGCCGCGTGGGCCGTAGTCCTGAATGGGAGGGGGAGAGAGAAGGGGTTTGGTGCAAGGGTAGGGTAATTGTGAATAATTGTGGTGCGGGCTGTGGTCCACAGACCAATTTGGGGGGGGGGGGGGGGGGGGGGGGGGGGGGGTAGCATCAGATTGCAACGGCACCGGCAGGCCATTGTCCAAGGGGGGAAAGGGGAAGACGCTGTGGATGAAAACACGGCAATGGGGGCACACAAGCAGCAGTGCCAGCGTCACAACTAGGATTGAGCATCATCAGAGTTGCGGCTCTAAGTGGATGCGCTGCAGCTGGCAGTGCCTGGCACGCTGCACAGGACTGGCTTGGAATCACAGCGACAAAAAGAAGGACAGCAGAACGAGGCAGTCGCAGAGAGGGCTCCGTCAAACTCGTGTCCTAGATGCAAGCCCCGCAAAGAATGTCTGGAGCAGTCTCTTGGTGCTGAACGGGGCTTTTGTGCAGATGCACAAGCACCGCAACAGACAACGATTACAGTGATCATGACATTGTGTGCAAGAGGCACATGTGACAGACAACAAGTATAATATTGGGGTACGATTAGGGTTAGGGTTAGGGCTACTGTCGGGCAGTGACGCATGTCAGCCAGCACAGCGGCCACAACATCTAGCATCTAGCCCCAACCGTCACCCTAACCCAACCCTCACTGCAACCCTAACCCTAATACATACCCTGTAAGTGTGTACCAGCCTACCTTGATGCCGGTGTACACCGTGTGGCGAACACCTTAATACATACCCTGGAACTGCATACCAGCCTACCTGGATGCCGGGGCCGGTGTACGCCGCGTGACAAACACCCTATTACATACCCGGAAGTGTATACCAGCCTACCTTGATGCCGGTGGGACCGGTGTACGCCGCATGGCGCTGTGTCCACCACACCTTGCTCCTCTCCAGCTTTGCCGCAGCGATTCTGGCCTGCACGCGGCCGTCAAAAATGTCATCGCTGAGGTTGTTGAATGAGCAAAACGAAGGTTGGCAGGCCTTCGCTGATGATCAATCCTCGCTAAGAATTCTGTTGCGATGCTCAGTGTGTGCGCTTCACGACCGCGCAGCAAACACAGCGCGCGGCATCAGCAGCCCGCGTGAACGACTCCACAGCGGCAACGCGGCTAGCGCTGCGGTCACAATTCAACGTTTGCTTCACCGCTTGCATGCTGCTCAGAAACAGATTGCAACACCACGCCGCCATGCGTTCGCCGCTCGAGGCGTCCTGCGCAGGCAGCGCCGCCGTCATTGATGGAGCACTGCCACCGTGCTTTTTAGTGCTAGGGTTAGGGTTAGGTCCCCCCCGACCCTCGCCGACGCAGTTGCGCGCTCGCTGCGAATGACTCGCCGCCTTGACCAGCTCGTGCAGGCACTGCAGGTTGCGCCGCACCGCGATCGCGCGGCAGCGGCGCCACCACCGCTGCAGCGCCGCGATGTTTTTATTTTGTTGTGTATTACGGTCCTCATACGTTTACTTCGCTTACTCACGCACGCACTCACTCACTCTGAATGACTCACCGCCTTGTCCAGCTCATGCAGGCGCTGCAGATTGCGCCGCACCGCAATTGCGCGGCAGCGCCGCCACTGCCGCTGCAGCACCGCTGCCGCCGCTGCCGCCGCCGCCACCGCCGCCGCACCCACGATTTTCTTCTACTTGCCAATGCTCACTGAGTCACTCACTTCCTCACTCACTCTGAGTCACTCACCGCCTTGTCCAGCTCGTGCAGGCGCTGCAGGTTGCGCCGCACCGCGATCGCGCGGCAGCGGCGCCACCAGCGCTGCAGCACCGCCGCCGCCGCGTCCTGGCGGCACGCCTGGCGCAGCGCCGTGCGCCGCAGCATGTCTTCGGGGCGCGTGTTGTAGCCTTGGAACTGTTCCACGGCATACACACAATAAGGACGTTTAGGCACAGAAACGCAGACAATGAATACAATTTATGACTGGCCGGGCAGTCTGGCGATGAGTTGGTGAGTTAGGGTCTGATTTGGAGTAGTTAAACGAGGGCAGCATGTTTTTGGGGCGCGTGTTGTAGCCCTGGAACCGTTATACGGACAGAGATGGAACGCAGATTGGCACAGAGATGCAGACAGTTAGCACACTTTGAGGGTGGCTCGGCGGCTGGTCGCATGAGTTGTTGCGCAAGTTGTTGAGTTAGGGTCCGGTTCAAAGGTGAAAAACAATGGCAGCATGTCGGGGCGCGTGTTGGAACTGTTGCACGGCACGAAATCGGGAAGCGCGTCAACGTGCATGCGCAACGTGAAGCGATGGTCAATTGGCGCACATGCATGTACCCGCAGCAGTGTCTCATGGGCGCGAGTTGTGGACCTGGAACTGGTACAAGCCGCACGAACGACAGGAACCGTGGATGCAGCACTGTCCAGATGCAGACGATTGGCACGCTGCCAGGTTGCAAGCCGCAGCAACGTCTTTTGGGCGCGTGCTGCAGCCCTGGAAGTGTTGCGCGGGCGCAATATGGGGTACCACAACCCTACGCGTAAACCTTACTTGAACCTCAGCCCTAGACCTCAGCCCGGAGCGCCGCTCGATGCCTAGCAGTCAGCGCTTGACTTAATGTACACTGGCCTACATCAATCCCTACCCCCAGTGGTAACCCTATCCCCTACCCCCAACCTTCACCCGTCTTAGGCCCTAGCCCTAGCCCTGACCCCAGCCCTAGACCTGATCCCAGACTTCACCCTAACCCTAACCCTTTCCCAACCCTAACTCCAACTCCAACTCTAACCCTTATCTCTCACCCCCGGGCGCCGTTCTATTCCCAGCAGAACGCGCTTGACGTGTATGGGGTTGTCCATGCCTAGGAGCGCCAGATCGCTGGGGTCCAGCGTGAGCAGCAGCGCTCCGTCGACGCCGTAGCGCCGGAACGCGCGCGCGTACGGTTTCAGTCCGCACCTGCAAGGGTTAGTAGCAGCATGAGTTAGAGACTAATGTGCAAAATTGTTTCAAGGGTACAAGGGTTTCAAAAGCTGATGTTTGAGCGGGAGCAGCAGCGCTCCGTCGACGCCGCAGCGCCGGAACGCGCGTGCGTACGGTTTCAGCCCGCACCTGCAAGGGTTGTTAGTAGCATTACGAGTTAGGGACCAAAGACCACTATTAATACTTTGTTGTTGCTGCGCTGGAGATGGTCGCGATTAATGCCTCATTGCCGCATAGCACGTATCCTCGGGGCTTCATGGCAGCCTGCTGTGACCATTGAATTCGTCAACTCACGCATACGTCCATTCGTTAATTCAATCATGCACTCTGACCTGCAGATACAGATGATCGTCTGATCAACGCTGCACTGCATCGTCTCCCTGCCCATACAGCAACTCAGCTCAACCCTCCACTTATGAATTCATGAATCAATTCAAAAATTCATCAATTTACAGATGAATTTATGTGCTCACCTGCGGATGAAGATGATTGTCTGATCGACGCCCCACTGCATCATGTCCACTGGGTCCCACAGCTCGCTGCCGAGGAGAACGGGCTTCGTCGCTTGCACCTCCCCGGTGATGTTGTTGCGGTATGCCTGCAAGTCAGTACAGTCGAAAACTTGGCAATAATACATCAATGATTTCCAATGATGCCAACTAAAATAATAACATGTACTGAACACGATGAAGTCAAAATACATGTCTGCACTTATAGGTCATGTCATCCGGCAAGTTGCGGCAGGCCTGCTTACCGACCCATCAGCAAGTCTTGAAATGCATCAGGCCGGTTTAAAATATCATCAGCAAGTAATGAAATACATCACCTGCAACTACGGCGGAGACTCTGCCATGCATCTCATTTGATCATCAAGACCTCTTGCACCACGACATTGGGAAGTCTGCGTTTCTGCCTGAGTACAGGGTTAGGGTTAGGGTTAGGGTTAGGGTTAGGGTTAAGATTCTTTAAGCAGGACAGCAGCGGCAGGTGAGTCAGCGGAGCCTCATCCCCATAGCGCGTAACCCCGTTAATACTCCGATGCATGTCATCAAGGACTTCATCATGTGGCTGAGAGCGTTGAACAATGTAACCTCAACCCTACACCTAGTCATCATCTACCCTCATCCTTATGCTATTCCTGATTTAACCCTGCCCGTGACCCGATGACGTAGTTGAACGGACCAAGCTCAACACACAGTTCAAACCCTAGGCGGAGCGACACCGCGATAAGGTACACAATCAGTCTCTCAGTACCGGTCACAGCAAGCGTCACTAACCCTACGGTAGCCCTAACTCGAGTTATCACAGCTCACCGGTCGGCCGGTGATGGGGTCGGACTGCAGGGAGTACACGCGGCGCACGATGTCGCGGATTTCGCGCCGCCCCTGCATGATTGCGACGTATTACGGAGCAAGCGGCGGTTACATTTATCATACTTTGAACGATGGAAACTCATCAAATTTTAAGGAGACATGCTCACTGGTCGCAAATCTTGCGTGGCTCCTGCATTAATCGCGACGTGCGGTGCAGCGGTGCAAGCGGCGGTTACATTCATCTGTTTCTGTGAACTTTGAAGTGCTTCAAAGTTATGTGCACGCATAAGTTGATGAGGAGAAAAGGCGCACAACGTCGCGGATCTCGCGCCGCCCCTGCATGCGTGCAATGTGCAGCGCAGCGGCACAAGCGGCAGTTACACTCATGTGTGTTGTGAACTTTGAAGTAGTGAACGCAAGAGCTGTCAGGGCTGCATACTTGCCCCTCGCGAATCTTACGCCGCGTCTGCGCGTGCTTGCAACGTGCACAGCTGCGGCGTAAGCGGCGGCCGCTTTCATCGTGCGTACGTGTATGTAAATGCATACGCATGTGCGTAATACATGCGTGCTTGCTGCGGATTCCGCGCCGCCCTTGTCGTAGCGCGAGAGCGCTTCGCAGCAGCGCGAGCAGCAGCCGCTTTCCTCGCGCAATACTTCTGCATAGTTGAAGATTGGTGTGCACTTGAAGAGTGTTCATGACCACAGTGCACTACTCCATCGCGAGGACATCAAACGCGCGCCGCACACGCGATTCAAGGCCCAGGCGAGCGCCCGCCGACACTTTGCAGATGCAAATGCTACTTCAAGAGGATTGTGCGCTATCGCTATCGTGCATCCCTGCATGATGCGCAGCACCGCGCAGAACTTCCGCGAGTGTGCGTGGTGAACGAGGCACCCGTCCATTCATTCATTCATTCATTCATTCATGTGTTCATTAAATCACATGTCCCCCAGTACCAACACACAGAGTGCTCTATGCATGACCACGCACCGCCGCTGCTATTCAGAAAATTTCCACTCTGGGCGCTGCCATTCATGGTTTTGTTGATTCAATCCGTTCATTCACTGCATCACGGAGTACGTGATCACGCACCGCCGCTGCCCTCCAACAGTTCTGCACTCTGAGCGCTGCCATGCTCTCATTGATTAGTTCGTTTCATTTGTCCATTCATGACATGGAAGTCCCCAAACTCTGCTCTGTTGATGACGCACCGCCGCTACCTTCCGAGGTTCTGCATTCTGAGCGCTGCCACATTTGTCAACCTGTGCATTCATCCGCTTTTGTTAAAACTAAAATTAGAATAGTTATACTTCCGAAGAAAATAAAATTACAGAGCGCATGAAATCAGCCGCTGCCCTCCAGAAGTTCTGCACTCTGAGCGCTGCCATGCTTCATTCATTCATAATTTTGCTCATTAATCCATTCATTCACTGCATCACAGAGCGCGGGTGGTTCACGCACCGACGCTGCCCTCCAGAAGTTCTGCACTTCTGAGCGCTGCCATGCTCTCAGTCATCAAGTCATCAAAAAGATCATCACTGAGGCTGCACTGTTGCGGATTACGCATCGCCGCAGTTGTCAACTAGTTCATCCATGCGTTCATTCACTGAGTCACAGAAAGTGTGATCACGCACCGACGCTGCCCTCCAGAAGGTCTGCACTCTGAGCGCTGCCATGCTCTCCGTGAGCAGCGGCCGCCAGATCCACTCGCGCCCCATCATGCGGCAGGGCTGGCTCCACCTGCATAATTAGGATTAGGGGTAGGGTTAGGGCTAGGGTTAGGGCTAGGGCTAGGGCTAGGGTTAAGTTCAGGGTGAGCATCGCCAGATCCACTCGCGCCCCATCGTGCGGCAGGGCTGGCTCCATCTGCATGGTTTTATAAAGGGTTAGGCTAAGGGCTAGGGCTAGGAATCGGGCTAGGGTTAGGGCTACTAGTAGGGGTAGGAGCAGGGTGAGCATTGCCTGATCCACTCGTGCCCCAGCTTGCGGCAGGGCTGGTTCCATCTGCCAAATGAGGGTTGGGGTGAGGTTTGGCCAGAGCTACAGCAAGGATCGGGGTCAGGGTTGAGGGTTAGCATGCCTGGGTGGCACGCAGGGTTGGGGTTACGGTTAGGGTTAGGGTTAGGCTCGCATGCGCGCAGGCACCTTTCAAGCATTGAAGCTAGAGTTAGGGATTTACTGAGAGGGCTAAATGTGACAGGTGCCCCGCTGTGCAGCTGCTGGTGGACTTGAAAGTACACTTCATGTAGGGAGAAGCTGCGCGGCGCGTTCATCCGAAGTGCACCGCAATAGCTAGGGCTGCACTCTATCGCACAAGATCGTGGACACCACCTGTCTGACCCTAACCTTAACCCTCATTGTGACTTCAACCCTACCTCCAACTTTAACCCTGACCCTAAGTCCACCCCAGCACTCCCGGCCCACTCTCTTATTTTTTGCTCTTGCGCTCATCAGACATTGTTGTCTGTGGCGAGGCCCACGCTCTTAGGGTTAGGGTTCACCTGATACTAGTTCCACTCCTTGCGGCGCAACGCCCTAGGGTTAGGGTTAGGACGAGTACAGCTTCACTGCCGCTTGGTGTGCAGGGTTAGGATGACGATGGAGGAATGCAGCAAAACGTACGCGCGGCAACGCAACGTGGCTGAGCCACCAGCCCCATCCTGCAGTACCGTGCTTCAATTGTTGACGCTCCCGCGGTCAGGGTGCGCTAACTCTAACCCTCGCCCTAACCCTAACCCTACTAACTTCACCTCACCTTGCCCTCTGCGGCAGCACCAGCGGGCTGTCGCCCTTGTAGTGGTAGTAGAAGCGCTGCACGGGACACAAATGGCGCAAGGAGCAGGCTGAATTGAGGTTACCGGTAGGGTCGCGGTCGACAATGGGGCGAGGGTAAGGGTTAGGGTTAGGGTTAGGGTTAGGGTTAGGGTTAGGATGAGGCAGCGCACACACCGCAAAACAATAGTACAGCATACTCGATCAGTGTGGCGTGGCGTCAGACCCAGACTTTGGGGTCTGAGCAGCTAAAAACAAATGTCGCAATGATAAGGCTGAAATGAGGTCACTGGTAGGGCCAAGATCCACAAGGAGGTGAGGGTTGAGGCAATGCACACACCGCCAAAGAATACTTTAAAGTAAAATGCATCAGATCCAGGATTTGGGGGCCGCGCAGCTCCACAGCTGGGCCAGGCATGATTTCTGTTGAGTGTCAGTTCTGAGTCATCATACGAGCCGCCTGCCAGATGACGTGCTTTCCCTCAGCATTTCGAGGTGACCTCAGTTTCGCGGTCAGGGAGAAGATTTGTCATGGTCGGCGACTGCGCTGCTTGCAGTGACGTGCCCCAGCCTTGAAGTTAATTCTCATAAATATTTGAGCATTGTGCAAGCTCCGCAACCACTTGCTTCACATCAATGCCCCCAGAATAATGGTAACAAAATAGTGTTTTCTTGTGCGCCTTGCATGGTGTTCTCCTTGCTTGTGTTTTCTTGTTTTTGTTTCCTGAAAGGTCTCAGTTATTGTGAAATCCGCAGTAAATTAAGAACAAATACCATAGAAGTAGTGATAATACTTGCTGAAGCAATGAAATGCAGCTGGCTGCGAGGCCTCCCTCCATGATTCACACGCTCTTGCACCGTGGTGGACAGTTGTACGCTGCTGCGATGCATGCACGCACACATACCGCATTCGCCGTGGGTTAGGGTTAGGGTTAGGGTTAGGGTTAGGGTTAGGGTCAGGGTTAGCCCTAACCCAAACGCCGTGCCGCCACTGACGCTTTCACAGTGCTGCCGCCAACCCTACCCCTACCCCTAACCTAACCCTAAGATCATGGTGCTGCCTCAGCACGACCGCAGAGGGAACAGCTGCACTCACTACGCTACTGCCACCGTACCCCTGACTTTATTTCCATGTGTCCCTCGACAGGTCCTCACGCTTTTTCTCACTCCTCACCTATCTCTTAGCCCTAACTCCTACTGTCACATTGGCCCTAGCTGTAATCCGCTGGGTTGGGGCTAGGGCCAGGCCCCGCCACGGCACAGCGCAGTTGGAGCTGTGAACCCGCCCCAAACCTCTTTCTCACACAGTTGACGAGCAGCTGACACTCTCTGCAACAGCACACTTTTCAGACTTGGCACGGAATTGATAGAATTGATGACTCTTGAAGAAATGTTTTTATAAATATAGTGTATGTTGTGTAACCTGCATGCTCTTTAAATATGCCACAAAGAATGGTTCGTCGCACTACTTGCACGCAGGCAACATGCAGTGAGCTCGGGTTTTGCACGGGGCTGGCATGTGTAGGTATCCTGCACCGTTGAGCAGGTACGGGTATGTATGGGACTGGTATGGGTAGGTATGGAGTTGTGTGGGTAGGTATGGGGGTGGCATGGTAGGTACGGGGCTGCTATGGGTAAATATGGGGCTGGCATGGTACGTATGGGCTGCTATGGGTATGTATGGGGCTGGTATGAGTAGGTATGGGGTTGTTATGGGTACGCAGATGCAGAGCGGTCATGAGGCGCACCTTTTCCGCGGGGGAGTAGATGCGGTCCCAGTAGCGGCGCAAAAGGTTCCTGGCGCGTTCCCTCGCACGCCAGTTCCTGCGCGCGTTCCGCAGCAACGCGTAGATCACACATCAGCCAACGCATAATGTTATACACTGCTCTAGAGTATCGTACGTGTGTCTGAGGGTGGTCGGCACCGACGGTGACGCCTGAGCAACCCCAGCCGCAAGCCTGGGCCTAAACCTTGATGTAACCCTTACCCCAACCCTGACTTTAGTGCCCATCAAGCGCCAGTTCCTGCGCGCGTTCCGCAGCAGCGCGCAGACCACACATCAGACTCAACACAGAGACAACCCCTCGATATCGTTGTCATGAAACTATAACGCACTCAAAGACGAGTGCTAAGGAGTAGATGGTCAACCAGTTCAAAGTTCTTTTTGAATTTGCTTGAAATTCTCCTTTTATTCAAAAAAGCAATGCCAGTTCCTGCGCGCGTTCCGCAGCAGCGCGCAGACCACACACCATGTGCGCCTAAGCTTATGAAGTGGTACAAGGATTTCTAGCACTCACGAGTGCCTGAGCCGAAAGCGTCAGCGATGTCGCAGCAACGCGCAGATCCCACATCAACGCACAATGTCATACGCATTGATACCCAAAGATATTGTACGTGTGCTTGAAGGTAGTCAAGTTGCACAACTTAAGTTCTTGTCGGCTAACCCTAGCCCTAACTCTAACCCTAAACCCCTGGTCGACCCTAGCCGAAACGGGCCTAAACCTAGACGCAGCCCTTGCCCCAAACCTGACCTCGTGACTTTGATGCGCATTGTGCAGCTCTCACCCTGTGGCACTGTCGGCGCCGGGGTGACCACAAGCGGCAGCACTTGAGCTGGCAGCCGCATTCAGGGCCTGCGTTCCATTCAGGTTGAAGTACCATTCACCAGCACAGCGCAAAAAGTTGAAGTACCATTCAGCAGCACAGCGCATCACGCGATGCATGAACACAGGCCGGCTATACAGCAACACGTCAATTGTGGCCCGCCGCGAGGTCCGTGCTCGAAGCTCAATTCAAGTAGCTCACCCTAGGCAAAACTTCAAGTTGACGTACCTGTGGAGCTGCTGCATCTTGAATGCCGCCTCGTCTCTTGTCAGGAACGGTCTCAGTTCCTCGGAACCCAGAACGCGCGGCTTGTGCCATGACACCTGCCGACACCGTAGGGTTAGGGTTAGAGTTAGGGTTAGGGTGAGGGTTAGAGTTAGGGCTGGTGACATGGCATGAACGCAGGAAGGTTTAGGGTTTCTTGAATGCCTCGTCTCTTGTCGGGAATGGTCTCAGTTGCATGGAACCCAGAAAGTGCGGCTTGTGCAATGACACCTTGCAAAGGACAAAACCGGCATACTATTGGTGTGCAAGAGCCTCAGAGCGCTGCAGATTTTGTGAGGGTACATCAAGGGCGCGTACATGCCTTAGGTCGCTGCAGCTAGATATTCAAAAATCAAGGACTCAACAACAACTCAAAGGAACAGGGGGGCAAGCAGTGAGGATGCGCACTGACCTTAACCCAGTTCAGTGACACCCACTGCCCTTGCCAACTGAAGGGCTCTCTTGCGCGCGTGCTGACCTGAGCTCTCCGCACATTGCAGCGGCAGTGTTGATGGTTTTGTTCGGAGCCGCCTGCTCTGGAGCTCTCATTCACTCAATCACTCATTTACTCAATCACTCAGGCACTTGCCCGGATCGAGTGAAGCATGGTACTGCACCCACAGCAACTCACTTGGTGACCCACTCACTCAGCAACTCTTTTACTTGCCGTTTGCTCGCTTTGTTAGCACAGGGCAACAGTAGCAGTGCAACGGCGCTCTTTGGAGCCTCACACATTTTCGTATGTGTTGCACTCACTGACTCACTCACTCACTCACCTGCCCTGTCCGTGTGAAGCAGTAGTCATTGCGGATGCTGCTTGGAGCCATTGAAGCTGTTCCACTGCTCGCACGGCCGCTTCGGCGTGCGCGCTGTCGTGGATCCGCTGCACTCATTGACTCATGTACTCACTCACTCACTCACTCGTCCTCTCCGTGTGAAGCAGTGGTAGTGCCCGCACCGCTTGGAGCTGCAGAAGTGCTACCACTGCTCGCGGCCATTAGCACTCAACTCACTGATTCACTCACTCACTCACCCGCCCTGTCCGAGTGAAACAGTAGTAGTGCCGGCGCCGCTGGGAGCTGTAGTAGCGCTGCCACTGCTCGCGACACCGCCGCCGCAGCAGCCGCCGCGCGCTGAGAAAGCGCATGAACCCCTGTGCACACACAGCGACATTGCAAAGTCAAGCCGAAGACAATGACAAAGTTGTAAATTCGCGAGGTTTTGCACTCCATGGTGGAAGGTTGGAGGCACAGATCAGGCATGGTAACCCAACCCTGACCCTAACCCCAAGTTTGAAAAATACAATCATTTCGTTGTGAGGAATCGCGTGAACCCCATGTGCACGCACGGCAACAACACCAGTGAGCACTGCTGCCACCAAAGAAAGAAGAAGAAATAATTGTTGTGAAAATATTCCACCATGATGCAATCCAGAGATGTCAAGAGGGGGAAACAAGTGCCACGTTTCGGGTCACCACTCCGTGTGCGGAGATCACACTGACCAGACCCTCCGCTGAGGAAGCGCATGAACCCCTGCACGCGCGCAACGACACCGCACAGATTCAAGCTTTGCTGCAAAGTACCAGCTATTGCACAGCAATGGCCCACACACCAGGTTTTGCACTCCGCGATCGGAGATCGGGGGCACCGATCTCGCGGGGTAACCCTAACCCTGACCTTAACTCTGAGTCCTCAAAATATGATCCTGTTGAGGAAGCGCATGAACCCTGCGCACGCACAGCAACCATACCCGTTTCAGCACTGCTGCCAAGAACCTCATTTCAAACAACACACCAGCCAGATGCTGCTGCCTCCCGTGGCGGCAGAGCGTCGCACGATGGTGCAACCAGGTGATGTCGATAGGGGAACGTGTGAGCACTGCTGCCATCAAAGAAGAAGGAGAAATTGTTGCTCCACGATGAAGCAATCAACTTGAATCAAGAGGCGTTAACAGGGGAAGCGAGTGCCATGTTTTTGGGTGTTGACTCCGTAAGTGGTGATTGCGTACAGACCAGACCCTCCGCTTCAGTCTGAGCGCTGCTGCCATGGACCAGATAACACACACACGCTGTATTCAGCACGCAGCGGCTTTAGGCAGAAATGATGGCGCGGGATGCGGAGCCGCTTCACATCCTAACCTTAACCCTATAACCTAACCCTAACACTAACCTCGGCGAAATGCGGTCAGTCTATCATACCTTTGAAGTACGTGTGTATGCACTGGCCCTGTTGATCCTGTTCAAGACGTTACTCCGCAGATTCTCAGTTTTGTGGAGTCGTGCGACAAATGGCACGCATACTTTACATACAGCCACGTCGCAGCCACGTCGATCAACGGAGCTTTTTGCACTTCAGACGACAAAACCAGCCACAGAGAACATGTAATATGTTCAGTTCAGCACTTTGACGTGTACCGCTGGCGCAACCAAGAGTATACCCTACATACCTGCACTTTGAAAGCTGCGCTGTCCATCGTGAGCTTGCTGAGCTTGGAGCGCTTGTGCGCGTGGTACGCCTTGTTGACGGCGTTGCAGTGCCGGTACTCATCGCACTCGCGGCACAGGAAGCCGCACCTGTGCGCATGTGCATGCATGCAGGTAGGTAAGTATACACAGGAAGCTGAGGTAGGAGCCAGCGGCGTAGGAGTATGTGTGCATGTGCGCAAGTATGAAAACACTGTGCAGTGCCGGTACTCATCGCACTCGCGGCACAGGAAGCCGAACCTGCATGCATATGCATACATGTAAGTGTGTATACACAGGAAGTCGCAATTGTGGGGGACACAAGTATGGACGTGTGTATGTGCGCATGTATGAAAGCACATGCCGTGCTAGTACTCATGGCATTCGCGCAGTGGGCTGTGATGGCTGACCAAATGAATGAATTCACAAATGTATGAGTGACGATCTTCACGTTCAAGCCGGTGGTTCTAGTTGCTTGCCTGCCTGCAAGGCACTGCGGCATACATGACTTTTAGACATCGATTGACGCATCTGGGTAGCTGCACTTTGACGCTTGTGACTTAGTCCTTTGGTGGCTGCACGTTGGCCCTGAAACACTCGGCGCCTGATCATAGAGTCCTAAACACATACACGCATACCCTGTCAATATGTTGCATTCAAAACAATGACGTTGTGCGTGTATGCTGGTTTACTGGCTTGCCTGTCCGCTGAGTCAAGCCCTATACACATATAATAGCCTATTGATGATCATATACATACTGGTTTACTGGCTTGCCTGTCTGCCGGGCAGTGCAGCTCTGCAGTCCTCTCCGCGCAGAAGTCACATGCTGCAGGCACATACATACATACCAGGGAAATCAGGCAATCCTTCAATCAATTGATTACAACGGACGGTGTCAGCGCCACCAGAAAAACGCGTGTGAGCGATAGCAATGGCTTTGAGCTCATGAACTGGTATATGCTGATGGTCCCAGGAGGCAGGATGTCTAATGTGTCCATCAGGCAACCATTGATCACAACGGACAGCGTTATCGGTAAAGCACGCGTGAGGGATGACTACAGTTTTGAATGAATTCATGGACTTGTGTATCTAAGGGTGCCCAGGGAGGCCGGATGTCCGGCGTGTTCCTAGGGTTCGCATTGAAAGCAATTCGAATCTGAGTATTGATCGCAATTTGAATTGCATTCTACAATGCTTTTTGCACAGCAGTGGTAGTCTGCACACCGGCCAGGAAAGCAGGGCGCCATGGAATTTTGTCTAGAGCGTCGGTGCCGCTGAAAGAGCGTGCTTGCGTGATGCCAGCAATTTGATGCCGAGCAGCCCATGATAAAATCTGCGCTTAAAGTTCATTGCCTTGCACAGAGATTGCAAGGATGCGTTCTTCATTTCTACCTGTCAGTTGCAGCCAAAGCTGGCACGGAGAGCAACTGAGGCTTCTGCACAGTCAAACTACCGCTCGCAGTACTAGGCGTATGCATGCATCGAGCGGTCCGTGGCGAGCGGATAGCCTCTCTGCAAGCGCTTCGTGATACTCCCTCTGGGAAAGTCACGTTGAGAGTTCGACAACCTCAGCATGCAGTCGAACACTGTTCTTCTTACACCTACTACCAGAGCTGGCATGGAACCACTTCGGCTAGTATCAGCATAATGCTGCACATCGCGCAGCATCAAAGTATCTCGAACAGGGGCGATAATGCCTAGACAGACAAGTTCAAGACATCTTGAAGTGATGCTCACAGGTGTCTGTACCTTTGCCAAACTCGTACGGCACTCCATTGATGCTCAAAGCCAGCTCGATCTTGGCCTTGTGCCGCCGCGTAGCCCCCTTAGCCCCTTTGTTGAACAGGTCGTCCTTCCCGCGACGCATCGTGGCGTGTGCCCTCGCCGCAGGTACGCTTGTATAGCGCTACGGACGCTGCGGCACTACTGCTGCTGCTGCCGCCGCTCCCAGATCGTGATGGTGAGTTCGATCGCGAATGCAGTGCTCATGTTCATCACACCCATCATAGATACACAAACCCACATCAATCAGAACTTCAATGCCGTTTCTGAAAACGTAACGTTCGTGCATGTTGTCAGGCGCAAGCAGAGGTAGCGATCAATAGTCCACCAGCGACACCACAACAGGTCTGGAGTCATGCCAACAAGGTAGAATGGTTGCTTCTTGCTGCGCCTCCCTTCCTGCCATTCCGAGTCATGCTGAAGGCACGGCGGTGGCGATGCAGCGCGGCGGCAACATGCTCGCAGCTGAAAGAAGCGGCGGCGGCGGCGCAGGCGGCGTGTCGCTGCCCTGCATCAGTGGCGCTGCGTCTGTGCTGGCGGCGGGAGCGGAGAAGGTGATGGTGCTAGTGAGGGTGCGGCCTCTGCCTGATGGACAACAGCCAGGGTGAGCAAAAGAACATGTTTCTAAAGTTTTCCTACATTTCGGGAGCGCTTTGTCAATATAGACAAAGGCAGCGGGCCACGGTGCTTCTTTTGCAGGTTGATGTCGATACAGATATTGCCCGGGATAAGTGTGAGTGACGTTGGTGTACGATAGAAGGCCTGGTCAAACGTGGAGTGTTCTTCATTATCGCAAGAAGACACGTGCACGCCAACACGCAGCATTCCACCCTCGTCACCCCGTACCAGCACATTGAGGGACCACAAGAATCAGCAGGCTGAGTGTTGGAGCCAAGACTGTTGGGCCGTGAAGATGTGATTATGTGTCACTGCCCCGCGCACACACACGAGTCACCAGCGCACAGGGGTCACGAGGCAGAGCCCGGCGCCAACTGACAACAAACGCATGCCGATGAGCCTCTGTATGATCTCGGGCGGACTGACAACGACAGACACGATACCAAAAGGAGTAGCAAGCATGTGCGCTACATGCATACCATGTGTCACCGCCCCGCGCACACCCGATGTCACCATCGCGCAGGGGTCACACCGGCACCAACCGGCTGCGGAACACGCGATGGCATGCCTCAACGCTCGACGAGGCCGACCAACAAACACAGCTACAGCATTGGTGCAGTTGCAGATTCTTGTGCCACTTCATACATACCGTACCCCAGGCAGTCTCGACACCAGCTGCGCTGCGCCCCTGCCCGGCGCATGCCAGCACGAAACGTGGCCACCGACTTCAACTTCTGGCCTAGCGACGCAGCAGCACTCGGCGCCAATCAGCAGTTGAACCTGGCAGTGTCGCGCGCGCCACTGTGCACTGCTGGGCACGGCTGAGCAATTGCGTTGAGCGCTGCTGTGTGTGACCCCCCTCCTCTCCCCGCTTCCTTTGCATCGCACCTGTACCGCTGCTTCTTGACATGCCGAAATAGTAGCGAGGTTGAACAATGCTGTTATCGAGCAATCATGACCCCCCCCCCCTTCAAGCACGGAAACACTGCTGCGCACCGTTGCACACACACACCGGTTCAAGCTGAGCACTGCTGAAAACGCGCGCAGGTCGCTGCGTGCGGACGCGGACGGCAGAACCGTCGTCAGCGGTGCGCGGCGCGGCAGCGGCGGCAGCGGCGGCGGCGGCGGCGGCGGCGGCGGCGGCGGCGGCGGGGAGCTGCGGCTCGCGTTCGACGGCGCGTTCGGCGCCGGCGCGACGCAGCGCGACGTGTATGCGGCGGTGGCACCGAGCATCGCTGTCGTGACGCGCGGCGTGAACGCGACGGTCATGGCGTACGGGCAGACGGGCAGCGGCAAGTCGTACACCATGCTGGGGCCGCCGCAGCCGGCGAATTGTGCGGGGGGGGGCAGTCAGGTGAGCGCATGATCCAAGCACAACCGGCAAACAAGCTATCATGCAAGAGCGGGCAGCAGCAAGTCGCACACGATGCTGGGGCCGCCGCCGGCGACTTGTGCGGGGGGGGGCGGCAGTCAGGTGAGTGTGTGATCGACGCTACAACGGCAGCATTAATCTCCATCATGACTGCAACTAGTTTATTTATGTAGGATCGGGCAGCGGCAAGTCGTACACCATGCTGGGGCCGCCGCCGCCGGTGAGTGGCAGTCAGGTGAGCGGCGCATGATCCTGAACCTGCCATGCTTATTATAAACCTGACCTCTACTACGTCAACTCTGAGGGGGTGGACATGCGGCGGTGTGCATAGATGGGCAGTGAAAACTCGTGCCTTGACGTACGCAATGCTTGGGCCGCCGCCGCCGGTGATGTGCGCGGGGGCGGGGGGGGGCAGCCAGGTGAGCGTGTGATCTTGACGCTGCCATGCATTATCGTAACCCTGGCCCTACTACTTGAGCCTCAAGGGGGGCAGCGAGCGGATTGGCGGAGGTGCGATTAGATGGGCAGCAGAAGGTGGTGCTTTGAAGTACACGATGCTGGGGCCGCCGCCGCCGCCGCCAGTGATGTGTGCGGGGTGGGGGAGGGGCAGCCGTCAGGTGAGCGCGTGATCCAAGCCATGATGTCAATCCTCAATCAATGGTGGCAACTGAGTTATCATGCAAGACCACCGCTCAGCACCTGAGCACGCGGTACAGGAACGGCGTGTGCGCGGCGGGGGCCGCAGAACCGGCAGTACCGGCAGCGCTGCCCTCCAGCAGCATCTGTTAAGATAAGGGCACTTTCAACTGTACCAAAAGGCATGCGTGCTACCTGGTCAGACTTATAAGCCAGATAGTCAGTTGCCGCACAAGCGCCCCTACCTCACACATCTGCAGCACCAACAGCACCAGCAGCAGCGCTGCGCAATGCTCCTCGTCGTACATCCACCCTCAGCACCTGAATGCGCGCTGCGGTGTCGGCTCGCAAACTTCACATTGCGAAGTCCCCGCGACCTCGCGTCTGCGCACACACAAACACGCGCAGCAGTGCTCACCACCTGCGACGCTGCTCAGCTCCCGATGTCTCTGCTCTAACACACACAATGCCTGCAGCCAGCACCGACAGCAGCAGCGCTCGACAACAGCAGCGCTCAGGACGGCAACGCTGAGGGCATCATACCGCGTGCCGTTGCCGACCTCTTTGCGATGCTGGAGGCGGCCCGCTCCAACGCAGGCCCTGCCGACGCCCCGCCGCCGCCGGCGCCGCCATTGGCAGCTGCTGAGGCAGGCGGTGCGGCAGCGGAAGCGGCACCGGCGGCGGCACCAGCACTGGCGGCTGCAGCGGCGGCGGCAGCGGCAGCTGCTAAAGCTGCAGCAATGGCCGCGGCAGCAGTGGCGCCTGCACCGGCGGCTGCGGCGGCGGCGGCGGCAGCAGTTGCGCAGCTGAGGCAGACGGCTGCTGCGGCGGCGGGGGAGGTGGTGGCTGCTGCAACTGTAGGAGTAAGAGCGTCGGTGGTGGCGGCAGCAGCGACATCGGAGGCGGCAGTGCCACCAGCAGCGGCGGCGGCGGCAGCGGCAGCGATGGCGGCGGCGGCGGTGCAGCTGCGGCAAGCAGCGGCTGCAACGGTGGCGGAGGCGGTCGCTGCTGCGGTGGCGTCTGTAGAGGCCAGAACGCGTAATGTTGCTACTACAGCATCGGCGGCGGCAGCGGTGGCGGCAGATGCATCGGGGGCGGTCGTGCACGCTGCGCCAGCAGGTGTGGAGTTGAGAGAGGCAGACGCGGCAGCGGCAGCATCGGCGGCAGCAGTGGCGGCAGCAGCGGCAGCAGCGCCGGAGCACGGCGGAGATGACGCGGCGGGCGGCGGCGAGTGCTGCGCGTACACAGTGCGCTGCTCCTACCTGCAGATCTACAATGACAAGGTGCGCAGGGGGATACTTCAAACCCATACTTCATGCAGTGCGCCCTCGCATGCATTGCCGTTGAACGTTGTGGTTTCGGCTAGAGCGCCTGAGGAAGGGGGGGGGGGGGGGGGCAGTTATCGAACACTTATGTTAATTGAGCGCTGCACACCATGTTCCGTCACATGTAACCTAGTGGGTCAGGCCTAGGGCTGGGGTTGCGGGCGGCGGTGCACCACCCACCCTAGTCGGCAGCAGGCCTGCAAATCCATCAACGGACGACGCAGTAGTTTCGAGAAGATTGCGCCTGTTTCAATGGGCGTGTGCCTGACCGTTTGGACAATAAGCCCTGTTGGCACTCGTGGCCTATCAAGCTTGGCCCTAACCCTAACCCTCTGCATCTCCCGCCTGCGTCATTGCTCTCTCAAGGACGTGCCAGGACCACCTGAATGCTGCCGCTACGGCTGCCCGTCCCTGCGTTCCAACACTTTCCATGCAGTCCAGCGACTGTATATACTTCGAAGTATATATATACTCAACTTACTGACCAATTCTTCAATTCTTGGTGCAGATCTACGACCTGCTCTGCGACGGCGGCCTGAAGCGCCCCCTGCCGCTGCGCGCTGCAACCGCTGCCGGCGGCGGCGGCGGCGGCGGCGGCGGCGGCAGGGGCGGTGCGCCTGCGGACGGCGGCGTGTACGTGCGCGGGCTCAGCGAGTACAGAGTGGCGCACCCGGGGGACGTGGCGGCGCTGCTGGAGCAGGTGACGCTCCCATCTTCAGACGATGCAAGCTTCAACTGATGCATACTTCAACTGACGCTCAAACTTCTCAACTTTTAGTAAACTAGCATCCAGTTTGGCGGCCGCAGCCGCGTCGTTGCGAGTGCTGAAATGCAGTGTGTGAAGTTCCACGCGAGGCCTCGTCGACGGTCGGTTTGCGTATACGTGTGGGGGGGGCAGGGAGATGGGGGGAGGGGGGGGGGGGCGGTAGCACTGCTCAACACAGGTGGAGCTCGCGTAACTGTGGTACCAACTGCCGCATGAACCCCCCTCGACTTTCTGTGTATTCCAATTCAGTTTGGCGGCTGCAGCCAAGACATCGTGAGTGCTCAATGGCAGTATTTGAAGTTGCACGCGAGGCCTTGGCAGTGGCCGGATTATTGGGGGGAGGGGGGGGGGGGGGCGGGGCGGTGGCACCGCTCAACACAGATGTGCGCTCGCACGGTGCGGTACACCTCGAGCGCGAATTGTATCTGGCTCTCAGAAGCACTTCCGTACCGTACCGCAGTTGCGGGAGCTGCGGAGGTGTGTATATGATTGCAAGTCTCGGCGGACGCGAGGGGACATTCAGCCATGGCGAGCAGTGCTCTGGGAAGCTCGCCAGCTGTACAGAAGAATAGAATATGTGGTGGCGTTGCTCTCAAAGAGAGTGCAGAGTCGAAGTTCCTGAAGTGCTGTCGGCTGAGGCGCTGGCTTGGGCCGCTCGTGCGCGCAGGCGATGGCGATTCCTGGGCCAAGTCGATGATGCTCAGATAGTCCAGGTCTTGTTGCTCCATATTCCACACCTGTTTCGATGCATCCTTCTATGAAACAGTGAAGAAGTATGCGCGCTCGCGTGCACCTTTGTGCGCCCGTGCTTGCTCTCTGTTGCACACCTGCGCTGATTAGGGAGCACACGTATGTACCTGGCAAGGGGGGTACGTATATGTGTACGCATTCTAATTGTCAAGGGCGAGCGCGACCGCGCAGTGTGCGGCACTGCCACCAATGCGCATAGCAGTGCAAGCCGATTAGGCTGCTTGGCAAACACAAGCGAAGAAGCTGTCCCTTGAGGGCCATCACGAAAATGTTAGCTTGCGAAGAATTTGTCGCAGAGCTGCACATCTAAGCTGACAAAGGTATGCATGTATGCTGTTGTTTGGCCAGGGCACGCGCAAGCGCGCCTTGCTCACTATAACCCTAACCTTAATTCTAACCCTAACCTTAGGTTGCTTGTAACCGAAAGCAAGCGAGCAATCCCTTGGGCCGTCGCGAAATCGGCAGCTTGCGGCTGAGTCGCTGCAGAGCTGCACACCCGGGCTGACAACGGCATGTTTGTATGCTGTTGTTTGGTCAGGGCGCGCGCAACCGCGCCGTACGCGGCACCGCTGCCAACGCGCACAGCAGCAGGAGCCATGCAGTGCTGCAGCTGCGGGTGGAGGTAGAGCTCTGGTAAGCTCGCATTGATTTGATTCAAGTACTTGCATCACGCACGTCTAGGTGTGACCACGGACCTGGGATTTTACACAGGTGCAGGGCTACGCACATTGGAGTGATTCTCCCTCGAGCAACCAAATCTGGCGCCGCGTAAGATGAAACGGTCTAGATAGTGCGCACAACAGATGCACGTGGGAATTGATGCAAGCAGTGGTAGGCTCACAATGGTATGTAGGTAAATGTATCAGCAGCCGCGCCGCTCTGCAGCTGCGGGCGGAGGCGGAGTGTGGTGAGCCCACTGCACACAAGCGCACATAAATGTGATCGTGCGCAATGTAGGATTAGGGTCAGGGTCAGGGTTAAGGTTGGGGTCAGGGGTCAGGTTCGTAAGTGTGCTGCGCATGTACCCGGCACACATATGATAGGAATGTACACAAGCTGGCCAGTTGTTGTGTCATGCCTCTCTGCGTGTGTTTATGGGCCTGCACCAGCTTATCGCGCAAACGCGGAGGAGAGGTGGACGTAACCCTGCTTCTAATTCAAACTCGAACCCTAACTCGAGCGAGTCTGTCGGACGATGCTCGAGCGACACCGGATTTCGTGCAGCTTGTGAGTGATGAAACACATTCTTTTCTGTTTGTCGTCAACAGTAAATTCTGCGCGCTTCAACCCACGCATGCCTGTGGCGCTCGTGTAGTTTGCTCAGGGTAAGGGTAAAAAAATAGGGTAAGGGTTAATCCACAGACAACATGACATGCACAGAACAGCGTCAGGAGGTGTGTGTGTTTGTGCGCAGAGATAGGGCCACGGCTAGGCAACAGCACACGACAGTACTGCTGCTGTATTCGACGCACGCCACCGCGCATGCCGCCGATGCCGATGCACACAAATATCGACCGAGACACCCAAATTGCGATCACTGCCACTCAGCAAAGTGGCACATCGTTCCAGCATAACCCTCGCGCAAATCACATTGTGATCTGACCGTCCGGAACGAGGCAGCTACGAGCACCAGCATATGTGAACCGCTTGTGCGCACTGATGACGATGCTGGCAATGAGGCATGCTGACATGTAACCCCCCCCCCCCCCCTCCTGCCCCCCCTTGTGATCTCCCCTTGGCAACCCCCAGGAATGAGGAGGCGGGGCGCTCCGCAGCAGTGCTCCGCCGCGCCAAGCTCAACCTCGTGGACCTGGCCGGCAGCGAGAGGGTGAGGGAGACCCTAACCCTAGCTCAAATGCCATCATTTACGGCCAGGCTTAGGTTAGGTTAGGGTTAGGGTTAAGGTTAAGTTTAGGGTTGCACCGTGCGCGCAGACGCTGCACAATGCGCTTGAGCGTGGGGAAGTGCACGGCACCATAGCATGCCTAGCGTCAGGCGCATGCGCGTGCACGCCGCGCGCGCTGTGCGCTCGATCGCGTATGAAGGGGGGTCCAAACGCTGATCAGGGTCAAAGCTAACCCTGCTTAGCTTCGGGTTAGATTTGGGGGAAGGTTTCGGGTTGGACCGCGCGCGTGGACGCTGCGCACAACGCACTTGAGTATAAGAAAAGGTTAGGGTTAGGTCAAAATTAGGGTTAGGGTTAGGGTTAGGGTTAGGGTTAGGTTTGGGTTAAGGTTAGGGTCAGGGGGGGTCCCGAATCCTTGATCCAATCCTGCACCAAGCCCTAACCCCGCTCTCACGCTTACCCTAGGCACGGGACCTAAGTCAGGCAGCGACAGCGCTCGCAAAGTTGAGGCCGGGCAGACACCAGCACTGGCTGCCTGATGTAGCAAACCTGGTCCGCAGCGAGAGGGGGCGCGACGTGCAAGTGTCTTAGGGTTGGGGTGAAGATTAGGATTAGGATTGGGGTCATGTTTAGGGTGGTTAGGGTTAGGGTTAGCAGCGCGCGCTCTCGTCTTGGTGCATCCCGCTCGTCTGACGGCGAGCCCCCTGGCAGCAGCACACACGGCTTGCGGCCCCAGCGTCTGCGCCCTCGCCCAAATCAAGCCCCGACCCTCAACGAGGCACATCAACTTTGCCTCAGGGCGCGCTGCCACTGCTGCTGCTGCTGCTGTGACAGATGAGCGCATTGGAGGAACCCCCTCAGGCGCCCCGGCGGCGGTTCAGCGACAGCGCCACAAACATTGCTGCCGCCGCCGCTGCCGCTGCCGCCGCTGCCACATCTTCAGCTCTCAAACTAAACCTAACCCTAGCCCTAATCTAGCCCTGACCCTCAAGGAGGTGTGTCAATCTCACCTCGAATCGCGCTGCCGCTGCCGCTATGACAGATGAGCGCATTGGAGGAACCCCCTCAGGCGCCGCGGCGGCGGTTCAGCGACAGCGCCGCAAACATCACCGCCGCCGCCGCCGCCACTGCTGCCGCTGCTGCCGCCGCCGCCGCGCCGCACCTACCGCTGCTGCGCGGCGCCAGCGGCGGCAGCGGCGGCGGCGCGCGCGGCAGCAGCAGCGGCAGTGCTCAGAAGGGAAACCCTACTTCAAACCCCACCTCAAACCCTAGAAGCGAGCTCGTGCGCATCAACTCCAGCCTGAGCGCGCTGGGCAACTGCGTCGCGGCGCTGGGAGAGGTGAGCTCGATTTCGTAAATGAACTTTTGGTGAGCTTGAATGAATTCATTAATGGGATTCTGGTGAGGGTTGACATTTGAGGTCACGACTAGGGTTAGGGTTTGTGCGCATCGGCGCGCGCAGGCAGTTTGGTCGCTGCTCTTTAAGAGCTACGCCAAGACCTACCTTGTCGTGCCTCAGGGTCTGGGTTTGGATCAAGAAAATGATCATGAATGAGCATCAAAATCGGAGTTGCATTTAGGCGTATTGCGCATGAGATCCTGCCTGAGCGCGCTAGGCAGCTGCATCGCGGCACTGGGAGAGGTAAGCCGGAACCCTCTCCCGTGTCAGGATTGGAATACACATGGTGAACGCAATGGAACAGCCCAGGGCCCCCTTGCCGCTTGACATCAGCACACAACGCGGGGACGGCCCATGCTGTCCTGTCCCTGCCACCTTTGCACTGTGCGCATTGAGACCAATGAAAGATACATCTTACAGTATTGAAGGATGATGTTTGTCACGTCACACCCTGTGCAGCAGTGCCTTAGGGTAAGGGTTAGCAAACACGCCCATCAGCATGCGCTCTCCAAGCAATTGCCTGCTGCGCACTGCTTCAAGTCCGGAGCGTCTGACCTCCCATGAAGCACGTGCCTTGTACAACCGGAGGCTGCACCTGCATCCCAACCGTAGATAGCTTCATGAGGCAGTGACTGATTGTGTATGCTCCCACTAGGCAAAGCGTGCACGAACTCAGTATGAGCATATGTGTTGCATGCGGCGTGGTGCAGAATAGGGTGTCCACCTCTCGAGCGCAGGTACATGAAGTACAGCGATCTACTTGAATCGCGGAGCGTCTCACCCGTACCCGATTTCAACTCTTGCGTGCGCAGGCGGGGCGGCGGCACATCCCCTACCGCGACAGCACCCTCACGCGCCTGCTGCAGGTGAGTCTCGCGCGCTGAGCATTGCTGCCTCAGATGATGAGCGCTGCTGCTCTCCTGGCTCCTGCTCATGTATCGCTGTACCGCTCCCACTTCATCACGCAGAACCATATGTATTGCTCTTGAAAACGATGGTTGACTTGGGCGTGAATGGTGACTGGCGGGGCGCCTGCTGCAGGTGAGTCTCGCGCTGAGCACTGCTGCTTTCTATTTTCTGTGATGAGCGCTGCTGTTCGCCTGGCTGTGCTCATGTATCGCTGTACCGCTCTCACTTCATTACGTAGAACCATATGTGACCGCTCTTGGAAACGATGGCTGACCTGGTCGTGAATGGTGACTGGCGGGATGTAGGGGTAGCAACGTTGTCTGCTGGATTTGCACTTCAAGTCAAACTCCATTGATAGCGCCTGCTACATGGCCACATTGCCACGCACACAGTTCGTAATGGCACCTACCAATATTTCTCCACACGGTTCTGCATTTCTCATTCTGCCCCCCGCTCGCACACACGGGACTCCCTCGGCGGCGTGGCACGCACGGTCTCTTCAAGACAGAACACCACTACTAACACTTGTGAAATGGCCACAACGTCGCACATACAGTTCACATCGACGCCCACCGCTGCAGGTCCTTTCTCCACATGCCTCTGGATTTCTCATTCTGCTCCCCCCCCCCCTTCCTCTCCCCCGCAGATCGTTCACCCAAATGGTTCTGCATTTCTCATCCCTCCCCCCCCCCATTACGCGCGCGCAGGACTCCCTCGGCGGCGCGGCACGCACGGTCTCTTCAAGACACAAACCTTTGATAGCGCCTGTGAAACGGCCACATTGCCATGATGGCGCCTACCAATACAGATTGTTTCTTCACTGGTCGTGCACTTATCATTTTGACCCTCCCCCTCCCCCCCCGTTAGGATTCCCTCGGCGGCGCGGCGCGCACGGTGGTGGTGGCAACGCTCACCCCCGCGGCGGCGTGCGCGGACGAGACCGCGACCACGCTGGCCTTCGCGCAGCGCTGCGCGCGCGTGCCTGCGCGCCTCGTGCCGTGTCAGGTGAGCCACTGATCCGTTGACGCGCACATGTGAATGCGCAAAAACCTAAAAAATACTTCTACTAGAGGTTTTCTGTGAACGCGCAAAATCACGGTGCACGCGCTCCTTTGTCCTGGCTCAATGCCGGCGCGGCGGCGGCGGCAGCGCTAGTCCCAAGCAGCGGCTGCACGGATCTGCAGCGACGGTCTTGCGCACGAGCGGACTACCCTGTCCCTCATGTTAACCCTGACCCTGATGCGCAGCGCGGCATGCGTGGCTGGCGGGATGCGTAGCAATGGTGGCAGCGGCCCCTGGCGTTGGCCGTGCGGTCGTGCAGAAGACCCGCGAGCAGGGCTAGCGGGCTGCGCTGCAGGCTCTGCACGGAGCTCAGCAGACTTAGCACATTCATCATCCGGTGCCCTTAGGGTTGGGGTTAGGGCTAGGGTTAGGGTTAGGGTTAGACCGTCTGCCGTGGTCAAACGTCTCCGCCAACCGTGCATGCAACACACCACATATGCTAATATTTGTAGCATGGTGTTCGCTGACACTGCCTCTGCTGATGACATGCGCGTCTGGCTCGTGCAAACCATGCATTGATGCGCCTTGGAGTGACGTGCTCCAGGTACATAGAAGCTGATCCACGAGTCGCCCAACGTCATTCTTTTCTTAAACTGATGGCTTAATGCCTCCTGTCATTCCCTGAACTACAGGTGGCCAGCGACGCGCTGCTGCTTTGCCAGGCGCGCGTGGAGATCGCCACGCTGAGGTATGTATGTATGGTTTTGATCACTTGCACATCTTTAAGTTGAAGTCTGACATGCACATGTATGGCAACCCGCAGGGTAGGTTGCGACAGCGTATTGAATGCCTCATCGAAGACCTCTTACTTGGTGCGCCATCATTTACGCAACGCGGAGAAGCGCGGCAGTTCAGTATATACCTCTGTAGCTGCAATCTGGCTCAACGTTTACGCGCATGTACGCTTGAATCAGAAACGAAGGTAGCCAGGGCGCTCTCAGTGGGCGCGCAGCTGCCCATTGCTTGCCTTTTGTGCTTGTCCAGTAGAAACTTAGGGTTAGGGTTAGGGTTAGGGTTAGGGTTAGGGTTAGGGTTAGGGTTAGGGTTAGCGTGCGCTTGACACACTGTACTCAATGCCTGTACAGCTGTCCATGATCGCCTTTTGCGCCTATTCTACAGTGGCAGTCTCAGGGCTTGACACACTTGAAGTACGACAAAGCCTTGTTGTTGTTGCGAAGTTGCAGCAGCCACGATGTACCTTTTGTGCCTGTCCTTCAGAAAGTGGGAGGCGCAGCATCTGACATCCTGCAACGACTGATGCTTGTCTCTGTAATGTTGCGACAGGCGGCAGCTGCTAGAGCAGCAGCAGCGCTCCGTCGAGACGATGAGCGCCGCCGTCGCTGCCGCCGCCGCCGCCGCTCGCGCCGCCACGCCGTCCGGAGAGTGCGCCGCAGCTGCAGCGGCGGCGGAACGCTGCAATGCACGGCCCCGCAGCAGCAGCAGCAGCAGCAGCGGCGGCAGCAGCAGCGCTCAGCGTGGAGCGACCATGGAGGCAGCGCTCAGCCAGGCGCAGCGGCGCGAGGCGGCGCTGCTGCGCGAGGTCCAGGGCTGGCGCGCGCGCTGCCGCGCGCTGCAGCAGCAGCAGCAGCAGTCGGATGAACAACTTCAACTTCAACTTCAAGTTCAACTTCAAGGCAGACACGAGACGCACCACCACCGCCGGCACGTCCGCCGCCGGCACCCGCGCCGCCGCCACCCGCTGCAGCTGCAGCCGCTGATGCTCGGCGGCAGCGCCGGTGCGGGCGTAGGGCTCGGCGACGGCGCAGCGCGGCACGCGGTTAGCGGCAGCGGCAGCGACAGAGATAGTGAAGCAGATTACAAGGAGCGGCAGGATGTGGCATTCAGCACTGGTTTCCGCTCGCGCCCATCAACGCAGGCGTCGCAGTGCGAAGAAGCGAGACGTGGCGGTGCAGCGGCGGCGGCGGTGTTGCGTGAGCGCGATGCAGCGTCGGCAGCGTCCAGCAGCTACAGTTACAGATGCTGTGACAGTTACAGGAGCTGCGACGCCGCGGAGGGCGGCACCGATGCTGAAGAGCGTTCCAGCTGCTGCAGCGACGGTCCGCCTGCCGCTGCGCGGCGGAAACCTCAACTTGCAGTTTGTGATGCGCCGCTCCAGCCGCACCGAGGCGGCGCATCGCCTGTCATGCTGCCTGGTGACGGTTTTGGTATCCCGGCCACTGGCAACAGTGCTGTCGGCCTTAGCGGCTGTGGCGAACATCAAGTTGAAGTGTCAAGTCGAGGAGCGCTCCGTGCTGAGCGCTGCAGCAGCAGCGCCGGCGGCAGCACGGCGCCGCGGCAGCGCCGCGCGCAGGCGCCGTTGCCGCAGGGCGCGAACAGCGCACAGCCGCCGCGCCGCGCTGCAGCAGCAGCAGCAGCAGCAGCAGCAGAGACAGCGCCGGCAGCAGGCAGCGGCATGCCACTGTTGCACGGCGCTGGAGTGAAGCAGCGCTCAGGCGCAGCACCGCTCCACGCTGCGCACGCGCGCCAAGCCCCGGCGACCCATCACAGTGAGCATCCATCCAATGCCCCGTCTGACGCAGCAGCTCGTGCACACGCGCACGCTGCACGCCATCAGCCGCGTGGTGCATCCGATTGCAGCACCGGATCTGCAGCAGCACCGACGGTGGCGCCGGCGACCGCCGCGGCGGCGGCAGCGGCGCACATGTCATCCACAGCGGCAGGGGCAGCGCCATCTGCATACATGCCCCAGCCGTCGGCGTTGAACTTTGCCTGCTGCGATCGGCACGGCCTCGCTGACTGCGTGCTGTGCTCGCTGCGCCAGCACGGCAGCAGCGGCGGCGGCGGCGGCGGATCCGCAGCGCCGCCGTCCGGCTCCGCCCTACGCACCGCAGCCTCCTGGAGCAGCAGCCCTATACCTAGGGCGCCGGCGGTGGCGGAAGCGATCGACTGGGCTCAGCGGCACGCCGCCGCGGCGGCAACACCAGGTGTCGGTGTCTCAGGATTGCCAGGTGGTGCCTTCTCAGGCCCGCAGGCGGCAGCAGCGGCAGCGGCGGCGGCGGCGGCAGCGGCGGTGGTATGCCACCGGCACCGGCTGCGCGGTTGCATGCTGTGCGGCGCGGCGCCCGGTGCGGCGACGGCAGGGATCGCACCGCTGCAGCATGGCTCAGCGTTCAGCAGCGGTGGCGGCAGCAGTGGCGGCGGCGGCGCTGGCAGCATGTGCCAGCGGCACGGGCTCGCGGGCTGCTTCCTCTGCGAGCACAGCAGCGCCACCGCCGCCGCTGCTGCCGCCGCCGCTGCTGCGGCTGCCGCCGCCGCCGCGCCGCTGTCGCTCACGCTGTCCGCGAGCGCACTGACGGACGGAGCACTGCTGCCGCCGCCGCGCTGGGCAACTTCAAATGCGAGCTTCGCGTCTTCGGCCGACGCGGCGGCGGACCCGCTGATGGCATTGCAGCGCTCGGCGCCAACGCTGCTGAGCCGTGATGTGCAGCAGTTCAGCGGTGATCTTGACAGCAGCAGCGCCAATCAGCAATTTTACGGCGGCAGCTACCGTGGCGCTGCTGCTGCGGCGGCGGCGGCGGCGGCTGCACCTTCATCGGGAGCAAACATCACGTGGAGCGATGCGGAAGGGGGGAGGGAGGGGGGAGCAGGGGGGAGGGGGAGCGGGGGGGGCGGGCGGCGCCGCCGCGACGGAAGCGGTCAGACGGGAGCCGTCCATGAGGGCGTGTTGTCGCCGCCGCCAAAAAGTGAGTTGTCAAGATAAAGACTGTGCTCATTGTGCAATACTGCTTTCTACATGACACAAAGAGTGAGTTGACAGGAATCATTAGTAAGCTTATCACTGCAGCACTGCTTTACTGTGCCCGGCCTGCCATAGCTGCTGCAGCTGCGCCGACAGCAGCTCCACTGCAGCCCTGCAGGGGCAGGTCAGTGTGCCAGTAGCCCCGCAGCAGTCACCGACTGCCGTCAAAGTGTGGTGCGCATGGTCTGTATATCACAACAAATATTCTGTTGGGTGCTTGACACAATTAAACACAACCTGACGCCAACGCTGCTCTGCAATTGATGCCGGGTGCGCAGGGGCACGCGCGCCTACGGATCTCGGCAGCAACGCTCAACAGCAGGGCTGCAGCGCGCAGCAGGCACCCACTGCAGCCGCCAAGGGCAGCGCGTACGCCGCCAACCTGAACTTGAAGTTGAAGCAGCAGCACGGCTCCGGCAGGCCGCGCGGCAGGCCCGCCCCAGACCCCCTCCTGACGGAGGCGTTGAAAGCAGCGGGACAGATTCTCAGGCGCTGATGGGGGCGAACATATATCTCGGAGTATGTATGTATACGCACCAAGGAAGACCCACCCCTCCCTCCCCCCCCAATCGGCTCCTCTGGCATGCGACAGTGTAGCTCCCGGGTGGCAACGGCACTGTCAGGGTTGTGCCAACCCTAAGCCTAGGTCACCCTTTTGCCCTGAAATTATCCCCAGCTGCTGGAAGCTGCGATTTTGCTTTGTGAAGTCCGTGTGTACAGTTGCGCTCTGCGCCCTGTGGCCTGCTGCAGGTCTGGTACCCCCTGCAGCTGCCATTGCACAGCAGCAATGCCGTCGCCTCCTGTGCTTTTATACGATATCCCCGATTGCGCGCACTGGGAGGGCTGAGCAAGTCCTTCCCACGCACCACTGCATAGTTGTTCGAGCCGAAACGCAGGCAGCGGTACTGCGCGTGACCAGCCGCGCAGATTGTGCAGTAAATTGAGCACACGTTGCGACGCTCGACGATCGTTGTATGCAGCACACCAGTATGTGCATGGCGTGCTGCGGTGCACCACAAGATTTCATTAATGAAGCCTCGTCAGTCTGAATTCTCAGCACTGTCGCTGCTGCTTGGTGACTGCTGCGCGGTCGCTCTGCTGCTGCCGTTAAGAACACTGACGAATGAGTGCCGCTGCTGCACCTGCGCTGGCCGCGCAGCACCCTATGATGCCGGCAAGTCCTGCGTTGAGCAATTCACATTGCTCAAGGTGAGGAGATCTGCTTTTGTTTGGTGGCTTTTAAGATCACCACATACGCACGCTGACGCTGGGTTTGCACCAGTGCCGCCGACAGAGCAGTGCTCAACACACATTCACGCCATTCGAAACAATGTGACATGCCACACGTAGTACGCCAGCACTCACCTCATCACCTAGCACGGCCTGAGCGCTACTCTGCCCATTGAGCGTAGTGTTCATAGAGTGAACATTTGTGCGTGGGCTCAGCACGGAAATGAGTCTGTGCAACTTATCTTGAACACGAAGCAGGGAACATCAAGGCGACTGCATTGCACAATGCACCCCAGCGCATACATGCAGAAGGCGTGCACAAAAGAAAAAGCATGGTCTTACTCAAGCAGACCCACAAGGTACACGCCTGGCTTCATGCAAGCAGCAGCGGAATCCGAAAGGTCTCTGGTCGTTTGAGTGGGAACACATTGTCGAGTCCATTGTGTCACATTTGTGGTTCGTGCGACGTCACAGAGCCAGCAACATGACAGTGTAGTGTGAACCATGCATTGTACTTTACTTTCTTCCGCTTGAGGGGCGGAGACCCCATGAGATAACATAATATGCAACTTGTGTAGTACATGGCAAAGTGTACACATGTGCTGTGCCAAGCGTGTAACATGCATGCGCTTTCTCACTAGCAAACGGTCACTGTCCGCCAAGCCAACTTGTTGAACTACAGATGGGCCTCTAGAAGGACTTTGTCCGCCCCAGAACCCCCATGCAGTGTACTACAAAGATCCCACTACGGCGCACTGCCGCTTAGCGCACGGTAACAGGCACGGATCCCCAGATACAGCGCTCCTACGCCTCCGAGCGCTCCGAATGTTGCATTTGCGGTTTGTGCGACGCCACAGTGCCAGGCAACATGAAGTGTGAACGTGCATTATGCTACAAAGACTCCATTACGGCGCATTGCCGCTTTGTGCACGGTAACAGGCACGGATCCCCAGGTACAGCGCTCCTGCGCCTCCGAGCGCTCCGAATGTTGCATAAACAGGCCACAGGCTGCCCCCCTTGATGCAGTGATAAGCAAACAGCGAGGAAAGTGCGCCCTCCTTGAATCTGCGCATCATCCTGACAATGACCCATTTGCTGTCCTCTGGCTTGCAGGTGCAGGCACGTACCACAAAGGTCAGCAGGCTGATGGCGCGGGCGCCCAGCGACTTAGAGTTCAACACCTCCAGGGCCTGCTTGCGTGATGCAGGCACCGCCCTCCGAAGCACCTCCACGCCGCCCACAACGCCGGCTCCCAGCGCCGTGGCAGCGAGCAGCCCGTTGCCTCTGTAGAAGCCCATGATGCGCGCCGTGGTGCTCTTGAAGTCAGTCACGTGGGTCAGCTCCTGCATGGGCATGAGAGGGGCCCATATCGCCAGCGCGAAGGCGATGCGTTCCAGGACGGCAGCGACACTGAGGCGGGCGTCCGTCTCGGACTCTGCGGGCTGCGACTCGCTGATCAGGAAACATATGGCGGTAGGCTAGCACTCGGGTGCCCTTGGCAACAGCATGCACAGACAGTTCTGTAAAAACCTTACGAATATTGCCCGAGCCCGTACAGCGTCGTCATTCGCGCCTGCGCAGCCGCCTGCCCTCAGTCTCTGCACCGCTACAGCAGCGCTGCTGCCACCTTGCAGAAATGTGTTAGCAGATGTCGGCGTCTCCACGCTGATCAGCGACCTGGGCTGCTTGGACACGTGCTGCTCGGGCAGGAGAAAGCTGCCTGCTGGGTCCGGAGCTGTCATCACGGCTCCCAAGAGCAGCAGCAGACGAGATGCATGCATGGTGCCAATGTAGTTGCTGCCACCTATCTGGACAGCTGCTGCTGCTCTGTGTGCAGGCTTTGAAAGTGTTCAGACTGAGTCTTTGGGAGGGCGATGACACGCCGCGAATTCGACTTCAAGTTCAAGTTCAACTCTAGACGGTGGGACGGAGCGTGCAGGCCATTTCAATAATGATTTTATCGACATTTTCAAATGATCATCCTAACGTTTATGAAAAACAGGCGAGGCATAGTGGCAGGAGCCAAGAACCGCAAACACCGCTGACGTCAAGGATCTGTTTGGGTTTCGACATGGCAAGCTACGGTGACTTTGGATAACCGGTACCTGCGCTACAGATTGCCAACCTCACTGGTGCACGCAGCAAGCCGCTCGCTGCATGCAATATGCTGTTTCTTTCAAAAACGATCCTGTCGAAATGCCAGCATCCAGCTGCTTGCAGGCATCAAGCTCGTACAACTTGAAGAATACCGTGTGCTGTCACATCCGTGGCTGGTGCTGACATTGACAGCATATACATAAGTGTCCGTCAATAACACTAAGACCTGGCGGCTGTTTGTATGTGCAACTTATTTCTCAAGCCATAACGTCAGTCAGTGTTGTTGGTGTGTTCTCAGCAAAGAGTGAATTGTCCAAGCAGCGCATCTCCAGTCTACGTGATCTACTATTAGTAACTTGAAAAGTCATCTGGGCTTAGGTGTACTATGTATGCTGCTGCATAAACATGCCAGCCAAATTTAGCGGGAATTCAGCAATTGCTTGCTCGCGGTAAAGTATACTTTGAAGTGTCAGTGTGTATTAAGTTACTTTTAACCGCCACGCATTGGCACGGACAAGACAATGCGTTGATGTGTCTGTACATGTTGCTTGTGTGGGCTTCCCTGCTTGTTGCATGCACCACGCACCACGAGTTGACAAGACCCAGATGTAGTAAACTTCAAAGGTGATTGTTGCACGAAATCTCCATTCCACAGCCCAAGAACACCTACTGGTGTCGTCATCTGCGGCTCGATCCGCCTGCTCAGTAATCAAAGAGTTGACAATGTTGAAGCGTGACGAAAGGAGGTGCTCACAAACAAATTCGGATGACAGGTAAAATGCCGGCGCATCTGAGCTGATGTGAGTGTTAAAGGTAAGCGAGCGCCTACTAGTAGTACAGCTAGCTCACACGAGGAACAGCAATGTCAAGGAAGTTGGCAGACATTACATTGGCGTCACCGTGCCGTGAGCTGCTGTTGTGCTGTTGGGAGCTATCATGACAGGCAAAGTACAAGCGGCCCATGTTACCATCAACCTAACGAGGCCGACATGACGCATTTGACGTTTGTGAAGGATTGCTAGCCGGGCGACTAGAGCTCTTGTACAAGTCGAAGGAGCTCCTTCATGTTTGCGCCATGGCTGCACGAGTGTTGTCGACCTTGGATTCTGTAAGCACTCTTACCTCACATCATTGAGACAGTGACAGGCAGGTTGGAGCGCTGGCAGCTGGGCTCGGACTGGCAGAGGCAGGATTCGGTTGAAGTTGAAGAAGGTGGCCGGTGTGTCAAATCAAAAGAGCTGTTGCAAGCGCATGATCCCAGCGATGATGTGTGAGTTCGCTTCATTGCAAGCTCTAGAGCCTTCACGCTAATACACGGAGCAGCAGACGCAACGAAGACAGCACACATCACATCAAGCGTCATGCGTACCTTGTGTCTGCTGCTGTTGGAAGCAGTCATGACAGCTGCAGACAGGGTTCTGTTGCGCGAGCAGCACCTGTCTAAGCCACTGAGTCTGACGCCGAAACCTGCAGACGCGCTCATTTATGGATGTAACACCGCTGCTGCTGCGGTGCTAAGACTGAGGGCAGGCGGCGGCGTGAACCAGAACCGTCTCAGCGCAATCCTCGTCGACCAGCTAGCAACGGAGTTGGCGGTGCACGTCGTCGGCCAGGCCACTCGAGTGAATAATCTACGCTGCCATCAGGTCCCTGGTCAGCAAGGTGCGAAATGGAGAGCGTGAAGTAAACAAGCGCGGCAACACCTTCACCACCCTCCTCGAGAGCAGCACGCTCATGCTGTCAATTTGGGCCGTAGTGACGCCCATGCGGGTGCTACCCCAATCAGCAGGACCTGGTGTCACACTGACAGTGTGAGGAGCATCACGGCCCACATTCTGCCAGTGGGATTTCACGGCGGGGTGGGCTGTTTACGTTTATGGGCCTCTGGGCCTTGGTCGTGGGAGGCATGGAGGCTTTGCGAAGGGTGGTGCCTGCGGCACACAAGCAACTTGAAGCCCTGAAGAGGTCGTTCAGGACGTTGGGCGTGTGCGCAGTGGCGGTGCTGAGTGTTGTGCCACCAGTGGTAGGCACCTCAGGCTGCCTAGTTGCTCGCGCCTCCCAACCGTACAGCAACGAAGGGCGCTTTTCCAAGTTGAACCTTAGGCTCATGCTCAGAGTTAACGTGCAATTGTTGATGTTTTCCATCACCACCACTTACTTAAGTATGCGGAATGTTTACGTTAGCCTGTCGTCATTCATTGTGATGCACAGCCTGAGTGTGGCTGGAGCACTGGGCGCCCTGTAATTGGGAGCCCGCGCCTGTTGCCGGGCTCTTGTTGGCAACACTGCGTGTGTGTGCACATGTGTGTATGCCCAAGGGCAGTAGCAGCTGCTAGGAGTATTTGCTAGTCTTACCTGCATATGGCGCTGTGATGTTGCAGCCACTGTCATGTGACACAAACAGAATAACACCGAACTGGATGTGTTCGTAATTAGACACCTACGTAGAGATATTTCAAAGTTTGTGCTGTTGCTCTCATGATTTGCTGCACGTTTCTCGCTAGTCTGCGTCAAGCGTGTTGCCAATGGCCGTGGGATCTTTTTGAGCATCATGTGATTTGCGCTTTTGAATGTATGTGCAGGAAAGCAAGGTGCGCATACCATAGCCTACTGACTGCAACTTGTATCATTGTGAGCATCGCCAACCAATGTTTGTTCTAGTAGTATCGTGTGCTCAGCCCATTTCGGTCCCGGACGTTACATCACCTGTCTCCACAAAAGGAGATAGATAGACGTCCGTCTTTAAAAAAGAGAATTTCAAAGTAAAATATGTATAGTTGGGTACGCGAGACAGTTGAAGCAGCACCTTGAAGTAAGCGCGTCGGCATGGCGGAGCCAGCCGGATAGCTAGGTCCAGGTGATGATCTGCTGCCTTTATTATTGCGATCGACGGTGCTCCGCGCATCAAACACTACTCCCTGCATTCTAGGGGCCGTGAATGCAACTGCGCGTGAATTCAGGGCACCTGAATGCACGATGTTTCTGCCCCCCCGCTGCCTGCATGTGCATGCGCCCATGCGCCCGCCGCATAAGAATTCTGCCCAGCCGAATTTATCGAAGCTGCGCGCATCGAACACTACTCCCTGACTTCAAGTGTGTTTGGAGGGGTTTAAGACCCGTTCGGGTTTTCTTTAAACAGGCACTTGAGTTGGTTCAGGTTGGTTGCGAAAGGTTGAAAGGTTCGGTATGTTCAAAAAGCTTCGTAGCGAGCGACCCGCGCAGCGCGCGACGGCGGAGCGCGCGGAGCGGCAGCGGAGCCCAAGTCCGCGCCCGCGTCCCCCGCGCCCCCGGCCCCCCTCCCCCGCCGTAGGACCCCCCTGCCTGGCCTCTACCGTGCTCCAAGGCGCTGGCAAATTCCCCACAGCTGCAGCCAGAACGGCTGCCTGAGCACCGGCGGAGATGGCTGGGATGCCTCTGCCGTAGCTGCATTATGCACAGGATTTCGAGCTGGCGAGCTGCTTCTTTCCGCGTCGTGCGGAAGCGGCATTTTTCATTTATCGAGCAAAACAGCGAAACCAGAGGCCGCTGCTTGCTGTAGCTTGCCCTGCAAGGGAGACTTAGCTGTGGCACTGGCCTTTTTGGCGTATGGCTGGAGGGTGGCGAGAGTCCGGACTAGGCTCGCTGCAGCGTGGCGGGAAAACGGAGTTTTCAAGTATGCTGCTGCTGCTGCTACTGCCGAGCTAGGTGCTCTGGTGAGTGGAATAGCGAGACAGTGGCTATCGCAGTGGCCTTGCTGCTGCGTGACTTTATATTTACTCGATGAAGCATTGCTGGCTGCTGAGATGTGTTTGCTGGACAACTGTTGTTAACAAACAGGCTCTCGAGGCCACCTTTCGTGCTGCTGCTGCTGCTGTTGCTGAACGAGTATTCAAAGGCTATTTTAGTATTGCTGTTGCTGCTGTAAGTGCAAAACTGGTGTCTGAGCACACAAATCGTCAACACCAGTAGTAGCCAACAACATCTTAACACAACATCTCAACGCAGCATCAGGCACGAGCAGAGTAATTTTTTTGAGATTGGAGGCTACACCTCGCGGACCTCGTTGTGTGATCAACTGATGTAAAAATCGTTACCTAACAAGTACTTAGGCAATTCGATTGCTACGGTAGTAGCTATTTGTGTGCCAAGCTGTTTGTATTCCCTGGCATATATCACAAACAGTCACGAACATCTGATACACATGAAAGGTGACGTGGTGACAGAGCTCAGCAGAGGCGTATCTGGGCGAAAAATTGATTATCCATTTTTATGCACACACGCAATGCTTCATGGTCAATTAATGTACAGGTTTGCAGCGACTTCTATATAATGCTGCAGGCTTTCCACCGCTCCCTGGCCTGTCTGCGCTCGAGTACGCACCGCCTGACCATATGCACTAAGTGCGGCCAGCATCAATGGGCTCATGTCAATGAGCTCATTCTGCTGATCTGCAGTGATGTGAGGTGGCTGACCTGGCTGATGATCACGTTCTAGAGTGTCCCAGTCAACGTTATGTTCAGCTTTTGTGTGATAACATTTACACAACAGAGGAGCCCCCGCCTTGCCTTTACGTCCAAACATGCAACGCATCACCTATTGCATTTGCATTTGCTTAAGAACGCAGCCCTGACCGTGGCAAGTACGTAAGGGCCCTGTCGTTGATCGAACCAGCTGTACTTGCCTCGTCAGAGATCGAGCTAGCTGTGAACGCCGTTTACACCCCTTGGTTCACAGCCGTTTACACCCCTATTTATCGAAGCTGCGCGCATCGAACACTACTCCCTGACTTCAAGTGTGTTTGGAGGGGTTTAAGATCCGTTCGGGTTTTCTTTAAACAGGCACTTGAGTTGGTTCAGGTTGGTTGCGAAAGGTTGAAAGGTTCGGTATGTTCAAAAAGCTTTGTATTTAAAAGCGACGCTTGGTGTACGTGAACTTCCTGGGTATGATACTTCTTCCACGCGGACGGCGTAGATGCCGGGCGTGCGTACTTGTACTTGGCGTACATAAAGCCGGGCTTGGCAGCAGCGCGAGAACGTGCGACTTGGACGGTGCCAGCGCGGGCGATACCGGATCGTGTGCTGGACCGCTGAATGGACTTCACGATGACATCTTCCATGCCAGCGTTGGAGACGCGGGCTGCAGGTAGCCTTCGAGCAGTAGATCCATTGCAACAAGGTTCGGGGGTACAGGTCGCGCCATTTGATGCATGGGGGATGAGGGAAAGGGAATAGCCTCTACATTGAGGTTATATCAACCCTGATGCAGGCGGCGTTGGGGGCGCCGACTGTCCCCACGACGAACGATGGGAACGTTGCTGCGTGTGAGGCGGTCAAAGCCTGAAATGAGGGACGGTCGAAATATGTGAATGCCGCACAGATAGTTTGCCTCATAAAAGGGATACTAACAGAACTAGCACCCGCGTAGTCCCTCCAATCACTGATAGTGGTGCTGAGCTCTCCGGCTGCGGCTTTCCGGCTGCGGCTGAAATGCCTGTGAGAGGCACAAGGATTTCCCCTGCGGCGGTACTCTCCTGGCCGATGTACGACACGCACACACCCACAGAAACGAAGCGAAGAAACTTAAATTGAGCAGTAAGTGATGCCATGTCGTCAAGGGCGACACCTACACCCCAAGATGATATGACTGTGCCGGTGATCACGGAGCCATTCATTGGGGCACTAAAGGTGGGGCTGAAGTTGAACGCTGACAGTTCGTTAGTAGCTGACGGAGTCAGTGTCGCAGACTGGCGCAGCTTAAGGGGGATTGTGCCTCCACTGTAAGTATCAGGGATACCGCTGCTTGGACTATTCCAAGGGTCGTTGCACACGTCAGCATATCTGTTGCCTGTGGGCTTACCATGCTGCATGGATCCGCTCATTGTATGATTACACAATATCCAACATTTTTCATCTATGTTTGTGTGTAACTGCAATGGATGTGCGTGGACAGTCCATGTTACACAATATCCAACATTTTTCATCTATGTTTGTGTGTAACTGCAATGGATGTGCGTGGACAGTCCATGTTTAACGCAGTTGCTGCTTATCGAGGAAATACTAGATACGTACAACCGACTGCGCGTGAGGAAAGGGATCGTAGGCAAGCCCCGAGCGCGGAGACGTTGTCCCGCCTGTCTGGGCACGCATATAATCCCAGAACTACAGGCTATGGTCTCTACCGCAAGGTTAACGAATACTCTGACTCACATGGACGCTGGACAGCGTTCGCAATACCTGGCAGCAACACTATGGTGCTCGCTGCAAGAGGAACTTCAGTCACGCGAGCGGAGGATTTGGCTTCCGACTACATGATTGCACATGGTTTGCAACGGTATGTCGCCGTGTTGCGGATTTAAACCGTATGACAAACAAAATTCCTTCCAATATGAAGGTGGTTGTGACAGGTCACAGCTTGGGTGCTTCTACTGGTAGAGCAGTCTCAAACAACCCTAGGGTTTCTCTGGCTGCGGGCTTCAATACTGGTTACAGGTTGGGGCCGCAATACGGAGAAAACAGGTACAACCGTTACACAGACTACCTGAACAGGCGTGATCCTGTTAGCGCAGGTGCACGTTGGTCTAGCGGTAGGCACACCTACTACGACAGACCGGGAGTGTTGAATGTGCATGATAGCATGATAGGTTGGCCCAGAAATCCATCTGTATCCTGTATAAATAAGACGTCTCGCGGTCTATCTTAGACGCGATCATAACAATTGCATCATTTGTGCAGCCACCAGCGTCCTTGAGCTGCTGCAGCTTGTCGAACGCGTCAAGATCTGTATCGTATGCTGTATATGCTGCTATTAATGTGTCGTATGACTCGGCGTTTATATATGTTGGATATTCATCCAAAACTTTGTCTTTCGCGGGGCATATAACGTATTGTACCATGGCAGGGAAGTACCATGGTGCGCCTTTCTTCGCACCTTTCTTTGGTGGGTGCTGGTAGTCTTGTTGTAGGTGTGCGCCTTCGTAGAGTTGCTTGCGGAGCTTCTGCGCGAGCCGATCGGCTCTGAAGCTTCCGAATATGGCAGCGTGGAAGTGCACGCCGCCGTCGCCGTGCTCTTCTTGGACAATGACGCCAGCGACAGGCTTGGCTGTCATAACAATGGCGGTGAACTGTTCCTTTGTAATCTGTGTCTGTGACTGCGTGATAAACACATAGTCTCTGATACTTCCGCTCATTTGTTCAACCCAAGTTTTTTAATTACTAAATAGTTGATGTTCGAAGTTGATGTCCGTAACGGATTTGAAGTTACGAGGAAAAGTGATTCGATTTGACAGTGCACATTGAGGTTAATATGTAGCGTAAAAACTGTAAATGTTATGGCTTTATATGGTGTATTATGTGGCGGCTGTGGCCTTCTTTTCATGTTGTCCGCATCGGACGGCCTCGCGTACGGTTTTATGATGCTAGTTAGGCCTGTTCTTCATTTGCGTGTGTTGGTATCAATTTATACTTTCACACTATGTACTAGTGTCACGGTGACCCGTGGTTTCAGCTGGTGCGTCGGTACTTACCTCCTCCAGAATACACGCGACCAGCGCGTGGTGTGTTTGGTGGGGGGGGGTTGTAATTCCATCTTGAGAATCTCAGATGTCTATAGTTTGGGTCAAAACGTGCTGCGTTTTGAATGTTTGTGGTCCAGAACCGTGGTCTGTTGGGCTTAAAGACGGGCGGTGGAGGCCTGCGAGCTGGTAGCCAGTGTAGACGAGGGTCGTCTACTGCCGGCCATCTACCGTCTCAAACGGAACAATAGCTTACGCGCGTTCTGTTGTTGTACCTTCCACTTGTAGTAGTGGTGCTCGCTGTTGGTGACAGCGTATTGTTCTTGGTGGTATGACTGCGTACGCAGCGTTGCGGTCAACATACGCCAAAGACGCGCTGCCGCTGTCGCTTTGTTGATGCGCTCTTGGCGGTTCATGGTGTTGAACGGTCGCAATTTTTATAACTTCAAGTTGAAGTACCGTACCACTCGCGAATGGTACGGTACCAAACTTTTAGTCTGGTGAAATTCATGACGGTACCGTACCATTTGTGAGTGGTACGGTACCTCAATATTGAAGTTGGTCCTTTTATGTGAAGGGTTCGGTGCCGAAGAGGTGAAAGGTTCGTAGCCGAAAGGGTGAAAGGTTCGGGGGGCCGAACTGTTCGGATGTTATCGGTGGTACGTACGAAGTACGTAGAACCGATATATATCGGATCTGGTTAAGGTCTCTGGTTAGCAGCTCACTAGCCAGGCCCTGCCGAGAAGTTATCCAGGTCGCAGGTTGCGCGCCAGCTGCTCAAGCTGCTGACCGGTGTGGTGCATGCCCGTAAGTACGAGCTGCACAAAGACAAGTTAACCCAGGGCATGATGGGGTGTTTGTTTGCTCAACTTTGCATGGAAAATGGTAGCCTGCAGCCCGTCATCGATCTGTACATCGGCTTCGGAAGTCTGGGCGCACTGTACCTGGGGATCCGCGCCTGTTGCTGTGCGCTTCATAGCAGTGCGTAGTAGCAGAGCTGCAGCGGGTCCCTTTAGCTTGTCACTGTGATGTAGCAGCAGCAGTATGCCACACAACCTGAATGGAATCGACAAACCGTCTGTTTGCATCTGGGCGCAGAGATGTTTTGAAGTTTGTGGTGCTGCTTGCGTGCAAATGCGGCACGTAGCCTGCTTGCAACCGCTTTTGCATGTACAATAGCTGTGTTGCCTTGCTGAGCATAGTATGCGCTCTCTACATGTGTATGTGCTGTTGCGCATGGTTCACCTCAAGCAGCAACAGTGCAGCTGCAGCTGCTGTGACTGCCACCGCACCGATTTCTTTCTACAACAAGCCTGCAGGCAGAATTAGTATACTTCAACAGCCCAGCTTGATCCAGAGCTGGGCAGTGCAGCGCACATGACATGAAGTGACGACACTTTGATGAACGCTTGCACGCCACCAAAGAAGGCTACAATTGCCAGTGGATCTCAGCATGTGCTGAGCGCTGCTGCATCACTTCTGCCTCAACAGCTCTTTCGCTCTTCAAGCAAAAATGAATTGAAGTACACTCGACACATTTCAGCCGCACATTTGGAGCCCCTTATCACACAGCACCAGCAGGCCAGAGGAGCATTACGTTCGAGATCGCGGCATCGGCAAGGACATGGAAAGCTTTGCAGTTCGCCTCTCAAGCAGCACGAGCAGCTACTTCCCTCCCCTCACGCCACCCACGGATACTATCTTCGGGCCTTTTGGCACCGTTGATTGTCATACCAATTGCTCTTCGAGCTGATCCGTGGCTGAAGCAGAAGGAGTGGGGCTCATGCAGCTGTGCGCAGCTGCTGCAGACTACGCCTGCTCGGCCGTCGCCAGGGCTCGTGCCTTTTCCGCCATGTGCCGACCAACCTGCGCTTGAAGTTTTGCCACCAAGGACACTATCCCGGGGCTTCACGGCACCCTGGATTGTTGACCCTACTTCTATGGAGTGTTGTTCGTGTGGCGGCAAACCGTAGCTTCTGCTGGCACCTCTGGCCCCGACTGCTGCATCGGCGACTGTGGACATCAGACCTGCGCTGCCTCCACCAGCACTTGCCGCCGTACACCGCATTTGCTGCCCCAGCACCTCACATCTGGACACTATCTTGCATTTGCATTTGCTTAAGAACGCAGCCCTGACCGTGGCAAGTACGTAAGGGCCCTGTCGTTTATCGAACCAGCTGTACTTGCCTCGTCAGAAATCGAGCTAGCTGTGAACGCCGTTTACACCCCTTGGTTCACAGCCGTTTACACCCCTTTGGACCCCTTTGGGTCGCGAGCCCCCCCCGCCGGGCCTTGTAGCGAGCGACCGGCGGAGCGCGCGACGGCGGAGCGCGCGGAGCGGCAGCGGAGCCCAAGTCCGCGCCCGCGTCCCCCGCGCCCCCGGCCCCCCTCCCCCGCCGCATTTGCTGCCCCAGCACCTCACATCTGGACACTATCTTGGGACCTAGCGGTACCCTTGATTGTTGTTACACACAATCTTTCAGAGTCTTGTCCGTGGGGAGGGTCAGCGATGCGGCGACGGCGCAGGCAGGTGGCGGCTTCGCCTGCTTGGTGGCCTACGCCGACGCAGCGACCGAGTGTCAAGCCTGCTGCCTGCTCCGCCAAGATCATCAACGCGAACACCAACACCTGCAACCACACCGTCGAACACCGGAGCCTATCCGCCGCCGTCCCTGCCGCCGGCGATGGCGCACGCCTTCAACCCACAACCGACACAAGGACACTATCTTGGGGCCTCGCGGCACCCTTGATTGTTAGTCATACAACTCTGCAGAGTGTTGTCTAAGGCATGTGGTTAGAGAACGGCGCCTGTGCGCGGCGACGGGGCAGGCGGCGGCAGCTGCTTGGCGGGAGCGGCGCGGAGGAGCAGGAGCAGGAGCAGCAGGAGGAAGGAGTTCGCAGCAGGGGTTCCAGTGTGCGGCCGGGGACACCGGGGGGGGTAACACTAGCAAATAGAAGGGCGGGTTTTAGTAGATATGCTAGCTGGAGTGACAGCATCAGCCTTTGCAGCACCAGTGCCTGGCACTTAGTGATCCATGACCATTGTCCTCAGTTCTGGGCGCTGCTACCAGTAGCCCAGGCCTGCACAAAGCTGTTCACGGTTAGGACCATTCTGGCAGAGACACGGGAGGCCTCAAAGTGGGTCTGGTCGTGTAGAGGCAGTAGCTTAGGCACTTTGGTGCAGCATGATAGTGGGGACCGATCGGGGTTTGGGTGGGGTTTGTTGGGGTTGGGTTGGACTCTTCGTAGCAACAGCATTGATACCCTCAGCACCAGTGCCTGGTGCCCAGTGATCATTTTGCCTAGAGGCGTGATTCAGACGTGTCAGCATGGTCCTCAGTTCTGGGCGCTGTCAAAGGCGACCCAGGCCTGCATAAATCTTTTTCAAGACGGGACAAGTGTGCCTCACGGCTGGGCAACCCTAAGTAGGGTTTGGTTGTGGGGTGTTGGTGGTAGTGTGAAGAGGGGGAAGCCTGTTTGCGGTTGAGTTTCTCTTCGGAGAAGGAATGTTGCATTGAGTGCACATCCAAAGAGAGGGCTTTTCGCGCCCCTTGCGAAGCGAAATTAATAAAAGTACACTTGACCACTGGTACAGTAGAGAAGGTGGTCAAATTAACGTTGAGCGCAGCACACCGAGTCGGAGCCATGCTGCTTTTTAAGGTGACGCGCCGCCGGCGCATGCAGCAGATGTAGGGGACCGTCTATCATATGATCACTTGTGCAGCCTGCAGTCACCCATGCTGACATGACATGTCCAGCGTGCCTGAGGGGCATGGTGGCTGCATTCGAGTGAGTGTGTCCGACACCTAAGCTCATAAGCACTCGCGCAGCTAACATTACTGTACCAGTGTATGCGTGTGAACCGGCTCTTTGTGCACATCATGGCGAATACTGCGGCACAGCCAGTCCAGCAAATGCATATGCAACGTTCAGGTAGCTCTGGCAAATGTGCCATGTCACACGGTTGCGCCTGACGGTGCAGCATCAAGAACGCAAGTGGCCACAAGGGTTTGGAGGAGCCGCAAAAGCGACCATGTTATTTTTGCAGCGCTGCACTTTATATCATGAGGAAAAGTGGTGCACTATGGCTTCGTGACTTCATGTGACTTGTGATTCAAGAAAACTATGTGCTTGAACAGTTGTGCAGTCAAACGCTTCGGCCGTTTGGAAGTGTTGCATCATGTTGATTATGCACTGGTTGCAATCAGCATGCGGGCTGATACCACTACACTCATACTCATTTATAAAGTGCCTGGCGTTGATTCTAGGCGCGAAATGAACAGACCCATTAGTGTCCAATGCCCGTTTTACAGCATGGCCGGCTACCACTTGCACCACCTTTGATGATATGCCACCGGTCTACCTCAGCATAGAACTTTGTTGGTGTGCTACAGCCATTGAAAATAATATGAACGCGTCGAAGTCGCTCTGAATACTCGTCTGGTAGAAGCTCCCATGCCACTGGCATTATTACAGCTGTTGTTCATTTGAACATACTCGGGGTGTGCCAGAGTGTCTGCCCTGAATGTTCTCCAAGCAGAGCGACCCTGAGAGAATTCGCCGCTCCACAAACGTGCATGGACTTTAAAGTTCAAGATCGCGAGCAACGCTGCGTGATACAACCAGATACTGCATGCAGAGCAATTTGAAACCGGCCTGGCAACACGCACAAGACGGCAGCGGCAGTTGACTCTTAAGTTGGCTTTCAATAGTCACGTGCTACTGTTTTTCAATTTTTATATTTTTAAATAAATGAATCTATATATGTATTCTTTTGTTTACAAACAAATGACCCTGGTCGCCCTGACTCCAACGTCGGCACAGTACAACTGCCGCCGCTGCGGCTGAGGCAGCTGCGCCGCCGACCGCCACTGCAGCTGATGCCGCTGCCGCCACCTGTGCAGTTGCACTGTACCAGATACGATTGGGCTCCATCTGCTAGGCACACACTCACGCGGGTGGGGTGACGGTGACTCGCCTAGCTGTTGAAGTTGAAGTTTGCGTCGTGTTGCGGACAGTTGACCTGAACGATGCTCGAGCAACTGCATGCCTACACACAGAGCTACAGCAGTATCCAACGAGGCAGCGGAAGCTACGTCGACACCATGCGCGCCTTTCGTCTGCTGCTGCTGTTGGGAGCCGTCATGACAGCTCCTGACCCAGCAGGCAGCGTTCTCCTGCCCGAGCAGCACGTGTCCAAGCAGCCCAGGTCGCTGATCAGCCTGACGCCGCCGACATCTGGTAGTACAACGGTTCCTGCTGGCAACAGCGCTGCTGTCTCGGTGCAGAGACTGAGGGCAGGCGGCTGCGCAGGCGCCGCCCACGAGAAATAAATCTACATGTACTCTTCTGTAATAGCCCTGCGGGCTGGGGGAAAGTCCTAGGGACGCGTGCTGGTAGAGTGCACCATGGTGTTGCAAAAGTCCAAAAAAGCATTGTGGTTGCTCACAAAATGTGGAAGTTTGACGTCAGGGTTGTTGTATTGCAAACATGTTGGAAAGCTGGCCATGCAGACAGGCATACCGTTGTCAATGCACAGCAGCGGAGGAAGCAGGGGGTACTGGAGGCGCTACATGTGACAACTGAGTTCCGCATGGATTGCTCCAGCGCCTGGGGTCATTGAAGGCATCACCACACACTACGCCGTAGTACGCTGCATCATTGCACACTGCAGATGTGCATGTCAGCAAGCATGGCAACGCAGGAGCACATATTCTTGTTGTTACATTTTGAGTAGCTTCATCAGGCGCATATACCGACCATAGAATTGCAATTACTCCACCCAGGTTTCATGGCAGTATCAGAAGTGTGCTATGACGTCCTGCTGTGCCGGCTTGGTCTGCGCCTGAGCTGCTCTCATACCACATGATGCTGTTGACACCAGTGCGTTGTTGGTATCACCTTGCCTTATGAAGAACGCATTGCCATGGCACCTGCTCCCAGCAGCAGCTTTGCCACGACGTTGGCAGTGGCATCCTTGTTACCCTTTGCGACATACTGGGAGGGTGGCACTCAGTGTAGATCTGCAACCCTCAGAGATGGATATGTCTTCGGGTGCAACCGGCCCAAGCCAGTCACCATGGCAAACAGTTGGCAAGGATCGGCCATGGCTGTTCAATGCGCACGAGTCGCCAAGTCCACCGATCGCAGCCTGCTGCATGCTCACTGCATACATGAGCCAGTGTGACAGTATGCACTGGCAGCTCTGCATCGCATGTTGCACATGTCTTCAGCTGCAGCCAACCCAAGCCAGTCGCCGTTGCGAAGAGTTGGCAAGTCCTATCCATAAAAGTTCATTGCTAAAGGACCGCCAGGTCAATCGACCAAAGCCTGTTGCGTGCTCACCGCCCGGTCTGACAGCATGCAGCTCTGCAAGCCTCAAAAATATGATTGAGTTATGGGTCTAGCTTCAGCCAGCCAGGCCGGCTTGCCGTTGCGAACAGTTGACAAGCACCAGCTATGGACGTTTATTGCTCATGGGTCGCCAAGTCAACCATAATTTGCTGCATATCTGCATGTCACCTTAATCACCAGTATAGTGCACGTCCTGCTAGTCAAGTAGCATCACCATGTTTTTGCCAGCCCATCGTCGCAACAGCCACTGAAACTGAAACCCGAACCTTGCATCGTTGCATAAGACACGCTCGTTGATAAAGCTTGTTCCACAGCTGCACTGGGGCGTATGCAGTGCTGCAGACGCTCCAGTGCGGCTGCTTCTCCCACCATCACCAGGGGTTCAATTTGCCGTCGTCAACACACCAGCACTTGCTGCCCAAGCGGCTCAGCACTGCTCACCGTGCAGCAAGGGCTGTTGCTGCATTTCACTCTGCGCCTGTTCTCGCGTGTGCTGCGTTGGGGTGCCTCGCTCAGGCAGGCTGAGCTCCACTGCAAGCAGCCCAGGTCGCTGATCAGCCTGACGCCGCCAACATCTGGTATGTGCGCCCAGGTGGTCAATGCAACACATTTCGACCTGTACGCCATAATGATTGTGTGCCAATCACAGAGGGTGAAAGTGTGTGAGACCCAGTCTCAACTTTGACTTGAAACAGCCGGAAATGCCCACTGCCTGGTGCCGTGGGAGGTGGACCGGAGCGCCCTCCCCAAGTGCAATATCACCGTGATATGCAAGCGTGGCTGAACAGGTAGAAGCAGAAGAAGCTGTGCCATGTTGAAGGTTAAAGTCGTGTCTGATTACTTGCACTAAAGGCATTCGCACTGCAAGCCCTACTTCAACTACTGCTCCACCTAGGGTTGCCTCACTACAGGTAGCACAACGGTTCCTGCTGGCAGCAGCGCTGCTGTCATGGTGCAGAGACTGAGGGCAAGCGGCTGCGCAGGCGCCGCCCACGAGTTGGCGGTGTTCGCTATCGCCAGGGCCACTCGAGTGTTGACCTATGCAGGCATCAGGTCCCTCCTCGGCAAAGCGCTACCCAAGACAAACTTGCGCGACGATGCAGCCACCGTGCTTGAGCGCATCGCTCTTACGCTGTCGATTTGGGCCGTCCATGCAGGAGCTGACCCACCCGACCAGCGTAAAAAGCGCCGTAATGCACGTTGTGGGATTTTACAGAGGCAGTGGGCTGCTCACCGCCGTGGGGCTGGGAGCTGCCGTTGTGGGGAGTACGGAGGTGCTACGCAGGGCGGTGCCAGCGTCACGCAAGCAGGACCTGGAGAAATGGGTGAAGTTACTGGGTGCGCCCGCCATCATCCTGCTGACCGCTGTGGTGCGTGCCTGTACCGGCGAGTGGCACACACTGTCAGACAGAATAGCCCATGGCTTGCTGGGGGGCACATTTGCTTGCATTTGCTTGGAAGATTATCATGGTAGCCTGCAGCCAGTCATCTATCTGTACATCAGCTATGGAAGTCTGGGTGCCCTGTACCTGGGGATCCGCGCCTGGTATTGTGCTCTTAGTGGCTGTGCGTCGTAGCAGAGCTGCAACAAGTTGCCTCAGCCTGTCACTGTGATGTAGCAGCAGCAGTACGTCACACAAACTTAATGGAATCGACAATGTGTCTGTCCGCATCTGGGCGCTGAGACGTTTTGAAGTTTGTGCTGCTTGCATGAAATGCTGCACAGAGCCTGCCTGCAACCGCTTTTGCATGTACAACAGCTGTGCCGCCTTGCTATGCATGGTATGCCCTCTCCGCATGCACGCGCTCTTACACATGGCTCGCCTTGAACAGTGCAGCTGCCGCTGTAACCGCCACCAGTTTTGTTCTGCAACAAGCCTGCAAAATCACTGGATCTACAACAGCCCTGCTTGTACCTGAGCTGGGCGGTGCAGCGCACAGCTGATGAGATGGTGGTCTGTGTTAAGTGCTTGCATGCGACCTGAGATTGTTTGCAATGGACGTCATATGCTGAGCACTGCTGCATCTCCACCTCAAGTTCACCACAAAGCAATTCAGCGCTTCGCATTCAGGTCATGTCGGTGTTGTGGCGTACATAGAGCCTGCATTGTAACAGCAACATTGTTGACCGCACCTCCACTACACTCGACGGCAGCTATTGAACCAGGCTGAGATGAAAGCATAAAGGGATCGGACGCAAGCGGACGTCACACTGTGGCATGCTCAGCAAGCGTCATGTCTCAAGCACCTCAAACGCCAAAGCGCGCTAGGGCATCCTGACTAATTGTTGGAAGAGCTGCACGGCGGGTACTGGTAGGCCTGCAGCAGCAGGCACTGTGCATGCATACCGCATCAAAATGCTATGGACATCGGAAGAAGTGTAGCGGCTCTCTTCGTATACAGTGCTGAGACCACTGGGCCATGTAGGGAAAAGGCACAAGCACATCATCTGCATACAGACGGGCTCAACTGTTGAGCCAAGCACATCCCTGGTGTACACAAGTGAGCTCACACAGGCAGCCCGTGCAATGATGTCATGCACAGCGGCGCTGCGACGGCCTGCTGGGCAACCATGGACACTGTACACATCACACAGCTTCATTGCGATGAGGCCATGCACAGCCGGACCGCACGGCCGCAGATGGCCGCCACAGATGTCGCGAGAGAGACAGGTGCTTTGAACTTCAACTCAGCTCACGGCAACGTGCAGGCAGAGCACAAACTGACAACTACGTACCATCAAGCAATGTCGGGACGAAGTCGCATTAGGCCAGGTGAAAGGATCCTATGGCAACTGATCACGCACGTGCAGACCGCAGTTGCCGATCGAAAAACCGCCAACAGGTGGTGAACCAGTACCAGCAAGTAGCACGGTACACCAGGGAGTAGGACACGGCAAGAGACTACTGCACCACCCACATTGGGGGCATCGCGCGACGTGAAAGCGCGGGACGCACAACGCGACCTACAGGACTGCGCGCGGAGCGAAGCACCTCGCGTTGCCCTCAGCATTTAGTATGCGGCAGCAGCGCCGTGTTGCCGTGCGAGCGCTGCGCCGCCGCGGTGCTTCGGTCGGCCATCGCAGCAGCAGCAGCAGCAGCAGCAGCAGCAGCAGCAGCGCTCAACATGAGCCGCAGCAGCACTCGTCAGAAGGCCTGCACACCGCCAGACGCATGCCAAACGAGCGAAATGTGGCAGCTTGCAGCACCGAGCACCCGGTCACTGTTGCGGCTGCTGCTGCTGCAGCCGCTGCTGCAGCCAACCTGTGAAGTTGGCCGACCCCCCCTCAGAATGGACCACACACACACATACACTAAGTGTGAGTCTGCACACTGCTGCGCAGGGCCAAATGCATTGAGCATGAGCGCCAAGCCAAGAGCTAAACCGGGAACATACGCGTGCTTTCTCATGCGCTGGGAGCAGCCTCCGGCGCGTCCACCGCGGACATGCCATCTTCAACTGCTTCTTCAGCTGTTTCTTGTTGACGGTCCCGCTCGAGGCGCGCCACCGCGCGCGCTCCCGCGGCGCGCATGAGGCCCATGAACAGCGGCGCCGGCTTGCTGGGGCGGCTCTTGAACTCAGGGTGGTACTGTTGCAGTTTCAGCAACAGCGCGCGGGCATGGGGGGGGGGGAGGTCAGTGCTCAAGCACTTGGACTCAGAGCCACGCATGCAGCGGCATGTTGCTACAGCAATCTGTGTGATGTACTTGAACAGCGGCATTGGATATTTTGTGCGCGCAGCTGTTGCAACTGCGGTAGTACTGGCTTTGCACCGCGGTGCCCCTGTCCAAAGAAGAGCTGAAGGGTCAAGATGAGGGAACTCTCTTGTCTTGGCAGACGCCGTGCGGTGGGGCTGGCTGGCCTTGTGTGTATGCACCCTGATGCTCGCGATGTTGAGCCACGCTATGACAACGCAGGCAGCAGCGATTACCGACATAAAGGCCAGCCCCGCTGTTGTCCCGTCCTCGGAGATTGTGCCAGCGCTGCGGCAGTGCAGCGTTGTGTGCGCCCAGCCCAGGTGTTGTCGATACTACGCATCTCGGCACCTGTACGACTCTAGTGCACTTGTATCGACAACACCTGGGCGCACAGCTGCAGCACCAAATGTATGTACGCAGTACGCAGCAGAGCGCACCGCAGCTGATGCGCACAGTGCCGCAGCACCGCGCCCATGTCGCGACGCGCGGTTGCGTGCCTTCAAGAAATATCACTGCTCTCACCTGCGCGCAATGAAGAACGGGAGCATCTCCCGCGGAAGTTCGATGACTTCCATCCTCTCGCCCGTGCCGTGACAGTATCAACACCTATCACCACAACACCAGTACATACAGTATCGCTGCAGCTCACCTGAGCGGCGATGAAGAACGGGTGCGTCTCCCGCGGAAGTTCGATGACTTCCATCCTCTCGCCCGTGCCGTCGCTGTTGCGCCCACAAAGCGCAGCCCGGCGCCCTCAAGCGCGGGCACCGCGTCGGGGTTCACCTGCAACGCAGCAGCGCTCATCATTGTTGAACACAGCGCTCAGCAGTCTAAAATATCATGAGAACAGTATTTGCAACTACTTCTATGTAGACATAGTAAACTTCAAAGTATTACAGAAACGTGCTCCACAAAGCGCAGCCCGGTGCCCTCAAGCGCGGGTACCGCGTCGGGGTTCACCTGGTTGGCACCAGCACAGCAGCGCTCGTCATAGTCAACGCGCCACCCAGCAGTCTAGATCATCAATCACGGCACCAATGTTCACAAGAACTTCCAGCAGTACTTTGAAGTACTTCAAGTGGTAAATCTTCAAGTATAAGAATCTGTACACAGTGTGCAGCCTGGCGCCCTCAAACGCGGGCACCGCATCAGGGTCACGTTATGGTCTGCAGCAGCGCTCGTCAGAATGAAACACAGCACTCAGCGGTCTAGAGTAACATGACGTCAATATTTGTAAACAAGTACTTGTAGCAATCCGTGCTCCACACAGTGCAGCCTGGCGGCGTCCTCAAGCGCGGGCACCGCATCGGGGTTCACCTGATGGGCAGCAGCAGTGCTCATCATAGTGAAACACGGTGCTCAGCAGTCCAATCAATTATGGGAGTAGTTTCAATTCAGTACTTCACAAGTATAGATAGCAGTACATGAAGTAATAACATGTGAGCTTTCGAGTACAGGAATTTGGTCCCAGAGAGCGCAGCCTCAGTGCGGCCACCGTGTCGCGGTTTTGCCTGCCGCGCAGCGATCTGTACATCGGCTTCGGAAGTCTGGGCGCCCTGTACCTGGGGATCGGCGCCTGTTACTGTGCTCTTAGCAGCAGTGCGTAGTAGCAGAGCTGCAGCAAGTTGCTTCAGCCTGTCCCTACGATGTAGCAGCAGCAGTACGCCACACAAACTGAATAGAATCGACAATGTACCTGCGCCCGAGATGTTACGAAGGGATCGGACATCAACGGGTGCACACGCTCAGCAAGACTCAATGTCACGTCTCAGGCGTCACACGCGCCCCGAAGCGCGCAAGGACATCCCTGACTGATCCTTGACAGAGCTGCACGGCGAGGTACTGCAGTAGGACATCAGCAGCAGGCATTGTGCATGCGTAGTACCGCATGAAAGCGCCATTGACATCGTAAACCTTAGCGGCTCGCGCCGTGCAATGCTGAGACCACTGGTACCCGGAGCGCACGAGCACATCATCCGCATCCGCATTCAGGCAGCTCACGTGTTGAGCGAAGAACATCGTGGTGTCATTGAGGTCAAACAGGCAACCCGCGAAAGTATTTGAGGCACAGCGGTGCTGCAACTCACCGCTGATCACTGCCACCATGGGCGGGGGCGTCAGAAACAGCACACACTGGCAGCTCTGTTGCAATGAGGCAATGCATGGCCGGACCGCACGGCCGCAGATGGCCGCCACGGATGTCGCGAGGGCTCGAGGTGCTTTGAACTTCAAGTCTGCTCACAGCAATGCGTGCAGGGAGAGCACAAATAGACAACTAGGCACCATCGAGCAATGGCGGGACAAAGTTGCATTAGGCCAGGCGAGAGGACCCTACGTTACATGCTCACGCAGGTGCAGACCGTGACCGTCGATAAAAAAACTGCCCACAGGTGAACCAGCAAGTCACACTTTACACCAGAGAGTACTACTAGTCACTAGTGGGACAGGGCAAGGGACTATCGCACCACCCACCTACGGGGCATTGTGCGACGTGACAACGCGGGATGCACAACGCGACCTACAGGACTGCACGCGGAGCGAAGCAAGTCGCGTTGCCCTCAGTGGTCAGAATGTGGCCGCAGCGCCCTACTGCCGTGCAAGCGCCGCGCCGCTGCGGTGCGACGGACGGCCATCGCAGCAGCAGCAGCAGCAGCGCTCAATATGAGGTGAATCAGCGCTCGTCAGAAAGCCCGCGCCCTTCCAGGCGCATGCCAAGCGAGCGAACTGCGGGGGTTGGCAGCTCTGCAGCACTCTGAGCACTGCTGTTGCTGCTGCTGCTGCTGCTGCTGCTGCCAACGTGTGAAGTTGGCCGACCAGCCCCCAGGGGGGTAGCCTCAGAATGGACTACACCACACACACACACACACGTGTGTACACTGCTGCGCAGGACCAGATGCATCGAGCATGAGCGCCAAGCCAAGAGCTAAACCGGGAAGAAATGCGTGCTTCTCATGCGCTTGGAGCAGCCTCCGGCGCGTCCGTCGCAGGCATGCCATCTTCAACGGCTTCTTCAACTGTTTCTTGTTGACGCTCCCGCTTGCGGCGCGCCGCCGCCCGCGCCCCCGCGGCGCGCATGAGGCCTATGAACAGCGGCGCCGGCTTGCTGGGGCGGCTCTTGAACTCGGGGTGATACTGTTGAAGTTCGCAAGGAGAGCAGGGGGGGGGGGGGGGGGGGGGGTCAGAGCTCAAGCAGCACTTGGGCTTGATACTACGCATGCAGCGGCATGTTGCTGAGCGATCTGTGTGATGTGCTGAAACATCGGCACTGGGTATTTTGTGTGCGTGGCTGTTGCAAATGCGGCAGTACTGGCGTTGCAGCGCAGTGCCGCTGTCCAGAAGAGTTTACGATAAGGGTTGGATTTGGAAACTCTCTTTGTCTTGCCAGACCCCTTGCGGTGGGGCTGGCTGGCCTTGAGCACATGCACCCTGGTGCTCGCACTGCTGAATCACGCCAGTACGAAGGAGGCAGCAGGAGGCCGACGTGAAGGCCGGCCTCGCTGTTTTCCCATTCTCGGAGATGGCGCCAGCGCTGCGGCAGTGCAGCGCTGCAGCACCGTTTGTATGCATGTACGCAGTACGCAGCAGAGCGCACTGCAGCTGCAGCGTGCAGTGCCGCAGCTCCGCGCCTATGTCGCGACGCGGGGTTGCGTGCCTTAAAAAAAAATCACTGCTCTCACCTGTGCGGCAATGAAGAACGGGTGCGTCTCCCGCGGAAGTTCGATGACTTCCATCCTCTCGCCCGTGCCGTCGCTGTTGCGCCCCACAAAGCGCAACCCGGCGCCCTCAAGCGCGGGCACCGCGTCGGGGTTCACCTGCCACGCAGCAGCAGCAGCGCTCGTCATAGTCAAATACAGTGCTCAGCAGTCAAATACTTCATACAAACAATTCACAATTCAGTATCAGATACGTGAAGGAGGCACAGGCGAGCTTTCGAGCATATATGTATTTTGCCCCATAGAGAGCAGCCCCGCAGCGGCGCCCATCGCAGTCAATCACAGCGCTCAGCAATGTAGAACATTCCAGATAGAAGCAGCAAACTTCAGACGCACTATGATATTCATCACTGCAGCTTGAAGTGCCCGTGCGCCGCATGAAGCGCAGCTCATGATCAGAGGCAATGCAAGTTGTTGGAATATGAGATGGTCCAATACTTAGCGCATACCCTAGGGGTAGGGCACGGTCCAGTTCTAAGCGTTTCTCCAGTAGGTTCTAGCAAGTTCTTGAAGGTTCTGGTGCCCCTACGGAACGGAAGGTTCCCGCTGGCCCTTGTTTTGTGTCAGCATAATATCACTTCTTCTTCTCCGAGCTCGAGGCGCCCGCGGGCGGCCTGCGGCCAGGGCATGGCTGCTCTCCTCTCGCTCTGTGCACCCCCGGTTTTCCAATAAGTTTTGGTGGCTTCTTGCATTCTGCTAGCAGCAGTGCTCCGTGGATGCAGGTTTCGCCTGACGCGCGGTAACCGCTTTCAAATGGTGATCCACCCGTGTCGTGTTGCGGAGCGCACCAGGTGTTGGTACGGGCATGTGTACATGCAGTTGCGTACTTCAAAGACGTACTTCAAGTGCACCAGGTGGGGGAGGTACAGTGCTGAGCCGAGATATCACCCAGCAGCAGTGCACAGTGTGCCTGATAGAAGTAGGTCTCCAGTACTTAAAGTGCTTTTGAAGTATGTGTTACTTCAACTCACCTCATATCGGTGCCGGTGCCGCTCGTCCACCTTGCTGGCACCGCCGTATAACCTGCAGCCACCAACAGTGCAGCAATCAGCAAACTTCACGCTTGATCGCCTCACTAGGTACCGGACAGGGAATGCTGCCTGTGGGTTAGATGTGTGCTGACCCTAACCCTAATGGCAGCATTGTTGTCCGTGAAGGGCTAGCGTGACAGCCCAGACCTAGACCTAACGGCGGCAATTTGGTCCTTAAGAGCTGTAGCGCGACAGACAAGATTGTACTTCAAGAATATGAGCACATGTTCATGCCTGCGTAGTGCTGCCTACGGTGATCGGCCACGGGGCACTGCAATGAGAACACCTTGGGTTAGGGTTAGGGTTAGGCTTCAGCGCTGCCACCCCTGCGTCTGTGCGCAGGATAAAACGAGAAACCGACTTACTAGGGGGAGAGTAGAAGCACCAGTGCGTATGCGTAGCCCTGCCTTCAATCCTTCCCCTGATTCTACCCCCCAATCCAAACAACACACTTCGAAGTACTTCAACGTACAGGTACACTCACTGGTGGGCGAGGGAGCCGGCGCCGATGCGCGTCTTGTGCGCGCCGAGGCGCATCATGCAGTGCTAACGATCCCAAAATGGTACTTCTTGAGGTAGGCGTTGCCCTAAGCATATTCTCACCCTGAACCCCTAATCCCAATTCTAAAATATACTTCAAAGTATACTACTTCAAGGGTATAATTGATTTAAAATACTCACTCGTGGGCGAGGGAGCCTGCGTCAATGCGCGTATCGCGTGCGCCGAGGCGCATCGTGCCTTTATATCAAACCGCACCATACGCAAGCTCTAACTTCAATTATCACCTGATGCCCCAACCCCAACTCAGACATGTATACTTGAAAAGTACTTCTACTTGTGAATAACTCACTCAGTGTCAATGCGCGCCTCGCACGCGCCGAGGCGCACAATGTAATTCTTAATTCGTGATTCTAGGCGCAGCTTTAACTTCAACCCTTACACTCACCCTACTACAACCCTACATAAAATATATTCTCCCCCCCCCCCCCCCCCCCCCCCCCAATCCTCTATTCCACAATATATAAACTCACTCGTGGGCGAGGGAGCCTGCGTCGATGCGCGTCTCGCGCGCGCCGAGGCGCATCGTGCCGCCCATCCTGTCCCTGCTGCCCTCGGGCATGAAGACTACGACGCGCTGCGCGTCGTCGAGCGCTGGCGCAAACTCGGCGCTGTTGGCGCCCTCGACGCCCAGCACCGTGCGCGCGTACTCGATTACCGCTGCCTGTGAGCACCACCACATGCGTACACGGCAATCATCAT